>CM041297.1:61670255-62950969 GCA_023052935.1 Piezodorus guildinii
CAGTGTTTGTGTGAGTTCCGGAACGCGGGTCAACGAAATGTATGGAATGGTTGATGGTAAAATATTTTTAACCTGCCTGACCTAATGCGTCACAGGCCTACCATTGATACTAAATGATTGTTATTCCAGGTCGCATATGAGCCTTGATAATGGGAACTAGTGTATGGGCACTTTAATCGGAAACTGTAAATAAGAAACATCCCTTTGTAGTCCTCGATACCCCTCCGAAAATCCACTGATGCAGGCTAATTCCTTCAGAATGGATTCAATTCCTGCAGAAACACAATGCAGTCTTCCTTTGTCGGGAATTCTATGCAAACTTTCTTGTAATTCATAATTGTATTATTCATAAACTGAATGTGTATTAATCAAAGAAATTTCATTGAAAATAACATACGTGTTGCTTTTAGTAACAGTTTCATCATAATGAGTAACCAGTCTATAACCGGAGGCCTGGAAACAGAAAAAAAACGTATTTTCTTCCAAGAAACGTCATTTCTCTTCTTCTTTTACATATCACTGCTACCTCATCCATGTATATTAGGAATAACAGCGAGAGAAACTATCTCCTTGTTTGACTCCTCTAGCCATGTCAAAAGAATCTGAGTCTAGCCTGTTCAGCCGAACAACTCCCTTTGGTGGTTGATATCTGGATTTAATAGCATCCACTAAATTCCTTAGGACTTTCTAAGCTCTAAGAGCTTCCCATATTCAATGTCTAGGAACTGTGTCAAATGCTGCTTTCAGGTCAAAGAAAGCAAGGTACACGTCTTTATTTCTGGTGACTTATTTTAATTATTCATTATTATTGTTGATATAATTGTGATGTAGTTTAGTGGTTTTGGCATGGAAATGTTATATAGGTATGCTATATTGTTATAAAAATATTTTAATTTATATAATAAGTATATTTTTTCCTATCTAATCAGTTTGTTTTTGTTTATAGAGACTACCACCAATCATCAATGAAAGAAATGAAAAAATGAAGACAGAAATGTTAGGTAATTTTACGAACATTATAAAAATTTGAAATTATTTGTGTAAATACTTTCAAGGCTTTAGAAATATATTATAAGATGCTAATGAATTAGAATCATGTGTTAATGAACCATTAAATTACTGAGTTATTTGGGTCACCTTTACCCCTAACAAAAGTGTCTCAAGGAGCTTTAAGAAGTTGTGAATTGATATTGATGAAGACTATCAAAAAGTATTTATCCCTATTTCATTTGAAATATTATGTAATTTTCTTTATGTATTTTTCCAAGTTGTTTTCAAAATACTAGATCAATTTATCTATCTAGATCTTCCTTTAATCCTTCAGTAATCAGAACAGGTTTTTTTGTGATAGGATTGAATCAATAAAAATAAAACTTCATAATTATGGTTGAAATTTCCTTTGTGCATGTCTTATTGCATTTCTCACCCATCCAGTTTGTTTTCTGATGACTTTAAAATTATCTCATTACCATAACCTTATTCTTAGATTATTTTTACATAACTTTGCATGCATGATTGTATAAAAGCAAGAATTAAGAAATATTTTATGCACCTTTTTCTTTTTTTATATTAAATCAATCAAACCTGCAGTTGTAAATGAATAAATAAATATACATGAATTATTATTTTATATTTTATAACAAAAGCAAAGGATGCTAAGTTAGTTATTTCCTATTAACTATGCTTGTTAGTTATTATTAACCTATTACAAATAGGTTACAAAAGGAAATCATTGGATATTTTTATTCACTTTTAATGATGTTACTTTAACATATGTATCATTCTGTAGAAGTAGTTATACATTGTTTAAGTTGTGTCTCATGTATATCATTTTTTTATAAATCTATAATACTTTACTTTCTGATATATTAAAAAACATATCATTATATTCTTTCATTAGAAGTCAAATTTGATTTATGCTTACTAAAAGTGTTATTCTTTATTTTCAGGAAAACTTAAGGATTTAGGAAACATGATACTGAAACCTTTTGGATTGTCTACTAACAATTTCCAGATGGTTCAAGACCCTAATACAGGGGGATACTCCATTAGTTTTAAACAGAATTAAACTATTTTACCAATAATACATTTTTTACTGTTAACCATTAAAAAATATTTTATTACAGCTGTTACAGTTTATATATATTTTTTTTAAGTTTTCAAAATTACCAGTAAAATGCCAAAAAAGCACAGCAGAAGTAAATGTATGAAAACTAGAAACTGTAGAGTGTCAGATATAATTGTGGTCGAACCATCAGAGTGTGATAGGTAAGTTCTTATTACCTACCACATCCCTATATGAATGTTTCATATGTGTAACTTCTTAAAAACATATAAAATCTCACAAAGTAGCATTGAATATACTTTAATTGGAAATATTTAACAATGTTTCTTTGATTTATCAAGTTGGGTAATAAAGGAGGTCATTTATATGAACTTATCTGGGACCAAAGATATTTAACACATTTGAAAAATCACATCTGAAATCTCAGGAGGAATGAAAGTAAAACAAAAAGTAGCTGTCAAAATAAAAGGCATATCTGTTTAATTTAGTAAGCATATGCTTATTCGTAACAAAATAGTTATCCGTGTATATGCTTATAATTTACTACTAAAAAATTGTTTTATTTATTTTTTTTTTTTATTCATTTGTTAACTTATCTATCCTTTCAATGCTATCTCATTGACAGCCTTTATTAAATATCAGTTCATTATAATCACTGATTCCATTCTTGCGAAGGAACTGACCATGAATGAGTTAGTCTATGCAGTGAAACCCTCCTATAATCTTAAATTATTTAAAATATAATCTAAATCAACTGTTTATAGAAGTACTTACTGATTATTGCTATTGTCATGGACAGCAGTATTGTATATTTCTTCGTAAAAGTAAGATTTCTTATTTGATATTGTAATAAAAAACGAATTGCCTATTTTTATCTTCTTTTTTTTAATTTGTGTTAGAATGAATACCAATGATGTTTTTTTGTGATTATAATTTTATATTTTTTTAATCATGTAAATATATTGTTTCAAGCTTGAAGTTTTTTTATTTAATTTTATTAATCTTTCAATCTACAAAAAACATTAAAGCAGTGTTGGTCTCAAATTTGGTACATTATTATATTGATGATAAAAAACTATGATTTTATCCTTGAAGAGGTATTTAATGAAACAGTGTTAACTATATCATGCCATTTTGATCCACATTATTTTTATGTTTATTACTGACATTGGTTGTATACATGAAATAGTGTTAGTTATAATAAGCCCATTATTTCTCTAGCAGATTCTGATAATGACTTTAAATGCATCTGCTATTCAAATTCTACTAGTGTATTACTAAAATAATGATTTATGATTCCTATAAGACTAAAGACAATTGCATTCAGCAATGTAAAATTTTAATGAATCATTTTTAATTCAATTCAATATTGTATAAGTTACTGTATTCGACAATATTACCAACCTTAAAAAACTATTACATCATAGCCGATAAATTATCAGCAGTGCAGCATAGAAACCACCTATAATGAACATCGTCAAAGAAAAATATAAATAAATAATGTTAGAAATCTTAGCCCAACTAACATCCATGAAGGTAATGATGGGTAATCCCAGGGGAGTCCAATATTATATCCTTGGCAATCATGGATAATTTCTCATTACCAACACCGAGTTCTTCCATAAAGGCATCTTGTTCGGCTGGAGATAGTTCTGGGAGATCCCTACAAGAGGCCTCTCAAGGTGAACTCTCTTGCTTTGAAGGTCTTGCAGAACTTCTCTTTAAGGAAAGTGATACACTTTTCGTAGATCTCTCTCTTTTATCTATCCACTTCCCCTGTCTGATGAAGATCGTTTGTCTCATACCAGATGGATGAGTATAGGATCTATTCTGTTTTTCAATGTCAGCATACCTCGCAGGACCGTCCGTATTCACGCAGTAGACCTCGTTAAAACAGGTATATTCTTTTTCCCTAAGGAGCCTTATTAATGTATGCTTGACCTATGGTGTCGGCGTGTAACAAGGAGGGAGTTGTCGAGGTATTTTCCCAGCTCGTGGTCTGGCGTTTGTAACTCTGCCACATTTGTGACAGAGGGACCTAACTTTTCTCGCCTGTCCGCTGACTCCTGGGAACCCTCACAGGAGTGCATAGTTGATATTTAGCTTCAGAGCGTTAAACCAATCAAACTATGATAGAACTTGTTTTTCCCATTTATATGTGTTGGCTTTCGGGGTCTATTTAAAGTGACGGACGCCAAGGCCCTTCCGCCCATTCTTCGAAAGCATTCTCCCTAAGCGACTGTCGTAGAGCTCTCATACTTCGGTGGCTCTGATCTACATTCAGTCTTGCCGCACATTCAGTTATTTCAGCTGAGTAGTCAAACATAGACTGGAACAGAGCATTCAGTACATTTGACAGTACCTGAGCAATGGACCAATGTTGCAAGGGAGCCTCCCATTGACAGCGGATCTGACCCAATCGTCGATACCTCCTCGGTGCATATAGCATTGCCATAGCGGTGTTGGCAAGGAGTCCAGTTATGGCTTTAATGCTTCTTCGGATTGATATCTATCCCATCTAATATAACAGAACGTATTTTTGTAAGGGGTGCAGTCAGGAGAGCATACGTTAGTTCGGGAAACACATATTGGTTGACAACGTTGAATTTTTTTTCAGGCTTTAGTAGACAGGAGCTCACTAGTTTATCAAGAATGGTGTTTAGTTTTGTCAACACTTCTTCGCTAAATGATAAATCTCTACCTCAAGAACGTAAATCCTAAATATTTCATCATGTCCCCGTCCTCTAAAGAGATTGTAGTCGCCTGCAGCTTCCCATTGTTTACAACACCAACACTTTTCTGTAAATTTACAGCCAGACTAATCTCCACAAGAACTCTCTTGACATTTATGATTCTTTCAGCCGTACCCTTGTCACATGCCGTAATAGCTTGTTCATCCGCTAAGCCAGTGAGGAACACACAATCTTGGTCACTTAAGAGGTTATTTCCAAATCTTTTAGCAAATCGATGATCACACAGGTCGCGGTATAAGTGATCTACATCTAGATTTAATAGCGAAAGCGACAAGAGTCCTCCTTTAGAAACTCCTCGCAGCATATTGATTTGGCTTGTAGGTCTTCCATATAGATCATTAGTTTGTTGGTGCATAGGAGAGCTCCTATAACGTTTTTTAGGTCGGGTGACACTCTTCTTGCCTCCAATGAGCTGATTACGTGATCATGCCCAACATTGTCAAAAGCGCCAATAACATCAACAAAACAAAAAACACCGCGCAGTCACTCTTCATTTGTTTCGTATTTTATAATACTTCTATTCAATGGTTCTAGCGCTCACATGTGTTCCAAGCGGGCCCTTAATGTACCCTCTTCAATTTTTGCTGAAGGTGGTTTGTTTCCTCAGTTCAAAGTCTACGACTTTCTCTTTTATTCGGCGCACTATAGAATAAACGATGATGGGTCTCCAGGAGGATATGATATTCGTATCGCCTTTTCACTTGTAGTCAAATATTGTGCGCCCCTGACGGAGAGACTTGGATACATAAGCCACCTTCAGCATTATCTCCGTAATTGTACCAATCATATGGGACACACCGGAGTACTGTATTGTGCGAACCAAAACTCCATCTGGCCTCGTTGATGTGTATATTGAGTTTGATTTAATAGCTATTCTAACGGTTTGGACGTTCATTTACTTCAAATTTGGCACCGGGGCGCGGGATTATATTTTCTGTTAGATGTTATTCGTTACAATGAAATTCCGCATTGATGATTTCCGCAGGATTCAAGATGGTGTAGTGAATTAAACCAAACGAAGCCCGCTTAACAGTAACCTAATAGTTATCCATGACTAATGGTAATCCCTTATTGATAAGTTGAAAGCTTTGGATAATGTACTGCTTTTCCATCGTTGACCCATTGTCCTGAATGTCTGCTGTTATCCTACTAGATCTACTTTTCACCACAAGTCACAATTCTGGACAAAAATGGATTGTTGTTTCGGCAAAGAAGAAAGCACAAATTTAATAATGCTGATTGTTTTAGCGGTCGTTTACTGTGTGAGGAACCCAAGTTTCGAGTTGTCTCAACATTCCTATTGCGTTCAGATAGATAACGGTAGATTTGATTACATCTAAAATACTTCCTTCGATTTAGACTTCTTTGAAGTTCCTGGCCTTTGGGTAAAATACAATTATGCGAAAGTCACAATTTGACAGAGTGAATACTGGAAATTATCTGTCTGAGAATGTTGCATTTATTCTTCAATTACCTTCTATACATTTTTCTTGCTCATTAAAAAATATATCCGAATATAAACTCTCATTAAAACAAAAATGACTTAAGGAGACATCGTATTCAAATGGGGGTTAAAAAGAATTTCAGGCAGATAAAGGATAGTATTTACAAAAATGTATTTGGCAGGAGAGGAATCGCGAGACCTAGTAATAAGGGAGGTGCCATTTGACTTTCAAATTTGAATTTTCCTTTATTTTTGCTGCTCATAAAACCATGAAACTATGATTGGCTAGATGATACCTGTATTCCAAACCTCTGATATTATTTCCTACTTGTTATTTATACTCCTTAGTCCATTCTCCTTACGTTCTTATATTAAGATAAGTTATTTTGATGCAAAATAGATAGATCCTGTATGTTGTATTTTTTATTATTTAAAGAAAAAATGTAATCATCCATAAAATAAGTCCTGATCGAATCTCTAAGTCATCAGTGCTAAAATGTATTGCTATTTTACCTCTTAGCTAGTTCAAGGTTCATGTACTCTACTTATAGGGTCACTATTTCTGAGCTTATAGTTCTAGAACCTAGTTTTAAAATTACAATCGTAATATTGTTTGTTCCTATACATTTCATATAAAAACAAGTAAAACTAAATTTAATATTCAAAATAATTTAAAAAATGTATATCAATAATTGTAGGTGGGCCTCAAACAAATTAGAAGATTTAGTTGAAGGATGCTGGCTCGTCTCCAGACCTCCTCCTGTTTTATACGAAAGAGAACCTGCGGTATTACATCTTATTTATTTATATAGTTTAAATGTATTTTGCATAATTCAATTCATAAGATACATCTATAATTTAATCTTAGTAAATACTTAGATCCCGAAATTGCATCTATAGGCCTCCAAACGCAGCTTTCTCAAATTGAAGACTGGTGTAACAACTTGAGAATCAAAGTCAATCAATCCAAATGCAAACATGTCACCTTTACCCTTCGAAAACAACCTGCCCTCCAGTTCTCTTTAACTCCGTTCCGCTTCCTTTCTCCGACACAGTCCGGTATCTTGGCTTCCTTCTGGATAAAAGAATAACTTGGAACCCGCATACTAGACTTAAACGACAAGAACTTAATCGAAGATTTGGACAATTATACAGACTACTGAACAGAAATTCTAAATTATCTATCGAGAACAAACTGCTAATATACAAGAAGTACTGAAACCTATCTGGACCTACGGCTTGAACTGTGGGGGACAGCCAAATTTTCTAACATCAAACGCATTCAATCCTTCCAATCAAAAGTCCTCCGAACAATAGTTAATGCTCCTTATTATGTATCTTATCATACCTTACACCGCGACCTAAATATTCCATTTATTTTAGACCTTATACCATTAAAATTCTCTAAATTCCATCAGAACCTTATCCATCACCCTAATCCCCTAGCTCAATCATTATCCAGCTCCACACATCCTTACCATCCTCCTAGAAGGTTGAAACGGCACTGGCCTCGAGACCTCTTGTAAAATGTATATTGGAGTTCTAGCATTGGCTAGATTCTCCACTCACGTGCTGTATGCTTGTGAATTGTTTATAGGTATGAGTGACTTTTGTATATATTTTTATTGATTTTGTTTTGTATATATGTATATTGTATTATTATTATATAAATTTATTGTTTTGTATATATCGTGTGAATGCATTATGAATGTTGTACTTTATCACTATTAAAAATGTCCTAAATTGGACAGATTGTAATATTGCTCAATAAAGAATTGTTTCCAAAAAAAAAAAAAATCTTAGTAAATATTTCCCGCTCTATCATCACTGTCGACATCAAATGTATGCTGTTCAGATCTCACGCTTCAACTTCCTACAGGGCGAAATTAACCTTTCACTATTAGATTAGGAGTGATGTCAAGGCCACTTTATTCGCTAATAATTACAAAAATCACTAAAATCATAAGCTTGTATGTCTAACCGAAAACTATGATAGGTTTCAAGTCACAAAATTGGCTGCCAACAAATAACTTAATCCTGTATACTTTCATCATGACTGACCACAGAACTAACTAAAACCACTACGTTGGAGAACTGGACAGCTCTCTTGATGACTTTTTACTATTGAAAGTTTTATACCCAGTAATCATTAAAAATACTTAACAGTTATCTTTAAACGTAATATATATGACTGACCCGTCAGTGAATATATAGATAATTATTGAAGTTTACTGTAGAACTGATCATATCATTGTACTCGTTGGGTCGTTGCGAGGCTAGGTTAGAAGTCATTTCAATGTTGAGATTTCCGAGCAGTATATTTTGCACTCAAATCGGAAGGACATTGCATCCGTTACACTGAGATTTGATGAAAGGTTATATGAAAGGATTTAATTACAAATTTAAAGTAGGGTATCCGAGAAGAAATCAATACATCAAGAATGGAGGGACGTTTTTAAGGTATATAGTGTTCATAGGTGCTTATAGGGAAATTAGGGATGGTTGGTTAATCATTGAGTATTTCAACGTATTGGAAAACAATCTTGAATCCTGGAATATTTTCTCTCCAATGAATAACATATTTACAAGGACTATAATCAAAATAGGAATCCAAAACTTGAGCGCAGTGAGAAGCTTTGAGCATTTGGGAGACAGCTTTGAGACAACAAATTATGAAATGGCGATTGAATTAGAAGCAAGCATGACCGCCGAGAATAAATGCTGATTCATAGTGTGCAGAATTTTAAATTATAGAGCGCTGTCTCACAGACACTCAAACGTATTGAAACCAGTTGTTACGTAAGGTTCAGAAACCTGGATGATTTCCAAGACTTCAGAACTAAAACTACTATTATGAGAAAGAAGAATTCTTTGGAGGATTTATTCTCCAGTTTGCGAAAATGGCCAAATGGAAATAACGTAACAACGAAGAGTTGCGCCGAATGTTTGGAAAACCGGATTTCTTCTCCATCGTAAGAGGTATAATACTTCTTCTTCTTTGGCTTCTCCCTATAGTGCCGTGTCAGCGTAGGGAAGCATTTAACCACCGGATCCAATCCTCTCTATCCCCAGCGAGGTTTACTAAGTTTCTTTGAATCAGTTATACCCCCAAGCGGGTGATTGGCCCAGCTCAGGAGGCCCCCTTACCTCGGGACTACTGGCTTCCCGAATATTTAGATCCCCTCGGGAATAAGGGTGGCCAGGCTATACCCCCCAGCACTGGGTACCTATTGGTCCACGGGTCTTTATTCTGTATATTCAGACCACCCCTCCTAAGAGGGATCCCCCATCCGCCAACCAGGGGACGCGCTCCCTAGCGGGTAGGTTCCGCCGAGAGTGGTATATACAATACATTAATTAAATGCTAATGGTAAATATGCATAGACGTACTTGAAATGATTCTTGGCTTAAAATTATGTTGCTAACATTACTACGCGAGTATTGGACTTTTTATGGATGTTTGAGAGCTGTATATATTTATAAGTACTTACGAGTACAAATAAATTATGTCATTCCTAAAGGCACTAAAACTGTACTGAATTTAGAAACTAGAGCTTGGAAAAAAGTTAAAATAATTATTTCAGGTTTATCTTGTGCACTTCAATTTCCATCATTGGATTATTTATACTATTACTCGAGCCTTATCTGTCTCGAGCCTTATAAATTATATCTTAAGTGTTATAATATTAAATTTCTGGAATAAATCCAGAGTAATATTAATTGATAATTTGATATAAGATTGTTCATTGATAAAAATCGTTAATCGATTCTCTCTCTATCAAAATATTCATTTTAAACATGAATATAAAACATACTCTTGTCTTCTATGAAAGTGTGCAACTTCAAATTAATGTAATGTTATAACATTATAAAATTAATATACCATAGATAGAAGTCAGAAACTAGTCGCTCGAGTTTATTCAGCTATTCAGAATACATCGATCAAAAAATCTTACAATTAGTGATTAGTCTTCTTCAACATAGTGAAGTTGTACATTATTTTTTTATCTAAAAAAGTACTAAAATTTATTATCACACAAGAATAATCTACGTTTGACTAAATCTTATTAACAATAGTTCTGACTAAATTGTTAAAGGTGACCGCCAGGAGAGCAGAAGTGGCCCGTCACTGGATCTCAGGGGATGGTGAAGACCCTGTTTACGTTCGTCAAAAGTTAAGTACCTGTGGCGAAGATGTGGAACCAACGGCAGTTCCAAGATTTCACGAGAACCGACGATCATTACCACCAAAACTTACTCCTAGGGAACGCTTACGATCAATGGAAAGAAAATCTATGATGACATAAGTTATGAAGTGTGATTAGAAATAAAAGTATCTGCAGGATAAACGTTTGTCTATTGTGGGTTATGTCTGATGTTATATATAAAAGAAGTTTTTTTTATTACTTGATTTCGGAAAACAAATTATTTCGTAGCATTTACATTGTCTCTACAGATCTAATAGGGAAAGTGTTTAGTCGATTAGTCAAATAATCAAAATATTTTAAATTTCAAAATTAAAAGTAATAAATTGTTACAATGAAGCACATGAATACAGATACTACTTATTTATTTACTAGAATATTTTTGTTTTTATCACTGTTCCATGTTTTGTTTTCTTCATTGAATTATCTTCATTTTTTTTTTAGATCACTGTTTATATTTTTATTTATTACATCCGGAGAGCTGGGCTCATTTTGGTCTGCACACCCGCACTACATATTTTGCGTCATTGGTCTATGTTATGTCGTTTGTAGAGATGTGCTACAAGTCTTCTGGAATTAAAAATCAATAAATAAATAAAACCTTGTTACCTTTTTTGGGATGAACAAGACATTAATAGAAAATAAAGAACTAGATTTATTAAAATTTATAATTTAAATCGGAACTGTTTATTTGGAATTGAAAATTATATATATATATATATATATATATATATATATATATATATATATATATATATAAACAAATGTGTTACTTAAAAGCAGACAAATAAAAAATAATTAATTCAATTGATAATACATTACTTATTTAATTATACATACCTATCCATAATACATAATAAAGTTTTTAGCTTATTATGATATTTGGGTGCTATACAAGGCACTTTCTTCTTTTTTATTCAAAATCAATAGAAAATATTTGTTGCTTGAGGATGATTTACTGGGCTATGTATATGAGTTTATATATACTCAATTAATTTATTCCATCTCTCTGGAAGCCTTACAATGTCTCATTTCCAAAATTATTGAGAACTACTTTCAAAATATTCAACGAGAAAAAACTTATTGGGACATCCTAATATTTAAAGCTACTTTCAAAAGTTATAAATATAGAAAATTTCAATATAATAATAATAGTTACTAGATAATACACCATTTTACTTTTGTGGTGTAAAAAAAAGATAAATGCTTTAATAAATTACATCCCGTTTTACTAATAGGGTCAAAGTAGTGATTATTTGAATGTATTTGACATACATATATATTCATTCATAAAGCATGAGATACAAATTATGCACTTATTGATTCAAACAATATAATCTAAATTATTAAAAAAAAAAAGAAGAGAAACAGAGATGAGTGTATACATATTTACTCAACTGCAAACCCCTATTTTTATTTGTTCTTTTATGTATTTTATAATTATGTTTTAATTATTAAATAAGAACATAGTTTCCACAGTAAAGCACAATCATAAACAAACATTTACAATCCTCAAACGATAACAACTTTAACATTATTTTTGAAATGTTCAATTTAATAATTTATCATAATTTTTACAAATAACAATGCAATTGGTTTTCCTGACATATTTTAAGTTTTACACTGCAAAGAACTGCACCAAACAATGAAATAACACAGAAAAACACAATCTAAATACTTCAATTGGTTACTAAACTACCATCCAGAACAAGCACAGTATAAACAAGTGCCAAGGACCAAGTACGTCATCAAGATTGTCCACCATATTGCCCCTTCGGAATCGACCTCTTATGTAAAGACCTTGGTCGGTATTACTTTCTTAACGATAGAATGTTATTGAAAATACCAGAATATTGTTTAATACATCAAGATTAGTCAATTGCTTATCTTAATAACTTTCAATTACATAACTAATCTTCAAGTTGTCATTAAATCAATATGTTTTTGTATTTTATTGTAGTCGATCCAGATCTTTCGAAAGCCCTTCAACTACGACCTGCGTCCTTAAACAACTATTTCATACAACAGTCCAGCTCGTTGTAGTTTGATTTGATAACATTGTGAATTTTTCAAGGAAAGTAAATCATGCAAATTATTAATCAGATGTTTTTATTTACCGGCCAATTAAGAACCATAATAACTGCATTATGAAACTAAACGATTTAACTGTACTTAAGATAGTTGTACGTTTGTAAGGTAAGAAACCTTTTGGCCCCTGTGACTTACAGGAGAAATCTATGTACATAGAACTTTTGTATATTTGAAGAATCAGTTTGGACATTAAAGATAGTGATGGGATCAATTACGACTTGCTGGAGAGTTGTATGTACCTCGGAACTAACCGGTGTCAACTTGGCTCATAGGTTAAAACGCTATTTGCTCCTACCATAGTCACTTAAACGTAAAATAATTAATTTATGGGGATCAATAAAGCTACACTACTTTATTATCGATAGTATCATTCTAGTATGTTGCTCTGAGATCATATGTTTTCATTTCTTCCAAAATAAAAGTTTCTACAGTTAATATTCCAATATTAATATATTCCTTATTATATTATATTACTACTATTGTGACTATTGTTAAAATCGATTATCGGTTGTATCTTAAACCTCCTTGCAATAACCTATTAATCTTGTTATGGCTTTTAATTATATCAATAAAGAAGTGTTTTTGTTTCAAGTATATTACGAATTATTACCATTAGTCACAACAAATTTGGCGACGAGGTGAAACATTTCTACTCATCAAGATAAATTACCTATTAGCCAGAAGGTGAGATTTATTAATACATCTCTTTATTAATTGAACTTTCAATTCAAGTTAAAAGTATCATTCGAGCCTAAATTTTTGTTTAGTTATTTTCTTTAATCAATAGACATTTCGGCATAATGGATCCCGCTCAATTTAAAATATTTATGGAGCAACAAAATTCTTTAATTACCCAACTTATCAACACGGTGAAATTAACGCAGCAATCGTCTCAACTCTCATCAAAAGCCGGTAACCTCAGTGGAGATAGCGCAGCAACGGGGTTGAATTCAGTTCTAGTTCCTAATTTCGAGGCTTTCGACCCTAACAGGGAATCCTTTAAAACATATCTACAACGGTTCGAAAATTACCTTACCATGAAGGGGGTTATAACTGATAAACCTTACTGTGCTAGGCTGCTTTTGAACTCCATTGGTTCAAAATATTTTGAAATGATTAGAGCTCTAGGTGCTCCTAAACAGCCTACTGATCATACTTTTGAAGAATTAACCCAATTGCTTCAGGACCATCTTTCCCCTCCTCAAAACGAGCTTGTTGCTCAACATAAATTTTTATCAATGTACCAGCCGGAAAATCAAACAATTGCAGAATTTGTTACATCACTCAGGTCAGAAATAAGTGACTGTAACTTTATTTCACCATGTGACTGCAAAGTATCAATTGCAGACATATTCTTGCGTGCTCAATTTGTAAGGGGTCTCAAAGATGATTACATTCGCGAGAATGTCTTGCGATCAACAAAAACTGCCTTCAAAGATATTGTTACTGAGGCCATCGCACTTGAAGCTTCCAAAATCAACTCTAGAACTATCGCTCCAAAACAATCTGTGGATATCAATAAGATCACTCACGAAAAGAAGCTTTCTGGTTTTGAGTCAAACCCACAGCGTTCACGTGCTAAGGGTAGGTCTCAATCAAACTCTCGTTCATCTAAAATTGATTTTGCTTCTCTCGGCATTGATGGCTGCTGTTTGCGTTGCGGCAAAGATAACCACCTATCAAATGACTGTCGCACCGAAAAATCAAAACTAAGATGCCAGACATGCAAGAAATCCGGGCACGTCGCAAAGGTATGCATTCGATCGCTTCTCAATAAAAAAGATAAATCAGAGACAGCCAATCAAATCTTAACATTTTCAACACCATCGTCCTCAAATCAAACCTCCAAATCTGAATCATTTCACTGCTATGGTGTTAGTCATATATTAGACATCTATCAAAACGTAGACCATTCTCAAAACATTACTCGCTATTATGCAACTGTAGATGTCAATGACAAAATCGTTAAGTTTGAAGTTGACACGGGTTCAGCATACACATTTTTACCTCGAAACATGGTCAATGAGCTAAATCTCCAACTTCCATTGCAACCTGCTACTATTGGATTTAGGTCATACACTCAAACTGTTTTCGTTCCAGACGGAAAAATCAAGGTCACAGCAAAATACAATGGTCATCAAATCGAAGACGAAATCTACGTAGTTCCGAACGAATATGCTGCGATCCTTGGCCGTGCATGGATCAGAAAACTCAACATCGACCTGCAGTCAATTGATGACCTCTCCTGCTCCCAATCATCAACCATTAGCTACGTCTACAATATTGATGAAATTAGCGCCCGATACCCACAGGTTTTCGACGAGAAAATAGGCTGCGTTCCAGGATTCGAAGTGTCTCTCAAGCTTCGTGAAAACGCAAAACCAGTTTACCATAGAGAACGTGAAGTGCCCTACGCCCTTAGAGATCGCGTAGAAAAGGAACTTCAATCCTTGGAAGAGACTGGAATCATAACGAAAGTTGCTACTAGCGACTGGGGATCACCCTTGGTTATTATTCCGAAGATCGATGGAGGAGTGCGCTTATGCGTTGATTACAAAATTGGTGTAAACGAAAGGCTTGTTAACGCACATTATCCTGTTAAGAAAATCAACCATATATTGGACAACCTTCGCAATTCAAAATACTTTTGCCGTTTAGATCTGTACAAGGCGTACCTACACATCAAATGTGACCCGGCATCAGCTGAAATTCAGACTATAACAACACATAAAGGTTCATACCGCATGAACCGTCTGTCTTTCGGAATCAAAACAGCGCCTGCAGAATTCAACCGTATAATCGATCAAATACTTCATGACGTTCCAAAATGCGAGTACTACTTCGATGATATAGTTGTCCATGGAGAATCAAAAGATGAATGTGCAGCCAACTTGGACACCTATCTTAAACAACTTCAAAAATTCAATCTACGCCTAAACCAGCGAAAGTGTGTCCTGTTTCAGGAAGAAATTGACTTCCTAGGCCATGTTGTCAAGCACAACACGATATCAAAAGCACCATCGAAAATTGCTGCGATCGTAAACATGCCTAGACCAACAAATGTTGAAGCTCTTCGACGATTTCTTGGTATGGTCACATATTATTCTCGCTTTATCCAAAACGCTTCAACTCTCACAGCGCCGCTACGTGACCTCTTAAAAACCAACAATAGTTTTAAATGGCTAGCAAAACATGAAGCTGCTTTTCTTCGTTTGAAGCAAGAAATTTCGAGCGATACGGTATTAACTCCGTTTGATCCACAACTGCCAGTTCAATTAGCATGTGATGCAAGTCCACATGGAGTGGCGGGTATCCTTTCTCACATCGTGGGAGGAGTAGAACATCCCATTGCATTTGCCTCCAGATCCTTAACTCCAGCCGAACAAGGATATTCACAACTCGACCGTGAGGCACTAGCTATAATTTTTTCAGTGGATCACTTCTATCAGTATCTATTTTCACGACCTTTTACACTGGTAACCGACAACCAGCCTCTCGTGCGAATTTTTCACCAGAACTCAAAAATACCAAAGATGACTTCCGCTAGATTGCAACGATATGCTGCTTTTCTTTCTGGATTCAACTATTCTCTGAAATTCAAGAAAGGCGAACAAAACTCAAACGTCGACTGTCTATCTAGAGCCCCAATCAATCCATTACATGATCGTACGGACATAGCTATTAATAATGAAGTGAAGCAAATTTGTGAAGCATCAATCCAACACATTGGAACATCGACCCTGACACATCAAGCTCTAAAACAAGCGTATCAAGCCGATGAAGAGTTATCCAATTTGATTGAAAAACTTCGCAGAAACCGAGTCGAAAACACCGAATTCACAGTTGAAGGAGATGTGCTTTTCAGAGGACCTAGAGTTGTGATACCAACTGCGTTGCAACCAGCCGTTCTTCATGAGCTTCATCGAGCCCATATCGGGACAGCAGGAATGAGGCAGTTGGCGCGACGCTGTGTCTACTGGAAATCAATCGACAAGGGCGTAGAGCGAGCAGTTGGGGAGTGTCCTGACTGCGCGAGGGTCCAAAGCGGCCCACCTAAGGCTCCTCTTCACCCATGGATGGAGCCAGAGGAGGGTTGGCAGCGCATACACATTGACTATGCTGGACCATATCAAAATCACCACTTCCTTATAATGGTGGATGCAAAGTCAAGATGGGCGGAGGTCTGTCCGAGCGGCACTGCTCCAACATCATCATCGACCATCGATCTGATTTCAGGAGGTTTTTGCACGAAATGGGTTCCCAGACGTCGTGGTGAGTGACAGCGCCACAGTTTTCACAAGTGAGGAATTCAGGAACTTCTGTGCAGCTGCTGGAATCACTCAAAGGTTCATCGCACCGGGTCATCCAGCAACTAACGGACTCGCTGAGAGGAGTGTTCGGACATTAAAACACAGGTTGGCTGCTATGGAGGGCGAACATCTCCCTATGAAAAGGAAAATTCTAGAGATTCTTTTTAGGTACAGGGCGACACCTCTCATTAACGGAAAAGCGCCTAGTGAGCTTTTCCTTAATCGTCGGATTGGAATCCAACTGGACGCTCTTAGGCCTGCAACCATTGAACAGCATTCACAACCAAAGGAGCTAGCGAGACAACTTAAGGTGGGGGACCGAGTACAAGCTCGATATTATACAAACAACAAGCAACAGTGGCGACCTGGTGTTATTGGCAAGAAGCTTGGTCGTCTGCACTGTATTGTCACATTAGACAGCGGCTGCTCTTTCAAAGGGCACATAGACCAGCTCCGAAGAACAGGAGTGGAGGGGAGATGTGTCACATTTGCCCACGAGGAAATCGCCAATCCAAAAGAGGATGCCTGCCAAAACAATCAATATCCAGAGGTGCTGTGTCCTCCTCTGCCTGCTCCGGCCCATCCGCAAGAGGGCGCGGCAGACCCTGCTGTTGCGGACGAAGTTGAAGCTCCAAATCTCGAAGGATTAGGACAGGATCAAGCTCCTGAACTTCGAAGATCAAGCCGCCAAACTCGCCCACCAAAGTATCTGAACGACTACGTGGTTGGCCGAATTGGCGTGGGAGGACTATTGTGACTATTGTTAAAATCGATTATCGGTTGTATCTTAAACCTCCTTGCAATAACCTATTAATCTTGTTATGGCTTTTAATTATATCAATAAAGAAGTGTTTTTGTTTCAAGTATATTACGAATTATTACCATTAGTCACAACAACTACTTTATCTAAATACTTCATAGATTATAAATTAGTTAATAAACATTTTTAGAAAACTATTCATTTACCTTCTATGAGTATAATCGTTCTAACATTTTTTCTAATTCCTCCTTCTTCTTTCCCAAGCTCCTTAGTGCCTTTCAGCGTGGAGCACCAGCCTCAGTCCATCGCTTCCACTCATCCCTTTCAATGGCCATATTTTTCATTTGGGTAACTGATTTGCCTCTCTTTCTTCCGAGTCCCTCCAGGTACTGCATATACGTAGTTCTGGGTCTGCCAACCATTCTCTTTCCTATTGGTTTGGCTTCCATGAACCATTTCACTCTTCTGTCTTCTGGGAGTCTGCACACGTGCCCGAACCAGCGTAGTTGGCGTTCTTCTATTGTCTCCTTCAGTGCCACCACTTTCAATTCTTCCCTGATGACTTCGTTTCTAACGCAGTCCCTTCTTGTTTTTCCAACTATCCTTCGCAGGAATCTCATTTCTGAGGCCGTCATTCTATTTATAACTTCCTTTGGGCCTGTCCAGTGCTCTGCTCCATACAGCAGGATAGGAAGGAAAATTGTTTTATAAAGGACTAATTTGGTGGCTTTAGTTATTTCTTTTGTTCCTATAATGTGACTGATTTGGTAGTATGTGAGGTTGGCCTTTCTAATCCGGCTATTTACTTCATGTTCTATTCTTCCACCATTGCTTACAGTTGTGCCCAAATACTCGTATGTGTTTAAAGTTTCGAGCAATTCACCATTGCAGGTCACATTCATGTTTGTTTCGTCTCGCCCTACTTTCATGATTTTGCTTTTCTGTGCATTTATAGCCATACCCTTTCTATATAGTTCTTCTCTCCACTCATTAACTGCTTGCTGTAGGTTCTCCTGTGAATTTGCTACTAGAACTATATCATCAGCGAAAATCATGGCTTGGGCTGATACAGGCATCAAGTTTCTATACCCAATCAGGGTTCGTGTAGTCCTTCTCTTACACATTTTTAATATTTCGTCCATGAAGGTTATAAATAGCAAAGGACTAAGGCTGTCCCCCTGTTTGACCCCAACATGAAAATAGAAAGGCTGGGATTCTTTTCCATTTAGGACGTATTACTCCTTTTGGACTCTGATAAATGGACTGCATAGCTGCAATAAGGTTTGAGGGAACATTTTTATACTGCAAAGCTGCCCATACTTCATCCCTTGGAACTGAATCGAATGCAGCTTTGAGGTCTATAAAGGCCAAATAAATAGCCTTCCCTACTTCCCATGTCTTTTCCATTATCATTTTGAGGGTGAATATATGGTCTTGTGTTTGTCTACCGGGTCTGAACGCTGCCTGTTCCTCTTCCAGATCTTCCTCTATGAGTTTCCTCAACCTTTGTTCTAAAATTCTGGTATATATTTTATACACAACCGGTGAAAGACATATAGGCCGATAGTTTTCACATTGGGTTTGAGATCCTTTTTTATGGATAGGTACAATAATATTGTACTCCCAATCTCGAGGTATCTTCTTCTCATCCCATATCTTTTGACACAGCACTTGGAGTGTTTTAGTTATTTCTTCGCCTCCATACTTTATAAATTCAGGCACTATGTTGTCTCTTCCTGAGGCTTTACCCAGTTTTAGTCTCTGTATTGCCAGTTCCACCTCCTCTTCACTGATACAGTCATCCATATCCTCCACATCTCTTTGTCTTACTCTTCCTTGGTCACCATTAGGAGCAGATCTTTCAGCAAATTTTTCCTGATAGTGTTTTCTCCATTCCTCCAGTATCTCCTCGTCTCTAGTTACTATCAATCCATCCTTATTTTTAATGCTTCTGACTGGCTTTCCCTTTCTACCCCTCAGCGCTTTAACAGTGTTCCAGAATTTTCTGGTATTGTCCTTGTAGTTGTTTTGCACACCTTCCGAACTCTTCCCACGCCTTCTTTTTTGCTTGTTTGATCACCAATTTTACACGGTTTCTTTTTTCAACATATAAATGCCATGCTTGTGGATCTTTTGAGCGCAAGTAGTTTCTCCAGGCTTCTTTCTTCTGTGCTACAATCTGTTTGACCTCCTCACTCCACCAATTTGTTCTCTTAGTTTGTGGTCCTATTTTACTAACTCCACAAACTTCTGTTGCTGAGGTAATAATGGTCGATTTAATCATCTCCAACATCTCATCTAGGCTTTTATCTGCATTTACTTCTCTAAGTTTCCTGCTGAGAGCTTCCTCATATTGCATTCTTTTTCTTTCATCTCGCAAAGTTCCAACTTTAATTCTTTCGTACTTTTTAGCCTGAGAGTTCCTACCTTTATTTAGAGGCATTTTTGTATCCATGACCAGTAGCCTATGATGTGTGTTCAGCTCTGCTCCTCTTATCACCTTAACATCAGTTACATACCTCCTTAACTCTTCATCATATATAAAATAATCAATAATACTAGTAACATTTCGTCCTTCACCCACAAATGTAATTTTATGGATATGTTTGTGGTTAAACCAGGAGTTGCCCAGAAGTAGATTATTATCTGTGCACAAGTTCAATATTCTCTGCCCATTGTCATTCCTTGTATTTTCTCCTCCATAAGGGCCTATGACTCCGAGGTTCTTGTTATTCATTCCTCCTACTCTTCCGTTCATGTCTCCACATATAATTATTTTATAGTTCTTACACCTAGATTCATCTATTTCCCTTTGAAGGTCGCTATAGAATTGTTCCTTGTCAGATACTGATGCATTTTCAGTTGGAGCATATACTAGGATAATGGTGACTTTTCCTATTTTAAGCTGCAGATCAACAGTGATAATTCTTGAATTTACTGCTTTCCACTGTTCAAGTTTTTTAAATATTTGGTCGCTCAATACAATTCCGACTCCCTCATTTGCTCTTCTATCCATACTTACCCCTGAGTATATCAGTTTGTATTGTTTGTTCAGGTCTTTCAAACCACTTCCCTTCTTCTTTACTTCACTTATTCCTAGGAGATCTATATTGTATTTTTCCATCTCCTCAATCAATTCCACTTCTTTCCCTCTCAGTATCCCAATATTCTATGTGGCCAGTCGTATATCCTTATTCATGCCAGGTCTATTCCGTGAAATCCATCCATTTCCGAGGCTTGCTGTTTTACTTTGAATCGTTGGTACTCCAGACGAGTGATTAGCCCAGTACTGGAGGCCCCGTTACCTCGGGACAATTGGAGTCATTTTATACTCAATGACTATTGAGTCTTCCCAGGGAAGGTAGCCCTGGGGTATGTACTGTTAGTGGCCTAATGTTAGTATATGTGTGTAGAGTACTATTGTAGTGAGGTTGTGTGTTAAGTACTGAACTCGGGACCCGGGGGATTGTTAATCCCCTCCAGACTAACACACAAGTCTAGACCCTGCGGGATTTTTCTAATTCCAATTAATGTAATTAACTACAGGAATTCATATACTTTTTGTCTATTAGAATTGATCTACTTTATTTAGAGCTTAAAGAGTTTGACCTTTGTGATATATTTCAATATCCATTTTTACTGCTGATTCGTTTACAAATTGGCATTGAATTGAACTGACATTGAACATTTAGTTTCACTGCTGATCCATTTACAAATTGTCTTTTATGTAAAAGCCTTGACATTAAGATAAGGAATAATTATAACATGTGTGATATTGAAACCTTACAATTCATTTGAGTTGCAACCTCTCAAGTTAATAACCTTGAGGCTAACTATGAACCCGGGATTCATGCAAATTAAGAATCTAATTCTAGTTGAGTGACTTTATACCAATCATTATCACATAATTATACCGAACGGTGATGGATGGTGAAAGGAATAAAGACTTTTATTTTAATATTTTTCGAGAGATTCGTGTAAAATTGAACTATTTTCAAGTTATGTAGCGGTTTCCTAACATTTTTTTTTTCAAATCCACAAAATAAAAATAAACATCTGATATTTTGAGGAAAATGTTATGGTTAGTGAAAATCCACATGGTTGACAAATTATAAGTCAACATAAATACATTCATATATAATGTAAGATCACACCAAATCGGCGAACATGGAAATGCGGGGCTACCAAAGATCATAACATACTCAAAAGAAAAAAAACAAAATGAGGAAAAGAGAAGTTGTATGGGAAGACCCTAGGTTCAGGTCAAAAAAGAAACAACCTAAAGCCTTAAAAATAAACAAATTTGGCGAAGCACCATGCGCACTTCCACCAGCCCACGTACCCAAGTATGCGACGGCATCAATACCCTCGGGTATGACAGCTCCGCCATGTCCCAGGCCAGCTCCAGCTCAAGCAGCGGCTCCAGCGGCGCCCTGCGGTCCGGGGAGAGCTGCAACCTGCAGGCGACCTCCGCCTTCAAGGTCCGCATCAGGTTTCCAATGTAAACCACCTGCCCGGCCTTCATCCGGGATGGCTCCGAGGCCTGCCCCAGTCAAGACGCCGGTCATTGTCGCCACAAGGCGTAAGTATAAACGCTTTAATAGCAAATGAATGAAAGTATTAGTTGTTTATTGATTATTAAAACGTAACTTATCTGAGTATTTACTATTGTGATTTTAACTAAACCAATGCTACTTTTCAAATGTACGGAAAGAAGGTTTTTAAATAGGGCTATCATTGGGTAATTCTAGAAGGAAATTCCCCAAAATCCTTTTTTAAATTCTGAAAATCTAGTGTGAAGAAATTTTACATTGAATTATTTTCAAAGGGTAAAGAATTGGCTTATGTTATCCCATATTTTAGCATTAAAACTAAAAGACGATCATAAATTATGAATAGTTTTTTATAAGCAAAATCATAATAAGTATATCTTATCTTGTGGTATAAATTTTGACGATCTAGCACTTTTTTCTCCTCCTGGTAAACCTGTATTAACGCGGATTCGTGAATCTCTGCTCGTTCCTTCCTCTGTGTCTCCTAGATTTCTCCCTACTATAATTTTCTAAGGTAGGGGTATCGTTCATTTACTGCCGATGATAATTTACTTGAAATGGATTATTTCACTTTAAAAAGTTAATTTTAATTGCTCCTCCGAAGATTAAAGGGTGTAAATTTTCCTGGAGCCTCCTAAGCAAAAGCTTTCTTTCCAAAATGTATTAACTTTCTGTAGGATATTATCTGTAAACTCCTGGAAAGTACTAATGTTAACTGTTCAACATTTTTGAAAATCAATTATAGATTATTTTAAAATATTTATTGAATATGCGTTATTTAAGAGAGAGGGGTAAGGAATTGAATAATTTAGTGAACCTTATTCCAGATGATGGAAGTTGTTAATTTTGCTTTAGTTAATACCATTGCTTCAGATTAGTTATCTAAAAAATGTTTATATATTAAGCCAAAATTCTTTCAAAAGTCGTAATTTTAAATAAACTAACTTATTTTCATTGAAAAAATGAATATCCAATTTAAGAATTAGGAAAAAAGTTACATTTGACTTAAAAATGCTTTATAACTAACGATAACTCCATTGCTATTGTGATTTGTTACAAAGTACTTCTATCAATCATACATTTATTTACTGCTGATATGTATGAATTAGTATAATTCATAAACGAATTCTAATATAGAATGGTTTGGGCGACTACTAGGTGAGTTTCATTGCTACCTGGTTTATACGAAGACGAGGGTAGAAAAAAAAAAAAGTACTTAATACATGGCTAATAAATATCTGGTTTATACTCAAATGCAAGACGAAGGAACCAAGCAATGCTTGTAATGTACTTGTTGGCGTTGTCGGTCATTTGTTCTGCGTGTGTAAACTACGTACTGGCGTGCTTGACTACGTTCCAATTGTCGTTGTTAATTTTGTAATACTCCTGCCTCTTTTGATTGAGATTGACGCAATCGCGACTAGCTAACTCGCACTTCTCCGTTATCTTCCGTTATGTTTGTTACTTTATTCGTACGACGGCCAAATTGGCTCCCTTGCATCTTGCTAGCATTATTTACTGTAATACACACACAAAATCGAGCCTATATGTGGCATAACCCACAGCTATACAAATCAAGGTAATTTGAAGATCTTTTGGTATTGCTTAACTCACGGAACACTGAAAAACAGAAACTGAGCAGGGTGACAGAACTGTACAGAAGAAAGCTAAACAAGCTCCTTTTCACTGTAGGGCTGGTTGAATCACAAATCTACAAGTAGTGTAGATTGGACAATGAAACTGCGTATCACATGACATGTAGTAGTAGTACTCTAGTTAGAATAATGCTTTTTCATTTTGAGACTGTATTGTAGATACTAAGCTTTGGCAACTGATTGCATCCGATAGTATGACCAGATTTCCTAAGAATATTACACCGGTACCGATGGGTTTTGGGGACGGTGCTCAATATACCTACTTCGAAAAATTTATCTATTTGAATCATTTTACGAGAACACAATAGAAAAGTCTATAAAATATAAATAAAATCCTATAAAAAATAAATGGTAAAAGTTTTAATCCTCAAATATGAAGTATCAATGGACTCTTGAGTTTAAGAAACTCAAATGAGAAAAACAAACCACCTTGTGAAGATCGTTGTACTGGATGGTACTCCTAAATAAAAAATATTGCATACTTTTATGCATTATAGATGAACAGTTAACGAATTATTAACATGTATGATGCCTGTAGATTCTAGTAGTGATTACTCGGGCCTGAATTCCTTTAACGAGGCCTTTTTTTCGTTTATCCATTTCTATTGCCGAAGAGCAACTTCCATAGGACTCTTGCGATCGGGTCAAAATTATAACAATCACCTGCAGAATCAACCAAGTCGCTAAAAAAATATACCGCCAAAAGGAACCAAAGGGTGCTCTGATAGTCGGTCTGGAAGATTTCTCTTATAATAGGTTTTGTTATTTGAATACTGTTGCTGTATTGGCAAACATACTCAGAGGCATCCTAAACTATTGTTTCATCTCTCTCACATATATTTAAACTTACCAAAAACGAATCAAGAGGGACTAAATATAACCTCTCAAGGTCTATCCACGTTATTGAAATTTTGTGCTTTTTGTCTTTGTTTGTAAAGCTATAAAACTGTCAATGACAAGCAGTCATTCGCATTCCTAGACGTTACATGTTCTTTCTAATTGCACTTTAGCTGCTATATTGTTCCAAATAAAATAAATAACTATTTGAGTGTGATGATTGTAATAAGTATACAAGGTCAGATTTTTTTTTTCTTTATTGTATATAACTTAAATTATATTATCTATAACTTAACTAACACTTGAGTATTAATCTAGTTAAACATTTCATCCTTTTATATTAGAACCTCATCATTTTGTTGCAGCACCGTCACAAGCTCCTCATGGAGGAGCCCGACCAAAGCAGATGATGTACCGGCCTGGTACTGCTTTACAGCGCCCTTGCCCACAAGCTGCTGCTGAAACTTCAGTATGTCCACCACGACCTTCGATGTTAGCCCGGCCGATGACCGCTATGCCATGCCCACCTCCACCATGTCCCGCCCCGTGCCCGCCTCCACCGTGTCCAGCCCCATGCCCGGTTTCACCACGTAGATCGGCAAGTCCTCCTTGTCCTCGACAGAGTCCACCAAGGTATGTTTTTTTTTTTTTTTTGTCACTTTCAGTATTTTAATCCTTTGTGCTCGAATACTTTTTCGCTTGAGCTAACCAGCAACTTTCTAGAGATTAGTCGTTTTCAATAATCTCATGATTTATTTACATTCTGCTTAAGATGATTTCAGACACAATATAGCAGTTCAAACTTTTATATATCTTCAGTTTAGAGTTCAATGAAGGACATTTGTTAAACATTAAGTACTCTGTGGAAAAGAGGGGCGAATGTGTTTTTGCTTGGAGACTTAACCTGGTCGTTGATATTAGACGCTGAATTATTCCTGACTTTCTTCCCTCTCTTCAATCCTTGCGACCATTCTATAATTATTTTCTTTGATAGCGAGTTCCTATAACTTAAGTATTTGCGAAAACAAACATGACCAATCTACTTTTGTGAGCGACTCTATTACATGTCATTGGCCAGAGAGCAAGACAGGCGAATGAGGGTTTTGTTTAATCTTATTTTGTTATTCTTATGAGGTAGTGGCTTCTAAAAATTTTTTTAATCCGAAGAAACATCTGTTGGCCAGCATTATTCTTCTTCTAATCTCGGCTGTCATGTCGTTATTCACGTTTATCTGAGAGCCGACATAGACGAATTCGTAAATATTTTACAAGCGATAGGATCCTATGGTAATCCATTTCTTCTGACTAACTATCTGGCCTGACACCATGAATTCTGTCTTTTCTTCAATTATATGTAGGCCAAGATTCCTTGCTGAGGTCTCCAGGGCTACAAATGCATCCATAACCGCCTAAAAGGATCGTACCACGATGTCAATGTGATCGGCATAGGCCAGGATCTGGACCACTTTTTCCAATGCAAGATTAAGCAGTCGGTATCACGCTTCCTCACCCCTCTTCTGAGAGCAAAGGCTTCTGAGAGTTTTCCTTGGACACCAACTAGGCGCTCCACACTTGTCATTTTGAGTTTAGTGAATCGGATAATCATCCTTGAGATGTTGAGTTCTTATAGACTATGATATGCAGCTTCTAAGTATACGAACATGCGGCCTGTTTGTGCTTCATGTTCCTTGCCTTTTTCAAATATTTTCCTTAGAGAGAATATTTGATCTGTGGTAGATTTACCATCCCGAAAGCCGCACTTATATGGACCAAGCTCACGTTGCTCATAATGTATCAACTTCCGGAAGAGGATATTATATACAATTATGTAAGCAGAAGTGAAATACCTGTATAATTTTCACATTCTAGTTGGCTTCCCTTCTGGTATATGGGACAAATGACAGTCTTGTACCAATCTCTGGACTTTACTTTTTCTCTTCATACATCAATAATGAGACCATGCATAACTTTCTCCAGCATCTCACCACAGGACTTAAAGAGTTCAGAAGGAAATCCGTCATGACATGGTGCCTTTTTGTTCTTAAGTTACAATCTCATCCTCTGAAGAGCGTGGTATCCCCTGCTCACTAGGCTCATCGTACTTTTCGTTACAGCTTAATAGATTGTTAAAATGGCGACTCCATCTCAACAGTACTTGTGTCTTCTCACTTAGGAGTGCTCCATTTTCATCATTGTAGGCACTTGATTTGTGCATGAGCTGTTTCCTCTCATTATTAATTTTCTCGTAAAACCTTCGACTCTCCTCAACACTTCTGAGTCTCTCAGGTTTTTCCAGCTTTTCATTTTACCATTTCCTCTTCCTTTTACGATGCAGACGCTGTTCATCTCGTCGCTTCGGGCGGATGCTACAAATCAAAAGAATGAAGCATACGGAGCCATGTTGCAGAGGCGAACGCGTGGAGCTACGCTTTATCAGATTGCATTAAAAAAAAAAAAAACCTATTCAACGCAACAAATATCCTACAGCTATGAATTTAACTACAAATAGTGAAGTGAGAATGGTTGGCTGTGTGAGTAA
Organism: Piezodorus guildinii; assembly: GCA_023052935.1. Taxonomy (NCBI): domain Eukaryota; kingdom Metazoa; phylum Arthropoda; class Insecta; order Hemiptera; family Pentatomidae; genus Piezodorus; species Piezodorus guildinii. The sequence continues at coordinate 61,697,468 of CM041297.1, forward strand.
GTGAGAGAAGTTAGTTATAATAACAAAATTTAATAAATAAAAAAAATTAAAACAAAATTACCTATTATAATTATATTACTTTGTTCACTCGTTTCTTGTCGTTCTGATTTACATTTCTTCCCATTTCCATTCCATATCGGGTTGTCCCTACACGTTAATCAATATATACTTCCCTATTTTCATTTTTTTTATCATTTGTTTCAATTTTAATTCACTCTGTTTTTCCTGTTATAAAATATTTTATTAAGTATTCCCAATATTTTTAATATTCATTTGTTTAATGTTTACTCTTAGACCATTGTTACCGCCATTTTTAGTTCAATATTTTTCCACCCTGGGTACCATTATTGCTTCATTGTTCTGAAGCTTTCCTTCAAAACGGTACGTACTCATCTCTGATTTAACATCTTTCACCTCTTTTTATTTTATTTTATATTATCTTCTATTATCTTTCTACTATCTTTTACTCCTATATTTGTCCTATTTTATATTTGTCTTTTGTCATTACCTTCATTTCACTTTTTTATTATGTACATATTCTACATCTGGTTGTTATCTTTTGTTTTATAGCCCTGAAGAAGGCCTATAATTTAGGCCGAAACGTCGCCACCAGTTTATTAAGTTTATATCTTAATTGTGTGTCCTTTTGACTGCACCTTGAACTAACCTCTCTCATTAACTACAAATAATTTAAAATGCTAAAATATGTTCTTAGGATCGGTTTGGACATATTGTTTCCATCAACAAGATTGATAATGTAGTATCTCATTGCCTTTAATGACTATTGTTATTCTAAAGGGAATGTTTACATAGGGACCGATAATGAAGTGATCGTAGGTTCTCAGGATTGCCCCAGCCTTGTGGACTGCGTCCACCGACGGCTGGACTACGCCCACCAACAGCTGGACTACGCCCACCGTCTGGACTCAGACCACCAACAGCTGGACTACGCCCGCCGTCTGGACTAAGACCACCAACAGCTGGACTACGCCCACCGTCTGGACTTAGACCGCCAACAGCTGCACAAGCAACCACAATCGTAGCCAGGAGACAAAGAAGTCCGGAACCATGTCCTCCAGCTCCATGTCCTCCAGAACCTTGCCCTCCAGAACCTTGTCCTCCACCACCATGCCCAGCCGAGTCAAGGAGTACGCCTTGTCCACCCCAAATGTCTACGCCTCGATCAGTACAGAGAGGACTCTCAAGGTTAATGGGTAAATCGTTTACCTTCTATAGAAAATTGTCCGTGTTACCAACTTTTAGATGTATATCATTCTTATTTTAAAATACTATGGCGCTACAAGTATGTTCTTCAAAAAATATAAACATTATTTAATATTTACAAAATCACTTCCTTTTCATAAGCAACAATCCTCTAAATTAGAAAAACAATTCATTAAAAATTAAATTATACATTTATCTAATTAATATTTTTACTGTATGAAACAAATGAATGTATTTCTCCGTCAAATACTAAGTGTTAGTAATGAAGTATCTTAGTCCTATCTTAAGTATAAATTTAATCAAAAACCGTACATTACAGGCCCAGGATCATACTCACGCTCGCAGCAGCCTAAGCCTCAAAAGATCGTTCTACTCCCTGGTGACATAAATCCTCTTGAGACAACCGTTATTACAGTGGAACCCCCAGCGCAGCCTGAGGCAAGCAGGGCTCGCTCTCCAATGGCAAGTGCAGCAGGTACGGCCTGGCAGGATCTGTTGTCCGAACCGTTTGACTTCTCTCCACCCTCGATGGCTAGCTATAGGAGAGAAGCCACGACGTGTGGCATAGCTCCTACGCCTTACATTCCTCCTGAAATCCTGGCCATGGCAGAAGCGGCGGCAGAACCATGCGCACCATGCGCTGAATCTGTACCGGAAACTCCGCAATACGAAACAAGTTCAGCTCTTCTAGTCGACATAGAGCCATATGAACCCTGTGAAGAACCTAGAGTATTAATAGAGCCTGTGGACCTCATCACTTTCGCACCTCCTGATCCTTTCAGTCCAGAACGATTATGTCGTCCTCCATCACCTTCAGTTACTCCTCCTCCAAACCCATTTACGCCCCCCAAAGACCCCATTCCTGAGCCTTCAGAACTAGATAAGTGGGCCTCTCAGTACCCTCGTTATAAAGAGGCATATACTAGCAGTTTCCATCCTGTAGGAGAATGGGCCAGACTTAAGTTTCAACAGAAAGCACAAGAGAAAGAAAGGTAGATAATAAATACAATATATTTGTTTTTAATATTGTAATATACGGTCGGCATTGCACCAATGACAAGTACTAGTCGAAATTTCAGCAAGTTGATTATTCTAAATTAATCTTTAGGCTTTACAATGAAAACCTTTTAACTTATAAAAAAATTATTTAATCTAGTCTACCGTTAAAAAGAAACCATAAGATTGCTGGTGGATGATTTCATTGGGCTAACTTTACATTTTGATTTAAAATCTTTATTGGTCGTGGGTTAATAAATGAACCTTGGAATTTAAATCTAAACTCTGATGTAAGTATTTTTTAGGCCGTTACAAAGCAGCTATAACTTTTTTAGAACAGCTTTTTAATTATACTCATTATCCAAGGAAAATCTGAATTTAAATATATTTAATATTGTTCATCATTCATTCGATGATTAACAAATTTCCGACCCTCTATCAGACCTAGATTTCTTCCCAAGAATCCTAATGTTACCATTTTTTTCTGTAACAAACGAATTTTTAATTGAAATTACTTTGTATTGTAATTGTCAAGGAATTGGGTCTACAAAACGAAATCCTATTGTGATCTGATTATTGCTTTGTTGCACACGCACTCATATCTATAAATATTTGTGTTTAAATTCCTTGAGTAAATGTCTTGGTACGAAAATTTTTAAGGTTTTCATAAGATTATATGTATGTACAATGAAACGGACGGCTAATAACTATTGTTCACACCAGGCTCGGTCTGGCTTGGTCGCATAGGGGCATGTGGAGCACCAGGGTAGTAGGCTTAAAGGAAATACAAACTACATCACCTCTTGTGACTCTAGAAATTCCAATTTATCCATTCCTGACTTAACGATGCATTTTCTAAGGTCACCAGGAGGATGCGTTAAGCAGGAGTACTCAGCAATACCTTTTATAAATTGCCATCCATCCGACTCGATCTATTTATTTCAAAGTTCAATCTACTTTTACATACCTTATTCCAGGTTATATATTGGGCTAACTTGGACGAATTCGCTTCTTCTTATCTTATGTCAATTTTCTCCATAAAGAATATTCTGAATTTTATTGGGTAAAGAGCATCTCGGTGACTAAGATCCTTAAGAAGCCGTATATAGTAGAGTAATTGTTCATTAATCAATCTATCTTTTTTTCTGTACTTCTAGGGATACATTCTATGTGGAGAGGTACTACCTTAAAGTTGCAGACGACAACGTCTGAACGCTCCTCCGTGACTATTATCTGTTTAACGATGTTTAGGTCGCTCAAAAAAATTGCGAAAAAAAAAAGGAAAATTGCATAAATCCCTATTGGGTATAATACTGGTTAATAATTATATCCTAATCCAGGGATAGGAAAAGTAAAAAAAAAAAAACTTTCAATATTACGAATGTTCTAAAAGTTATTTAGAAACCCTTGACTTGAATCAGCGTCTTGTGTAGGATTTATATGTTGTCTTTAACAATATGAATATTCCTAAATTTAAAAATATTTCTCAATCAATTCCAAGTAATGTATAAAATCAATAATGCTTATTAATTATTATATAATTTCTCATTTGTAACAAGTTTAGGTATAATAAAGCTAAAATATTACAGAAAAGCTTATTGTTTGATAGATCTAGACATTTTCTGGATCCCCCCCCTCTAAAACTCCCTAAGTATCCGAGGGGCCCCAAAGGAGCCAGACCGGGCCTGGCCATCACACATAAAATGTTTAAAAATGAATATCTGACTTTCTTAAATAATCTAGGCAGGTGAAATGCGTTGACAGGGAGCTGGTTGCGAAAAGCGTCCCGTTCAACAAGAACGTATCGACAATTTGCAAAGATGATGATGATGATTATGACGAAGATCTGGGCCTCTTGCTCTGTATGCCAGACGCCGATGAAGAAAATTTCAATGCCCCATTGGACTACGCTGCTTTGAGAAGGCAAGAGGAAATAGAGCGAGAACGGCGAGAGGCTAGGCGGCGGGAGAGAGAGCGCCAAGAGAGAGGTCCAACTCTAGCCGAGACAAGGGATTTGCTTGCACGGTAAGCTTTTGTATACTTATTAAAATTATATTCAAAATACTCCTACCTGGTATCTATAGAATTCATTTATTGAGAATGAATAGTCTTTCATTTTATATTTAACTAACAGGATAAGGGCAGCAGAATCCGCGAGGAGAGCAGAGATAGCGGGCAGTGCTTTGAGTTCTTGTCAACCGGCCACCATGACACAGGAGGAAATGAGAAGAATACACGACAGAGTATTGGCGAGACATGCAGGAGTAGAACCTCAGCCGCAACAATCAGGTATAGAGAAATAGACAACGGACATTCCAAATTCAAAAAGCAACGTTAATGTAGTTATTCCTCTCTTTGTAGTTTTTTATAGTTCCTCTTTGTAAAGGACTACACTTTTAATCAATATTCTGGGTTTATTTTTAAGAAAGTCGATGTTTCGATGATACAGTCTACTAAATTCTTCAACGTTATTTTTTCAACCGTTTAATTTTTAATTAATGATTATTTGACTTTGAAAGGAATTTCTCGAAACTAGGTTTATGGTTAAAATTGTTTATTCCAGGGAGTTGCCGATTTTCAGGAAGAATTGGGAGGGACGATGTGATATGTTTTGATAAATCATGGGGAAAAACGGTAATAAAATAACTGAAAACGTGCACATGGCTTGGAGCGGGAACAGAGAGTATATTATATTAAAAAGGTTACAACAAGTCTACAAAAATGGTTACATGATAATAAGGGTTTCAATTATATTAAATAGTCAATTAGTTTTAATTATACATAACACGATGGGAGATGAAAATTGAAACAAATGTCTTGTTCACTCCAGACGGGTTTAAAGTTCAAATTTAAGTGTTCCTATGGATGGCCATACAATATTATGCATTATAATTACAAAATATAGGCAAAAGCAGTTTACATTGTGTTGAACATAACACCCGTCAAATTTATGGTCGCAGAGCCACATCCTACACTTAAAGTAAAAAAAAAACAAAAAAACTTTGAAAGATTTTGGAAGAAAGTTAGAATCAGATTTTTAGCAAAATCAAAAGTTGTTCTACCGTGAACTAAAACGGGTTTTGGAAAGAAAGGAAACTAACCTTAAATTTCATCAAAGATAAACATGGAAACATTCTCAGGCAAAACCGCTATAGAACATAAAACTGGGTAATTCCGCAGATAGTGACAAAATAACTGCTGAAATATAGAAATATATGAGACCCAAAGAAAAAGAGAGTATGCTACACCTTTTTAACCTTGTGAGGAAGCAGGAGAAAGTTCCGAAAGATTGGAAAGTAGTTGTGAAAGTAGTGTTGTCATCCCTACCTTCAACAAAGGAGACAACAGACTGCAGCAACCAAAGGTATACTCTTTGTATATAGGTATATCCCTGGGAAGCCGGTGGCTGAGTGGTTAGCGCGCTAGTCTCCCACACCAGAGTTGTGAGTTCGAGTCCCAGTCCCAGCGGGACTTTTATAAGAATATAATTAAATGGGGACTCACTCACAGCCTCTCCCCCGAGTAGTGAGACTCGTCAGCCTACTGGTTGCAACGCGAGTGATGACCCTACCCAAAACATTTCATCGAGAAACGTGAGTATATTCTTCCAGGAGTCCACGCGGCCAAGGGCCTACACGGCCTGTCGCGCCAGTGAATATATATATAATATAGGTATATCCCTATATACAAAAAGATATACCTACTATGAAATAGCGGAGAAAAGAATAAGAAGAAGAAGGCTCCAAATTCTTGGAAGAAGAACAATACAGTTTCCGTATACATCTCAATATCTAGGATCACATTTTCGCTATGAGGCAGGTCTTTGAAACATGACCATGAAACAATTAGGAGATGTCATTATGCTTTGTTGACCTAACAAAAGTCTTTGAAAAAATAAATATTTCTATACCAGATTTGAAAAACAAATTGAGTCATGTATTGAAAGAAATTAAAGTAATGAATAAATCATTGATAAACAACGTTCCTCGCAAAATATTGTCCTAACTCCGAAGAAAAGTGATAGTTTGTAGGGGAGAGATCAGGAGAATATAGAGTGTATGGTAGGACTTCATAGCCCAACTCATTTAATTTATTCACTGTCTTTATTGAAACATGATGTCGAACGTTATCACCAAGAATGGGTCCTTTCCAGTTTACCAGTGCCGACTGTGAAAATGGTCAAATTTTGATGCATTTAATCAATTTATCAATTGTCTTTCACTTTGGTAAAAAGAAAAATGAATGCCCCCGCCATAGACCACTATCATAGTAACCGTTTACTTAATCGGATGGAGATTCTGTTTTGGCATGATTCCAAGAGACTAATCGGTATCTAACCACCTGATAGGTATCGATTGTAATTCATGACCCAACTTTCGTTGCACATTATTACGCACCCGAGATATGGTTCGTTTCTTTGACGAGCTTGCAAAAAAACACGCGTCACTTGACGTTTCAACTTATGACGTTCATTGAGCTAGTGTGGGACCCAGGAATGGAGCTTATTGCCTTTCTGACTATTTTAGGGTCACATGGTTTGTTCCTAGAAATGACGTTCTTTCATGGAGTTCTCAAGATCTTCGTCCTCCATTGGTGTTTGAGGCCGTCTATGGTAGAGATGGGAACTAAGAAAATACAGTTGAGGCTGTAACCTGTAGCGTTTTTTGTATTTCGAATACTGAGTACTTTTTTATATAAGGCCTCCAGAGTAGAGAATATTTCGTAGATATATTAAATGCGGATTTCGTGCATTTTGAAGTATATAAATAATTTATTTACATTAATTGTTTTCACATCTAACATCGATTGTTTTGAACACTTCAATTTAAGGACTATTTTTAATCTAGTATATGCATTATTATTCTTATAATTTAAAAAAAAAAATGGTCAGGAACTTTTTTTAGCTTAAGGACTCTCTTGGTTTAATCCTGCCCTAGGTCTAAAAATCACAAACAGTAGCATACATGCTCTTTATCCATTTATTTTGCAGATATAAGCTGTTTAGATGCGGACCCCTGCGGCTTTCTCGAAGATGTTCAGTTGGATGATATCGATTTGGACGCTATCGACAATTTTGATGAATGCCCAGACTTCTGAGATTTATGGTAGAGCCCTTCCAGTAGTCCATGTTGAGCTTATCTCAATATCTTATCACAAGAACCGAAATATACTCCTCACATTTATTATTTGTAGATCTCTTTCTACTAAATTATATAATAACAATGGATTTTTAAAAATAATATTTTATCTGATTTGACAATATTTTATTCTACCAACACATATGATAATTTTTTTTAAAAAACTATTTTCAAATAGGAGCGCTCCACCATTTTCAAAGTCACTTCACCATTTACCTCATTTCTCTCTTTTCAATTCAATTGACTACTTATTTCATCTATACTCTTTTACAAATCACTTTATCACAACTTTCAATTGTCAATCTCATTTCTGTATCGTAGGTTCAACCCATCTACGACTATGTTCTTTGGACATATACTTCTATTTCAATACATTTTGGCATATAATGTATTACTTATGATTTTTCTATTAGGACATAAAACATATTTTCGTTGAAAACTCGAAATCGAAACTGTTCACTATCGCATTACTTCCTCTTACTATATATTTTATTTATAAACAAATAATTGTAATAATGTTTATTTTCACATCTATTAGAATCAGTTTTAGCTTATGAATGAATAAATTTAAATTTATGTTAAAACACTTTATTCAAACAGTCATACATCATGTATACAAACACGAAAATAAAGTAAAATTACTTGAATAATTTGTTTATTTACAGTTATTTTATATTACAATGTAAATTTTTGAATCTAGTAAATATTAAACTTAAGGACAAGTCTTAGCCAATAGAAAATCTCGTAAAGTGCGCCATCACTTGAAATAAATTTTAAAATTTCCTTAAAAATTAAAATGAAAATGAATCTACCTGATATTAAATTTCATGTAATTGTATATACAAATATATAGATAACTGACTAAATTAACGTAAAACCTGTATTGAGAAAATTATTGAATGTTATAAATCGTACAAAGTGCCACTACGGTGAGTCGATTTGACATACCTATCTTGAATAAGTAATTTCAGGTTCGTATCACCAGGCTAGTCACTTTAATACATTCAAATTCATAGGCCACTTCCATATATACAATACATGTCGTAAATAGGTAAATCATAATAATAATTCGAATTTTTCTTTCCAACCTATCTTCGAAAATAACGGAGTTACAACCGTACATATAGGCAAAATTTCAATTTTTTTTTTTTAAATTATTTTTATCGCACTTTACGGATTCCAAAACTCTATACATATTTTTCTCTATCTTCAAAAATCACTGAGTTGTGGGCGTATTGATGGGTAAAATTTTAATCTTTTTCTCTTCTTTTTCCTCTTTTTTATAATTATTCGCGGTTTTTTAGTTAACAAACACCAATACATTTTTTCTATATCTCAAAAAGAATTGAGTTATTGAATTAAATCACTTTTAATCGTTCGTCATTTCAAAAATTACCAGCTGATATTAACGTCTAAGTTTTATGATCATCGTTGTATGCCCTATTATTTTTGTGGCGAATTTTGAAAAAATTGCCCCAGTAGTTTCGGAAAAATGCCGCCAGGGAAAACGGATTTTTTTAAAAATTCTTTATACGTATCTTGAAACGAAGACCTTCAAATTTTATGGGAGGGGTGACTAATTTTTTTATTTGTTTTTCTGATTACTGATTGAAAATAATAAACCAATAGCCTAATTAAGGTTTATTTAAATTAGCATGTATGAAAACATAATATGAGTTTTGGGAACAGAGTCTGTGCAAGGGCACAGACTCGGGCAGATATAAGGATATCTTATACTAAGCAGAAGGTCAATGTGTTATAAATCAAAACTGGATATATTCTGACAATCATACATAAACATTATGTTTATATTATTGTTTACCATTTGTCACCAGACGTAATAAAACCAAACATTCCCTGTTAAACGTTTTTGTCAAAGATGATATTTCATTCAGACTTGTTTCGTTTGGACTCATGTCTTCAGTCTGGTTCAGTGTCTCGTAAAATAATATTATCTTCGTTCTCCTCGTAATAAAATGAATCATAGTTTGACGAGGCCAGATTCTATCAAGAAAAATTTTCTCTAGAGAATAGTGAGGTCTAGCAGAAATATCTACACCATCTTCATAAAGTAATAACTGAAATAATTTACACATCTAACAGTAAGGAAAAAAGAAATAATGAAATTCATGTTTTTGTCGGAATTAAAGTTGCCATAATACAATATCAAACTGGGGTAATATGGCGTAGTAAGTGCATGTCAGTGTGAAATTGAAATTCATAAATTGTCAGTTCCCTGTGGTTTGATTTGCTTGCTGCGTACACGCAGTATTCTGTTACCACATTGACGTACACGCAGTATTCTGTTACCACATGCGCAGTACACGCAGTATTCTGTTACCACATGCGCAGTACAGGTTTAGGACGTAATAGCTGTTCTGCGCATGCGCGAATATCTACTCAACAGACCCCATGACCTAATGAGTGTCCCTCGTCACAACTATTGGTGAAGGTTGCACTTATACAAGTTGTTATTGGAATGTTCAAGCCAAGTGTTAATTCAAACGACATAATTTTTATTTAATCTATTTTTTTTTTTCAAACTACTTTATTTTTTAATTTGAAATCAGACAGAAAATTTATCATGGTTTGGTTTTTAAAAACATTTTTTTGAGGAAAAATGAATGAAAATAATTTTTATGTGCATAATTACATCATGATTGATGATAGGTGAGCGGTAAATTGATCTATGAGGAGGTGGAGAAATAAATGGTATTTGTTCATGATAATTCAAAAGGGAGATGGGTAAGGAGTTCCAAACTATGTTAGCACGGATGATAAAGGACTTTTCAATGGTTTGAGTATGAGTTAATTTAGTTCATTCATTGGCTCAGTTATATGAGAAGATTTATATAAATCGGTAGATTGACATCTTTGGTCAGGGTATTTATGAAATAACGTGGAATAGGAAGGTCAAGGATATAGAATGGTTTTCGGGTTCTTGGAACAATCGGGAAGATTGGAACAAAAAGCCACCAAGTGGATATATTCTATATACAATTCTTCTAATATATTGCCATATGTATAGAACTATCAAGCTCAGAAAACCTGTGAAAAATATGGAATCGTCTGGCGATGCCGTAAATAAATCTATTGCTATTCATCTATCATTCTACCTATCATTCATCATACATTCTTAACCTCATCTCATTTTCGCCATAGGGGCCTCCGTACACTAGACATCCATTGCATAGAAATGAGACTGGCAGGGTTGGATAAATTTAGGTAGGTCATTTGCCTTAATCGTGAGAAACAAAGTGGTGATGTGGGAGGTTTGTTGGGAATAGTAATGATTGTCTGGGTGCGAGGTGACAAGAAGGAGTGAAACTATCTCAAGGCACTATAGGATACGAAACTTCTTGCAGTTTAGAAAGGAGGCCTGATAGACCCAGAGTCAAAGGCTTTTGAAAAATCAGAAAGGATAAGGTTCTATTTTCTGTTGGTCTAAGGAGGAATCCACAGTATATAGAATACAATTTTTATTCTATTTTCTGTGGGAGGAATGTAGGTCTTACGGCCTTGTTTAACAATACCGAACGAGTGGCATAACCGTAATGGAAACTTGTTTAGTAAGAATAAAAGACTGTATTTTCCTCCAGAAAGGAAGTTATTTGATAATATTCAATTATTTTTAGGGCCTTAGATGAATTTTATAGGATATAGATTGATCTAAAATCAGAAGCGTTTATATCAATAATCAAAGGAAAAATTGAATTTTAAAGGGAAAAGTCAAAGGTGTGCAAAAGGGTAGAAAGGATCACTAGTAGACTATGCTTTATCAATTTTATCGGGATTTGGTCTGAGCCATTGTCAATCGACTCATAGGAATCCACTCATTATTTGTGGTTTGAAATAGAATAGTAAGAAAATACTGTGCTTTAGCTCGGCATAAGGTTGACTGGTTTCGTAGGTTGAATCCATCAGAAATTCAATACGTCTAAAACGTCATCGAGGGACATTCCACCAATTCATGTACACGATGGGAAAAGTAAATGGGTTTTAAATTTTAGGCTAACGAATTAATCATTGGATATAATTTTTCTGCATTTATTTAGTCGAGATTTCTCTAGGAGACCTGTTTAGGTATAAAGGTTATACCAGTTTCTTTGTGCACTAATTAGAGATGTGCATTCGGTTAGCTATTGTGTACTCAATCACACTACAAGAGTCCGATTAACAACAGATTATAAGTTGCCAAAAAAATAACAGGACCAAAATACTAACTAGCCACAATAACCCTAAATATTAGTCTCACGTTAAGCAGTACCATTATTTCCTAACTTAGTATGGCTGATGTCTGATCCTGGGAAGTAATTTGCTGAAAATGTTCAAGATTTTTTCAATTTGAAACTTTCAACATACATCTGTCTTGTTCTTTTATATTTTATTGAGCATAATTTATTGAATGGAAGACTATAATAGTTTAATGAAAGGCACTAGTTTTATAAAAATAAAAACTATTGTATACATAACAAATAAGCTATCTTAAAAGAATAGAAAATGCATAATATAGGTGCAACAATTGCAACTTCTTTATATTGAAAAGTGGTTAATAAATTCTTTAAGAAAACAATTATCATTTTTAAAAAATTACATTACATTATAAAAAGTTCATTCGATTTCTGTATGTTTAGAGTATCGATTACACATTCGATTCTTTGGACGATATGTTTACTCTTGGTGGGGATGATGTGAGATAAGAGAGTACAGCTGGAATACATGATCAGTTTAACGACATTATTGTCTGTGTTGTTGTCATGTTATGACTAGTTAATTAATACAGAATGGATAAGAAGGGCGCGCCTAAGAGCATTAAGTTGCCAGAAGCTATTAAAGTGTTTCGAAACTTAACCAATGCCAAACGTTTTGCCATAGATATTGGTATGTTGGTTCTCATTAGCTCTCAAGTTTATGAATGTTTAATTGTCATAAGATTTTGTTTTAATTTTAATTAATGTAATTCAATTTCATATATAAAAAATGAAATGAAAGATTCATTGCTTACTTTCTTTTGAATTCTTTAGGTGGTTCTCTTACAAAAATTGCTTACTATTCAACACTTTCTTACAGGCGAGCGAATTATTACTTGGATAAGGAAGTTTCTTCTTCTTCTGATGTAAATATCATTTAATGTTTTAATTTATTAGTTGTTATTATGTATACTTAGTTTATTTCACTTATTAAAGTTTATTTTCAGGATCATGTTTATGAAGTGTCAGAAACAGCAAGGCTTCATTTTGTCAAGTTTGAGACTAAATACATAGAACAATGCCTAGACTTCATCAAATCTAATCTTGTTGGTTCTAGAGAATCAATGGCAGGAAAAATCATTAAAGCTACTGGCGGAGGTGCATTTAAGCATGCCAATCTTATTCAAGAAAAACTTGGACTCAAGTAAGAAAGTTAATTAATAATTTATGAGTTATCTGAGATTGAAGTGCTTTTATCTCAAGTGTACCCCTACATATTCTATGTACATTATAGAGATTGATGAGATTGTTTGGTTGTTTTTATTTAACGTCACTTTATGCTACTATGGCTAATCGTGTACATTATAAAGTTTGTATTCCTATTTTTTACAATGAGTATTTTTCCAGTATTAATAATATATATCCAAAGAATGTTTTTTTTTGCTGTTGAAAGGGATATTGTTGTAATATTGTTTGTTTATTTAACCTCACTTAATGCTGCTGTGGCTTTATTCTAATAAAAATTAATTGTGCTTCATTTAATTCATGAGGTAGAGTTTGCTTACCATATGAGGAATTATGCTGCCATTCTTGATTGAATCTTGTTCTAAGCTTGAATGTGTTTTTGTATCTACAAAGATGACATTAGACTCTCATGTGAATTGATAGTTGTTTGTCTTGAACAAAAATCTTTTGTAACTTCACTTGGGGAAAAGTTTTGTCTAGTACAACGTTCAATTTCGTTCTGATACTTTACTCTATATTTTCAAATGCTTGCTTACAAAAAAAAATTAAAAAATAATTTACAAAGTTCTGTGGTTGTGTTTTTGTTTTTTTCTAAAACAAAGTGGAGGGACAATCATCTGTGGCCCGAAATTCGAAACGAAAATGTTTGAGCCATTCATTAAATAATTTGAAATTTACATGAATTAATAGGAAGTGAAGGTAGAATCAACTGGTGGAAAAAAGAGACTCTGCATAATGTCATAAATACGATAACTATCTGTAGCACAAAAACCTCAATAAGTGAGTCAGGGCCTCCAGAAGCTTTCTCTATCTCTCTCCATCCTGGGCAGCTGCAATCCGATTCTGCACTCTAGGCAGACTTCTGGAATCACTCACTACTATTTCTCCATCTCAGTTTTGCTCTTCTGATGTCTCTTTGATCTATAAACTTAATTAAACATTACTGTCTTAGGAACGATCTGTTTTGAAATTATGGAAATGTGCCCATCCCATTTAAAGTCTTCTTATGCGGACTACTCTCATTATCTCCCACTGTGCAAAGTATGTGTAGGGCTCCAGATTGTTCCTCTACCTCCAGTTCTCACCTAACTTCAATGGACCATAGATTTAACACAGAATTTTCCTTTTAAAAATAAGTAGTTGTTGCTCATCCAACTTCAAAATAGTCTATTTCTCAGAGCCATATAACAAGACTTGACGAATAAGGGATTTATAGGATCTTATTTTAGTTGCCTTGAAGAGGTGTCCCATTCTGAAAAAAATTATGTTTACAAGCATTTTTTTTTTCTAATCTCAACTGTCATATCGTTATTCATGTTAACATGAGAGCCAAGATCGAAGAATTTGTCAACCCTCTGTCCAGACACCATGAATCAGTTCTTTTCTTCATTTCTAGGGCAAGTGGTGAAAAATATATGTTGAGTATTGGTTAGAAACCTGCAATGAGGGTCTCAAAATTGATTTTTGACTTGAGAAGTAATTATAGCAGTAATTTCCGAAGAGTGAGTCCTATAAAGAAATGAAGAGTGCTTTTAAGGATGTCACGAAATTATCTAATTGTGATGCCAGAATAGGAATAGTGGGAGTGAAGTGACACCATTGTGTATTGCGTGATAATTAACATCACATTTTTTTTTTTTTTTTTTTAAACAAGTGAAATAAAGCAAAAGGTACTGTACTATCCTTGCTTGGATGAAATTTTCTGTGATGAAATTTTTGATCCTCTTCTTTCAAAACTGGATTCTAATTTTTTTGTTTAAATTTAATTACCTCTCTTGGAAAAATAAGGTATTTTCTTGGCTTTCATTCCATTTATTGGGAATTCAAAGATATCTCATTTGGAGGTTTTTGCAAATAGATAATATATTAATTGAGAAATTTATTGATCTATGAATTTGTGTATTGCTTCTTGGTCATTTGACTTTAAATATTTGGTTTTGGAAGTAGCTGTGTACTTATTGTGCAAAAAGAATAGGTTGGTAACTGAGTGAGGTGGTAGGTTGATGTAGAAAGTTAAATGTCCTGTATACGTTTTTATTTTTATTTTAAGTTTATTACAAGTTGTGTATTTTATTTAAATAATTAATTTCTCTTAGGCAATGATAAAATTATTCTAAGTAAGGCAATTTACACAAAGACAGTCCATTAAAGAGAATTATTAGAGAAGACCTCTATAAAGCGATCTATATATATAAAAAAAAAAAAAAAAAAAAAAAAAAAAAAAAAAAAAAAAGCAGACTATCTTTGTATAAATTACCTTACTAAAAGTATTAATATCAGTCTATTTATTGCATGATTCATTATTTACATACATACATTGTGATTCCCAGTATGCTTAATTTCTATTTGGTAGTAATGTAAACTTTTTAAAATTCAGGAAAGTATTTATAGCATCCATTAGACATTTGTAAACAAATGTTATTAACGTTTCATGGAGACATTCCAGCTAATTTATATATATATATATATATATATTTTTTCTTTAGCTGCAAAATTAAGCTGCTTAGCTTAATAGCTGTCTTTAGACAATAATGAAACAATACAATTGATGCAACAATACAATTTGTTTTTATAAAAATATTTCTCTTCATTGTTTGGAATGTCATGTTACGTTTTTTAATGTTTCTGTCACTCAAATGGTAACCATTATCTCTAGTATACAGAAAAAAATATTTTCTGTTGTATTAAAAATATTATAAATTGTTAAGCATCTTCAATTTTAATTTATGTCATTTCTGACAAAATGTTATCAAATACTAGGCGAAATACTATCATCTGTTCATTGGTTAAGGGTAGAAAAGGAAGATGAAATGAGTTGCCTGATAAAAGGATGCAATTTTCTTCTGAAAAATATCTCGGATGAAGCTTTTACTTTCCATCGCCATGCTAACCCTGAGTACGAGTTTCAGCTAGCTGATCCTAACATTTTCCCATACATGTTGGTTAATATTGGATCGGGAGTAAGCATTCTTAAGGTCTGGTAAAAAAGAAATTTTAATTTATTTTTCTCAGTCTAATAAATAAATATTGATAGCATCAATTGTATTAATTTAAAATTAATTTTCTTTTTCAATAAGATCATTTACTATGAGCTTATTAATTAATGTTTTATGTGACTTACGAATTTGAAATATGTTAACTGAATTGCAGGTGGAATCGGAGGACAAATATGAAAGAATTGGAGGGACAGCCACCGGAGGCGGCACCTTTTGGGGTTTGGGTTCGCTCCTGACTAATGCAAAGGTTGTTTTATCATAATTTTCAATTGTATGGAATGTTAAATCTAAATATTATATACTATCTCATCTTGATGATTAAAATTTTTCTTATTTCAAATTTGGTCTCATTTCTTTCTTTTTTTAATGAATTTTAATATTTAATAATTTTAAATATGTTACCTAAAGTGTGCATAGTAATTTTCTTTATTTTGATTGACTAGCTTATAACATCCCAATATAGTCTTATAAATGGCATTATATAAGAATATCAGCCCTAGTTTCCTACCTCAAATATAGCACTATAGTTTACTGAAAATAATTTTAAATGTATTTAATCTTTTAATAGTCAACCCTTTTACGATTCTTCCTAACATGCTGTTTAGGAATGATTGGAAATGTTTTTCTGTCCAATGCTCAATGTGTGAGAATAATTGTGTGCCATATAATAGAGATCTACATATAATTGTTTTGTAGATAATCTGTTTCAAACAAATGGATGAGCTTAATGACAGTGCACTCCTCATTTTGTCTGTCTCTTGCTTTTTCATTTGTTATTCACCAATTTATTTAATCTGTTCATTCCCAAGCAAATTAAGAACATTTTTATTGTCATAATCTAGTACCTATTTATTTATTACGCTTTTGCCTCCTCTAAAACAGTAAATGGTCAAGTCTTATAATTTTTCACCTTACTGATTTAATTTTTTCATAAAGTGAGCTGAAAATTTTTTTAGTTTGTACCTTCTCAAAAGTTTTTTCTGACTTTTCAGGAAAGAATAAACTATTTTTTTTTTATTAGGATTCACTTCTAAATTAAAATGTTTTAGTTATATAGCTATCTTTTGACAGGCATTTTACGTTTGCTTGACAGCCTTAGTTTACTGTAGGATTTGAGTTGCTAACTTGTGACAGCAACATCATCTGCAAAAGCTGATCCAGTGGCCTTGCTTTCCATCAATGTTAGATGTGTAAATGGAAAACATTATAGGAGATTGTACAGTTCCTTGTGGAAATTTTTAATTTAACTGAAATTTTCATCATTATACATTTTCCATATCAAATATGTTTGTGAGAATCGGGCTAGGTCTTATATTTATAATCTAACTTCATTTAGTTAATTATTTGTGTAATGTTTGATGTAAATCCGTGGTTTCTCACTTAAAATGAATCAATCATTATGCATTGGATGCTAACAATCTCAGGTTGAGTTGAATCATTCAGCTTTGATGTTACATGATATATAAGTGGTCAACAAGGTCAATATGAAATTTGATTTGAAAAGTATCACTTATTTTTAGCCTGATACACATTTCCATAATCAATTTTTTATCAGTTATATCCTTTTATAGATCTTGGATTATTTACAATACTATTGAACTTGTGCCTAATAATCTGCTCAGAAGTCCTTGATTCTAGTTAAAGTCTTTTGGTCATATTTTTTTTTCTTTTTAAAGTTATTTCACATATTATTACAGTATAAAGTCTAGGATTGCACTTCTTCTTCTTCCTCAGCTCAACAGGCTCATATAACAGCCCCTGGCTTTCTCAACCTCTGCTTCCATTCCTCAGTGCTTCCCGCTTGCCTAATGTTGACTTTGGTCTGCAGTATGTCCTGCAGAACACTGTCTCTCCAGCAGCCCTTGAGTCTCCCTCTGCTTCTCTTTCCATCCGGTGTGCCCTCGTTAAGTCGTTTTGGCATCCTGCTGTCTTCCATTCTCATCAGGAGGCAAAACCATTTCAATCTCTGGATTCTGATGCTGACTGAGATGTTCAGATCTTTGAATTGATTATAGATCTCTCTATTTTTTCCCAAGTTTATGGTGTTCAGAAGGAAGAGACAAACCCGCTCCTAGAGACAAACAAGTCATTATATAATTGGAAACCATACCTTCGAAGTGGTTAAAAGCTTCCAGTACCTTGGATTTACCATAAATAATCAGCTGGGTGAAGAGGAAGAGATAAAAAAAACAATCATGTTGGGGAATCGAGCATATTTTGGCATGTCCAAAATTCTGAAGATTAGGTTGGTCAGTTATGCCACAAAGTTCAGAATGTACAAAATGCTAATAAAACCTTTTGCAACCTTGACCAAGAACAAAAAGACAAGCAATTTACTGAGCCGGTCTGAGCAAAAGATACTAAGGTGTACATCCCAGGAC
Source organism: Piezodorus guildinii (assembly GCA_023052935.1). NCBI lineage: Eukaryota > Metazoa > Arthropoda > Insecta > Hemiptera > Pentatomidae > Piezodorus > Piezodorus guildinii. The sequence goes on from CM041297.1 coordinate 61,715,638, forward strand.
CGATACATGATAAAATTTCTTTTCATTGATTTCCTGCCTGCTTCAGTTTCAAGTTTTCCAATGGCCTCCGTAGTAGAGCTCCAACAATAGCCAAATCATCTGCATAGGCAAGGAAGTGGATAGATTTATTAAATATTGTCTCCCCTCTATCTACCTCAGCTCTATTTATGGCAGCATGCAGAGGTATGTTGAGTCCGATCCCATAATCAAAAGTATGCAAATACTTCCGCAGTACTTCTCCTTGAACTTACTTTCCAACAATGAACATTTTGCCAGACTTATTAACTTGGGAGGGATTCCAATTTCTGCCATTCCTTTGTATAGGTCATTACGCATGATAGTATCATATGCTGCCTTGAAATCGATGAATATCAGCCTCATTGACTGGTTGAATTCGTTCCTTTTCTCTTACTTCAATCTCAGTGAGAAGATTTGATCAATTGTTGACCTATTGCAACGAAATCCTCCTTGATATTCACCAATTATCCTTTCAACGTATAGTAGCAGTCTATTATAGAGTGCAATAGAAAACACCTTATAGGTAGTGCTTAGCAGGGATATGCCTCGGTAGTTGCTGCAGTTGGCTGGGTCTCCTTTTCCTTTGAATATTGGCACAATATGGTCCTCTGTCCAATCCTTAGGGATATTCTTTTCTTCCCAGCATTGCATCAATAGTTCGTAGATCTCCTTGGTTAAGTTCAGTGAACAATTTAAAAGAGATGCATGTACAAGTACAGAGTTATTGGAAGCATTGATTAAAATTAAAGTTTACAATTTGTATTTTTTTTAAAGAACAGTTTTATCTTTTTTATATTCACTTTGTCTAAGTTGTTTAAAAATGCAGCCTCTTCCTCTTGTGTAATGTATTTTTTGCACCTGAAAACTAAGTGTCGCGGGTCTTCTGGCTGTCCGCAGACTTCACATTTTCCATCTTTTTTTATTTTCATAAGAGCAAGATGCTTGTAAGTGCACCCGTGGTTAGTCCTCAGTCTTACGATACTCGTTCTTGTAAGTAGCTGATGCCAAGCAAACCATGGAACAAAGCTCACAGTAGGTTGTACCTTATAGAAGTCTCTCCCTTTTGATTGTGTGAGGTTCCTATTTCTTTTGATGATTTGAGTCTTGACATTGTCGTAAGCTCTTTCCAGGTCGACAGTTACAGCTAATAAAATGTTTTTCTGATGGAAAGTTTTATATATGTCGTTTGTTAGATACCAGATTGCATCAGTAGTAGATTTATTCTTGCGAAAACCAAAACACTGGGGACTCAGTATTTCTTTCTGTTCTAAAGAAACACTCCAATCTGTGTTTAATTAATATATTAAAAAGTTTGGCCAGACAAGGAATTATTAGGGCTATTGGTCGATATGAAGATATGGTCATTAAGTCCTTTCCTGGTTTTGGGATTGGAACAATCTGAGTGGTTCGCCATTGACAAGTAACTTGTGATCGAAACCAAATTTGATTATAAGCACTTAAAAGTTGATTTTTAAGATGGGGAGGTAAGAGATGGATCATGGTATAATTGATCTCATCAACCCCAGGTGCAGTACCTTTTTTTCCTTTTAATGCTGCATTTAGTTCCGTAATCCGGAAGGGGCCGGTCAGTAGATTTTCAGTTTGATTAGATCTTGTGTGTTGGACTTGGATCTTAAGTCTTGGCTCAAAAATGTTACAAATCTGTTGTAGGAAAGAAGAAGCATTTTTTCGATTTTTAGTTATTACGTTTTCTCTGATACGCTTTTTCTCTCTTATAGTTGCTATTTTGTGCCACATGTTGCCAATTTGTTGAGGGATTATGGAGTCTATGTATTTTTCCATGAGTCCTTTTTTGCTTTTTTTATCAAAGTTTTCATTTTATTAATTTTAGACCTCATGATTTTGTAATTCTCAATGGTCATATTTCCCTTATATTCCTTAATGGCTTTTAGTTTCTCTTTATTTGCATTGTTGAGTGATTTATTCCACCAACATTTTGGGTGAAATTTCAGTTGAGAGTTGATGTTAGAACGAGGTATTGCAATGTCACCAGCTGAGTTCATTATTTGTGTTATATCGTCAATTGTTCGATGATGAACTTCATTGTTTTCCCATAATTGATGTAAAGTCGTGATATACAGCTCCTTATTCATTTTCTTGAAATTCCTTTTCCTGTAGATTTGTCTAAGTTCTATTGAGGGATTATTTATTTCAATAATGATTTGGAGATGATCGCTACCAAGGGTTTCAGATGAGATAGACCAGGATAACTTGTGGAGTAGTTCGGGGGTTGAGAAGGTGAGATCTAATATCGATGGTTTAATTCTTGGCAAGCCGATTTTTGTCGGGACGTTAGGTCAATTAACCAAGATCAATGAGGTCTGTAAAAGCTCATTTACCAGGAGATCTCCTCTTAGTGAGTCCGTTTCCTTAGCTCCGAAGTATGACGAATGACTGTTGAAATCGCATCCAATAATTACGCTACACTTAGGAAAAAACTCGGTGGTAGAGAAAAGATTTTTGAAATGCGAGGATGTTGGTTTACTACTAGGAGGGATGTAAGCAGATATTATAATTAATTGAGGCTTCATATTTATAATGTTAATGCCTAGAGCTTCAATGTTCCGTATTTCTATTTTTTCATAAATAAATTGCATGTGTAAAACTATGCCCACACCACCATAGCTGTCACGTCTATTTTTTTGTATTATATTGTAGTTGCTGGTGTTGTATTCCCTACTTCTGTTGAACCATGTCTCTTGGAGCAAAGCTATATGAACTTTATTGAGATTTAAGTGATTCGCAAGTCCCTGAAATTTATTGTTTATACTACGACAATTATATTGGATTATTTTGAGATTAGAACAGCTCATAGTGCGGTGGGTCATTTAGAAAGACATGAAGGAAAGTATACATGATGTATAAACATACCCATATGCATACATAAATAATACACACACACATACATATACACGTAAATGTAAAAATAATTGAGGAATATGTTGAACATGATATCTATGGATTTTCTTTTCTTTTACGTAAAAATTTTCTATGTTAATTCATTGCCATTTCAATGTTTTCAGTTTCATTGAGTCGAGTAATAGTATTAATGATTTCTTGATTTTCTTAGACAAAGTTGTAAAATGTTTGACCTATTATATAACCCGTTTCTTTTTCATTTTCAATTGCTTTGATTTTTTGTATTAATGCATTCAACATGATATATTTGTAATCTTGCGTAGACTTATGAGGATTTTCCTGTATGAGAGCCATGTTTTTCTGAGTTATCGATTTAGTGCTTATGGGTTGACTCGTATCATTATCAAATTCCGTTTTTCGTTTTTTCTCATTGCTAAATTGTCTAGCTTGAAGGATTTTTTTCCTAGGGTTTTGAAAATTTGATAAATTATATAGATTCGCGTTTTCTTCAATTTCTGGAAAATCCAGTAGTGAAAATCTATTTTTTGTTAGAGTCGGAAAAAGATCTGAAGCCTGTTTATAACTTAAAGGCTTCTCCGCCATTATTTCTGTAATTTTTTCTTGTCAATTTTTTTCTGGACAGCTTTTATCATTAGGTTGGTGTGGTAACTAACAGTTTACACACTTCATTAAATTATTACAATTACTTGATATATGTTCATTGTCGTCTGCACAACTTGAACATCTTTGTTTACCTCTACAGTTTTCCTTTAGGTGGCCATACCGAAGACATTTTTCGCAGAATCTAGGTTTTGAAATATAAGGTGTAACTCTACGAAAAGCTAGATATAGGGCTACGTTTCGGGAGTCTCTGAGAATGAAAAATAATTTGGACTGTCCCAGAAGGCACCCTGCTTATTTCCCCTGAGCTATTTTTTACAACTCTGTTAAAACGCCTAACTCTCAGAACTTTTTTACTTGAGGTTAAATTGTTAGAGATTTCTTCTTCTGTTATTGAGGTGTGAACATCTCTAATAACTCCAAATTTTAGTACATGTTGTGACGGTATAAATGCTCTGAGATTGTTAGTGTTCAAAAACTGGTTCTCTAAGAATTGATTTGCGATGTCATACTTTCTAAATTCTATTTCTATTTGGTTTTTGGTTTTCCTCTTGATTTTGTGGACTTTATTATTGTTCAGTCCTAAAAATTTGCCTAGTTTCATGTCATGGAAGAAATTAGGATTTGTCTCATCTTTTTTTTCAACTATTACTACATACAGTCCCTTGAAGTAATGTAAATATTTAACATTATTGAATTGAGGTGAAAATTTTATGTTTTTATCTTTATTATCGATAGGAAGCGGTGGGTTTTCACACCCATCACTATCGACCCCCATAGTGGGGGCTAAAATATGACGGAATAAGTGATAAAAATACGAATCACCTCGTATTACAAATCAAAATAAAAATTTTAATAAATTTGATACGAGAAATTCAAGTAGTAAGCACGATAAATATTAAGTAAAACGCTTATCTGAATGTGTAGGTTGTCTTAATCCTATGGAGCTCTTCACTCTTTGGAGTCACAACAACAACTGAGATTTATTATTATTCAGTTTTTCTAAGATCATTTCGATCTCATCCCTGTCCGGCGGGTATTTCCTCCTCCTGCGCTCCATTGTCAGATAGATTTGGACTCATGTTGCATTTCCAAAAGTTATTGATTTTCTTATAAAATTTTCTGGCTTCATTATTCGATCTGGTGTCCTCTATTGACTGAATTTCCTTGTTCGTGGCTTCTCCCTTTTTTTTTTTTTTTTAACAATCTTTTTGGCAGCGGCTCTGGCATCTTTATAATCCTTCCAGCTTTGTCTTGTGCTTCTCTCTAGCCATTTCATTCTTTTGAAATTTCTCACATTTACTGTGTTTTTACAATCATCATCAAACCATTCATTCCTATGTTTTCTTGGTTTCTCTCCACAGATTTCCTTTGTGGTCTTAATCACAGTTTCTTTGATATCAGGCTTTCTGCTCTCTAAGGTTTTACCTTTGACTATCTCTTTGTCAAGGAATATCCTTGAGGCATTCGCTGACTCTGTCTGGGAATAACTTTCTTCCCTCCTCTAATTTTAGGCATTCCAAATTCCATAGTGGGCCTTGGTTTTTACTCAGCTTTGGCATCCTTTTTATTCTCTGTTTTAGTTTTATTATTACTAAGTAATGGTCTGAGTTTATGTCAAGGCCTCTAAATGATCTTCCATCAACCACGCTACTACAGTATCTAATGGTTGTTTGTTTATTTATTTAACGTCACTTTATGCTACTATGGCTAATCGGACGAAGTACCTAATGGTGATAAGGATATGATAAATTTGGATTGTTGTGTGACCATCTGGGAATTCCCTGTATGTTCTTGTGGGGGAACACTGTGCTCATTACTTTTAATTCCTTTGTAGCCGCGAAGTCAACCAGTCTTTCACCATTGTCATTGGTTCGGTCATGGAGACTGTACTTGCTGATTGTGGGCACTAGCTCTGGTTCTTTGCCTATTTGTGCATTAAAATCTCCTAGGATAATCTTAATATCATAAGACGGGCATCTATCATACACCATTTCAAACTGCACATAGAAAGCCTCTTTTTCCTCCTCTTCATTATCCATTGTTGGGACATAGACTAACATTGCTGAATTCTCCTTTCATTCTTAGCTTGCAGAGCCTTTCATTCACTGGTTGAAAATCAATAAATTTGTTTGTTATTTTGCTTGGGACAAGGAAAGCTGTTCCAAATTCGTGCTTATCTTTGCTTCCACTATATAGCAATGTGAAGTCATTCCTCTTTAAGGTCCCTTCACCAGTCCATCTTACTTCCTGTAGCGCTGTTATATCAAGGTTATATTTGCCAGCTGCATCCCTGAGCCCCTTAAAGGGATCTTACATTTCATGTGCCAATTTTATAAGTCCTTTTCCTAATTCCGGGTCTGTTTTGTTTGTTCCATCCATTTCCGAGGGATTGTTGATATTCCAAAACAGCAAAACTTTTTTATGGGGCCAGATGGTTAGCCCTGCGTCCAACTCCCAACCGGGAGGGCCAGGAGTTTTTGTCAGGGTTTACTCCCTTAGCCTTTGAACCTATATGGCAGTGGAGGTTTATGAGATTCAGGATTAAAAGGATAGGATGAGAAGGTAACATTGGAAGGGCTGGGTGGAATGAAGGTAACAGGTCAACGAACAGTTGTCCCTTTGGTCGCCTTTTACAACAAGTGGTAAATACTGTGGGTCTATTCTATCCCCAAACCCACAGGGATCTAGCATTGCTCTAGGTCAAAGAAAAACAAATTTTAGTTATTTTTTAAAAATTTTTAAATTACTTTTTGACTATTAAGTTATATTAATATCTATTTTATTCTGCAGGGCTTTGATGAACTTCTTGACCTAGCAGAAGTAGGAGATCATAGGAACACTGATTTACTGGTAGGTGATATTTATGGGGGAGATTACCGGTCTCTTGGACTAGACAGTGATCTCATAGCCTCATCATTTGGAAAAGTCTGTGATGCATCCAGGCGTGGTAAACGTGAGTTTTCTTAAAAATATTTAAATTTTAACTTTTTTTCCCCTAATGGTCATGGCTAAAACCAAGTGAGACAAGTAGAAACGTGAGAATCACAATCACTCTATTAAAGAGACCCTATAATAAATGAAAATAGAACAATCGTGAGTGTGAAATCCTGTGTGTTAGATTAATCCATCTACTAGAATTCCATAGACTCCATTCATTCTAATGACTGATCTCTAAACTAATTTATAATATACCTTTTTTTTAAGTATATTTTTTTTGGTGTAGTGATTTAGCCCAGAGTCTCTATTTATAGCTTCAAAAATAATATGTTTAACTGAGCATTAACATCTGATGGTAAAAAATGGAACAATAGGATGGAGTGATCATCAGTGCTTTCTTCAAGAGTTAGGAAGATAGATGAGAGAAAGCTTCTATAAGCATTTTAGTCCATAAGTACTGTTGATATGATATATGTAGGTGCTTTAGTCATAATTTTGCCTGACCAAAATGATCTTGAACAAAATAAATGTTAATAATAGGCATCTTATATATTTTTTGGACTGTATACATATTGTTTCGTCTATGGCAGTGCTACATTAGAAAAAAGTACTTTCCATTACGGTTTGATAGGTTCAGAACAATGAAGTTATAATCTAAGGTTTGATGAGAATTATATACACATTGTATTAACCATAAGATATTATTAGTTGTTTTTTTATTGAATTCTATAAACTTGTGGAGTCGCCTGTGGTGTAGTGGCTAGCATAGCAGCCTTTTATGCCCAAGGTCTCGTCTTTCATGTCAAAGAACCCTCTCCTAATCAAACCTGGATTGGAAAAATGTAGAATAAAAAACTTTAACCTCATACGTGTCATAATTATAAGCTTATATTCTAACTCTATAATAATTTTTTTTATACTTGTTGACGTTACTGAACTAAGGAGGGATATTAAGTATAAAGCAAGACTCTCAAAGTTTCACTTCTAGCTCATAACTGTTTTAGGATTTTATTTTAATATTATAATATAATGCACAGGAGGATGCGTTAAGTTGGAAAATTCTTTTCATATTAACCTTGTATTTCACTTCACAACAACTCCTTGCTTGTTAATATTCATTGGATTAATTATGGTACTTAAGGCTGCGCTGCACAATGAGAAAAGAGTTAGATAAAAATACGCGAAATCGAGTGCTTGCGAGAGTTCACAAAATTATTGGGAGAGGGGGGAAAGCAAGATTATTTTAATTAAATTTTGATAATAATATCAATTATCACTTTTAAAATATCCAATAATATCATTAAGTGTTATTAAAAAAAAACAAAAACTAAATAATATAGCTATATCAAACAAACCATTGTAATACACATCATGAAAACATGTTTTATTAACTTAGAAAGTCCATTTCACAGTTTAAAAAACATTAATTGTAAAGTTTATCAACATTTTCATATTTTACTACCTGCTACTGTTGCTGTTTAGTGTGGCCCTTGATGTTAATCTAAAGGCAGATCAACGCTGAGGCGATATTTAGGCAAAACATAGCATGGGTCAATACCACATGCCACACTCAGTATTTCCATAGGAGGAACACAGAGCGACAAGAAATATGTCTCCTTGTTGCATGTTACTAGTTGACCGTTTTTGCGCAACCTCCGACACTATTCGACATGTCGAATGCTGTCATCCTCTATCCTACAGCCAACGGAACGGTGCGACTTGTAGTAGGCTATATAGAGTGGTCAGCGCTCAAATTTCTGCTTTCATTTAGGATTACCATAACTCTCCCGAGTTATGGAATAATAAAATCATGGAATAAAGAGATGTAAGAATAAAAACGACAAACTGTAAGAGCTATCATATTTTTTATATGGAAATATCACTAGTAGTTCTGTTTGCAGTAGATCTTGCTCTCAAGTGGCTGCCATTTCGAAACAAAAACTAATTTGAAAAAACCTCTATGTACATTGTTCTGACTTGTAATAAGGCATCTTGGTACCAAATTTTATCACTATTTATAGACTAAAAAAAATGATATTGTTATTATATTTTTACTTACCCTAACAAAATCATGTAGGACGTCAATTAAAGCTCTGCAAACCTCTGAAATAATGCCAGAAATATTTGGCTCAGATATTCGAAAAAGATATATTAGTGATGGATAACTATCACCCGTAGCCAAATATTGCAATGTTACTAACAATCTCATGCGATGTGTTAGAAAGTTGGTATCAAATTTTTTTTATCATAGGTGAGATCTTTTCAAGTAAGAATTGAAAATTTTTACTCATCCGTGTAAAATTCTGAAACAATCCGACATCGTCAGCAACCATCTTATTATATAAATTATTCTGGATTGCTTCACCATTGATATATAATTCTCTTCTCCAATGTTTCGGTGATTTTCTTTTCCTTTTCTGGTTTTTGTTTGTAATTACCAAGTAAGCAGCAGCTGCGACTGTTTGTAATGACATGATTAATGAAACTGAATTTGCCTTAGTGGAATCGCTTTGTCACATGTGACCTCACATCAATTTTGTGCCACAAACGGGTGCAAAGGATATTTTGAAAATGATTATACAGAAGGAAATTAGTCCGGGTGGCATTCAGTGAAAGAAAAACCATGAAACAGTTAACTATTGAAGGTTTTTCTAATGTTTTGACACAATTTGTGGTCAGCCTCATTCAAGCAAGGCATCTAGAGAATGAACTTTGGCTAAAAATATATAGTTTAGACCAGTGGTTCCGACCAAACCATCTCAGTGGCTAGGGGATCCTTGATAATTTAATATTTAATCCTAAATATTAGGTATATATTTAGATTTTTAAAGAGCTGCACTGTAATAAGAAGAAACAAAGAATCAGACTCTAGGAGTTTAGGAAATCAAATATTGTTCAATATTCTGCAATACATCTTACATATTCTGTTCTTTAAGCTTATTATTTTTGAAATGTTTGAAAATGGTTAATTTTTAGGTTGTGATTGTAAACAGTAGCAATAAACCAAAGCAATTATATCACATAATTAAAAAAAATTCCATTTAGAGCGTGTGATTTTTATTAAAATCCAAGGCTTCACAAATATTTTACGTTAAGGTGATTTAAAATTATTCCCCTATGACATCTCGTAGACCCCCAGGAGTCCGCAGGCCACTGGTTTAGACTATTTCATTGTTTTTCTTTCTCAGACCATTACCCAGACTAATTTTCTCCTGAATCTTCTTAGTGTCAGCTATTGATATCCATCATGAAAATGATTATATTAAAATACAGTCATTCCCATAAATATACAGCTTAATCTAAATACCTTAATTTCTTCCCCTTGTAATTGTTTCTTCATTTCTGCTGTGTGATTTCTCTTGAATGAAATGATGACCTATATTATTTCATATATTTTAACCTTAACTTCGGCTTCCGTGAAAAAGAAGTTTAGTCCTTATTTCTGCAGCATATGATGTACCTATCTTGTTCATTTATGAGGCTTATAATTAACTTGTCTTCATTAATTGTTATAAAAAATACATGGACTTGCTAAAGTTGCATGTTATGTATCCTTGAGTATTTTATGACATTAATGTTAATTTTTTTTCCCCTAGAAATGTCTTACAAAGAAGCTGATTTGGCCAGAAGTTTGTTATTCACCATCAGCAATGATATTGGCCAAATCGCATCATTGTATGCAATGAGCCATAATTTAAATAAGGTGAGAATTTGTATGTATCTTAAGTTAGTTTACTATTAATTTTTATTACTACAGATCAGGGGCCCTTATACCACCTGAGGGCACATTTATGTGTTAAATGGCTAGAATCATGTTTTTTCTTTAATTTTGAACAATACAATTTAAACTTTGCATTACATTCAATCGCATTAATATAAATTGCATCACTTATTTCTTTTAATACTTATGATGACAAATTTGATCCCATTGAATGTTTTTGTCTACTTATTTAGGTAAACTTACTTTAATAACGTTTTCCAGTTTAGTTTTAAATATTGCCAGTATCTGTATCTAGATTGTAATCTTACCTTCATTAACACCACTCTAAAACATCTATTGGGTTGATGCAAAATTAATGCAGGTTTCCTCTATTGCAATATCTTAATTCCAATTGTGTAAACAAAGCTAATCCTAACATTGATCATTATTATACCAAAACAAACCTTATCTAATACCCTCTCTTTCACCATGAATTTGTTTAGTAAAATCGTTTTGTTCAGTGTGTTCAAAGGTCTTGAATCGAAAATGTCAAAGTGCGATTTTCGTCAAATTTATTTTTACGAATTTAAATTAGGGCGCAGCGCTGCGCAAACGGCTCGTAATATTAATGAAGTGTGGGGTCAGGGGGCTATTAATGAGTGCACGGTGCAGCGTTGGTTCCAGAAGTTTCGCAGAGGAGATTTCGACCTCGAAGACAAGGAAGGTCGGGGCCGTCATCTTGCTCTGGACAACGACCAGCTGAGGTCAAAAGTGGAAGAAGACCCAACCAAAACCACACGAGAAATGGCGGCGGAACTCGGAACTCAAAAATTGCAACGTCTTTGCCCAGCATTGATGAATCGGAAGGGGCCGATCCTGCTCCACGATAACGCCAGACCACACGTTGCACAACCAACGCTTCGACGACTGCACGAGTTGGGCTACGAAGTTCTCCAACATCCGCCTTATTCACCTGACCTCTCTCCTACAGACTTCCACTTTTTCAGGCATCTGGACAACTTTTTGAGGGAGAAAAATTTTCAAAACCAGGACGACATTGAAAATTCTTTTCGTGATTTCATTGAGTCCAGGGATTCGGATTTTTTTTCTGGTGGAATAAGAAAGCTTGTTGAACGTTGGCAAAAGTGCATTGATTCAGATGGAAATTATTTTGATTAAATATATATGGTTAAAGTAAAGATATGGCGTATTTACAATACCTACTAAAAACCTGCATTAATTTTGCATCAACCCAATATAATTGTGTACCATTGTTATTTTTAAAAATATATTTTGTGAAAATGTTGAAATGATAAAAGACGTTTGTGTTATTCTAATATTAATAGCCAATATTGTTTTCATATAAAATAATTTATACATATTTTATTAAACATGTTTCTTTTATGGAGAAGATTATTTATAGCATTTTTGAAATCATCTTGCAGGTATATTTTGGCGGTTATTTTTTGCGAAACCACCCACTGAGTATGCACACGGTTTCTTATTCAATCAACTACTGGTCTAAGGGAACTGTTCAAAGTTTATTCCTGAGGCATGAAGGTTATCTAGGAGCCATTGGTGCATTCCTGAAGGGTGCTGAGATGTGCGGTAATGACATTGAATTTAAGATACATGAGTCAGTTATTTAATGACTTGTTTTAAGTTTGTTTTTTTCTCTTGTAGGTGAAAACTATTCTTGGCAAGAGAACTATGCTGGTAGCTCAGGCTTGGAGCCCGTTCCCTCTTCATGGCTGAACAGCACAGTTCCAGTTGCCCAGTTGGAATTGGACAGGTGGGGTTCTCCCCTCACCTATTGCACTCTCCTTGCTGGAACAGATTACATTCCTGATACTGTTGATCTCAATGCTGACCATCAAGCGAGGTATTGTTTTAATTTGTAACATTTGGTTTATTATTTACAGCAATGAACCTTTGTAATCGACCAAACAAATAAAATAAATTACCCCTCCCCCCAAAATTTGTTGAGGGTTTACGTTTCAAGATATGTAGAACCCAAATAAAGAATTTTTAAAAATCCACTTGTCCGCCATCCGCAGCATTTCCCTGAAACTACTAGACCAATTTTTATTAAATTGGCTATAAAAATACTAGAGCATGCAATTATGATTGATATCAGCTGGTTATTTTTGAAGATAAAGAAAAAAATTATTAGTGTTTTTTAACCTAAAAGTTACGAATAATTATAAAAAACTTTTTATTATTTTCAATAATGAACCTTTGTAATTGACCAAACAAATAAAAAAAAATACCTCTCCCTACCTCAAAATTGGAGGGTTTACATTTCAAGAAGTATCACGTGGCTTATTATTATATAATGTGTTAAATGGATCAACCCTAGGATCAGTAGTCCCTTCTAAGACAAATGGGTTCTCTATCAATTGGTTTGATTACCTTTGATTGGGAAAAAACTGGTGGTTAATTGTGATACTGAGTTCCTAAGCAAGTAACGAACCTAGATTCTCCATAATGGTATAGGATGCATTTTTTTTTCTGTTTTTAAAGAACTACTAGTTGCAATAGATTATTAGTCTACCCTGTAGTATGAAGGTGACAAAAATTACGTTAATTGCCTATTTCGCTTTCAGCCAGTTTGCAGCTAGGATACTTAAAATTTTATAATTTAGATCAGAGGTAATTGTAAATGACAGGCAGAAAATTTGAAGAGTATGATTATATCCTGCTACCGAAGCTTCTGATGGTCCTTCTTATTTAGGTTAAATGATATCCTTAAGAAGATTACAATCACCTGATATTAAGTAATTACAATAGTTTACTAATAGATAACACTGGTTTTCATAATTTTTAAAAAAATCTTCTTATCATTGTTAATACTGTTTATAAAAGTTATTAAAATTTTTATTTCTAGAGATTATTGGCTCAACTGTTTTGAAGAATCTATTGACAAATTTGTTAATGCTGCCATAGCCAGTCAAGCTGATAACGAGACAGCCATAGATAGAGCTGCTCAGTTTAAAGAAAAGTATATCAGAAGGCTACACCAATTCAGAAAACAGCCTTTGTAAGTGGATTGGTTTTAATATCATTACTGCTTGATAGTAACCATTTGGCAGAAAGATCACTATTACATTTTTAGAATTTGAATATTTACTTTATTTATTCAATTTTTATTCTTACAGAACCTTTTTTTTTTGTTACATGTTCATAGTTCTGATGCTTTAATAATACAATGAAGGTGTGATTATTATATTTGACATATTGATTATCAATGTGACATAAATGATTTATTTTTATTTTCTTTCAGCTCCTATGGCAACCTGACTGTGAGAAGTTTACTGGATACCATTCAGCACTACATGAGGGAATTTGATTTTCCGGATCCATATATATCTGTATGTTCCTTTTATTACTTAATTTTTATGTGTATGATATATTGGGTTGTAAAATATGTTAGTAGCATTTTTCAATATTTCAATTAAATCCTCTCTGTGTTTAAAAATTCATGTTTACTTGGTCAATAATGTTTACATATTCTAAAAAATCTGGTGCGGGCAACACACGACTTTAACTTACCTCCATTTTTAAAATCAATGAAAGAATTTTCAAATACAGTTAAAGATAAAAATACGTGAAACTATTAAGGAATTAATTAAATTAAATTTCTATAAAAACATGTGTTTCATTAAAAAATCTATTATATTATTATCTAAAATAATCAGTTAGTTTTATGTTCATTTCATCACTCTCTATTAACTTTTAAAATCTTGTGAATGGGATGATATTTTTTTCTAAAATCTTTAGCTTTCCAACGGTTTGTCATACATGTATATTACTGCTCTTATGTTCAAAAACGAAAAATTGCATTAAAAAAATATTTTTTCTGTTTTCTCCTTTAGTTGGGTATCGAATTTATTCAATTTATATATTTACCAGTTTTTCATCAGTGTTAACAAGATAATCTAGTTATTATTATTGAATCTACAAAATTAAAGGTACTTTAGGGGAAGACAATTTAAAATATTGGCATTTAAGCCCTGTCAGACCATTTTTATCCAAATAAAACCTACATGATATTAAAGTCCATTAATTTTTACATCGATATAGCGAGTTTAATCAAAATCGTCAGAACCGTTTTCGAGAAAATTGAAAAAAGGTGCAAAATGCATGGTATAAAGTGCCTCTTCTGGTAGGCTCATTTTGATGAAAAAAGTTTTGTCACGTCTCGGGCGTATAGTTGTCTTAAATATGAAATTTCAGTTTCATAGGACTTACCGTTTCCGCCCCGGAGTTACCACACAGACACACATACACACACACACACACACACAGACCTTTTTGCGGGACTTGGTTATTTGGACTCAGGAGACCCTAAAAAGTGTATTTCCGTTGAAAACTGGAATTCGAAAATTTTCACGATCGCAATACTTCCCCTTACTATATATAGTAAGGGGAAGTAAAAAGGATTAGTTAAAGTGCTTTTATGTATCAGTTTCAACCGAGATTCCATATCTTTAGGTGGTATTTTGCTTGCTCAAAATAGAGGAGAAGAAAATTCATTTTAGTCATTTAATGCTTTTTATTTCCGAAAAGGAAAATCCATTGCACAAATGGTTTAAAATTTTTGCAGTGTATATGATGATGATGCCTTTAGAAAGAGCACCATCCATAAGTAGTTTGCTCAGTTGAGATCCAAAAAGTTTGACTTGCAAAAAATGCAAAGCACTCAGGTCGCCCTTCAACTGTTGATGACCAAAGTCAAGCTTTGGTTACAGACAGCCCCCACTCTACGACCCGAGATATTGCAGAAACACAACATATTATATTTACAAGAATCTGAAGTTTTTATTGAAATCACCAGTAAATAACGCTACCAACTTATTTTACAACCCCATATTTTGAATTTAATACAAACGGGAGGTATTTGGTTTAATTATTTCCTAAATTTTATATTTATAACTTGATGCTCTTTGTGTAAATGAACATTTTATTGTAATATTTCCAAGTTAATTAGGCTCATAGTGATAGAACAAAATGTTTAAACTCAAAATTATTAGCATATTCCTTGAGGCTTGGTAATAAGTTTTAGAAATTCAGTGTACTTGCCTGATTGTCCATCTCCATCTGTCTCATATGAGGATCGAAGATATGGATGCAGAGCCTGACGAGGCTACGGTAAAAATGGAAAATTATAAAACCTAACTGAACTCCTTTGATCTGGAAATATTTTTTTAACAACTATTCACATCTTAATTTTTCCTTAAGAAAGTGTAAAAAAATAGGTGCAATATTCCTATTTCACTTAAGAGTAATAATTATATGGGTATCACTCTATTATCATTTCCCTTTAAGATCCTTTTGAACTCCTCTTCAATAGGCCTTTTTTCTTATACCAAAACAACTTTTTCCCTGTTTAGTTGATTTACAATTACTGTATTCATTCCAATAAGTACTCAAACAAAATATATGTTGAGGGGTTTTAGTAGATGTTTTTAATTATTCTTATTATTATTTTATAGATAAAGCAGAGTGAAAATGAGGCAGCCCTCTCCCAATTAGCCGAACGACTTAATCATATTGATTCATTGCCCTGGGAGGCAAAGCAGGCTGAACTAGCAATTGGTATGTTGGCGGGAAACCTCTTTGACTGGGGTGCCAAGGCTGTTGTACAGATCATGGAATTGGAACAGTTCGGTCTCATTGAAGCAAGGAGGAGAATACCAAGTATGTGAAAACTGGTTAATTTATTAATTTTACAATATTAACAAATTTAAAATTGCTAAAATACTATGACTATAACTATTGATAGAAAATCCAATTTTTTTAACTTGAAAATATTCAGTACGATAATGTATGAAGTTTATAAAATACAAAAACTAAAATAAATTTTGTTTTCTAATATGTCTTCCCCCTCAGTTCTTAACTTTAACCTTTCAAAAAAATTATCTATTTCTCTGATGGTTACAGTCAGTTTTTATGATAGTGTTGAAATTCATCTTTATATTTGGAAACACATTAGTTATGCAAATAAGAAAAGTGTTCGAATATTATAAAGTGTTACATGATATTTGTTGTTTAGAGAGGCCATGGGTAGTGGATGACATGGATGCCTGGATAGAAAGATTAAAGGGACCTCCTCATAAGCAGGCTGCTATATTTGTCGACAACAGCGGTGTTGATATAATACTAGGAATACTTCCTTTCACACGGGAGCTATTATCAAGGGGAACTAAGGTTACTATTATGACCTAATTTTTATATTTAAGTTTACAAATTTACTATGTGATATTCCTGTAAGAAATTACCATTTCATTCCATTCCAGTTTCTTAAGCTATTTTCTTTATTTAATTCAAATTAAAATATGGTAACCAAGATACAGTTTGACATTTAATATGTGTTTTTAGCTGTTTCGTATTCCAACTATTCTAGAAAAGAGTTTATTCCAGAGTTTAAAGATCAAAATTTATTTGGTCATTATTATACCATAAAGTCACCAAAGAGGCCCTTTTTACTTTTGGTGTTAGGACTCTCTTTACACCATGAGAGCTAGAAAAAAATCCTGGTACTAATAGAATTATAGACCCCTTAAAAAAAAAAAAAAAATATATTCAAGGAATGAGAAGGAATATGGAACAACAGACACAAACAAATATGGAACAAGCTAACTTAAAGCCTTAAAGAAAGAGGTGAAGCCTGAGAAAATCTCATGTTGTCTCAACGAGAATTAAGTGGTCCTAACCTGCCATAAGATTAGGTTTATCATTGTATTTATTTCACAGTTTGTGAACACAACACTTTAATTTAATTTGAATAGAAATGTTTTATTTTCTTATACTTTTAAAGAATAATTAACTTTTAGGTGATGCTTTGTGCTAACTCAGCCCCAGCACTAAATGATGTAACACATAAAGAACTGGAAGTAATCTTACACCAAGCTGGTATGATATGTCCTAAAATAAAGGATGCCCTAGAAGCAGGAAATCTGGTTGCCATGGAAACCGCACAGGCTGGGCCATGTCTAGATTTAAGGTAGCCTATTTAATAATGTATATATCTTTACCATAGTATCTTTTAAAACTGACCAACATGATATCTTCATCAGAAATTGGTGAATCAATTGATCAATATATAAGAATTGGTTGGTTTATAAGTACAATGATTAATTATCTGAATTTATTCTGATTCCTAATATCTTGTCCGGGAGAGCCCATGGCTGAGTGGCTAGCATGCTAATCTCCCATACCAAAGGTTGTGATGTTGAATCCCCATCCCAGAAGGAGTTTTTCAAGCATTTAATTAATGGGAATTCACTAACAGCCTCTTCCCCGGGTATGTAAGTAAGACCCGTCAGGCAACTGGTCGCTACTCACAAAAATAGGTGTAGGTTATGTATTATATCATCAAGAAACACGAGTGCAGATTACTCCATTTGGCCAAGGATCTACATGGTCTGTTGCCTCAGCAGAAAAACAAAAAACAAAAAAAAAACCCTTGTCCATGTGGTTCTGATTGATTAGAGCTTTCTTATGATTACGTATCTATTTAGGGGGTTATGCATGTTAAGACATCTTATTGTAAAATAGACTGTCTCTGGCCATCAGTGTATTCCGACTACTTCATCCAAAATGGTACATGAAACCATCGTTGCAAAATTCTGAAGTATTTAAAGTAGTGGAACAGCCGGAATACCAATAATTCTAAGTGTGTGTATAAGTACCAATAAGTGTGTCAAACAATATATACATCACTAAACTGCCAAGTTCGTAGGCTCTAGTATATTCATTGACTAACAAAGGTACTGTGTTTGAAAGCTTTTTGCCTTCTGCAAGGATAGAGGTCATCAAATTTGTCCAACTTGTATATTTACCCGTTTTTTATCAATCCTGTCAACATGATATGGTTAATTTTTTTGAACCTACAAAATTAAAGGTTGTTTAGAGGAAGAAAGTTTTAAATATTGGCATTAAAGCCCATTAAATTTTACATCAATAGAGCAAGTTTAATCAAAATCATTAGTCATTGTTGAGAAAATTATAAAAAGGTACAAAATGCATGATATTAACTAGCTTTTCTGGTCACCCGATTTTGACGAAAAGGTTGCTGTAACATCTCAGGCATATAGTTGTCTTAAATAGGAAATTTCAGTTTCTTATGACTTTTAGTTTTTGCACTATACTTACCACAGACACACACACAGCCCTTTTAGCAGGTCTTAGCCATTGGGACCCTAAAACGTGTATTTTTGGTGAAAACTCGAATTCGAAAATTTTCACGATCACAATACTTTTTCTTACTACATATTTCGTGTTTAGGTATGTGAAAGTAAAAATGCTGCAAATTATTACAAAATGGTTTATTATATCCAAATAACTACATTAGGGTATAACTGTTTTTATGCAATTAACTAATATGAAAAGTAATAAACAATTCGAAGGAAACCGGTCCTTCTCTGCTATTTCTAAACCGATTTCAATGATTCTTTTTTCGTTTTGTAGAAAATTAAATTTTGTATTGAATAACACTAACAAATAAATATAACTATAACTAAAAATTTTTGGTATTTATTTGAACAGTGGGCAAATGGATTTTTATGAATAAAATTTCAATAACATTTTTCTCTATCTTCCAAAATAACTGAGTTATGGAATTAAATAATTTTTAATCAGCCAACATTTTAAAACTAATCGCCTGCTATCAACATCTTGGTGTTAAGATCATGGTTGAATGCCCTAGTATTTTTGTACCGAATTTCAAAAAACTTGTCCAGTATTTGAAAAGCCGCAGAAGACAATCGGAATTTTTTTTTTTTTTTTTTTTTCATCATTATTCAAAATAATAAACCAAAATGGTAAAAATATTTTGAATGAATATCAATTAATAGATGGAGAAGACCCTGACTCAATGTTTAAAAAGAAATTTGTGTGTACCTCATGTGACAAATATTATGCTGACTAGTTCCTGCTGCTTTAATATTCATGAAAGTAATCAGGAATTTCCAAGATGATAATTTAATGTTTAATCAATAATTACCGATTTATATCTTCTACAATGTTCAATTAATTTGTTTTGTGTTTACAGTCGGTTGGATAGCGGTCTTGCTAAAGCCCTTCAGAATGTTGACCTTATAGTTATTGAAGGAATGGGAAGAACAGTTCATACCAACTATAATGCTAAGTTCAAGTGTGAAAGTCTGAAAGCTGCTGTTATTAAAAATCAATGGCTTGCTAAAAGGCTTGGTGGTGATATGTTCGCTGTGGTGTGGAAATATGAAAAGCCAGTTACATGTTAACATATTTTTATCTTACTGATGTTTGGAATTAAAATAGACTGTTATATTTAAATGTCTGTTATAAATAAAGTATTATTTCAATTTGTAATTATTTATTTATTTTTTTTTTTTTAACAATATCTGAGTTTAAAATTCAGTCAACAAATTACTTTAACCCTTCTCTTTTGAATTGAATGATTTAGGAACTATTTATTCTTTTGATTTTTCTATTTAAAAGGATTATTGTTAAGGGAAAAATATTTAAGCTGGAGGTATACTAGTATTATTAATAATTCCCTAAGAGTCTTATAGCAAATCAGCTTTCCTCTCTTAATCTATAGGTCTTTAGTACACTGGTGTGATGGGCCTGATGTGTGTGAGGGAGTGAGGTTATAAACACACAACTCGTGGGAGCAAAGAGGTTATGTGAAATGGATTTGTCACTGCCTCAAACATAGTTATATTTTAGTTCTCTTTATATTTAATTGAAGTTTATTTTCTGTGTTTTATTATAGTAGAAAGATTATTTTATTTTACAGTGGCAAATCTATTGCAACTTCTCACCAGCTGTTGTTTTATTTATCTCGATTATTGTGTGCTCCTCATATTGTCTCTATTGTGTGTATTTTACTATTCATCGTTTTATTTAACCGTTTTGGCCTTCAGAACAATAAAAGAATATTTTGTCACAATTGTACCAGGCTGTATTCATTTCACCCTCACCTCCTCTAAAGTGGTGACTCCAACGGTGTTTTAAATTTTTTTTTCTTTATTTTTCCATCAAGATTATTATCATGCCATTCGATTTATTAACAGTGGACATGGAGGAAAAGAAAGTGGAGGTGGAGTCAGCATCGGCCGGCCCCCAATGCGCTGGCGAGATTACCAACTAGAGAAGAGCCAGATCTGTGGTTCATTCGGGAGAGGCGGTATTCAGCTCATGTAAGATAAGTAATAGTAAGAGCAAATTTCAGCTGATTATCACCCAGCTTGATTTTCACTCTTAGACAAGTCGCAGATTCTGGCTCGTATGAGCCCTATGAAAGGTTAAAGAGCGGCTACTTTCCAGCTTCGGGCAGTCAGATTGCTGGAAGATGAAAAAACTCCTGGAAGAGCAGAAATTGGGCGATCGGAGGCCTTCCCAATTTCTGCATGAGATGCAGCAACTGGCAGGAGAGAAGGTCCCGGAGGACATGCTGAGTACTCTATGGCTCCGGGGGTTACCTGAGGGAATGCAGGCGGCTTTGGCTGCTACCGATCATACTGATCTGACCAAGTTGGCCCGCATCGCAGATAAAATAGCTGAGATTCAGCAACCCCCAGGTAATCCGATTATGGCTTATCAGCCGGAGCCAACTCTGGTGCCTTCAAGAAGAGATGGAGGAGACGTAGGAGCTGCCAACGAGCGCCTAACTGCCGAAGTAACCGCTCTGCAAGCGCAAATGGGGGTCAAGACAAGTCGGGACAGCGGATCGCCTAGTCCGAATCGCAGGGGCTCTAGAAGCAAGAGTAGACGGAGTCTCTGTTTCTACCACGAACGCTTCAGAGATAAGGCAACCAGATGCCGTCAGCCCTGTGGCTGAAAACCAGCTAGGGCTTAAAAATAGTCATAGCGGCGAGCATGGCGGGTCCCGTCGCTATGGCTAACAACCGTCGACTCTTCATCTCTGACAGAAAGTCCAGGGTCAGATATCTAGTGGATACTGGAGCCACCCTATCTGTCTACCCGGTGACGAACAGGACGGAGTCCACCGAGGAGTTCATCTTGTATGCTGCCAATGGGACACCCATTCCAAGGTATGGCACCTGGGGCTCCGGCAGAAAATGTCATGGCGATTTATTGTTGCCAAGGTTAGTCATCCTATCATCCGCGCAGATCTACTTTATCACTACAACATGATAGTAGATCTCACCAGGTGCCAGCTGGTGGACCCACCTGGTGCCCTCACCTCCTCTAAACTGGTTTATCCATGGACACTATGTTCCTGGTTGAGTGAAAAAAACAACAACTTTAAATATAGATGTTAAATGGAACTACCTTTAAAGTTAATAATTTAAGTAATATCAGTATTGCTAAAAAGAACCTCTTCCACTCATTGCTAGAAAGCACCACATTGTTAGCCTCACAAACATGATCCATTCCAACTGGCTCAGAATGAAAGAAGAAAACTTGTCTCAATGGAAATGAATATTGGGAGGCCTAGTTGTGGGGTATCTAGATTACATGTTCGAAATAACTGAATCAGGGAAAAAGTCAAGGAACCCCTAAACATCCTTTACTCCATTGAGACAAGAAAGCTGATCTGGTATGGAAATGTGAGTGTGCCAGACAACCGATGGCCAAAATGAGATGTGTGGAAGGGCTACATGAAGCAGTGGTGGCTAGGGGACTGAGGGAGAAAGATTGGCAGGATAGAGAAATGGCTTATTAGGATACGATATATAACCTTGAGTTGTAACAAAGTCATTTATGTATGTTTCAATATTGCTGGATTAAATTAAAACTTTTGCAGTTGGTTTCATTGTATTATTTAGAAGAATTGTCATTTTTAGTAAAATCTTTAGCTAGCAATGTTGTATTTTTTGGATGAACCCTGAATCCTATCTCTCATATAATCTGGATCACCACTGATATTCATTTTAAAAAATCTGACACATTCAACTTAATTTGTATTCATGAGAAGCACCCATCTTTATAACTTTCCCATCTGGTACAGACTTTAGTCCACCATGGTACATTTGGGACTTAAGAAATGCTGTAGATAGGCAAAAAAACCAACCATGCTTCTGGACTTAATGAAATAGACTCATCGATCTTAAAAAACAGTGTCCCCTTTATTTAAGGAAAACTGTTAGGAATCTTTAATAATTGTTTTGATACGGGATACTTTTAAAAAAAAGAGAAGATTTACTACTTATCTATAAGGGAGGAGACAGGGATAAGCTACTCCCTAGGTCATACAGACCTATATGTCTTCTGCCTATGATGAGTAAGGTCCTATAGCATCTTATGATGACCATTTTGCAGTCAGTTCTTGACTGAGCAAACAATCTACAGCAATATGGTTCAACTAGAGGCAAAGGAAACGCTGATGCCCCACTGTGAGTTTGCAGTGATGTGAAATGAAAAGTCTAGCGATATGTCGTGTTAATTCTT
Organism: Piezodorus guildinii; assembly: GCA_023052935.1. NCBI lineage: Eukaryota > Metazoa > Arthropoda > Insecta > Hemiptera > Pentatomidae > Piezodorus > Piezodorus guildinii. The sequence continues at coordinate 61,738,199 of CM041297.1, forward strand.
TTTGAAATGTTCTGACAGTGTCTGGTGGCCAAGCATACTCCAGCAGCTGTAGAACTACAATGCTCCAAGCAGCTTATATGCCCTCGTTCATGGCTACTCCACGATAGGTATATAAATATTAATGGCAACTACTATGAGGTAGAAGCTTCCATAGGGATGGGATGCCCTCAAGGATGAGTTCTTGGTCCTGCACTATGAAAACTAGTTTTTGATGAGTTAATGATAATGGTTAAAATAAGCAATTCCATGCCACTGCCTATATCAATGATCTGGCCAACATTGTGGCATCTAATAATAGCAGGGCTGGGCTCAAAGCAGAAGCGGAGCACTGCACCAACCTGGTGGCAATATGGTACGAGGGTAAGCAGTTGAGGATGGCTGCAGAGAAAACCAAGCCATCCTCCTTAAAGGCACACCCTATTATCTTGTGTATTGAGGGTTAAAGAATACATCCAAGTGAGATGATAACATACTGTGGTGTAATATTGGAAAAAAGGCTCAATATATCACCTCATTTGAAGTATTTAGCAATAAGGGTGACCCAAGTCATGAATGGGCTCAGTCGTGTAGAGGGAGCCTTTTGGGGCCTCAGATATACTGTGACTTTGACAATATATAAAGGAGCCATACTGAGTGTCCTGACATATGCCCCCCTTCTGGTGTCAGAACCTCACACAGCACCAGAGAAGGTTAGCTTCAGATCGAAGGCGCATCACAAGGACTTACAGATCGACGACTCATGAAGCAGTGGAGGTCTTTATATCTCTCAACCTCATCGAATATGACAGATGATGTTTATGATTATGTACAAAACAAAATGAAATGTTTTCAAAAATAGTATTTTTATTTCTTTATTAAAAAAAAAAAAAAATTGTTTTCCTATGTTTGTTAGTAATAACTTTAATGCCAAACTGTATCATACTTCTTGTAATGCTGAAGCATTAATTCCTCAACGGTATTTCAGTTGAAAATTAAAATGTTAACTTTCCACATCAAGAAAGATGAAAATTAACTTTTCTGTCATTATTAATATTTCATCAGCAAACAAATAAAACTGACCTTGTCAAATTTAAATATTGTGATATTTAGGTTTATATTGCAATATAATAGCATATAAGGGGTACTCACTACGTTTGCTATAGCATGCTATTTGTGCTACTGTGCTAAACCCATCAATTTTATACAGGAAATAACTGTAGAAACTCGACGGATTTAGCAAAATAACACAAAAAATATGCTATAGCAGTGATAATACGTAGTGAGTACCCCTATTATTTCTATATGTAATATTAACAATATGGTAATATTATTCATTAACAACATAATTGCTTAAGTTTAATATCTTACATCAATGATTTGTTATTTTGCATTGTTAATATAAACCTTCACAATTCATGAATAGCTCAGTTTTATTTATAAACCGATGATATAGTCACCCATATGATTATATAATTTGATACACATCAAACATATTTTAACCTTGGTTCAAAAAATTTAAATAGGTATTGATGACCTGATCTTTAAACAAAAATATCATAAATTAAATTGTAAATTTAGGTGTTAAGAAATAGATGTGTTTTTTAGTATTTGGTGATTAAGTATTTTCAGCATAACACCACATAATTTATTTGCTTTACATAACAAAATATACAACATTTATTCTAAAACTACATAATATCACATTGTTAATTTAATAAAAACTAAACTCGAAAACAACTAAAATGGTTGTGAGTTAAAACTATCTAATAAGCATACATTCAGCTACTCCTACTTGCTCAAGTTATCTATTACATTCATACTGATAGTAACTTCATAAGATCTAAGACTGTCATGGTCTTAATTATACAAGAGGACAATAATCAGAAATATTTAAAAAAACTTTAAACAAATTTTAAAAATCATTAAGTCAGTCTTCAAATCATAATTCATATATTCATGACTCAAAACTGGGTGGAATGCCCAAAAGTCAATACTGGTAAACTTTTTAAAAGAAAATAAAAGATAATGATCAAGTTTATATTGTTTTATTAATGAAACAGACAAATTAATCCTGTGAGAAGAAGGCTAATGACAGCTGGAATTGTAAGAATCAAACGCATAGCCCTGAACCAGTTTGGATAGTTCATCATGGTCAGATCGGCATAGGCTGATGCAAGCAGACCACCACTGATCATAACAAATCCAAGGGTTTGAGGCATCAAAAGACCAATCCAAGCTATAGACTGCGGTACCACAGCCCATCCAAGAGATTCCCAACTAAAACCTGCATTTTCCTTCACGTGGTATCCCCATTTGACTCCTCCTAAAAATGAACAGATAGTGGCACCGTATGTCAGCTGTACTGCTCCAAGAAAAGGAGAATAACCCATAATAATAAATGAAAGAGATGGTAGAACAAATGGCGCTAGACCACCCACACCATACCAGAAGGCTGGTAGTGGTGCATTGTGTAATTCAGATAATTGTACTTCTTTAAGTAACTGTTTGCTCTGCTTCATAATATCACCAAAATTCACAGGAGAATCAAAATTTTTATTCTTCTTTCCACCAACTGACACATAATTCCTCTTGTTGACATCATTGAGGTTAGGCTTAGTATCAACTAAAGGAGTTGCAACTCTTGCAGATCTGGTCATAAAATTGCTGTAAGTATACTTAGAAATTGAGGTCACCTGTGTTAGTGGGCAACGCCGGATCAACATAAAACTGCCATTGCTTAGAGAATACATTGTTTGAATGCAGTGATACTTTCTACAAAAATGTATGGAAAGAAATTATATCACTTCACTGTTTGATAATTTTGAAATAGAGTCGTACAAATGTGTTACAGAGTTAATTAAACTGAAACTGAAATTTTCAGTCTACACAAAAGAAATCATCTGTTTGAAAAGTTAACGGTAATGTTGTTACTCAATTCCAAAGAGACTCAAGATAAAAATAGTGAAACCTCTATTATCTCCGACCTTGGGCCCCAATATAAAAGTTGTAGAAATTCAGTCAGGTAAGAGTTCCACAGAACCTTTAATTGGAGATAAATTCAAAATATACTCGTTAAAACATTTTCAAATAATCGAAATTTATTAATAAAACTTTCATTTTAAACACGTTTTCATATATTTCAATATTGCAATTGCAAAATTGTTTAAAGTTTATTTATTTAAAAAATATTTAAACTACCATATGTAATTCTCCAATTCCATGCTCCGACTAGGCTGATGCTGATTTTCAAGCTGCAGCATGGTAAATGGTTCATTATTTAACTAAATTCATTATTAATAACTCCTTTTGATTCTGAGTGGTCTTCATCATAACCTTCAGAGAAGACCTGATATTTCTTTAAACTTGACATATTTATTTCTTCTATAACTTATGATAAATATTCGATTAATAGTAAATGATTATTAAAGCATATTCGTAGCTTGCCTGTATTTCTTATGGAAAGTTATGAGGATCACGTATTGAATTAAATGAGTGTTCTATTTATTGGTTTGTATTAAAATACGACCGGTCCATAAAATAAACAACATTTTTTTGTAATAAGCAAGGAAAAAAACATTTTGAAAAGTGGCATTGAGAGTGGAGAGGTGAGGATCATGTGTTATTCCCGAAGGCAAGTCAAAGAATTAATGTGCAGAATATATTTGTAAGAAGTAATGTTACCTATACAAGGATATTCCCGAATCCTTCGTAATATATTTTGGATTAAGATGTCAGAGAAACATTAAGCACAAGATAAATTGTAAGAAAAAGTTAATCATATTAATTATTGATATTAATCACCTGAAAAAGAAATTTAAGCCTTTTTGACATTTGTTCACATATTTAGATTCGTTTGAGACAACGAAAAGTAAGTAAGTATTTAGTGTCAAAACCGATTCTATCTAAAAAGAAACTAGTTAACGCACTCCGTTATTTCGTCGGGGTGTCTGAAAAATGAAAATGCCTATGAAGCTGGAATGTTTCAATTAAAAATATGACATAAAATAAAATTTGAAAAATTTCAACGTTTAAACAAATGAAAACAAATTAGTTAGTTATTGTGTCTAAAACATTTAAGATCGCCTGAAACATTATAGGTGCTCCTTAAAATAGTAATAAATAAAAATCAATAAAGAAAAAAAATAAATATATATATATATATATATATATATATATATATATATATATATATAAATAAAATCATATAAATCTGACAAGTATTAAAAATATACTAACGGCTCATTCCCGATCGCAATTATACTGCTCTATTTTTCTGAAACCTAAATTACACCGGTCTTTCATTTTATAGATTCAGAACACATCAAGAAATAACTCGAGCAGAATTAAAAATCAATGGGTAAGCGGGATTGTAAAATTTCAGGTTTAGAAAGATATTTTGTTAGTGAGCTTGCTTACATACAAGAGAGAACTCAGAATGCCACGCCACCTATCTTCTTCATTGTGATCCAACTTGAATTGGTTATCTGGTTTACATGTAACCTAAAATGGTCAGATATTCATAAGGGTCCAACTAATACTATTATTAGGGTCTCAAAAACCCTGAACGATCGTCTAAATTCGATAAAAATCAAAAACATTTACTAAATCCTACGTATTTAAATTTGCCATGGATAAGAGAAAATGCAAATTTCTACTTAAATGTATTGACTGAGAAAAGTGGCACTACCAACTACCAGCTCGTATGTAATTAATACGATAACAATACACAATATATTAATCTAACAATCTTAATGATATTAACATCATAAAACACACGTAAGTTTGACACTTCTTCTTTAAATGATTTATTAATTCATTATTTTAACTAAAAATTGACAAATCTTGCAATTTCTAAACTTTTAAATGTTTACTAAGATAAATTTAACATTCGGAAAACAGGATTTAGTAGTTCCACTGTTAGCGGTTCTAAGCGATACATCTATTTGATAAAAAAATGCACTAGATAACCTGCCTGACTGTTTCAAGAAAACCTATTTATTTATTATTTCAATCCTACAACACTATGGTTAGAATTATCGATTTCCGTCACAATGAAAACCGTTAAACATTATCACAATACCATTCAGTCAGTCATCATACAAACCTATAAAATCCCTTACCCATTTGTACTCTGAAAATTTCCAAGAACTGTTATTTAAGTGCTTTACTGACTTACTGAAAATCAAATTCTAACTGGTCATCAATTTTTCCAAATATTTCTTATTTTTACACATTTCTTGATGTACCACAGACATTTGACTAGGTATGGTGTCAGATACGTCGTACTAAACCCTGCCATTACTTTTTCTTCGTAGCTCATTCATTTAATATACTATAGCTGATAAATTTACCTCAGAAATAGGATTCATTATTTTTTTTTTCCATTTGATGTAAGTTAATAATCACAAAATGACTATTTAATTTCAAGCTGTGCTTTTAAAAGTATATCAGAAATAATTATACAATCAACATGTGATTGTTGGACATAAATCTATCGACGGGAACAATTAGACAGATAGTATTAGTGACATTGGCTAATCATTGTCTTAATTTATTACGTTATTAATATCGAGTTAATTTTATAAGAATTGTCTATCAATTTGGCTACAAAGGAAGAAAAAGGGGAATTCGCCAGAGATAACTCGTTTCCTGCCTTAATAACAAAAATTTAGTGATCCACTGATCTGACTTAATTACTAAATGTACGGTCGAGTGAGGCCATACACAAAGTTATTCCGATGTATCAAAAACTTAATGCCTGTCAAAAATATTATATTTTATTGCAAGTTGAACATAAATATATATATTTTCGTTCCATTGAGGTAGTATTATCTTCAATATTTATCATCTGGCCCTTTGAAAAGTAGAATACTATGAGCTGATAAACTAACAAGTTATTCTCACAATCATTATGTTAGCATTGATAAAAATGGGTAAATATGTAAGTTGAACTAATTTTAGGACCAATTCAAGTATACAGATGCAAAATTATTTTTTAGATATTTTTCCGAACATGAGGTAGTAATATAGGTGTATAATATACCGTTCGAAAGCTAAACATTTGAGAAAAACTGTTATTTTATATAAAAAGTTGTGTAAGGTGATGTATAGTGAAGAAGAGGGCATGCTCTTAAGTGATTATTGTACATAACAATTTTACATTGGTATATAATTTAATCTAAAACATGTTTCTAACGAAACTGAGTGTAATTCTTTAAACCATTTTGAACTTTCTTTATTTAATAGTTCTTACATTGATTTTAACAACCGAGGTAAGTGACGGTTCTGTGTTGGCTGCAGCAAATTTTTGTTATAAAATTGATGCTAGTAAAAATGTCAACGTTTTAGCAACAAGCACAGTTCTAGGTTTAACATATTTGAGGAGATAAATATGGCTCATCCTTTATGTTTGATAATTAAGAATATCTCCAAATACTGTGCAGGTTGTAACATTTTTCAAAATATTTTTATGCAATTTGTGTATGTTTAATAAATCTTTTTATCGCTAAATATGGCTGTCATATTTCTCAAGCCAATTTTTTTTTTTATTCCATGAACGTGAGCTGTTACTAAGAGTGGCCTATCTATCCACTTCTTAATGACATTAAACTTGATGGTTTTTGGACAAGAGAATCAACTTAAAAAAAATATTTTTAAAATTCCAACTGCGCATCTGACAAGACCCATTGCAATGGGGCCACTTTACATTTGTTTGAAAGGTCTATATATTGCAGCAAAATGACTAAAAAGGCGGTAAAAATAGATAACATTTATTTGTCATTTTTGCATTTATTACTTTTGAGGACCTATGGAGTATCTACATGATTCAGGTGGCACTATCAGGATGCTTACCTCCTATCCTTGTATTTGACCCCGTGTATTGCAATAATCACACACATCAACATTCGGATTACAATTTTTGACAACAGGACAGACAATCAAGAACATGAAAACTGTTGACTGGTCTTACATTTTGTTCGTTCGATTTGACAATGAATAATTGTTTTGGAAGTTTAAATCTCCCCCAGTCTGCCTTCTGTAGTAAGATTGTATTCTTTTCGCTGCTGCATCTGGATTATGAATGGAATCCCGCAAAGTTATCTTAGCTTTTGGCACTAGAGCATTTTTCGATAGTTGGGAACCTCCTGCTGCTAGTAGTTTTCTTTCAGGACTATCTTGTTCCCAATTCTTCTTCTCTGTTGTTATTACTGATTGAAAAATGTCCAATAATTGAGTCCATCGCTTTTTCAATGAGTTGCCACCTTCATCTTTCTTGGTGTTACTTTCACATTTTTTCGGTTTTGAGAGTGGAAATGAGGGATGATAATCAACGGGTGCAGAATACGGTTTTGTGTTGCGTTGGTTATCCTTGGAGACTAAGCCCTTTATCGATTCCACAGAATGTTTTTTTAACATCTGTAGTCTGTTTGGTATTTCTTTGGATACTTCTTTATTTTGAGTTTTGAAAGCTTCTGATGGAGTTCTATGTAACTTGTAATTCCTCTGTAGTTCTTCGAATTTAAGTTCACTTTTTTCTTGATTTTGAAAAGCTTTTAAAAGATGCATTCTTTTCAGATCTACTTCTTTTCCCTTATGGAGAAAAGAGTTGAAGAGGCGTTTGGATTTTTCGTTGGATTTGTTTAAAACGGGTTTATTTTTAGGCATTATTAGTTGCTGAGATTTATATGATGAATGTTGAATATCTTTTTCTTTCAGTGAAGATTCTTTGGAAGGTGCCTCTTTTAAAAGTTTGTTTATTTTCATCGTTTTGTTGAAAATTGAGCGCGGTTTAGCTGTTTTTTCACTAACAGCCTTTGATTTAGTTTGGAATCGAAAAGAGTTGACGACTGTTTGAGTTTTAAGAATTCTTTTCCCCTCTGAATTAGCTTCTAGAGTGCTAAATGCAACTCTTTGGTCCTTTATTCTCCTCGTGTTAGATGAGACTCCTGGCTGTGGAATGCTGGTTAATTGATGTAAAAATTGCACATCTCCATTCGAGTTAGCTGAATCATAGTTTCTATTTTTTTTCATATATGCCTTAAAAAGATCGGAAGTCAAGTTTACTTTTCCAGAAACGATTGGGTTTTTTTGTGACCCCAATTCATTCTTGGATATTTGAGCGTCTTCCTTATTATCCTTCAACTTAAGAGTCTGAGGGGTCCATCTTGAATAAAAATTAGTTTTTAATTTTTTCATATCTGCATTTTGGCTTGCGAAAGGCTTAACAGCATGCATTAAACTAGGAGGTATCTCCTTTCTGCTGGTCGTTGGTCTTTTTTCAATATCAGGATCGAGAAGCAAGTAAGAGGCAGTTGTGTGTCTCGGGATAAATTTATTCCCGATCACATCTCTGGTTCCAAAGTTAGGATAAGTGCTATTATCTGTATCAGGTTCAGGAGATTTTTGTTCTTGCTTAATTTTCATTAAATCTCCTGTTTTAGGTCGTGAGGAGAAAACAGCTTTTAAGGCTGCATATTCACTATCGTCTTTTTTATTTTTGGAATTAATATTTATTAATGGATTCTTGTGATTTTTTTTGGATTGTTCGGATTTCTTCTTCGAAAAAGTATTTTTATGGTCTTTTGTTTGCATATTATCTTTATAACCTTTAGTATTTTCTTTTAATTTACTTGTTTCCTGAGCCCTATCTTGTTTGGTCTTCTTTCTAGGACTACATTGTTTCATTGTCGCACTAGGAATTTTATTTTTGTTTTCATCTTTTGAAATAGTCTCGTCTTTTAACGGCTTGGGATTACCCATAATATTTCCATTTTCATCTGTTGTCTTGAGCAATTCTTGTTGCCTATCAAAACATTCTGTAATTGATTTATACATATCTTGTGAAAATTGTTGATTTTCTTGAGATGTTTTAGAAGTTGATTTCGTTATGTTATTATCGCTAGAGGTAGAAGGATTTGGAATTTGAGAGAAATCTAAACATGTTTTTTCAGTTTCTGTGAAATGCCTTTTATCACTGTCTTCAGAAGAATTAATTATTTGCTTCTTATGAGTATTGGCATGTATTAAAGTGTCGTCTTTTTGATCTGAGACAAGATCGTGATGCTCAGATTTTGTTTTTCCCAACGCATTATTGTTATTTTCTTTCTCGGACTTTACAAAGAACTGCTCATTCTGTTTCGAAACAATTTCATCTTGTTTCATTACCATTCTTTCTGACTTATGCTCAGGATTAATTTTTGGAGGACTTTTTATAACTTCACCTAGTGGATTTTTTCCCCCATAAATGGTTTTTTTCATATATTTATTTCCAATGATCTTTGCGCCACTTGGTGGACTTATAGCATATAAATTTTTTGAAGATACGTTGGCATTTTTCATGCGTTGATACTTTTCCTTCATTAGTTGAATTTTATTTTTGGTCCGTTCCATGTTTTCCGCTGTCAAATCTTTAGGTTTCATATTTTCCTGATCTGTCACAGGTCGTCTTTTTTCACCAAGTTCCTCTGAAACAACTGGTAAACTTCCACTCATCCCAGGTGATATCCTTTTTAAGTTTTTAAACCTTGTTATGTTCAACTGCTCTATAGCTTTTTTAGTCTGCTGCTGAATTTTTTGTTCGTCGGATGGAGTATATTTTTTAAAATACGTCCCTGATCCATAATGTGACCCACGAACTCCAATGGTATCAGTTGTCTCGTTTAAGGCCGGGGATCGTTTCGATATTCTATTTACAATCATGTTTAAAAAGCTTTTATTTTTCATGGTAATGGCATTATTATTACTCGTCTTTGAATTATTAGCATTATTTATATCCTTTGTAGTATTGAAGGACAATTTCTTTATAGCTTCTAAAGGATTAGATAAGGGCTCAGAAATCGTTTCCACCTCTTTGTTGTTTGGAGAAACTAATTCTGTGTCAGACGAATCTTTAATTCCAATGTTTTCTTTATCTTCCTGCCTAGCCATGGGCTTAATGTTAGATCTCATAATTGAATTTTTGTACAACTTAGCCTTGAGCTCATTAGCGTTAATATCGTTTTTTACCATATTACATATTTGCCCGTTTTTCAAAACAGTGTACCTCTTTGATAACTCATCTTTCTTACTTTTAGTATCGATTGAGTAACTGACCGATTTGGCTTCGTCGGTTGTTTTGCCTAAATGTTGTCCTTTTTGGACTCTTTTTGTAAATGATTCATTTATGTTACGAGAATGCATAGTAAGTGCCTTATTTTCATCTATAGTTTTCTCATCAACCTCGACTGGTGACATTTCTTTTGCATCTGTTTCTATTCTGTGTTTTAGCCAATTGCATTTATCAAAACTTTTATCTTGAGGAATTTCCCTTATTTTGTTCATGAAAGGAAAAGGCGATTCTTTGGGTGATTTCTTTGGTTCTGAATTGCTATTTAAAACAGGCCTTTTGTAGTCCATTTTCAGTTTTTCATCTTTTGACTTCTGATTACCCATTATTATTTGTTCTGATTTTTTCTTTAAATTTACCACATTCATTTCAGAAGATTTTGATTCGTCAACATGATCGCTTTCGTTTAAATCGTCGAAAGATTTCTGAACACCCGTCTGTAGCTCTGAACTCTCAGACCTACTTGGTTTAACTAAACTTTGTATCATTTCATTTAGATTTGTTATATTTTTCGTATCATGCATATTTCTAGACTCATAGCTAAAAACTTCAATATTTTCGGAACCTTTACACTCCAAATGATGTGCCTTTGTCTCATTGATTTTCTTAGTTTCTTCAATTACCGTGGTTTTTATAGTTTCCTTCTCCTGTTCCGTTTCTTCAAACTTTTCGGTCTCGCTAGTTTTCTGTTTTAAAGAATTTAGGTATTTTAAAGGTTGTTTGAGTTTCTGTAATGTTGTCTCTCTGATTTTATTTATTTGTTCTAAAGGATCGTAGTTCACTTTTGTAGTATTAGCTACTGTAATATTTTGGTTGTCTTCTTTCAGCATATCCCTTTTTGACAAGCATTCCAATTTTTCTAGTTTTTCTTGTGCATCAATTACTATTGTGGGGTTTCCCATGTCTAGCACTTGGCCCCTGGAAAAAGAAAACTTTTGATTAGGAATTTCTTCTTTATTTCGTTTAGAATCTGCTATCTCACCAATTTGTTCATACACTAAGTCATTGGGACTATCGTTTTCTTCTTTAATGACTTTGTATACGCTATTATTTATAAACTGTTTTTCGGCTTCTTTCATTGTTTCAGATTTAAAATAGACCTGCAATTGTTTAATATTTTTCTCACCAGTTTTGATTTCATTACTTTTTTCTGAACTGACATCTGGAATAATGTTGTCACTTTTGTTGTTAATAATTTCAGTTTCACCTGCAGTAACTGCAATTTTTTCTTCTTGAATAATTTTATTGACATTTAGTTCATTGTCTTTACAATGAGGAGATAAATTATTATTTTTGGACATCAGAGCTAATTCAGTTTTGCTTGTATCTTCTTCACAAGTGAAAGCTTTAAAGCTTTTTTCGTCTTCTTTGAACGACTTTTCATTCGTTTCGTCTTTTGAACTAGACCTTTCATCAAGAGGTTCTTGTCTTTCAACAAGCACATTGTTTTCAGAATACTTTGCCATGCCTCTTTTACCATTTCGTTGATATTTTATTTCACCACTTGCCTTCAAAGATACAACTTGATTTCGCAATAGGTTTTTATTGTTGTCCTCTTGATTTCCGTCTGTTGTGACAACTTCCTGGCTCAGAATATCCATTTCTTGTTCATCTTTCGTTTCTACACTTGCATTATTTTTTTTGTTTTAATAATATTTGCCGGTTGTGTTCTACTGTATCCTTCTTTAATATTATGTGCTGTTCGCCATTAACTGAGTCATTCACAGATAAAGTTTTGTTTGTTATTTCCATTTTCGATAACCCTGGTAACTTTTTTGTATTTGATTTTTCGTTGGTTTGTTTTCCAAAAATTATATCATTATTACATTCACTTCTTACACTTTTAGAGTCGCCTGATGATTGAGAATAAGTAAAAATATCTGTGTTTAAAGATTCAGCATTATTAGAAATGTTCACTTTTATTGTTTTCTTTTTCAAATCTTCAATCTTATTTTTTATAGTGGAGTAATTACTAAGACTTAAAGGCTTTGTCTTTTTGTATTGTTTTTGTTTCTCCGGCATCAATAATTTTATTTCAGTTCTGGAGGATTGACTTTTTACATGGGATTTTATATTTTCATCAACTTTTTTGTTTTTAATTTTACACTTGAGATCAATTGTCACTTTGACGTTTTTACTTGGCTCTGTTTCATGTTCAAGATTTCTGGATTTTTCTTGCTTATTCTTAAAAAATAATTTTGTTTCCGCTTCTTTTAAATTATTTTTTTTATCCATCAAATCAATGATCTTTGGCGTGTTCTCATTGAAAAAGGAGAGTTTTGAATTCGTCTCTTTTGCACTATTGAGTAAAACCGAAACTGAATCATCATTAGTTTCATCGACGTTTTTTGCATCGAAATTGTTTATTACCTCCATATCTTTTAAAGAGCTACTATTATCTATTAATTGACATTTTGACTCGTCTATGTCATTCACGTCTTTACTTTTTAACATAGGAAGTTCATTGGCGTTCCTTTCTTGAAAAATCTGGTTTACCTGCAGTTTCTTATGTACTCGTTCTATCTTTCCGAATTTTTCTTCAATCGGCATGTCTGTAACGACTTCGGGTGCAGGACAGTGTAAAATAGGATATTTGTTAGCCCGTGTCCTTTTACGATTACGAATATGCGGATCACTTCGTTTTCTTTTATTTGATTTCATTTTTTGATCTTTTTTTTTCTTTGTGTCAATTATAGGGTCTATCAGTAAGGTACCATCTTCATTCGGTACGTCATTACACCTGTTAGTACCAACAATGCTTTTGAGCATCTCGAAACATGGTTTAAAAGACGCGTACAGATCTTGAGCTTTGATGAGATCATTGTTGAGATTAATTATAGCATAATCTACCATCTCTGTTTCCAACGGTGAGAGCTCCGGCAAACCAAAAGTTCTTTCTATCCCGCTTTTTCCGAGGTCCACTGGTAGTGAGAAATAGTTGACTTCCGGTATGAGAGAAGTCTTCGCAAGGGCCATCTCCTTAGTGCTCGATTCCTCCTGTAGACCAGACAGTATCGAGTTCACTAACCTCACGGTGGCGTATGCTCGCTCTAGAGTACTTGCCTTTAATTCAGGACCCTCCATGTTCAAATCAAAGCTCTTGATTTTATCGATGAGAACGTGCAGATCTTCCTACAAAGGAAAAATATGGTTGTTTATAAGGCTTGAATGTACAAACCAAGTATATTTCTAATATGGAGTTGTAGAGATTGCAGTAAAGAAAGGAAACATCCATTAAGTGTAAAATTACTTTGTAAATAATTAGGAAATTCATATTTCCCTTCTCAGTCAAATATATTTTTGTAGAAACTTTGTAGTAAATGATTGATAAAGAACAATATAACTAGCTTTTCATTCTCGATAAACACCTTATATACAACTATATTGATTGTTTACATCAGTCATGGCGAATGTAAATAAGAATATGAATGATAAACACCTCTGGCAAATCCAGGCTAGGTCTTGCGTGGGAGAATATGGGTACTCTTGTCTGGGGAGAAGCCCCTCCCACAACTGGAAGGATGGAGTTCGGGTGTGCAATGTATTCTGAATAAATAGCGTTGGCCCTTAAGGTATCCACTGACGTCACTCCGAGTAGTTTGCGACCGTCGTAACAGCCGAGCTCCTTTAGTACATAGCCGGCCAGTGGTACCATCAAGTTCAAGGGAGACGCTGCCACCACCACCATTGCCTATAAATGATTATTTTGTTCAGATTTCATATATAATATACTACATACAATTTTTTTTATACCTAAGAATCTAAAAGGTTCATTTTACTCATTAAAAATGATCGAAAATAAATTTTTGGTTTGTCTACGGTTGGATGTATAAGTAAAGGATTAGTTAATAATTATGTACGTATGGTTATAACAACTCGAAATGGAGGTACTGCCTATTACAAGTGTCTGTTGTTAGATGCACATTGGTCACATTGGCGATGTCCCCGACCAACAGAGATCTCTACCGCCTAGGCGGGCTGCGAAAAGCCGCAGGCAAATTGAAATATACCTGATTCAACTCGTTTTCTGGCCTTTAGATTTTTGGTTGAGAACTGGACCCACATTCTACCATTCCAACTCATCTATACACGACTATTTTCTTCCTTATTGCTCTTATTTTGTTCTAACATCAATCGTTGTTTTGTTCCAACTTCAGACCATGACGGCATTTTCTTTTTTAATTCTTAGATTGAAGTGATGATTTTTTTTTTTTTAGTTTTACAGCGATATAATATTTTCATCATATTTATTATTATTCAACCAATTATTCTTAATAACGTAAACAATGTTTATTTCTGTTATACGTTATTTTTCATTTGCATTTCCGTTAATATTAGTTGTTTATTTATTACTGTTCTCGCTATAAAATGTGTATGCACTGAAGATTTATTATTCTTTTCATCTGTTTCACCCTTTCAGAACATTTGCCCATTCTTCTTATAGCAGATCATCTCAGTTCACTACTCCCATCTACCTAAGACCAACCTCTCCCGTTCTTTCAACCTGTTTCGACAACCCCCAGTCGCTAACTTCAACGAAATATCCACGGCTTCCTATCCATTAGTCTTTGGAGTCATTCACCGCCCTCCCCGGGTACCCTTTGATGCAGCTTTGAGTCCACCCCTAATTACTCAATCCGATTTTATTCTAATAGCATCCTCACAGGGGACTTCACACTAGTCTACTGTCGCCCTCCTCTGACTATGCTTAACAAATAGCTCATTATTGTCCCCTACAATCTCATTTAACCAACCCTATCTTCATACCTCTGGCTTGGATTATGCTAGCAAACTCATCGCCTCATCTCAATATCCGGTTCTAATCCTGTCTGCTAACGATCTAATTAACAATTTTCCTACGTAACCTCAGCACCTTTGGCCCTAAAACCTTGGCGTCCGATCTTGAAACCATCAAATGGGACCCTACGTATTCCTTCAAAACCGTAGATTCAATGGTCGAAACACCTAACACCATAGTATCCTTGACGGCCATGCCCCTCTTATTACAAAGAAAATCCTCCAGCCCATGGTTAACGCCTACAATAAACGAATGCGTGAAACGCAAGGATGCTGTCAAAGGAAGTTTTAGGCGTACCTAACTTTCTATATATTACGCCACCTTCAAACATCACACAATCGTTATTCTACACTATATTTCTTGTAGTATTGTAGAAAAACACAAACCCAGTATCCTCTAAACATTTTTTGTCCAATTTCTCTTCTTTCAAACATATCTTATCCATGAGAATGTCTAGACATTGTAGGACCATAGGACTATTCCAATCCTAATTATTTCCCTTGTTTGACCACTATCCTTTTGAACTTCTTCAGTTCAATCTCTACAAGGATATGGATCAACAGTATTAATGCTTGAGAAATCTGTAACATAGTCACTCTAAAACTTTAATTCTATTGTCTCCGTCATCTGCTTATTTTCTCCTTCGTCAAATTGGGAACTTTGACTATGGTTGCAAGGCGTACAGAGTACATTCAGGTATACTCGAAGCAAAACTGAAGAGGAACTGTGCAATACGATTTGTATTCTGCAATGCCAGAGCCATACATACAACCAAGTATCACTCCGAGTTCAAGCGGCTCTAGCCTCAGTATCAATGTCAGTATTTCCTAGCTTTCTTGCTCTACCACGTATTTAGAACTCAGAGCCGTGCCTATTTCCAAATCCCTAAGTTTAATCCTCCATTCAGTCAGTCCCGTTATGCCAGATACTGTATTTACCTCTTACCTAATTGTTTGGTTGTTTTGTTTGGTTTTCGGGAGTACAACAGCTTGGTCATCAACGCCCAGTTTTATTACAATTTTTGTGTTCTTAATAATAAGAACAGTACTATAGACGTATAATATGCCGTTGGAAAGAGAAAGATTTTAGAGAAACATTATCTTACACACAAACTTGTAAAATCTAATGAAGAGTGACAAAAGGGAGACAAAACTAAATGATTGTTTTAGAATATCTGTGGCAGTCGTGAATAAGTGGTTAAGTCAAAATCTTTCATTTTACAGGTGAGCAACTTAAAGTTTTACATAATACCCAAAATAGAGTAATTAACATACAGCTTTCTTTCCACCTGAAATTTCTTCCTCTAAGAAATTTCTTTAATCAATTTATCACGACGTGGGAGACGGTCTGAAAGAGCGATACGTGGAGTTAACTCATTTTTGATATAACTCGAGTTATCCAGTTGTTCACGACCGCCACTGATATGATAGATTATTTAATGAAACACATGTTTCTATCGAAAATAAATTTAATTATTTTTTTTTTTTACTTTTTTGATCGAAAACTATATTTCAAAATTCTTAGATTCATTTTAACAAACTAGGTAAGTGAAAGTAGTGTATTGCGCGCACCAGATTATTTTAATCTCTAAATGTATTTTAATTTTTTTTATTGATTTTAACAACGGAGGTAAGTGAAAGTCGTGAACCAAACTATTCCGGCCATTCAACTTGTAGCTTTATTTTATTCTTATGGAAATTTATTCCCAGAATAATAAAAAAAAATTTCATTAATTCAATACAATGGCTGCTTTATCAAAATATTTCTCTCCGAGGAATATTTAAAAACGCCTGTTTCATACAACCGAAAATAACCCAAACTACGCGGTGAATCAGATAAAGGAAATAAAGTTTTAAAAAACAAATAAATTATCAAAGTCGACACAGATTAATACATTCTATGACAATTTAATACTAAACTGTCATAACGGGTTTAATCAAAATCGTTTGAGATGTTTTAGAGAAAAAAAAAAGTTACTTCTAAATTGATTTTGGTGAAAAATTTAACGTAACCTACAGGAAAATATATTGGTATATGTCAGCAATGTTATAAGTTATTAATACATTTTGTGAGACCACACCAACATATATCATTTTTGTGAGACTTGGTTGAATGGAATCATGGAATGCGTTGTAGTTCAAAACTTGAATTTGATTATCTTGATAGCAAAACTTCTTCTAACTATATATAAAATATCTAAATGAGTGAAAGCAATAAAAAGTAAATATATTCATGAACTACTGAGTGTGCCTTACCTTAGGAGTTGTTTGGGCTACCGCATGTACAAAATCCACCACTTTGGACGCTGATGATATAAGTGCATCTTTATCATTATTCGAAATCACTTGACTATCATCTCCTATGACAATTATATCAGATCCCTGAAATAGTTAAATCTGATAAATAATTTCTCATTTTTTTAGACCTATCTTTCTACATCCTGCCAAAGGGAGCACATAAAATGTGATAGTTTTTCTTATTATAAATAATAAATAAATAAAGTTAACGTTAAACAAATATGCCTTGCACGTTATTACAACTGGTTAAGTTGTCATTAAGGCATTTTGTGCGTCAAAGATATTTGTGAATATTTCGGAAGAGATCTACGACAGTGGCTTAATGTTAATTTTCCTAACCAACGGATTAGCCGTGCTGGATCAGTCTTAGTTTGCAATCTTGCCTTCAAATCTGGAACTGAAATTACATAAAACAAAATGTCAATAATTCTTTACTAAGTATAATTGAAACAATAACACTGCTGCTGTGGAAGGAGATAGAGAGCTTGAAATAAATCACTTTGTACAACATTAGTATAAATGCATACACACTTATTTATTTATTTTTTTATTTTAATAAATAATATTTATTTATTCAAATATCTTACAATTGGTTTTATAATGAATAGTAGTAATAGTGATATTAGAACACATTCATACAATATATACAGAAAATAATGATAAAGGAAAATTACATAAAATAGGAAATAAATAATTCAAATATATACAAAAAATAATAATTAAAACAACTCAAACAAATCAAAACAACAACCTAAAGTTGAGATAAATACAAAGTTGAGAAAGAAATAAACATCATACAAACAATCATAACTTGTGGAGGAAAAAGCGGAATCTAAGATATCCCAGCCACATCACTGGTGTGAGCCAGTGGAGGCTAAGTTAGGGCGCAATAGCCACAAACATACTGTACATGAGTGGAGGATCTGGCCAGTGTCAGAACTCCAGTATAAATGTTTACAAAACGTCGCGGGGCCACTGCCGTTTCAATCTTCGAGGAGGATTGTAGGGGTCGGTGGAACTGGAGAGGGATTGAGCTAGAGGATTAGTATGATGAAGAAGGTTCTGATGGAATTTAGAAAATTTGGATGGTACTAGGTCTAAAATAAATGGAATATTAAGGTCGTGGTGTAGGATACAGTTGGTAACATAATAAGGAGCATTAACTATTGTTCGAGGGACTTTGGATTGGAACGATTGGATGCGTTTGACAGAATATTTTGCTATCCCCCACAGTTCAAGTCCATAGGTCCATATAGGTTTCAGTACTGTCTTGTATATTAGTAATTTGTTGTCAACTGTAACACACTTATCAATACCTAAATAGTTCATGACGATGAAAATTTCATGGAGTAAAGGAAAAAAAAAAAAGAAGCGTTAACGGACTTCAATAATCTTTTTTTCTTGTTTTGAGAATTTTATGTTAGAAAATAATTCTGAAACACGCTTTATAATAAAGCTTTATCAAAGCGGGTAAAATATAAAATGAAATCACTAGTTGACCTGGAGAGCATCAGAGAGTTGCTCCTTGCCACGGTGCCACCGGACCTCACAGGTGGGGTCCTTGGATCCCAATCGGGTGCTGTCCACTTCATCGTAGAGCTTCAGCACCCGGACTGAGGGGGTTTTACTGAGGAGGGCTGAGGCCACGCGTCCGAAGAGGGTATTTGCTCCAAGGAATGTTATCTGTTAGAATCAGAAAATTTTATTATTTAATTGACAATAAACATCAATGACGTTTCTATTATAAAATGTTAAAACGGTAACCTGATAACCCAATTAGGAGACAATAAAATAATTAAGAGTTCGCATTTCAGTGCTCGAGGAGGAGGGAGAAGGGCTTTTAACTCTGGCATGAATCTCACCCCGTTCTCACCTCCTCGCTTGAGATAACCTCCGTATATTCTGAACAGGCGAGGTAGGAAATGAAAAAATGTTTTTTTGAGATTTTTCATATATTTGTAGTTTTATAAAATTATATTTATAGACTAGAGAATCAATAGTTTTTTAATCCGTCCTTCTAACCAACGGACCTCCTTCCTGCGCTTCTCTATCTTCATTCGTATCATGAAAATATTACTATTATAAAAAAAACTTAGCTATTTGTATTAATAAATACTTCTACTTAGCTTTTAATTAAATCCATTATTGATTTCATTAAATGGTTAACATTAATTAAATTTATATCCATCAAATTTGATGTCACTACAGGCAATAGTTTGTGGGTCAATATATTACGATATTACTATTATATATTAATATACTTTTTTGCTTGATGAGCCATTTATCATCAGGCCTTTCATAATCTGTCTTAATTGGACAGGTAATAAATGTTTTGTTTTTTTAATAATTAAATTTCTTGCGTTTTACATACGATTTTTATGACTTTTTTTTTTTTAGTTTTTGGAATTTGCTATTTTAAACCCTTTCACAACCTTCGTAACATCCACAACCAGGAAATAAACGCAAGAAAGATGAATATATTTTACTGATTAATAAATATTCATTTTCCACAGAATGGTTTTAATTTATTTTGTTTATGAAGCTTTATCAAGCGAAATCTTATTTTAAGTTTGATCGAATTAGGTGTTACTTATTTTTATTTTTATTTTTTTGTTTTTCCTCTGTATAGTAGTAACGATTATCGATACCATAGTAAGCTTTAGTTCTGAAAAAAACAATGTTGTACATTTTGATTTTTCAATATACAAGCTCAAGAAAAGTCTTTCGTTCGTAGTTTCGCTACATGACAATTATATGAATATTGTATCTATATAAAAACATCATCAAAATAATGTTACGCTTCTAACTCCACTGTCCGATCATTTTTTTTTTTTCAAAATAAGTGCTTACCGGATATGGAAACAAGTTTTAAAAAGAGAAATTTTAAATTTTGCTTGAGGTAAAATGTATAAATATGATGCACATATATATATTTACCTGAAATTTCATTTCATTACTGGATGTATGTGTTGTGTGCCGTTGAATTTCTTTTCATATTTAATTTAAAAATGCATGACAATTTGTAACCTAAACATAGCACTTCAAAATTACGGACGGCTAGGTCATATGGCCGAGAGATCGTAAGGGGAAATCAAACCACACTTATATATTCATAGCCTGCAAAATCTTGCCACAAATACATTCCTGCTGTTTGACGAATTTTACATTAAAACATGAGAAGATTAACCATGAAATTACAGACCTGGCACAAATCCAATTTTTTACATATGTCAACAATAATTAACCTCTTTGTAAAGTCAATGAATATTTACTGACAACAGTCTTTATTCTGCTAAACATTATCATTTATAAATATTATTCATAAAAAGTCGTTCGCTGGAAAAATAATTAATTATTTACAGCTAACTTTCATTTTATATAATTTTAAATCCAAAAATATGTTACGGAACTGTTACAGGGATTACTAAATATATCAGAAAACATTTTCCAGTAAACATTTTTGGTATGACATAGTTGCTAAATATTTATGATTTTTATTGAAGTTAATTTTAAATACCATATGTAATTGGTTACTAAGTGGCTATGTGTTGTTGAAAAATCCATGATGTTCGTCAAGGCAAGTTAATTTCGATTGCTGCTACTGCTTACAATTATTAAACCGGTGCGTAACTAATTGATTATTAATTTTCTTCAACCGTCTTTAATGTGTTGTCGCTAATTCACGCACAAACAATGGTATTCACAACCACTATCCAGGTTTTTTGGACAGGTTTAGGGAACAAGACATATTAGTTAATGAATTGGTAACATAGTTATGATTGATTCCATAGCAGGGCAAACAAAACTAATAAAAATGACCAAAAACCAGTAAACTCTGCTAAAGATACATAGGATTCAATGGCCAAACAATGATGTAAGAACATCTATACTTCAACTGTAAGTAAGCAATTGCTACTTGTGCATTTCTTGACGTACCACTAACTAACAACTATAAATGGTACGATGACTTACATTTGAAGCTCAAATTGAATTTTAATGAATCCTCACTCCTAGAGTTTTGATCCTACTTCCCAAACAGTTCAGAAGACTGACGTTCAAAATCTCCCGATATTATCCTGGTATTACTCAAGAAAACATACAAGAGTGTCCATCCCTCTCTCTGTATTCTCTTCAAAACTTTTATTCCTACTTACACCAACACTTTTCTGGTATCTGCAGACAATACTTTAATTATATCCCACAACCAGTCAGATCTATTTCCCCCCGTTTGAATATAAATAATAAATAAATAAATTCTTTATTATCCTGGGACATGTCCCTTTAGAATAAAATATACAGAATGTACAAACTGTGCTTTGGAGTCTTAGAGTCAATTAAATAAACATAAAAAAGTTAATAATTACTGATATAAAATAGACATATTTAAATGAGAAGACAACAACAAAATAAAAAAGCTAATTTACAATTCTATTGAGCCTGGATATTCATTAATTGATTAAATATGCGGGATTCGAAGGAAGAAAGAGATTTGGAGTGACGGATGGAAGGAGAGATAGAAATCCATAGGATTGAGGAGCGAATGAGAAAGGATCGGTCGAAATGTGCAGTTCGGTGGGCCGCACTTTATAAATCTGAAGGCCTGGAGCGTGTACAACGAGGATGGACAGAGGATTTGAATTGTAGGAGGTCAAAAATGTATGATGGACGGCGGGATTTTATAACTTGGTAAAGGAATGACGCAAGGAAATACTTTCGACGGTTGGACTAGTTGAAAGCCACTTCACAAAATTGGGATACGGAGGTGTACCTAAGAACCCCGAAGATGAATGGGAAAAATCGATTAATTAAGCGTTTTATTTTTACCTCGAGATCCCCAGATACACCATCGTATACCGTAAAGCAATAGTTGAAGTTGGGGAATATCAGAGAGGTAACGAGTTTTTGGGTTTCATGCGAGGATAGGTGACGGATGGAATACAGTCGCTTTAAGGTTGAAAAAGTACTACGGGAGATTTCGGAAATGAGATATTTTATATATATATATATATATATATATATATATACATATTGTTTTGTTTTTTCCCACAGAAGAAAAATATAAAATCGTACCTCCACAGCAAACTAATCCGAAAACTGCAACAAGAACTATCTATGTTTAAAACCAACTATCACAAGGACTTCTTTATTTAAGTTTAATACCCAATAGAAATGCATCAATGATTAGAGAATTTGAATACTGAGGAAAAATATGTTAGATATCCTCTCCGAAATACAGAAACGTTGGCAATAATAAACAATGAAAAAGCTAATCAATTAAAAAAATATCGTAATCTGGTCTTTTAGAGTTTCAGGATAAAACTTTCACTGCCTGAATTAAAGGCAACGACAGCCCCGCTACAGAGATACCTACCAATTTACGCTAATGTGCTAAAATTAATTTCATTATCCCACAATTAATGACTCGTAATAACAAACCAATAGCTTTGAAGTGATTAAACGTTTGAATCTCTTAAAATTCTAATCACAAATACTGCGAAGAGCCATATTGTCATCACGAAAAACTGACTTATAAATGGTGGGGTATTTAATTAATTGCATTAAGTTTCAATGCAATTGGGAAACATGAAATCAAATTCGAAAGAGTTTGTTTAAAATAGATACTTTTATATTTAAAATCAATATTTCAAATAACGTATAAAATAATACAAAATATTTTATTAGAATTAATGAATTATATTCCCACCACTTCTTACGCCGATGACATGTCTGTTGTCTGTAAATAATGACCCAACAGTTGCATTCCAGTCCCATCAGTCATAAATCGTGCTAATGTGATTTCAATAATGGAGAAATAAAATCAATCCCATCAAATTATCTTTACTCTTTGTCGCAAACCTATAATTGCCTGCCCCACTTTATCATTTAGCAATATTCCTATTCACCCCTTTTAAACAATTCGGTAGCAAGAACTCCATCTCGACAAGCATCTTACTTGGAATCCTCACACTAGGCAACGACTACTATATATAATAATATAATAATAATAATATTTATTTGTTTTCGGGGTAATCCCCATACAAAAGGAGTTGGTCAGTACAGTACATATGTTATAAATACAAAAATAAAAAAAAACAATTGGAGATTATTTACAGGCATTGTGAATATACAATAAACAAGTAAAGCGTATTTTTTTAAAAATCAAATACAAAAATGAAAAAAACAAAACAAAAAAATACATATACAAAACAAAAAAAGAGCAATTGAGGAATTTAAAGTTATCCTTAGTGAAAATATAAATGTTTCAAATTTATAATGTTGTGTAAATTATTCTAAACAATTAAAATTAAGTAAACAATTTTATTAAAAAGTAAAAGAAAAAACAAATAAACACAAGTAATCTCACTTTACATTTTAATAAAATTTAATAAGGCATTAACCGGAAAATCTATATCATGAACCTTATTCATTTATTATAAACGATCTAATTTTTAAACTACCCACTATATAGTAAAAAATGTCATTTAGTTTCTGCACAGTATCAATTGTTAGTAGATTTCCTAAAATTGAATTATTGTTCTCATTAATATATTTATATATATATATATATATATATATATATATATATATATATATATATATATATATATATATATATATATATATTTGTGCTTCCTAAGATCTTTATACATTGGGCATTCTATCAAAAGATGATATAGATTTTCCGGCTTTTGTAAATTACACACAGTGCAGTTTTCACCCCCCTCCAGTTTATATGATTTCCCCTCACTGTACACTACAGGTCTTGTCAAGTTGGCTACCCTAAGCTGGCTCACTATTCGGTGCTTCTTGATTGCTGTTCTAAAATTTAGGTATCTTCACCTTGGAGAAAGCTGCTTATGTTTCTGAATTCTGGTTATAGTTTGAGTTAAGCGCTGAGTTAATATCTATACTCAGGCAATGATTTTAAATCTATTTGTTATGTCTTTGAGATGCCGTTGGGCTTCTCTGGTTTAGATTATCTTCTCTGGCAACGACTACTACACACTACTACAAACTTCCCCCTGCTGCGAATACTAATTTATAATACATCAAGTGTATTACCAGCAATAGGAATCCACCAAAGCATCAAATTCCAACCCAGCCAAAATCCGACCTTACAATCCCAAGAAAAATCCTAAACTCCTCTTAATTGGTCACCAATAAAGCCATCCATAAAGAGCTGAATATCTCATTAGTTGCAGACCTAATCCGAAATAGATATGTCTCCTTAATTTCAAACTACAGCCGATTCAAGCCCATAAGTTCGCACCTTCTCATCTCCAATCTGATAATCCTCAGAGGCACCTGCAAAGACGATGGCCTGGGGATCTCCAAAATAAATAAACATCGAATTTACTAACCAATGTGTAGTTCTTAACGTGACTTCATCATCCCAAAACTCTAGTATTGCTCTTTGATTAGTGCATTAAGTTCAAATAAATTTGATAATATCAGTAAAATATAATTTTAAAAAAGTGGCCCAGAAGTATGATAGCCCTAACGATAACGATCGTGCTGTGCTGCAATAGCTTTTGGATGTCCTCTCTATCAATGCGAATGTTCTGTCAGTCATTGGTGCCATCATCATCAAGTGCTCCATTATCTATGAATAAGTTCTCTTACGCAAGATATACAGCAGTTCCCGCCTAACCACTTTTTAATCCCTACTTTCTTGACTTCTCAATAGCGTTCTTATAGACTTTGAGTTTGTCTCTGATGAATCTTCACTTACAGCAAAATTATTAGGCTACTTTGAATTATAATATAATCCCCAAATATCAAGACAAAGGTATTGTAATTAATTTTTATATTATATATTTTTTATTCTATTTACTGATCGAACTAATTTACACAAAATGAACATTGAAAACTTTTCATATTCACTTACCCAAGTATGAAATTTATATTAAGGTATAGTAAGTCTGTTGGGGAGCCCGTGTCTGAGTGGCTAGCGCGCTAGCCTCTCATGCTGCAGGTTGCGAGTTCGAATCCCAGCCCCGGCGGGGCTTTATAAGGATGTAATTAAATGGGGATTCACTCGCAGCCTCTCCCCCGGGTATGTGAGACCCGTCAGCCAAATGGTGGTCAATCACAACATTAGGCGTAGGAGTGATGCCCCTAAACTAACGAATTGCATCGTGAAACGCGCGCCTGCACGGCCTGTTGCGCCACTGAAAAAAAAAAATGAAGAAAAAAATAGTAAGTCTCGAAAATAGACAGAGTGTTTTTGTTTTGTTTCTTTCATTAAGGGTAGGAGAAAATATTTCATTTGATGAAGTGCTACTATTAGCCTTCACCACCCGTAGAACTGCCGTCAGTAATGACTTGGCGAGGATATGCTTACTTCTTCTTTGAACTCCTTAATAAACCATTGCCTGGTCTTTCCTTTTTCGTTCTGAGTTCCCTGCCAATTCGAGCTGCCTGTTCTGAAATAGTACATCTGTTTGGTCATCATTAGGTGGTAAGCTTTGTTCGGAACTGTCTTCTGTCCCGAGTTCATAACTATATTTGTAGTTAAGTGTAAGGTTAGAGCATTTGTCTAATAAGTGTAAAAGTAACCGAAAACGGCAAGTAAGTTCATGTCGCTTCAGTCTTGCATAGGGGTTTGAAATTTCTCTGAGAGATGTAAAATTAGTAAGGAAAAACTCTTATATAAACTATATTACAATGTTTAAGCTCTGCTTTAGTTTTGGTATGAGAACTCGTTTCCTGTTACAACATAAATAGTGAGTTAGTCAAAAAAGAGCGAAAGTAGTTCTACACTAAGCGAGATATAATGTCAACAACTAATCATTCGGATAATCTAGACTTTCAAGTTGAATGACGTTTTCAAAAACCTCTACTATAAACATCCATTTTAATGTATCCGTGTTTTAGATCTCTAATAATAATAACCATAGACCTACCGAACCCGAAGGTATATACCAGTTATATAGATACCACTAAATACTGTCTGCATGGATTTGTCCAATGATCACTGTTGAAGACCAAGCTCCCGAGATCAGACTTAACCCAATCCTCCTATCCTCACTTCGGCCTATCTTTTGAACGCCTACCAGTCGTTCAGCGAATACCAACTTTTTCGGAATTATTTCTTATGAGTCCATTTGATTTACACGCCCATTTGAGTCTCCGCTATGCTATCAACTAAATTATAATTACAGGACACAAGCTCAGCCATTCCGCGTTGTGCAACCTTTTAAACCGCGAGCTAAGTAATTTCGCAACTGAATAAAAACACGCATTTCCCGTTTTCAACCTGAGTTGATTTCCTCTTGGATTTCATTTTTTTTTTTTTTTTTTTTTAACATTGAACTAAAATCTCTCTACGAGTTCAAACGTTAGTCCTGATATATCAATATCACCAAGATCGTCATGTTTCTGCTACTAATCGTATATTCCTTGTTATCGGTATTTATTTCGAGCCCTATGTCTTTACTAGTTTTTATTTTTATCTTATTAGTTTCCTTGTCTTCAATTAGCAGTACCAAATCAATTGTGTATCCTAGAACCGGAATTTCATCACCCAGATTTAAACTTTTCTTGGTACACGTCATCTTTTCTATGACATATTCTAACGCTAAATTAAATAAAACAGGTTAAAGGGAGTCACCCTGTTTCAAACCCGATCTCTTCAAACCGTAACCTCTCGGAGTAACTATGACTGATTATTACTTTATGGAATGTTTCCGATAAACACAATCTATAGGATTTACTGACTTTCTAGGTATTTCCTGTTCAATCATAATGTCTATGGGATCCTAAGCTTTTTTAACATCAATATAAAGTTGATGGACTACACCGTTGTATTCTAACTTGTTCTCTATAATTTGACGTAAGGAAAATATTTGATCAATAGTCGAGCGGTTCCGCCTAAAACCACATTGGTAGTCTCCGATAATTTCCTCAGCGTATTCCATGATTCGGCTAGTTAGTATTGACGAGAATATTTGAAAATAAACTGGGAGAAGAGAGATCCCACGATAATTGTTACAATCCTTCCTCGGCGTTGTTTTTTTTTTTTGTGAATCTAAATAAGTATCGATTCATTCCATTCTTCGGTCATTTTTTAATTATCCCAGATCTTTTTAACCGAAACATGTATTTTTGAAACGCTTTCATCCCCACATGCCTTGATTAATTCACTCCTGATATTATCATTTCCGGCAGCTTTATAACGTTTTAATTTTCCTATCGCCATATCGACTTCCTCTTACTCGGTGCTTCTATCTACGTCTCAGCCCTCTGATACTCAGAGTGAGGAGATTAATTATTACTTTCCGTACTCAAGATTCCTTCAAAGTGTTTTTAATATGTATTTGATATCTCAATCGGATCCGCTATTACATTGTTATTTGCATCCCTAATCACTAAATCGTTTGCGAAATTTGAATAGCTCTCTTACGTTATTTTTGCTTCTTTGTTTTTCTATTTCTATTATTTTACTTTTAAGAAACTCTCTTTTCTTATCCACGTTATTATCTCTTGGATAATTTAAGGAATTTATTTTAGCGATTTTTCTTTTTCCACACATATTTTGACAGTCCGTGTCGAACCAGGGTTTGTTCTTTTTATTTTCGTTTTTCCCAAGACACAAATTACCGACCTCTTTAATATTATCCCTGATCCCTTCCCATTACTTGTCTATATCTTCGTGTGAAGATTCCAAATCTTCGAAACTATTTTTTATTTTATCGCGAATTGATTTCTAATTCAGGGATCGTTCAATTTAACTAAATTAAAATTTCCGGGATGAAGAAGTGTGTTCTCTTTTTTGTATTTAGTTTTTGTCGGAGTTTCGTGATGGCTAATTCATGATCAGAACCGCATTCTGCACCACAATACGATCTCACACTAATTATGCTACTTTGCCATCTGTGTTGTACTAAAACATGATCGATTTGATTCCGCGTTTGTCCATCCGGCGATGTCCACGTATACTGAACAATTTAGATTTAGTTGTATAATTTAGTTATTAAAAAAAACTCTTAAACTAGGCCAATCTCTTTTCTGCCAGTCAGTCATAGAACCATCTAAAAATAATAGATATTTGGAAGCCCGTGGTAGTCGGGATCGAAATAAAAAACAGGATTTGTGAACAAGTAGGAAGGTTCGACGCAAATACGACCAATCCCCAAGGTCACCTTTAACACGATTTTCTCACCTACGTCTAATTCGACTCTTTGGTTTATCCAATGGACTCTTGGTAGGTTTATCCAGTAAATAAAATCATCAGTGAACACAATACAGGTTTCGATTGTTGTTTTTTTAAATAACTGAAAACAAATTAAGAACTTTTCGGAATGAGTCAACATTTAATGACTGATTCTTGCCCTTAATTAAAATAAAACTGAATATGTAGAATTTATTCTTTTTATCTGAATAATAATTACAGGCTGGAACTTAATTGAATATTTCTCACACACCCTGTATTAGTAGATTTACTACCTTATTTGGTATTTCCAGCGCATTACAAATATTTAATAGCTTCTAGCAAACAATAAAATCCTACTAGCTTATTTAAGGGGACATAAGCATGATGAGCTACACGCTAACATTAAATCATTTTATGTACCCTGGCTAGATATGCTGTTTTTATTTTGTAACATTTATGTTTTTCTTAAGGGACTAAGTCCCAGAATAAAATAATTTTCTATTATATTTGAACATTCTGATGTTAGCCATACAGAAATTATTTGGTTGGAGAACAAATAAGTATAGACTAAATTGAAGACAAATGCCAATAACCACTATTTTATTCTTATTTAAAATATTACAATTGATACTCTATACGTTAAGGTCGGTTTTGATATAATGTTTAACTTTCAGTTTGCCGACGATCAGGCAGTCCCATCATCAGGTGACTATGATATGGAAATATATAGGGAGAAAAATAACTGAGGCATACTCTTAGTAGTGTTTTTAAATCAGCATAGCAAAAACAGAATATATACCCTGCAGCTCATCTCTCTCAGCTATTTAGGTGGAAGTCTGGCCGATCCCGCAAAGAGGGATCTTTAAATATCTTCGGTGTAACGATAGATAACATGGGAAGTATAAAAACAGACATAGAAAGAAAAAAAATTAGGAATGGTAAAAGAATCATAGATCAGTTAAATGGGGGTACTTTGGAACAAATATGTATTGTTCTCTAAGGTAAAAAAAAAAACCTCTCCTTCCTCGAAGAAACTATCGGAAAATATTGGAACTGGAAACGGACTTTGGAACTGGAGAGAGCCTGTGGCGTATCAGTGGTACAAAAAAATCTGTTTTGAATATCCTCAATTACAAAGGAAATACAGATGTGGTGCGGTCACGTCATGTCGATGGACGAGACGGGTTGGTCACTTCGATTGCTTAAGTGCTCACAGGAGAAGATCCGAAGATGAAGGAGAAAACCTCGCTAACTGAGGACAGAGGAAGTGAGGGAGGATATGACAGCTACAGTTTTAAAGGAGGAATACCGCAGAGATTGAAAATAGCGTTTATAAGTACTGAGTTTCGGAATGTGATGCAAGTTGCAATGTATGCGAAACATCAAAAACTACTCACGATATACTAAAATTTCAAAAATGCTCTCTGAACTAAATCTTCCAACATTAAAACAGTATATCTACACAGTAACCAAAAACTATTTTGATAAAACCACAACTTCTGAAAACCCATTACAACTAGAAATTGGTAATTACAACAAAACATCACTAAAACGC
Source organism: Piezodorus guildinii (assembly GCA_023052935.1). Lineage (NCBI taxonomy): Eukaryota > Metazoa > Arthropoda > Insecta > Hemiptera > Pentatomidae > Piezodorus > Piezodorus guildinii. The sequence continues at coordinate 61,768,088 of CM041297.1, forward strand.
TATACGCACAAAAGAACCAAACATGTACTTTTAAATTAATATTGTAATTTATATTGTGTAGGTTTTTTCGTGTTACTTTTTCTACTATCTTAAACAAAATATTGTAAGATAATTAGTAAATTCAAAAGATGATTGAAACTCTGTTATCATGAAAAAAGGTCCACTGAAATCATGAAACCAAACATATTTGTATTGAGTGTACATTGTAAATATTATGTAAATAAATAAAGTTTCTTTCTTTCTTTCTTCTGATGCAAGTTGCAGTAATCGAAAATTAAAAAAAATAAGATATTTTATCAATTGATCAGGTGTCATATGTGGTTTATAGGCTTGCATAATTCCTTCTATTACATAACCCGGAAGAGTTTGAACCAGAGTTTAAAGAGAGTAAAACATCCTTAGGGACGTAAACTGATGGTTCTGAGCCTGTCAAAGGTTCCTGTCCAAATCATTAATTACTTTATCATAATCCTTATGAAATTATTCTAATTTAATAATAAAAACTTTATTCTGGGACTATGTCCCTTAAGAATAACAGAATTGAACAGTAGATATTCATATATGTCTGGTCAAGAAAACAATAAAATTAATTTTTATTTACAAATGAGCAAAAAGGAAAAATGAAACACTACCTAGACTTATATACATTCATGTACAAAAAGTATGGATAATAAACACACAAGATTAGAAAAAGAAAGAAAGAAAGAAGATAAATCTCCTAAAGGCTACTGATAGGGTTGAGGGAATTATAAAAAACAAAACAAACTAATTATTCCACACTAGCTTTAGGATAAAATAGATAATTATAACTTGTGTTAAAATAGAAATAAGTCAGTTGCAGATTTGTTGTGCATCTATTTGAGATGCCAAAAGATGTTGGAATAGGTGAGATTTGAATGATAGAAAGGAAGATGCATGGCGAATATGAGTAGGTAGGGAATTCCAGAGGGTTGCAGAACGGATATAAAAGGAGTGATCAAAAGATTTAGTTCTATGGGTGGGAAAGTAAAGGTCGGAATGGCGGGATCTAGTTTCGAGAGAGTGGACTGAGGATTTAAATTTAAGGATGCTGTGAATGTATGGAGGGTGCTGGGAGTTTATGATTTGGTAAAGGTATGATCCGAGAAAATACTTCCTCCGTGTAACAGGTAGGAGCCACTTCAACTCGCTGTATAAGTGGGTCACTGAAGACCTCTTCGAGGTGCCGAAGATAAATCTTATGAACATGTTCATGATACGCTTGAGTCTGTCTTCGAGCACCTTTGGGAGGCCACCATATACCACACAGCAATAATCGAAGTGGGGGAATATTAATGAGGAGACGAGAAGCTTACGGGTGGGAAGAGGGAGAAGATGGCGGGAACGATGAAAAAACTTTAGAGTGCTTATCGTTCGTCGGGAAATATTAGCAATATGGGGTTTCCAAGAAAGGGTTTGATCAATGGTAATACCAAGGTTTTTGACAGAGGAGCTAAAGGTGATTGGATGACCATTTAGGATTAGATTCGGAAAGGAAGTATTGGATCTGAGGAGGGAATTGGAACCTATAACAATGGCCTGCGTTTTCTCAGCATTAAGCCTAAGTTTATTCAGGGTTGCCCAGGCACAGATTCTATCTAGGTCTTCCTGAATATTGGCAAATGCTACGAATAACTCAGAAGGACAGAAGGATAGGTAGATCTGAAAGTCGTCGGCATATAAATGATAGGAGCAGTGATGGATTGAATTTGGAAGATCATTGATAAAGGAGTTGAAAAGGAGGGGGGAGATACTTGAGCCCTGGGCCACACCTTTTAAATTTAAACTACGATATGAAGAATTCAGTAACATCTTTCACACCCGGGGGATTAGCCATGGTAGCATTAAATAATGTCAAATGAATGAACAAATAAAAATTAATTAGCCTTTTCAATATATTTTGTAGATGATACTATGACCTCTAAATTGAAAAGACGTTGTGGATCCGATACAAGTTCTTTCAAGAACAAACATGAAAAAACCTGATCTTGACCCAATTATAAAAACCTTACTGTTAGTTCCTGGTTTCAGGAATTGAGGATAATTTTGAGGTATTAGGCATATACGTTTGTATGCACTCACACCCAGGCATTTATGTACATTAAAATAAGTAAACGTTTAATATGATTATAAAACATGATCTTGGTATGAGAAGGAACTAACAATTTAATAATAATAATAGCTTTATTGGCATCAGTATAGACAAAAGCTTTTCTCATAGGTAGGAATTTATAGTAGTAGGCTATAGTAAGAAATAAATAGATAAATAAATAAAATATTGAAGAACAGCAAATAATTCAAAGAAATAAAAACAAAAATAAGTATACAAAAAACCTCAACAAAACAGAGTCCTTAAAAAATGCACCAAAATAAAATACATAACTAAATATTCTTTAAAACATTTTTCCACCAGAATTTCGCCACCAGTCACCAGTTTTCGCCAACAATCTGCGTCAATTCGTCCCTCCGCCTGCGATGTGGCCACCCTCTTTGTCTGCTGTCCTCTCTCGGGATCTACTCCGTTCAAGTGCAAGCCTTGGTCCATCTCTGGTTGTTCATCCTGGCCAAGTGCCCAGCCCAGGTTCTCAATGGGGATCTAACCTGATCATTAGCAAGAAAACACTTTAATTTCTAATTTAAATTAGAAGGTTCTGTTATCTTCTTATTCTTAATCAGAATGTAATGTAATGAGTAATATATTATGATGACATATCAAGAAGAACAATGGACAAGTGGGTTTGTGTCGGGAGGAAGTCTGTAATTAAGAGAAGCATATCTCTTTCGTGCTGAGTATGAAACAAAAAGAATGTAAAAGTATTATTGGATGATTTTGTTATTACAAAATAACATCGATTAAGTATTTTTCAAAGTATTTTGACGGTTCAGTGGAATCCCAAAACTCAACACCATATGTTCAGATAGATTTAATGATTATAATATAAATAAGTTTTTTGTATTTCAGTGGAAGTTTAGAGCGTCCATCGAGGAAGTGTTTATTATTTGTTATCTACGAAAATTTTCTTGTCGTCTGAGTCTTAAATGAGGATTTGATCAGGACATATGACAAGAAGGTGTTCTAGGTACCATATCTGTTAAGCAGCAATTATTAGACTATAGTTAAATAACAGAGTAGGACTAGGAGTCAAATAGCTATTTATTATCCATGAAGAGAAGAAGAAATATAATTTGACGAGAATTGTTTGGATTTATTTCAATTGTCTGGTTTTGCCTTGGACTTGCTTGAGGAAGTCATAAGTTGTATTGAACTTGGGTTTACTATACATGAGTCAGAGCTTAGGCCTCGATTAACGTCATTTCATTAACTGTGGTCAGTATTTATATAAGTTAGAGTATACAGAGCAGGTTGGCCCAGGCCTGGAGGGGGTGCAGTGACCTAGGAGTACGGCAGCCTTCTGTCAGTGCGAGCCGAGATGTGGTCACCCGTTCTTCTTCTTCTGGGGTCTCTGGTGTCTTGTGGTGTCTCGGCCACCATCAAGCCAGGTAGATATCCTTTAAGGATTCTTAAAAAAAAAAAAATTAATCTTGATCATTCCTTACTATATATGCGTTAATATTGAAAAAGCATTTTACAATATGTTTCCGATTTTATTTAAATAAAATGAACATCCTTTAAAAAATAGTCTGCAATTTTAATAGTTATAAATACAGAGGTTATGATATTTATTTAAGCGCGAAAATATACATATCATTTATTTGTCATAATAAGGCGACTCAAACATAAAACGACGTTTTTATTAAAAGCTATACTTATATTGATATTGACATTGATGTTTTAGCTTTCGAATGATTTAAATATCGGTTTCGTCCTTAGATTATTATTCTTGAAATAACATTTTTTTGTGAAATATTAAGCTTTTTATACGTTCGACTGACTATCATCACATCCATCTAGAGCAACCGGTGTCCAGGGTGTCTAAGAGGTCTCATTGAGAAATTACTTAAATGAAAAATATTTACAAGCCAAGTAAAGTAATCATTAACGCATTAAACATTCAAAAATTTAAATTGACATGGCGCTGCGTTTATAACTACTGACAGTTTATCCCTTTTTTAGTATATATATATATATATATATATATATATATATTATATATATATATATATATATATATACATAAGAGGATCCTTGTCATTATATTGATGGAATGAAGTGGTCCGCGAAAAGTTTTGTTATGGATCTTTAACAGAATAATATAAAAAGAATTAATCGGTGGGACAAGCAGGTAATTCGTGAGTTTATTTTCTGATCACATAATACCAAACTATGAATTGGACGATTATTTGAACATATGCATTTTTCATAACTTCAATTTGACCAATGGATGAAGAAATTAGAGTTGACAAATTAAAATATTTCATAAATTTTACTATAACACATTACATTAATAAGGAAAATAGAAAGCAAAAAACATTATTATATTGAATTATGTGAATCAATAATATATAATGTCACTTAACGAGAGCTTCTACGTCGATGGTGTCTATATCGAAAGTATTAGTAATATTCATTTGTTTGTCATATCAATAGATATTGCATATGTAACATTTTATAAGTAACATTTTGCCTGCAAACCTGATTTTGCCATAGGTTTAGTTTTTATATTAGTGTATCAGTGACATCAATGGTTAGTAAAGGAGTTGTTTATAAACCAGGGTGTCAGTAAAATTCATAATTTGGTCATAAGTATTGTATGTTGAACAATTCATAGGAAATCATGGTTTTGCCATAGATGTTGAGGGAGGTATGGCTGCGTGGGTTAATGCGCGTTGTTTTGAACTCGCGTTGCCTAACTACCACTAATTACGAGTTCGCCTCTCGGTGCTGGGGGGCTTTCATATCGGCATTTTACCACCCACCCTCACCCCCTGGTCCGAGAAATCTCTGTATAACCTTCAAATGTGAGGTAGGGGTGAACAAAACAAAATTGTTAATAAAGCAACGTATCGGTAATACCATTCTATATTTTATACATCGAAGTATCAAGGTTTTAATTGTTTTATTAAATATATTATTATTATATATATATATATATATATATAATATATATTATACGCTATAGTGGAGATGAAGGAAGTACTAAATATCCATTGCAGGGCAGAAAATATGCAACTAAGAGACATGAGAACTCAAGCTCAAGGCAAGAGTACCTGAGATGCACGGATCTCCACGCTGATAAGCACGAAGGAGGAAGAGAAAGAATAAAAAACAACAATTAATAACCGCAATACTTTGGACTAATGTCAGAGCAAATTACGAACTTAAGAATCAGCACTTAGGCTAATGAGATATTGATTATAGGTACATAGATCCACCGCTCAGTCTATTATTCTTTTGAAGCTATTTAATGGAAAAATGCTAAATACCAGGTAGAAGTACGTAGTTATGCTATATTAATATTATTGTAATCTACTATTTTTATCGTATTGGGTATTATTTTTACTAGTGAAATATTAGTATAATTTAAAAATCATCGCTTCTAAAAATGCGAGCACTTTTAAATTCACATATTTTACTTTCACTTACCTATATATAATAAGAGAAATAATTGCGATCGTGAAAATATTTGAAGTCAAGTTTTTAGGCTACTTTGAGTCTTAATAACCAGCTCGCGTGTTTGTGTGCGCGGATGTGTGTGTTTCTAACAGTATAACAGGAAAACGAAAAGTCATAAGAAACTGAAATTTCATATGAAAGACAAGTATACACCCAAGATGAAACGTCATCTTTTTCATCAAAATTTGCCAACCATAAAAGCCAGTTATTACTATATATTTTTCACCTTTTCACGACTTTGATTAACCTAACCCAATACGTTTGTACCTAAAAGATCTAGATCTTCTACAGCCGGAAATTATTATTACCTGATAAATAACATTGTTTACTTAGGCATTACCATAAAGTCGCGACCTTGCTATTGGGATTGTAATATAATAATTGTTGGGAATCTGTTTCGGAATCTGAAAACAAACTTAATTAATTTTTTTTTTCATTTAAAGGTTGCAAACATCATCATAATGTTACCAGAAGAGGAAACGATTCCTCAGATTATCAACTTCTTTGCCAATGTAGATTTATTACCTAACATGAAATGTTTATTGTTTTTTTATAATTGTTTTTTTTATCATTATTGCTTTTATCATGTTTCTTTATTGCTAGGATTAGGCTTTTCTTATTATTTTATTTTACGAACCTAGTTTACCTTATCTATATTTCTTAAAGTTTTTGTTTTTTATTGTCTTATTTACTAAACCTTGTATCAGTTAATATATATATTAAAAGATCAAATATTTTATTATAAAATAATATATTATATATATATATTATATATATATATATATATATATATATATATATATAACTAAAATATTTGATTAACATGAATTTTTGTTTGATTATTCATTTAACGTCATAGATGCTACTGTGGTTAGTCGGTCAATGCTACTAATGGCAGTCCTAAATTTAGCCAGCCTAGGTTTAATTAGGATAGGGATCTTTAATTGACACCGAACAGGCTCGGAGCCTCCGGAGGACAGCGAAACTAAGGACTGTTTCCTCCCATTACGGTCTAAGGCCATCTGCCAGGTTTGATGCCGAAGGTCGCGGAAAGCTGTTAAACCAATCTCTACACCACAGGTGACCCCTATAAATTTTCTAATCCTTCATTAGAGAGGTGAAAAGTTAAAATCACGTATTTATGGAACGCATTGGCATCTGTTGATCAATGTCTCTGGGACTTCCAGCAACGTTTTAGCCAAAATCGACTTTACAGAAATCCTATTTAATATCTTCTCTCTCCTGCTTCTGTCCTCACAACTTTGACACATGTGTATTATCTGTAAACACTGACCCATCTGTTGCTTCTAAAACCCTCCAGTCTCACATATTTTCCATTGAGGAATGTTGTCAAAAGTGGAGAATTAAAATCAATCCTACTATATTCCATCAAATTAAGTTTACCCTTCGTCCAAAACCTATACCCGCCTGTCCCAATATATCCTTTAGCAATATTCCACTCACCTCAAATGAACAGATCCGGTATCTATGACTCCATCTAGACAAACGTCTTACTTGGAATCCTCACACTAGACTGAAACGACAAGAAACAGCTCGTAGATACCGTTTACTACAACACTTACTTGACTGACGATCGAAACTTTCCAATACCACAAAAAATGTATTTATATAACCATAATTAGGTCTATTTGTACATATGGGATTGAGCTAGGGGGATCCACCAAACCATCCAATTCTCCCCGCATTCAATTCTTGCAATCCAAAATCCTCCGAAATATCTTGAATTCCCCTTACTTTGTTACCAATAAAGTAATTCATGAAGAGATAAATATCCCATTAGTCGCAGATCTAGCCCGAACTAGATATACTCCTTTAATTCCAAATTACCCGTCCATTCAAACCCTCTCGTCCGCATATTCTCATTACCATATATTCCTGATAATCCCCCGAGGTGGCTAAAAAGACGTTGGCCTCACTACCTACTACTTTAAATAAACACTGAAGTGCTATCACTGGGTAGTTTCTTCACATGCCTGTATCAAGCCCATTTCATCAATTAACACATTTACATAATGTATTTTATTGTATAATACAGTTTTGAGTTTCTTTAAGATAAAATAAAAAATAACACCTCTGTTTTATTTGAATATTTGCAATTTTATCATAAACGTTACTAACGGCTTTATTTGTTTTATTTCAAATCTCCTTAAAGCCATTTAGCTTTTTGTAAGTAGTAGCTAACTGAAAAAAATTATGATAAAGAGAAAACTGCATGTAAGTTATTCACAGAATATTCCTCTCCTCTTATGGTAAAGAATATGTCTGTTCATAAGATAGTTAAGTTAATTATATCAAATACAAATAGAACTTTTTTAACTTTATTGGATGTTTTTATTGCTACATCGCATCTATTAATTTTTAAGTACTACAACGATGGACTCACGTTGGCAACTTAGTGTTCCGAATGAGACCGAATTAAAAGATCTCCTTAAAATTAAGTACGTGCTTTGAAGATAAAACAGTTTCTCACAGCTCTTTTTATTCTAATACCTTATTTTATGTCTATTTGACCCCCTAATTTTTAAGTGGTCCTGCTCTCCCATGTCTGCACCTGCAGTTACTTTTTACTTTCACTTACTATATATAAGCTTGACTTTGGTCATCAACAGTTGAAGGGCGACCTGAGTGCTTTGCATTTTTTGCAAGTCAAACTTTTTGGATCTCAACTGAGCAAACTACTTATGGATGGTGCTCTTTCTAAAGGCATCATCATCATATACACTGCAAAAATTTTAAACCATTTGTGCAATGGATTTTCCTTTTCGGAAATAAAAAGCATTAAATGACTAAAATGAATTTTCTTCTCCTCTATTTTGAGCAAGCAAAATACCACCTAAAGATATGGAATCTCGGTTGAAACTGATACATAAAAGCACTTTAACTAATCCTTTTTACTTCCCCTTACTATATATAGTAAGGGGAAGTATTGCGATCGTGAAAATTTTTGAATTCCAGTTTTCAACGGAAATACACGTTTTAGGGTCCCCTGAGTCCAAATAACCAAGTCCCGCAAAAAGGTGTGTGTGTGGTAACTCCCGGACGGAAACGGTAAGTCCTGTGAAACTGAAATTTCATATTTAAGACAACTATACGCCCGAGACGGGACAAAACTTTTTTCATCAAAATGAGCTTACCAGAAGAGGCACTTTATACCATACATTTTGCACCTTTTTTCGATTTTCTCGAAAACGGTTCTGACGATTTTGATTAAACGCGCTATATCGATGTAAAATTTAATGTGTTTTAATATCTTTAATATAGGATTTTGTAGGTTTTATTCTGATTAAAATGGTCTGACAGGGCTTCAATGCCGATATTTTAAATTTTCTTCCTCTAAAGTACCTTTAATTTTGTAGATTCAATAAAAATAACTATATTATCTTGTTAACGCGGATAAAAAACAGGTAAATATATAAATTGAATAAATTCGAAACCCAATTAAAGGAGAAAACAGAAAAAAATATTTTTTTAATGCAATTTTTCTTTTTTGAACATAAGAGCTGGTAGGAGTAATATACATGTATGATATACCGTTGGAAAGCTAAAGATTTTAGAAAAAAATATTATCTCATACACAAGCTTTTAAAAGTTAATAGAGAGTGATGAAATGAACATAAAACTAACTGATTATTTTAGATAATAATATAATAGATTTTTTAATGAAACACATGTTTCTATAGAAATTCAATATAATTAATTCCTTAATAGTTTCACCTATTTTTATCTCTGTTTTTAAAAATTCTTTCATTGATTTTAAAAATGGAGGTAAGTGAAAGTCGTGTGTTGCCCGGACCAGATTTTTAAGAATATGACAAGCATTACAAAAACTACTTGTAATGAAGTTTCTAGAGATTGTGCAAACAGGTGTCCCATGTGTTGTTTTTATATCTACCGGGCCATTTCTTGCATATAGGGTGTCTTCATCCGCTTCTTCAGGAAGAAAGCCTTTGTGAAATGTCCTACCGTTTTAAATAATCATACGTTCATGAAGAAACCTCAATTCCCTTCCTCTACCAGACTCCTGAATAATGACCCCGCTGACATAGATCCCGGTCTCCCTTGAAATCCTGGCTGGATATCTGTCCTTGACATTGAAGAATGTCAAGGTCATGTTATTGGGTATCAGGGAATCTACGATGTTCTTTCCGTTTAATTTGAAATTTTACATGGCCAAATACCGAGCGTAAACATTTAAGACTTAGAAATGACTTTATTAGAGGGAATTTTTTATTTAAAAGTGTAAAATTCAGGTCACCATAACCTGTTAACAGTTTTTATTTGATTGAAATTGAATTATTTTTCTTTGCGAATGCGCATTTTGAACATTTTCTCTTTGAAACAACTTTCCGAAGCACGTCGAAAAAAAAAATTAATACATTAAATTTTCCTTTACCTATACTTTTGTTGAATAACTCAAAAAGTGTAAAAAAAGTTAATGTTTCCAACATATAATATCTATGCAAACCTGAATAAACTAAATCTAAACAGAAGAATCAGACGAAAAGTCATTACTAATTAATTAATTTTGATTATACTCCCTATATTGATGTAAAATTGAATGGGCTTTAATATCATCTAGGTTTCATTCTGACTGAAATAGTATGGCAGGGGTTAAATGCTGATCTTTTAAATTATCTTTCTCTAAAGTAGTGTAGAGCGGGGCTAGTTGAGCATAGAGGCCAGTTGGGCAATTGAAATATCTCGCAAACTATTAACCGTATATCAGCGGAAAGAAAGGGTCGTGGGAGGGATTATCACAATGATATCGCTAGTGGCGGCTGGATGAGCGAGTGAAACGCTCAAAACAAAACGTATGTTTTGTTTATTTTGTGACCAAAAAGTAAAAACGTCGTTCATCACAAGTTTGCGACAGTATTAGTCAATTGTTATCTGTTTTTAATCAGGTAAGTGTTAATCTTTTAGAGAATAATTGTACTTTTGATATGTGGAGTTGTTCTGGGTATAATTCGTATGATTTTTTTTATAGCCTCGCTTTTATTTTAAAATTCCGGGCTGGGGTTATTTGAGCTATAGTTGCACAACTTACCTCACGACTCAAACAACTTAAGTAATGAATGTTTTCTTTTTTACAAGAGAAAGACTACAAGATGTTCTTGCAACAGTGGCGATGATCATTATGTTCCAAGGATCTAATTAATATTTTTCTAAGATATAAGCTATATGAGAAATAATATAAACATTTAAGTCTGATTTTAAATATCAAGATTGAATCTAATGTTGAAGTTAATCTTATGATACGTTAATGTTTTATTGATTATAGTTTTGGTTAATTATTCAAAGAAAATTACTTTAAATTTTGGCACTAAAAGACGATAAAGAACTGATTGTTAAACACATATTTTACTTTATTTCTAGTCGAAATTGAACCCATGGTTTGGATAGACATTTTTAGTGCTCAACTTGCCCCATACCCTTGCTCAACTTACCTCACCTATGGGGTACATTGAGCAAACTTAATCTACCGCATTTAAATAGATGTAGCTCTTAAATACGACTTGTTACAAAAAAATTACTATGGACACTTTTGTTAAGCGATATATTACGAATTCATCAAGCCGCTTAAAAACACATTGAGACTTATCATTGAGGAACTATCTCCGTTCAAGTGAGAAATTGCTCAACAAGCCCCGCCCTGACTTACATTTAATTTTGTAGATTCTATAAAAATAACCATATTATCTTGTGAGCATTGGTAATTAACAACTAAATATACAAGTTGGACAAATTTGATGACCAACTAAAGAATTTTTTAAAAAATATTTTTATTGAAATTTACAACTGTATTTTCTTAATACAACAAGTAAATATGCTGGTAATGATAAAATACAGGAAAAAATATGAAGAGAAAATACCCATTGGCATCATTCCACTAGTTAACTAAACTAGAAGGTCTCGAGGCCATCTTCTTTTCAGAAGCCTCGGAGGATTGTCAGGAATTGTAGTGGAAGCAAGGATTGAAACTAGTGGATTAGGGTGGGAGTGTCATACTATTTCAATGAATGAAACCTATATCATATTAAAGCCCATTAAATTTTACATCGATATAGGCAGTTTAATCAAAATCGTTAGAGCCGTTTTTGAGAAAATCGTAAAAAGGTCCAAAATGCATGGTATAAAATAGATTATGATGGTTAGCTGATTATGATGAAAATGATTCTGTAACATCTCGGGCGTATAGTTGTCTTTAATATGAAATTTCAGTTTCATAGGACTATTCGTTTTCGCCCGGAAGTGACCACAAACAGACACACGGACACACAGACACACGGGCACAAAGACACACGGACACACAGATCTTTTTGCGGGACTTGGTTATTTAGACCCAGGGGACCCTAAAATGTGTATTTCCGTTGAAAACTGAAATTCGAAAATTTTCACGATCGCAATCTTTCCCTTACTATTGTATATATTTCATATATAAGTAAGTGAAAGTAAAAATATTTTAAATGCATTATGAGTCATGCGTTGACGTGAGTAGATCTTAAAAGTGCGTCAGAATATTCAAATTCTTAGAATAAAAAACAATATTCTAAATTCACTTAGAAAAAAATATTTGTAATAATCTTGGATCGCAAATTCTATTGCGTTCTGTTAAAAACCAAGCTTACTATAATAATCATCGCAATTACAAAACCTACACATTGTTAAAAAGATGCATATTTTTTGCACTAATTCCGAAATGGCCTTCATACTGACCCTCAGGAATGGGAATCATCTTCTGCAATGACGTAATACTTCGTGATTGGCATTTCAGTTGGCATTGGCTATTAGTTCTATTTAAAACGTTTTTTTCTTCTAAGGTCAGCCCTTCATTCAGTTTTTCTTAGCTTTAAGCACCTGCTGCCTTCTAGTAGGCGAACTGTCAATAAAATATGAATAAAATAAAATAAAAAAATAAAATATAAATGAAATCGCCTCAGTACTGAGCGCTTGCCTACTTTTGGAGTAAACCTTAATCTTGAAAAGAAAACTCATTCCTGGCTAGTAGTTTTGTTAGTATTACGTATATCCTTCAGTCTATGGCTAAGATAAGATTCCAATAAGTTTAGTATATTTCAGCAATGTCCTCCTAATTAAGAAGAATTTTTATTATATCAAAATACGATAAATATCTTTAGTAATAAAACTACCTAAGGACTAAAATAATCCAGTTCTACATCATCTATATGCATTATATTTTATTGATATGTATCTGTAATCTCGTTAATAATTTAATGGACAGAAGTCGGTACACCAGTTTGTAAAATAACATGTATCTCATTCTAGCCAGTTTAAGCCAAGAGCGGCTGCTAATATATCTTGTTTAATATAAGGAAATCCCAATATATATATATATATTTAATAAATAGCTCTATCGGCTTTGTTACACACATAATCAGAGTAAATGTCAGTATTTTATCCATTACAAGTTTCAGATATTTTATTTCATTTAACAATTTAATCTAAAGATAATTTGTACGAAAATGAAATTTCATATTTAATATAATTACATGCATGGAATGTTACAGCCACTTTTTCCACAAAAATCCAAGAACCAAATGTACAAAATTTTCGCGAAAACTGGTCAAACAAATAAATAAAATTTAGTGAGAAGATACATTTAATTTATTATTTATGATGACTTTTTTCCTTAATTATTTTTCATATTCCTCGAAAGGTTTATGCTAATGTATACCGTACACATTTCATGAGGTTTTCCTTTTTCATCAGGATTCAATGTTATTGTTCTTACTTTACTGCTGTATACATTAATATCTTTTGAGTTTATTTCTCTGGCTATCATTGTTTTTTCTACATTGATAACAATTCAGAAATTTAAATATTTACATTTGAGTGTCACACAACCCACCAACTTCATACAAAAAAAAACACCATAAAATTACATTTTATGTTTCATTTATTCTTAAGCATTTTTTTTCTCTAATCTCCTTTATTGTTCAAAAAACAAGAATAAGATGTAACAATTGCAAAAACAAATAATGCAACAGTTCAGGTATTGCTGAACTTACAGGACCTTTTAAGGTATTTTAAGTTGGACCTTCTTAAGTCCACTCATGTCGTGGTGGCAATTGCATGCTTTCGCCTCAACTTCACTGGATGGAGAGAAACCATCTTCTAGGCTTTCAAAACATAATGTGTTCAGGCTGCAGAGTCCAGACCCCTTTCCTTAGCTAGAACGTCTAAAGGGACAGTGCTTTGCCACCTGGGTGTTAGAGCGATATCTCTAAAGGCGGGTTGGCACAGTCCTTCAGCCCATCAAAGTTGTACCTCCGGCCTATCAATGTGTCTATTTCTTGCCCTTTGGATGCGTATATGTATCGTAGATATCGTCAGCATAAGCTTCACTGAGACCACTTGCACTCTGAAAACGACGAAAAGTATTGATCCTAGTACAGATAGCACAGATCCTTGAGATGGTGACGGCACAGATACTCCGCAGGTGGTGACGCGTAGAGTCTATAGGTCCCCGAATGATCTTCCACTGAGATAGGTTCGGATGAATCGGCAAAGGGAGGTATGGAACCTGAACGCCTCCAGACGGCGAAGTAGAAGTGTTTGAGACACACTGTGAAAGGCCTGTGTGCAGTCCAGGGAGATGAACGCCGTAGCTCTGTTCTCTCTAATCGTAGCAAAACGTCTCAAAGGTTTTGCTTATGTGAGAAACAAGGCTGATTGGACGATAGTGCTCCGTTGAATCTCCTTTCTACTCCGGTTGTAGCATTGGTACCATGATCCCGCGTTTCCGATCCGAAATCCGCCCACTGGAGTTGAACATGTTCAATAGAAAGACTTTACCCTTCCTAGGAAGCATCTACAACAGTCGTATAGCGTCATAGATAATTTAAGTTAATGTATACTACGAGAAAAGCAAATATATGGGTTCAGTACTTATAGAGATTCGTACTGTTTCATGGCCGACGGCCGTGCAAGGAGGTGATTGGGCCTAAATCACGCTCGGGCACCAGGTTTTTCCCCAATTTCGGGTACCCAATTGATATAGGCTGGGTGGGCTTCAGAAGTGTCTCTATATCCCAGGGTCGCTCCACGGCTAAACCGAATAAATATTCTAGCTGAGCCGGGATTCGAACCTGCAACCCGGAGAACAGTAGCCTGATGCTCAATCCCTCTGACCACCCCACTACCATCCCTTTATATTACTTATTAGAAATGTAATATTTCAATAGATATTTTACTAATTGAGTATTTTTACTTGTATTTTAGTTTTATAAAACATGGTAAACTTTGCAGATGCATTACAAAAAACAGCTTTTAATATTATTCTACATGTTGTATGGTTAGATTCATACCTATTAAACCTGATAGATACTACAAAAAAATCTTAGCGACCACAACAATTAACAATAATAAATATTTATTAATAAATAATAGTTCTTAGACAATTTATAGCACATTAACACATGTAAACACATCGACTTTTTAGCTATATTTAAAACAATTGACGGTCTCAAGCAGTATAAATCAAAACTCTAGACATAGTGCAGTATAAATTACTTTTTATAATCAATAAAATATCTAAAATAATAAAATACATTCAAAAATGCGTCAACAAGCATCACCATTATTGTGGATTGTCTGTATCAATAAAATAAATAAACCAATATTCTCAAGTTTGATGTATAAAACTTACATAAGCTAATGGTCTAAGACCTGTTATCGAGAAATACTCATAGATATGCCGTGCTCGTTACTAAAAACTGTTTATTTCGCTAAAGATAATGATTGCAGCTTCCTGATTGCAGTATCGGTAAATCAGGTTTTTAACAAGATACCCGACTTGATTTTAGAGTTGATAATTAAAACCTTAGGGATTAAAAATATATTTAATTTCTTCTTTTTTTAATTATTTCTGCATTCCATCTGATTTCGTATTCGTCCTAAATTAAAACTAGAATTTTCAATTTTTTTTTTTTTTTTTTTTTTACTTTCACTTACACGAGGGAAATGTGGGCAAGTTTGCAGCAACCCTCTGAATCGAGTCAGAAGTTAAATGTTAGAATGTGAACTGAAAAGTTTTGAATGTTTTTTTATTCATTTAACGTCACTTTATGCCAATGTAGCTAATCGGACAATGCTACAGTAGGAGTCATAAATTTTGCCAATCGAGTTTAATTAGGATAGGAATTTTTAACGAGTACCTGTCATTGCACAGGCCCAGGACCACCTTACCTCACCGAAGGACGTTTAAGCTAATGATTTTTTATTCCCATTAAAAAATTCTAGGGCAACCCGCAACAACGTCGGGGCTAGAAGGCATTTATGCTAGCCACTATGCGACAGGTTATCCCTCTGAATAAGAGTAGAAGAAGTGACTATATGAGCTTCTCCTTTTTCTTTTACTCCCGCCATTTTCATTTTAATTAAAATACCTTTTTATTAATCAATTAGTTCTAATGTTAATGTTCGTTTGTTTACCCTTTTTTTCAGCAAAATACTACTTCGATATCTGCCACACTTCTGATACGAAATACAACGATTGTGTCAGGAAATCATTGGAAAAACTGAAACCCCAATTGATAAAAGGTGATTTTTTAGTTCTAATATACCTTCTTGTTATACGAATGTGTGTGCTCCATATTTATATATTTTATTCTATATTTATATATTCTATATTTATATTTTGAAATTCTTTATTTATCCTATATCGTGATTCGTGCCAAATAGTACGAGAAGTATTAATCGATTTTAATTCATTTTTGGTTTGACTGATTTTTTTATATTTCTTTACTTATTGAATTAATGGGTGTGAAACGAAAAAATGTTATTTTAAAATTTAACTTCATTAATTTTATATATCAAATATATCCGTAACCATTTGCCTTAACGAAAAAGTGTATACAACCACAATTAAGGAATTTGAAACTTTTAAATTATATACGTTGTATACTAAAAATTTTCTATGAGTATTACATTTTTAAAGATATTCACGAAAAAATCTACAAAATTACTTTTCTCTCCTCTTCTCTTTCTCGCAAAACCCGACTTGTAAAATAAGAAAATGTTTACTATTTGTTACAGGAAGAATAATGAACAATTTATGTCCAGTTTCAGCTTAATTTTTTCAAACGTGGGGTTTCTGTAAATAATACTTCGTTAATGTAATATATTTGTCTGTAGGAGGAGGTAGTAACCGCAAGTGATGCCATGTACCAGACGATTCGTTATCAATATTTAATCAAGAAGTTAAAAAATATTTAAAATACCAGCCATATTCCATTGAAATGAATTTTCTAAAATGTTGGTGACTAAAGCAGTCTGAGGAAGTTAATAATGTTTTATTAACCTTAATTAATATTTGCTTTCAAAGTGTTTTGTTTGTTTATTTATTAAACGTCACTGTTTGCTGCTATGACTATGGTTTGGGGGGCGGAATGGCCGAGCGTGTTAGCGCGCGTTGCTTTGAGCACGGATTGCCTAACAACAGATAACCGAAAAGTGAAAACCAAATAATTTCGAGTTCGACTCTCGTGCTGGGGGATTTTATCTCGGCAATATTTCCCCCGCCCTAACCCCCTGGCCCGAGAGAACCCCCGTATAGCCTTCAAAGGCGAGGTAGGGATGGACAAAGGAAAAAGGAAAAAAAAAAGCTATGATACGGAGTCCTAAATTTTGTCTATCCAGGTTTTAATTTGGATAGGAATCATTAAGGATTACCTGACATTGCACAAGCTCAGGTCTACCATTTTACGTCCATTCCGAAGGACGGCATTACCAAGAATTTTTATCTCCCCATAAAAATTCCTATTGTCATTTGTCAGGTTTGAGCTCGAGACCTTAGGTATATAACACTGTTATGACAACCCTCACACCATATGTGACCCCGAGAACCGTATATAATATTACTTGTGAAAACATTAGGTGGGTAGTCCCCACATTGTATCAATATTCTTAGGAGTATAAAGAACACATAAAACTTTATATTGTATACATAATACTTAAATACTCGAATGAACGATTGATATTTAAATTGTTATTTTAAACTATTATTATACTTTAATATTATTTTGATTTCTTCTTCAGGAATACCAGATCTTAATATACAGCCAGTAGAACCCCTTCATATCCCGATGATCGAGATGTCAGAAGGAAAAGGGAACTTTCAGATGAAACATAAGATGATCGATTTGTACATCCACGGCACTAGCAACTACACCCTCAAGGAATTGAGGTAATTTTATGGCTTTAGTTTTGGTATAATATTTTCAATAATTAATCTTTGTAATCGACCAAAAAAAAACTCAAAAATGAAATATATTACGCGGTTTTAGTTACAAAGATATTTATTGGATTTCTAAAACGAAAATTCTGAGTTGGTAAATACATTGAAGGAGGTCAACTTTATATGGCATAGGAATGTCTGTATATTTAATCAAAGAATACATTAAACTTATTTAGTGTTTCCTTTTCTTCGTTTCGGTGTAAATTTGCTGTTGTGATTAATGTGTTTCAATAAACAATATTGCAATTATTTATTAATGTATTAATATATTTGTTTTATGTTTCCTATGAAATTTATTTATTGATAGTAGAATGTTGTTTACGTAATTTATTGTATGATTCTTTGAAGTTTCCTTAAGTCTCTTAAAAATTGTATACTATCATTTATATTATATTACTAATTTGTACAATATATTTATACAACGGCGTGGTCTAGTGGATAGAACACTAGTCTACTGTTTTCCGGGTCCTGGGTTCGAATCCTGGCTGTGGCAGAATATTATTTATTCTGTTAATTTAGTCGGGGAGCGATCCTAGCTTATGGAAACTCTCCTGGGAAAGACCCAGCCTCTATAAAGTGGATAACCAAAAAAACTGGAGGAAAACCTTGCAGCTGAGTGTGACCAAGGCATCATCACCTCATTGCACGGCCGTTAGCCTATAAACAGTACGAATTTCTATATGTACTGAGCCCAAGACCCTTCATATGTTGTAGTGGTTACAAGTATATTATATTACATATTATATGTGAAAACAAAAATGATTTCATTCAATCCAACGAGTGAATCCAAATAATTTGTTTAATGGCTTTCTAACGATTTAAAAGTGTTTTTTTAACAATTCGTGTAATGTGTTCATAAAAATAATTTTGAATTCGGATTTCATGACTTGTCAGGACAAAATATTTGTAAATAAATCGTTTTTAAACAAAACTATAAGGTTGATTACTTACTGGTCCTCGACAGAATTAAAAAATTTTTTTTTTATCTTCTTAGGAGTTCTTTCTTTAGCTTGATATCAATATATTATGCAATATTATTATTTTTTCTCTATTTTAATACGATTTTCTTAAATTTTTTTTTCAGTTTTATTTTACAAGTAACTCATTATTTTAAATGTTTGTTTATTTTGCATACACTGTTCCGAATACCCCCTTAGGTTACTTTAACATCTGATGGTAACTCTAAAAGATAACTTCAAATATCAAGAAATGGAAGTATTACGAACGTTGTAATTTTTAAGTCTATTTTCCAACGGAATGATTGATATAATCCAAATAATCAAAACCAGCTGAATGGTCTATGTATAAGTGAATAGAAGCCTCTCTCTTAAAACCAAAATCCGTTTAAAAACTAAAACTTTTAGCTGTGACTGTGCGTTAGTTAGTCTATCACGCTAAAGGTTATCATTTCGAACCCCAGTCCCAGGAGGACTTTTTCAAGTTTGTGATTGAATAGGGATTCACTCACAAAAAGGCGTGGGGAGTGATGACCCAACGCTATAAAATATCATTGAGAATCGCGGAGTGAAATCTTAGGAATGCATACCGTGCCGCCAAGGTTCTCCTAGGATCGTATAATGAAAGATTTTTTTAAAGATGTGGTTCGATGAGACGTAATTTACAAATAAGAAGGTGTATGTAGGTGATTTGAGATGTATGATAGGCGGCGGGATCGGATAACATGGTAGAGGAAGGATTACTTGTCGATGTAAATCCTTATCAATTACGATGAAAACATTGCTAATATGAAGAAAAGGAAGAAATCTTAAGCATATTATAGCTGACAGAATAGTAAATAAGGGCAAAGAAATACCTTCAGTTTTCTTCATTTGAAACAATAGATCGAAGGGAGTAGTAAGCAATGTATAAATATGAAGTAAGGAAGAGATTGACGGTCAGTCAATGGAGAACAAAAGAAGAAACATTTTCCCATGCTTATCATTTCTAAAAATAATAAGCCTAATATATATGTGAATATGGCCTTGGAATACTCAGGATTATAAAAAAAATATTATGTAACAAATTGAAGTAAATGGTCTCATAAACCTAAGTTGTTATTATTAATTTATTTTAGATTATTATTATGTAACAAATGTTCTCATGGAAACAAAGGGGATTCAGTGGGAATATAAATTTTAAACGTTTTTTCAAGTAAAAGTGTGTAAAATAGTAAGTAAAAGTTGCATGATTCGCTCATCAGACCTTCGCAAGTGAAAAAAAAATAAGGAAAGTAAAACATATGTGTCAAATAGGAGGTTGCTCACCTCGAAGCAGGAAGCTAGAAGTTGACAGGTTAACGATGTAGAAACAGCTCTCTGTAAAGTACGTAATGAATAGTAGTTCATGATTATTAAATAACTTGACCCACATTTCATGAATCGCGTAACAACATGAAATGTACAGCTCGGACATGTCGTTCAAAAACAGAGCAATTATTACTTTCATAGAATGAGAGTCATCATCGAAACACGTATTCCCTAAACGGTGTTTCGTGCACCTATTCCATTTATAGCTAGCTACAAATATCCGGAATACATATCCGGTTTAAAAAGTGATTTTGCGATTGACAAACCACCAACGATTCAGAATTCGCTATTGATATCAATACTGTCTACAAATAATTGATAAAAATTAAGTGCTTAGTTGAATGTTTCCAAAACTATTGAGCACTATGCTGTATCGAAATAGTGCATGGTAATGTCAAGTTCTGAGAACCATTCTTTTGACTCTGACAAAACCGTACAAGTTATCGAAGGCCGAAGACCAATTTATTTTCCTTAATGTTTTGTTCGCGCATGCCTCACAACTTTAAACTTTGAGAGGGTTCATTTTCTTTTTTTTGATAATTACAATAGGTCATTATTGAACATAAGTAACCAAACAGAAGATGAATATTGGAAGTTCAATTCCTGAATCTGAATCAATTAATGTTTGCAGAAAGTATCTTCTTTTGTGAATTTTTTAGGTGTGTATGTTTTCTAACTTACTGTGAGTGTATTCATATTTACAAAAATCTTACTTATATGCTCTTTTATCATCTAAATATTATTTGTAAATAAACTACTAACGCACCCTCTCTACCCCTATACGTTGGGAGGACAAACATAAATTATAAAAATAAAAGTAAAAACAAAAGTAAGTAAAAAGAATAGGAAGTGTATTTAGAGACTATATATTTATAACTTCGAAGTACCAACATAACTTTTAAATATAGATAGTGTTTGAAAAACAAGTAAGTAATATTGGATCGTCCGAAAAATAATGTAGGATTTTTAATTTACAACTGTTTTATTTAATCGAAATAGTCTCTATTTTACTTATTAACTTATCTCTACTATCAATACTTTTCTGCCAGTGTAGGCAACTTTTCCGTTCCCTCAAAATAGAATTTCCTATCTTTAAAATTGATAAACTCCAAAGACGTGTTGTCTGATTCCCTTTATTCATCAAGTTTTTTGCTAAACACGAAGTTGACCAGGTGCCTTAAAAAATGATAATCCATAGGCTAGAGGTACGAAGAGTGGGGCGGATGTAACAGAGTTTCATGTTATTTAACCCTTCCAATTGACTAAAACGCTCTTCATTTTTGCCAGTTTCTGATGTTGTACGATAATTTTAGCAAAGATAAAATAAAAAATATCCTTTCGCACTGGTGAGCTCAAAAGGACAATTGAAAAATTAAATGAACTGTACAATAAAAAAAATAATAAATCTTTAATACAACTTACCAAGCTTTAGGCTGATTCGGACAAAAGTGAAATGAGGATAATCGGGTAAAAGGTGGTGAAAGGAGATTTTAGGATGAAGGAAATTTTCACCTGTTGCTCGCTTGAATTAGCAGACAGCGGCGGGCAATGGTGAAAGAAAGACTTGATCATAAATTTCATACCCAAGAGGTACAAATATAAAACATTAAACCACAAATTTAAACAATAAACATCGGCAAACTCAAAGCCGAGATCACACGCTCGATGCTCACGGCTCGACATCAAAAATGCAAGAGAGTTAACAAAATGGTTGATGCCCAGCATCTCCCCCCCCCCAATCCAATGCTATCCTGATGCTACTGATAATCCAATGGTTGGCCCAGCAATTTTAGGATGAAGGAAATTTTCACCTGTTGCTCGCTTGAATCAGCAGACAGCGGCGGGCAATGGTGGTTGAAGAAAAGACTTGATCATAAATTTCATACCCAAGAGGTACAAATATAAAACATTAAACCACAAATTTAAACAATAAACATCGGCAAACTCAAAGCCGAGATCACACGCTCGATGCTCACGGCTCGACATCAAAAATACAAGAGAGTTAACAAAATGGTTGATGCCCAGCATCTCCCCCCCCCCCCAATCCAATGCTATCCTGATGCTACTGATAATCCAATGGTTGGCCCAGCAATTTTAGGATGAAGGAAATTTTCACCTGTTGCTCGCTTGAATCAGCAGACAGCGGCGGGCAATGGTGGTTGAAGAAAAGACTTGATCATAAATTTCATACCCAAGAGGTACAAATATAAAACATTAAACCACAAATTTAAACAATAAACATCGGCAAACTCAAAGCCGAGATCACACGCTCGATGCTCACGGCTCGACATCAAAAATACAAGAGAGTTAACAAAATGGTTGATGCCCAGCATCTCCCCCCCCCCAATCCAATGCTATCCTGATGCTACTGATAATCCAATGGTTGGCCCAGCAATTTTAGGATGAAGGAAATTTTCACCTGTTGCTCGCTTGAATCAGCAGACAGCGGCGGGCAATGGTGGTTGAAGAAAAGACTTGATCATAAATTTCATACCCAAGAGGTACAAATATAAAACATTAAACCACAAATTTAAACAATAAACATCGGCAAACTCAAAGCCGAGATCACACGCTCGATGCTCACGGCTCGACATCAAAAATACAAGAGAGTTAACAAAATGGTTGATGCCCAGCATCTCCCCCCCCCCCAATCCAATGCTATCCTGATGCTACTGATAATCCAATGGTTGGCCCAGCAATTTTAGGATGAAGGAAATTTTCACCTGTTGCTCGCTTGAATCAGCAGACAGCGGCGGGCAATGGTGGTTGAAGAAAAGACTTGATCATAAATTTCATACCCAAGAGGTACAAATATAAAACATTAAACCACAAATTTAAACAATAAACATCGGCGAACTCAAAACCGAGATCACACGCTCGATGCTCACGGTTCGACATCAAAAATGCAAGAGAGTTAACAAAATGGTTGATGCCCAGCATCCCTCCCCCCAATCCAATGCTATCCTGATGCTACTGATAACCCAATGGTTGGCCCAGCAATTCCTATCTCCATCGACGGTTAAGGCGGCAAATTTACAATGAAATAAAATCAAAATACCAAGCAGATGCATTAATTTGGTTAAAATACATGTACGATTCGACATTGATAGTTTCTCCAGTATTTAAGAAACTGTAGTGTATCAAACCAAAAGAAGCCCACTAAACAGTAAACATCACCTTTTTATTATTTTATTTGTTAGGGGCTTTGGAAAATGTGTTGCTTCTCACTTGTCGAGCCTCAGTCTACTGTTTTCTCAAGGTATCTACTTTTCAACACAACTGCCGGCAAGGAAGTATAGCAAAAACTTCACAAGCTTCTTTTTTTTTTTTTCGCGTCGGTTAATTGTGAAAACCAAACTTTGAAGCTTTTTATCTTTCTAATCGCCTTGAGGAGGAAGAATTGTAGCTATTGTGACCAAAAAGGTAAATATGTATATGAAAATTCAACGCTATATGAAATATTCGAGTGCAAAACTGTGGTGTACAGCTTGTCTATAAATAGAGCTATATGCCTTCGTCACAATCAATGCTCCAATAGATTAATCAAGCAAATGATAAAAAACAATACTGATCAGGTTATATGAAAAACCTCCATCAAAATATAACTGAAGGACGAAGATAAATAATTACTGCATGCGTGTATGTATCGACGGTCGATTAAAGGTTAAGTTTTCCTGCAAATTCTCAAATAGTAGTTCTGGAGTTTTCATCTTCATCAAGTCTTTCCACGACCTTCTTTGTCTTTAAGACTGAAATTTTCCTTCTGAAATTTGTCGAACAAATTTTGAACAGTGCACTCATTAATCCTGCTTTTGCCCAAGACTTGATTGATATTTCTGGCTCTCTGAAAACGTTCTGGCCTAGTTTAAACTCGTTAAACAAAATTGCACATATAACACGCGTTGTAATCTTAGTAAAGAATCATTGGGAAGAGGATTAATAAATTTTGAAATACAAATGAATAATTTATTTAACAGTATGATTTCGTTATATAGAAGGGTATTTTAAAGAAAACTCAAAATCCTGTTTGTGCCCTTGGTAGTATAGAGTTATGATAAATGAAAAAAAAAGCTTTAGTTACATAGGATTTTTAGGCAGGATGAAAGAATAGTTAAGAAGTATAGACAATATCCATAGAATATCTCTTTACAACTATATTTTTTTATAAAACTTTTGAAAATTCTAATACTTTAATAATAAATTATAGCTATATATTTATATAAATGTTTAGGTCGAGTAAGAGTAATAACTCTTTAATATCGAATATTAGCCTTACCATACATTCAGATAGGATTAGGAAATAAAAATGGTGTTAAAATAACTTCTTATTCTTGATTTTTTTAAGGACACGTGCGCTATGTATGGCTAAGTGCTGAGATTCACACTGTTTTCGCTTGTTATAAAAGACAAACAAAAACAACTTATAAAAAATGGTACTGCTTTAAGACCCATTTTAACTATCACGATAACATAAAGCCGTCTTATCTTTTGAACGTGTTTTATCTGTGCTTGCTAGTGAGGACTATCGCTTCAATTGCAAATTTCAAAAACATTCGCAATCAAAGTGAACGCTTATTAAAATTTGCTAGGCGATTAAAACCTAATGTCTGTATGTAGCTTTTGAGTTAAATGAACAAAATTTAATTATTGCCCATTTAATTTATTTTTTACATAAAACAGGTAAATTAGTAATTTATATTCATAAAACATAATAATTATTCACTCGACTTGGTTGTTGTTTTATTCATTAAATGTCACTTTATGCTGCTGCGCCTAATAGGAATATGCTAAACTTTAAGTTTAATTAGTATAGGATTTTTTTAACGACCTAGCACAGGTTCGGGACCATATTTTTACCGCTCTGTGAAGGACGGGTTAACTACCTATGCTATTAAAAAACCCTGGGACCACCTGCCAGGTTTGAACTTTTGGCTGTTATAATAGCTAATACACTACAGGTAACCCCACTCAATTTTATGTTCATCGCAGTATCTACATAAACGACGATGCCTATGAGGCTGAAATCTTTAATTGTTTCCCTTACCTTCTAGATGTGGAATAAGGCTGGTTTTGGAAAAAAAAATCTTATTCTTTTTTTTTTGTTCATCCCTTCCTCGCCTTTGAAGACTAGACTATACCGGGGTTTCTCGGGCAGGGGATGAGGGCGTGGAATAGCTATAAATGGCGAGATAAAAGTCCTCCTCTCACTCGGCACCGAGATGCGAACTGGTATTTTTTTTTTTTTTAATATAAATTTCTAATATTGAAGAGTATAATTATTCTTAAGTACTATTGATATACTATATACTATACAAATATTTTAGAATATGATATAGATATTTATTGGATTATAATTTTAAATATTAATATTTTTTTGAAAATATGATTCAAATATTAAATTGTTATTTGTTTTTTAATCAGTGAATCTGAAGATGAGGCATTACGGACCTAAAACGTTATAAATGATTTATCGATGTAAAAATAAAAAAGAAGAGAAAGTTCCAAATCTTCAATGTGGAAAAGATAAAACGTATTCATTAATAATGTGTATGCCTACATCTACTGGTGTGCTACTGTAATTATGGCTGAATAAAATTAGGTCACGCGCTAAATAATAACTTTATTCGTTGTATATATAAATAGTTAAAGGACTAAAAGATGAATCGTAGAATGTTGAAGAACTGTAGTTACTGTAACCAAAAAGGCATGCATGTATTTGTAAACGCAACGCTGACTAAAATATTTTTGCGCAAAAACCGTAGGATACAGCTTGTCCATAAAATAAGCTATATGCCTTCGACATAAGCAATGCTCCAATGGATTGAGGAAGCAAATGATAAAAACAATACTAACCAGATTCTATAAAAAACCTCTATCAAAATATAACTTAGGGACGATGATAAGTAATGACTGCATGCGTGTATATTCTAAAGAGTTCTAACTCATTTGTAATATAATCGAAATTTACACAATAAATGAAATAGTTTTTATTTGTTTACACAACTTGTTTTGGCAGTTGTGCAAACAAATATTGTTTGAAGTATTAGTTGCGTAAGTTTATTTCTATTCAATCGGTAAACCTGCATTATCTTCCTTAAATCTGCATTTTATAAAAAAAAAACCCATACCTTTAAAATTAAAGTGTTTCTAATAAATTCAGAAACAGTTATGCTTTAGGATCATGATAATGATTGATTATATTTTTTTTTATTTTTTAACAAAATAAACATAGATTAAAAATTTCCATCCATGCCCATAGATGTTCCACTTTTCCAATGAAAAGGAATTTCACACTTTTTCCGACTACACGAATGATACAAAATAATAATCTATAGGATATTTTTAACTAGTCTTTATGTCTCAAAAATAAAGAAAATACATTTCTTGCAGTTTAGAAACTCTTACTAATAACTGCCAGAAGAGCAAATGTCCAGCGAAACCACGCGGAGGCTGGCGCCACACCTTACTATGATCCCTAAAAATGACATAAATTCTGGTACTTTATTTACTATATGAATATATCTGATGTTTCAACTATTGCTACGTTTTGTTTTAGGTCTGCTTTCATTTAAAAAAATAAATAAAATAATAACCAATGTAAACTTTCATTATATTAATATTACAATTTTAGTTTACATACTAATTTATTTATTATAAAAATTTCATGAATTTTAGTTTTTAAAACATTTATTGAAAAACTTTTTCATTGGTTGTTATATATTTTTTATGAATGAAAGCAGCCATAAAACAAAAAGTAGCATTCATAAGACAAATAGTTGAAGCAAAAGATATATTTATATATATATAAAATATATTTATAAATATATATAATATAAAATTACTAGAGTTTATCTCATTTTTAGGGATCATAGTGTTTCTAAACTTCAAGAAATGTATTT
The DNA here is from genome assembly GCA_023052935.1 of Piezodorus guildinii. Lineage (NCBI taxonomy): Eukaryota > Metazoa > Arthropoda > Insecta > Hemiptera > Pentatomidae > Piezodorus > Piezodorus guildinii. The sequence continues at coordinate 61,795,166 of CM041297.1, forward strand.
TTGTCACTTTTTTAGACATAACAGACTAGTTAAAAACAAAAGTTAGGAAATCGGATGTATTTGATCACTTTGTCAAATTAATTAGTGCTTATTAAGAGCTTTAGGACAGCAAAAAATGCATTTTTACTTTCACTTATCTATATATGAAATATAAAGTAAGGGAAATTATTGCGATCGTGTAGATTTTCAGATTCTTGTTTTCAAAGGAAATACGCGTTAAATAAAGGTTTGTGAGTTAGTCTAGAAAAAAAACAAAATGTTGCACAAAAATAAAATTCATATTTAAGGCAACTGTACATCTGAGATGTTACAGCAAATTTTTCATCAAAATCAGAAAAGTGTTTCAAATGACAAAATTTGAAATAAAAATTCAGATATTTCTTAAAATTCTGATCGACTACTGAATAACAATAAATAAATCAATGAATAATTCATTTTTAAAATTCACTTGTATTTTTTTTGTTTTTTTTTTAGATTTTATTCAAATTCTTGCCCATCTGATCCCTCAGGTTTTAATTTGTGAGAGTATAATTAATAAACATAATAAGTAAGACTAGCGCAAAAACTAAAAGCCGTATGAAACTGAAATTTTATATTTAAGACAACTACAGGCTCGAGATGTTACAGCAAATTTTTTATCAAAATCGGCTAACCAGAAGAGCCACTTTATACCATACATTTTGCACCTTTTTACGATTTTCTCAAAAACGGCTATAACGATTTTTATTAAACTCGCTATATGGATGTAAAATTTAATAGGCTTTAATTTGATCGTTAAAGATCCCTATCCTAATTAAACCTGGATAAGTAAAATTTAGGAATCCAACTGTTGCATCGTTAAACAAGCCACAGTAGCATGAAGTGATGTTTAATGAATAAATAATTAATTTATAATTTAGCTATAAAAAGCAAATGATCGTTTTTTAATTTTTATTTGAAAAAATAGGCCTATGGGTAATGCCTCTGAAAAATATTTTTGACTTGCTGCACAACCAAAATAATGCACCGCCTTAAATAATGCATTTTCGATACCTTGACCAAGGAATATTTTACCATAACTACTTGAATTTGAACTCGATACTCAAGGATGAAAGGAGGTTAGATCCTTTGAAGGTAGAACATTGAACCTCCCTTTACAAGAATACCTTGTTCGACAAGAACCACATACTCTATGAGTAAGTTGACTCATTCATTCGCAAAGCTAGGCCAAGATTAAAAAACTAGAAAGCCTTGTCTCCCTATTCAAGCCGAAGAAAGGATTGTGTTTCAATGGAGACCATAATTTAATAATCTATTATATGTTTTGTGAAATTTTCTTTCCACCAATTTAAAGATTGGATTCGAAGACTAGACTTTTTCCTAACTTTACTTTCATTTACCATAATATGACGAAAATAGAAAGCTATCTATACTATCAATGATATTGCGATCGTGAAAATGTTCAAATTTGTTTGTTTATTTAACGTTACTTTATGCTACTGTGGCTAATCGGACGATGTTACAGTGGGAGTTCTAAATTTTGCCTATCCAGGTTTTATTAGGATAGGGATCTTTAACGAGTACCTGACATCGCAAAGGCTCGGGACTAAATCCCCTCCGAAATACGGCAAAACTTTGCACCCATTAAAAAATCCTAGGACCACCTGCGGGTTTGAATAGAAGGCTGTTATCCTAGCCACCCTGCTGGAGATCACGGGAGATTCCTAATAGACATAGTAAATTAAATGTACCAAATAAATTATTTTTATATAAAGCTATAAAGTGTTAACTCCTGCGCGTAAACGGAAAGTCCTATGAAACTGAAATTTCATATTTAAGAAACTATACGCACCAAATTTTACAAAATCTTTTTCATCAAAATCAGTTTATCAGAAGAGCCACTTTATTTCTCATAAATGGCTCTTACGATTTTGATTAAATTCGCTTGTCGATGTAGAATTTAAGTCTTACATGGCTTAAATGCCGATATTTTAAATTTTCTTCCTCTAAAGTACCTTTAATTTTTTAGATTCTACAAAAATAATTATATTATCTAGTTACTATTGATAAATAATAGGTATATATGCAAGTTGAACGAATTCGATATTCAACTAAAGGAAAAAAATGAAAAATATTTGTTTAATGCAATTTTTCGTTTTTGAACATCAGAACAGTAATATACTCGTACATGTATAATATACCGTTGGAAAGCTTAAGAGTTTAGAAAAAAAAAATTATCTTCTACACAAGCTTGTAATAGTTAATAAAGAGTGATGAGAAACCGATAAAACCAACTGATTATTTTAGATAATGATATAATAGATTTTTTAATAAAAAACGTGTTTCTATAGAAATTCAATTTAATTAATTCTTTAATGGTTTCACTTATTTTTATCTCTAACTGTATTTGAAAATTTTTTAATCGATTTTGAAAATGGAGGAAAGTAAAAGTCGTGTGTTGCCCGCACCAATTTTTTTATTTTTCGGTTACGAAGATTAGTTATTGAAAATAATAAACAAAAACAGATGTTACATCAACTTATAAACTAAAATTAATACCAGAAGTGAAATTTTATATCACAGGTTTTACACATTTTAACTATTTTTACGAACTATTTTAATTAGACTCGATATACCTCAAATGTACGAGGAATTATTAAAAAGTCTCTACTATCAATCAGCTTTTATCGTAATTGAGATAATCTGACACGACATAATGCATATTTTTTTCTACCTTAAAAGTGCCTTTCATTTGTTTGCAATTTATTTCCTAGTTAGTTTTAAGAAATGTATTTTAAAAAAAAGACAGTGACGACGGTGTATGGAATCAAACAAAGGAGAAAAATAAGAAATATTTTCTCCGTCTGTAAACACTTTTTTGAATCTTTCCAAAGAGGTGTTTTGCTCCTGAAGGTCCATGCATATTTTAGTTGTTTTTTTAAAGGAATTCAAATTTGCATACAAAGGAGAAAAAAAAAACAAATAAAATTTACTATAAATTACATAAATAACAAATCTACAAATACAGTTTTTTCTGTATTACTTTGCTAAAATAACGTATTGGAAATTAATTACTTCCCAAATATTGTTTTATTTTATTTTACTTCTTTGTTGATTCTTTATTGGAATAAATGAAATTAATTTTCATAAATTAATTATAATAAATATAATATAATATAATTAATTAAATCCTCACATTTCTATCATAAGAATGTGAAAAAAACTCATTTTAAATATGTTAAGCGAAGCTGTTATCAGAAAAAGTGGAAAGAAATATTCAAATATTTAATTTAAACATAAAACAACAAGCTTTTTCCTTTCTTAGTAATTTATTTTATTGTATAATGTATATATAGTATTTCACTAATAATTGACGAATATAGCAATTGTTAATTTTCGTGTCGAACGACAGTAGAATCATATGTGTAAATATGGTGCATTCGGTGTTTCCCTAAAAGAAAATATTGATCCAAGTGGTGTTTGTTTATGATATCTATCGCATATCTCAAATAGATTTTATAAAAATACTAATACTGCATCTGTAATTAAGTTCAACTTCCTGGGTTAAATTATTTTTTTCAGAAATACATAGCTACTGTTTTGAAATTGTTATACAAACATATATATATATATATATAATTTTTTTTTTCCCTTTAACAAGAATATATTTATCTGGCAAGTAAAGTACGGTGTTTTTTTTTTAAATTAATATTTGATATTTGATATATTTTGTTAAAACGTAGAAATTTAAATGATTTTGCATCGACTTTTTTTAACTAGTTTTTATTTAACAACAACTTTACTGCTTAATTTACATGTTTTTTCACGAATAATTACTTTTTTAATGCAAAATCTTATACACAATTTAAATAGATATGATTATTAAAAATAATCTTTCCTATTAGCAACTCTATAACATCATAGACGTTTTAAGTTATTTATTTATAAGCTTTTTCTTATTTTTTTATTTATAAAATTATCTTAATTGAATCGCATTTCTTTGTTATATATATTATTAAAATATTAATAAATGTGTATATATTATATATATATATATATATATATATATATATATATATATATATATATAAATTAATTTATTTTATTTTTCTTATTTAATTTTTTTTTTTTTTTTTTTTTTTACAGCGTTGACTATGAAGGAAGGCAGATGAACTATACCATGACGTTTCCCTTGATGGAGTTCGAAAGCGATTATGAACTTGATGGGCAGATATTGGTATTGCCAATTAAAGGGAAAGGAAGATCAAACTATACCTTCAGTAAGACTCTTTTGTTTGTTCATAATTAAAAAACATCAAATGAACGTCATAAATCAAATGATGGTGGTCGAGGACAACATAAATCACATCAAATAAACATCAAAATAATAGAATAAAGAAAGATAAAATAGATTAAATAAAAGTTAGGTGTGCATGTTCAGTTTAGTACCTCAAAAAAAAAAAATAAAAATATTAGATTTCTATATTAATGCCAGAGAGGTATTAGAGAAAATTATTCAATGAAACCGACTTTCCATCATTCCATGGATTTTATATATTTTTAAACATTTCAAGAAACAATTTGTTAAACAACAAAGGATTGACATCATACTTGTTTCACCTCTTAAGTACATTTAAAATAATTATCATCTCTCGTTGTTTGTGGTAATTAAAAAAAAATATATTTATTCTATAAAAAATAAATAAATATACACTATAAATGAATTATAAAAACAAGTGACAGAATAGCATAAAATAAATATTCTTTTTTTTCGGCTGTTTACTATATTATTTCCGACAATAAACAAATTATATATTTAGGAAAAAATAAGTCAATCTTAAATTTAACTTTTAATATTTATTTCCCCATTATGTGCGAAATTCGTGAAAAACTTCTCCTAAAAAGGTTATACCCGATCCTAGATTCAAATCACATCATTCCTGACCACCAATTTGGATTTCGTTCATCCTATTCAACTATTCAGCAGTGCCATCGTGTGGATATTTTTGTTTGATGGATATGGTATCCTCTACATTGGAGCGCGGAATGTTCTGCACTGAAGCCATTCTCGACGGGGAACAGGCTTTTGATATAGTTTGGATTAGATCTATATATAACAATATATATATATATATATATATATATATATATATATATATATATATATATATGTGTACATATATATATATAAATAAACATTTTTATTTATTTTCCCCTCATAATTCCCAGAGCAGATGACATTCCTCGATGAGCCTCATTAGTGAACTAATGAACTACTCATTAATGAACTAATGCTTCCCTTTTAATAAATTTATTTCAATATGTTTTTACTGGTGTGTTAATCCCAACAAGGACTCATAATTATAATTTTAATCAGCATCTCAATAAATATATAATGATTTTCAATATGTATATATTCATACATAAGCTTTAAAAATAAAATTGTTCTCATAATCATTATTTATTTCAGCCGGTGTGACAATCAGAGCAGCCACGAAAATAGAAACTTTCAAAAAGAAAGATAAAACCTATGTTCGCATCAGGAATTACAATCTCAAAATAGATCCTACAGATTTGCACGTCCATTATTCGAATCTATTCAACGGTGACAAACTCTTGGGTAATCATCGCTATGCGATATTTTTTTTGCCTTGACCTTTTGTTATTTACATCATGACTTAATTTATTTTATTATAATGCATTATTTTATCAACAGGTGAAACGACGAATAAATTTCTCAATGACAATTGGAGAGAGGCTTATTACACATACAGAGAATTACCTGAAAAGGCTTTCGGGCAGTACCTGAAAGTCATCACTAACAACGTGTTCGAAAACTTCCCGGCAGAAGAACTCTTCCCCAAATAATGTTTTTTTAAGTTCCGTTAATTATTAGTAAATAGTAAGTTACTCAATGTAACAGTTTCAGAAGACTGAACATATAATATTCATTAGGTTCCACACACTCCGATTTGAATTCGGCTGACCGATTATCTAAAAACAAAACGTACTAAGCATATACAACCAAACAGATGTTTAATAAATGTATGCTTATAATATTACAAGTATATTGCTATGTTATTGGATTTAGATAGAAAAAAAAGTTCACGTATTGCTTTGAAAGTAAGAAAAAATATTTTTTACCAAATTGGTTCACTTTTCATATTAAAACAGCCAGTTATGCCAAGAAATTAAATAAATCTACACATCTTTGAATTAGTTATGAGTTTACATTCTATGTTGGTGTAGTGTATAATTTAATGGATTGTTGTTTCTCTTGTATTCTACAACATTGCAGCTAACAGGTAAAAAACTTAAGAAGATGCCATACACTGACTTATTTTTTAAATAAAAATAGTCAAATTTGCAATTGCAAAACTGAATTTCGAGTTAACAATGTTCTGACGGCAATACGTTGATAATCATCAAATAGAATGTTTAATCAAAACATTACGTTTTTAGTTACAGGATAAAATACTATTATTGTATAAATATTTTTTTCCGTTTTGAATAGTTAAATCTGTGATCATGTGGAAAAACTTCCAGTCACTTTTTCTAGAAATGAGAATCTTTCACATTCTGGACAATTATTCGTTTATCTTTAGGTGGTGGCTCGTTTATTTGTGCAAGGCACAGTTGTTTACTTATAAACTGAAAGATAAACACTTATGACATTTTGCAACCTACTAAACATAAACGAATGACGAAAAAAAATTGCTATCTGAGCACAGAAATGATCCCATGGCTTTCACACTAAAGAAAAATCGTTTGTGACAGTGTTATCGGTACTTAGTTTTGTTTTTAATGGTGCCTCTTTTATGTACTCAGATATTGTTTGTGTCAGGCTGTATGATTAATTTTAAATATAATTAAGCTTTTATATGCAAGCATTATGACATGACAAATTGGTTCTACCAATCTCTTGTAAAGAAGTATTAAAAAATGAAAGGTTCTGCGTAACTATTAAATACCATTTCAATATTAGTTACTTCATGAGTTAAATTTTTATCTATAAAGTTTGTGATAATAAATTTTTGTAGCAAATCAATAGTTTTATTTACCTCTTTATTTCCAATTATCACAAGTTTTTTATTGTTTTCCTAATTCCTCTAATAAATCAAAACCTTTGTTTTTCCGGCATATGAAATGGTATCCTTATATACACTTATACTTGTATTTATGGTGCAATACAACATAAATACAAGTAAAAGTGTTGAATTATAATAAAGGGCATAAAAAGGCTTGTGAAGAAACTACACAGTGGTAGAACTTCGATGTCTATTTAAGTAAGTAGATCCCGAGACTTCTTTTTTTCGATCGCCTCGGAAGGTTATCAGGAATATGTGAGGTAGATAGGTTGCAGACAAGAGGGTTTTTGTGGGTTGAAAGTGTTATGTATAATTGGTAAGAGCAAGGTCTGCAACAAATGGGATATTAAGGTCGTTGTGGATGATTTTATTTGCGACGAAGTAAGGAAAATTTAGGATTTTGTATTATAAGGATGCGGGAGGAGTTATATGGTTTAGTAGAGCCCCAAAGCTCGATTCTATATGTCCAGATGGGCCTGATAGTGGAAACATATATGAGCTTTTTGTAATAGAGTGGAAGTTTTGATCGTTTGTCAAGTAAGTGTTGTAGTAATCCGTATTTACGAGCAGTTTTCTTGTCATTTAAGTCTTGTATGAGGATTCCAAGTAAGACGTTTGTCAAGATGGAATACTAGGTATCGGATTTGTTCCACATAACGGGGTGGTATTAAAGGAAACAGAGGTATCCATCTTAAAAATAAATAAATAAATAATACAACACAAATATATTTCAATTTCTAGATTAAACGGTTTTAGATTTTTTAAAAGTTCCCATAATCAATTAGTAAAGAAATTGTATTAAATACACAACAGCCATGAGATTTTTTTTTTACGGAGTACCTTCCAATTATGCCTAATAATTGAGTTTTAATATAAAATACGAAGTTAAATTTTTTTTTAAACTATTAAAGAGAAGGCAGTTACCTTAATTGCTCGTACCTAAACTTTAAATATATCAAAAAATACTTTTAGTTACAATCAGCCAATAAATGATTTGATATGACAGCTGAATCGATAAAACAGAGGGTACAAGGAAAATCCTAATTCAGCATGTTTAGGTTCTACACGAAATATATCATTTAAGTGAAATATGGCTTCAAGTTTAATAATAATACTAATAAATTTTTAAAAAATGAATTAATTATAACTATTTTCAGAGTTAAATTATCACTATTCTTCAAGTATAGACTATCTTTGCCTTTCTTAGGAATCTTATAACAGTTCATTTTCATTTCCCCTTCTTCCAGCCTTTCTTCTTTTTCTTCTTCCTTTTGCACCTTCCCTCTCTTTCCAACTCGTCTATGGAATTGTCTTCATCGAGGTCGTCCATGAACCCTTGTGGTTCCTCAGTAAGATCTGTAAGCCACTGAGAATGGTCCACTAAGGCTTTTGATTCACTCGCTGCACCAGCAAGAGTCTAAGAAAATAGGAGCACAAAGAATACAATGAGTGGATAAATTTAAAAATATATAAGCAGTACAAATATTAGTATAAAAATAATACAAAAATAGTTTACTTAAATCATTAAAAAACAAACATGGGTTTTTATTTTTATCAAGGCACTAATCCACTTCAACGAAGAAAAGAAGAACGAGTTAAACAACCAATACCAATGCCGTTTGAATCTAAATTTATTTCGCAAAATAAAACTTAACAACTAGAAATAGAACGACATTTCTACCATATATATATATATATATATATATATATATATATATATAGCTTTTTTCAGTCAAATTCATAATTTTTTCAGTCAAATTCATAATTTTTTCAGTCAAATTCATAATTTTTTCAGTCAAATTCATAATTTTTCAGTCAAATTCATACTTTTTTCAGTCAAATTCATAATTTTTTCAATCAAATTCATAATGTTTTCAGTCAATTTCATAATTTCTGGTACCTATTTTATACAATAAATTTAATGAGGTTTCGCTACCAAGAACATAACATTTTTATTAAACCTTGTTGTTGTTTATCCATTTAACGTCACTTTATGTTACTGTGCTTAATCCGACGGTGCAGCGGGAGTCTTAAGTCACCTGTGGAGCACAAATATAGAGCGATCTGCTGGTTTTGAACTTGCGGCCTTAAGCATAGAAGGCTGTTATGCTAGCCACTACTCCACAGGTAAACCTTTATGCATTCAAAAAGGTGTTAAGGAATAATATGTCCAAGGTCACGGGTTCAAACCCGGCAGATTTAAACACCTTGTTGAATGCATTGAGGGTCACCTGTGGAGTAGTGGCTAGCATAACAGCCTTATATGCTTAAGGTCGCAAGTTCAAAACCAGCAGATCGCCCTAAATTTGTGCACGACAGGTGACTCTTAAAAGATTTAAAAAGTGGAACTCGTAAAAGATCCCTATTTTAAGTAAACCTGGGTAGGCAAAACTTAAGACTCCCGCTGCACCGTCGGATTAAGCACAGTAACATAAAGTGACGTTAAATGGATAAACAACAACAATATTTAATAAAAATGTTAAGTTCTTGGTAGCAAAACCTCATTAAATTGACTGTATAAAATGGGTACAAGAAATTGACTGAAAAAAATTATGAATTTGATCTAAAAAATTATGAATTTGACTGAAAAAATTATGAATTTGACTGAAAAAATTATGAATTTGACTGAAAAAATTATGAATTCGACTGAAAAATTATGAATTCGATTATAAAAATTATGAATTTGACTGAAAAAAGCTTATCTGCCGTGCCGGTCGTTAATTCCCTTCCCTTTCACATGTACACGGCTGCCGTCCACTTATAGTTGCCGAGATAGGGAAATGTTCCGTAGACGCTGCCGTACCCGGCAGCTGCACAGCTGTTTTTTCTCTCCGGTCGCTACACGGCTATAATGAGGATTATAAACCGTCCCAACGGCAGCCGTGTATGTGTGAAAGATCCAACTATGTTCCTATATCAACGACCGTTTGGCCGTCTACTGAGCCTAGGATTGATTATAAACTGTTTGGACGGCAACCGTCTATGTGTGAAAAGGCCCTTATAGTCTAGGAGCCAGATGGTTGACTACCTCATCCAACATGCATCTAGAAATATTGTATTTTAAAAAATTTCCTTTTATCACGCTTATTACAAAAAATGCATTTCTTGCGGTCTTAAAACTCTTAATAAGCAGCTAATTAATTCGATTAATCTTTTATTAATTGAGGCATTAATAAAAGATTAATTTGTCAAAAGAAAACTGTACAAAAGAAAAAAAGGCTGATTGAGGAGTCCAAAGTCTTGAAATTAAGAGAACATTTTAGTGTTGTCTCAGATTCATTTTTTAAAATAAAATAAATTTCTATATCATAATCATAAATGATTAGCTCGTTAGAAAAAAAAAAAAAAAAAAAAAAAAAAAAAAAAAAAAAAAAAAACACTTTGTAATACAAGCATTGGTAGTAGAAAATTGTAGGTATTAATTTTTCATCGATTCATTAATTCATGCATTTTTATTTTATAACATATATCAAAAACAAAAAGCTTACTATGTTCCCTAAAAATGACATAAATGCTAGTACTTTAATATATGCATATCTGATGTTGCAACTGTTTGATTTATGAATGCTACGTTTTGTTTTAGACCTGCTTTCATTCATAAACAAATAAAAATAAAATAAAAAATAACAACCGGTGAAAACTTTTATATTATATATTACAATTTTAGTTTATATACTAATTTATTTTCCATTGGACTTTCATCAATCTTAGTTTTTACAACATTTATTTAAAATGTTAATGGTTTGGTACTACTCTTGTTGGTAAAATTGTTTTTACATTTTTAATAACGAATTATTTGATTGCTTATACTTTGAATTGACGATAAGTGAACCAGATCTGGAGAACCAACATATAATTTTAACAGAGTTTATTAAGTTATGATTTTATAAGTTTTAAGATTGAACCAACTTCAACAGGTCAACATATAAATTATTAAAATCAGTACACCATATCTCGTCAATCCTATGCGTTTGACTTTAGGGAAGACATAGGTAGAGGCTGATTAACAGCGGAGAATAGATATTTGGAGAAGAAGTGAGAGAATTAGAGTTGAAAAATAGAAAAAAAATAGACCAGACGAAATACAAAGGAAGGACTTGTAGATTCTGTAATAAGACTGACAAACGCTCGTCACCTACTTAAAACAATCATAATCTCAGGACGCCACCTAATGGAAATTGGTATCTGCATATTGCATTAGTTCATGGCCGTGAAATCCCATTCAGAAGGAAACAATGCAGCTTATCCACTTCCTATCTTATGCAATATTCAAAAATTATAATTATTTTAATTACCAGAGCTGCAGCAAGGGAGATGGCAGCTAAGAACACTACAACTGTTATCCTCATTTTGTTGCAACAAGCAAACTGTGAGCACTGTAACACCTGGGATTCCTTAAATATGTCCAGTAAGAAACGTTGTTTGAACAGTACGCACTTGTACAGGTGTTCTAAGGAAACAAAATTCTCACATATCCTCGAGCTTGTAAACATTTGTTTTTAATTATTGTACTGTTTTTTCCGAGTGACTGAATTTGATGTTGTTGGTTCATGAATATGCATCCTGACTAGTCAGAGAAAGCATTATAAAAATGTGACTTTCTAAATTTTAACTGGTTTATGAAGTTTTTGTTGATAAACTGTTTGTTTGTTTATTCATTTAGCGTCACTTTATGTTGTTGTGGCTAATCGGACGATGCTTAAATTAGCCTATCCAGGTTTAATTAGGATAGGAATCTATAAAGAGTACCTGACAGAACACAGACCACCATGTAGTGTCTCCTCCGAAGGACAGCATAACCAAGGAATTTTAACTCCCGTTAAAAAACCCAAGGGCTAGCTGCTAGCTTTGAACCCACAACTTTCACGATTAAGATTTTTAATAATAAATATTATAATAATAACAAGAAGGCAGAATTTAATGACAGCAGGCCGTTATTGTTTTGGTTTGATATAGTTGACAAGAGCCAAAAGAAGACCAGGCTGAATAAAACTTTTATTGGGTTATACCATTGAAACACGATGGTTATTAAAAAATCTAGTGAAATCAACTTGTTGATATTCGAAAGGTAAACCTTTCCGTGGGGAAATTTGGAAAAGAGGCAGAACGCAATAACTGTATAAATGTGGTCGATTTTATAAATCTTGGAGGGTTAAAAAGGGCGAAACATGTTATTCAGGTGGGGGGATTCCCAGAATGACATGAGGAATACACTAAGGTAGTACTGACAGAACCAAAATAAGGTCTAAGCCTATATTAAGTTAAATTGACAGTGAGGCAGCAACAAACCGAACGGGAAGGCGGCGGCAAAATATAGAACTGGGCGTAAAAGCTCCTAATGGAGGCCTAGACCCACCCCAGGGTTGTAATGGCAACTAGGGAGAGATATAATGGGCTTTAACTATCTGCTTGTTTGACTACTTTGCTCCATTGTAGAACTCCTGCCCATTCAGTCTAATTATTCCGTTTCGGTATCGACAAGACACTATGAAACCATTAATAGGGAAATTTGATTCAATTGACCAAACAATTGAAACCTCACATTTCACAAATATACCTAAAGTCCCTAAGTACCCTCAAAATATTCCATAGTTCCTGTAATCTGACACAGTCTACTCGACATTTCTTTGTATCATCACTAATTTTCCCACACTTTAAACAATTAAGGATGTGCGGTATACGGTTGCCTCTCAATGGTGCTAGAAAACGATTGAAGTTGATCATGAACTGTTTTTAAGATTTGTCTTTGGCACCTCAAAGCGGCCTGTCGTATCACACAATATAGCTTTTTCTCCAAACCCGTCGACAATATTTCCTATACTAAAACATCAAGTCCCAAACATCCTTCCTCTATTTTCAATCGCCTGTAGATGAAATCCTCAATTCACTCACATAAATTAAGATCCCGTCTTTTCAACCTGCAGAACCAAAAAATGCGAACGCTCCTTTCTTGCCCGTTCCATCAGTCACAGGGATCCCCTCCCATCAGACATCCGCCAAGCGCTAACCCTTTCTTCTGTCAAATACCTTCTTTTTATGTACCTCTTCGCTTCTCGAAATGTCGCTATCTGACGATAAGAATATTTACTCGTTAAGTTTTACTGGATTGTAATTAATATTTTATTTTTCACATGAACCTAAATATGCTACTTCTATACTTCTCATTGTCACCCTTTTTTTATTAGCGATTATGTTAAATTGTTTTATTTTTACATAGCTCTTGTATAATTTAAAATTTAATGTCATTCTGATGGAATTTCGGCCACCATTGTAAAATGAAATAGACATGGTAATGGCTATTTATATTCTATTTCTGTGTTCCAGTTTTATTCCTCTTGACCCCATGTTTCCTCCATCAACTGTATTAAGTGTTTACATACTTACAACTGGCAGGTTTATAATACATATAAACTCAAGGATATGTGTGGTAGATCATACAGTTAAAAATATTTGATTTATTCGTACAACAGTTGCGCCATGAGGCCTTGGGTGTCTTTAATGGTCTCAAATATCTAAAACTCAATAAATAAGCACGTGTAAACATTTCTACGATCTTTTTCCCATTTGCTATTATACAAATTACTTCAAAATAAAAAGTTTCAATTTGGGTTCTCTATAACTTAAGTAAGATCTTAGTAGAGGGAAAACAGGCGAGCTGGCACACTTTTTTGCGCAGCCAATCAGATGCCAGCATTTGGTCACGTGACCTATGGCGGGAGATTTGAATTTGAATTTCCACCACGACCTAACCTTAACCACGCTGGTTCGCGCCATCGACCTAACCTAAACCACTAAGCCACGCCCCTTTTTAGTCACGTGACCCTTAATCAACCTAGCCTAAACCACTAGGCCACGCCCCTTTTTGATCACGTGACCCCTGTTTGAGAGTATTAAGTCTTTATAAAGCATGAGTCTACCCGGCGTCCATTTTCTTTTCCCTACGTTTTGGGCTAATTTAGTATTTATAAAGCATGAGTCTACCCGACGTCCATTTTCTTTTCCCTACGTTTTGGGCTAATTTAGTATTTATAAAGCATGAGTCTACCCGGCGTCCATTTTCTTTTCCCTACGTTTTGGGCTAATTTAGTATTGATAAAGCATGAGTCTACCCGGCCGCCATTTTATTTTATGACGTCACAATTTATAAAGCATGAGTCTACCCGGCGTCCATTTTCTTTTCCCTACGTTTTGGGCTAATTTAGTATTTATAAAGCATGAGTCTACCCGTCTGCCATTTTCTTTTATGGCGTCACAGTTTACAAAGCATGAGTCTACTCGACGTCCATTTTGCTCCCCCCACTCCTGCATTAGTTAACCAATGAGAGTGCCTAACTTGAGAGTTTATAAAGCATGAGTCTACCCGGCGTCCATTTTTCTTTTCCCTACGTTTTGGGCTAATTTAGTCTTTATAAAGCATGAGTCTACCCGTCCGCCATTTTCTTTTATGGCGTCACAGTTTACAAAGCATGAGTCTACTCGACGTCCATTTTGCTCCCCCCACTCCTGCATTAGTTAACCAATCAGAGTGCCTAACTTGAGAGTTCCTCCCGGCTAGGTCCGATGGTCAAATTGTAATGTGTGCTTTTACGAAACCTTTCAAACTGTGACATAACCTTACTATTGTCTACATTTTTTGAAACCTCCCTTACTGTTACATAACCTTCTCATTGTTTACATTTTGCTCCCCCCACTCCTTCAATAGTTAACCAATGAGAGTGTCTAACTTGAGAGTTTATAAAGCATGAGTCTACCCGGCGTCCATTTTCTTTTCCCTACGTTTTGGGCTAATTTAGTATTTTTATAAAGCATGAGTCTACCCGTCCACCATTTTGTTTTATGACGTCACAATTTAAAAGCCTTAAGTCTATCCAGCCGCCATTTTGTTTTTTTAATATAGGATGAATATACCTGACCGGTTCGAGCATGCACCGACATGTCGAATCATGTAAAAACAGGTTAGCGAAAGTACAAACAGGTTTGAATCATGTTGAAGCATGCAGGTATGTGAAACGGAAACATGGACTTTGAACCTTCCTAATGCCTTTAATATAAACATCGTTATAGGGCTTCTTAATCCTATACAGCTTTGAACTTTGATCTTTAATCCTACATTTTAAGTAGTGATAAAAAGTTCCTTAAGCTTAAACGTAAACATGGACTTTGAACCTTCTTAATGCCTTTAATATAAACATCGTTATACGACTTCTTAATCCTGTACAGCTTTGAACTTTGATCCTTAATCCTAATATTTAAATAGCGATAAAAGATTCCTTAAGCTCTTGGACTACGGTCTATTATCTTCCTATGTGTAATGATTTTTAATCCTATACAGCTTTGAACTTTGATTCTTAATCCTACTATTTAAATAGCGATAAAAGGTTCCTTAAGCTCTGAGACTTTGAAGCATTATTATATATATAAATATAATGCGGACCTTGTACGTTTCATGTCTTAGTATAGTAAATCCCTAAAGATTTAATCGTAAAAAAGATAAATTTAAGACGTCAATATCAACTTTGTACTGATAATTGCTTAAAGTATAAATATTCCTTAAGCTCTGAGACTTTGAACCATTACCCTCTTAAGTATATATATAAATATAATGCGAATCTTGTACGTTTTATCTCTTAGTATAGTAAAAAGATTTAATCGTAAACAAGATAAATTTAAGACGTAAATATCAACTTTGTTCTAATAATTGCTGAAAGTATAAATATATAATAATATAAAACTTGTACCTATTTCGGTAGGCGAATATAATTTTTTTATATATTTTTTCAACCGTTTTAATTGTTTTCTCAACTTCTTAGACCATTTTTTACCTTTTCTATGTATTATTTACTCATCATTAACAATCCTGCTTTAGAATTGCTATTTCGCGATGTTTTCGGAAGAGTTCGTCTCGGCCGGCTTCGGTCTTCTACCTCACCTAGTTGGACAATCTCTAATCCTTCCGAAAGAAATAAACAATGATATCGTTAATTCTATCGAAAAAACAACTAACTAGTGTTATCTCTTGCTAAGGTATTATCAATAATATAGCCGTGAATAATGATACACTACATCGTAATTATTTCGTATTACACGAGTTTATCGCATCATTATATAGTCGTTAAGTAATCAAAGTTTAGAACCTTTTTCAGTTCAATATTGAGCCTTCAGCTCTTTGATTTTGAATTTTTAATCTTTAAAAACATAATAAAAATAGTACGTTATGACAGAAAATTTCAATAAACACCTGTATCTAACTTTAACTAGTATACGACGCCCATTATTAATCACGTGACCTATGAACACATCCCCTTATTGTTCATGCCTTTTTCTAATCAGCTAATCAAATTGCTCCATTTTATGAATTTGAAAGTTCCTTCCGGCTAGGTCCGATGGTCATCGCTAACCTACTTATTGTAATTATAAAAATTCAATCAACATTTCTACCTAAACTTAACTAACCTACCATTCCCTTTTTAATCACGTGACCTTTGGACCCTGTCCCTTATCATTCATACCCAACTCTAATCGGTACTCTATTTTAAGCATCTGAAAGTTTCACCCGGCGAAGTCCGATGGCACTTGGTAACCTACTCATTGTGCTTATATTTTACGCATGCAAAAGTTCCTCCCGGCTAGTTCCGATGGTACTCGCTAGCTTACTCATTGTACTTATAATTTAAATATCCGAAAGTTCCTCCCGCTTAGTTCTGATGATAATCGCGGACCCATTGTCAAGTTTACTTTCTTTTTTCTTTTTTTTTTTTTAAGCCTTCCTAACTGTTACATAACCTTCTCAATAAATGAAAATTTAATAGCATGTTCAATAGTATAATTTTCGGTAATATTTCTATACCTTTCTTATTTAATTTAATTGTCTCCTAACTTAGTCGCAGAACATACATTACCTTATAAAATATCCGCAAGAGCGCAGCACCCACTCTATTTTGTAATATGTCCAACAGGGTGCAGCTCCTATTCCTTTGGGATTGTATATGTTATCTTCCCAATAATGTTTTGTAGAGGCTGAGTGTGCCCAACCGCCATTTTGTTTTATGGCGCCACCATGTTTGAAGCATAAATATTTATATACACAATGATATAAAACTTCATTTTCGACCTATTACGGTCGGAAATTTATTTTTTATACATAATATTTTCAGCATTTACAATTGTTTTTGCGCCATCTCAGACGGTTATTTACCTGTCCGGACGATTACTTAATTTTAATCAACAACTATGGTCTACCCAGATCTGGATTACCCTCATACTCGGAAAGCTTTGGCCTTCCCCCACTCCTTTTCATCCCAACATCGGTACACACCTCCTAATCCTTTAAGCCTTGGATTTTGAACAGATAATTCCTAAATTTTGTAAACAAAGGAGACTATAAATAGGGATGGTTTTCTAGGCCTCTTTCCCATTCTCTTTTACAGCCTCTTGAAAGATAATTTTAAACGTGTCAGTACTGTTTTATTGAACTGTTTTTCATTTTGGCTTTAAATTGTAGATCATTATAAGTTTTTCAACTATTTTCCATTTTTCTTTTACCCTTCGGATTTTCTAATTTATCTTTCTTATTTTTAGAAGAAATTTATTCATTTATTATTTGCTATTTGTTTTTTTGTTTTTTACGATTAATATTTTGATTATTTCATTTATTTTTAAGTTTATTAATTATATCGCATTTAAATTTTTTTTTTTTTTTTTTATCATTCGTTTTCAATAATGGCATCAGGTAACAATAAGTGTGGATATTGTGATAGAAATTTCAGCCGAAAAGATAGCAAACTACGTCACGAAAAGTCATGCTTGACAACTCAGAAACGGCGTACATGTGTTTCTTGCGGCGAGAATTTTTCGTCTCTAAACCAACTCATGAATCATTTACGTCGTTGTCAGAGAGAAACTCCCCTTGTCATGACGAAACGAAGGCGGTTGGAAATGGCTATAGGGCCTTTATTTGAAATCGAGACAGCGTTTGGAGGGGATATTAAGACTTTTTACCTTCCATGTTCTGAACCAATTGATGCTGTGGAATTTCTCTGCCATCAGACTGAAACATTATATCGATTAATTACAGAATTTTTGGCGGAATCAGATGCTCCTCTAAAATTCAATCTAGTTCTAGAGGCCACTTATGAAAATATTAGTGGGGAGACGTGCGATAGGGCGTTTAAAACCAAAAACATAACAATATCCGAAAGTTCTTCGGTCTTGAACAGTCTCAGTGGAAGCTACTCGAAAATAGCTACCGAGATGGAGGATATGACAATAAAGGGGAGCGGTTGGTTCCTTAAAAGTCTAGACGGACTTCTTCTAAGAGTGAATCGATTTAGGCCTCTAGGTGCCTCAAGTCATGATAAATAAACTAATTATTTAATGATTAAATTAAATGAATACAAACCAGTTTCTTTCTTTTCTTTATTATAAGAACATTGTTATATTTTTATTTACTCAAGTGAAATACTACTTTTGTCCAAGAGAAAAACTTATTATTTTCTTTCTTTATTTATTTTTTATTCAATAAAGGTTTAATTTATCACTTGTTAAGGTTTTACATAATTTTTTTATTATTTTAAAGATATGTATTCTTTATTGGTATTTATATTTATTTAAAAAATATACACACTTAAAAATATGGCCAAATGAAATAAGGTTTAAAGAAAGTTTTATATTATTTATCGTTCCGGATGCTGTTTAAATAAATAAATCATATGTAATTCACTTAAAAACAACTTAATATTTGTTAAGTTTTTACATTTTCTGTCATGAACTTTGAACTTTTTAATCCTTTTATGATATCAGGATAGGTGAAGTGGCCTTTGAACCAGTAATTCTCAGCCATCAAACATTGTTATTATTTCTCTATATTTTTAATAATTTTGACTTGAAAAAATGAGGAATCATTTTTTTTATGAAATATATAGGTCTTTATTAATAATTTAATGATATAATATTTTAGTAACACTATTGAAAATGGGTACAAAGGGGAAATAAAAAAAAAAATAAAAAAACGGCATAAGGAAACAAAAAATATTTATTATATCCAAATACTGTTATGTACAGCAAATAAAACACCATTAAATAAATGAAATTTCATCTTTAAAACAAACTCTCCCTTTATATATTAATGATATCATCTCATTATTATTGTTGAAAGCTACAATCTCTTTATCCGACATCTTAAATCTTTTAGGAAGATATACTCTGATTGTATTATCATGATCCTTCAACGTGGCGACCAACGCTAACCCTAATTTGGTCTTAAGATGCTCCAATTCCGCTATGATGTATGGCCGCCCGATTTCAATATCCTTCAGTTTACACACTAAACGAGCGTCATCGTTTAAATGATTCAATAACTTTTTGAAGTCCCTCGCAGAACTAAAAATAGAGAAAAAAAAAACAAAACAGGTGTTTAGGATAAATAGGGTAAGAAAAAAACTCTATTAAAAAAAAAAATAATAATAATGAGATATTATTAAAGTAATAAATATACTTACGAATTCATGACGATTGATATGATGATGATGTAAAACAATATGCTACGATCGGATGCTAGAACGAAAATGAATCCCTAGGTACTCACTCGTCAAGGACTATTAGTTGTGTGCATGCACGCTAGTTGCGCATGCGCTAACCCCCCTCCCTTCTTCCCCCTCCACCAACCTCACTCCTACTCTTACCATCACTCGTCCAATTTCAAACAATCATTTTCACGATTGTCAATTCTCTGTCACTAATTAGGACATTATTTTTTGTTAATATTCATATTTGATATACTCTCTCTCTCTCTCTCTCTCTCTCTCACTCTCTCTCTCTCTCGAAATTCAATAATTCATTAAGTTATTGGAAACATCAAGACTCTCATGTAGAATTAGATCGTGAAGGTTTTTATTCAGCATATCGCGATTAGGAAATCTTCCAGAAATATAAGTTGCTAAACATCAACGTATAAGCATTTGATGCTAATTGGAAATGTAATAACCACTGATTATCATGAAACTGTTAGTAAAAATAAGGAAGAGCATAAAGTCCAGCGGAGAGATAGGATGAGAATTCATCAGATGAAAATTTGTCAACTATTTGATAGTCAATATGATCCAATCTTCCTAATATTTACACTTTTATAGCATTATTGTCCAACGATTGCGAAATCGTTCTTAAAATAATGCATGTTTTTATATTTTCTAAGGTTTTATTAATGGATATTCCTATTATTATCTCACTACTGTTGAGAGGTACGAACGATTGGGGATGATTTATATAAGGTTAAGTTCTATAACCTTATTCTATGAGGTTCGTGGTCTTACAGGTACAATTTCCTAATATTGAAGATCAGGAACTTACATTCACATGAATTATCAGGTACGCTATCTGTCTTCCTCATATAATGGAATAAATAAATGAAGTACTAGTTTAATCACCTTTAGGAAACTCAGATCTTGTTTTTGTGAAACAGAAACAATTTTTTATTTTAGGATAGGGACTGTTGTTCATTGATTTTGATTTTCACCTGTGCCTGTACCTGCCCTTCCCCCCTTCTCCCTCTCCCCCCCCTCCCTCCCCCCCCTCCCTCCTCCTCCCTGGCTCACCCGTGAAACGAACGCTAGTCGTCTACATAAACACATTAGTTGTATATTTTAAGGATTTTTTTTTTATATTTATATTTCAGGACGATATCAGCCGGTCGTGGAAGTTAGAGTTAGTTATGGGTGATG
Organism: Piezodorus guildinii; assembly: GCA_023052935.1. NCBI lineage: Eukaryota > Metazoa > Arthropoda > Insecta > Hemiptera > Pentatomidae > Piezodorus > Piezodorus guildinii. Next base: position 61,815,948 of record CM041297.1, read on the forward strand.
GGAGATGGTCAAAAGTGGTTAAGGATGGTCAGGGATAGAGAGAGAGAGGTTCAGATATCGGGAGAAATCTGAACCTCTCTCTCTATCCCTGACCATCCTTAACCACTTTTGACCATCTCCCATCACCCATAACTAACTCTAACTTCCACGACCGGCTGATATCGTCCTGAAATATAAATATAAAAAAAAAATCCTTAAAATATACAACTAATGTGTTCATGTAGACGACTAGCGTTCGTTTCACGGGTGAGCCAGGGAGGAGGAGGGAGGGGGGGGGGAGGGAGGGGGGGGAGAGGGAGAAGGGGGGAAGGGCAGGTACAGGCACAGGTGAAAATCAAAATCAATGAACAACAGTCCCTATCCTAAAATAAAAAATTGTTTCTGTTTCACAAAAACAAGATCTGAGTTTCCTAAAGGTGATTAAACTAGTACTTCATTTATTTATTCCATTATATGAGGAAGACAGATAGCGTACCTGATAATTCATGTGAATGTAAGTTCCTGATCTTCAATATTAGGAAATTGTACCTGTAAGACCACGAACCTCATAGAATAAGGTTATAGAACTTAACCTTATATAAATCATCCCCAATCGTTCGTACCTCTCAACAGTAGTGAGATAATAATAGGAATATCCATTAATAAAACCTTAGAAAATATAAAAACATGCATTATTTTAAGAACGATTTCGCAATCGTTGGACAATAATGCTATAAAAGTGTAAATATTAGGAAGATTGGATCATATTGACTATCAAATAGTTGACAAATTTTCATCTGATGAATTCTCATCCTATCTCTCCGCTGGACTTTATGCTCTTCCTTATTTTTACTAACAGTTTCATGATAATCAGTGGTTATTACATTTCCAATTAGCATCAAATGCTTATACGTTGATGTTTAGCAACTTATATTTCTGGAAGATTTCCTAATCGCGATATGCTGAATAAAAACCTTCACGATCTAATTCTACATGAGAGTCTTGATGTTTCCAATAACTTAATGAATTATTGAATTTCGAGAGAGAGAGAGAGTGAGAGAGAGAGAGAGAGAGAGAGAGAGAGATATATCAAATATGAATATTAACAAAAAATAATGTCCTAATTAGTGACAGAGAATTGACAATCGTGAAAATGATTGTTTGAAATTGGACGAGTGATGGTAAGAGTAGGAGTGAGGTTGGTGGAGGGGGAAGAAGGGAGGGGGGTTAGCGCATGCGCAACTAGCGTGCATGCACACAACTAATAGTCCTTGACGAGTGAGTACCTAGGGATTCATTTTCGTTCTAGCATCCGATCGTAGCATATTGTTTTACATCATCATCATATCAATCGTCATGAATTCGTAAGTATATTTATTACTTTAATAATATCTCATTATTATTATTTTTTTTTTTTAATAGAGTTTTTTTCTTACCATATTTATCCTAAACACCTGTTTTGTTTTTTTTTCTCTATTTTTAGTTCTGCGAGGGACTTCAAAAAGTTATTGAATCATTTAAACGATGACGCTCGTTTAGTGTGTAAACTGAAGGATATTGAAATCGGGCGGCCATACATCATAGCGGAATTGGAGCATCTTAAGACCAAATTAGGGTTAGCGTTGGTCGCCACGTTGAAGGATCATGATAATACAATCAGAGTATATCTTCCTAAAAGATTTAAGATGTCGGATAAAGAGATTGTAGCTTTCAACAATAATAATGAGATGATATCATTAATATATAAAGGGAGAGTTTGTTTTAAAGATGAAATTTCATTTATTTAATGGTGTTTTATTTGCTGTACATAACAGTATTTGGATATAATAAATATTTTTTGTTTCCTTATGCCGTTTTTTTATTTTTTTTTTATTTCCCCTTTGTACCCATTTTCAATAGTGTTACTAAAATATTATATCATTAAATTATTAATAAAGACCTATATATTTCATAAAAAAAATGATTCCTCATTTTTTCAAGTCAAAATTATTAAAAATATAGAGAAATAATAACAATGTTTGATGGCTGAGAATTACTGGTTCAAAGGCCACTTCACCTATCCTGATATCATAAAAGGATTAAAAAGTTCAAAGTTCATGACAGAAAATGTAAAAACTTAACAAATATTAAGTTGTTTTTAAGTGAATTACATATGATTTATTTATTTAAACAGCATCCGGAACGATAAATAATATAAAACTTTCTTTAAACCTTATTTCATTTGGCCATATTTTTAAGTGTGTATATTTTTTAAATAAATATAAATACCAATAAAGAATACATATCTTTAAAATAATAAAAAAAATTATGTAAAACCTTAACAAGTGATAAATTAAACCTTTATTGAATAAAAAATAAATAAAGAAAGAAAATAATAAGTTTTTCTCTTGGACAAAAGTAGTATTTCACTTGAGTAAATAAAAATATAACAATGTTCTTATAATAAAGAAAAGAAAGAAACTGGTTTGTATTCATTTAATTTAATCATTAAATAATTAGTTTATTTATCATGACTTGAGGCACCTAGAGGCCTAAATCGATTCACTCTTAGAAGAAGTCCGTCTAGACTTTTAAGGAACCAACCGCTCCCCTTTATTGTCATATCCTCCATCTCGGTAGCTATTTTCGAGTAGCTTCCACTGAGACTGTTCAAGACCGAAGAACTTTCGGATATTGTTATGTTTTTGGTTTTAAACGCCCTATCGCACGTCTCCCCACTAATATTTTCATAAGTGGCCTCTAGAACTAGATTGAATTTTAGAGGAGCATCTGATTCCGCCAAAAATTCTGTAATTAATCGATATAATGTTTCAGTCTGATGGCAGAGAAATTCCACAGCATCAATTGGTTCAGAACATGGAAGGTAAAAAGTCTTAATATCCCCTCCAAACGCTGTCTCGATTTCAAATAAAGGCCCTATAGCCATTTCCAACCGCCTTCGTTTCGTCATGACAAGGGGAGTTTCTCTCTGACAACGACGTAAATGATTCATGAGTTGGTTTAGAGACGAAAAATTCTCGCCGCAAGAAACACATGTACGCCGTTTCTGAGTTGTCAAGCATGACTTTTCGTGACGTAGTTTGCTATCTTTTCGGCTGAAATTTCTATCACAATATCCACACTTATTGTTACCTGATGCCATTATTGAAAACGAATGATAAAAAAAAAAAAAAAAATTTAAATGCGATATAATTAATAAACTTAAAAATAAATGAAATAATCAAAATATTAATCGTAAAAAACAAAAAAACAAATAGCAAATAATAAATGAATAAATTTCTTCTAAAAATAAGAAAGATAAATTAGAAAATCCGAAGGGTAAAAGAAAAATGGAAAATAGTTGAAAAACTTATAATGATCTACAATTTAAAGCCAAAATGAAAAACAGTTCAATAAAACAGTACTGACACGTTTAAAATTATCTTTCAAGAGGCTGTAAAAGAGAATGGGAAAGAGGCCTAGAAAACCATCCCTATTTATAGTCTCCTTTGTTTACAAAATTTAGGAATTATCTGTTCAAAATCCAAGGCTTAAAGGATTAGGAGGTGTGTACCGATGTTGGGATGAAAAGGAGTGGGGGAAGGCCAAAGCTTTCCGAGTATGAGGGTAATCCAGATCTGGGTAGACCATAGTTGTTGATTAAAATTAAGTAATCGTCCGGACAGGTAAATAACCGTCTGAGATGGCGCAAAAACAATTGTAAATGCTGAAAATATTATGTATAAAAAATAAATTTCCGACCGTAATAGGTCGAAAATGAAGTTTTATATCATTGTGTATATAAATATTTATGCTTCAAACATGGTGGCGCCATAAAACAAAATGGCGGTTGGGCACACTCAGCCTCTACAAAACATTATTGGGAAGATAACATATACAATCCCAAAGGAATAGGAGCTGCACCCTGTTGGACATATTACAAAATAGAGTGGGTGCTGCGCTCTTGCGGATATTTTATAAGGTAATGTATGTTCTGCGACTAAGTTAGGAGACAATTAAATTAAATAAGAAAGGTATAGAAATATTACCGAAAATTATACTATTGAACATGCTATTAAATTTTCATTTATTGAGAAGGTTATGTAACAGTTAGGAAGGCTTAAAAAAAAAAAAAGAAAAAAGAAAGTAAACTTGACAATGGGTCCGCGATTATCATCAGAACTAAGCGGGAGGAACTTTCGGATATTTAAATTATAAGTACAATGAGTAAGCTAGCGAGTACCATCGGAACTAGCCGGGAGGAACTTTTGCATGCGTAAAATATAAGCACAATGAGTAGGTTACCAAGTGCCATCGGACTTCGCCGGGTGAAACTTTCAGATGCTTAAAATAGAGTACCGATTAGAGTTGGGTATGAATGATAAGGGACAGGGTCCAAAGGTCACGTGATTAAAAAGGGAATGGTAGGTTAGTTAAGTTTAGGTAGAAATGTTGATTGAATTTTTATAATTACAATAAGTAGGTTAGCGATGACCATCGGACCTAGCCGGAAGGAACTTTCAAATTCATAAAATGGAGCAATTTGATTAGCTGATTAGAAAAAGGCATGAACAATAAGGGGATGTGTTCATAGGTCACGTGATTAATAATGGGCGTCGTATACTAGTTAAAGTTAGATACAGGTGTTTATTGAAATTTTCTGTCATAACGTACTATTTTTATTATGTTTTTAAAGATTAAAAATTCAAAATCAAAGAGCTGAAGGCTCAATATTGAACTGAAAAAGGTTCTAAACTTTGATTACTTAACGACTATATAATGATGCGATAAACTCGTGTAATACGAAATAATTACGATGTAGTGTATCATTATTCACGGCTATATTATTGATAATACCTTAGCAAGAGATAACACTAGTTAGTTGTTTTTTCGATAGAATTAACGATATCATTGTTTATTTCTTTCGGAAGGATTAGAGATTGTCCAACTAGGTGAGGTAGAAGACCGAAGCCGGCCGAGACGAACTCTTCCGAAAACATCGCGAAATAGCAATTCTAAAGCAGGATTGTTAATGATGAGTAAATAATACATAGAAAAGGTAAAAAATGGTCTAAGAAGTTGAGAAAACAATTAAAACGGTTGAAAAAATATATAAAAAAATTATATTCGCCTACCGAAATAGGTACAAGTTTTATATTATTATATATTTATACTTTCAGCAATTATTAGAACAAAGTTGATATTTACGTCTTAAATTTATCTTGTTTACGATTAAATCTTTTTACTATACTAAGAGATAAAACGTACAAGATTCGCATTATATTTATATATATACTTAAGAGGGTAATGGTTCAAAGTCTCAGAGCTTAAGGAATATTTATACTTTAAGCAATTATCAGTACAAAGTTGATATTGACGTCTTAAATTTATCTTTTTTACGATTAAATCTTTAGGGATTTACTATACTAAGACATGAAACGTACAAGGTCCGCATTATATTTATATATATAATAATGCTTCAAAGTCTCAGAGCTTAAGGAACCTTTTATCGCTATTTAAATAGTAGGATTAAGAATCAAAGTTCAAAGCTGTATAGGATTAAAAATCATTACACATAGGAAGATAATAGACCGTAGTCCAAGAGCTTAAGGAATCTTTTATCGCTATTTAAATATTAGGATTAAGGATCAAAGTTCAAAGCTGTACAGGATTAAGAAGTCGTATAACGATGTTTATATTAAAGGCATTAAGAAGGTTCAAAGTCCATGTTTACGTTTAAGCTTAAGGAACTTTTTATCACTACTTAAAATGTAGGATTAAAGATCAAAGTTCAAAGCTGTATAGGATTAAGAAGCCCTATAACGATGTTTATATTAAAGGCATTAGGAAGGTTCAAAGTCCATGTTTCCGTTTCACATACCTGCATGCTTCAACATGATTCAAACCTGTTTGTACTTTCGCTAACCTGTTTTTACATGATTCGACATGTCGGTGCATGCTCGAACCGGTCAGGTATATTCATCCTATATTAAAAAAACAAAATGGCGGCTGGATAGACTTAAGGCTTTTAAATTGTGACGTCATAAAACAAAATGGTGGACGGGTAGACTCATGCTTTATAAAAATACTAAATTAGCCCAAAACGTAGGGAAAAGAAAATGGACGCCGGGTAGACTCATGCTTTATAAACTCTCAAGTTAGACACTCTCATTGGTTAACTATTGAAGGAGTGGGGGGAGCAAAATGTAAACAATGAGAAGGTTATGTAACAGTAAGGGAGGTTTCAAAAAATGTAAACAATAGTAAGGTTATGTCACAGTTTGAAAGGTTTCGTAAAAGCACACATTACAATTTGACCATCGGACCTAGCCGGGAGGAACTCTCAAGTTAGGCACTCTGATTGGTTAACTAATGCAGGAGTGGGGGGAGCAAAATGGACGTCGAGTAGACTCATGCTTTGTAAACTGTGACGCCATAAAAGAAAATGGCGGACGGGTAGACTCATGCTTTATAAAGACTAAATTAGCCCAAAACGTAGGGAAAAGAAAAATGGACGCCGGGTAGACTCATGCTTTATAAACTCTCAAGTTAGGCACTCTCATTGGTTAACTAATGCAGGAGTGGGGGGAGCAAAATGGACGTCGAGTAGACTCATGCTTTGTAAACTGTGACGCCATAAAAGAAAATGGCAGACGGGTAGACTCATGCTTTATAAATACTAAATTAGCCCAAAACGTAGGGAAAAGAAAATGGACGCCGGGTAGACTCATGCTTTATAAATTGTGACGTCATAAAATAAAATGGCGGACGGGTAGACTCATGCTTTATCAATACTAAATTAGCCCAAAACGTAGGGAAAAGAAAATGGACGCCGGGTAGACTCATGCTTTATAAATACTAAATTAGCCCAAAACGTAGGGAAAAGAAAATGGACGTCGGGTAGACTCATGCTTTATAAATACTAAATTAGCCCAAAACGTAGGGAAAAGAAAATGGACGCCGGGTAGACTCATGCTTTATAAAGACTTAATACTCTCAAACAGGGGTCACGTGATCAAAAAGGGGCGTGGCCTAGTGGTTTAGGCTAGGTTGATTAAGGGTCACGTGACTAAAAAGGGGCGTGGCTTAGTGGTTTAGGTTAGGTCGATGGCGCGAACCAGCGTGGTTAAGGTTAGGTCGTGGTGGAAATTCAAATTCAAATCTCCCGCCATAGGTCACGTGACCAAATGCTGGCATCTGATTGGCTGCGCAAAAAAGTGTGCCAGCTCGCCTGTTTTCCCTCTACTGATCTTACCAAGTATCTTATTATCAAGAATGTGTTGACGTTGGTAGAGCCGACTGTAGGAAAAATGAAATTTCTACCTAAGGTGTTCATTCTAGGTTACACAACCCAGCGGAACTTTTGAAAAACTTGATTTCAAGGTCTCTTTGACTGATAAACTTTTTATATTATAGCTTTACGTCACATAATTCATACTATTATTATTGCACAGGCTGCAAACCTAATCATTTTATTTTTTCAATTTCTCTTGCAAAAAAATCGATCAATCGCAATAGGACAGCTACCGAAGGTCTATTCATTAATTTTTATGGTAGTAACTATTATAAATCTTACGGGAGAAGTAAATTTAAAAAAATAATATTATAACAGTTGTTGTTAATTTTTATTTATCCAATTCGAGTGAAGTACTTTCTTTGATCAACAATTGAGACGCCGAGTTCCAGGAGGTACTATATCCATTCTAGGAAATTTTACAGGAAGTACGAAAATCTCTCATTACTATATTATTAAACCAGCTAATTTAATTATTTTCGCATTAAAATCTAGAAATTTTTTTTACTATCTGGATAACACTATATTAAAGTTATGAAATGAACTGTTTTACAATAGTACGGTTTGGAAAGAAAATAATTGCGTAATTAGTACCTTTAGAAATTAATTGTATTTCTATATCGCATTTTAAAGGACTTAAAGTTCATCAGACAAAATCTAATAGAAGATTTAGATAAAACTAAATGATGAGAACACAAATATGTAAAAAAATCAATTTCGTAAAAATTGCCCTTTAGTACCTTTTGGAAACCAACGTCTCGATTTTGTTCTTTCACTCCTTTGTGTAAGTCATCAACATCTTCGCTAATTTAAATTGGACTAGGAAAATGTCCTGTATATCTTCAAGAGGTTGTCGATTTCGACCCTTTTTGGAAGATCATTCTTCGTGTGTTGTATTGTGTGTCTAGAGCGTGGTGTGTCCGCGATGGGTCATTGGACTTTTTTTTTTAAATTACCTTAACATCAAATATTAGTGCAGCTTTTGCTTGTGATAAGAACCTAAGATACTCTACACAGACACATCTAACATTTTAACCGATTTAATTGCAAGTGATCACCGTCATGTTACTGCTAGAGCACTATCACATCCTTAAAATTGGCATTTTTTTAATTTTTCGAAAATAATGAATGAGGTTAAAGGACAGATGTAACTTCGCATAAGATAATAAACAATATTTGATTTCTTTACAAGTATTTGAATAATTTACCTATCTTGTATTAGTTTTAAATTTTATTCAATGTTTCGAGGGTTGAAGTAAACTCTTGGAGTCAAGTTTTTTTTTTTTCTCATTTCCATTTTGACTAGATTTTAGGGGGTCCAAGCGATTGAATGAAGAGATCGCAAAAATGTGTTTTTTAAATATTTATTTATTTCTAGATCGGATGCATGAGCCATACATGGGTTGTTTGAAATAAAAGAATTATCATTACAACTGTTAACAATTGAAAAGGTGGAGGTGTAGTCTCATACAAAGACACCCCTAAACATCATAGATTTATAATTATTCATAAGAATCGAATAATGAAATTAAATTTAAAACAGAACAAAAAAAAATAATAGAATAAAATAAAGAAATACAAATTAAGAAAGAAAGAAATGAAATAAAAAGAAAGAGAAAAATTAAAGAAAAAAAGAAAATTAATGATGTATAAAATAATAATAAGAAATAATAAGAAAAAAAATTAAAATAATAATGATATGGGGTTCATGAAGCTAAATAATAATATTTACAATAGAATGTCTTGCAGAAAGGTCTGGGTTTGAGCCTGCGTGATGAAGTTGGAACTCCAATGCTGTAGGCTACTGCACCTCGAACTATATATTTTTTTCTTTTGTGTTGAGAACCACTGGTCTAGAGAAAATAAGAACAGGAATATATGGCTTATCTTCCATCTACCTTGTGTTTCTAGAGTTGGAGCAAGCCCTGGAATATTTATTTGCGGGGGAAGGGGAGAGGATAAAAGGAGAAAGAAATGGAATTTTACCTCCTTACCATTTCCAAATATTCATAATAGGAAGGAACATAGCAACATCGGGAAAGTTGAGATTCTTTCGGTGGGTCAGTCACGAAAATTTCATAGCCTGCCCAGAAGGTTGTTATGCTAGCCACCCTGCAAAGGTGATCCCTGTGGTCTCGTATGTTCACTAACTTTTTCATTCGTAATCACAAAATTTAAAATGAGCGAGAATTAAGAGATTTTGCTAAGAGCTCCTCTATATTCGCGTTACGTGAGCTAGTAAAGCTGTGATAAGTTTTTATACCTTCTTTAATATTCATGGACCCATATATACATCTGTTTTTTTATTTATGGCGCACATCTCTGTCTCTATGTCTATCTCGTAATCTTTTCAGGAAATGTTCAATAGCATTAATTGGTGTGGAATAATATCGAGGGAATGGTTTATCGTACCGCCAAGCTCATTGCATAACACGAGGTTGTCCTTATAAACCTTTAAGGAAACACTGATGTCTTGTTTGTGCAAAAGATCAACCCAGGAATTCCTCAACAATATTTTCATATATAAAATTTAAATAAGCTTCGGTCGTATTTTCCCGAAAATACATCACTTTTGACCAAAAAGGGGCGGAGATACATTTTAAAGCTAGATCTATCTAAAATACAATTGAAGGCATTTTGTAAATGCATGGAATATAATAATATAATGTTTTAAATTAAAAAATGTACAATATACAATTGATTCAACAAATAATAAAAATATAAAATATCAACATAAAATGCGCTTTTTCGCATGCAATCCCATTCGTTTCTGACTACATCGTCATTGGGAATCCTTAGCAAGATAATCATTCGCCGAATCCATAATATTGGCAAATCTAAAAAGAATACGCACTTAGAATAATCATGGAATTGTTACATCGAGACCAATCACCAATCATCTCACTAGTGCTACCCATTAGGCAGGATACACTCTTATTATTTCCTTGCCATTATATACCCGGGGTTGTTACGTGATCCCAAGGTCTTTCCAAGTTCTTGTTTTATTTTTTACTGTAACAAATTTTTATGATTACTTTGGAGGGGAGGTTGGGCGATCTTGGACTCCAGTATCCTTCCAGATGTGGTCGAGTTGTATCTACCTCCCAACATTTCTTCTGGTTGCAGTAAATGCAGCCCGTCGAAGAAAGGTAAATTTGTTGCACAAATATATGAGCACATTTATAATCACAATAAGGATACCATCCTTAATTTTTATATACATACACACACACATGTATGATATATTATATATATATATATATATATATATATATAGAGAGAGAGAGAGAGAGAAGAGGAGAGAGGAGAGAGAGAGAGGTGAGTGTGTGTGTGTGTGTGTGCGTGCGTGCTTATGTATACCTTTTAGACCAGATCTTTTTACGTTTTGTGTCGCAAGAAAAAGTTTTTTTTTTTTAAATCCAAAAATGTATTTATCGCCAAATCGTTGAATTTTTAATACAATTTATATTTTTAAATATAACTCGGGGTTACCTGTAGCATGTTGGTTAGCACAACAGCCTATGCCCAAGGTCCCGGGTTCAAACCAGCAGGTAGACCTAGGATTGTTAAATGGGAGTGAAAAATCCTTAGTTATGCCGTCCTTCGGAGAGGATGTTAATGCCGGTACGATGTGCTTGTTAAATACAATAACTCTACATTGAAGTTTGTTTTTTTCTACCTTAAATTAAATTTCTATTTTATTCCAAACCTTTTATCTGACTGCTCTGTAGTCCTAAATTGTTATAAATCCTCCTAATAAGTAAAATACAATATATTTTTTGGGAGCACCTGTAGCAGGGTGGCTAGCATAACAGTCTTCTATGCCCAAGGTCCTGGTTCAAACCCGCAGGTGGCCCAAGGATTTTTTTAATGGGAGTAAAAATCCTTAGTTTTTCTGTCCCTCGGAGAGGACGTTAAAAGGTGGTCCCGAGCCTGTGAGATGTCAGTTACTCGTCAAAGATCCCTATCCTAATTAAACCTGGATCGGCAAAATTTAGGACTTCCACTACGGGCGATGCTACCTCCGTCCGATTAGCATAAAGGGACGTTAAATAAATAAACAAACAAAAAAGGCAACATAATAACTCTAAGTTGTAGATTTTTTTCACCTTAAATTACATTTCTACATATTTCAGACCTTTTATCTGACTGCTCTGTAGTCCAAAATACTCCTAATAAGTAAAATATAACATATTTTGCCTATATTAAAGCCACACAGTTATCAGATGTTCCAAATTAATTAAGGCTAAAAATGCAGGTAGAAGGTTATCGTATGATGGGATCTCCATAGTGTGTAGATAATTACTAGAATCGAGTAATTGCTGGGGAAGACCTTCATCATTCTCTTTCTCCTTTACAATCCAGAGAGCTGTTCAGATCAGTTTGATATTTCTGAACATACCCATTAGGTTCAACGTTGTAAAATTTTAACCCAAATATAAAACATCTGGTGCGGAGAACACACGACTTTCACTTACCTCGGCTGTCAAAATCAATTTAAGAACTATTAGATAAACTTAATCTAAATAAAAACATAATTCAGTTTCGTTGGAAACATTATTTATATAAAATAATATAGTAATTTACAAATTGTTACACATAATTATCAGCAATAATTGTATGCAGTATTTGTGGCTTTACATTACCCTTAACAACTTACATTACCATAGGATATTACATTTTCTAAAATCTTTAGCTTTTTAACGGTATAGTATGCATGTATATTACTGTTCATGTGTTCAAAAACAAAAAATTTGATTAAAAAATATGTTTTCAGTTTTCCACCTTTAGTTGGATATCGAATTCATTCAACTTACACATTTTCCTGTTTTTCATCAATGGCAACAAGATGATATGGTTATTTTAATAGAATTACAAAATTAAAAGTAGCTATTATTAAAGCTTATTAGATATTAAAGCCCATCAAATTTTACATCGATATGGAGAGTTTAATCAAAATCGTTAGTGCCGTTTTAGAGAACATCGTAAAAAGATGCAAAATGCATGGTATGAAGTGTCTCTTCCGGTTAGCTAATTGTGATGAAAAAGTTTCTGTAACATCTCGGGCGTATAGCTGTCTTAAATATAACACACAGAAATTCTTTCGGGGTTGGTCATTTGGACTCAAGGGACTCTGAAACGTATATTTTCGTCGAAAACTGGAATTCAAAAATTTTCACGAACGCAATACTTTCCCTTACTATATATTTCATACATAGGTAAGTGAAAGTAAAAACAGTAGTTAATCCTAAAACTTGTTTTAGAAATGCCCAATCTTATACTTTTTAAACTTTATTTGATTTATTTAGATTTTATACACGACGTTAAGTTCTATTTTTATTTCTCTGTAGATAAGGAAGGATCGAATAACAATGTAAATTGCTTCAGTTCGATATGATTATTCACTATTAATGTTAATCATCACATTGGCGAAGGTTCAAGTGGATAAACTGATAAGTAGTTTTTTGTTTTTTTAAATATCTGAATCATTGCTAAGGACAAAGGTGTAATTCGTGATATATTTTTACTTTCATTTACCTAGAAAAGTATGCGAAATTCGTATTTATTTTCATTTAATTTATTTATTTATTTTTAACAACTATTAATTTATATAATTCTTTTTATCTAATAAATCTTTTAAAAGAGATTCTTATATATCAAAATCAATAACCGAAAAGTTTATTGTTTTTAAAAATATCCGGTTAATAATGTAAAATTACAAGATCATTCAGAGTCAAAAGTATTCGGAAATCGTAATATCCTCTTGTTTAATGATTTCAAAAGTTCATATCCTCACTTATCAATTATCTAAGCAATTCTTCTCCCTTGTGTAAGTAATACCCACCCATCCTCGGAAAGTATTTATGTTAAAACAAGGCCCTAAAATAAAAACGCAACAACGGCTTCGAATAATTTTTAATAGAGAAACATTGATTAATTGAAATATTAAAAGAAACAGATGAGAATATGTGGATCGCTATGTATAGAGTAGATAATGTAATAATAAAATATAAAAAAAAAAAAAATTAGCGTTCAAAAAATATTAAATGTTAAAATTGAAAGACTGATTATTCATCAAATAAGAAAACAATAACTCAAATGAGTAAAACTTACCTTATTTCTGAATTATGCAGAACTTCTGGATACAAAATAAGTGTTTCAACTGTTCGCCACGTTTTAAAAAAACATGACGAAAAGAAAAACATGGTACAAGAAATATGGAAAACGTCTTTCAGCAGGCAAGGCAATAAGAGGATAGGCTGAATGTTTGTAACATTCTTATAAAGAGAATGCTGATGAATTAAAATGTTTAAAGATGACTCTTATACCATAATAGATGATTTTTACAAAGAAATTATGGTTTGGAGGAAACCAAATAAAGAATTTACTATGCGATAGTAAAACACCTTGAGCGGTAGGTGATAGTAAGTCTGTTTTTCTTTGAAACAGTTAAATAACATTGGATTCATGGACAGAATTATGATATGCTTGATTATTTTTGAAGTACGAAAAGCCAGAATTAAAAATAGAAGAAAAATGACGAATAAATTAAATATTTAACATACGCGCGATCAGGACTCTGGACATTTGGAATTTTTCAAAAGTTCACTGAAATCTCTCTTCCATTATTTCTTTCAAATTTAACTAACTATTTGTGGGTCCTACTAAAAAGGAAAATCAGGAAATACTATATTCACAATGAAAATGGCCTAAAGAAACAATAAGTGCTTGAGTGGGATAATATTTCACACAAAACAATCAGTTAATTAGTAAGATTAATTCCTAGTATGCTAAAATGTATAATTACAAAAACCTTCACCAACAGGATGCTAATTTATGATCTCTGCATTAATATAATCAGGAAACCACGTAATTCCGAATTCTTTTGAGACCAATTGACATACACTATGTTTAATTGTTTCGTAAATGAACGTACAAAACGTTAAAAATAAAATTATTTATATCGTCATTTTTGGTTTTAGCTATTATGAACCATCCTTCTAACATTATAAAGTGATAAAAAAACTTCTTAAAACATAAACAATAAGTTAAGAACAAGTTAATTACGGATTAATAGTGAATTCCGAATACTTCCGACACTCACCGTATTTCATGGTATGTCTGTGAGTCCGCACGAATGTGTGTTTGAGTGTAACGTAAAACCAGCTAAAAAACTAAAATTCCTACGAAACTTGAATTTCATATTTATGAAGAAATGTGTTACAGATGTTAAGATAACTTTTTCAAAATTAACAACAAAAGTGGACCTATACATTTTTCTATTTTTTTTCTTTCAAAAATGGCTGTAACGATTTTTATCAACCTCGTAGTATCAACGTATAAATTCACTTCAATATCAGAGACATTAACTTTAACGGTTTTAAATTAATCTGACAGAGCCCATACACCAAATTTTATATCGACAATTTTTTTCATTAATAGAAGTAGAATAGAAATTTCATAACCAGAATGATGAATGTATAAATATAAACTATAAAACAATAAGAAAAAACATAAATATTTTCTCCCAAAAAAGAGGAATTAGTTATAATGTATGTGTATAACCACGGTCGTAGAAAGGAAGGGTCCTCGCCAAATAAAATTAAAATATAAAAAGTAAAATATGTTATTAGGGTAAAAAAATGTGGTTATTGTTTTTTACTTCCAAGCTTCTACTTAATTTTCAAATTATAATATAGAAATTATTTGAAAAAAATGTTATATATTATTAAACCACTTGCATCCCTTCCCTCCTCTCCCCGCCCAAACGAAAATTCCGGGTACGCCCATAAATATAATATATCGCGGGCAAACTAAAAATCTGGTGCGACCAACACACACGACTTTCACTTACCTCCGTTGCTAAAATAAACTTAAGGGCTTTAAAATAAAGTTAGAGATGTAAAAAAGGTTACATTACATAGTATTTTGATAGTCAACAGGCGTCTTATTAAATAATATACTATGTTACTATCTAAAACAAATCTGTTGGTTTTATCTGCTTTTCATCGCTCTACGTTACCTTTTATAACTTTGTGTATAACATGAATAACTTTGGCATTTAAGCCCAGTCATACTATTTCAATCATAATAAAACCTACATCATAATAAAGCCAATTCAATTTTACATCGATAAAGCAAGTTTCTTCAAAATCGTTAAAGCCGTTTTTGAGAAAATCGTAAAAAGGTACTAACACATGGTATAAAGTGGCTCTTCTGGTTAGCAGATTTCGTTAAAAAAAGTTTCATTTCAGGCATATACGCTCCTAAAATATGAAATTTCAATTGTTTACAATATATTCTGTATAAAGGTTTTTGAACGGAAAAAAAGTAAAGAAAATGATAATGGAACAAAACAAATCGTAGAAGAAGAGTGAAAAAAATTAACTTCAGAAGAAACAATACTTTACACTTTGCCGAATGAAATAATTCATAAAATAATAAATATCTATGGAGAAGTAATTGCAACAGAAACTAAACGTCAACCTCTAAAATTTATTACAAACATTAGAGGGCAAAACAGTAAAAATGTGTGATGCACGGACCCGATTTTTAATATTTCATTCTCATGAATGATGCCAAGTGATAATAAAATTAAAAGTGAATAACGTGTGAATCACAAAGCGAATAAAGGAGACGTGAATTACGTTTTATATAAACTCAAAAATGTTACTTATCATCTTCATCAACTAGACCTTTTATTTATTTTTTTTTTTGTTTTACATTTATTTATATTTACAACTGTACAAAGATATACATCAAGTAAATGTGATGATAATTAAGAAAATTACATGAATATACATGTAGAGACACTACCCATTGGCAGCACTCTAAAAGTCTAAACTGGAAGGTCTCGGGGCCATCTTCTTTTCAGACGCCTGGGAGGATTATCAGGAATCGAAGAGGGAGCAAGGATTGAAACTAGAGGGTTAGAGTGGGAATGAAGTTTGTCATGGAAGCAATGGTACCTGGTTCGGGCTAAGTCAGCAACATATGGATTATTAAGGCCCTTACGGATGAGTTCATTCGTGAAAAAGTAAGGAGCATTGAGGATTTTCCGAAGGATTTTTGATTGTAAAGATTGGATACGAGAAGAGTTTGATGGTTTAGTAGAACCCCACAGCGCTACTCCATATGTCCATATCGGTCTTATGATGGTCATATAAATGAGTCTTTTGTAGTTGAGGGGCAGGTTTGAACGTTTGTCCAGTAAGTGTTGAAGTAGTCGAAAACGTCGGGCAGTTTCTTGTCGTTTTAGTCTTGTATGAGGATACCTTTTATTTTACATATTAAATAAACTTATGTCTTCTTTTTTTTTCAGCTTCTGATTACTTCGACATTTGTCACACATCAGATCCTAAATTCAATGATTGTATCAAAAGCACATTATTAAAATTACGAGAGAAACTCATCAAAGGTAATAATCTATATTTTCATTTGAAATCTTTAATAAATACTCTATTTGATAAGATGTCACAAAAAATAGGTATCATAAACTTGCCGATAGCTCGGATCCATTGCATAGTTTAAGACCTTTGGTGTTCTTCAAAAACTAACTTCAATATATTAAAATTAACTGTAGTATTAGTAAGGTAAAATAATATTTGAAATCAAAGAAATATTTTAATTTCAACTAAATTTAATTAATTTAGCAAGTTTAATGAGTCAGAAAGTATTTGTAGTGGTTTCAAAATTGTATCCTCTATCTGGATTTAGCAACGCAATGAGGAGCATTGTTCTCAACAGTTTTGTTCCAAGAAGAGACTTTGATTATCAGAAACTTGCCTTGGCTAAATAGTTGCTTGCAAAGGTTTAAAGCTTGTCAACACTTGGAACAAACATGTCACAAAACCGTCAGGCTAAGATTTGTTTAATCATGCCATCCATCTAAATAATACAGAGTTTAAGACGGTCAGCTCGTGTAAAGAATATCTTTGGGACACACTTGGCAGACTACTTTACTCTGTAGTAACTGGAAAGAACAGATTGGTTAAAGATACGGTAGAAAATGTAAGATGTTATTTCATTTTTTAAGTAAAATAATAAATATATCCAAATAAAAATGATCATCAATTAATTTATAGAATAAGCAATTTAAATAAAAAATTACGGTACAATACATCGTGTAAACATTACACAAAATATATGTTACTTTAATAATAATTGTTTAGGGATACCATCTTTGAATCTGCAACCAATAGAACCTATGAAGATAGAAAAATTAGAGCTGAAGCAAGGAAGCGGGGAGAGCTTTCAAATGTATCAAAAATTAACTAATCTAAACTTTTATGGTTTAAGCGAATATACAATAGATTCTTTAAAGTAAGTATTTTTTCGACATTTTTGTTGTTTTTAGGTTTACTTCTTAGTACTAAAAATTATATATATATTTTTAATAATAAATAATGAAACTTTACAACAGTAATAATTTAACCCTTTTACTATTAAATACTCTAGACAGTATTATTATTATTATTATTGATGATGATTATTATGAGCAAAAACGTCAATGCAAAGCAAACATCTTGAACAAAAAAAAATGAGGTGTAAAGAGATCCATTTTATATTGAAACTTCAGCCAAAAATTGATGGTGACTGAAAAATAATATTTAAAAAATAACCCATAAAGAATCTTGGGATTAGTGTATATAGAGATTCATACTATATCTAAGCCAACGGCCTTGCAAGGAGGTATTTGGACGTGACATGTTCAACCTTCAGGAATTTTGGTATCCACTTTATAAATGCTGGATGTGCCACTGGAGGGTCTCCATACTCCAAGGTTGCCACCAGCTGAAATAACAGCAGGTTAGACTAGAGCTCTATCCACTATATCACTCATATCCGCATTACGAAGACTACCTGCTATAAAAAAAGGGTGAGAGAAATAGTTCATAATTAAATACAATTTATTTATGGGTAATATGTTAATGAAAGTATTTATTTCTATTGGGATAAGAAGCGTTGAGTAGCTTTTTTTTTAATTTTGGATTGAATTCGTTTTGGTATGATTTTGACAAAATATCAGAAAAAAAATTAGCACCTGATCGACGGTAGAATAAGAGGAATAAACTCAGTCATTGGGCGGTCAGGAAAATAATACATAGATATCGGTTTAACTAGAAAAAAAGAAATATTTACAAAATTTATATTAAATCAAAATAGTCGCCACTACTGTCGACACATTTCTGGCAACTTTTTGATTCCTTCGAAATAGAATTCCCTATCTTTAGAATTGATAAACTTCAAAAACGCGTCTTATAATTCCATTTTGTAAGTCCATTTTTTTTTTTGTCAGAACCAGTGTTTCATGTGTATATAAAAAAAAAAAAAAAAAATGATAATCCATAGGCGAGAGTTCTGGTGAGTAGGAGGGATGTGGTAGAGTTCCATATCCAAACTCCAACACTGTGACATCACACGTGAGACATGTAACCGGGCGTTTTCACGCAATAAATTAGACTCCTTCCAATTCAAGAAAAATGGTCAATCATTCATTATTGCCAATTTCTGATGCTTTGCATTATTTGGAATTCATTTCTAATTGTTGTAAAGTACTACACTATTTTAATTTATGTTGAATTGTCTTATTATCCATTAATTCGCATTCTTGGCCAGACATAGATTCTTTATTATGTCAAATCTAATGTTATTCTTAGAGTACCTAGTCCCACAATATTTTTTTCTTATTTAATTTGGTTACAATTCGGCATTGATGGTTTTTTAAGTAATTCGATGACTAACAATTATTTTATTTATTTTTTAAGTTGGAGGTTTTTGAACATGCTTTGCTAATTATCCTTTTTTGTCGAGCCACTGTCCAGAAAGTCAAATAAGAAAGTTAAATAAGTGTCTACTTTTCATTGTAAGTAACAATTCTGGACAGAAAAGGGTCGTTTTTATTTCGGAAAAGAAGTGTAGCACAAACTTCATAAGCTGTTTGTTTTTTGTTTATTTTTCGTTATTATTTAATGTGGATCCATTTTTCGATCCATTTTTTCCATTCAACATTTTTCGTTATGGATCCACACATAATAATTATAATTACAATCGCCTTGAGGTCTATTTGCTAAGGTTGTTTCCTAGCAAATTCTCAAATTCAGTTGGTGCTTTAACTGTTAATATGGTAATATGGTAACTTATGGTAATATATTACTAGATTAAACAATTGGTTCTGTAACGGAAATAAGATCTAAATTAAATTCTATACTACATTTTAAACTACCCACCTAGATGATTTTATATTCTCTTCGCTAAAGATATATAATTTATAAATTGACAATGCTTAGGCTTTTTATCAAAATTTATGATGGAAAACAGGGGACAGTAATAACTATAACGAAAGAAATAAGAGTTATATTATTTAATCAATAACAAATAATTATGAGAGTAATTTGTTTACTGCGGCAAATCAAAAATCTTTGTTTAGGACATAATAAGAAGATTCCATGCACAAAGCTTTTAGCCTCCAAAATACCGGTAAACAACTAACCAGTCAAACCGGTTGATTTTTTTTGTTTCAAGTAATTTTCATAAACCCAAGATTTTGTATTAGGAATCATCTTTTTTAAAAGACATCTTAAATTTCTAGCTTTGATTATGGGAAGAAACAGATGAATCACACCCTGTCATTTCCACATATTAAACTGGAAGGAGATTACTTGATTGACGGAAAGATTCTTATCTTACCCATCAAAGGAAGTGGAAAAGTGACTTATACTTGTAGTAAGAAAAGACATTTACAGTTATGAAATACTAATTTTTATTAATTCATTCGTTTATACTTAAATTTATCTTTTAACAGCCAATGTCACAATTGACAGCGTAGTAACCTTTGAGACGATTGAAAAAAACAAAGAAAAATTTATACGAATCAAAGATTACAAGTTACGCATTAAACCAAAGCATGCAGAAATGTATTTTACAAATCTGTTCAATGGAGACAAGAGACTGGGTAAGTAAAAACCTTTATTTTTGAACATATATTGGATTTCTTATGATTTAAGATTAACAACCAACGTGGAGAAACAACCATCAATTGTGTTTCATAACGGCCTTAATATTGTAATAAGTACTTATTCATACAAAATAGTTATTTCTTTCCCATCTTAATGAATCTACTTTTCCGATTGCAACAGGTTCCTTTATTCATTTAATGTCACTTTTATGCTACAATAGCTAATCGTAATATGCTAGATTGAGAGTCCTAAATTTGTCCTAATAAGGTTTAATCGGGAAAGGGCTAATTAACGACCACTTGCCATCACAGGTTTTTACGTCCCCTCCGAAGGACAAGGATTTTTTCCGCCTTGTTCTGAAATTTGTATATATCTGTTGAGAAATTCTAGTGCAATCTACGGGGTTTTAACCCACTACCTTGGTTATAGAAGGTTATTATGCTATCCACTGTACTACAGGTGACTCTCCCATTGTAATAAGTTCCTTGATTTCATAATATGTACCTGAACAATCTATACTCTATATGTTTCTCGATTTATAATTATGTGTGTCTCCACTATACTAAGGAGAGCATCCTTTAAGACAGTTTGATTCAATTTATTAAATCTATATTATCTGGAAATCCTAGGAAATGTAGGGAATGGTGGTAGTTTTTTCAACACCAAATTGTTTTGACAACCTTCTTCAAGTTCCAAATTTAAAAAGCAAGCTACGGGAATCGGCCTGTTTCAATCAACTTTTCGTCGTGAATTCAGAAGATAAATCCGATTGTATTAAAAGTGAACACCTTGAATTATTAATGGTGATTAGGTACATTCATTTTGAAATGACTTTGAGTGGGAAACCTAAATATTGCTGGGATACTAACTTAAAAGCGCAGTACAAGACAACCAAAACATCTACGATATCATTTTAACACTTGGAATCGGAGATGAAACACGAAGTTTGGATAAATGGGACTATATCTCCACATAGGAAACAATTGAGGAATGGGACCGATGGTGGATCGCTACTTCCGAAAGGAAGTACCTCCCGGACAATTGCATAAGAATCATCAGGCCAGAGGAGTTCCGAGCTAAACTCCACAATTTTGTGCTGGATATTGATCTCCAATATCCCACATGCGGTTTTTCGGAGACTGCGGGATATGGAGAAACGACCGGCACTGCTGTTCACTGAAGAGCTTAAAGTCAAGATAATGAGAGCTACGGTGATATTCCTCCTCACTGAGGTGGTGTTTCTTAAGTTAGTGAGTAAGAACAACTTCCCGTTTTTCAAAAAGTTCTTTTACGGCTGAAATACGGCTTAGGACCAACCCACTAAAAACTTACAGCCAAAAGGAGTAGAGAGGCAATATCAGAAATATAACCCAAGGAAGGAAGCCATTCAGTACCGGAGCGATAGAGGTGGATGTGGATAAACTCAATTACTCAATTAATGAGTATCAGTGCTGTAAAGTACGTTCGCTACCGATTCCCGCATAGCCGAAACGCGAGGAAGAGTTGAAAATAAATTAGAAACATACTATGTCAGCTTCACAAAAGGAAATGCTATAATGATCGTGTAATTATTATTATTAAATTATTATCCTACAATGGCCCTTTACTTTACTATCAAATATTCTCTTGATACAGCCACTACATTCGCAAATCTGGCAAATGACAGTATCAATTATGTATAGGGAACCAACAATCAAACAAATAATCACTTTATTTTTCATTAAAAAAAAATATTATGGAATGATTCCTCATCTTTCTTTATATAGATTTAAGAAATCCGCGATAGCATAAAAAATAAAATAAATAAACGTAAAATACCAGAGGTGCAACCTGAAATATCGATCACCTTGATTGAAGAGACACAAACATAGCTGTCAGATTTTTTTTTTTATGGTTTTTCCTTATCTAGACGATAAGGCCAAAACAGTAAAAAAAGCTTGCAGATATTTCTATTGAACAACTATAAAATTCTTGTAAGGCTTCCAAGTAGATCATGTATCATGTCTTTAATATAACACTGTGACATATTTTCTACGAAAATAATGAGAATCTATACTGTATTGAAATTTTTGATTGTACATTATCGGTTTTGTGGAATTTTCAAATTCAATATAGAAAGGCAACAGGATAGAAAAGTTTTTTGGACACATTGAATGTGTCGACCAGGTTTCATTTCAAGAAATCTCAATTATTTTCTCACAACCTTGCTATTATCTCAGTTATTTCCAAGTTTTTATTTTTTTTTAAGCGAATTTTTACACTTTAGCGAGAAAAAAATGGTACTGGAGCTAAGTGATCATGTTTTTTTTTTTTGTTTTTTTAATGCTAAATGTAAATCACTTTATTTGTTAATTTACTAATTTTCAAAATGAAAAAAACAATTATATTATTTTTCTTCGTTTTTAAGGTGATGCAATGAACAGATTCCTAAACAGTAACTGGAAGGAAGCCTTCGAATCCTACAGGGAGCTACCAGAAAAAGCTTTTGCAGACTTTATGAAAATACATATGAACTATGTCTATACAAGATTTCCTGAAAATGAAATATTTCCTGAATGAAACTAAGAGGAAAAAAAAAAGGAAATAATAACATAAATAATGATTGTTCAATTATGAAGAAAAGCATTTGAAAGACTGAACCCACATATTTATGTATCGTGAAAACAGTCTCTTTATCTGAACATTAACATAATGTGTTTATTTTTACATCCGTTTAATTTTTAATTGGAATATTTATTTAAATATTCAAAACTAAAACCCATTACTGTATAAATAGTCACATTATATTCGAATGTACACATCATCACAAATTTATTTTAAGATAACAGATAAAAAATCAAATTCTTTGAATTTGGTAAACATTCTGTTTTGATAACTTGGTTCATGAAAATAACTTAAGTGAATAGTTTATATAAGTTATATTTAAAAGAAACGGCAACATCCCATAGTTATATAATATAATAAGTGAAGGAATAAACATCCTACTTCACAGGTTGCAACAACTATTATTTTTAAAACATAAAAGATAAATAAATAAAAAGCATTTATTTAATAAATTATGAAGTTTTGCATTTCATACACCCAGTATTAAAAAAGAATACGTAACCCATAATTTATGGTGATTTAGAATAATGAATATAAATGACAATTGACCTTTCTACTCATGGATTTTTAGAAGCTAAATAAGAACATCATAAAGTAATAAGTCGTTATGAAGTCATTAAAGCTTTTAATGCCTAAACAATTAAAAATAAAGAAATGTATTCATTCAATATTTTCATTATTTAAGTATAATTGAAGTTCATCTTTTCACTGTGTCAGTGAGAAAAGCCTTTGACATTAAATTTAAAACATTCAAGTATTTATAACTATATATAAAAAAAGGAGAAAAAGTTAGACATAAACACATATGAAATTAATAAGATAGGGTAGGAATAGCTTGAAGTATTTATTTAAATTTTATTAATAAGTTCAAAATATCAGGCCGACCGTATAATTAAGGAACAACTATAAATTTTATTATGGATTTAGAAACATAATTCAACTGACTTCAATAATTCAATGTTACTTAGCATAAATATAGTTGATTCTATGATAATCTGCCTTTTTCATATAAATTATTGAATTATTCTTATAATCATATTAATTTTTTTACTGATTTAAAACAATGTTTTCCATGTTACAATTTTTTTTTTTTTTAATAAATAAAATATTTGAGTTCATTTATTGCTTTTTATAAAAATTGTGTTCCTCTTCTATGCTCAAGTTTAACCAACTACAAATTTATACAGATTTAGTTGAAGATAATAAATAATAATGTTGAAAACATACATACAAATAAAATAAAATCACAAAATTTTAACGAAATATTGTTCTACCATTGGCCAAAAATTAATCAACCGATCTAAAGAAAATGTTCAGACAGCTTGGAGGCTATTAAATGAAGATTTAAAATAATTTTTGTTGGGAGATAGAAGCTTTAGGGTTGCTATTGCCAATATAAAAGGAACTGCAATGACCTAAAGAAAAATGATTTATGGTGAAATAAAACTGAAGGCCAGCAATTTCTACTAAAATGTTGGCCTTCAATAAATAGTTTTCATGCTAGACTTACCACCACACCATACACACACAACACACACACACACACACACCTTTGTGAGTGACTAGATTATTTAGCGAGTCTGGAACGAGAGACTGCTTTACAAACTCCATCAATTTTTCACCCCTACATATTTCCTACTAATGCGTTCCTACCTTACTGGCTGAACCTTTAAGATAAACCATAACTTTTCTTATTTATCAATATTTCTCCAATCTGCTGGAGTGCCTCAAGGTTGTATCTTAGGTCCTATCCTCTACCACCTTTTTACAGATGACATTCCACTCCATCCCACACTGTCCTTAATACTTATGCTGATGACACGTGAGTCTTATCCATCCATAATGATCCAACTACTGCATCACAAACCCTTCATTCCCACATCACATCTATTGAAGAATGGGGTCAAAATTGGAGGATTAAAATAAATCCCAACAAATACCACCAAATCACATTTACCTTTTGTTGCAAACTGACGACTTCCTGCCCTCTCCCACAATATCCTTTAATAACATCACACCTTACTGTAGAACAAATCTGATACCTAGGACTCCATCTTGACAAGTGCCTTACTTGGAACCTCACACAAGATTGAAACAACAAGAAACTGCTCGAAGATACCGATTACTACACAACACTTACTAGACAAACATTCAAAACTTTCAGTATATTACAAAAGACTCATTATCATCTCTATTATCAGACCTATTGGGACATATGGAATCGAGCTTTGGGGCTCTACTAAACCATCTAATTCCTCCCTCATCAGATCATTACAATCCAAAATCATTCGCAAAATCCTGAATACCCCTTATTTTGTCACAAATCAACTCCTCCATAATGACCTAAACATCCCATTTGTTACAGACATAGCCCGTAATCTCTTTTCATTCTAAACTCCCTGCCCACACAAACCCACTTCTCCATTATTTATCTTCCTTAGAGATTCCTGATGTATAGATGTATAGAAAAGTCACCAATATGAGACGAGAATTCCAGCCTCGATCTATTGCCTGTAGAGATAAAAGTGGAAATCTGCTCAATAACATAGAAGATGCTTTTAAAAGATGGACTGAACAATTTAGTGAACTCATAGGTAGGAACGAAGAGTATAGTACAGGAGAAAGAAGAGCGGATCAGATGGAAGAAGAGCTAACGGATGACAGCGAAGAGCTGCTCCCTTCCTATGACTAGGTATGGAAGGCAATAGAGAAGCTGAACAATAATAAGTCCGCAGGAACGGATGGTTTTCCAGGAGAACTTTTTAAGAGTGCAGGTCAGGATTTTGTGAAGGAATTAACATATCTCATGGAGCGGATTCGGACAGAGGAGGAAATGCCTGAAGACTGGAATAATGGAATGATCTGCCTAATACACAAGAAAGGCGATCCGTTTATCTGTAAAAACTACAGAGGCATTTCTCTGCTGAATACAGCATACAAAATATTATCCATTATAATATTCACCCGATTACTTCCGTATGCAGAAATTATTATAAAGGACTACCAATGTGGCTTCATGCGAGGTAAATCAACCACTGATCAGATCTTCACGCCAAGACTAATCCTGGAAAAGACATTAGAATTTGGAATTACAACGCACCATTTATTTGTGGACTTTGAAGCTGCGTATGACTCCATAAATAGAGGGATGCTTTATAAAGCTATGGGAGAGATGAATATACCGCCCAAACTGGTCTGTATGGTGAGAGTAGCCATCTCCAACACGAAATGTCTAATTAGGATCCAATCCAACCTGTCAGATCACATACAAACATGGAACGGACTGAAGCAGGATAGCCATAGCTCTGGAGAAAGTGATAAGGGATTCTCAAATACAAACAGCCAGACATATCTTTAATAACAGTGTTCAGCTACTAGCTTATGCAGATGACATAGATATAGTCAGTAGATCAGAATCGGGCATAAGAGAGGCTTTTAAAGCTTTAGACCAATCTGCTAAAACAATGGGACTTACCATAAATGAATCCAAGACCAAGTATATGGTTGCAGGGACTGAGGTACGAGAACCATGTATTGAGATACAAGGATACAAATTTGAAACAGTTCAGGGATTTGTGTACCTCGGGTCGTTTGTAGAAGCCAAAAATAATTCCTCCAAAGAAATAGAGAAGAGAATTTTAGCTGCTACGAGGGGTTATTATGGTCTAACAAGAATATTTAAAACTAAAGAGAGGGAGACCCCGAATGAGATGGTTGGGCCAGGTTGGAAAAGATGCAGTGCAGCTGGGGGTGTCAGGCTGGTGGACGATGGCCAGGAATAGGGAAGAGTGGGGAAGGTTTCTTTTGGAGGCCAGGGCCCGAACTGGGCTGTAGCACCGAGGATGTATGCATGTATGTATGTAGATATTCCTGATAATCCTCCAAGGCGATTGAAAAGAAGGGGGCCTCAGAACCTACTGCCTGAAAATAGTGAAGTGCTGCCATAGGGCAGTTCTTTCTCACGACATTTTCATGACTTTCTTCACTCTGCATATTTCCTCATTGTGTTGTTTAATTCAGATGTAAATTATAATTAAAAAAAAAGAGAAAAGTTATTTGGACCCAGGGGACCCTAAAATGAGTATTTCCGTTGAAAACTGGAATTCGAAAATTTTCATGATCACAATCCTTTTCTTTACTGTTTATTTCACATATAGATTAGTGGAAGCAAAAAGTACAATGTGTAGAGACCACAGTTTGTTTTATGAGGTTAAAAAGCTAAAAACAGCTTGGTAATCAATATAAGTTGATTCCTCATAATCTGTTTATCTAACATAAACATTTAATTCTACAAAAACTCAATTCTGACTGGTAATATTTAAATTTTCTTGTTTAAGAACATTTCTTACACGTCCCAGCTAAACCAAGAATAAATTTAGAAATAGAAATCTGAACATTACAGTATTATATAACATTAATACTGTAGATCTCCCATAGCAATAGATTGAAAATTGACATCAAGGCCTATGGTTCAGAAAGCTATGAACTTGATACATAGCAACTTACTGCTTATCCTGATAGATGAAAGCCACAAACTGGGAAGGTTGAAATAAACATGATTGTAGAAGAATATAAAATAGATTATTTCAGTATAGGCATCATACAGGTATGCCAAATGAAAAGTTGAGATATTGGTGAAATTCATCGCAGAAACTACAGATTACCTGGCCTTCAGTGTTAAGGTAAATAAATTATTACCTAAATAATTATATTTTAAGAATGGTATCCAAGACGTTTTTCTTCAAAAACATGATTAATGTGATAAAAGAGACTGTAAAGCAGAACCACAATCTAGATACTTCAAATTTATAAAAGTCTGTAACAGATCCAAAGACTTAAACACATAAAAGTCAGTTAGTCATTCAGGAATCCTTTAAAGACTACTTTAAGAGGAATAGAAAATTAAAGACCAAGGTTAGCAAGATGTTAAGGATTAAAATTCAGAAGTCAAATAAATACTTCAGGTTACAGAAAACATATATTAATATAATTTTATAATATATAAATATAACAATCAAATAAATATAAATTGTCAATGATCAGCAAACTTGTAAATGACTGATTAACATAAAGATTAATTATATTCTTAAAAAACTAATCTCTATGTATCATAAAATGCTATATACATATTGCAGGAATATAATATATACAAGTATAATACATCTTCATTAAAAATATTTACTATAATACAGGAATTGTACAAAAATAATGCTTAATGACTAATTATTAAATTAATAACAAAACACATTAAATTGGTCTTTCTTTTTAGTAAATTATGAAACTTATTAAAATATCCTGTAATTAACATTTCATTCATCATCATCATCATCATCACCAGCATCATCACGACTTTTTATCACTTTCCAATTCTTTGCAGCATCAAGTGCATCTTGAGCAATGTCCTTTATCTTCTTTTTCTCTTCTTCGCCAATTAAGGTAAAAGCCATTAATATCTCCATTATG
The DNA here is from genome assembly GCA_023052935.1 of Piezodorus guildinii. Lineage (NCBI taxonomy): Eukaryota > Metazoa > Arthropoda > Insecta > Hemiptera > Pentatomidae > Piezodorus > Piezodorus guildinii. The sequence continues at coordinate 61,844,226 of CM041297.1, forward strand.
TCTGTTTCAATTATTTTTTCTGCCAGTTCTTTACTAGCAGAGATAATATTATTAACAATGACCACAGCACGTTGCTGAATATCAACATTAGGATGACCTAGAATCATGTGAAATATTTCTAGCCAAGACTCCACATCAAATATTTTCTTACAACACTTTTTACTAGTAGAGGTCAACATTGCTAATGCTCCAGAAGCAGCTTTCATGGTTTCTTCATCTTCTTCTCCAGACAGCAACACCAAGAACTTTACCTTGTCATTCTTGCCTTCAAACAGCTCAACAACTTTAGGAGAAATAACCATGTTTGTCATTACTTGCGTTGCTGCTCGGCGTAACAGTTCGTGATCTTCATACATCATTGCCTCGATTTTCGGAATACCACCTTCCTTTAAAATAAGAGTACGAACAGATTCGTTCATAAAAGCTAAATTACAAAGAGCAAGAAGTGCTTCCATATTTTCCAAAGCAGTAAATTCTGGATGTAGTAATGCTAGTAATGGACGGACAACCTCCATGCATCTCTGACCAGGAAAAGCAACAGCTGGATCCATTGTAATTCCAAGTCGAGCAAGAGCTTGAGAAGCATTTCTAATGCCTTTTTCAGTTCCTGCATAAGTCAATTTTAAAAGAGTCTTTACAGCACCTTGCTGCACCATTATTCCTCTTAAATCTACTTGTGATGCTAAGGTGTTAAATATTCTTGCAATCATTTCTTTTGAACTATCAGATTCTGTTTTCGCTAAAGAAACTAAAGCACTAACTGCTCCTTCCTTGACAATAATTACACAACGTTGTGCAACAAAGTCTGGATCATCAAGTTCATGTTCTTGGGGAATATGATGTTTAGCAAACTTAGCTAGTTCAACAAGTTCAGGCAGTACCTCTTGTTTATCATAAGCATTAACAATGTTAACTAAAGTAGTAACAACACCATAAACAGCTGCTTCGTTCCCTGATTTAGCAAGATCAAAAAGAGCTCTAAGTGCCGGTTTGTCATTGACCAGTTTTTCTTTTACATCAGCATCTAAAGTGAGATAAGATAAGCCTTCAGCAGCCCAACGACGCGTTTCCTGATCTTTGGACTTGCTAACAAGGAATTTCTTGCATGCTTCTGCCAATCTTGTAGTAGCACCATCAGCAAAAGGTCTTATTGAAGCATCAGTACCTCCTGAACTTCCTAATTTACATAAACCAACTAAAGCACGAACTCTAATACCGAGATCTTTGGATTGATAGAGCTTTTTCAAAATCTCAGCACCTTGACTGACAATTGTTTTAACTTTCTCTTTCTTAGAAGCAACAGCAATTATACATTCACAAGCAACTTTTTGTTGCAAAATATCATCACTATTGGCCATTACAAGAACCATTTCCATCATACCTTCTCTTGATAGTATATTATTACCAATTTCTATGGGTCCCAATAATAATGTGGTAATCGCAACAACAACCCGTACTTTTGATTCTAATTCTGGAGTGATTAACTTGCCTTTAATAAAGTCATCAATGTTTTCCATATATTTTGCTCTTAATTCATCATAGTACATATTCTCATAAATTCTGGCTAAGCATATAGACACAAACTTTCTGGTTGACTCTGTTATATCCATGGAAGATTCATATTTGTACTCTTTAAGTTCACTAGCCACTTCCATTAGACGTTGAAGACCCTTGATTTTGACGAGTTGCTCAGCCCAATTAATAGCTTTGTAATGAACATTTCTTGAAATAAGCTGAATGATAGCATCACGGGCCAGACCACTTACAGACCTACTGGTACAGCCATACAACAAGCAAGTCAACAGCGTATCGATTTCAGCTTTATTTTCTTCTAGCAGTTTTGGATCAGGCTTCTCCTCATTTTTCTCTTTCTTTTTTTCTATCCCAGCAAGACTATTCAAGATTTCTTGAATAGAATACTGAGCAGCATACACTTGTTCTTCATTATTACTGTTCAAAATATCCAAGAACCAAGGAATACCTAGAACTTCTATTACTTTCTTAGTATTTTTTGCACTATTAAAACAAAGTTGGCTGATAGTTCTGATACAACCGACAATTATTTCATGATTTTTCTCCACTTTAAGCAACTGAGCAATTTTATTAACAACTCCAGCTTCAATAAGAAGTTCACTTCCTTTTCCTTCCTTACAAAGTGGAACAAAGTTAGTTATTGCTTTGATACGTTTTTCTTTATCTTCTTCCAAATTGAAGGCATATCTGAACATTTGTTGTACTTTATTTTCCGTTCTGGTATTTTCAATTGCACGCTGCTCCACAATTGTATGTAAACGAGACAAAATGGGCTGTATAACCTTATTGCTAGGATCTATTTTGAAAATAAGTTTCGCATCTCTATAAGCCTCTTCAAACCTTCCCAAATTCTCTAGAGCTTGGCACCTCCTGTACAATGCTTTCGGATCATCTGGTATGATTTCTAACGATTTATCACAATCATCAACAGCTTTGCTGTAATTTGATTGCTTTAAGTGTACAGCCGCACAATTCTTCAAAAGGACAGCTCTCTCATTCGAAAAATCAGATGTTAATTTAAGAGCAGATAAGTAACAGTTCAAAGCATGGTCAAAGTCATTATTTTTAAAAGCAAGATTACCTTCATCTTTCAATTCAGTAGATTTTTTTTCATTAGACTTATCACCAATTAACTCAATAGCACTCATGGTAAAATATATCAACAACTCTGAATCAGATTAAAGACTGGCTGTAAGGCACAAGTAACTGGATACAATCAAAAACATTCTATTTATGAAAAGATGGATCTAGAACAGATATTTTTAAACTTGAAACCATCCTACTACCCATTTCATCAAAAAAAGTCTTCCACACATGAAAAAACTTATAACATGTTATAAATAAAGTATGAAATACAACAAACTTAAAATTGAATTATTTATAATTATAACAAAAATAAAATTAACTTTTGTAAACACTAAGACATATAAACAATAATTTACACTAATAATAAATATGTTCCTGTACTTATCTTATGACCTTATTGTCAAAACACCAAACTACGAAAAATATATAATTGAAACTACAAATTTAGAAATTAATCATGATTGCTCATTCGTGTCATTTTTGTGAAATACCTATATGTGTCCTCATTTTATGTTGTTTTTTTCGTCATGATAGAAAAATAATATATATGTAATGGAAAAATAAAATCAATTAAATTTTTGATAAAAAATATTTTTTAACTCTAATTCAATCATTTTTATTTTTAATCAATTATCAACTCTACTATCAATATCATGTAAACACATCTGACCAACTGCAGTTCAAAATTTTGAGCGAGACGGTGGGGATGGCGGGGAGAGAAGAAAGAGTGAGGGAAGCTCATGTGGTTCAGTTGATAGTGGTCGGTCGGGGTTTTAGGGTGGTTTGAGCAATTGTTAGGCTGCCGGTATTTTAAGTTTTCAAAATGACAACTAACAAAAATTGTAAAGTAACAATTGTAGGTTCCGGCAACTGGTGAGTATTCTGACCATACTTTGGTAATAACTATGTTCTTTAAAATACATTGGCACTTCTCCTATATTGGTAATATTTTTTTTTTCTATATTAAGGGGCTCTGCAATTGCTAAAATTGTTGGCCGAAATGCTAAAAAACTACCAGAATTTGACCCAACTGTCACTATGTATGTTTATGAAGAAATAATAGATGGCAAGAAACTGACTGAAATAATAAACGAACAACATGAAAATGTAAAATACCTTCCAGGAATAAAACTCCCTGAGAATGTTGTAAGTACTTTATCCAGTAGAATTCTTATCTGTTTTTTTATACTAGTGCTATCCAATCCTGTTCTATTAAATATTATGGAATATGTACCTTGTTATTTTCATTTTTGACTATTATGAGCCAATAATTTATTGTTTGTATCTTATCTTTACTATAACACCAATGTTCAAGGACTTGTCTCTCCCTTATCTCTATATGCCAGTCTCTAATAATGCCAAGTTTGGATCTCCTATTAAAGTCATTTATGTTTAATTAAATATTTGAGTTTGACATTATATACCTTACTAAAGGCTTGCCTGTGACTTTTCAGTTTGCAACTCAGTAACCTTGCCCATGACTTACATTACTTTTATCTACATGCCTTATTGAGGTGGTAGAATGGGGAAAAAAATGTGTTAAATGTAGATCAGTCACTTTCAAGGTCTGCATGTACTATATTCATAATGAATGATCATTAGCAAGGTCATATGTTGCTGACAGGCAATTAATTGAATTATCCATTGTAACTGTTGACATGTATCGATTAAAAATACAGATTTTAGTAATGTGAATTTATTATTGTCAAAAATAATATTATTTTTCAGTTATAAAATTATTTCTTATTGAGAGGGGGGAAAAACCCATAATAAACTTGCAAATTTTTCCCATGAAATAAGCATAATGTGTTAAATGCTATAAAATCTTATTCAATTGGTTAAATCAAAACTCCTTATCAAGTTGAATAAATTAATTAGTATTTTATTATATATTACATGGTATGTTATCTATAATCATATTTAATGTCAATTACATTGTGATCTAAATTGACTTTAAATTCATTAATGTTGTAATGTATTAAAAATAAATACCATAGTAAGTACAAGGACTACCATTCTATATTTATTTTTATTGTAACTGACAAATAATTTTTACTTGTCATAACTTACAAATTTTATTATTCCAATTTAAATATACTAAGTAAATCTCTATTTGTGCCTGCTAAAAGATGTAATAATAAGATTAATTTAATTTATGAAAACATTTTAACCAATTTATTTTCAGTTGGTCATAAAATAATTTTTAAATCCCTCAAGACCCAATGATACAGTAATTTAAAAGAATATACAATTTAAATGTTCTTATTTCATTTAAATAAGTTTAGGAAAATAGTGATTTTATAAAATTTTATTAAAACAATGAGCCTGTGATTGTTTTAATTATAATTAAAAAAAGAAGAAAACAAGTAATTTCCAATAATTTATTTATTTTTATCATAACTATATGTTCATAAATACTGATGTTTAGATAATTGTGCTGTTGACTGAACCTCAGCATTAAATTTGAATGAATTCCAAGCTTAAAGGGTTACTTGTACTTATTTTTAGATAAGGGATAATTATCTTCACCAATTATCAATTATTCCATTATTGCTGTTTTTGCATATCCATTTGATGCATTAGTGAACCTATAGGCTTCATTATCAACTTCATCAGTTGTCTATTATTTCATTTGAAATACAATTCAAACATTATGTAGTACAGATGAAGCAGTTCATTTCATATTTTGATGACTCTGTGCCTTTTTAACATTTTTTTTTTCTTATTAGTGATTTAAGCATTTTAATACTGCTGATAATTCTGTCTAGTCAGCTAGGTTCCATTCAATGTTCATTATTGGAATACCTGAAACCTAATGCATTATAACTTTTATTTTTATAATCTTAGTTATTTCAATTTTTTATATTGTGTGAAATATGAACTATGGGAAAATTAATTTAATTTAGGGGAGCAGTCTATTAGGAAGATTTTTAGAGTAGCAGTCAATGGATAGATCTGAAAATAATTTTCCGATTTATTATCAATCAACCCTTTCATCATACTAAAGTAGGTCTTCTTATGGGTTGATAAAGAAAAAGTTTAGAGTATAAGGTGATATATATATAAAGATATGAATAGTGAAATTCAGGATTAAGTAACATAAACGTGTATTTATATATGTATAAATAACTATGGTTATTATAGTTAGTTAAAGTCTTTAATTAAGATAGATTGATTATATATATATCGACATTACCTGTAACATAGGGATTAGCATAATAGCCTTTTGTGCCCAAGTTTCTGGGTTCAAACCTAGGTGGCCATAGGATTTTTTAATGGGAGTAAAAAGTCAAGTCCTTAGTTATGCCATCGTTCAGAGGGGATGTAAACGCCAATGCGATGTCAGGTTCTTGTTTATGATCCCTATCCTAATTAAACCTGAATAGGCAAAATTTAGGACTCCCACTGTAGCATCATCCGATCAGCCACAGTAGCATAATGTGACATTAAATAAATAAATGAACATTTATATATAAACTTAATTACTATCTTAAAACTTTTTAAATGCTATATGGTATCATTTTCTCGTTTTGTTTTTTTTTAATTTTCTCCCTGTTTAATATATTATATTCGTTTTCATATCCTTAATTTATCTTGTCTTAAAATAATATGTTTAAAAGTGGAAAAATTTGAACAGTTGGAACTGAAACTATAATGTAGTAAGATGATAATTTGTTGATTTTTCTTTTTTAGTTTTTTTTTTTTTTTTTTCTGTTGTGACTTACAATATGAGTCAAAACCTAGGATATAGTAAATAGTTTAGCTGTTTTGAGGTCTGTTTGGCATCTTGGCCTACCTTATCCTTTATTACTAATACAGTCAGAAATTTAATTTTCAATCTAAATTTTTATTGGTAAAATTATAAATTTATATTACAAATGGATATTATGAATACATTTTATTGTGACTTAAGATACTTATGATTTATACATTTCAGGTTGCTGAGCCTGATCTCATAAAAGCATGTGAAGCTGCAGACATTCTTGTTTTTGTGCTTCCTCACCAGTTCATTCCAAAAATATGTTGTATGCTGAAAGGCAAAATCAAAGCCAACGCTATTGGCCTGTCTCTTATCAAGGTATTGAATATGACTTTCAGAAACTCTTACTTTAACCTTTGCTCTCATAATCTTATCATGTTTTTTTAATGATCAAGGGTTAAAGTTTCTTTTTTTCTATCAATGTTAAAGTTCAAAAAAGTTTCTTTAGCTTTATCTGACTAATGTCATCTGTTTTAATTGCCTAGATACACATAGTTCTAATGAGACAATTCAAGATTGATGATATTGGTCTCCTCTTGATTGACTATATCTCATATTTTGTTGTATAAACATCATATTTATTGCATTATTCATTCCTATTTATATTTACATCTCTATTAAGCAAAGCAGTATAAAATGAGAGTTATATTAAAATCAGCTATGCTAGACTGCCTTTAATATATTAACTTTTTATTATTTTTTTTACAATAACTATCGAGGTCTTGTTTTTATAGTATTGTAGTTTGTATTTCTAGATATTGAATCACCGTGTTCATGACGTTCCCTAGGTTCTGATATTTTCTCAAGTTAAATGTGGAACAAAAAATCTCTTGGATTTATTAGTTTAAGTGTAATGCAAGTATTTAGATTAAAGATAGTGTGTTCTTATGAAAATGGTACTCTTTTCAGTATTATATCTCTTTCATTTATTACTATTATATTTGATTGTCATATAGGTGTTAATCCCATTTTATTTTAATTTATGGTGTAACAAAAGTATTCCTAAAAAATTTAGTTGCCTAAGAATGAGATGGTCTAGGTGGCAGTAAAGAATAAAATGAAATAGTGGTAACATTTTATTTTATTTTTTAACATCATTTGGAACATCTTCTTTACTTACTACACAGTCAGCCATCAGTATAAAAATATGCCAATTCATTAATAGGAATAATTAATTTATTTGGAGTAAAAAAAAAAAAACTATCATGAATTACGTTTGTTAAATGTGTTGCTGTTCTTGTTTGTTATAACTACTTACATAAAAGCGACCCTATTCAAGAAGAGCATATTCATCATATTACTAATTATCTTTCTTTATTTGGTAATTGATATATTGTGCCTACATTATGTATCAAGAATAAAATATACATAATTAAAAAAGAAACTATGACTTTTCTAATCATCTCCAGAATATCTGTATTTTATACTGATTAATTGAGTAAATGGTGGATAATATTTTGAGTTTTTAATATTTATTTAATCTTATGTTTTATATCTTACCTCCTTAGTAGATGATATTACTTTAGAAACATATTGTTTAATACATCCTCTTCTCATATTGTTCGTTAAATTAGATTAAAAAACTAAAATAATTTTGATAGGGATTTGTCTCTAGTGAAGAGAAAGGAATCCAACTTGTTTCCCATTCTATTAACAGTATACTTGGAATAGAAGTTGCTGTTCTAATGGGAGCCAACATAGCTAATGAAGTAGCTAAAGAGGAATTTTGTGAAACTACAATTGGTAAGTCATTCATTTATAATAAAATAAATTACTTATAAATAAAAACAGTTTATTACTGCTTTACTAATGCAATCTGCGTTGTCAGATAAGTAAGGCCCAAATTGAAAATTAAAGTAAGAGATCGAACCATAAGAAATAAAAAAATATGGAAATAATTATTAAATAGTTTTACTTAATTCAAGGAAAAAGTAAATTACAAAATAATGGAGTGTAGAAAAAAAAAAAAATAAATAAAAATGACCACTTTATCAAATTCAAGATTTCAAAGAACTTAAATATTTTAGTCCTGTTTAATGCTTACCAATACTTCTAACCCTTTTAGAGCATTCTCTAAGCTCGTTTAATCCCATTTGACTTCTTCAAAAAGAGCCTCAATTTAGTCATTTATTTAAAAAAAAAAAAAGTGCACTCAGGTTGCATCAGGCTTCAGATCAGCCACTGACCTCTGTTCCTTCTCTTTATGGCAGCCTCCCTGGAACTTAGCATCCCTCTCTCCTCCCGAGGTTCACTTAGGTGGCGGCTCCATCTGCTGGACCTCGCCTGTCCAGTGGCCCACGGCTAGGTCTTCAACGGATATTGAAGTGGGCTCGCCCTAACATGGCTTTCCATCTGTACACAAAATCTTTGTTGTACGAGTAGTTATGCCTGTTGACCAGCCTCCTTTAAATTAAATCCTCAGTCGACTTGCTGGAAAAAAAAAAATCACACCTGATCTTTATATCTCATCCCACTGAACTAAAGCCTTCGATTGTTCCTTTTTGCCAATTACATTACATTCTGAAATTCCATTCCTTCCAATATGCTTTGTGCTTATAACTCTCAATTATCCACATTAAAATATCTCTCTTTTTCCAGCACCTATTATCCCAGACATTCTTTTATTGTAAAATTTAAAATCAAATTTTTGATTAGAAGTAATCATCCATTATAACGACCAAATCTCTTTTTTTTAGTTAAAAATTAGTTATTTTTTGCTTCTAATAATTTAATCAATAGGGTGTACCAATATTATTGAACATGTCATTATCATCCTTAATTTTTTTATTTCTGCCATTCATCATTTATTGTGAGCTGTTATTTTTATTTATATTATATTATTATTTTTTGTTTTATTTACTTTGGAAATTTGAAGAAAATTGTAAAAAAAAGAAAATGAAGAAAATTATTTAATTTTTTAGGTTGTAAAGACTCAAACAATGGTCTCCTTTTGAAGAAACTAGTACAATCAGAGAACTTTAGAGTTGTTGTTGTTGATGATTGTGATACCGTAGAAGTTTGTGGTGGATTAAAGGTATAATTTAGTTAAATACTTCTTTTAGATTAATCCAGGCATGGATTTAAATGAATAATTGTAAAATTTAAAGCTAATGTTTATTTTAAGTGTATACGTTACTTATAATGAAATGCTTGGTTGTATTATAAATTTAATATAAGAATTTTCTGTAGGAATTAATTTATTTACCATACATAATTATTAGTCTATTACATTCATTGCATTGGTGGAAAGACCAGTTAGAAACCATTTTAAATATGAACTGTTTCAAAAGATTGTCATTACAAGCAATATATAAATAATATTAATATATAGAATTAAAAATATCAGAGACAAATGGAAGAAAAACAAATAATTACTGCAAAGTAGTATTTTTATTCAAAATAACTTCCATTGCTTATAATAAAAATAATATTTATTTATATACAATATTTACAAGTACATATAGCTACAAATAAGTTTTCTTACATGATTTCAGTTATCCTTTTATCATGATAGTATAGTTTCAATCATCGTTCGATTTACATAATGGTAATAATGCAATGTTTTGCTTAAGACAGTAGGAAAAACAACGCCATTGCTTGAATTTCTGCTAAAGCCCAATTTATATGTTTATCTTTTTTTGGAAGAAACTTTTTAACTTGATTAGGTACACCAAACAAAAATGAGAGTATTGTCTCATTTTAAATTTGGTCTTTTAAAATGCATTAAGTTCTCCAGAAAATAGTTTCCTAATAAAGAGTAGTCAGTTGAATATAATAAGACTTCAATTTTAACGATTAGTGAATTTAAAATAATAGTAATGTAAACATAGACTAAAATAACTTGCAACTTACAATTAATTTGTTATTAAGCTGCACATTTTCAGTGTAAATTGTTGTACTAATTTATTTTTATCATTCTTATATTTGTTTTTGAACTTTTTCCCGCAAGTTTTGTTCAATTTAAAATTTGTTTTACAGAATATAGTTGCATGTGCAGCTGGTTTTGCAGATGGTTTGGGTCTTGGAGACAATACCAAAGCAGCCATTATTCGACTTGGAATGATGGAAATGATAAACTTTGTAAATATGTTTTATAAAAATGGAAATGTCAAAACATTTTTTGAAAGCTGTGGTATGGCAGATTTGATAACTACATGTTATGGAGGCAGAAATAGAAGGTGTTCTGAAATATTTGTGAAAAGTGATAAAGTAAGTGTTTTTTTATTAATTGGGGTCAACTGTTAATATGATAATAGGAAAAGTAATAAGGAGTTAGATTTTTATTATCCTTCCAATTATTTTCTATATTAAATTTTAAAAAGTCATATTAGTAAGTTACTACTAGAAGTCAGTTTTCTAAGTGATAATCAATTTTTTTTCTTAATGTTCCGTTTATAATAGGTATTCAATATATATTGGGAGTTATTAACTGCTATAGACTGATGTTCCCCAGATCATGGGTTCAAATCCAAGTTGTGTCAGAATATTTTTTTATTCCGTTATTTCAGCCATAGTGTAACCCTAGGGTAGGGCAAACCTTATGGAGCCCACATACAGTGTGATTTCTGCTTAATCAGCTCCTTACATGCCTGTTGGTAGAAACAATACGAATCTCTATGTATACCGAACCCAACATCTGTCATGGGTTATAGAGCTTGAGGTTTATTTTTATTACCTTCTAAAAGGTTATTCATTTTTTTATTTGAGCATTCCTTATTGTATTCTTCATATCACAATGGATACTATAGATTTGGTTCTTGGAACTTGTTCTTAATTATTTCTTACATCATCGTCGTCGTTCCCACAATTATGTAGTATGGTCATGTCGATGGAGAATATCTGAGCCAATTAATTGAATAGAACCTGAAGCAGGAGCTGTATTGACTCTTCAACCCTTCACATTCATTAGATAGATAGTCTATTTTCTAAAGACTTAGTATGAAATTTTCTCATCCTGAAAATCTCTGTGCCAATACACTTTTTCAGTTTTAGCTGAGACAAAAGGATATCTGAAAGTATATTAGTATCAATTGTATCAAAGTTTATCAATGAAAGTAAATTATTATAAGAGTAAAGTATTTACTATCTTTGTCTGTCTCGTTGGCTGTTATGAAGTCTTTCCTTGAAGAAATATATTTCAATTATTACACTGTTTTTGAAATTAATAATTTACGTCAACATATTATAAATATATATTACTTCATTTCAAACATTAGTTTTACTAACTTATTTTCTATGTCCACTACATGTGAAGTAGAATATTAAACATTTTCACCCATTGATTTTATATACAATTTTTATACATTGCTTTATTAACATTCTTCATTCTCAAATATTTGTCTAAAGTTGTATAAATTTAATGGGAACAGCATTGTCTAGTCTAGTGGATAGAGCAGTTGTCTGTTGTCAAGTCTGTTGAATATTATTTATTCTGTTATTTCTACCTTGGGACTTACCTGGTGTATGGAGCCCTACTGTCCCCACACCCAGCCTCTATAAAGTGGGTACCTGAAAATTGGGGGGAACCTGGCAGCTGAGTGTGATCTCTGCCTGGGGTCAAGACCCTTCATGGCTTTTTAGAGGTACATTTCTTCTTCATAAATTGAATATTCCAAGTAGCCTTTAAACTAGATGTCATTCAACTATAAACTTGAATTACATCAAGAATTAATCTAATTATATTTTCCAGTCTCTGGATGACATAGAAAGGGAAATATTGAATGGACAGAAGTTGCAAGGACCATTAGCTGCAGAAGAGGTTGTCTATATGCTTGAACAGAAAGGGATAACACAGAGGTATGTTAGGGAAAAAGCTAAGCTTTATCATTATAAATCATATCATTACATTCCTTTTTTTTTTTTTTTTTTTTTTTTTGGATGACATGCTAAGCGTTGTAGACTCTTGACTGGGCGATTTAATTTTCTTAGGACTCCACACTGCGATTCTCAATGATAATTTATAGGGTAGTCATCACTCCCTGTGTCTATGCTTGTGATTGGTAGACGAGCATGCTAGTCACACAGCCATAGGCTCCCCTGTAGTCAATTTTACAAAATGTCATTATACTATTCCAAGTATATAATTTAACTTATTATGTTTAATTAATTATAAGTATTTGCAAGAGTCAGTCTTGATGTTTTGAGGAAACATCTTGAAACGTTGTGGGGGGCCAAAAGGTTTTATAATATATCATCAATGTGCGGGTCATTCCATTAGAAATCGTCCAATTTTCATTAATTTTGCCGATTTTCACGTTTTTTTTACTAGTTATTCTCTATCCTTCCGTGAATTTAAAACCATAAATAAAAATTTTTTCGGACCAATACTTTTTGTATTGCAACCTTTTTAAGTCGGCTCTGTAGGCAAAAACATGTGATGGGAAAATCTTTTTAATTCCTGTAATTTTTCAGATATCCAGTAAAAACAAAAACTAACAATAAGATAAGAACATGCTTTGTATTTTTTGTTCCCACAACTCACTACCTAAATAATGAAGAAAGTTGTTTAAAAAATTCTCGAAAATGAATCCAAAACAAGATTTTTAACGAGATAAAAGTATACAAAGCAAAAGAAACTCACTTTTAATTATTTTTTCTTGTATAGCTTAGTTCACAGTCCTACTTGCTATACAAATTTCTATTTTGAGAACAGAGTCCTTTTTTGTATATGAATTTTCAAAATGGACAAAAATTCATTTTTCGCGATGTTTAAATGGAAATATCTCAAAAGGGACTGAGTGAAAAATTATGAAACTGATAAAGATTACCTATATGTACAATGTGTATAAGTGATATAAATTTGGTCTTTGAGACTAAGCTAGTTCTGGAGTTATAAATTTCACTTAACCGTTAAAATAACATTTTCTTTAAAAAATATTAACTCCAGTAATTTTGCATATTTAAGAACCAAACTAAAACTAGAATGATGATAAGTAAATTTTATATAATTTTGATCCTTACAACACATTACCTAAGCAGCCAAGAAAATGGGTAGAATAAAATCACCAAAAGTTTCATCAACTGAAACCTTTGGCACCCTATAACAAGGGAGGTTAGAAATGATTTTCTTGCTTAATTATTTTTCCTTATATTATAGCCTTATCATTGCACTAATTGTTCTAGAAATGTTAATTGTGTAAATTATATCCTTTTTTTTCAGTATAAATTTTCAAAGAAGGATTATTTTCCAGCTCAGTAACATTTACAGTAAAATATCTCAAAAAGGACAAGGTGAAAAACATTGGAACTCCTACAGATTATACCTCTATATAATAAATACAACAGAATAGAATTTAGTGGCTGAGACCCAGTTTATTTATTAAATATAAATATATAGCTTAGTCTCAAAGACCAAATTTATATCACTTAAACACATCGTATATAAAGGTAATCTGTATCAGTATCATAATTTTTCACTCAGTCCCTTTTGAGATATTTCCATTTAAACATCGTGAATATGAATTCTTGCCAATTTTGAAAATTAATATATAAAAAAGGAGTATGTTCTCAAGATCGAAATTTTTATAGCAAGTAGAACTATGACTAAGCTATATAAAAAAAATAATAAAAAGTGAGTCTCTTTTCCTTGATATACTTTTATCTCATTAGAAATCTTGTTTTTGGTTCATTTTCAAGGATTTTTTAAACAGCTAACAGCTCTAGGTAATGAGTTGTGTGATCAAAAAATCGAAAGCATGTCCTTATATTATTGTTAGTTTTTGTTTTTACTGTATATCTGAAAAATTACAGGAGTTAAAAAGATTTTCCCATCACATGTTTTTGCCTGCAGAGCTGACTTAAAACGGCTGCAACATAAAAGTATTGGTCTGAATTTTTTTTTTAATTTATGGTTTTATATTCACGAAAGGATAGAGAATAACTGGTAAAAAAAATTACGAAAATCAAAAATGTCGAGCAGCAAGGTCTGGACGAATTCGAATGGTGATTGATAAAATAAAAATGTAACTATAACTATTACTTTGTTTGTTAAAATTAAATAAACAAAGGAATAGGTATAGTTTTTTGTTTGAGATCCATTAAATAATGAGGAAAATTTTAAATCACGGGCTCATATAACCTCTAGCTGAATACTTTTTATTTATAACTTAAGTTTTATTTTATTAAAGTTATGATAAAAATGAATTGATCATTATTTTCTGATTATCTTTTTTTTTTTTTTTTTTTTTTTTATTACACCTTCTTTGCTAAGAGTTCTCTCTCAATGAGAACTACTTTAATTAACAAATCCCTCATCAGTGTTATGTACTATTTTTTTTTCTTACAGTTTCCCTCTCTTCTCTGCTGTCGATAAAATTTTCAAACGTAAAATACCCCCAGCACAGTTGATTGAAATGCTGAGAGAACATCCAGTCCATCAGTAAGTTAGAAGAATGAAAAAAATGTTTTTTGTTTAGTGCCATTTACCAAACCATCTTACTTTCAATTGTTATTACTTTTAGCTTGTCTATGTTTGTTTGTTATTTAAATTATGATTATTCTAGTAGATTAATTTTATTTTTCCCTTTTGTTAGCTCTAATAATGGTCATGTAGAAGTTGAATTTTATTTTAGAAATTTGAGTTTATTATTTTAGCAAATTTCCTCTTAGAATGTAAAATATATAGGTTTGTTAAAGGAAAAATATAAGTAAAAGTCTTGATAGAATGTGATCAATACTTTTTTTAAGTTATTTATTTTTGTATCGAAAATAATTATTTTATATATATATATATATTATATATATATATATATATATATTAATTCCTCATGGACAAAGGAGAAAAATTTCCTTGTAAGGAATTTTTTATCTTCACTTCCTATTCCCTTACAACTCTTCCCACCTTAATGGAGGTTATTATTTACACATAATTTATTGTCCCTATAACTTTATTTTTTCTATCATAATACGTAATTATGAAACTTATACTCATATTTAGATGTTTTTTATTTATTTTCTATAGCTTTTAAGAGATAAAGTAATGACTTTTTAATATTCAGTAGAAGCCCTCTTAACCAGCACATCTTCGAGGTTAGACCTACAATTCAATAATTTATTTAAACATTATTATTGAGCTTAAAACAATACAATTCAGATTGGATTACTATTTCTAAAAAGTAAGAAGCCTCTTTACTCTTGCTTGGGTTGATAACTGAGCTGGCTGGTCAAAGCGTCTTCTGCTATATTTTTATTATATTATCCTTATTTGACTTAAAACTATAGAAAAAAATAATAGTTACATTTCTTATAACTTCAGGAAATTTGCTGAGACATTTACTTATATTTAAAACTTTTTCCTGATATAACATAGACAATCTAAACTATTTTGCATGGTTATTATTTTGTTTTAATATTTCGCTTGTTAGTTAAACATTTTTGTTCTATTTATTCCACCTAGTTACGTTTTTATAATCAGATAATTTTATTTTTACAATAATGCTACTTAATTTTAGCCGAGGATATTTAGAACTGCTATTTGAAAGAAAAGAAAAAGAAGCAGAACAAAGATGATAATATATTTATTTGTTTTTAATGTAATATTGTACATTTATTTTTTTAAATTATATTTATAAATTTTTCTTGTTGATTAATATAGCACAAAAACAATATGATCTTATTTTTTATGACCCTTTTATTTGTTACCTACATTAGTATTTGTGTGCTGTTAACAAGTTTAGTAACTTGGGTATGTGGATTATGTTTATTGCATGCATACTAAATTTATTTTTATTAATGAATTGTGCATGGCCAAAAATGTTTACTAACCATTTAATAGACTTGAAATGTTTTGTACTTGGGTATTAATCCAACTGCTTGAGCATGATTAAAGCAAAATTAATACATTTTTTTTATACTAACTTTGTTTATGATTACCAGGAACGTGAGAATCAAGAGTTCTTTATAGTCATGAGAAGATATAACTAAGCTAGTTAAGAATTCTTAGATTAATTGTTTATTTTTTTAATCACTGGTATAACCATTTCAATAATGCTCAATTCATGGGTGAGTGAGATTAGTAGACTGTTAAAATGTAAAATTGGTGTTTAAGTTTGATTAATTTCAAATAATCTGTTGCTTCCCAAAGTTTAAGGTTATTTAATGTATATTTTGCGTTTTTAATCATCATTGTTTAATCAAAATATTTAAATTTAATCAAAGTCATTGTTTAACATTGTTTTTATTTAAATGTTGGCATGGGGAAAAAATATCTTGATAGAATTACTAATTAAACCCTCTTTAACTTTTGTCATGGTTTAAAATTAACCTGGATCTTTTTTCTCAAATGCTATAAGCATCTTAACACTCAACTGAATATATAGCAAAAATACATTTTACCAACTGTGAAAAAGTTGGAAATTTTTCAAAGATCAGAATTTTATTTTCTATAAATCATTTTTGAAGTTGTTTTACATTTTTATTGAAATTATTAATTAAATACTGAAGCATAACCTGCCAAGTTTTCGCTTTTTTTTTTTTTAACCCTTTTAGTGCTGGACGACGATGTATCATCATTTGCTACTCTTGCCAAAAGTGCCAACGACGATATATAGTCGTGCATGTAATAGCGCCTTATTCTTCGAATCGAGAGAAAACTTTATCTCTAAATACATTTATAAATGATCTAATTTGATTGTAAATGATCAAATTTCGTTGACAAAGAATTTGTAAACCGGTTTGGGTATGACATTTTACACATTCTATACCAGAGTGTGCTGAGACTCTGGTATAGAGCGATAAGATGGACACATGGCACTAGACCATTTCTAGGTCCAAATTCGAACTGTTTGTAATAGTTATCTGAGAGTTTGTATGTCATGCAGTTCAGTTATTTAAATAGTGTTATTCGTATTATTTTCAATTGATATTGGAGAATCATTATCATTGCTTTATTCTCCATTTTGTTCTGAATACATGGCATTTTTAAGCATGTAAATATTATTTGTAGTTTGGTTTTTCTAAATCGCTGCATATTTGTCAAATTCGACCGATTATCTTTGTATAAGCACTCGTTTTTCATCCGGCCCTAAAAGGGTTTATATCATTTTTAACTTATTTGATTTCTATGAGACCTTTATAGTCATAAAGGATTATTGTTTTGTTTACTGTGTTGAAATAAAATTATTTATTTATTATACTCTCACAAATTGAAACCTGGGGGATCAGATTTGTCAAGAATTCAAATAAAAAATCTGAAAAAAAAAAATACAAGTGAATTTAAAGAAATAAATTAGTCATTAAATTTTTATTTATTTCTTGTAATCAATAGTTGATCAGATTTTTTTCTAAAAAATATTTTGTTAAAAAATATCTGAATTTTTATTTCAAATTTTGTCATTTGAAACACTTTTCGGATTTTGATGAAAAATTCGCTGTAACATCTCAGACGCACAGTTGCCTTAAATATGAAATTTCATTTTTGCACAACTTTTTGTTTTTTTGCTAGACTTGCTACACACAGACCTTTTTTTAACACGTATTTCCTTTGAAAACTGGAATCTGAAAATTTTCATGATCACAATACTTTCCCTCATTACATATACTTAACTGAAAGTAAAAAGTAGTTTATGTTAATGAGTAATAACAGTCAAAAATGAAAATTAGTAATTTATTGCTTAGTATGTCAGTATAGCTAATGTTTTATGATGGGTTAAACACTCAATGTGTTTATATATATATATATATATATATAATATATATATATATATATATTATAATATATATATATATATATATATATATATATATGTATATATATATATATATATATATATATATATATATATATATATATATATATATATATGTATATATATATATATATATAAAACACAAAATTTTTTTTTTTTTTTTTTAACCAAATAACAATCGTCTCATATCATATCACAAATGATCTTCATCAATGAATAATTTTTTCTGAGGAGTATTAATTTATTCAAAACATAAACATGTCAATTTTGTTAAGGTAGTTTGGGAAGCACAGATTCAACAAATGAATAGAACAAATTTAATTTCATTTTGTGAATATTTCTAGTCAAAATTTACTGCATTTTAAATTAAATGAATCTAGTGTTGTTGAAGGAATCCAATGTATATGAAAAATTGCAGTTACGAGTTTTGTAATTTTTATCATTTTTATTATATCATATCCTATTATTTAACTAGGTGTTCATTAATTTCTTTATTTTATTATTTATTAACACTACATTTTTCTACTGAATCCCGTCATAAAGACATTTACTTTAAAACAATAAAAACTAAATCTGAATTGATATTCATGTATAAATAAAACATTAATTTAAAAGAAGGAGAAATAACTTGATTAATTGTTAAGATATCCAAATTGACGGGTTCCATAAATATAGTGTTAATAATTGTGATCATGGTTTAAATTTTCAAGTTTTTAATACCATGCTATTAACTGCCATTTTATTTTAAGTGGTTGTAAGATTGCATTTTTTTTTTTTTTTTAATTTTTTTTTTTTTTTCTTATCTGAATTGTATTGTTAAGCTATGAACATGTTTATGTCCTAAATATATATATAGTACAAACTTTAACATTTGTCGATTGCTGTGATTGTATGATATATTTTAAAGTGCTTTTAGTATTATAAATTGATTGACTTTTTATACATCCAATAACTAATTTTAAGATGTTTTACAAGTGCATATATGGAAAAAGAAAATTAAATATTTTTTTACCATTCCAAAAATAAATTTCTTTAACTCTGTCTCTCTCTCTCTCTCTCTCCTCTCTCTCTCTCTCTCTCTCTCTCATGGCTTTACCCCCTTCTAACCCTCTTCCATGAAAAAAATTGAAAATATGTCTGAATCCCAATAATTTTGGGATTAACAATTGTAAGGAATAAACATAAATGGGTAAAATCCTAGAAAGACTAATCCTTAAACGACTATATCTTATACTAGAGACTTTTCACATAATCCCAGACCACCAGTTTAGATTTTGCTCATCCCACTCCACCATCCAACAATGTCATCGTGTGGTGGATGTTGTCTCATCAGCACTGGAGCACGGATTGTACTGCACGGGAGTCTATACAGCTGATATCCCAACCCATCCTAACACTTTCCCACTTTCCTTTCTACATATGCTGATGATACTTGTGTGTTATCAGTCAATAATGATCCTACTATTGCCTCTCAAAATCTTCAATCCCACATCAGAGACCTTGAGGTATGGTGTCAGAATTGGAGAATCGAAATCAATTCCAACAAATCTCACCAAATTACCTTTACCCTTCGTCGTAAACCTATGACATCCTGCCCTACAGTGTCCTTAAATAATATTCTGTGTGTCCCGGTTCTTCGACTCCTAATAAACAAGCGACTAACTTGGAATCCGCACACAAGACTGAAACGACAAGAAACTGCCCACTGCTTTCACTTACTTCAACATTTACTGGACAGACGCTCTAACCTTCCACTTAACTACAAAAGGCTCATCTATATTACCATCATAAGGCCCATCTGGGCATACAGAGTAGAGCTTTGGGGCTCTACTAAACCATCAAGTTCTTCCCGTATTAAATCCTTACAAGCCAAAATCCTCCGAAAAACCCGCGATGCTCCTTACTTTGTCACCAACAAACTCAACCATGAAGACCTTATAATGTCCCATATGTTGCTTATTTGGCCCGTATGAAGTATCATTCCTTCCATGATAAACCCACATTAACCCACTAGTTTCAATCCTTGCTTCTTCTTGCATTCCTGACAATCCTCTGAGGCGTCTGAAAAGAAGATGGCCTCGAGACCTTGTAATTTAGATTACCTAGATGTTGCCAATGGGCATATTCTCTTCATGTATATTATCAGCCAATTTGCTTGATGTATTTACTAATATAGTTGTGAATTTCAATAAATTAATAATAAAAACATTAATTATCAAGATATTTCTCTAAACTTTAATACTAAATATTAGGTAAAAGATGTCAGATTTTGAGACTGCATAGATTTAAAAAATTTTTATTTCAGCAGTCATTGTGCTCTGGGATCCCTCCAATTTAGAATTATTTTTTGGTGACAAAACCTTAAAATTGTGTTTCCATTATTTTTTTTTTCCAATTTTTACAAACCATGAATAAAAACTATTCATTTTTCCGTTGTTTTTAATTGGGCTTTATTAGCTTTATTAAAGGTAAGCGTTAACCAACAATAGTTTACAATAAAAAACAATAAGTTATTCAAAATAAATTTTGATCTGATCAAGTTACCATTACATTTTAGGTCCTTCTTTTCCAGTGTAAATAAAAAAAAAATTCCTAAGTTTGTTCTTTTATAGGTGTACTAATTATTAGATTACCTCAAGTTTCAACAAACATTAGGTTAGTAGATGAATGATAAGTCTTTATAAAAAGTGAATGATAACATTAACAGCAGAATATTTTTTGACTGATGGCATCTCTAAGCATGTAAAATTGAATAAGTGTTTGATAGGATTATGCCCAGATAACAAATTTATTTTGTCTTAAGAATTTGAGAGAGCAAAATTTTCACAATAGTTGGTCATGAGTGTATTGTCACTGCTTCAATTTGTCTTTGTAAATTTATATTCCAATCATGTTAAGTTGAAAGTCCGAGACTTAAAAATTAACCCATTGTAATGATGTTTTCATCTCTTGCCTTAAATACATATTTACCACCAGTCAGATGCATGTGTTATTGTCCATTTCAGAAGTATTAGCCTGTTGAGTTTTTGGGTACTAAGGTAACTAAAACTTTATTATCACACCATTGCATTTTTTAATCACTGTAAATGGTTGAAAGAATATTTTATTAAAAAACATTTTTTTATTCTGTTTGTTATTGCTGTGCATCTTTAAAGGGAGGGGTTGTTTTCTTTGCATGAATTAACATGGTGTACCAATTAATAAGATGTAAATCAGTACCATTTCCATGTGATTTTGTTAATAACAATCCAATAGTAGATATACCAGCTTATGTTTTGCAAATAATTTTTAGTGGAGAGCTAACATTTTAAAGTCCAGTTTCATTAAACTGATTTTGGTTTATTAATCACATTTTCACGGCCATTTGAAAGCATTTATAAGAATAAATCATAATTTTATAATAATAAACAGTTCTTTATTTACCAAATATAAAAGCTATTAATGTTGGCAAGAGGAGCATGGTCATAACAGTGCCAGGTTATGTAAGTTAAGTCAATTTTTTTTTGGTCTAGTATATTTTTAACTGATTTTTATTATTTAAATAATTAGATATTCAGACCAAATTCTGGTTTGAAAAAAAAAAATGAATAATTGCTTATTGCCCAAGGTTAATATGTAGGTTGGTTTATTCAAACAGTGTGCATACAATAAAAAATAAAGATTTATTCCCTCACCACATGTACATTTTTTTCGTTAAAATACATTTGGACAAAAAGCCAAGCAGTCAGTTATTTATTCCACACACAAATTAAAAATTATTAGAATATTGTGCAGAAACAAAAAATTAAGAAGAAATTAACACAGACTCAAGAACCCTGATTTACCATAGTTCGCAGAAAAGCTATCAGCAACAGCCTTAAAAGAGGATATGGGAATGAATCTTATAAGTAGAATTAAGATAACAAAATTAATATGTATTAAAAAAGATACTTCTTTCATGGCAAATTTGATTTTACTTATACTTTTATTAAGATACTTAAAAGTAATATTTATAAAATTTTATTTGATCAGAATTTTTAATCACCCAGTTTTTGCCGCTTCCCCCCCTCTCCCTCTCCCTCATTTTATAGAAATGTGTTTATACCAAAATGATACCTCGATCAATCATCTGCTGAGATAAAAAAATAAATGATTACTATCCACAATCGAACTTTAACTCGAGTGCAAAAATTATTGGTAAATTAAAAAATAGGTTTTAATTTTAATCCACTCACAGTAATTTTTCATTAATTTCCCAATTGTGGATTCAATAAAGTTTATTTTGAACTTGAAAATTTGCTAATAATAATAGGTTGAAATTGATTTAAATCAATTTTCAGAGACTATAATGATTTTCAGGTATAAATTATAAGTCAGAAGTAGTTTAGTTTAATTCAATTGTTTTGATACCGGGTTTATCACCACATCCTATTTCGCATAGAGGATCACTCTTTTGTTTTAATGTTTTTGTTATGTAACATTAA
Organism: Piezodorus guildinii; assembly: GCA_023052935.1. Taxonomy (NCBI): domain Eukaryota; kingdom Metazoa; phylum Arthropoda; class Insecta; order Hemiptera; family Pentatomidae; genus Piezodorus; species Piezodorus guildinii. Next base: position 61,866,752 of record CM041297.1, read on the forward strand.
AATATTAAAGAGCATGTATAATATATGTGGTAGACATGTAATTTATGTCTTACCTTCATAGATAAGAAACTTCTGAGTGTTTTACGTGGCAGTAAAAATATAGGTCTTTTAAATAATATCTTAGAAATATTGCATTCATCCTGTAAAATTTTCAAGTAGTGAGAATTAAGAACTTTAGCATTAGGGACTTGCTTGACAATAAATCTTTAATCATATATTTTTCAAGCTCTTAAGGAAGGATCAATGTCAATTGTTAGACAGATGATAATCAAGAGGCTAATTCTCTGTTTTGTAAATATATATTAAAAGTTATAATATTGATAACGGCTAATAAGGTAAAGAAGTGGAAAAGAAAAAAAAAAAATTATATCATCTAGTTTCTTTAATAAATATTTCCTATATTAAACGGTCATTTGTACATTAAACATTTTCAATCACATATAAATAAAATGTATGAAAAATAAAAGTATATGATATTTTTATCACAATTTTCATAAATTACTGTAAAAAAAATGTAGTAACTATAAACTATTTTTCGACACATTTATTACAAATTCAAGTATAAATTACTGGAAGATTTAAATTTTGTAAGGAAGATTAGAAGTGATGATATTAATTTATCATATATAACCAGCTTTCACAGCAGGAAGATATAATTTATCAGAATTTGAAGGTTAGCACCTTAGCAGTCCTAATAAATAAGATAATTTTATCATAGCCATTAATTATTATAATACATTTCGAATCCACTCAAAATACATTGACCTAATAAAATATTTTACCATTATCAGGGTGTGAATAATACTTTCAAAGATACATACGCTAAAACCTGACTAGAGATACTAATAACTTAAATAAATAATTTTTAACAATACTCTCTTTTTATAGCCATCATTTGCATAATTTATTAAAAGTAAGACATTATGAAACCCTTGATAGAGGGTTACTGAATACTTATGAAACTTTATCGGTCACAAATGAGGATAGCATAGTCCTAATAAACTAAAAAAAATTACAACAAAACCAAAATTTTCATTTCAGCACAACATTAGGCAAGACTATGTTTTATCATTAATGATAGGCCATATAGACAGTCAACATTTAATACACAAATCAATAATTAAAAGATTATTATTTGTTGGAATTATTTAATTTATTCTTTCTTTTTTATTTTTTTCAATTGTATAGATTATCTTTTATGATTTTACTGAAGGAATTAGTCCGGGTGGCGGTCATTAAATGAAACAACTGAATAGTTTCAACTATTTTATTGTTTGCCAACGTTTCGACCCCCATTGTGGGTCATCATCAGGGCGTCTGGTAGGTGAGTGGAAACTCACTCAGTTTCCACTCACCTACCAGACGCCCTGATGATGACCCACAATGGGGTCGAAACGTTGGCAAACAATAAAATAGTTGAAACTATTCAGTTGTTTCATTTAATGACCGCCACCCGGACTAATTCCTTCAGTAATTCTCAACGGTCAACTAATTATATCCACTTTTATGATTTTATATCATATGATAAAAAATATATCATGCCAAATGGTCTAAAATATTTAAAATGGTCCATTTTATTTATTACAGTTTATTTTTAATCTTACACCGAAACTTTTTCACAAGTTATCAGTTGTCATTAGTTCTGAGATCATAGGTAATGCAGGAATAACATTATAATTAATTGGTAATATTATAAATCACGCATATAAAAATAACCATATAGTAATACTCTGGCAAAAAACAACAAATATATAAATCATTGGCATTCTAGCAAACAATAAATCAGAATATACATATTAGGATATGTATACTTAACTTCACCTCTTTAAAACAACAATCATTTTTAAAGAATATCATCAAATAAAAAAATACTATTAACAAAATATTTAATAATATACTTAAAGATTGAGTTTCAAAACTGATTACATCTATTTTTCTAAAAAATCTTATCCCATTAGCTGCATAATATAGGTTTCAGCTTACGAATTAATTATAATTTTTTGGAAGCAAATTTAGAAACTTTTTATTTTAATATATATTTACATTTAAATTTTGGGGTTACCTGTAGCATAGTAGCATAACAGCCTCCTATGCCTAAGCTGTTTTAATGGGATTAAAAAATCCTTAGTTATGCCGTCCTTTGGAGGGGACGTTAAAAGGTGGTGGTTATGAGCCTGGGCAATGTAATATACTCGTTAAAGATCCCTATAATAATTAAACCTGGATAGGAAAAATTTATGACTTCCAATGTAGCATCGTCCAATTAGCCACAGCAGCATAAAGGGACGTTAAATAAATAAACAAACAAATATTTAAATTTTTTATTGATCTTGGATTACCAAAATTATTGTTGAAATCAAGGCGGAGATAATTTGGGATACATTTCAAGATTTTCATGATTTATTTTTTTATCAACTTGAAAGATTTTCTTTTCTTTTTTTCATGTTTTATTTGCTCAGTTAATGTAATATAAAAATTATCATGATAGTGGAAAATATTTACAGAGAAGGTATGTTAATGTTTTTCAAAGTACTGTTGCGCACATAAGAAACATCCTTGTTCCTTTAATATACTGAAACCTCTCTTAAAATGGATGTAACCAGTTTCAAACCTAACACCTCAACTAATAAATGATTTAAATATTATAAACTAGTGGATCAGAAAAAAAAATCATTTTGTACTTTATTTATTTAACTTATAAGTGGATTAAAAATAAAATAGATTTAATAGAATTATTATATTGTAACAGTATTATATGAACTTTGCTTCTAGGGATTTTATCATTAGTCCAAAATTTCCTTGGTATGTATGTATATAATGTTATAAAATAAAAATTTCATATTAATATGTATTGAAATTGAAGTCTTGGAGGGCTAGAATTTACTTAATGGGTATTGATCATTATCTATCATCAGAAATCAAAATGGATTTAGAAATTGAGTATGATGCAAGGAAATCATTAATCATTACATGAGAAAAAAATATAAATATCATCACTGTTTGAAACAAGTCTGTGTTTATATATATATATATATATATATATATATATATATATATATATAATACAGTGATTTTATTTAAACAACTATATAGTATAGTTTATTACATACAGTGATAGTAGTTTGATTTTCAAGTTGATTTAAACAATTTGTTACATGCATTAGGAAAACAATTCATCGGTTTATTCCAACTTGTATCAATCAATGACAAAGATATAATGAAATAGATGACAGCAATTATTTTTCTTCAAGACTTCAATTAGACATAAATTTGCTGAAATAATTTCTATAAGTACACTATCATTATTAGTTAACTTAAATTAACTATTCCTACATCATAATATATAAATTTAGTAATGTTAATTGACAATCATGACTACATAGAATATAATAATTCATAACTACTAAATGATGAAAAACAAAATTATTGTCTAATCATATAATTACATTTCTATATAAAAGATGTCTGTAAGAAACATACCTAAATAACATAATATTCAGATAAAAATGCATAAAAGGCACCAAATCCTTATGCTGTAAATTCCCAACAGGTTTTCCAAATCAGCAATCTTAGCATCGAATGATAATAAAAAAGTGTTCAAAATAAAAATTATTTATAACTCCATGTTAAAATAGGCCTCATTTACATGATGACAGTTTCTTGTTGTGGCATTAGTTATAAAAGTGAGACAGCGTAACAGAGTCCTTTGGAGACACTGACAGTTAACTTAAACATGAATCAGTTGTAAAAATGGTAGATTTAGCATTGGCTGCTTCACTATGTGCAATTGTTTTAGAACTTATAAAAATTCAATAGCATCCTATCAAATATGTCGAGATGAAAGTTTAAGACAGATTATCAGAAGTAATCATCCAAGAGCATATCAGGTCTAATAAAAGGAACTTCAAAATAATTTGCTTTATTTCAGATCCTTAAGACTGATGAATATGTTTGACATCTTAAAAGGAAACATGCAGCAGAAACAAGAATGCTAAATCATAACATGTCAGCTTTTGTTTTATATATGTTTTCTCCTTGCCCCATTAACTTTCACATCTTATTCCTTTCTTAACTATAGGTCTCTCAAATACTTAAATTTTTGCCAAAATTACGTTGTTGTTATTAGTTTAAAGCATTGAAGGAAGAGGGACCTCTTCCTTTTCTTGCTCCACACAGTTTTAAAAAAGTTAAATTGAATACCCTTTCTTGACAGTGAGACGTTTCAGACTTCATCAAGAAACAAACAAAATAACGGATAGAATAAATTTCGAATTCATATATAATCAAAAGTCAATGAATGAGAACAATATTTTTCAGCATAATCACTATTACAGCGGATAAGATGCAACAGTTGGAATTCAATGTTTGCATACGTGGTGGTTAATGTGTAAGTATACATCACTGTCATGTTAACTACTATCGACAATCATTAAAAACCTAACAGTACAATTAAATTATGATACTATTTCATAAACTGTTAAACTGTATACATCATAGAGGCCATTTTTGCAACTGTTACAGTAGTAAAAATAAGTGTCACCATACAAATGATGCTCTAAAAAATATAAATTGAACATTCATCATGGCAGTTATAGGATACATCCTTGTTTGGAACTGTGAATGTGACATATGGAAAACTTGTTCATAATACTGAATACTGACTTTAATAAAATTCTCTTGTAAGGAATATGAAATTTAATATATTCCAAATGAAATATTTTACATTCTATTTCATCAAATATAAGCAACAACGCCCTATGTGATTAACTCTATGAATAGAATATCTTCATAAAGTTAAATTTAAAAAATACTTTGATGAAAGCACTTTAATAAGGATCCAGCTTCTAAGTTATAGGTTAAATAATAATAATACTAAAATATTTTGGAAGTCTTCAAATTCCAGAAGGTACTTTATGGTTTATAGTGAGGAAGGCTATTTTCACATTTAAATTAATACTTGTTAAATATTAACATATCCCAGCAGCTTTAAAGTAAGAAATAAATATAAAATTAAATAACCATATTTTTTAAAAAGACATAGAAAATACTCTATTATTAAACAGGTTTTATTATATACTATTCATGCACTGCCATTCATAGGTAATTAAAACTATAAACATAACTAAAAGAGGGTTTTTAACTTGACATGAATCTCCTACCCTCTCCTACTGAACCGAGAAACCCCGCTCAGCCTTCAAAGGCGAGATAGGGGTGGGAAAAAACACATGTTTATATATTGTTACTGCATTAATATGTGTTGAAAATCACATAATTCTGAATACTTTTGACCATATATTTTTTTTTTTTTTTTTTTTTTTTTTTTAAATATATGTTCAAAACTTGAAAAAAATAATTATTTTTGTAATGAATTTTGGTTTTAGCTATTGTCGAGCGCCCTTTCAATAGTAAAAAATGGGTAGAAACTCTCAACAGAGAAAATATTTTAAAAAACAAGTAAATTACAGAATGATATTAAAGTATGAATATTTTTGACGCCAACTGTATATATAATATATATATATATATATATATATATATATATATATATATATATATATATATATATATATATATATATATATAATTTTTTTTTTTTTTTTTCTCAGCTTACTAATATTTCTAAAAATTTATTTTTCCTACACATTCCTATGCAATCAATAAAATTTGGGATTTGATAAATGCAGTTTTCTATATTCATTTAGTTATAGATAGCAATGACAATTTGAATTTTTAAGATTTTTAATTTTCACTATACAACTATTTTCTTAAACTTACTACTTAGTATGTTCTACTAACAAAAACGCTTTAATTTAATGACTGACCTATTCATTTACACAAACAATGATTATTAATTGTAAACAAGGATAAAACTGAAATAGGAAAGATATAATACGTTTTATTGGAAGACTTGTTAACAAATGTAAAGTATAAAAAATATGGAAGGTATGTATGAATAATAACTCTGAGCTAGAAAAGAGAAAAACAAATAGACGAACTAGCTTATGAAGGCTGAACAGAAGCTTTTTATAAATGTACATCACAATTTTAAAAATAATTCATGAGGTTTATTTACCAGATTCGTTTGTGATCTAATTATATAGGAAGTTTAATTTTTTTTTTATAGTGGTTGTTTTTCCCATGACAAAATCTGCAGCAAGAGTAACTTATATTTTCACTTTTTTTCAATAATCTTTGCATTCTTCACTAGTGAAATTTCATCTGAAGGTTTAGTAGTAAAGTAGAATAAAAGCTGAGAAAGTAGGCATAACAATCACAAAATACTAAAATCCAAATCAGAGATAAAGAAATTCCAAAACAAAACTAAAACCTTACCAAAATAAATAGCTACTAAATCCTATGTCTTTGGATGCTAAATAAAACTCAATAATAATAATTAATTTTGTAAATTCACTTACCTTTTCAAGAAAGTTAACTTCATTTCATAACAGCATACACAGGATGAGACCAAGTGATATTAAGCTAGTTATTATGCACAAATCTTTCTTAAGGTCAAAACTAGTAATTGGAGAGTAATTAATACCTTTAGAGAATGTGCGTTTTAACTCAATTAATGGAAGAAGAACATGAAGAATGTCAGGCACCATGAAACTAAGATCCCTCAAGACCTAGGAAGATGAAACCTTAAGTTTAAAATATAAATTAACAATTAATTAAATATAAAATTATTATTTTGAATAGAATACGGAGAGAAAAGAGGGGTTTCTGGATAAATATGGCTAGGATACAATTAGAAATGAAATTCACGGTAAAAAAAAACATAAGTATCGGTAAGAAAAATAAGGTGGCCAGTAAATGGCAAACTTCTTTCTGAAAGCTACATTGTGTTCAACAGTGGAAGAATTCCAAAGACCAACACTTCTATGACTGCTTTTATCATCAGTCAAGATACAGAAAACTCAGTCTGAAATTTTCTTATTTATAAATAAGAATGCTATAAGTGAAAGAGCGGTTGTTTTAAAACATTTCTAAGGCTTTGAAATAAATGCAGCGAACAAGGCCCCAAGGAAGACCAAGAATGAGATGGATTCACAAAATCAAGGATGCAACATAGTTCCATGAAGTAAACTTAAGAGCCATCGCTCATGATAGACGAAGGTGGAATAGGATAGTGTGGTTACAGACAGCTCAAGAGAAAAAAAAAAAAGAAATGTTCACGGTTTCCTAGACTTCATTATTTTTTAAATAATTTTTATTACACCACCATCGAGAACGCCAAATAGTTGATGCAATCTTATTATTTTTTTTTCTCATCTGAAGTCCTTAAACATAGGGCAAGTGAATAGAGGTGCATTGACAACAAACCTAGCATAGTCCATTATGCAGACACACTGAGGTAAACAGCATCACAGTTCGAGTGGGCGAGTCGTAGGACAAGTGGGAATCCTAAACACAATATGTTGGATGACAGAAGTACAACAGTAACCAGATTTAATATCAGCTTTGAGCAGATACAACACCATATGACCTTTTCTATTTTTTAAAAGCAGTAATTGTATGTAACGTAATCCCTACGGAAAGCAACACAAGTGAAAGTTTACTTTAATACCCAAAAGTATAAGAATAGTACTAATTATTCTTTAGCAATGAAAAAGACTTTGAACAAAATAACAATTTGGTCTTGAAAGATTCTTATTTATTCTAGTTTAATAATGTAAATTCAAATTAATTACTTTAATGTCACTTTCAAAAATATAATAATAAAAATAAATTTTAAAGGAAGAGAGTGGTGTCAACCTGGTGCATGTGTCCTTCTCCTTTTATGACATTTATTATAAACTGATCCAAACTTCCAGCAACAACATGCAGAATCGCAACTCCAACAATTGATAAAACTTTTCTAGAAGTAACAGGAACTTTTATATCTGCTAGTTGTAAAACAAGAAGCTTGAAACCAGTTCTGTTGAAGTAAAGAATAGTTGATGGTTCCATTGGACATAGTAGTCATCATTCCAATAATTTACATAGGCCCACCTGAAAAAATGTCTTATTCAGCGAACAAGATAATAATTACCACAGCTATAAAAATATCTTGAACTAAACATACCAAGAATAATAATGAGAAAATATTGCTGACAAAAACAATATTAACATTGAATATCTCAAGTTATTTTGTAAGCCAAGCGACACTAGACGTCTTATACTTTCATAAAATATGATAATAGAAAATACTGTAAGAGTCCAGATTTTTACAGTATTTAGGGTTGCATTGAAGTAAATATGTTTATAAGAGGCAATACCAGATTCATAGGTGCCTGTAATACATGATTGGCCTGAAATCACATACAAATTCACTAATGATTAACTAACTTGTTATTAATAAATACCTTTAAAAACTGTGTCCCAACAAGAACAGGAACAATATCTGCGATCAACTCTCCTTGAAAACTGATGCCAAAAGTAATATAAAGTAGCTATATGAATAGGAGGAATAAGAGCAGGGGCAACACAACCTAATATCCTTGATATGATACCATTGTCAATTCTCAAAAAACACTGCTTTGTTACACAAGTGCATTTTCTCAATTTCTTTAAAACCCCTTTCATACCAAAGTCTCATAAAAAAAAGTCTTACTACAAAATATTCTTGGTATAAGGATACTTTCTGGAATAGACTTAAGCATCTTTCTCATGAAAATAGCAGGACATTGATTAAACTAGTTCTAAGAATACCTTATCAAATAAATCTCTACAGTCTCTAGGTAACTATAGACAAAGCTAACACCCTTCATAGTTATCTCCTAGAAACGTGACATTAAGCTATCCTAACCTTGATGCTCTGTAATAACAATGTAACCTCTCCATGTTATTGTAAACAGTTTGACGTTTGGTTTTGATCCTTGATCTTGACAGGTTCGTGATGTCTTAAAGTGCGATTTTTATATAATTTAAGTTTATCAAAATGGAAGCAACAAAGGTATGTTTAAAAACTGATTTGTATTGTGTATGAAATTACATTTGTGTCTTAATTGGTTTTTAATTTTTTAGACCAAGAAAAAGAAAAGTCAACACAAAAAAGCTCTTTCTGAAGAAGTAGAAGTTATTAATAATAAAAATGACGTAAAAGAGGCCACTGCTTTATGTTTAGATGAAAAAAGTTATTGTGAAAGAATTAGTGATCCTAAGGAGAAGGAGACTCTTTTAACTGAAATTGATTATCACAATGATTCTCCTGAATTGCAAACCCCTACATTTATTGAAAACTCCGTCAGTAATTTTGAAGTTGATAGGGGTACAGAATTAGCAGAAATTGATCACAAGATGCATATTCTTAGTGTTGAATCAACCTCGACAGATTTTCAAAATAATCTTGCCTATTCAGAGATCATAAAAGATGCCTCTGTTGAAGATCCTGCCAAAATTGTTGGTTTTATTTCTCAAGAAGAAGATGAGTTTTCTCAGTTGACAGAATTAGCTAGTCAACCTTGTGATATTAAACCATTTACTGAATCACAGTTGTTATCTATTTATCGTAATGATGAATTGGAATTACTTGACAAGTTTATTGATTCGTTTGTTGAAGTTGAGCTTCATTCGGGAACTGTTCAGCAACATCCTTTATATTCACTCCTTTTGAATTATTTAAGATCCCGAGAAAAACAAACTGCTAGTGCAAATGAAATAGAACATTCTTTGAAGGAATGTAAAGAAATCCAACAAAGATTATGGCTTTTAGAAACTGTAAAAGTCACTGAAACTGGTGAATGTCAGGTAATGTTTCAACTATGGATTAATAACTTTTTTTTTTATTTCTAAAGATATGATGTCTAGATATCTATTTGTATTGAAAATAATAGAATATCCTTCCCCATTGTGGAAGTTGGCATCAATATCATTTATTTAATTTAGCTAAATAAATAAATCAAATGTAATACCTATTCTTCCCCCTCCTCTGTTCCATTTATCAGGAAGATCTAAATCATTATTATATGGTATCATGATTGATCATTATAAAGTTAATTAGCCTGAACAAAGTTACCCAGTTTATTGAATTACTATTACTTTACATTTTTAAAAAAACCTGTACCACTACAACCCATGGAGAGTTTTGGGCTCACAGTACATGTAGAGATTTGTACTGTTTCTAGACCAACGGGCGAATGATGAGGTGATTTGGCTGAGATCATGCTCAGCCGCCAGGTTTTTTCCCTATTTTTGGGTACCCATGTGATTGAAGTTGGGTGTGCCCTAGAAGGGTCTCCATACCCCAGGATCACCCCTCTCCCTCCTTCCTCCCGGCTCAAATAACAGAATAAATAATATTCCGCCACAGCCAGGATTTGAACCCAGGACCCGGAACACAGTAGACTAGCACAACTTTTAGATACTGTACATTTTTATTTTTAGACTACTTTACATTTTTAGAATATTTGAAATATACTTTCATCTGGATTCAAGAATAGTTCATGGATTAAGACCATCTGCAGCAAGTTTTTAAAGTTTCAAATCTAACATTAGAGTTTTCAAGAACTAGCCAATTCCAATTTTGCAATATAGACAAAATTACATATAGAACATTTCCACTTGCAAGCAGTCCACTTAAATTTTCTCGCCTTTGCTGACGATATAGTGGTATTTGGTAAGAATGGATGAGACCTCCAATTTAACCTCAGGATACTGCAGGAAGAACTATCCCACATTAATATGAAAATAAGCTCTGAAAAGCTAAAGGTGGTGAGAATAGGAAATGTACCTGGAGACCGAATAATCAGGCTAGAAGGACAAGAGCCCCAGACAGTGGAAATATTCAAATACCTAGGAGTACATAGACATCAGATATTGCGAAATAAGAGGGATAATAGCCACCGCAGGGAGATGGTTTACTTCTCCGAGAAATTCCTTTATGGAAAAACCTGAGGTCTCAAAAGACACCAAGAAAGCAGTATTTAAGACAACCTTTTTGCATACACTAACTTATTCTAGCGAGTCATGGACCCTGACCAGCAAGCATATGAGTAGGCAGCATATAGGTGAGATTCCTTCGGAAAATTGAATGAAAAACCCATCAAGACAAGGTGCGAAACACCACGATAAGGGATAATCTAGGCCTTATTAAAACTCTACAAGAAACCTTGGACGAAAATCGTCTGTGGTGGTTTGGATATGTCTTGCAGATGCCAGATCGTAGAATAGCCAGGCTGATGTATGACTTGAGAGTAGTTGGAAGAAGGGACCGAGGAGGCTGCCTAGAAAAACCTGGGAGGAAGGTGTTAGGGAGGCGGGAGGCGTTTGGGGTCAGATATTTGGATTGGAGAAAAAGAAGAAGAGAGCTGGCCTAGTACCGAGCACAGTTGATCAGGCTCTACAGAATGAACCCTCATACTGCACCAGGCAGTAGACGAGGAGTGGATTAAGAAGAAGAAAAAATCAATATTTTTTTCTTTTAGATTTGAAGCTGACTTTTAAATCATATAAAGAGGTATATGTTTTGATTCCTGCAAAAGATATTCACTTCACCATGATTTGGTGAGGCTGATTTTAAGTCTCAATAAAGTTTACCAAATATTTACTATGCTGATGTTGGACAGGAATTTACTCAGGAAATTATATATTTAGAATGGTATAATCGCATTTAGTAAAAATAAGTGTGGGGGAAGGAGGGATCGTAGCTGTATTGCTAGTGCGCTAAACTACCAAGCCAAAGGTTGTGAGCTCTAATCCCAGTTACTCTCAGACTTTTTCGAGCATAAAATTAAAAGGGAGATTCTCTCTCAGCCATCCCTCCCCCGGGTATGGGAGGATAATCTCATCATTATGATAGTTTTCCGTTTTGAATTGTTTAATCATGGCTGACATTTAATTCTCGGATGTTAGATTGTTTTTTTTTTTAATTTATATTTATCATAGAAAGTGACTATTCACTCGCCTATGTGGTTATCACAGTATCTCAAAAATAATAATGATTGTGGAGCTGAAATTTTTAATGAAGGTCCCCCTTACTGTCTAGATGTGCAATAAGATTGGGTTTGGGAAAATTTGTCCTCTTAAAAACTTTAAAAAAAAATTATATATCTTCTATACATAGAAAGATAGTCAAATTTCCAACAAAATGAAAGTAAAATAATCTGAATCTGACCAGCAGTATGAAAGATTCTAAATTTATAACAAATGTATTAAAGTATATTGAAGCTAGTATCCATATTTTTTGTGTAGGTTCCCCTTCTGAAAAATATTCATTTGTTATAGGATTCTTAAAATAATTTTAAGTGACTAAAAACCTTTTCGCTATTAGGACATTGTAGAACATATCTCTAAACTCTTTTTAACACCCTTTTTATTTAGGTGACAAGCATCGCTCACAAATGAGATTAATTCACATCTGTATTCTTAACAAGTTGTGATGATATGCAACAATTATGTTAAATAGCTAAAACGTATTGAAAAATAATACACTCATTCACTCACTGTTGGGTGCTACAGTCCTTGTAGGACCTTGGCCTCCGCCACCGTTCTTTCCCATGCCTCATGATCTCCAGCAAGACTCCTTCAATTTCCAACTCTTATCCTTCTCAAATCATCCTCCAAGTCCTCAATCCACCGTCACCTGGGTCTGCCCCTTTTCTTTTTTCCTCCTGGTGCATCATTTTAGGCAGCCTGCAGGGCTACATCCTTTCCACATTTCCTAACCATCGCAGCCTGCTCTTCCTTGTAACACAGATCAGGCTCTCCATATATTGAAAAATAATAGATATGCTTATTTCTTCAGGTGTACTACTGTACATTTGACTGGATAAAATTATGATCTGATACTAGTAATAACTTTATTGTTTTACATAATAGTTGAAAGAATAACTTGTTATTATAAGATATATTTACTCTTACCATAACCACATGTAAATTTAAATCTACACAAAATGCAACATTAGCGAGCAAAGCCACGAGTTACAGCTAGTGTTGAATAATTAATGTTTGACCGTGAGATGATATGAAGAAGAGATGGTTCGGGTGAAGGTAAAAAATAGTGAAGAAGCTATTCAATACGGAGTCTTCATCAGGGCTTCCTACAAGTACGGAGCTGATGGAGCTTTTCATTCATTCAGTTCAAGTCATGCAGCTTCCATACGAAATGTTGAATATTACATTTTTTTTTTTTTTTTTTTTTTTTTTTTTTTTTTTTTTTTTTTTTTGGACCTTTACCCAAACCACCTCTTTTTTTATAAAACTAGTTTTAATTTATAAATTGAATTGAAGTTTTATGATTTTATTTATTAATCATCAACATTTTTTATTTATCTATCATTAATGGTTTTAACGTTTGATTATGATAATTTCAAATGGGATTCTCTAAAAAATTATTATTTCAAGTTTTTTAAACACAATTTTAGGATGGTAATCCAGTAGAAGCCAGTCATGAATACCAAGTTGGAAAGTTTGAGCAAACTTCATTTAATGCATTATCGTCAAAACTTGCTAATGTTCGTGAAATGGTAAATGAACAACATTCACTCTATACTTATAGCTGTCAAGTTTCAAAATTAAAGGTTTGTATCCATTTTTGTTATAAAGTTTATGTTTTGGTTTTAAACCTTCTTTTTTTCCAATAAAGAATCAAATAAAAACTTTTATAGGTTGATAGCTACGTTTGTCGAGTGACTGAAAAATTCTCAGCTCTTCCTCACAACATGCCTGTTTGCCTTGCAAGTGACAGTGTAACTCGTACAACAGATTTATGTTCTGCTATCTCTGTACTTTTTCATTTTCAACGTCAACCCATTTCAGATGTTGAATTTAAGGCAGACATCAAAATTTGGCTTACTAGGCTTGTTGCAATCTTGTTAAGAGTTGCTGAATGGAGTCAGCATATGTTTATTTTAAACCATGTCTTAAGGTATTTTTAGAACAATTTTGCTATTTTTGGTTAAAGTCAATGTAATAAGCTATTTTAAATCACCTTTCCCATAATTTCTTTTATTTCTTAAATTATGATTATTATTGTCATAATAAAAAAAACAAAATTATTAAATATTTCTTTCCCTTCATGTATCTGACATGTTTTTCATTAACTTGTCTTTTGTAAGTTATTACAATAATATCACCAAATGTATTATATTTATTATTTAATCTATACCTTGCCATTTGACAATTTTATCTAGTAAATGCCTACAAACCCATTGAAAAATATCACATGTATGCACTCACACAACTATGGGTGCTAATTCCAATACAAAAAATGTTCACAGTATGTTCCCTAATATTGGTCCAATAAAGATTTTTTCTTAAGTTCAGCTTTCTAGACAATTAAACTATCTCTGAAATGATCTGGAATATTCCAGGATAAGTGTAATTAATTGTCAGCTTATTGGAAAAAATTGAGTATCTGTTTCCAGAGGTATATGCACAGTACACTTATTTTTTTTAAATCAGTGAAATTTCCAATACATCAAATGACCTTCTATAATTAGTATAAAGTAAAAATAATATCAATTTATTCAATTAACAAGTGAACCTGCTGCTGTTTTTCGCACGGGTGCAATTTTAATGAGGTGTCATTTATGTTTAAAAAAGCTCTCACCGATCAATTTGGAGTTTTTCACTTTAAGAGTTTTGTTCATCATAACGAAAAGTTCAATTAGTAGGAAAAATGTTTATTTTATAACGTCTATTCATTATTATATTTAATCATCAGCAGAAATGAAAAACATAAATCAATATTGGTTCAGTTTATTTGTTTATTATTTTAAAATAAAGCATAGATAACAGAAAATTTAATTTTCCCATTTAAAGAAAACTTGATTGCAATGTATGTTTTCAAGAACTATAGAAATAACCAAGGTCCCTATCCTTTTAGGTTTATTACTATTTTTTATTTCAAATAAACTATTTAAAATACATTTTAAAGGTTTAATTTAGTTTCCATGGGAATCCTATTTATGTAACAGTGAAAAATCTATTTTCAAGAAATAATTTAAAAGTTTAAATAATTCATTACAATGTTGGTTTCTCGATTTATAACAACTTATCATTTTATTAACAAATTAGTTACAATTCAGTATGTAATATTGTTTCTAAAATCTTGGACTGGAAGAATATAACTTGCACGGTCCTTTCCATTTAACTGTTATAACCTCTTTCTTTACCAATAACATATGTTCATAAGTTTATGGGCTCACAACAACTTTATATTACCTTCTACAATTTCTTTTATTGCTTATTAACTTCTGCTTTCCAACGGTATATTATACGTCTGTGTTACTAATTACATTTCAGGAATAATTTTTTGACGACTTGGTTACAAAAAATTTATTTTTCCCATTTAAAGAAAAGCTAAAGTGCAATGTATTTCACTTATAAACCTTCAGGAAAGAATGTCATAAATTATGGTCAAAACCGTATCAAAATCCGTCTTGTGGTTTAGAAGGAATTCACGGAAACCAAAATCACGTTATCATTTTAAATATGTAGAGATTATTTACCAATAATGTAAATTAAGATATTTTTTTAAAGTATTAAAATGTTTTTTTTATTTTCAGATGTCCTACTAATGTCATTAAATGGGCTGTGAGTTTCATTCAGACTCCCTCAGCACCCTTTAATTGTCATAATCCTGGAAATTATTTGAATCATATGATAGCAACTCTTGCTGCTATCATTAAACCTATAGCAGAAAGGAATCATTTTATTCAAGAGGTAATTTGTTTCATTATCATTTAAAACTAATATTTTTTTTTTGCAAATTTAATTATTTTCTGTTTGTTCTGATATTTCTTACTCTTAGTTATGCTATTAACTTTCCATAAGAGGTCTCAGGCAAGGTGATTGATCTGTTTTGTCAACTATTTAAATTGGTTCTGTAAAACATGTCTTGTAAATTGGGACTACTCATAAAATTATTAATTAACTAAGCAAATTCCTTTGTTTATCAAGACTCAAATTAGGTATTTGTATTTAAAGTTACGAAGTACAATTCCTACAATAGCTTTTAGTCTTTGACTTCAGCTTACAATCTTTTTAGTTGAATGTGTCCTCTTATAAAATAATCTCCTATTCTTTTAATCTGTCCTCAAATGTTTCGCTTTTTTCAAATATTATTTAAGCAATATGGTTAAATTTGTTTAAAATATTTTATTTATAATTAAATACATTGTTATGTATGATTAGATGGAAGCAAGCAATGAAGAGATCTGGGTATTTGTCGATTCTGATGGAGAAGATAGTGAAGATACCTCAATCCCACCCACTTGTCTCAAAGAAAATGATATTATAGCTGTTCTGAATCAAATACCATTAGAAACTCTGTTTCGACAGGTTGCATATAACATTACATTGCTTAATTTTAACATACATAGCTTTGCAGATGACACTTTTTTATTTGCGGTAATGTAATAAATTTTTAGTTGTTTTTTAATCAATGTCATGATTACAGTTGATGCAACTGACAAAAAGAGATGACATTGATGTATATATTTCCTTGAGCTCCAGTCAGCTGCTTAGAATATTTGCTTTATCAAGACTAATTATGAAGCTACTTTCTGAAGGCATGCGATCTTACGAGACCAAGTCTCATTCACAGTTTTGTAAAAGATTAGCAAGTATTCTCACTCACACAATGCAGTATGTTACTGACTTATGGGAAGCTTATAGGTAAGCAATCATCCAATGATATATAAATTGTTTAAATATTTACATGAAGTTTTTTTGTTTGTTTTTTATTTCATTGGTTAATGTTTACAATTAATAAATTTCTTTAGACGGGACAATACAGAATGCCATGACTCCTGTCTTATCGAACGCCTACAGTTAGAGTATGACAACATCGTTATATCTGCTTGTCATGCTCTCTTAGGACCACAACATAAAAGTGTTCTTCAGTTTCTTACTGCTCTTCCATTTTCATCAGTCACGCTTAAAACGATTTGGCAGTTATTTCATATTGTCATGCAGCCAATGAAAAAAGGTAAAAAATGTCTTATATTTAATCCATCTTTTAAATATAATGCAGATAATTTACTTTTATCTATTTTAATCTGTTCAGAGGTTTCTTTCTGTCGAAATGCCAATGAGTGGTGGGTCGGAGTTGAAGATTTGATCCCAACCCTAAGCGAAGTAGAACTATATTATGTCTTAACAGCTGTATCAAATATGGCTTTAGCTAGAACTTTAAATGATTGGCTCTTTATAAAAGCTGTCACCACCCATCTTTTACAAGTAATAAATTTAAATCATAGATTATATAATAAGGTTGAAATATTTACTATTTATTGTTCATCAATCGAATATTTTTTATTTATATTTCACTTTTAGATTGGTTTCATTAACACGTCTACAAGAGATAATTGTTACAAGATCTCAAGAACTCTTCTCTCCAATCTGGCCAGTAAATATCCCTCATTAGTTTCTGTCATTCTAGACAAACTTAAGAACTGTATACCTCAGGCAGGAAATGTATGTATATAAATTTTTTTTTTGCCTGTATTGTATTGCTGTATTTTAAAATAATTAATTTTTTTTTTTTCTCTCAGCTTAGTTTGTATCTATTCCGTGAAATCCCTCTTGTTTATTGGACACCTAATAAAGATGACTTAAGTCTGATAGAGCATTGGCTTTTAACATGTCCTTTCAGTTCTATTGAAGGATCATTGTCCCGATACATTCTTAGTAATATGCATTGGGGCCTTACTCACAAGTAAGTCATTTTTTATTATTTATTGATTTATTATAGTTATAATAATAATAAACAATTCTTTATTTATTCTGAGACTAGTCCCTTAAGAATAATATTACAAGAAAATTAAAATAAACACTTTAGAGTTTTAGAGTATAAAAACAAAAAATATTAAAAAATACAAATTACAAAAAATAATAAACAAAATAAGATACATATACAATTTTGATAAAAAAGAAATTTACATTTATTTATTTTTATTTTTTGTAAAATAATATACTAATAATATAACATGTGCAAAATACAACATAACATAAAATAGAATATAAGTAAGGATATTAGTCATAACCGTGGATGTGGCAATTGGTAAAAGGGTCAGGGATTAAGGAGTAGAATTATTATTATAATTTATTTTATTGTTATTATTATTGTTTTATTTATTTATGTTTCATGTATATTTTGTAGTTATGTCAAAACCTTTGCATTATATGATCAGTAAAATATTTGAGAGCTTGTGACCTTTATCTAATTTCTCAAGCATAGTACTTAAAGTGATTAAATTAAATAATAATTGATTGTTGTAGTTCCTCGATTGAACTCTTCCTAAAAAGAGAGATTCATTGTCATGTGGCATTACTTGTGGTGCGGCTTGCTCTGTTGCACTGTCCTGAGACTACAGCTTCATCAGGAACTGCTGCTATTACCGATACAATCAAGCAGGTTAAATTATAGAATGAATAATATACTAGAAGTTAGCATAGAAATAAAAAATAAACCACATAAGAAGTTACTGATTAGTATGCAATATTCTATTGTTCTTTGTTTTAAGTCAGATAAAATTTATTGTTAGGGACTTCTTTTTTTTTTTCATTAGAAATTAAATGTTTTTAATTTAAGTTCTTGTTTATGAATCAATGTAGGAAGTAGTAGAGATAAGAAAACAACATGAAAAAAAAAAAAAATTATTTACCCAAATAAACTTGTGCAATATAAAACACTTCACTGGTGTTATAGTTCACTTTGGAGAAGCATAATTTTCCAATCTTTCTAAAATTTAATAAATTTTTCTTACACAATTGGTTTGTTTTATTTTATAGTGTCTTATTCCATAATAGATGTATTTGGTTTATCATTTTCAATAATGAACCTTTGTTATTGACCTTGAAAAAATTCCCCGTCAAAATTTGAGGTCTCAAATTTCAAGATACATAAAACTAAAAAAAAAAATGATAAAAACAAATCCCCCTGTTCCTGCCGGCTTTTATCTGAAACAATCCAATTTAAATTTGGTCAAATCAATGATTCTTACAACTCGATGTTGGCATCAGCCTATTAGTTTCAATTGGGCAGCCGATTAAAATATTTCAATTCCATAACTCATTTTATTCAACTATTTTCAAAGATCAGGAGTGCTGTCATTGGGTAGTTCTTCTTCAAGTTTGTTTCACGCCATTTAACTTTTGTCACATTTAATTGTTGTACCTTGAAGTACAGTTGTAAATTTCAATAAATGTTGTTAAAAAAAATTCAAAGATAGTGACAAAATTAATTACTTAATTAATTATTAATAAATAAAGGATATTTGACTAACTTTACCAGCTATAACTTGATTATTTTTATATAAAAAAAATTCAATTTGTTTCTTCTCATTATTACTAATTAATAAAGAATTAAATTTTCTACAAAAAAAAAAAAAAAAAAAAGAATCATTAGAATTATTTAAGAAATAATGTTTTCTACTTAGCAGTGGCTTCTACTGGCCATTTTACTTGAATATAAAGTTACAGTATTATTGGTTTCTCTTTCTTAAGCTCTTGGTTAATTTATTGGTTTACAGATAAGTTGATTCCCTATACAGGTATATAAATCAAAATGCTATAATATAATTATTCAGAAATGATAAACCAATATTTAATACTTTGCAGAATTTTTTTTCTAATTAGCATTTTTTTTCTTATCTCCTTTATTTGACATATAAAAACATAATAACACAATTGCAATTATAATAATAACACACAATCTTGCAATAATGTAACAGTCACAGGCCTTTCCAAACTTACAGTACCTTTTGAGATATTTTAAATTGGACCTAAGTCCACTGCAAGTAGTGGTTCCAATTGTGGATTTTTGCAACAACTTCACTAGATGGGCAGCTAGTTAATTAATGTTATTAACTAATTAGCTTTATGAAATTAGTGTTGAAAAAATTTAAATAAAACTAATATAGTTACTGGGAATGAAATAGTGTTGATTAATATCGTTAACTCATGATAATGATATTAGTATATCATTCAATTGGTAATTCATTAGTATTAACCTTATATCAAAGTTTGGTTTTGATTTGTTACATTATAGAACTAACAATCATTTAATTCAATTGCAGATGTCTCAGCTGACTGGTTCATTGGGTAAAAACCAATCCGAATATTGCTTATCAGCATGGGTCTGGGAAATGCTGTTTAAGCTCCGCCTCCACCTGATGGACCAACCTGATCCTTATGTCTGGGCTACTCTGTCGAATCCAATGCAATATTTCTCAATACTACCATCACTAGAATCCTTACCAAATGTGAGAATTTAAATTATGACATTTTCACATTAAGATCCTTATTCTTTATTTACTAATTATTTTGCTCTTAGGAATTGTCACCATTAGTTCGAGCTTTGAAGGACAAACAGATGACTGCTATCTTTACAGCATTACTTATGACATCGACTGGACATAGTATTCCATTGATTTGCAATACAGGATTCCCTATGCTTCTTTCACTTGCTCAATGCCATCGCTATTTTGCTGTTCTGATTGTACTGCAACACATCGTTCCACTGTTTACCGAATGTCAAGAGGCAATACTTGCTAATGATGTGTGAGTAATATATCCATTAATATTACTTTAACTTTTTATTATTTATTTTTCAATATTTTTCTCATACAGGTTTAACCAAGTAATACAGAGTCTAGTCACTGCAGATAAAACATTTCTTCGTCTTGCTAAGAACCTCATTTCTTCAGATTTTCCAGGAATGATTGTTAAGCAGTTTGGAGATCTGATTCAAATTCATTTGGATACATTTCGGAAGTGAGTAATTAAATGTTTCTATAATAAATATTTTCTATATATCTAATAATTATTAGCTATATATTTTCTATACTGATTAAAGATATGATTTTGCCATCATGAAGCTCCTGATTTTCTTTGTGACATTCTACTATAAGTATTAATTATTCAATTTTTAAATCATTTACTTTATTTTGTTGTTCAATATGAAGATTAACTTTTTTTTGGGTTTGCCATCAGTTTTGTGTTCTATCTTTAGCAACCTATGAGCCATAAGTCAGAAGGTGTGTTGAATGCTCAGAAAATTGTAGAGAAATCGTTGTATGATATTTGTATTAATGAAAAAGTATTCAACTATATTAATAATTGTTTTTCATATATAATTATATTTTTCTTTTATATAAAAAAAGTCAATTAAACAATATTAGATTGATTTTTTTTCAAACTATTATTCCTCATTAATTATTTAGTAGACTTAACTTATTAATTATGACATGCTATCCATTTTTCTTCCATAAACTGAAAATTGAATTGTGTATTTATCATTTAGTCTTGGATGATAAATATCAGATGATTTTTGTTGCTGCTGAATACAAATATTTTATTTCCAGATACAATCTTCCATCCCCTGCTCCTTTGGCTCAACTTTGGCTTGAGATCTTAAGTAAAGTTTGGGTTTTCGAACCAACTAATACTAGCTATTTGATGGACATTGTTTTACGGACTGCTTTCTTCAGACCTGAATTACGCTCAATCGCTACTGGAATATTATCACGACTCTATGAAGTAAATATTCATTAAAAGTACATTATAACCTTATATTAAATATTTCTGATGGGATTTATATATCCATCTTTTCTTGTAGCAAACCATTGAGGCAACTCAGAAGGAGGTAAAATAATGCATGATTATCTGTTTTGAGCAAAGCATGATATTATTTTGATTTATTTTTCACATGTTAAGATTTAATTCATGATCGCATGATTTTGTTTTGCTTCAGGTTATAATTTTAAGTCAATGGCTTCTTCTCTAATTTATTTTAATAGAGAAAAAGATTATACATGATTATCTATTTTCAACCATGTGCACATGGATCGCTCATGGGTTACATTTCGACTATAAATACAAAGGATAGCCAACCTTTTTTGAACTAAGAATTTTTTTAATTACCTGCATTTTCAATGATAAATTATTATATTTTTATAAAATTAATTATTTTAACATTCATGAGTCATACTTGGTCATTGATATTTGTGATAGAGAACATGAGAAACAAGAACAGCTAATCACTGGATTTCTACAACACAACTTATACATATATCTTTCTTGTAAAGAATTTTAATGTAATATTTTATATACATATTCAATAAATGCATGGTAATATATTACTTATCATTATAAAATTATAGTAGTTACCCAAGTTCTCAATATTAACTTTTGCACCATTGGATGTGATGCGACATCTCAGTGGTAAATCGAGCGATAACGGTATTTATTTAGATTGAGCCTGATGAATCACTTGGCGGATCTGTCTCCTAATTCTTTGTTTGTAATCTGATGAGATGAAGGCAACAAACATGTTATATCTCAAAAACACTCGGGACAGCAGGACAGACTCAGTCTTCTACATTAGATTAAAGTCAACTTTCATGGTGACCATAATATTTCCTCCAAAGTTACTGAGCCTACTAAGCATGGAATAAGAGAAACTAATTAGTTCAAGTAAAGAGATGTATAACTTATCATCTGTGATAAACGTATACATAGAGTGTTTTATGTTTAACAAATATCTTTCTTTGATCTCTGAACATAAGTAAAGTGTTACATTGTGTCTGAAATCATTTTAAGCTTACTGTAAAAAAAAAATCGTAACATTAGTGAAAACAACCTAAATCCTATAGAGTTGCTGGTTCGGTTAAGAGAATAATACTTCGAGCACAAATGGTTAAAAATTTAGAGATGATCCCATGTTTTGGATAAGAAGTTTATGTTAAATACTCTTATCATTATTTCTTTTTTGTGTTACCTACTTTTTATTCAAGCTTTAACAATTATTCATGTCATTTGCTTTATAATGTTGTATGCTGAATGGCTCTATAGGTTAATGCAAATGAAGAAAAAGAAGCTTTTTAGTCATAATTTTTATTAATTTATGTTCACACTTACTCTTAATAAAGTTACATTATGTAAATGTCAATTTGTATATTTGTTTAGTTTTAATTATATTATAAGTTAATCCTTTATTTAATATTACTTTCTCCTGTTTTATAGAGCAGAATTAATACCATAAAAATTAATTAGGTGTAATATTATAGAATTTTTATTGTTCATTGTTTCTGTTGCATTTTTTAATATATAATATTTGATTTCAGGCAGTTTCCAATGCTAGTAAATCAAAATTCTCACTTTTGAGTTGGGTAGGTGGTAACTCCCAGTGCGTTTCACTCATTCCTAAATCAGCACCAGACACACCTTGGTTTGCGCTCTTTGCGCTTGAGCTTGAAGAATATATTATTAATGAGAAGACAGGGCTGTGGAAAAATCTTCTCGTCAATTTGGCTACATCTGTCGGTAAAGCCAATATCGATTCAAGTCTAAAGGTATAATTTACAAATGTATATTTATAATATTAGTGTAATAAATTTCATTTCTAGCATGAATATTTTAAATATTTTCTACCATGAAACAAAATATTTTATAGTCTGATCATTTCATTTTCTGTCCAATTCAATTTTTATCATATAATTGTTATTACAAATTTAGTTATTACTAAACATATATTTTAATTAATAATTCATTCATACTATTAGAAAGTGTATTTTTTAGTTTATTTCATCATAATTAATTTTTGCAAGTATGCTTATTGATAGTTGAGTTTTGGATTTTGTGTAAAAGAAACACGCAGATAGGCAATATTTACCTTCAACTTAATAAGTAAAATTTAATGTAACAGAATAAAGAAATCAATTTTTTTTTTTCATGGAAAAATTGTTGATTTTAGATAGAATATGAGGAGAAGTTGGTTGAGATTAGGGTCATTGAAGCACTCCAAATAAGTAATATAATTTTATTGTGTCAACGTTTCGGCCCAAATTTTATGCCATCTTCAGGGCAACCAGGTCAATAATCCCTGATTTGCCTATAATTTAGGCCAAAACGTCGGCACAATAAAATAAGGTTACTTATTTGAAGTGTTTCATCGGACTCACAACCAATTTCTTACATATTTTTTTTTTTTTTAAGCACCTGCAATGACTCATGACTTATTATGTGGGTTATTATGCCAGTTAAGAAGAAATGTATTTACTTTAAATAAAAATTTATTCTGGTAAAAAAAATCAATAATTTGTGTACTGTCCTGTTGTTATGTTTATTGAACAAAACAAAATGAAAAAACTAACACTTTTTCAGACCTCTACACTTTTCTTAAAAATTCCAATTTTCTGTTTAGTAATGATATTAAAACATGAAATTATTTTTTCTAGAAAGTATGCTCATCTCTGAAGATTGAATCATTTACAAGTAGTGCTTTACCAATTTATCGTTGGTCACAACAAGCTCTCGACACACCAGTGGACCATCCAGTGCTGCCAATATTTTGGCAAAAGTTTTTTATTCTATACCTTGCAAGAGTTCCTACATTGTATGTTATGTTTATATATGTTTTAATTAGTCTTAGTACATGATTTTGTTGTTATATTTTTTAATTATCTTTCAGTGGGAAGGACATCGGTTGTGTTGGATCAAAGTTTTTTGAAGGCCTTACTAATAGAAATTACATGAACAAGTTGAAGAAAAAGTTAGTTGATTGCAAGGAATTTTATGAAGCCAAATGTGCAAATTCAGTTCAAGTTGTTACTTTAGAAAGGAAGGACTGGTTTGAAAATATGGCTAAGTATGAATATTTAAATTATTTTTATATTATTGTATGAATGTAGTATGTATGTTATCTTTCAGCACTACTATTAATGTCCAAATTGGGACAGATTGTAAAATTTTCTCAATAAAAAAAAAATTTTATATTATATAGTAAAATGCTTAGATATATTCTAATGTATTTGAACAGCAAGTATGAGAGGTCTCTCCTCTGTCTTGAATATTTTCTAAATCTAATCTTACATCTAACTTAAAAATATATTTTACCATCTCCAAAAACCAGCAGAATTGTAAGACTATTTAATATATTGGGGGGTTATTAAGAAATTTATGATCATAAAATTTAATCTTTCTTTTTTTATGATCTATCTCAGGTAAATTCAACAAGCCATGATTTTTTTTTATTTGTTTTAAGTTAATATATATATATTAATAATGATAACAGGCCTACCAAACCCGAAGGTTCGATGCCGAATATATATATATTTGCTCTTCTGAAAGTTTTAATTAAACAGTGTTAATGAACATGAGGCTAAACTTTTTTATACTTAAGTTTCACCTTGGTGTTGAACGAATATCAAAATATATAAATATTTTTAATAATTCATTAATATCATTTTTAGTTAATCTGTTTTGGTTTATTATTTTCGATTGGAATTTACCCATGAAAAAAATTTTTAATCCCAACTCAAAATTTGACATTTTAAATTTATTTAAACAAAAATATTCTTTATTGCAATTTTCCTTTTTGTCTAATTTTTAAAAGCTTTTACTATCTTTTTATTTTATTTTCAATGAGTGCAATTTATAATTAAAGTAATTTTCTATAAATAGCAAAGTTTAATATATTTCTTTCATTATTACTATGATTCTTTATAAGGATTATATTTCAAATTGTGTTCAGGATTTTTTTTTTTTTCAGATTATATAGTACTTTTCTGTTCTGGCTGGAAGAAGTTACATTGCAGGACCCAGGAGTTTATCTTCCAGCTTTACCTCCTCCATACAAGCCTGAGAAACTATCTGCAATATTCCATAATGACAACGTAATTAATCACATTTATTTCTAATATCAACTTTACTCTTTGCGAAAATTATGATTGAATACTCACTCAGTTTTGTTAATTTATAATAATATTTCTTTTAGGCCAGTTCTAGTTTAATAAATTAAAATAAAATACTCTTGTAAGAGTTATCTCTATTTATTTATAAGAGTTATGTCTACCTTGTTCTTAGGTGTACTGTATTCAATTCCAAACAGCTGACTGTTTTTTCTATTTACTTTCACTTGCTATATATAGTAAGGGAAAGTATTGCGATCGTGCAAATTTTCTAATTCCAGTTTACGTCTTAATGGAAATAACCAAGTCCCGTAAAAAGGTCTGTGTCCGTATGTATGGTAACTCCCGGGCGGAAACAAAAAGTCCTAAGAAACTGAAATTTCATATTTAAGACACCTATACGCCCAAGATGTTACAAAAACGTTTTCATCAAAATCAGCTTACCAGGAGAGCTGCTTTATACCATGCATATTGCGCATTTTTATGATTTACTCAAAAAACGGTTCCGACAATTTTGATTAAACTCGCTATATCGATGTTAAATTAAATAGGATTTAAAATCATGTGGGTTTCATTCTGATTAAAATAGTCTGACAGGGCTTAAATGCCGATATTTTAAATTTTCTTCTTCTAAAGTACCTTTAATTTTGTTGATTCTATAAAAATAACTATACTATCTTGTTACCACTGATGAAAAAAAGGTAAATATATAAATTGAATGAATTCGATACCTAACTTAAAGGAAAAAACTGAAATAATATTTTTTTAATACAATTTTTTGTTTTGAAAACATAATAACAGGTTAATATATAAAATATAGTAATATACATGTTGGAAACTAAAAATTTTAGAAAAAATGTTATCTCATACACAAGATTTTAAAAGTTAATAGAGAGTGATGAAAAGCTGATAAAACTAAATGATTATTTTAGATGATAATATATTGATTTTTTAATAAAACACATGTTTCTATAGAAATTCAATATATTTAATCTATACTAATATTATAAAGCTGAAGAGTTTGTTTGTTTGTTTGAACGCACTAATCTCAGAAACTAATGGTTCAAATTGAAAAATTCTTTTTGTGTTGGATAGTCCATTTATCGAGGAAGGCTATAGGCTATACAACATCAAGCTGCGACCAATAGGACTGAAGAATCAGTCGAAAATCTGGGAAAAAACAGGGAAAATTTACCTTGAATCCCAACGATTCCAAATGATTTACCTTTTAATTTTAAAATAATTCAATATCCCATTAAGTTATCTTTTGCCGTAACAATTAATAAATCACATGGGCAAGCATTTAAACACGTAGGAATCGATTTACATCAAGATCGGGTTGCGGAGAAAATCAGTATGTTCTTCTGCCACAAGAAAATAAAACCAAAAATAGCACTTAAGCAGAAATACTTAAAACAATTGGGTTGACCGAAAATTTGGTAGAGATTTTTAAAATAAAATTTACCTTCTGTTTTTTCTACTAAAAATGAATCACGAGGCTAATGTTTATTTATATGCCTTAATCCTAATGGAGTTAACTATGTTTACACACTGAATTCGTCTTTATTAAAGATCAGTAGAGTAGTTTATTGCAAACCAACATGAGTGACGATTCAGTTCATTTTCGGCATTATATGCTGTTCTTTTTTAAAAAAGGGAAAAACGTAGCCCAAACTACAAGAAAGATTCTTTCCGTGTATGGCAGCGATTCAATTGCTGACAGCACGGTTCAGAAGTGGTTTTTGCGGTTTAGAGGGTCTTCTATTTGGAAGACCAACTCCGGGCTGGCCGGAGTTCAACTCTTGACGTCGAGGATATTATAATGGTAATTACAAACAATCCACGAATTACTGTTCGTGAAATAGCTGCGGAGTTAAGAGCCTGCAAATCGACCGTTTTTGGTTATCTAAAGAAGGCCGGGTACGTCTGTCGTGACGACGTTTGGATTCCCCATGAGCTCAGTGAAAGAAATCTTTTTGAAAGGATTTCATGTTGAGATTTGCTGCTAAAAAAAAAATGTGGAGGATCCATTTTTGAAACGAGTTGTTACTGGGGACGAAAAATGGATTCTCTACATCTACAAATCTTGGGGGTTGCCTGGAACGACGCCGCTTGCAACACCAAAAGCCGGCTTGCATCCAAGATAGATGATACTGATACATTTCGAGCTCCTTCCACAAAACACAACTATAAATACGGACTTTTACTATAAATACGGACCCAGTTAGATCGATTGATGGCAGCAATTAAAGAGAAACAGCCAGAGTTGGCGAATCGGAAAGGAGTGCTATTCCACCAAGACAACGCTAGGCTCCATGTGTCTTCAACGACTCAGCAAAAGTTATTAAGCTTCAGATGGGAAGTTTTACCCACCGTACTTTTCTGACATTGCTCCTTCGGATTTCCATCTTTTCCGATCCCTCGATAATTTTCTACAGAGAAAATCCTACTCTTCAGAAGATGACGTCTTAACGAACCTTTTATTGTTCTTCAGGAGGAAGAACAGTGATTTTTGGAAAAAAGGGATAATGGACCTTTCAAACCGTTGGGAAAGAGTAATCGCTAACTGTGGTAACTATTTCGTAGATTAAATAAATAAATTTTAAGCAGTTCAATTTTAATTGTTGTCCAAATATTTCTACGAACTTTCTGGACAACCCAATATATTCTTTTAAAAACGTCTTGATAGTGATCATAATAACTGAAATTGAAGCAGACAAATTCGTGTGAAACAGCTAGTTCTTTAATAGTTTCACTAATTTTTATCTCTAACTGTATTTGAAAATTCTTGAATTGATTTTTAAAACAGAGGTGAGTGAAAGTCGTGTGTTGCCCGCACTAGATTTTTGGTGTTTTATATCCTTCCCAGCTCCAATTGTTGCCAATTGAGCAGGCTATCTCTCAGGTGTTACGAAACCTCTTCTTACCTAAGTTGACTATTCATTCATTCTTTGGAACAACACAAAATAAATTCTGAATTCAAGCCTATCTAAGTTTATTTGGTTATCAAATCCTCTTTTCTTTATTTACTCTCTCTACCACACAGAAATTTGAGGAACCTAATCCAGTCTAGTCCCTCTTCATGCATGCTCTCTTGATTCCTTCCTCCCACATCTTTCTCGGTCTTCTTGGTTCATTCCGTTATCAATTCATACGTCACTCTTGCCACAAGTTCCTTCAATATCCTTGAAACATTTGAGCTGAATTTTGAAATGAAACTCTTTCACAGTTTATATAGTTTACATCTACATTACTACTCTTTTCAAGGGGAAAAAAAAAATCAATGTAGGGAAATATTTTTCCTTTTTTAGTTCATTATTAAATACTTTCATAGTTCATATTTATTGTGTATGGAAAGGTAGAGATGAGAGAAATCTGATTTTACAAGAACTCAATTTTCTTTAATTTAAAGCTTCCATAATGTAGTAGTTTATATATACTTTTCATTTTAATAATTAATTTTTGTTTTACTCTATAGGCCTTATGGCATGAATATGTTGACTATGAGACAGTAAGACTTTTACAACGAGAATCTCTCACACGTTGGGAAAATTCTTTGTGCCGAAAAAATGAGATGCCAGCAAAACCCTCCTTTATTGAACAAGACCCTGATCCTCTAGCTAGAATATCAAAAAGGTATAACAAGTTTTTTAATTATTTGAGTCGGTGTTTAATTTGAGAAATAACTAATTTCTCTTTTTGTTTTTAGACTGCAGTCTTACGAGACCCCCGTACCACCACCTCCTCTAAAAACCTTGCAACAACCTGTTCCTCTTCCCCCAGGTGAAGCCTTTTATAATAAACACCATCTCCTTGATTTGCTTGGTGGTTCGTTAAAGTCATTACTCGATTTTGCAAGGTATAAAAAAATATATATATATTTTAATTGTGATGACTAGTTTTGTATAATGCTAAATATTTCTCTAGAATTGTTTATAATCGTATTGTTAATAAGGACAGTTATTTATTATCAGCTTAAAATTATCATGAAAAAGGAGTACTTTATTTTTCAGTTTTTAAATGTTTTACTTCAAGTCTGGTTTAGATCTTAATTTATGTTTCTGTTAATGGAATTTGTTATAGGAAATATTCATCATATTAATTAAAAATTCAAATAAAGAATAATATAAATTAATTAAACTTGATTTTATTTTTATTTTAATGCTATAATTGAATATTAACCATTTCAAATTGCTTAATGATTTTTTTATATTATTAGATCACACACTGTGCGAGCAGGAGAACAATCCAGTCTAGATTGTTGTTTACTTGAACTCGCTCCCCTTTTGTACCGGTCTGTAGAAACTACGGTTACCCTACATGCAGCCTGCGATACCCATACTCCAGGATACAAACCTACATTGAATTCGCTCAACTGTGCTGGTCCTGCTATAATCAACCTTAAGGCAATTAATTTCACACTGCATATATATTTCTGATTTCCTTTGTTGTTAAAGCTTTTGTGTACCAATTCAAATTCATAGTTGGTAAAAAAATAATCGAATTTATTTATAAATCTCATGTGTGAACAGTCACATTTACTTGATGTATTTTTTGTGTTAATACAGTTGTAAATATCTCTATAATAAATAAAAAAAAAAAATTTATTTATATGCTTCCAAAGTTCTAAATATTCTTTTCTTCTATATTTTCAGATTTGTGAAATTCGTGTTTGTGAAGCAACAGATATGGCAATTCATAATAACAGGCTTGAAATCCTGAATCTCATTAAACGCGCCTGCCAAGCCCCACCATATGCAGTTTGCCAAGGCAGTGTTCAAATTGAACAGTGTGTTAGGTTGGTGATTTTCTGCTTATAGTATTCTATCTACTATACTTAAATTGAAAATAATTATTTGGAAGGTTTTGTTCCTTTCTTATTCCATTTATGTACTTAATTGCAGGTTTTTAGAAGATCAATATTCTGAACTTCGGCGTATAGGTGATGTACAGCTAATGAAGAAAATGGAAGAAGTAGGAGTTTCTTTGTTCTATCACCTAACATCTATATTCACAGAAGAGGCCTCAATGTATCCTCCTTTGAAGCAGTTAGTGACCACTTGTGTTGAAACACTTGGACAGGTAATAAGCAATGAATCAATGAAAGCTAGTGGAATGATAAATGAATCAATTGTTTTATTTCTTTAGTTATTTTTGAAATTAAAAAAATTATAATTAAAAGAAAATTATTTCTACTTTTTCAGACATTCATATCTGAGGATGAAAGACAGGGTCCAATTTTGCTCTCGACTCTTCTTGAAGCTCCATCACTGTCGAGCCTGCTTTCTATACATTTTTCGCCTATCAAAGCCTCTTCACAAACATATGTTCAACTGTATAGAACTCTTACAAACTCAATTTCTTCGACAAATTTTGACTTGATATTTGTATTGTTAACAAAGGTACCAAATTTGGTTTTATTTAAATGTAAAGTCATTTTCTTAAACTGTTAAGCTATGTTTGTTACTTTTTGGTTTTTCTAGTTTGACATGGTACAGTGGTTGGATTCTCAAAAACCCAGAATGTCGGACTGTTCACAACTTATTGATCTCGTCGGAAAAGCCCTTGCATCATCTGGCCAAACCCAAGAACCTGAGTTTATTATGATTCACGAGGTTTGTTCTATGTGTATCCATTTTTGGTAGTATATTTTGATACATAAATGGTGTGTATCCAGTTCTTATTCCATAAATTTAAACATCTTTTTTTTTTTCAATTTTAGGTGTTACGGAGACAGTTATGCATTCTCTTTAGCTATGATTCACCATCCCATTATTTTGAAGTTATTGCGTTATGCCTCAATCATTCTGAATCTCATTCATTGGCAACAGAAGTATGGGTTGACATAATAAATGCATTAGTGAGTCCTATTTGCAGCTTTAGAAATCATTTGTCTCTATCAGATTCTGTTCAACTAATGCAGAAATTTGCTATTCAGCAAAACACTCTTTCCTACAATGAGGTATATTTTCACTTCATTATTTCTGAGAGATTTATGTTCAAATATTTTATTCTTAGGGCAAATATTTTATTCTTAAGGGACCATCTCCTAGAATAAATCTTTGTTAAATATATCTGAGAAAATCTTTATCTAGGTAATCTTTTTCTTTTCTAGCTCATCGAACTTTGTATTTTGTTGAGTCGCCATTTTATGGAAGAAAGACTTCAATATGGATTGTATGGTCTGTATCCTAAATACAGAAATTATATTTCACCTTTCACTACTCTTCTTGGAATTGTCAGCCATGCTTTGGTTGTTGCTTGCAACAAAAAGTACAGTCATGGCAACTCTAATAAAGGTATGATTTTTCTCTGTTTAGTAGTGTTAGTAAACTAGATTTCCAATTAAAGAACAGGGTTTTCTGAAGCTTGAATTTGCTTGGAGATTGGTGATTCTGTTTGAATTTTTTATTTTGGGTTAAAAATCAACATTGAGAATTTCTTATTTTGAGTATAATAATTTTGTTTCTTTTTATTTTCTAAACTTGAGGAAGTTTCATTTATTTTGTAAAAATTAATAGAGCACTTTTACGTTAACAACTTCATAATTATATATAGTCAACGTTTCGGGGTTTTTGTCCCATTCTCTTATGGGGAAGAAAAAAATAGGACAATGGTGCCAAATCCCCCGAAATGTTGAATATATATAATTATGAATTTGTTAATGGAATAAAATATAATTGATAGGGAAAAGTGCTCAATTATATTTTTTTAATATAATAATTTCATTTTTTCTTTTTAATTTTGCAAGATGTGTTCACATTTCAATTAAAACCTGTCTGAAATTAAATAATTTTTGGTTTAAAGAATTAGATTTGATGTTATGTTTCTGTTAATTGTAACAATAGAAATAGAAATAGTATTTTAAGTTTTTTTATTTGTTTTGCATAGCACTAGTCTGCTGTGCTCCGGGTCCTGGGTTCGAATCCCGGCTGTGGCAGAAAAATTATTTATTCTGTTAATTCAGTCGGGGGGGGGGGGGGGGGGGGCGACCCTAGGGTATGGAGATCCTCCTGGGGCAGACCCAGCCTCTATAAAGTGGGTACCCAAATTAATTGGGGAAAAACCTGGCGGCTGAGCGTGATTAAGGCCTAATCACCACATTGCACTGCCGTTGGCCTAGAAACAGTACGAATCTCTATATGTACTGAGCCCAAGACCCTTCATGGGTTGTAGTGGTACAGGTTTTATTTGTTTTGCATTGCATAAAAGGAACAAGAATAAATTTTAATTGTGTTCACACCAACTTCAATAGACTCTCTCTATAGGCTACTTAAAAAATGGAATTTCATACTCAAGTGCCGAAAAGGTTGAGTTGTTTTGTTATATGTTGATTTTGCTACAAATAATTATTTACATTTCTCATGATTTATCTTTGTCATTCATGTTCAATTATTGTAGTTTGTGAAGAGCTGTGGCCTTATTTCACTGGCCTCTATGCCCCTTGGTTGAGCCCATACTATACAAACTCCTTGGCACAACCAATGGCAGCTTGGATTCAACAGCTGACTGATGACCGGTCAATATTACCTCCATGGATTGCTGCAGACTCTGGCCATGCTCATAAGGTAGCAGCGATCTTCACTGAATCGATTCGTTTCCTTTTTGACAACCTCCCTGGTAAGTGAGATGTTGAAAATAATGGTCAGTTCTGGTTTTGTTTATTTTATTTTGTAAATAACAAAGAGCGATAATTAGGCAATACTATCCATTATTAGTTAATAAATTTAACCATTCCATGCTATTGATTTTATCATTTTCTTTAGATGTTTTTAATATTTGATTGATCCTTTTAAAGTGTTATGTTTACAGGCTCTACTATGTTGAGTTATGTTTGGCAATATTATGTCAACACGTTTGCTCATCCCTCGGTAAAGGAACACATACTAAGTGTAGTCCACAGCAATTTACTTTCTCTTCCATGGTCCAAATTTTCTCCATCGTTTTTGGATTTGGATTATATGCTTAAGGTAATCTGTATTTGTTTGGTTAACAGAATTGAAGTTCATTAGAGTAATGATCTCTAAGTTTCTTTCAGTATTTTATTTTTATATAATTTTTCAAAGAAAGAAACATCTTTTATCTATATTTGTTTCTATATCTATTTTAATTGAAAATGAAGACATTAGTCGTTCAACACATCATGTTTTAAATAAAAAACAAAACTAATCACTTATGAAGAGTATAATATTATTTCCAGAAAGTTTAAATAACTGATATTAGAGGATCTTTTGACAATAACTTAATTTTTATCTTTCAAAGAATATAAATTAATATTATTTAATTATTTTTTCTTGTTTTTAATCAATTAATGGTCAAATCCGACCTCTTTTCTGCTTCTGAGTGTAGTTTCACATTTATTTACATCTTGGTTTAAACATGCCTTTTTCTCCTCCTCTTAAAAGTTTGGAATTTTCGACAAAATAAAAAAAGTTATCCAGTCTTCCAGAAGTTGGCCTATATTATTCTTTACACTTTGGGGTTTTCTTATGCCTATTGAAGCTTAATATATTTTAAGTGATCTTTCTTCTTCATTGTCTTTATTCTTTATGGAGTGTACAGATATCGCTATTGTATCTTTTGTAGAGATGTGCGTGCAGGTAAATAAGACTGATTAATAATCAGCTTTTCTGAATATTTTACTTAATATTTCTGAACTAAAATTTTGTTATGTTTTCTAACTACTTGATTTTTTTTTTTTTTTTTTTTTTTTTTTACTACTAGACGTCTGTTGTAATAACTTAGTCAGGAAATGATGTAAGTTTCTCGAAGATCCTTTTAATAAATCATTATATAACAGCAACCATGAAGACTATTGTAGAAGAATAAAGCTTTAACGCTTAGCAGAATTTTACAATATTTTCTGTGTTGGTTGATTGTTTATGATGTAATGAAGTTAACAAACTATGAAGCATGGAGGCACAATATAAATTTCCCAACTGCCATAGATATTTATTGGAAAGGATTAGGCCTTGGTAGATTAGGGGATGAGAAAGAGAATTAAAAATGAAAAAAAAAAAATGTTTGGGGCAATAACGAGATTATATTATTTTATTTTACTTCATTACAGTTCATAGATACTGGATATGTTTTTAAAAGATAACTACTTGTGATGTTTATATGAGTATTTTTTATTCCAAACTTATATGAGGGTGAAACTATTGCTTAGAAAAATTTTATATTAGCTAATATGTTTAATGAATAAATTATTCAATCTGTACAGTTTTTATAGTATTACAAAAAAACAATTTATTACATGTGATGCTTATTGGATTTTTTACCTTTAATATAATATTTTTTTAGGTCTCTGATACATATGTTCCATATTGCCATACATTGCTTGGTACAATATTTATTGATGTTTCTTGGTCTCATTGGATCAAAGATGTACCTGAAGAAGCTTCGTCAAAAGTTCATTCTTCTTTACTTCATTTAATAATAAAACTTTCAAATGAACCAAACGTTAGACAGGTATATAAAAGTGTATTTCTGTGGATTTATTTATTGATTATATTATTATATATAACTCATCACAAATAGAGTATAATGTCTTATTAAAATTTATTGAAACAACTTTATTTTTCCAGTCGGGTAAAATTATGGACCTACTGATTGCAGCTTGTGATTTTCATTGGGAAACTGTTGATTGCAGCAATTATGAGAGTGCTGTGAACTGGTTTGTTATGAGTTACGATCCAAGAGTAGTGTTATTGCAGGATAGTGATGATGCTTGTGATATTGATAAATCTGTTCTAGAGTAAGTATGTTCTCAAAAATTGTTTATTATACTAAAAATTAGTTTACATACAGTCTTCCCAATGCACTGGATGTTGGTTACAACTGATATACTTTATTTTTAGTTGTTCATTATTTAATTAACCTTTCAATCAAATATTATCGAAAAATTACAAAAACAATACTTAAATTGTATTATATGGGTTACTTAAATTATATGGGTAACTTCTCTGATTAATTGCTTACTAATCACAGGTCTCAGAATACCTAATCACTTTTTTGTCAATGTCTTTTTATATTAGTCAGAATGAGGATTTGATTTTATGTACTGTTCTTTGTTTATATTTTATTCATTTTCTTCTGTCTATTGAGTCAGTTTTGGTTATAATTTCCCTTTGATAAAATTCAGTTGATTAACATTTGGTGCTTATAGCTAACTTACAAATTGTATTAGGTTTTTCCATTATGTTAAAAGTTCAGAAAAAGAATAACCTATACAACTAACTAAAAAAATCTACTCTGTAAAACCTTAATCAGATTCTATTAATAAATTTACTTAATTATTTTTTGTAAATCAGTAATATGATATTTATTTTGATGGAAAAATTAAATTAAAAACGCCATAAATTGAGACGCCTGGAAGCGCCAACCTGCGAAAAATGCAACAATTCTCCTCTAACTGTAGAACACTTGCTGATTGAGTGCCCGCTTTATGAGCAATCAAGAAAAGGGTTGAATCTAAAGAAAGACATAAAAGAAATACTTAAAGATGAGGAAGAAAGTATTAACAAATTAATAGAATTCACGAAAATGATAGGATTCTACCATAGAATATAATTATTTCGATCACGCCAATGACCCTCAAGGGTAGAGGCGGATAAACAAATAAAAAAATAAATTAAAAACAATCTTTTCAAATTATGGTTCAAACTTTTTTTTAGGGTTGATAATGCTGTATTGTTTAGGTTTACGACCTTATTACTTGTCTGCTAATTGATTTCTTAAATATTTGAATAAATTTTATCAGTTAATGAATATGCATATGCATTAACTCCTGATTTATCTGAAAAATTATGTTAATCCTAATGCTATACATTAATTTTTGACAGGTTATTAAATGGAATCAATTATGAAAGGTTATTTATTATTATTTTAGGCTTCTTAAACATGCTGGTGGATTTATTAAAAGTTCAGATGGATCAAGTCCTCCTACTGTGCCTCGTAAAAGGCAGATCTATTTCAGGGCTTGCGTGAAACTTATAGTGTCCTGTTACAACCGCTACAAGCAAGCTTTGCGAACTGACCTGGATGCCCTATCATCTACCATTGAGGATCTTCTCTCACAAATTAACACTATCGTGCCACTTAGTAAGTTTGTGATTGTCCTCAAGTTGTAAATATCATTTGTCTCAACTCAATAATTTATTTTCAGCTTTTAATATTCAGAAAAAATATGCATCATT
This sequence comes from Piezodorus guildinii, assembly GCA_023052935.1. Classification (NCBI taxonomy): domain Eukaryota; kingdom Metazoa; phylum Arthropoda; class Insecta; order Hemiptera; family Pentatomidae; genus Piezodorus; species Piezodorus guildinii. Next base: position 61,903,566 of record CM041297.1, read on the forward strand.
CTGAAGTATGTAGGAATTGAATAATTATTTTTATTTCAGTTAATATACATTTTTGAGGAAATCTTTGAGGAAAAGATATCTAAAGAAATAATTTAATTAATTTTTTGTTGCCCGATTTCATGTGTAAGATTTATTTTGTGTTTTGTCTGCAGATCCATATGCTGGTGGTGAAGCAGGGTTGTATATGGGTGAACTGCTTACATTGCTCAGTGGTCCACTTTCAAAAACAACACATTCAACAATACTCTCTTGGTTGGGAAAGCGAGGGGACTGTGTTGTAGCCAAGGCCTTACTTAGAACCCTAACAATGTCTGTCCATGATCCTGTAGTTCTCAGCTCTATAATGGAAGCTACATTAACATCTATATTTAATGACCGTAAGTCAATACCTATACCGAATTCGTCTCAAGATAACAGTAATTTAAAATGAAATGAGTTAGTTATTTTTTCTTAATTGTTTTCCCTCTCTATTTATTAAAGAAAATGGTAGTGACTGGACCAGTGTCCTCAGTCTGCTGCAAGACTTCCCTCCTAAGCAACTACTGTTGACCGAAACTCTAACCAATGAGAGATGTCTCTTATCTCTCTATGCATTCTTATCAAAGAGATTGCCAGTTCTTACTGATCTTGAAGAGGAAGCAAATATTCTAAGGCAGTTGACAACATCTCTTACATCTTTAAAATGCTGGTAATTATTATTCTCTTTACTTTTATTTTTATAATATTAATTAAAATAGTGTTTCATGTACGAACAGAATCATCATGATTTATTTATATAATTTTGTTGTTGTTTTAATTTCCTAAATAGTGCTGACATTGAGGCCAAAATTATTCCTCTATTTTACTTGGGACTTCTTCTTGGAGGACGTCAAGCAGATCACAATCCAGAATTGACTTACTCTCAGCTTAAACTGATGGTCGAAGTCAGCGAAAACTGGGCTGATTACAAATCACCTTGGGGATTTTTGGGAACTATAGGAATCAGAAAACAAGCACCCATTTCTAATAGGTATTGTAAAAGCATTTTAAAATTCAATACTATGTGGTTATTTATTTAAACAATTTTTTATTTAAATTAGTTTATTGTGAAATTTATATCAGACATGTTGCCTAACTTTAATATCAAAGAGCTAGAGCCCAATAAAACAAGCACACCTGTGTATCTAAGGGACTTAAGTTAAATAAAAAATTTATCCATATTTTTCACTCAACAATCCTTTTATTTTATTTTTTCCCTCTCCTAGGTTTCAGCCTTTAGCCATTGTCAAGGTTCCTACTTCAATCTGTTCTTTCTATTGCACTTATAAAAATATATATTTTGTCACATTATAATAAAGTATACTTCAGTCTGGAACCATCCTTGTCAGCTTGTTATTAAAGTACATAATAACAAGCTGACAAGACTGATTTCAGCCTAAAGTATATTTTATTATAATATGGCTATATATATATAATATATATATATTTATATATGTGCAGATTGAAGTAGGATCCTTTGAAATGGCCAAACGTAGGAGAGAGAAAAAAAGAAAAGAAAAGGATTGTTGAGTGAAAAATATGGACCAATTTTTTATTTTACTTTTATTTCACATCATGTATCCATTTTTCATATTTACTTGTTTTATTTTTTAATACATTTGTAAATTAAAATAAATAAATAAATAAAAAGTTGAAAGGAAGTTCATTGAGACTGTTAAGAGCAAATCTCTCGGCTCTGTACTTGTTAACTGGCACTGATTTCCTTTAAGGTCTCAACAGCAACATATCAATTTCAGGAGCCTCAATTAAACTTTGGCACTAAATGTCCATCCTATCAAAATTAATAGACAAATAACACAAGAATGTATTGATTAAGTGAGTTCTGAGATTTTCTTTTTATAAATGAAAGACTTTTTGGATGATGCTTTTAACATATAATATAACCCTTACTTACCTTTAGATCCCACAGTCATTAATTACTTTGTACTCTTGTAATAGGTGCCGAGTGATTTGCCGTGTGTTTGCTGCTTTAGTCCTCTGTCAGTTCCCAGAAAGGAAAGGAGAGTTAAACATTGATCAGCCTCCATTCATCAGGACAACAGCCCACGCTCCTGGTGGCATTACCTCCAATAACATGTCAGTATTATTTATGTTTCACTTTACTTGCGTACTTCTCTCTTAATTAAAACTAACCACTCATTTTTTTTTTTTTTTTAAATGTAGTGCTTCATATATTGCTTAAGCTTTTCATAATTTAAAAAAAAAAATTCCATTTATACATAAAATATTCTTATATGAAATCATTTAAATAATGATTATGATGAATTTTGCAGGGAACTTGGTCCATGCAGTGAAACCATTCGTTGCATGTCTCTGTTGGAATGTCTTTCGGGAGACAAAGCCTATTCTAGCTTCCAGTTAGCAATTGAACGAGCTCTAGGCCTGATTCGCGGACCTGACAATTCACTACATAATGCTGCCACCATATTTCTATCCATTGCTAGCCTCATGTTTCCTGAACGCTTTGTCACCAGTATCCCTGTCACGCAGTTGGATGTTTAAGTTCCTCATACATTTTGTTTTATTGATTTTTGTCATTCATAATTTAGGCTGTGTTTTATGTTGATATTTTAATGTTCTTATTCTTCTGTTTAATAATTTCTAACTTTTTTTTAGAGTTAACTGTTTTAGCTAATTTAGGGAATGTTATTTGTTTCTTTTATATCCTTATAGTTTTATCATTAGAATATCAAGAATGTAGATTATTTTAAGAATGAAAGGTAAGCTCTAAAATCAAAAACCTACTACAAATTAAGATATGTGATAAAGGTGCCTCAGCTAATCTTTTTTGGAGATTTATGATAGATTTTGATTACTATTATTAATTATTACTTTTCAATATATTATAAAAAGGTTTACTATGGAATTTACTTTTAAATTGTTTTTATGTCTTTCATTGATTTATAATTTTTCTGAATGATTCAATTTATAACAATTCATTCATGAATCATTAAAGATTTTTATTCAAAATAAAGTTTTATTAAAAAATTAAGTAACTAAGAATTTTTATTTTTATTGATGGTCCTTATTATAGCCATTGTAGTTGTTCATTATCAAATAAATAGGTATTTGAATAATTTTAAGATATGATTATTTTTCATTTTCATTCTCAAAATTTTCATAATTGAGTTACATTCTTGAGTTATTAGAATTATCCCTTTAATTTATCATTAGAACATTCATTGGTAGTCTTTAAAAAAAAAAAAAACTCTTGATAAAGCATTCTGTGCAAAACCTTAGCAATAGCTCACAACGCAATTGAGACGTTGATTTCCAAAAGGTACTATATCCATTCTAGGAACTTTTACAGGAGGCACGAAAATCACTAATTATTATATTATTAAATTAGCTAATTTAATTCTTTTCCCATTAAAATCCAGAATGTTTTTTTTTAGTATATTAATAACATCATATTAAAGATATGAAATGAGATGTTTTGGTATAATTTGGAACGAAATGAAATGTGTAATTATTTCCTTTAAGAAAATAATTATATTTCTAAATTGTGTTTATAAAGGGCTTGGGTGTTCATTAGATAAAATCAAATAGGAGATTTAGATATAACTAATTGATGAGAATACAAATATGTAAAAAAATCAATTTCGTAAAAAATGTCCTTTAGTACTTTTTGGAAATCAACGTCTCAATTTTCCTTATATATTATTGGCGTTATTCAATCTATTTATTAATTGATTTAATCAAAATAATCAATCAAAATTTATTTAGATTATGTTCATATGTAACACTTATCCTCCAGTTTGTACTCAATATTTTTATTAATTTCCTGTTTTATAAATTATTCAAATACAAAAAACAGCGTTAATGAATTATTAAATTTATTTGAATTTTTAATTGAATAATTTGTTTTAAAAAGAAGGCACATTTTTGAAATAGGTCAGATTTCTAAAATAAATGATACCATTAATATACTTGCTTGTTGTTACAGTCAGTTCTTGAGTTATGGCAGGTTTCCTTACATCCACCTCAGTTTGAAGTCAAATTCCTTGTATGCTTAATAAGAGATTTAGATCTTGATTTAGTATTAAGTATTTTGATAAAACTATTTTATTTGTTTGTATAATTAGTCATAACTCATTTTATTTGTAAATGAGATTTATTTTTACGAACTTTTTTTTTTCTTCTTGATATATCAGTGGACGATGTAGAATTTTAAGATGCTGAAGTGTTGGTGGTCCAAGTTTGCTTGTTGCTCCAAGTTGTAGTTCTTTTTAAAAAAATTAAATTCTAGATTAACAAGGTATTATAGGGTTTTTCAGTGTCCTCAACTATATTTTAATATTTTTTTATCATATCACTTATTTGGTGAAAAGCATGTCTTGCTGGAATAATAAAATGGGATTTAAAAAAATAAAGTTACTTATTTTGGAATTGAGTTCCTGAGACAAATTTTAGTCTTCTCTCTCTCATACTATTTTATTTTTCATCTTAATATTTTTTTTTTTAATTGCACCATCTTGTTTTACATGAGAAGCTTGGAATTTATAGGATCGTTAACAAAAATCAGATTTCTTTCCCTTAAGTCCAAATGGTTGTAATTCCAGAGCTGACTGTATAGTTAAAATTATCAGAATTAATCTTTTTATTAAGTTGAATTATGTGGCTTATTTATACATTAGTAATAACTTGTTCAGGCAATTATTAAATAAAAATAATAACTTTTAATTGAAAGTTAGTCTTTAATTATTAGGTTTTAAATCCTTGGATTATCGATGCCATGTATGTGGTTTGTTTTAATTGTTAAGAATTCTTCTGTCTTTCTATTTGCTGTTATCTATGCTTTGAAAAAAAAGGAAATAATTGGCCTGATGGATGAATCTTTATTAGAAAAAATATTTAAATGCTGTAATTTTTTAGATTAATTAGATTTATATTATAAGAATTAATGTCACTTATATTTTTTTAAATATTATGTTTTGGATTTCCATACCCTGATTACTTTGCATATATTTAAGTGCCAACAATTAATAAATTATCAAGGAAGATCTCTGATATATTTGCAACAGGATAACTGTAACATTGGCCTTTTTATGATATTTTAGTTTATGCCATGCACGATTCCCCATTTATTATTTTACTTTTCAAAATGTATCATCTATTCCCTTTTATATTATTTCCAGTCACTGCACTTAATATAGTATTTAGTCTTACTACATATTCATAAGTCTTATTATAGTCATATAATTTGCATCTTAAGTGTACTTAATTGCCTATAAGTGGTATCATATTTGTACCATCAGTTGTACCAAATTGCAAATAGATGGTTTTTTATTATATAATTTGTTGAAAAAATCTCAACTATTCGCTTTGAAAAAGCAATTATCTGAAATCAATCTTTTCTCTGAAGATTTTCTATTTCTTTTTATGATTCAAGGTTTTATATGTTATGTCCTGGTATGAATAATCATATATCAAAATAGAAAATAGATCCACTCATGAATTTCCAAATTCGTTTTGTTGTGATGACTTACTCATAAATTATATAATTATTATTATTGTATAATGATGATTGTTAAATAATTATGTAATAAACACCCATTATATTTATACCTCTTAAATTTGGCGTACATGTGACCTAACACATTGTATATTAAATTTATATGTTGATATTTCACAGAATTTTTGCCAATGTTAATGCTTAAATTTCAAAGTATTAAAAGAGTCTAAAATTATTTTTGTTAATAGATCTATATTTTAGATTTTTTGTAAAATGTTTTAATAATTGATACTTTTTTTTTTTTTTTGTCATATTTTTAAGGAATTCTTCTCCTTACAAGGTCTTAATTAATTTATCCTAGTCCTTTTGTGATTTAATATTTATAAGTTTTGTCAGTTTTTTTAATTTTTAGTTACACTTTTCATTGCTCAATGTTATTTTTATTATTATTTTGACTGTATGTTACATAATAAAAAAAATTAAAACAATAATTTTTTTATCCTCTTCTCTTTGAATACTTTCTGAGCAAAAATATTTTCCAAAATTTATTCCCATGAACTGATTGTAGTGAATTTTAAGACTCTCGTTTTTAATACTATTATTATGTGTATTAAACATTATTATATAACATGACTTTTATGATGTGATTTAAGCTTTTGTAAAAGTTGAAAAAAAGAAATATGTGGAACTATTTAATTTAAAGATGGACTGTGTATCAAGTTTGTGACTTTAACATTTGTACTTGAGTCTTTCCTATATTTTTTTATCTCTACTATAAAAGACTGTGCTACACATGTGATCTTTTTATTTTTTTGCACTTTTCTTTATGTGAAATAATTAGTAAGGGAGTTTATTGCTATGAGTGAAAAGTTTGATTCGAATCTTCTGCAGAAAGAGTCTTTTTATTTTCTGATAAGTCATAATAACTAAAACGATATGTTGGGGTAGAGCCTCGCCCGAAAATGAAAGTTTTTCAAAAATTAATTATTTCAGTTAAGATCGTGACATGTCACATGAAAGGTAATTAAATTTTTAAAATAATCGAGTTGCTTATGATTCCTCAACATTTAGAGATACCAAATTAAATAAAAAATATTTTGCCATTACCTTTCTCTATACTTAGTTCACAATAAATGGTTGTTGGGTATAATACACGTTCTCTATTATATTTAAAGATGAGATCAATTTATTCTGTAGGTGTTACAAATAAATCCCTGTCAGAACTCTAATTAATGCCTCTTTTAGTCCAAATGGAATTTTCTACTTCAAGTTGGCTGAGAGAACCCTCGTGGCTCATCCTTTCCAAAATTCTAAGTTGTATATCGTTGATGTATTTCATGTTGATTAATAAAGATAATTAAATGTTTTAAAAAATTTCATTTATATAAAATATCTAAATTTGTTACCTTTCTATAATATATTATGTTACTTACAAGCATGGTAAGAAAATTCAACATCAATTTATGAGTTTTTTTTATTTATTTAAAGAAATTTACAACTGTATTTATAAAATACATCAAGTAAATGGGATTGATATGAGATTAACACATGATTGTCCTGTGAAGAAACTACCCATTGGTAGAACTCCAATGTCCAATTTATGGTAAGAGGTCTCTTGGCCATCTTCGTTTAAGTCTCCTCGGTGGATTGTCAGGAATAGATGTTGAGGAAAGGTCACGGACAGGCGGGTTTGAGTGGGCAGGAAGTTTGGAAGGGAAGGATGTATATCTGGATTGGGCTAAGTCTTCAATTGATGGGATATTTAGGTCTTTATGGATAATTTTATTTGTAACAAAGTATGGAGCATTAAGAATTTTGGATTGCAGGGATTGGATGCGAGAGGAATTTGATGGTTTATTGGACCCCCATAACTCAAATGCCTTATATATAAATGAGTCTTTTGTAGTAAATAGGAAGTTTTGAGCATTTGTCGAGTAAGTGTTGTAGTAATTGGTATCTACGAGCAGTTTCCTGTCGTTTCAGTCTAGTATGAGGGTTCCATGTGAGGCGTTTGTCTAGGTTTAGTCCTAAGTACCGGATCTGTTCAACAGGAGTAAGTAAGATATTGTTAAAGGATACGGTAGGGCAGGAAGTCATAGGTTTACGTCGTAGAGTGAAGGTTATTTGATAGGATTTATTTTAATTCTCCAGTTCTGACACCATTATTCGATGGCTGATAGATGGTTCTGCAGGATTCGGGATGCAACAACAGGATCATTATTCACAGATAACACACACGTGTCATCAGCGTAGGTAGTAAGGATAGTGCTAGGAATTTATGACTGTTAAAATTATGTTTTTGAAATTTGTAGAAGCCTGGACTATCAGAAAGCTCTACATCTTTTTAGAGAGGTCACATATGCCAAAACAGTGAGTAAGCTCCATTAATGTGTTGTATTCATAATGTAACTTTATAAAGTACAAATTCCTGCTACAGTGCTAATCCCAACGTTGCCTTTCACCATCTGAAGGACTGCTACTGCTGCCAAACCTTCTGCTGTCCTGTGTTGAATAATTACTTTCATTTTCATTCCTAGTTAGCTTATCCCGCTGAGAACTATACCTATAATGGTTAAAATAATCATCTCCTTTGTGCCATTCTTTTTCACTTTGGCGAGTTGAACTTCCTGCATTTTCCAAACTTTCCTTCAAATGTGATGATAAGTTCTTACCAAGGACTTCATAAATAGAAGCTTGACTGTATTCATTTAAAATAGTGATGTAGACAATTATGCAGCAAATCACCTTTAATTAAATAACAATTTATCATTTAATGTATAAATAATAAAGTAAGAAAATTAATGATAAATACGACTTATGAAGGATATTTTTACAAATTAATTAAAATTGAATATTTGAACCACTTTCAGTGTCTCTAAGGACTTAAATACCTTAATTTAGATACTTTTAAAATAGAGGATACCTGAAATTGAATTTTAAGACTGCAATACTCAACAATTAAAAAAAAAAATTCTCGATAACACTTAACAGTTGAGTCACCAATACCTTGTATTTTCTAAACATCTAGTACAGAGTATAGGTCGGACTTTTTGTTTTGATTAAATTTTAATATAACAACATAATACAAAAAAGGCTCTTGCTATAACTTACTAGTTCTGTTTTTATTTTTATTAATTTTTATAAATGAAGATTTGAAAAAAAATTAAAATACTTTTATACTAGATGAAAGTTATCTTGGGTGAAAGTTATCTAAGATACCATGTTATTTTAAGATAAATTATACTTAAGATGTGTAAAGATTCCACATTTTATACAAATAAATTTAAGAAGAAATTTAATTAAACAATAGAATTTGTTACTAAGAATTAAAAAAAAGTTTATTTTCGTTTTAATTAAATTTACAACACTTTTACCTCCAAACGTGTATTTATTTGGTTTAAGTGGTGCTGATTAATCTTTATGGCTAAGCTACCTCTTCAGATAGACAAATTACAGCATTTATGAAATTGAATTTTTTTCTGAGTAAAAAATATCCCATGCAAAAAAACTTAGGTATTTTTAATTTATTTTGTCCAGTAATTTTGTCTGTATTATTGTAACCAACTAGTTATTCTTAAGGGACTAAGCCCCAGGATAAAATTATTTTCCTATTTACCTCAGATATATTTTATGGGATCTTTTCTCAATGGCCCACTTATATCCTTTCTTTATTCTATGACAGGTGGATATAACATTTTGGTGTTTACATTTTGATTGCATATTTATAGGTACTACTGATCCATATTGAAATTACTCAAACAACTAGGTTTATTAATGTAATAGATCAATGACTGATCTGTGTGTACTGTTGAGTAAAGTAGCCTTTAAACAGTATTGAATGGGTAAAGTGAAGGATATTATTAATATATTAAGCACAATAGAATGGGCTAATAATCATGTAAAACGAAACCAAAAAATAGTAAATTGTTATTTATTAACAGAAAGTATTGACTTATTTTTAACTTTAAAATATATTATTATAAAATGAAGTTATGTAAACAAATGTTGAAAGAAAACATCATGTATTGTTTCCTGGCTAATTTATGTAACAATAACCACATAACTTGTTTATCTAAAAGATTAAAAATAAAAAATATTACATGATTTTGACCGTTACATCATTTCAAACTTTATTTGATATTAAAACAGTGATACGAATTTGGAAAACTGGACAATTTTTTTTAGAGTGAAATAAAAATGCCTGTAAGGCAGATAAGTGAAACAAATCTACTAATAAATGATTAAAAACTTATATTTCATCTTTCGGTATTATACATTATACATACAGTACAACTTAAACCAATGTTTACCTACTTACAGAAACTTTGGCCATCATGAACACTGAATCAAAAGTTATCTGAGGGGTATCTGTAGTCGGATTTTATATATAGCTGACCAAAAAGAAATTATAGGAAACAATTTGTTCAGCTACTCTTGCATGTGGCATTTCCTTTTCAAATGGGACAAGCCCTTAATATAATGACTAACATGTCAAGGAATGTAATGACTTGACAGGCATCAGTGTCAAAACATGGTTAATAAGCTAATATAAGAATTTGTTTAAAATCTTATAAAGGTTTATAAAATTATGCATGATGGTTTATATTATCAGAAAAAAAAGGAAGATTTAATTTTTTACATTCATTTTTTATAATAAATGTTAAGACCATATTAAAAAAGATCACTGAAAAATGGTCTGTTGATAATATGCTTAGACAAATAATATCAACAATTGAGATTTATTTATATTTAAAAAAATATATCAACAGAAACATTTATTCAATGTTTGCAAATTTTTACAAAATAAAAGATAATATAAATACAGATTTTGATGAAAAAACAACAAACAAAAAAATATTACTGGGACAATAAAAAATTTTAATTGTTTTTATTAAGATTACAGTTAATTAAAGACCATAAAAATATTGCATTAGCTATAGATTACACAATTTTTTTAAAATCTAAAGTACAATAAAAAAACAAATAAATACTCCGTGAGATTAAAAATGGAATGAATAAAATGGAAATTTAACTGAATTATATTCTCTTTGGTAACGATACTGTTACATATTAATTATAGTTTACTTGAAAAATGGTTGGTCCACATAACTATAAACTGTAGAATCAATGTGTGGTTCAGTGTGATTGCTGATTACAAGAGGGTCAAGATCAACCATAGAACCAAAAGTAGACCTTACTGGTCTAACAGCACCAAAAAAATCTGTTATTGGCACTTTACTAGTATCTCTTAAAAATAAATCGTCTCTTACACCTACAGTTGAAATACAGACCCTTTTAGGGCAAACAGCTAAAAATTCAGACATAGACTTAGTACTGTTAGGTTGAACACGTTCAAGGAAAGCTAATGCATAATATGTATACCTATCGATAATATAAACTCCTATAGCTGGATCTACATGATGTGATAAAGAATCTTCTCCAACTAAACTGCTAGCAACTGCAAGAACGTTTGGAGAGTAAAATTTCTCAAATAATGATGCTGCTTGACAAGTATCTATCATAAAGAATATTTCATTATATCTTCTTTTCTGCCACATCTGTTCCACAGCATCAGCTAACTCTTGACTAGTCACCTCTTCAGAATCTTGAAATTTTAAGAAGCCATCACCACCATGGCCAGTTAAGTACACGAGAACATTGCTTCCTTCATTTGTGAGGAGCTGCTTGGATCTTGGTGTTCCAGCAGGTAGACGACCTGTTAGTAACCTTACAAAATTCTCTACAGTAACTTCATATCCCCTATAATCCACTTCAACATCATCACCATAAACATTGATGTTCTGATTGGCATTATTGAACACTGTTGCAGGTCTTGGATTTCTAGGATTACAAGCCATATCATCAGCAATCATTAAGATTATTTGGGAATCTGGAATACCCAACCTCTTAACACTTCTATAAATTGATAAAACATTGGCAACATGTCTATAGTTAAACCAAAACCTTGATGTATCAACTAAAACTGCCCAGTTATTAGTATGTCCTGATTCACATAAATTATAAAGTACAGTTATTGAAAACGAAAATAGAATGAACTTCATCTTGTTGGTCTAAATGTTGTTTCATGTCTAGGAAAACTATTATCACCACTATCCTAGGGTACCTAAGTAACTTTTGAGATCTATCACAATTACCTTCCTCTGAAGGTTATAAAGTACACATTTGGCGCCATCTTTTTAAAATTTGTCTCAAAGTAAACATGTTTTGAATTAAAAAATCTGGTAACTGTTCCGAAGTGTCACTTCTCTTATCAGTAGCCCTGTTTATGGTTATCCAGAGTGGTATTGTTGAGCTTAGTTGTCTTCCACCCGGCTTTGGGCGCTAAAGTCTATCACCCCCACCATACTACCCACGTCTTTAGAAATAAAGGTTAAGATATTTATCCTAGGTGTCTTCCACCCGACTTATGGCGCCAAATTCAAAATACTTATTAAAACCCAAGGAGTTTGTTTTAGTATGGAGGGAGCATGAGGGCAATTTAAGTAACTTATACCTGCATAGCCGCCATTGTTTGCGTATTGCTATTGCTGTCAGTTGTCACTTACTTTATTCGTCTTCTATCTATATACATAATTTCCAACTATGTAATAATTCTGGCAAGGATAATCTTATAAAGAAACTGAGCTTTTTTAGGTAAGTGTTTCATCTTTAATTAGATATACGTATGTTTATACAATTTTTTGAGCATAACTTTTTGATTGATCCTGAAACCTATAATTTTTGCTGGCAAATCGTGAAATACAAGTTTATATGTACTGACAAAGTGAAATAAATTAATAATTGGTTTCGAATGTAAAGAATAATATGTAAACAGGTCTAATACTGTTGAAAGGTATCAAATTATCTAATTTTTTTCCCAGGTGTCTGTTTACTGTTTTGCATTTACCTTGAATACTTTTGATGTTTTTTATTCTAGATTAGGTAGAGTATGTAATTTCATATAACATGATTGGTTAAATATAAACTATCTAAAATAAAGAATGTTGATTTGTTCTGGTACTTGACTTATACATTTAAGTAATGTTGTTGTATTTTAATGATATATTTTGTAGGTTTCCTGGTCTAAAGGAACCAGAAAGAAGATAAGCCTGGATAAATGCTGTAAAAAGAGTCAATTGGGTTCCTGCAAAATATGATAGTAATAGTGAACATTTCACTGCTGATCAAGTTGAGACAACTTACATTAGTAGACCACGGCTTAAACCCAGATCAATACCAAATGTGTTTGAGGCCTATCCTGACCATTTGAAACCAATGATTGTAGTGGTGAGTTGGCAATTATGAAATAAATATTCATATGAAAGATTGAAAACTCAAATTTTTAGTAAGTCAAGTGTTAAAAATTAATTTTAGAAAAGAAAGTCTCCTGCAAAACGGACAACTAGGAATAAAGTTTGGATATAACAATAACCCAGCAGCCTTTCAATTTACTAAATTAATAAAAAAAATACTAGTGCAAAAGGAGCTGCATGCACCAGTAGGTGGCAGTTGTCAGCCCATTGAGAACATGACTATCTTGACATGTTCCAGTTCAAGTATGTTGAGGGTAGAAAACCTCGAGAACCAATTACCATCTGACCATGATTACATATCATTTGACCTCAGCCACTATAGTTAGCAAGTTATAAAATATATATATATGGCTTTGTAGTTAAAAAAAATTGAGAAAAGCATTCATTGTACGGTGTGTTTATCCACCTTTATGGAGCAATGTGCCCCTTTCATCTGGTTTGATACATATTAAAGATAAGGGTGGTTTACTTTATACAAACCAGGAAGTGTTCATAGTTTGTAGAAACACAGAGTAAGCTCTGTGTGGATTTACAAAAGTAAGAGGCTTGCATCATTGGAGCACCTATTCAGAGAAGGCTTTAACGATATCAATTTTCCAAAAAAGCCTTGACCAGCAAGCTTTCAGCTGTCGTTCACAGCACATATTAAATCAGAGCGTTGATGATAGTCGTATTTACCACCTTATTAAAGTAATTATTAAATATTATATGAATGTACTACTCTTACAAAAGTATATCTGAAGTGGCCCAATGGGTGAGTGTAAGGCAGTTCAACAACAAAATTACCTTGTTTAGAGGCAATTAAGAAGTTTCCATTTCTTTAATTATAGTTAATATATTTTTCATGAAACATGCTTTTTATTATAACTAATTAGCCGTTTCCTTATTTTATATTATGTATATATCCATTTTATTGTTTTATTTTTATTTTATTTTATATCCCATATATTTTTGCATGAACTATAAACCTATTATTATGATTATGTTTATAGTTTATATTATGCATATTAATTTATTTTATTTCTCAGAACAACCCACTGGAATGATTGCTGGTTGTGGAGGCTGCCAGGAGGCTCCAAGAAGAAGACTTGAATGTATTATTTGTGAAATAAAAGATTGTCTATTCCAAACATTTTTATTGATTAGCATTTTTAATTCCATCCATAAATAGCATTTCTTCCTAACATGACATGTAAATTGAGGAGCTAACTATGCAAGGAATAATGCCTCATCGTCCATGAGATATTACTTGTAGGCAGGGTTTGATTTTTTGTTTAAATGGACTGATTTATCGGAATTTTAAAATAAAAGTTTTATAAAGACTTTTCTAATTATTTTCATGAGAAAAGATTCTAGTTATGAAAAAATTGATTAGCATTTTTCAATGGTATCCTTGATCCTTAAAGTAACACAAGTATTGAGAATCTTACCAATGGTTTATTAATTTAGATTCTTCCCTTAAAATAAAAATTTAGGAGCATCCTATTAAATATATAGAATATTTTATTGAATAAACAATAGAAATAAGTAGTTGAAGGGGGGTTGAATTTTCATTGGAGTCGGTACACAACGGTAACAGAAAGAGAACTCATTATACAACAGTTCAACAGAAAAAATCGTATGGAGAAATTGGCAAACTTTTTCAGAAAAGTCATGCAACAGTAGAAAAAGATACTTTCCGATGCTGACGAAAGGTGGATTCTGAAATATGGAAAAAATAAACCCAAGAATGAGTGCACCAAAAATTGCAAGTGAAGTGGAAAATTATTTAAAGAAGATTGCTAGTGCGGAAACTGTGTGTGTCACGTCCTAAAGAAACACAATTTTCATGGTAGAGTTGCTAGGTAAAAGCCGTTCATTAGTAAAAAAAAATCAAAAAAGACCGGCTAAAATTTGCAAATGAGCACATTTCCAAAGAGTTTGACTTGGAAAAAGTTTATTTTTGCTTATGAAAGCAAATTTAACATTTTTGGGTCGGATGGATGTGGATACATTTGGAGAAAACCTGGAGAAGCATTTTCCAAGCAAAATCTCTTACCGACTGTGAAACATGGAGGTGGAAGTGTGATGTGGGGATGCATGGCAGCCTTTGGTGTGGGAAATCTGCATTTCATAGAAGGTATAATGGATGAACATTTATATGTGGACATATCAAGGCAAAATCTGAAGGTAAGTGCTGAAAAACTTGGATTAAAAGGTATTTTTACTTTTACCAAGATAATGACCCCAAGCATTCTTTGTTGATAGTGAAAGACTGGGACACCTGCGGTCACCCTATTTCAATATCATTGTACATTTGTGGGCAAAATTGGAGACAAATTTGAAAACATAATATTACAAACAAAGAAAATCTAAAAAAGGCACTCTTGGAAGAATGGGAGAAAATTACCCCGGATTTTACCCAAAAACTTGTGGAATCCATGCCAAACCGCTTAAGAGAAGTAATCAACAACAAAGGACTTCCAACAAGATATTAAAGTTATATAAAATTACTTTGAAATTGAATTTTATTAAAGTGTATCATTTTCACTGTGAGGTCTGGAATTTCATTTTTTATTTTTATACTCAGGCATTATTGATTATTGTTCAAGAGAGATATTTATTTTTTTCTTGATAAAATGTGTAATATTTTAGGGAGAACCTTCTTTTAAAAAAATTATTATTGTACATAATAAATGAACATTTTGTGAAATTTGTATGGTGTATCATTTTCACTGTGAGCTACTGTATTTAAATTATTATTATTAGTTCAAATTTATATTTGTTTATCATCAATAAACTAAATGTTTATGTATTTCATTAAGTTTTCTCTTAATTAGATTTATATAATTTTATATTAAACGGTTATAGTTGACTATTAGGACTATATATATATCACGTCATTTGTAATATGCTACACTATAATAACTATAAGTAGTTTTTTTCAATATGCTTTGATTTGTATTGTTATTCTTTATAACAAATTAATGTATAATGGGTTAATTTATTGTATATATATCACATTGAATTTGCTTTGTAATTTATTCTGTAATGTTCCTGTATTTAAACATATTTTTATTATTTACAGTCTGTATATGACATAAACTGTTTCTATTCAGTGATTTTTCTTAAAGTAAATTCTTCCTGGTATTATCTGATTCCTTATACTATCCCTTCTTGTTTTGCAAGTTATTCTCTGGATGTTTCTGCACCTTTTGTTATATGTCAGTGCCTGCCTGCCTCTGGCTTCCAGTATATTAGGTTGATTTATAGGTTTTAAACTTATTTTTTTATTTCCCCATTTCAGTGTTATATGGCTGATGGTATGATGATACTTTTGTATCCTGCCTTTGTTGAAACCATATCATGTGAAAGATTTATCAGGCTTCTTGAACTTCATTTTTATGTTACCATTGAATTAATGGTAGGGGGTGAAAGATAAGAGGCAAGGTAAGTATAATGGCAGGCCTTTTTAATTAGGTCACAGAAGGAAAGTGATTTTTCTTGATACTTCAATGGTGGACACTCATCACCCAAGGGCATGTTTAGTATCCTCTGGTTAACCACATCTCAAATGCACTGATATGATATAAAAATGACAAATAATATGAGTTTCCCTCATCATCCAGGCTACCATGTCAACAAATTAGAAATAAGTTAAAATCAACATTCTGGCTTGAAGTTTCAATGATAGATTTATATTACTTTATTACTTTATTTATATTATATAAGATTACTTATTGTTTCATTTCTGCTGCAGTTATATGGCTACATATTTTGTCCGACAGTACCCAGCTCTCTGCTCCATACAGTAGATCAGGCATATATTCGGATTTAAATATATGGAGCTTGACGTCTCTCTCTTTCCTGCTATTGCTTAGCTGGTGGAATAGTATATATTATTCGCTTTTCCTATCCTGTGGTGTATTTCAGGTTGTACTTTTCCATTTCCGCTGATCACAGTTCCAAGGTAGGAGAACTCATTTACCACTTCAAGCTCCTCCTATTTGCACATAATGTGGATTTGTTTGGGCTGTCGCCCCACATGTAGAATTTCGCTTTTTCTGGCATTAATATAACGTTCCAATACTGCTTCCCATTCTATCAGGGCTTATTGGAGGTTAACGCTAGAGTCAATGAGAAGAAGATTTTGTGATAATATAAAGGTTGTGATTGTATGATAGCAGGCACATGTCAATAAACACAAGCAATTATATCTCTTAGAATGTTAAATTTGTCAGCGCAGAGCGTGATATCCATATTAAAAGCCGGGGCTTCACAAATATTTTATGTTGAAGTAATTTAAAATTATTATGGAATGACATCTCGCGGACCCCTAAGAGCCCCGCTGACCACTAGTTGGAAACCACTGGTCTAGTACATTGCAGCCTCTACAAAGAACCATGAGAAAGGTCTGCCAAGGATGCAAGTTATATGATTTGAAGAAAAAAAGACCAAATTCATGATTGATCATTGATAAATCTGACCATTTTTAAAACAAAAACTGTCAATCAATAATACTACTGTAGAACGAGTCCATAAGTATAAATACCTAGGAATGTAGATTAATAGGAATGGAGTATACTTTAAAAGAAATCCAATTTAGAATCGCAAGGTCGGACTATTTCAAAATGAAGATACATTTCTGCAACAGAAATCTATCATTGAAACTTCAAACCAGAATGTTAATTTTAACGTATTTTCTAATTTGTTGTATAACATGGAAGCCTTGATGATGAGGGAAGCTCATATCATCAACATCAGTGCATTTGAGATGTGGTTAACCGCAGGGCACTAAACATATCCTTTGATGGTAAAGTGTCCAAGATTGAAGTATTAAGAAGAATGGGAAAAGATTATTGGATCATCAAAACCACCAAATCAAGGAAGATGCAGTATTTTGAACAACTTTTAAGAGGAGAGAAACATGGAATGGTATAGCGCAATTTAAAAGGAAAGAAAGACAGAGGAAGGTCATGGCTGAACCGGATTCGAAATCAATAAATGATTGGTTGGACTACAGTAGCAAGGAGCTATTGAGAGCAGCCAGGAACATACATCCTATTGACATGCTCATTTCCAACCCTCCATAGAAGAGGAACACCAAGAAGAGCAGTAGTATAATGTATAATATACTGTTGCAAAGTTAAAGATTTTAAGAATTAAATAAAATCTAATTTACAAAGATGTACATAATATAACAGAGAGTGATGAAAAGCGAATAAAACTTCGAGACTATTGAATATGATTATAGCTGAGTTAGCTGGTTAGAGACAATTAACTCATTTTCGTTATTGATTAATTTGGATAACTTAATTATTATTTTTTGGTTATTCGGTTTCTACGTATCTTGAAACGTAAGCCCTCAATTTTTCGTCTATTGCAGAGATTCATTTTTGAAAATAATTGAACAAAACATTGTTTAATGTTTATTTATTTAACGTCACTTTATGCTGCTATGGCTAATCGGACGATGCTACAGTGGGAGTCCTAAATTTTGCCTATCCAGGTTTTATTAGGATAGGGATCTTTAACGAGTACCTGACATTGCAGAGGCTCGGGACCACCTTTTAACGTTAAACAAAACATTTCTTATTGTTTATTGCAATAAACAGCTAAATTATTCGTCAGTTCTAATTAATTACGCCCCAAACTGGTTGATGGATGTTTTTGTTTTCACCTGTTTCACGTTGCTCTGTTTATCCTTCTTTCAGGTTCACTTTGATTGCCTCTTATCTTGCACCCCTACTTGGGTTGGGCCCAAGTTAATCCAGTCTTCTTTCCCTTAGGATGGCCACTATATTTGGCTCACCAAACAGATATTTCAACTTGCAGTTATATTGCATTTTCCATATTCCATTTCATAGGTTTTATACATTTTTTCATAGGCTTAGGAAATTACTCTTACCGAAATTTAACATTTATTACCTTTATATTATGTCAACACACATATTGTTTAATCCCTGGCGAGTACCTTTTAAAATGTAATAGTCTAATTGTCATTCCGACCCTCTATGGACTTTCACATATTTTATTGCGCTTGGAAATTTTCTGGTTACAGCTTAGCCAATTATAAATAATGCTTTTTGGTGAAAATATTAGGTAATAAATATTAAGTTTATATGGAGTAATTACATGTATGAAGTATAAGATGGTTGAAATGGCGGTCGTAGAACATAAGAAAATATTTTGTTTAAAACTATTCACATCTATCCAGAATAATATTTTTTTTTTTCTCTATTTCTAGTATTTTATGACTGCCACCCGACCATCTGATTCTTCATATTTATTTACCAACCATTTAATGAATAATTAAATCTTTATATGGTCAATTAATTAATTGATTGTTAAATATGCATTGATTTATTACTTATATAGATCATTTTATGTAAAAAGCCACTAACGTCAGGGTAATTATTCCGAAGTGTCACTTCTGATAACAAGTGGGCGTGGCCCTACTTATCCCTTGTGCACAGCTATGGTTAGGTTACCCTGCCCGCCTTTTTACGGAGGGGTATCGTTACCCCCACCACACTACCCATTTCCCCTACTTTTTGAATTTCCCGCAATTATACGTTCACCCCGAGCCTCCTATTGTTTGAATTACCCGCGTCTCCCCACCTCTCAACTTACTCCACTTCCTTGGGCAATTTACTTTTTGAATTTCCCGCGATTATACGTCCACACCAAACATCCTATATTTTGAATTACCCGCGTCTCCCCACCACTGAACTTACTGGACTTCATTTCGCAATTTCCTTTTTGAATTTCCCGCTAATAGATCATCTCCCACTGCACAATTTTTTTAAATAACCCGCGTCTACCCACTATTAAACTAATACTTCCTTTCATCTTCCTTCCCTAATTTAACTTGTGTAAACTCTTAATATACCTTGCTATAAATATTACTAAAAAAAATATTGCTATAATTTTAATTAAAAATACTGGTGCTACATTACTGACGTTGGTAACTGTTCCGAAGTGTCACTTCTCTTATCAGTAGCCCTGTTTATGGTTATCCAGAGTGGTATTGTTGAGCTTAGTTGTCTTCCACCCGGCTTTGGGCGCTAAAGTCTATCACCCCCACCATACTACCCACGTCTTTAGAAATAAAGGTTAAGATATTTATCCTAGGTGTCTTCCACCCGACTTATGGCGCCAAATTCAAAATACTTATTAAAACCCAAGGAGTTTGTTTTAGTATGGAGGGAGCATGAGGGCAATTTAAGTAACTTATACCTGCATAGCCGCCATTGTTTGCGTATTGCTATTGCTGTCAGTTGTCACTTACTTTATTCGTCTTCTATCTATATACATAATTTCCAACTATGTAATAATTCTGGCAAGGATAATCTTATAAAGAAACTGAGCTTTTTTAGGTAAGTGTTTCATCTTTAATTAGATATACGTATGTTTATACAATTTTTTGAGCATAACTTTTTGATTGATCCTGAAACCTATAATTTTTGCTGGCAAATCGTGAAATACAAGTTTATATGTACTGACAAAGTGAAATAAATTAATAATTGGTTTCGAATGTAAAGAATAATATGTAAACAGGTCTAATACTGTTGAAAGGTATCAAATTATCTAATTTTTTTCCCAGGTGTCTGTTTACTGTTTTGCATTTACCTTGAATACTTTTGATGTTTTTTATTCTAGATTAGGTAGAGTATGTAATTTCATATAACATGATTGGTTAAATAAATTTTTAATATTTAAAATTAACTCCACTTGTTCCATTAAACATAAAATATAATTGGCAAAATTCTTGATATAGATTAGGAAAATTGCATTTATTGACATTAAATGATTAAAAATTAAGTGATTATTGACCTTGACTTGAATTTATAGTATTATTGGCTATCTTGTTTTATCCTAGCTTTGATTAAGGTTCTTAAACGTATTCCAAAATGTTGGCAAACAATAAAATAAGTATTCTAATTTAAAGTTGTTCTCTTTAATTACCACACCCCCAATAAACTTTTCCAACATTTATATAAACCTTATATCAACAGCACAAAAATTATACTTACTCAAATAATTCCAACAAACAAAAAATATAATCAGGAATTCTATATTTTTATTATATCTATTTTGTTATCTTTAGACCAATCTTCAAGTAATTCAACTTGAATCTAATCCAAAGCTGTGAAAATAGCAAAACTTAATTTTTGGAGACAATGTTCAGATAAAAAAATTACTGCAGCATAATCCCGGATGATTCCTTCTAAATCCATCTTATTTCATAAATGAAAATATGATTCAGTTTTTTTTTTCAATATCAAACTTAAAAATATAAATTTATTTTATTTTTTTAACTGGAACTCTCAATCAATTCGTATTCAAAACTTCAGGAATTTTATTTGAATTCCAAGTTAGACAAATAAAGACTAACAATGTCTTCCACCATATTATGTCAAAACAATCTTAAGTGACATAATTTATAATTGCTATACCAGGAGAAAGGTGCAAATGGAAAAGCCCTTTGAAATGGAACTCAGGTGACTAGTGCATACTCTAGTCCAGTGGTTCCGAACAAATATTTTTCGTGGACCCCGTCACTCAATCATTTCAATGGCAAGGAGCCCCTAAATTCTAAAAATTTCAATCCATATCAAAATATTAAATATATCTTTAGATTTTTACTGGGCTATACCGTATTACTTATAGCTCATGTGAAATACCACTACTACCGAAACTTAGTATGATATAAATGGCCAAGTAGGGTAATATAAATGAAAAAACAGGCTCTAAAAGTTTACTTCAGTCATTAAAACATTGAATTACTACAATTTAAATCTAATAAAAGATAGGCATTTCTTCACATACTCATAAAAAATTTAATATTGTTCATTACCTTATGTGATACATCTGTCTTTCAAGATTATTATTTTCGAAATGCTAAAAAATAGCAAATTTTATTATTGTTATTGTGCGGTAACTGTCACTTGTCAGTGATCACTTACTGTTAATTATATCATATCATAACTCATTTTAACTATATCTGTTAGAATGTTAAATTGTCGGTGTACAGCATGTTTAATTCTTATTAAAAGCCAATGATTCACAAATATTTTATGTCAAGGTAATTTAAAATTATTTTCCAGGGACATCGCGAGGACATCTTCCAGGACATACTTTCTTGTAACCTAACTAAAGAATGAATTACTCTAGGAGTATGGCAAATCATATGTTATGATTAAATTTGTTTAAGGCTTACAAACTTCTAAAAGGTATAAATAAAATTATATATATTTTTTAAATATATTACAAAGGAATGATAACATAAATACAATTTTGAAAAAAAAAATTCTTCTTGATGGTTTAACTCAGTTCATCGATTAATTCTTGGAAGTCTGTCACGTACCACTGAGATTTGTTCTTTACAGCTTCTCTAACAACATTACCACCATAGCCTAAAAATAATAAGTGTAATTATTATTATTAAATAAAACATTTTATATATAACATTTTATTCTTATGATAGGTACCTATGAATGCATGAGCTGGAGGAGACGCTTCAACATCTGTATTTCCATCTCCTATCATGACAATGTTAGAATAACCAAATTTCTGAATCAAATGTTTTATCACTTCTGCCTTACCACCATCTCTACTAGTCAATTCATTTTCATCAAAGCCAGCAAATTCTCCTAAAAAGAATGGTTATCAGTACCTATGTTATTGATCAAATATTTTTAAAGTAAAAAATAATATTTTACCACTTAGAAAAAATTTGAGTTTGTTGGCAAAAATATTTTCCAGAGGTATATTCAATTCAAGAGCAATAGGGCCAATAATACCCCTAAAACCACCTGATACGAGATAGATTGGTACTCCCCTTCTCTGAAGGCAGTTAATTAGTTTCCTAAATGATTAATTTTTAAAATAAAATAATAGATATTTTTAAATTAAGGGAAATGAAATAGAACTTATTACTTTATATTAACCGAAAGAGTCGGAGGTTTGCTTCTAATGAATTCTTGAACCTGTTGCATTGAAGGACGAATCAAATTGAGCCTGGTAGATAGAGATTCCCTAAAACTCATTTTTCCACTCATTGCAGCTGAAGTCCTAAAAATATATAAATATATATATATATATATATATATATATATATATATATATATATATATATATATATATACATTATGCTTATGAAAAACTAAATAATCTTAAAAACTTATAGAAGAATTACTAATCTTACATGGCTTGTATTTCTTTTCCTTTACCACAAAATTCAGCTAGTTTATCAATAGCTTCTTCCTGTATAACAGTGGAGTCGACATCAAAACAAACAGCATCAGCTTTTTTCCAAATAGCTTTAACATTGGAGGCCATTTTATAAGTTCGAGATTCTAACAAAAATAAATTTTAAACTGTTAAATAAAAGATTATGAATGCATATATTTAACATTCTGAATGAAAAAGGCACAACTAAAAAATGTGTTTTGTTTGATAAAACATTAGACATTAATTATTTATTGCATAGAATTCCTAGTACCATGTGTATCAAACTGCACTAATTGGTTTGGGCTAATACTTTATGAGCTCACTGACCATTAACAGTGTAAAGTAAGAAATTTTATGTTGCGCCTCTTTCGTTTTACAGGATGAATATTTGAAATTATGGAGTTTAGTTGACCATTGAGAATATTAGATGAGGAAGATAGTTAGGGTTGCGGTCATCAGAAAGAAATACATTAAAACATTTATTTTAATTTAATTTACTTATTTCAAATAGTACTATGTTTTAATGTGTGTTTCTTCCTGATGACCGCACCCCCAACCATCTTTCTCATCTGATGAATATTTAAATGTTAGTGCATACACTAAGATAGAAATTGGTATTTATTTAAGTCTATCAATATACACACACTGACACATTAGTATGATTATTGCAGATAAATACCATTATTTCTATTTTCTGTTAAGATACTTTATAGCTTCAAATAAAAAAGTTGCTTAAGATTCTCCAGTTCCTGAATTATTTTCAGAAATAATAATACTTCTGAACCTAAATTAATTGGCTTATCTTGGCTTATATCAATATTATAATAATTTAATACAATCAATCAATTTTAAACAAAAATATTAAATGCATGTATCAAGATTTCAAAATTTATGTCATAAGGAGTTTTCTAAAATAGGATTTATTTTTTACTAGTATGGGTAGTATCAGAAACATTAGCATCTCAATACCTGAATTTTTGAAGTTATCAAAGCTAAGTAATTAATTAGGATACGTCAATACTACATCCTGATAAGATTTTTGAACCATTCTTATCACTAGGACACTTGTTGATCTCTACTAAATAACACAATGATCTGATAAATGAAAAAAATGCAAGAATGTGACACTTATTTAATGAAATATTACACGTTAGCCGTTATCTATCGAACATTTATGAGGAACCCTTTCTAACAACATTTCAAAGGTAAAATTTATAAACACTTTGAACTCCTTATCAACAGCTCGGGTCAAATGGGCGGTTTGAATATCGATTTAGTGACATCATTTGAAACCATGGTAACACCGATTGGAGTTTCGTCATTGTATTTTAGTGTTTTAACTTTGAAAAAAAAAAAAAATGAATAGTCTAAAAAATTAAATTATAGTAATTCTCAAATGGAACAGAGAAAATGTATATATGGCATCTAGGATCATTTTAAATGAACAATTTTTAAACATAGGTATATCTACTAACATACTATTTAATTTTTTTTTTTTTTTCATGCTCCTGTAATTATTAAATATATCTTTTTCAGTCACGACCTGTATTATATTCAAACAATATCAACACGGTTCATCAATAAAATAATATCCTTAAATAAATGTAAAATGAGCCGCCTACTTGCGATAGATAATGTTGAAACAATTAGCAGTCCTCTACCACGCAGCAGTTCAAGCCTAATTAACAGTCTTTTCCTGACCAAATACAAAAAAAAACTACATGAGCTCACTGCTCGTGCTAGAACTCATTCCATACTTATATATTAAAGGAATTCTACTGGTCCAGATCACAGTTTCGTCATTGATTATCGGTAAGGAATTAGCTGTTTTCAAACGTAATCTAAATAACAGTTACATATGTATCTTCCTTTGATCTGATAGTTAGGCAGATATAATAAATGTTGCAAAAGCCTAAAGATATAGAATTAAAATATTACATTAAATATCAGAGAATTAAAAATAATTGTTAATTAGTTTATAATTATTCGTAAAAATATCATATCTAAAATTATTGAACTATTATTATTCAAATGAATTTAGTCACAAACTGACATTTTTCTTATAGAAAATTTAAAAAAAAAAAAAAAAAAAGCTACACATAACGCATTTATTTTGAGGTTTATATAGCGGAGAATAATATAACAATATGGGTACTCACTTTTTGCTATAGCATGCTATTTGTGTTATTTTGCTAAACCCGTCGAGTTTCTACAGTTATTTCCTGTATAAAATTGATGGGTTTAGCACAATAGCACAAATAGCATGCTATAGCAAACGTAGTGAGTACCCCTAATATAAATAGTACGAAATAATATAAAATAAATAACTAATGATGAGTATGGTCGATTTATTAAACCGATTAATCAGCATCCATTGATTCTCTCTCGGAAGAAGATAGCCGCTCCAAACTTTAAAGCAATATGCAGAAAATGCATTATCATGATTCTCTATTCGCTTTTTGTCCAATTCTCAGATCATAAAAATAAAAACTATTGTACTATGTCCTTTCAGAAAAAAATGTCACTTAGACTTGTGAAAATTTGTAATACTTCAGTACAGAATTGTGTTATTCGATGGTTCGAATTCTGCAAAAACCAGAATTTTCGCTCCAAGTCAAATACAACATTGAACGACCGTCATTTAGAACTAAAAGGATTATTCGGAGTTATGCTCACTGAACGGCTGGAATTTTATCGGTCCTTGAAGTGGGACGTTCATCTCTACCGTTATTAGATGTAATCATCATTGTTATAAACATGGTTTTCAGTTGGTGTACTATGCCAACATTTTACGATATTTAGGATGAAATATGTTACAGAACTATTAACAGTATCACATACAATGTTGAAAGTGGAGGGAAAGACCTGTAAGATAATATTGAAGAAACTAGATAGGCTAAATATTCAAAAAGATTATCATTTCAAAGAAGTAAGATTAAATCATTTTTGTTTTTTTATACTGTATATTTTTAATTTTTATTTATATTGTTATGATATTTTTATTATACATTATTCTCTGTTCACATTTCAACTCACATATGTGTATGTATATGTGCATGTATGTATGTATATATATATATATATATATATATATATATATATATATATATATAATTGTGTGTGTGTGTGTGAGTGTGTATGTATATATGTACATATTTTCTTTTTGTTTGTAATTTTTTATTAGAAGTTGTCTTTTGAGCTATTTTATTTTTTAATTTTATTAATTTAATTCTGTTGTCAATTATTTTACTCTAAGACTCCAGTATTAAGACCATTGTTTATTTCCTGTAATATTATTCTTAAGGGACTCGTCTCAGAGTAAATAAAGAATTATTATTATTAAATACTTCAATAAATTCCGGAAGGCTTAATGAAATTTTTTCACCTGCCAGATAAATAAGTCGCCTCTGGTTAACAGGCACCTGACTCTATCTTGCCTCTTTAACAAGAATATCAGGCTGGTTCAGACTATCACTGATTAAGGAAAAAGCCTTTACATGAAGCGCCAATGTTAATAAATATGTAGACGACTGCAAAAAGCTTCTACAGTTTTATTACGGCGTGCTGATACGAATTGTAAGTTATACAACTGAACGCGAAAACTGAATAATTAATACCACCCTCGTACTCTATTTGCGACTGACTTCCTTTCAAGAGACCATTCCTAATTCTTGGATTGTACTGGACCAATGTTTAGAACTCAGAGACCTTAAGAAGACACTGCTTTAGTAAAAAAAAGGGTTGGATTGAGGACACCTAAATGACTTAATGGATCTACTACTCACTTGGAATGATTTCATAATTTTGAAATACCCCTCTCAAAATGAAGCACATTTAATCATGTAATGTGTAATTATCTAACATGGTAAAAACAACGTTTCCTTCAAATCGGCTTTCTCTATATTTGTAATCAATCCTAAGAAAATAATAAAAATAAATTAGATACAACCAAAACATTCGAACGAGAAATAAACCTCGCAAGACTAATTTAGAAAACTTACGATTTTTTCTCAATTGAACTATTTTCCTCATTAACTGTAAAAAATGTGAAATAAAAGTGAATTAAAATAGTAAATAATGTTGCAAACGCCAGTACGAGAAACATAAACAAGTTCCACTAAGTAACAAGAGTGCATGGTCGTAGACAGGGGGGGCCATCTCCCTCCTCTCTCTTCCTCCTCCCCACCCCCAAAAAAAATATTAGTTGGACAAAACAATTAATTATAAAAAACTTAAATCAAGTATCACACGTTTAATTTTCAAATTAATATGCCTATAAACAGTTTGAAAAAAAAAAAAAAAAAAAAAAAAAAAAAATATATATATATATATATATATATATATATATAACATTGACATTGTAGAATAAAAAATAGCCCATGTAGAAATTTGAAATACGGACGCATTAAATTTTTTACAGGCTTAAAATCAAAACTTAAAATAAATTAAAGGTAGAGAGAGAAACGAATTTCAAAGAAACCGTTAAATTTAGATTGCCGGTCAATCATTGTCCAAATGTGAAAATGATCCGAGAATTCTTTACTGTCAGCTGATTCTTCATTGACCTATACACCAGCTTTTAAAAAATCTGTATTGATAAGAATTTAATCGATAATTATTATAAAATTTTAAGTGTTTTATCTTAGGTAAATTTCACAAGAGGGATAAAGTCTGAGTACGCAATGAAAACCTCTTGGCTCTTTTACCCACTTCTATTCAAAATACTTGATTAGAAAAAGAGAGGCCGAACAAAGTACTGTAGAAGAGTCAACACCTGATTTTTGATGAAGTACGATAGACCATCATCCCGACACTTCACTTTTTATAGCATTATACCCTAACTTATTATAGCTTTTATTATACCCTGACTTCAATATTTCAGCATAAACCAAAATGTGAGTACTATTATCTGATTATAAATTATATATTGGACAAATAACAGACATTTTTCGTTCGTTATCGAATTTTTTGGAAGAACGTTCCCCTTATCAACGCTCTCCAGCTCGGCTCCTGACCAGGTTATTCAACACAATCTGCCCTCTTGAAAATAATCCACGACTTCTAATCTATGGAACTCCAAAAAATAATCATACTAATCCTCCTATGGATTTTTCCTAAGCATTCGATACAGTTGACCATAAAATCCTTCTCAACAAACTACAAAGTCTTCATTATCCAACAGTGTTTTGTGCTAGTTCAACTCATTCCTTTCCGATCGCTTGTGTGCTTCGTATGTGGTAGTTCTAGGACAACCCCTTCCTTGACTTTGCCTTTGTCCTGTGGTGTTCTTCACTATCTCCCACCCTGTTTGCTATTTATATAAATGATCTTCCCCTCCATATTCATCACTCCTAATACCATATGCTAATGACTTACAAATTTACCTATCCTTCCCTCCCTCGGACCTATTAATAGAAACTGCAAAGCTTCAAGAAGATCTGAAAAGGATTTCAAAGGATCAAGAAGTTATTTGGCAGCAGTCAACAAGCTTATTTTAAATGCAGAGAAGACCAAGGCGATTGTAATAGGTTTCAGCCCCCTCCTAAAAACCCTTCCCCCTATTACAACACTGTTTATCAATAATAATCCAATCAATTTCCACCAAACCGTTAGAAACCTCGGAATCACCCTCGATCAAACTCTTTCTTGGAAAAAACTTTCGACACACAATATTCACCTTAAAACTCCTAAATCACCACTGTCACCTTTTTCTATTTGAAACCCGCAGACTCCTGGTTTGTTCCTTAATATTCTCTCACTTTGACTCCTGCTGTGCGATGTATGGGGTGTCTCAGGGGATCTTGATGAAAAACTAAAACTATTATTCAACTGCTTATTACGCTTCATCTTCGGAATATCCAGAGACACTTCTGTCAACCGAAGACGAAGAGTTGAAGTGGCTTTTCACTTCCTACCGTTGAAAGTACTTCCTGGCAACTTTCCTCTTTCAAGTTTTCCAATTCCGCACCGCATCCTACATCTCAGATATTTTTTTATTCAAATCCTCCGTTCACTCCCACAACACTTGTTTGTTCATACCCCGCAACAGACCTGTATATAATGCCCATTCGAACCGCAGCTTTCGATAGATCGTTCCTTAACCGCTTCTTGTCCTTATGAAATTCTATTCTTTCATATATTTGTCACTCTAATACTCTTCCGACCTTCAGATCCCTTATATTCAATCATTTCTTTTCTGTCCAATTCCCAAAGAGCCCTTCAAAATTTCAATAAAAAGAAGTAAAAAACACACAAACGATAATTTAAATATAATATTTTATTTTGTGTTGCATTTGCACATTTTACTATATTATTTCATCAACATTCCATCAATGATGTAAAGGTCTTTTAATTAAAATTTGTATTTATGATTTGTATAAATGCATATATTTTTCTGTTTTATTTTTTTGTCTATTTTTGTGATTAATTGTTAGAATTAGAATTATTAGAAGCTACCTTTTAATGTGTTACTATAGTTCATTTTTGTTTTTTATTTCTATTATTCTTTGTTTGTTTTATTTTTGTACTCTAAGACTCTAAAGTACTTTTTGTATATTTTGTAATATTATTCTAAAGGGACTAAAGTCCCAGAATAAATAAAGAATTTATTATAAATATAAAAAATTATGTTACTGACAGAGATCCGTAAAATGCTTATTCGCAGAAATAGGAGAATCCTCCGGGAGAGCTTAGTTATTCAATTTATGAGAGGAACTATGTTATAAAGGACTATGAAATGAAATTAATATCTTCTTTTTTTATTATAAAAATTATTGTTTTATTTAAATCTAGATGAAATTAAAACTATTTTAATCTTATTTATTTATTAATCTTTAATTGCCACATCTGGGTATATTCTGTATCCGTTACAAACATCCTTTTTATAACTTTACATTTTTAAATATATAAAAATATATATTTACTCGTGTACGGTTGACAAATAATCAGCGCTATCATGTCTCCCAATTTTTACTTTATCACACGAACGTTTCTTGTACCATTTCTTCCGGTTCTGTAGTGTCTTTAAATAGCTCACTAGTGGTGCGCCTTCAATTCCCTTTGATGTTACTACTGAAAAGACGATTAAAACTAAGAAAATTAAAAATGCTCTACTGGGTTCTTCGTTTCAAACACTGAACAAAAAGAGTGTGGATTTGGCTATATTTTATGCTTGTCTTTATATGTTCCAAGGATTTAATCGAATAATAGAAATTATTGTCGAACCATCAACTGTTCTAATAGCAACTCCGATTGCAATCAACTAGTTAACTAGAAAGTTGTAGTTATGTTTCAATGCATAGTCAAAACCGTATCCGGGGCAAGTGTTAAGTGGCACTAATACAGAGACAGCGTCGGACCAGTCATATCTGCCTGTAGTAATCATGTTTTATTTTAAGAAGTAATTATGTAAATATTTTAAAAGATTATTAAGAGTTGTACTGAACTCCCACTTTTGTAATCGAATTTTATCATTATCTTTCAGTAAAAAAGTTTAAAGTCGTTTTAAGGACAAACAATTATAATGAATTTAAAGAGCCAATTATATTGTATCACCTCATACCTATCTTTGATACAGTTAATTTAATGTACACGAAATTAAACCAGGAATCAGATGAACAAAGTGATTTCTAACCCTTATTCAAACCAGGGTAACTGAAACGAATTATTTCATTAAATATAGCTTAGCAAATAAATATTACTTTCACTTACCTATATATGAAACATATAGTAAGGGAAAGTATTGAAATCTTGAAAAATTTTTATTTCGAGTTTTCAACTAAAATACACGTTTTAGATTCCCCTGAGTCCAAATGACTAAGTTTCGCAAAAAGGTCTCTCTATGTGTATGAGCTGTAAGTCCAGCACAAAAAGGATAAGTTGTATGAAACTGAAATTTCATATTTGAGATGTTAGTGCAACTTTTTCAAATAAATCGACACACAGAAGAGCCACTTTATATCTTGCATTTTGCATATTTTTAACGATTTTGGTTAAACTCCCTATACAATTTTCCAGTGGTGCCTGGGCCTCGCGGTGTAAACTCCTGCGAATTTACACTCACGTTTCACGATCCAATTTTTAGTGTAGGGTCATCATAGGGAGTGATCCCTACGACTAATTTTATGAGTGGCCACCCTTTGGCTAACGGGTCTCGCATACCCGGGGGAGAGGTTGTGAGTGAATCCACATTTTTTTACATCCTTATAAAAGCCCGGCCGGACTGGGATACGAACTCAGAACCTGTAGCATGAGAGACTAGCACGCTAGCCACTCAGCCACGGGCTCCCCAATTATACAATTCAATGGGCTTTAATATCACATAGGTTTGATCTTTATTGAAATAGTCATGCAGGGCTTAAGTGCTGATATGTTTTAAATTTTAGTTAAAAAAAAAAAAAAAAATTGATAACCAACTGATGAAGAAAAGAGCAAAACTATTTTTTTGTGTAATTTTTTATTTTTCCAACATAAGAATAGTAACATAGATTTATAATATACAGTTGGAAAGCTAAAGATAGAAAAAAAAAATAAAAAAAATATAAAAAAATAAATTATGTTATTTACGAAATCGTATAAGCTAATGAATAGTGATGAAAATCTTATAAAACCCAGTGGTTGTTTTAGATAACAATTTTTATTGTTAGATTATTTAAACTGACATAAATGTTTCCCTAGGGTAGATGTTGAATATAATAAAATAAATATTTCCATCTAAATTCAATGTAGTTCTTTAATCTTTTTTAAACTCCTAACTTCATTTAAGAGTTGTTAAATTGATGTTAACAACCGATGTAGGTTAAAATCGTTGTTGCGCGCACCAGATTTTTTTTCATCTATTTATGGCCATTTTGTCGGAAGTGAAAGCGATTACAAAGCAAAAAAGGGATTAAATAAATCAAATGTGGCATAGGCGACTCTTTTGTTCATATTTATGAACATTTTTATTAAATTCGATCCAATTAATATAATATAATTTTAAAATCATGTATTGCACTAATACTAAATATTAAAGCTATCAAAGTAATGTCCAAAATATTAAAGCGATAACTATAACCTATTATTATTCTGCCCTCGAACCAACTAAAATGTCATATTGAAGGAAATCAAAACCAGTTCTGATAATAGTATTTTATCTATTACATAATATGAAATCTAATTTGATCTTAATGTATTTTGCAATCGATTAACGTCATAACTAATATCTTTCTAAATTATTGGCCAAATATAATTCATGATATTTACTTAATAATACATAATATATTTTATTGTAATAAATACTACATTTTATTTATTTTAATAAGAAATGAGAAAAAAATAAGAAAATTACCTTTTACAAGCTTCGTGCCGATTCCCATTTATATTCGATGCGTGATGTCAGGCAACTAACCACACGTGTTTGAGTGAGTTTTCAATAACGACACGTAATTGAGATTGTCAGTAATAAATTAAAAGCTATGATTCAGATCAAAACATTAAATTATGAAACAATAATTACATAAGTCATTTTTTCCCGTTCGATACCTATTTATACAGGTTTCCGATATCAATTGCGGATCAAGGGATTTTTTTTTTTTTTTTAAGAGGGGAGAGAGGCTAAAGTACTTGCCGAGTTAACTAATCCAAAAAGGCTTAATATATAACTGGTACTAATAATTACAGGTATTAAGTCTGTGTTGTAGTACGTTAAATAAGCCATTTGTTTCTCGGATTTTGTTAGTAAGAAATTTCCTCTGACTCGTCGACGAATCAACGGAAAAAACACCTTAATAAATCTGATTTATGAAATCAATTACAACCCATATAAGTTAATGTTTTAGGTGAAGAATGAATTTAATACCATCCTTTTCATTATTAAGCTACGTTTCGGTTCTATCATGACTCTTCAGGCACATAATCGATTGCTGTATTGTTTCAATCGTGAAAGAAACTTAAGCTTTCTGCTTCTGCTACTTGGAGGTGTGGCTAGGATTTTTTAATCTACAGGTAAACCTGTGGGGTATGTAACCAAGGCTGCTCCGATAGATTTTTTACGATTTCCTTCAAGTCAACGCTAAATGAGAAGTTAAAAAAAATGTATATAAATAAGAATTACTCTTATTCCCATGCCAAAATAGTTTTGTTCTGAAATGTTATCTTCTCATATTTGTTGGTTTATGATGTTCAAATTTGACATGTCTTTATTTTGGTTGTCTTTATTTTCATCTACAACACTTACCCATATATGATATATATAGTAACCGAAAGTATTGCTATCGTAAAATTTTTTATTTTTCACCAAAAGTACACCTTTTAGGGTCCCCTGAGTCCAAAGGACCAAGTCCTGCAAAAAGGTGTGTGACCATGAGTGATAAGTCTAGCGCGAAAACGAAAAGTCGCATAAAACTGAAATTTCATATTTCAAGACAACTATAGACCCCAGGATTAACAGAACTTTTAAAACTGGTCCAGAAGAGCCACTTTATACTATGCATTTTGCACCTTTTTACAATTTCCCAAAAACGGCTCCAAACGATTTTGATTAAACTCGCTAATGATATAAAATTTAATGGGCTTTAGTATCATACATGTTTCATTCTGATTGAAATAGTCTGACAGGACTTAAATGCCAATATTTTAAATTTTTTCCTCTAAAGTATCTTTAATTTTGTAGTTTCGAAAAAATTAACCACATCATCTTCTTTGCATTGATAAAAAGTGGATAAATGAAAAAGTGAATGAGTTTTATAACCAGGTAAAGGAGAAGAGCGCAAAAATATTTTTTTAATGCAGTTTTTGAACTTTTGAAAATATTAACAGTAACATAGATGTATAATATACCACTACAAAGCTAAAGATTTTAGAAAAATACTATCTTATATACAAAGTTGTAAGTAAATAAAGGTAAGTAAAGCGATAAATAGGGTATACAAGTATTACTGATTATTATATGTAGCAATTTAATATAGTTATATTATTTAATCTAAATCATATGTTTCCTACAAAACTGAATAAACTTTTTATTTCAATTAACTTAAAACTTTTTTCAACTTAAAGTTTATTTAATAATGCTTAATTTATTTAACTGATGAGACTAATAATTCTTAAATTATTTTAACTGATGAGATAATAATTCTTAAATTTATTTAACTGATGAGACTAATATTCTTAAATTTATTTTAACTGATGAGACTAATAATTCTTAAATTTATTTTAACTGATGAACTAATAATTCTTAAATTTATTTAACTTGGTAAGTGAAAGGCATGTGTTACCTGCACCAGATTATTTTTTCTAGTGAATATTTTCAATTTTTAGAAAAAAATAATTCAACTTTTAACTTCATTATTTTTAAAATTATAAAACTGATCTTAAATTAAGAGCTTAGTTCTGTTATCAATTAGTCTAGATGTATAACACATTTATTGTTTAGACATTTGTTGAGGCAAGTCTTCACAATTATTAATTCAAACAATTAACCTCCTTAAAATGTTTCAATAGATCATCTGTCAAGAACTAACATTCCACACTGTTTTTCAAGATGTATGAGAACCTAGATACACTCTAGCTCATAAAAATCTTTAACAACTTGCTACCTCTCTTATGTAACAGTGACTTCCCCTTACACTAACCTGCAACCAACAATTCACTTCTATTGTTCTATAGAGTAGCAGTTCCCAACTAGTGGTCCGCAGACGATGTCCAGTAGTTCCACGAGATGATCTTGGAAAATTTTTATTAAATTATCTTAATAAAAAATCATTAAAAGCCTCGGCTTGTGACAAAAATAACTAACACATTTCACAGACTCATTAAATTGTGCACAGTAAATTATAGTACCTATATTGTATTTCTAAATTTTCGTAATTTACTGAGAATAATGTTTTGCTTACTGTGGTCAGTTCTTAGAGCCTGAGTCTAGAATATATCATCTTGGGTTATCTTAACAATTTATTTCAACTGAGGTCACTTAATCGTTAATCCATTATTTGAACAACAAATGATTCATGTCAGCCTTACAATTCATTTGTGATTTAAATAAAAAGTGATTTGGAATAGGTTCTATAGTATATAATTTTAGAAAATATTAAGATTTTTTTACCAATTTACTTGTTTTTACTTTCACTTATCTATAGATGGAAATATATAGTAACGGAAAGTACTGCGATGGTGAAAATTTTCGAATTCCAGATTTCAAGGGAAATACACGTTTTAGGGTCGCCTGAGTCTAAATGACCAAGGCCCGCAAAAGTCTGTGTGTGGTAAGTCCAGCCCAAAAACAAAAAAGTCCGATGAAACTGAAATTTCATATTTAAGACAACTATATGCCCGAGATGTTACAGCAACTTTTTCATTAAAATCAGCTAACCAGAAGAGCCATTTTATACCATGCATTTTGCACCTATTTACGACTTTCACAAAAACGGCTCTAACGATTTTGATTAAACTCACTATATCAATATAAAATTTAATGGGCTATAATTTTATGTAGGTTTCATTCTGAATGAAATAGTCTGAAAGGACTTACAGCCGATATTTAAAATTTTCTTCCTTTAAAATACCTTTAATTTTGTACATTCTATAAAAATAACCACCATATTATCTTGTTACCACTGATGAAAAACAGGTAAATATAAAAGTTGAATGAATTCGATCCCCAATTAAAGGAAAAAACTGAAAAAATATTTTATTTTTTTCAATTTTTTTGACATTGAACTTAAGAACAGTAATATACCGCTGGAATAATAACGATTTTAGAAAAAATATTACCCTATAAATACTATTATAAAAGTTAACAGAGTGTGATGAAAAGCCGATAAAACAAACTGATTGTCGTAGATAATAATATAATAGATTATTTAATAAAACACATGTTTCTTTTTAAAATCCTATGTAAATAATTCTTTAATAATTTATTTCTGTTTCTAAATTTGTTTAAATTCTTTAATTGATATAAATAATGGAGGTAAGTGAAAGTCGTGTATTGTGCGCACCAGATTTAAAAAAAATTGAAATCTAGAATTGTTTTTAACGTTTGAGAAGGAGAAGTTTGAGTAGGCTTTCGATTAAAATTAAATATTAACTTAATAAATTTAAAAAAGAACTGCCATTGCCTAACTCGCGATTTTTTGATTTAGGGGGTCCTTGCCATTGTACTGATTGGATGAAGGAGTACACCAAAAATTTTAGTTTTTTCTGTGAACCACTGCAATAGCGAGACTATGATTGGTTTTCTGGTTCATCAAATCTGTATGAGATACAGAAAAAAAAATTCTATTTTGTGATTTCCCGATTTTAATGAAGCCCATTAATTATCAAATTTATTTTTCTAAAGAATATTCTATCAACTTTGTCTCTGCTGAGATTTTAATATGTTATTATTACAGTGACAAAATAAAGCATTACACAAAAATTGTTC
Source organism: Piezodorus guildinii (assembly GCA_023052935.1). NCBI lineage: Eukaryota > Metazoa > Arthropoda > Insecta > Hemiptera > Pentatomidae > Piezodorus > Piezodorus guildinii. Next base: position 61,939,984 of record CM041297.1, read on the forward strand.
TAAATATTATTGAGTATGTTTATTTATTCACCAAAAAGAAAAAAAATAAATATATATATATATATACACGTGTATGATCATATGATGAATAAATATGATATATATATATATCATATTTATTCATCATTCAAATTTATCTCTATAATTAATATTGCTCCAAAATTTATATCTATCTTCATGAAGTCCTTTCTTTGCTTTGAAGCCATTCTCATTAATATGTAAATATTTGTGTTCTTCTTGGGTCCATTTATCCCAGCTCTCATTCTTTTCTGGAGATGTAACTTTTCTGTAAGACAACAAAATAAGTCTCCAAAAAATAATAAAAAAATTATTAGAATCTATTTAAATAAACAAGATCGCATTCCTATATTTTGCACGAATAAACATGAGAAATCATCAGGAGTACATTTACCCTTTAAATAAAGGTAACGATTCCAAAACAACATTATATTGTGAGTTGCTTTTTTTTGTTTTTGTTTTTTTAAATTGGAGTAAAAACTGCTGCAAATTATTACACAATGGTTTATTATTTCCAAATAACAATATTAGGGTATAACTGTTTATAAAGTATATATATATATAGGCAATAAAGTAATATGAAAATGAATAAATAATTCAAAGGAAAATAGCTTATCACCACTTATAATTATATATATAGGCAATAAAGTAATATGAAAATGAAGAAATAATTCAAAGGAAAATAGCTTATCACCACTTATAATTATATATATAGGCAATAAAGTAATATGAAAATGAATAAATAATTCAAAGGAAAATAGCTTATCACCACTGCTAAAAAAAAACACTAATAATTTTTTCTATATCTTCGAAAATAACGTAGTTACAAGCGTATAAATGGGCAATTTTTTCTACAAAAAAAAAAAAAAAAAAAAAAAAAAAAAAAAAACCTGTACCACTACAACCCATGGAGGGTCTTGGGCTCAGTACTGACTTAACAGAATAAATAATATTCCGCCACAGCCGGGATTCGAACCCAGGACTCGGAGCACAGTAGACTAGCGCTCTATCCACTAGACCACGCCGCTCCTACTGATTCTACAAAACTATACATATTTTTCTCTATCTTCAAAAATAACAGTCATGGGCATATTTAAGGATAAAATTCCTTTTTTTTTCTTTTCTTTTTTATAATTATTCGCGCATTTTTGGTTAAAAAACACTAATAACTTTTTTTCTCAAAAATAACTGAGTTATTGAATTAAATCACTTTTAATCGGCCACCATATTAAAAATAATCAGCTAATATCAACGTCTTGGTGTTAGGATCATCGTTGCATACCCTGATATTTTTGTGGCAACTTTAAAAAAAAATTGGTTCTTGAAACTTAAGCCTTCAAATTTTGAAGTGGGGAATTTTTTTTTTTTTTTTTTTTTTTTTGATCGATTACAAAGGTTCATTATAGAAAATAATAAACCAAAAATAACAAACTGTGTTATTCAGAAAATCTTCAAATACAATTTTTAGTAACTATATTGAGGATCTATTGTCGACTGTTGAAATGATCATAAGTAGAAATAATCAGGAGTCAGTCTAGGGAAAAATATTTTAATTTTGCTGACGCTTCAGCAGAAACATGTGAGCCAAATTAAAATATAGTTCACCAGACAGACAGATTATTTCTACCTATTATAAAAATTATAATTATAAGTACATGAATTCAAATTGTTTCCAATGTTAATTCATCAATGTATTAATTGACATTGATGAATTAACATTGTATTATTAGTTATTTTGCAAGATTAACTAATAAAATACAAACAACGAAATTTCATTGTGAAAGATAACAACCATTGAACTTAAAAAATGTTCTAACCTTAAATAAGCACCTACATGTGGTCACCTGTGGTGTAGTGGCTAGCATAATAGTGTTCTATACCCTAGGTCGTCATTTCAAATCCGGCAGATGACTGGGATTTTTTTATGGGAGTAAAAATTTTTTGGTTTTTAGTTAGTCTGAGCGATGTCAGGTACTAGTTAAAGATCCCTATTCTAATTAGACCTCAATGGGCAAAATTTTGGACCCCACTGTAGCATTATCCAATTAGCCACAGTAGCATAAAAGTTACATCAAATGAATAAAGAAACAAGTACTTATAAGGACTACGCACGAAAAGGACTAATTTTACTATTTCTAAGGATATATCGTGTATACCTTCGGGTACAAGGTCAAATATCCTGTGATTTAGTATATATATTTAGTAGACTACAATGTGACCCTAGCATATAAATTTCTCAGTTTTAATTATTGTTTTGCTATATTATTTAACAATTTTATACAAATAAAAAACTACACATATATATTCATTGGTAAACATTGTTTTGTTAAAACTTTAGTCCAAAACATTTTGCCTGATTATAACGGTTGTTTTTTTTTGTTTTTTTTATCCTCCAACTTTATTTAAAATAAATAAATATGCATTCTTAACCTATGTATATACAGTAATAACTGACGTATACATTCCACGGCTTAGGCCTTGTATTGCCCAAAGACACTGTGGTTGTATTTGCTGTCTTTAATTTTATATGGAATGCAAAAAATAGTAGTTTATTTGAAATATTTGTTGGGACTGAGTACTTTGGAAACTTTTTTGTGACCTATATGTAATAGAGGCATTTTTCATTTGCTTATTCTTACATATCGGATGAGGATTATACAGATTACATATAACTTGATCTGTTGGAACCCTTTTACAACATATTTTTTTATTTTTTTTAACTATGAATATTAAGCTGACTTATTGAGCCATTTATTCTTTTATTATTATCATCTGGCATTACATCCTAAACTGAGATTGATTTCTTTAGCATTAACTGCTGCCATTATCCAATTTCTGGTACAAGTATATTCCTGGCATCAGTAGCCATTTATTCCATTAAGGAACTTTCATGTGATTTCTTTTGAATTCATATTTATGACGTGACCAGCCAACCTTAGTTTGCCTAGTTTAATGCCTTGGACTAAACATATACTATTTTATACCATGTAGCTTAATATAATTTAGCTTTTCTAGCAAATAAGCAGTAGTCTCCTTATCTAATCTAGGTGTATTTGAATAATATATTGAATAAATAAAAATAATAAGTAACTCAGCTTAGTAAAATATTTTAGAAAGATATGAAGGGCTTTCTTCATTAAAAAAAAAAAAAAAAATTTTGGTGGCCCATTATAATGTTGAACCATCACCTCCAGTGAATATCTGGAACCTTTATATGGGATATAAACCTTCTTAACTAATGGATATTACTTTAAAATATTTATAATATTATCAAATTGTTTAAGAGCTTTCATTCCTTATATATAAATATTGAAATAAAAATAATGAATACATAGTAAAATTACAATGAATTATACTAACCCATATGTTACAAAATCAGTCCATATTTCCACAAGTTTCTTAGAAAGTTCTAAATCTTTACCTTTTAGAGGTGCATACTTCTCGTTGTACCATAAGTATATAATCTCATCTACATGTGCAGCGCCTTCATTAAAGTATAAAAACAATGAATAATAACTGATATCGTTTAATCATTTTAAAATTTCAATGTTAATTTATATATGTATAAAAAAGCCTAATTCTATGTTCATAAATTATGCCTGTTTTATTTTTCTCACCTTAAACCATTTATTTTTCAAGTTTATATAATTATGAAATAAATTATTCAAAACAGATTTTTAAAATCAATATAGGGCCATTCTCAACGAAACGTAAAACGCTGTCCGAATGATTTCCCTCATACTAAAACCGGTTATTTTCCAACTTTTCTTTTAGTAGATATTTTTCTGCTCTACATGGTGCACAATCACAAGTTCAAATAAATGAATTATGCCTGTATGAAAAATTTGAATAAATGTCCGAAACATCATTGGCTCACCCTGTCCAAATCAGACTTTGTCAACTTCAACATGGTATCCAGTCAAGTGCTGGAATGATTTAACTGGTTTGGTCAATTGCGTTAATACAGACACTCTATAGTTTCAGAATACAGAATTGCAGGTTGTGAAAACGGTTATATCCATTTTAAATTTAAAAACAGAAATGTCTAAGGGATTTTACGTCATTGGCTCAACCCAAACGGTTTTTCGCACTGTGATCTCCCTTCAAGCCATAAAAAGGTGGGAAAAGGCTCGCAGAAACTGTTACATCTTTGGCAAGCCGACCAGAGGTTTCTTTCACGGTGGCAGGGAGTGAAGACGTACGCTGGTGAGTGAGAGTATTTTTATTGGCAGTCATTGTTGCACCCACTCTACCTCTGCTAGTTATTTTTAATTGATTAATCTTTTTTTTCGTGATAGTGTTCAGCTTACTGAGTAGATTGATGTGCTTCTCTGTTTTGGAGAGAAATCTTTTTGGAAAACCTTCAATTGTCATTAACGCACCCGTTATTAGCGCACCCCACAGACGTGCGCCAATTATGAAACAAATTTTTTTTTTATTTCTCTTTAAACCTACTGCTCTGGTATAAAGAAATATTCTGGTTCACACTTTATCATACTCAATTAGGTTTTGATCGTAAATATAAGCGAATTTTTAAAATATTTAACAGATGAAAGAGGTGAGGACTATATTAATTTGTTCAAAAACCTTTGGGAGATCATTCCAAAAATCATTGGTTCGCCCACTCATCATGGGCTAGATCGTCATTAGCTCACTTTTTGATTTCTGGAATAATGAATCATTTTAATCAATTAATTAATTATTAATGGAATTAATTATTTTGATAATTAGACCGAATCAAGCTCTGCTGAGTGCTACATCAGATCAGATTTCATATACAGGGACACAAAAAAAAAAAAAAAAGATGGACCAAAAACTCAACTTTTGAAATTTTCAAGGAAGACACACCTGATTGTACGTTTTGCTGAGAATGGCCCATATGTGTTTTTCTACAATTATTATTAATATAATATGTTATAATATTATTCTATTTAATAAACAGTGCATTATTTAATATAATATTTTAATTTTTTCCTTAAATTAAAAAAAAAAAAAAATTAAACTCAATTTACTTAAATTTAATCAAATTTACCAAATGCTTGAAACTTAAGTAAATTAAATTTTACATTCAATCTTGGCTTTTAGAAGTCAACATAGCTTGATACCTTTACAATTAACTCTGAAATATATTAGTTTTGAAAGTACTGAGATTTAAGAATGAATTTCCCAAGATTGACAAAGTTTATGAACTGCATTATAGGATATGTTATTTTTTGCATTTTAAATTCTTTTAAGATTAGTGAAACAAGATAATACACAGAACCTGTTTTTAATTATTTCATTTATTTATTATAAAACAAAGTTCATTGAAATAAATAATGTTAGATAATTATATAACATCATTCAATATTTTATATGCTAAAATATATCTTTGATTAATTCAATTTACCTATTGCATAATTTCTATCCTTAGGTCCTTTAGTGTACTCTCCAAGATAGTCAAAATAGTAAAAATAAACATCTCCTGTATGTTTATCTGCTGCATCAAAAATACCAGCAGTGAAGTAGGCATCTGTATAAGCCTGGAATACATATTTGAATAGTAGAGCAGACAACAGTTAACCAGATTTTACACAGGGCATTTTTAAATTAATCACTTAGAGATTAAAAAATAAATAGTGTCACAATGAATTAATTAATTCCACATTTTTCTATAGTACATGAGATAAATAAAAAAAATCAGAAAAAGGACTTTGACAGACAAAATGAGTTAATTGGCTTTCAGAAAGTTTAGAAAAGAGATTGAATAGAGGACACTGAATTTCAAAGTTTAAGACCTATAAAACCAGATATCCTCAAAGAAGGAAAATCTCAGACTTTAAAATAGCAAAAGAAAAAAACAAAAACAGATACCTAAATGTTTGATTAATAGGCTATACAGCAATAGCATTTATTATTTTTATAATTATAAATTTATTTTTTTATTTTTCAAAAATGTATTGAAACTCAATAAAGTGTCAATTTAGTCTATTGATAAAAAATATTTACTATTTTACTAAACTATGTTTATATCATATTTTGGTTTGTCACAAAAACTATCAGAAATGAGGAATGAACTGTCTACTATTCAACTTGAAACTAAAGAAATTATTCTATTCTCTTTATATAACATTATCAAACCTCATGGACTATTCAGAAAGAGTCGAATATAATCAATTTTATTTCCAAATAAGAAAACACTTCATAATGTATTACAAATATATACTATAAATATTACAAATAGATTAATTTAGCTGAAGATTGAAAAATTCCATATTTCTGGAATAAGATAATTCAAGAAAAAGTAACAAGTTGTAATCCATATCATATCTTAAGGTTAATTAAAGACCCTGTTATATTATCCATACCAGTGGTCCCCAAACAAAATTCTTTGCAGACCCCTTCATCCCTTCACTTCCAAGACCAATTTCCCCTAAATCCTAATCGTGTATGTATGTTATGTATGTTATAATATATATATAAAAACGATTAAGCATTGGAAGTGGCTACTAAGGTGTGTCAAACCCAGATGCTGAACTTATGAGATATTAAGGAGTTAGAATCAGAATAGTGGACCTCCAGCACTAAGTTGCACAACCCCATTCACTAAATTGTAACACGTGCATTCATACAAAATACCACTGTTACCAAAACTCCATATAACAGAAATAGCCAAGTAGGGGAAATGGAAATGAATAAAAAAGGGTCAGGCTCCTGTTACTTTAGAGTTTACTTCAAACCACAAAACATTGAACTACTAACATTTAAAACCAATAATGCAAGATAGTTATTTATTTAAAAACTCAATAGCAAATATTGTTCATTATCTTTTGCGAAAATAGATTTGTGCTTTAAGCTCATTATTTTATGTTATAAAATGACCAATTTTGTGTTAAGGTAATTTAAAAGGGGGTGAGCGGGCTACTAGTAGGGAACCACTGATCCATACATATATATTAGATTATAAAACCATAACAGGAAATGAAAGGACTAAAGAAAATTACAGTTAATTGGAAGGACTATGAATATTAGTAATATAAAAAGTATAAAAATACATCATACACTTTAATTATTTCCATTTAAACAGTTTTATATATATATATTATATATATTTATATATATATTTTTTTATATATATATATATAATTTTTATAAAAAATAAAGACTTGGAAAAATTTTCTGAAGCAAACTAACTCCTAAAGTACGTTATCTCCAGAAAAAAATTTTATATTTTATATTATATTTCCTTACATTAGTGACGTTGACCCAATCAGCTTTAGTGATCTCCTTGTTGTTAAAATAGAACTGCTTGATCGCATTGGTCACCATTTCAGGATTAGATGCAGTGTCCAAATATCGTAAAGATAATGGAGCTACCTTTTCAAAGTTGTCACTATACCACTTAAAGTCCATGTCATAATCAACAAAATCTAAATAAAATAAAAAATTATATATTACAATTTTCCCTCAATTGATTTCATTGATCAACAGTTTCCTTAAGATTAATACACAAAAGTTGAAGAGAAAGATTTACATTTCTCTATAAAAATATGTTAAATAAGAAAGTTTCCTTGCTTAGAAACAATTTGAAATGAACTTCAGGGGAGCGCCTGGTCCAGTGGATGTAGTACTAGTCTACTATTCTCCAGGTCCCAGGTTCGAATCCTGGCTGCAGCAGAATATTATTTATTCTGTTATTTAAACCATAGGGTGATCCTGGGGTATTGAGACCCTCCTGGGAAAAAATCTGGGGCATAATGAGATCTCAGCCTGAAAAAAGTATGAATCTCTATATATAATGAGCACTTGAACTTTCTGGGCTGTAGAAGCACAGGAATTTTTTTTAATTTTATATAATAGATTACCCTCAATCAATTTTATTTATCAGATATGAATGAACAGTTTTCTTAAAATTAATATGTACAATTTCAGGGGAAAGATTTACACTTTTCCATAAAAATATTATAAATAAGAAAGTTTCCTTATTTTCTTTTATTATAAATTCTCAAATTAAAAAATAGTTTCATGATACTTGTGTGTTTAATATATCTCTGGAAATATGGGATTGAGCTATGGGGATCTGACGAACCATCGAATTCCTCCTCCTGCATTCATTCCAAAAATCCTTTGAACAAATCCTAAATACCTTAGTTGCTAATAAAATCATGGATAAGAACTCCTTTCTTAGTATCAAGTGTGGCATGATATTAATTGGGTAAACGATAATCCTATGTTCTATATATATTCTATGTTATAAAGCGAATTATTCAAGCCTCACATTTTGTTCTTTGTAAGCCCTCAGCAGAAGTAGTACCGATCAACATGGGTATAGGACTTGGTTCCCAACTTCTAATTGGTCCAGTCACAAGAGCACCAGGTATCTTTGGTTCCAATACTGGCTGAAATAGTAATAAAGGATCGACTTGCCACTCCTGAAAAGTAACAAAGCTTTTGCATATTTACTTGTGATATTTTATAAATCAATGTCTTTAATAAATTTGTAACAATTTTATTTCCGTGTGATAAAACTTAATGAACAAATTGAATATGTATATTTTATTTTATTTTATAAAGGTTTGGCTCATTATTTTATTAAAACATGTGGCCCAATGGAAGGCGAAGAAATGTAAAGGATGCTACTGACAGTGCAGCTATTCTAAAGAAGACGGAGAAGAAGGCCGAAGCTCCGATGATCCGATGACCATGGAGGAATATGGTTGAGGAGGTCAGGATTCGCCACCGAGTTCTAGTGTCAAGAAACTAACTAACTTATAAAGTTTTAATATATTTATATGATGGGAATGACAAGAAGTGTAGAAAAATTAGAACATTTCTAAGTTAGATTATGATTGTTTTTAATATTATTGTATTGTCATTAATTACCTAAAATGGAGGGGGGGAAAAAAATTGATAGGACTCAACAAGCCTGCCTCTTACATATGTTAGTTTCAGTGGACCAAGAAACAGTGAACTTACCCTGAAATGTAGCAATTGATAAAGTAGATCTTTTGCATTTTTTTGTTGAAGACAGAAAACTGTTTCTTTAGTATCCTCATGAGTGCATGAAACAAAATTCGCCAATTTCTTACCTCTGCTTTTTGCAACCCCAGAGGCAACAAGTTTACAGCACTATAAATTGAGCCACTTTCTACAATAGCTCCTTGAAATAGTCCTGAAAAAGTTTTAGTAAGCATAAGTAATTATGTAATTTAGAAAAACTTGTCTGCTCCACTATTGTTTGTTTATTTATTTATTTGAATGTCACTTTATGCTACTGTGGCTAATTGGACGATGCTACAGTGGGAATCCTAAATTTAACTTTCTTTAACACGAGTACCTGACATCACACAGGCTCGGGACGGACCACCTTTTTATGTTCCCTCCAAAGGACGTCTTAACTAAGGAGTTTTTATACCCATTAAACAATTCTAGGGCCACCTGCAGGTTTGAACCCATGACCTTGGGAATATAAGGCTTTTATGTTAGCCACTATGCTGCTATAGTGACCTCTGCTTGATTGAATTGAAATTAATAGAAAGGTAGATGTTAAATTTCTAAAATAGGTTTTTTAATGCTTTGCTGATGATTGTTTCTTCCCTTTAAATACCATCAAAAAATCATTATAAATGAATTGTGAAAAATATTTTTACTTCGATTTGAATACAACTCTTTATATTTGTGGTGATAAATTAATAAATAACTAATGTAAGAAAAAATTATTTGATTACTATTTTATAAACACTCTTGCCTTTACTCATGGTAGAAACCATATGGTGCAAAACACTGCCTGCTCCAACACTTTCTCCAACAAGTGTAACTCTTCTTGGATCGCCACCAAATCTAGCAATATTTTTTAAAACCCATTGTATTGCCAAATTTTGATCCTTCAGTCCTTGATTTCCTGGCATGATGTTATCTTCAAAACTTAAAAAGCCTAAAAGAATGTTTACAAAATGTATAATTTAAGATAATAAATGTGAAATCGTAAATAACCAATAAATGATTTTTATTTACAAAACATTGAAAATAAAGAAAATAATTTATAAATCTGAAATACTTTTTGAAAACTGAAAAATAAATAATTGAAATAATAGTGAGAATGGGAGAACTATTACTTTTTGAACTATACCTGGCCATCATGCATCACTTCAGATAATTAGCAAAACTTCAACAGGTTAAACGATTAAAATATTTTAGTGACATGAGGATTTTTTGGTGAAATCTTCTATTTGTAGCCTAACAATTATTTTATGTCTTTGTTTGAACTTTTTACTTTCACTTACCTTTATTATGAAATATACAGTAAGGGAAAGTTCAATTCCAGTTTTTACCGGAAATACACATTTTAGTGTCCTCTGAGACCAAATGACCAAGTCCCACAAAAAGACCTACGTATGGTAAGTATAGCATGAAAATGAAAAGTCATATGAAACTGAAATTTGACATTTAATACAACTGTAGGGACGAGATGTTACAGCAACTTTTCCATCGAAATCGGCGAGCCAGAAGAGCCACTTTATACCGGAGCTACAAAAAATTAAATATTAACTTAATTTATGTGTTACCCCCGGGAGTTGATGAAGTATATGTATATAGGATATATTTGGAATAGTTTTAGTAGTTCGTTGTATCAAATTTAGTTTTATAATCCTATAAGAATTGTGCATTTAATTAAATTAAGTTTAATTATTTAATTACTTTTACATTCCTATGTATAAAACATATTGTAAAGGAAAGTATAGCAATCGTAAACATTTTCTATTTCGATTTTTCATTAGAAATACACGTTTTATGGTCCCCTGAGTCTAAATAACCAAGTCCTGCAATACGGTGTGTGTGAGACCATGTGTGGTAAGTCTATAAAAAGGAAAAGTCGAATAAAACTTAAATTTCATATTTAATACAACTATAAGCCCCTGATGTTACAGCAACTTTTTCATGTAAATCTGCGAACCAGAATAGCCACTTTATAGATAAATAGATAGAAAATAATTTTTATACCGGGACTGGGTCATTTTAGAATAACAGGTTTGTACAGTTTAAATATACAATATGTCTGGCCAACAGACAAGATGAACATGATTAACTACTATTTACAATAATTGATGAATTTGTGTACAACACAAAATAAATAAAATAAAACAATCTTCAGAAGCTAATTATGTTGGAAAAAAATGAGAAATATATGAGTTGATAACAGAATTCAAATAAAAAAGAAAGAAAAAAAAATTAAATAAAACAAAAATAATTAGTAACATTGTTCTAGTACTTAGTATTCTTAAAATAACATTAGCTCTGAAATAATAAAGGATCTATATCTGACCAAGAATTAATGAAAGATAAAACAATAAAAATAAAAAATACAATTATAAGAAATGAAATCTTCTAGTGACAAAATAACAATATAAAAAACTAAACAAATACTGTAACGATTGAACCAAAGGAAAAAAATATATATAAAAATATTGAATACAATCAAACAAAAATTATTTGGTTGTCAGGCAACGTCATTTTGGGATGCTAGAAGGTGCTGGGAAAGAAGGAATTTAAACGTAGAAAGAGAAGGAGCATGACGGATGTTTGATGGGAATTCCAGAAACTAGTAGAACGGGCCAGAAAGGAGCATTCGTAATATAGAATAGAATAGAAAAATGAACTTTATTCTGGGACATAGTCCCTTAAGAATAACATTGATATTTCAAATAAATATAGCTCTTCTGGCCAGAATACATTAAATTGATTGAATTATTACAAACTTAATTATTTACATAAATAAAGTATATTAGAAAAAAAATATATATACATACATACATACATACAAAAATCACAAAGTAATAATAATAATAATGATAATAAGTAAAATAGAATGAGAAAATAAAAACAACTAATTTTGCGAAAAAACCCCAGAAAAAAAACAAACAAAAGCAAATTAAATAAGCATTTAGTCATTATAATTAATAAATTATCAGATTTAAGATCAACAAGCATCTGTGAGGGATAATAGATGCTTGAAAAGGAGATATTTAAATGTGGATAAGGAAGAAGCACGACGTATATTGGATGGAATGGAATTCCAGAATGCAGTGGAACGTGCAAGAAAGGATCGATCAAAGGCTTTTGTTCTGTGGGATGGGATATAAAAGTCGGAGTGGCGCGATCTTGTCCCAAGCAAGTGGACTGAGGATTTAAATTGAAGGAGACTGTGGATATAGGAAGGATGCTGGGATTTTATCGTTTGGTAGAGAAAGGACCCAAGGATGTACTGTCTGCATGTGGAAGGGAGGAGCCACTTCAACTCGGCATAAAGGTGAGTCACGTGAGACCGTCTCGAGTTACCAAAAAAAAATCTCAAACAACAATTCATAATATATTATACCATGCACTGTTTAGGATTTTCTCAAAACCAGCTCTAACAATTTTGAGTACACTTACTAAATCAATGTAAAATTTAACAGGCTTTAATATCATGTAGGTTTCATTCTGATTGAAATAGTCTGACAGGGCTTAAAATGTCGATATTTTAAATTTTCTTCCTCTGAAGTACCATTAATTTTGTAGATTCGAAAAATGAAACATATCATCTTATGAGCATTAGTAAAAAATGGCTAAATATACAAGTTGAATGTATTCAATACCAAAAAAAAAAGAGAAAAGAGCAATAAAATATTTATTTTTTCTTTTGAACATAAGATAATTAATATAGATCTATAATATGCTGTTAAAGAATTTTAGCTAAAGAATTTATAAAAAATATTATTTTATACACAAAATTGTAAAAGTTAACGGTGAATGATGAAAAGCCAATAAAACTAACTGATTTTAATAGATTATTAAATAAAAAACATGTTTCTATTGAAACTTAATTAATTAATTCTTTAACATTTTATTTTTTCACTCTAAATGTATTTTAAAGTTCTTAAATTGATTTTAACAACAGAAGTAAGTGAAAGTCATGTGTTGCGAGCACCAGATTTTTCTTATTATTATAATTTTTGTTTTTGTAAAAAAAAAAATATGTGGAATTCTAATATCTATAAACATTTGTCAGTGGCTTACCCATCATACCAAGTCGATAGTTGATGTTTACCATAACAATGTCTTTATCCATTACATATTGTGGACCAGTTATGGATTGGTCACCAGAGAATAATCCTCCTCCATGTATATGAACCATCACAGGTGCTGAACCTTTTATCTGTTTAGAATTCGAAATCACGATTGTATTTAATAGATAACTGAGTGTATTATAATGGATCTTTATTTTTCAGAAATTCAATAATAAGTAAAACCATGAATTATTTTACTAGTCTGTCATAAAACTATAATGTCAGAGTAACAAATTAAATAATATCAACTGCCTTATGTTATTAAATGACTGATCATAATAAGGTTAGAAGTTTCTTGCTTTAATTTAAGCTTATCTTCAGAATAAGACATTGTCTAAGACATAATTTAATAAAAAATTTATATTCAAATAATATCTAGACCAATGATTAACAAATTTAATTAATCTGTTATATTATTTAGCCACATATTCCCCAGCCAAAGATTATGTGGCTGAATAATGTTAAATTTTATAGATTGGATATTTTTAATGCAATTTTAATTTGACAAAGTAGTAAAAATGGATACTAAGATGATAAAAAAAAAGAAACTATAGTTTGTTGACAGTTATTCATAACATGGGAGATAGTGCCCTGGAATTTTGACTTGAAATTAAATTGTTACAAAATAAATTTGTGAGAACCAATTTATTTATTCCAATAAATAAATCGAATATTTATATAATATAGGCTTGATAATGGAATGTTAACAAGCTTTTTGTTGATTATCAGAATTTTTGAGCATTCGTCCAAGTTCTAAATTAATCTGAATCTCTGTACAGTTATCAATCATGTATGAGAATTTCATAAAAGAGGCTTGTCAAGTAGAGTCCTCGGTAGCACATTTTATTCACTATGAATTTCAGATTTCATCATGCATTTTTGCAAGTCTAATTCTTATCCTAATTTGAAGAATTTATGTTCCTCAATTTTATTTTTGTATATTTTTCTATTATTGGTTTACAACCCATCCCTGAAAAAACACAGCCTTTGGAAAATGCCCAGTCTTGATTGTAATCACAGCCTTCTAATAATGTAATAAAATATCAATTTATCTAACAAATTTATAATAATAATGATAATAATAAAATAGGTATCTTAATAGCATATCAAAATTTAAATCAGTTATTGACTATAGCTATAATTTCCATATTGTACATTATATTATACACACATAGACTTACATCATGTGTGTAAACTGACAAATGAAGACAGTCCTCTTCCCCAACCACTTCTGGATTCAATTCAAACATGTTTATTTGTATACAGAATGGACCATCTATAGTGGCATTTTTTATCCCAAGCCATTTCTCCACTTCTTGTGGGGGCTGCAATAGATTGTGATATGGTGTAAGAGGGTAATAATTCTAGGGCAGTATTATTTTCTAAAATTAAAATAAATATTAATAAAGAAACTTCTCATTCTAAAAATGTTAAAAATAACCTCTATGTATGTCCATGATATTAGTGTTTCATTAGTAATTGTATTTCATTGCTATAAGTTATGCTTAGTCACGGGGCATATTATAATCCTTAGGTTATCTGTTTATTAGAAAATTTTAATCTAAAAAATTAATTAATAAAGTTAAAGTAATTAAAGCCAGACAATATTAAGTTGGAAAATTTAATCCTAAATCTCAAATTCTGATGCACAAAGGAAAAGTTAAATAAAACATATATAAAGCATAAAACATATGTCATTATAAGCTCCGCTATTAATAATAGGATCTTGGCTGCTTCAAGAGTCTCTTCTATATTCTGGACGGCTCCCACCAGATTCTAAGATTTTAAAATATCACCATTTACCTATCTCAGCTTCTGTATGCTCATTTCTAGTTCTATAGCGCCTTCTTGAAGTATTTTCCCTTCGAAAAACATTAGTTTTCTCTCATTGGCCATTAACGCCCATATGTCTGTACTATTCTTATCAGTAGTCTGTAAAAGAGAACTTTCTTGATCTTGATGGAGTACTTTGTTTATGGTGGATGGTATACTTAAGAAAACCATTATAACATTTCCAATCCATTTAATATTTTATAACATCATTTGGATATATACTTGGACACATCTTATTTTACCTCAAGTCCCATTTTCCACTACAACTGCTTTTCATAACATCTGTCTTAGACATCGAGTATCCTTCGGTTAAGGATTTGTGTTTGTTTGCTTTTGGTAAATAAAAGTGCCTGTAATTTGTATACCTGCATTTCTAACAATGCTTTTATCTTGAGTGTATGATTATCACCTCATTCGTACTTCAAATTATTTGACGGACCTCGTGAAATTCATGCAGGAGAAGCTCTTTATTGCCCCAAAGCATCTCAGAAAAAGGACGGAGCTTGTTAATTGATGGTCTGGAGGCAAATTTATTTTTGCCAGATAGGGGCTGGGCTTTGCTATGTTTTTATTGCATAATGCCATCGAGAACATCTTCCTTGGCTGAGGCAATATCATCTCTGCACACTTTAGGGCACCATCAGTGTCTTATTTTAAGTATATATATACTTATATATATTTATATAAAGTATTCTATAAATTATTTATTTCACTATAAATGTCAGCTTTAACTGAGATTAGAACACTCTTAATCTGATTTATTCAAGGTATATACATAAGTACAGGTATATCCTTCCTTCATTTATATTTTTTAGAAGTTTCATGAATAGATCAAGTTGGAAATTGGTGTTTATAGAAAATGATATCCTCAAGTAAACAAAACAAAAATTGAGCAGCTGGGGGAAAATACACAAAATACTGTGTTGTAATATAAGTTTGTAGCATTTTTTACTAGCGATTTCAATAAAAACTTCAGATGCTATGTTAAGAGTTTCTGCGATATCCCAAGTCGTAGAGTGAGGGTTGTATGTGACCAATGCTTGAATTAGGGCCATCTTCAAGTATCTTTAAAAAATATATATTACTGTCTATTAGGAATCTTTCGTTCCTGCCTGGTTCCTCTCTGGTGTATCTATGTTTTTCTTTATGTGGGAACAGTGTATTTGCAATTGAAAAATCGTTTGCCACACAAAAATTTAGAATCCTCTCTCCATTATCGTTTAAAAAGTTTTCACCATACCTTCCCAACGTTCCATGCCACCTTTCATGCTCGCAACCTACTCAGCCGTTCAAGTCTCCCAAGACTGTAGGAGTGCCCTCACAGCCATCCACTTCTTTTTGTTGGGAACTAAAAAAGGAATCCTTTTCTTCCACTCTTGCATTTTCGTTCAGTCCATAAGCGACAATGAATGAATTAACTTTATCTCCCTCAACAATGTCCAACACCATGATTCGGTCATTCACAAACTTCCATGCCTTTATTACTGTAGCCAGGTCATGATGGAACAAGAACCCAACTCCTCCAGCCGCTCTTTCATTTACGTTGATCCCTGAATATAATATTGTGTAACCTTGGATTTTAAATTCTCCTTTTCCTTTCTTCTTAGTCTCGGTTATTCCAAGCAGATCCACCTTGGCCCTCTTAACCTCCTCCACAAGCTCATTCTTCTTTTCCGGTTAGACCTCGAATGTTCCAGGTAGCAATTCAAAAAATCCTTTTTCCACGACTTGTCGAATTTTGCAAAATCAGGCCAGCTCTATTTGTTCTGTTTTCTGTAATGTTTAAGGCTTTAAGGAGAAATAGGATATCAGACCACTTCTCCCGAGTCAGGCAGAGGGGCTGCCTCTTCGGAGCATCCTGACTTGCTCCCCCATCCGGGGCTACCTAGGGAAGGTGATCCTAGGGTATGTACTGACAGTGACCTTATGTTAGTACAAGTGGATTTGTGTACTGTTATACGTACCTTTTTGTGTACGGGTATCGGGGGAACGTTAATCCCCACTAGCTTTGCACTAAGCTAGTCCCTTAATAGACTATGTTTTGGTGAAGAGAGAAAAAGTCAGGGACCTGTGTAATGCAAGAGTCAAAAGAGGTTTCGAAATTGGAAGTGACCATAATCTACAACTGGTAAACAAGCTATGGAAAGAAGTGAAAATATAAAGGAAACACAAGAATCCTACAAAAAGAATCATTAAATCGTACCGCTTTAAGGAGAAGGAAATGGCTGTATATTACCAAGAGGAAACAGCTAGAGTGTCACTAGATTGTAACAGACCATTGGAAAGCAACGACATAGAGGAGAGCTTTTCAGCTTTTAGAAAAATCGTCCTAGATGCATCGAAACTGGCCTAGCGAGAGAAAAGCATCGGATCCGGTTATAAGAGAACAGATTGGTGGAATGAGGACGTGAAAAAGGCGATTCAAGAAAAGAAGGCTGCCTGGAAAAACTACCTCAGCCAAAAAACCCCAAATGCGTATCAGACATATAAAATCAGGAGAAGTGAAGCCAAAAGAATAGTAACTCTGGAGAAGAAAAGATCCTGAGAGGATTTGGGTCAGAAGCTGGAAGAAAATGCAAGAGAAAACCAAAACGTCTTCTACTGAGTGCTCAAAGGAATGAGAAAAGACCGGCCAACTACCCTGAAAGGAATAAAGGATAAAGAAGGGAACATCCTATGGAAAGAGGAGTGCATCATGGAAAAATGGAGGGAATATTTTAAAGACCTGCTAGAGGGGAGAGACGTTGAGGTGTGCCAAACCCGGAACAATGCAGAGGAAGTTTGGGATGAGGAAGACTACATCAGTGAAGAAGAACTCCAAGATGCAATTGAAAAGACAAGACTAGGCAAGGCAGCTGGACTCGATCAAATTACTCCAGAAATGATTAAATACATGGGCAACAAGGGCCAAGAGATGTTCCTCCATCTTTTAAACATGGTTTGGAAAAAGAAGAAAATTCCTAGAGACTGGGAAGTAGCAGTGATTGTGCCCATCTACAAAAAGGGAGACAATAGGGAATGCAGCAACCATAGGGGAATATCTCTTCTTAGTGTGCTTGCAAAGATCTACACTAGGATCCTAGAAACAAGAGTAAGGAAAACTGTCGATTGCCAACTAGTAGAGGAACAATATGGCTTCAGGAATCAGAGAAGTACGCAGGATCTCATAGACGAAGCTACATAGACCAAGAAGTGGCCCAGAGAATTGGAGAATTAGAGCGGCAGGGAGGATGTTCTGTATGGTAAGGCGAGGCTTTCTGGGGAGAAGAGATGTGTCAAAGCGGACCAAATTAGCCGAATATAAATCAACATTTTTTCCTATCCTATGGTACTCCTCAGAATCATGGACTCTTACCTCAAAACATAGGAGCCAAATTCAGGCCATGGAAATTTTTTGGGAGGTATCTCCAAAAAATAAAGAGAGAGACACGGAGAGATGGGATAAGGAACGCCACTATACGGGCTAATCTTGATGTCAAACCGGCAGAGACCGTTCTAGAGGAACACAAACGGAGGTGATTTGGACATCTTCTTAGGATGGATCCGGAGAGAAGTGCCAGGAAGATGTATGAGACCCACACAGAGGGAAAAAGGCCCAGAGGAAGACCCTGCATCTCCTGGGAGGACGGTGTAAAGGAAGCATGCAGGAGGCTCGGGATAGACTGGAGTAGGAGAATGGAGTTGGCACAGGAAAGAGATATATGGGCCAGACTCTACAGGCAGGATCCTCACACCGAACAGCGGTAGAAGAGGAAACGATTATGATGATGATATTACTGTACATTTTGCAATTTTTATAATTATAGGAGTGATGTGATAAAACGTTAGATAATTTTGATATTTTACATTTTGTATATAAATAAACAAAACTGTCACATAACATTGACATAGAACATTGGTTGAACAACGACCAGAGCCCTTTGTGTCTTCCAAGTCTGAATTCCCGGTTCTGAACCGAGAAAACTACTTATGGATGGTGCTTTCTTCTAAGACATCATCACCATAAATTCTGCAAATTTTGCTAACAGTCCGTGCAGCGGATTTCCTTGTTTGGAAATAAAACATCATTAATTGATGAAAATGAATTTTTTTCTCTTCTGTTTTGAGCAAATAAAATACCAATTAAAGATAAGGAATCTCAGTTGAAACTTTTTTTTTTTTTTTTTTTTTTTTTTTTATTATTTATTTAAAGAAATTTACAACTGTATTTATACAATACATCAAGTAAATGGGATAGATATGAGATTAAGACACATGATTGTCCTGTGAAGAAACTACCCATTGGTAGAACTCCAATGTCCAATTTACGGTAAGAGGTCTCTTGGCCATCTTCTTTTCAGTCGCCTCGGTGGATTGTCAGGAATAGATGTTGAGGAAAGGTCACGGATAAGCGGGTTTGAGTGGGCAGGAAGTTTGGAATGGAAGGATGTATATCTGGATCGGGCTAAGTCTTCAACTAATGGGATATTTAGGTCTTTATGGATAATTTTATTTGTAACAAAGTATGGAGCATTAAGGATTTTTCGAAGGATTTTGGATTGCAGGGATTGGATGCGAGAGGAGTTTGATGGTTTAGTGGACCCCCATAACTCAATGCCGTAGGTCCACATAGGCCTAATAATGGTTATATAAATGAGTCGTTTGTAGTAAATAGGAAGTTTTGAGCGTTTGTCGAGTAAGTGTTGTAGTAATCGGTATCTACGCGCAGTTTCCTGTCGTTTCAGTCTAGTATGAGGGTTCCATGTGAGGCGTTTGTCTAGGTTTAGTCCTAAGTACCGGATCTGTTCAACAGGAGTAAGTAAGATATTGTTAAAGGATACGGTGGAGCAGGAAGTCATAGGTTTACGACGTAGAGTGAAGGTTATTTGATAGGATTTATTTTAATTCTCCAGTTCTGACACCATTTTTCGATGGCTGATAGATGGTTCTGCAGGATTCGGGATGCAACAACAGGATCATTATTCACAGATAACACACATGTGTCATCAGCGTAGGTAGTAAGGATAGTGCTAGGTTGGATAGGAATGTCAGCTGTATATACTGTATAAAGGATCGGACCCAGGATACTACCTTGAGGTACACCGGCTGATTGGATGAATACGGATGAGTAGGAGAGATTATGTTGAACTTGGAAGGTTCTATCAGTTAGGTGGGAGCGAATTAATAGGAAATACGTTGGGGTGAGGAATTGGCGAAGTTTGTAAAGCAGTCCTGGATGCCAAACTCTATCAAAAGCCTGTTCTACATCAAGAAAGGCTCCAGTGCAGTACGTTCCGCGTTCCAATGTGGAAGATATTACATCCACCACACGATGGCACTGTTGTATAGTTGAATGAGATGACCAAAATCCAAACTGGTGGTCAGGAATCACATTATTTGAATCAAGGATGGGATATAGGCGTTTTAGGATGAGTTTTTCTAGAATTTTTCCAATAATGGGTAGAAGAGAAATAGGACGATAGGAAGATGGGCTTTCTAGTGGCTTCTTGGGTTTTGGTATCATTTTGATGATAGAATGTTTCCAGGCGTCGGGAAAATAGGTAGAGCGGAGTGTGGCATTGTATATGTAGGTGAGGAAGAGGATAGCTTTGCGAGGGAGTTGTTTTAGGATGTGAAATGTAATAAGATCATGGCCAGGAGCTTTTTTGGATGGTGATTTATTAATGATGTAAAGGATTTCAGATGGGTGAAACGCCTTGGGAGGAAGGGACATTTGGAGAGGAACAGTTAGTTCTGCTTCAACATGTTCAATGTGGATTGGGTTAAGGATATCAGGGTGAGGATCAAACGTTCTGGAAAGGTGTTCACCGAATGTTTGAGATTTGTCCTCGTCGGAGCGTGTCCAGGTCTTGGAGTCAGTGAGAAGTGGATGATTGAAGCTTTTGTATTTTAGTAGTTTTGTAGTGGTGATCCATAATGATTTGTCTGAAGTTGTTAGGTGTTCTGTAAAGTCCTGAAAGTTTTTAATTTTGAACTTCTGTATTTCTGTCTTAAGGTTGTTAGTCAGTTTGTTGTAGTGGGTTTTGTCTGATGGATATCTCGTTCTATGCCACTTCGCCCTTGCTCGACGTTTTTCAATTAGTAAGAGGCGAATATGTCTTGGCAATTTCGTTTCATCAGAATTCCTACTGTTATAGTGGGATGTGTTTTTGTGTATGGCCGTTTCTATGGATGTTGTAAATTGTTTAATGGCGAGGTCTATTTGTTTTTTAGTTTTTAATGGGATTTTTAAGTCCAGTCTGTTTTCCAAGTCATTACGAAAATTGTCCCAGTCAACACGTCCTTTAATCAGTGATGGAGGATAAGGTTTAGGAATAGAATTTGTGTGCATGAGAAGCAGAACTGGGCTATGATCTGAGGAAAGGTCATCGAAGGATTTGACTGTAGTGTGGGAGGAGGGGATTTGAGAAGTAACAAAAATATCAAGGATGTCGGGACGTTTCTTAATGGAAGTAGGCCAATATGTAGGTTCCTGTGGTGCCAAGAGGGAATAGCTACAGGAAGTGGTGAGACGGGAAAGTATCCTGCCACGAGTGTTGGACGTTCGGCATCCCCATCGTTGATCTTTGGCGTTGTAATCTCCCCCAGCAATGAAGCGCGGACCAAGGGATCGGAATAAGGATTCAAGGTGGTGAATGGTGAGTGAATTACCGGGAGGACAGTATACCGCTGAGATTGTCATATTAAATGGATGGGAAGATAAGATAATAGAGGTTGATTGAATGGTGTCAGATGGAGAAGACGGAAGCATGGAATGAGGTATGGATTTATGGATGAGAATACATGAGCCAGCGTGAGATGTGTTGTCTGGGTGATCTGATCGGTATGTGATGTAGTCACGTATGTAAAAGTGTGATTGTTTAGTGAAGTGAGTTTCAGTCACTAGGGCAATGTCTATGGTATTGTCGCGTAGGAATATGTCCAGTTCGTCTCGGTGATTCAGTAAACCATTTGCATTCCACAAAAGGATGGCTAGGGAGTTTTTGATCATTGTGGGATATGGAAAGGAAATTCAGATAGGAGTCTAGTAAGGAGGGTAATGAGAGGTCTTATTGTATTTTGAAGATCTAAAAGGAAGGATGACAGGATTGATGTGATATCGGATGTGTTTTGTGAAGAATAGGAGGAAGTGGAAGGCTCATTGGATGGAGGATTATGCTGTCTAGGGAAAGATAGGGTGCTCCGTCGGAGTTGCTGAGGAGGTTCCACGTTTGACGGAGCTGCTACGGGTGGGATTACTTGGGAGGTAGGATGTGAAGGAGATGAAAGTTTGGGATTGATCTGGGGTGGTAACTTGACCCTTAGGACGTTGTTGGTTGGTACATCGATTTTAGGTGTTTTTTGGAGGGATTGGGACATCTGAGGCTGGTGATAGGATTGTTGATGCTGGAGATGATGATGGGATGGTTGAGGCTGAGGATGATGGCGGGGTGGTTGAGGCTGAAGATGATGACGGGGTTGTTGAGGCTGAAGTTGATGATGAGGTAGTTGAGGCTGAAGATGATGATGAGGTGGTTGAGGCTGAAGATGATGATAGGTGTTAGGAGAAGCTTCAGGTTCCTGTTGATTATCCTGCTGTTTTCTGGTTATATTGGAGAAAGATTTATTATTGATGTTGGTGGTCTTCGGGCGTGGGTCTTCGTGGATCAAAGGTTTTCCAGAGGGAGCTCGCTCATTGTTTCCTGAAGGGCCAGGGTTTTGGTAACCTGGAACGTTTCTTTGCAATTTAAATGCAATATTTTCATTTTTGCGGCGCTGCATGGTTTTGTACACCAGACAACCTTTGTAACTAGCCGGGTGCCCTTCACCACATAGTGCACATATTGCTGGCGTTTCTCTTGGCTTCTGGCATGTATTGGACGCATGCGGCCCAGCACATTTCACACACCTGTCCTGGTGGTGACAATAGGTTTTTGTGTGACCCAGGGTTTGGCACTTTGTGCATTGTACGATATCTACTCTCTGCTTCGGCTCTTCGAAGCGTATGCATGAATATACAAGTCTATTAACACGGAAAATATCGGAATTGTTGGCTGCTGGTTCAAGGTCTACAAAAAAAAGAGGTAAAGGATATTTTTCGACTGGGTGCAGTACATTAGAAATCTGTCTAACATTGTGGCCCAGCTCTTCTATGTCCTGTTTGATGGCTGAAGTGGAAGTAGTAGAGTGAAGTCCCTCAGAACTACCCTATATGACTTATCTTCCTTAAGCTGGTAGCAGTGAAAGTCGTAATTTTTTTCAGTCAAGTGAGTCACTAATTTTTTATAATGTTCCTTGGTGGTCGTGTTTATTTTCACATCTTTTAATCGAGAAAAGCATTTAAAATTAGTTTGTCCGATTAACGTAGATATTTCGTTTGCGAAGGAAACAAAATTCGTAATGTGAGAAACAAAGACTGGAGGTGGTTCAGGCTCTGAATGACTTGGTGTTACGGTTTCGGTTTGGATATTAGTGAGGGCTGCGAATTTATTACTGGTAGGAATAGTAGGTATGACTTGTGCGGCTGGGGTGGTTTCTTGTGAAGGTCCAGGTAAATCTACTATGGATTTACTACGGGTGATAGGTACAGAGATTTGTTTTTTGCTGTTTTTATTTTTTTTTTTATTAGGGGATCCTCCAGATCCTCCTGGAACAATGTTGCGCTGACGTTTTTGGAGAGTCCTCCTTTTTAAATATTGGGAGTCAGTTTCGCTAACTTCTGAGAAAGCTGTCTCTTCATCCGTCTCCATACCCGAAGATTCGCCCATTTTTTTTTTTAAATAAAGAGAAAAAATAAATAAATTCAAAACAAAAAATAAAATTATATATATCTGTAGTAAAAGAAAAATAAAAGTTTAACTTCTTGAGTTTAAAAATTATTTACACAAACAGAGAAAGAAAAAGAAAACAAACAAACCATTTTTATAATAACAAAATAAATGAGAATAATAAAATAAAATTATTAAAATAATAATAAAATAATTATTAGAATTAATTGAAAAAAAAAAAAAAAAAATTCAGAGTCTATGGGCTACGAACTCGCGACGATAATGACTCAGTGTTAAGTTGGTAGTGCACAGAACAACTGAGCTACCGCAGCGCTGATAATAGGGCCACTACTGCTCAATGATATCCAGTGCGAAGCAGGATGCGGGACAGAACCCGTCCCCCACGTGGAGATCTATACAGCTAACAGCGAGCACTATTTATCACACTTAGTAGGTCTATTAAATGCACTCACCCTAAAAAAGTAGTTCTAACGAGTTCTCAACCACATACACTCAGTGTTTACCAGCGTTGGGAACAAAACATTAGTCAATACTAATAGTATTCATAGGACAATCAGAGAGCGATATTAAGTTCTGACTTCAGTTGCCGCCATGACACTTTCAGTTGAAACTAATGCATAAAAGCACTCCAAATAATACTTTTTTAGATTATGTAAACATTATTGACCAAGTAAACATGATATTAAAAACACAGAGAGGATTAAATTGAAAAATAAAACGCTAAGAACTTATTTTGAAACCCAATATTTATATTTTATGAACGTGACCTTACGATTTTAAATTTTTCTTTCCTCGCAGATTAGGTGAATGCTATGTATCAAGAATACTGGGAGGAAAAGAAATAATTTTGAATCATTTAAAATAAAATAGTTTCCGGGCTACAAGCATGAAGATTTCTTAGAAGGGCTATCCAAAAAATAAACCCCTCCCCTCTTAGAGCAGGGATAGTCCTCTACCTGGGGAGTCTTAGCCCAGACAGGAAAGGAAGTGGAAGCCCAGCCACGGACGGAGGAAGTCGAGATTCAAGCAAGGTAAGAATTATGCAGTAATGTCCAAAGGTACCTTTTTTTCATGTTATATTAAGTGGTAAATCTGAACAAGCCTCAGTATTCTCGATAATGATAAGGCCTCACTGTTTATTTTCATGTGTACTGTTTTATAAATAAATGTGTATTTTAAAATAATAACTTTATTCCCCTTTATGCCACCTGATCCCAATAATGAATTGATAAACATGATACCTTAGAAAAAGAAATCCAATTATTTCATAAAACAAGAACCAAAAATTTCTATATTAATTAATACAGTTTTGGAATCAGTTGCCTTAGAAAAGTAGCGGCCGAAAAATAGTATAATGATAATCAAACAAATATAAATTAAAAATATGTACATTTGTTTATCAAGTAAACACTCCCGTTTGAAAATAAAGCTATTTATTTTTTCTCTATTTTAAAAAAGATTATTTAAAAAATGAACTAAACTCACCTGGAACCTAAGGTCACCAATAGGAGCTTTAGAAAAAGGTATACCAGTAAAGGCAAAATAATGTCTTCCAGACCTGGAGATAGAGATAAAGCCCCTTACCATCCCAGAACATGTCTCAACAATAGGGTGATCATAAGCTGTGACCACAACCATTGACAGTAAGGAAAATAGAACTACTCTTTGCATCCTAGCACGTGTAACATTCAATTTCTAAGAATAAAATCCAACCTCTCACCACTTTGTGGTATTATTGATGCAAGTATTGGTATGTTAGTCAAAGTCTAGATAAGGCAATCTCTAATGTTAATAGAAGATAGTATTAAGAAATTGTTTGTATTTTCAAGCTATTACTTAAGGGATAATATTTGTATGAATTTGTATTCAATGCTAGTTTCCATACTAGAATAATAATATGGTGTTAACATAATCAGTTATTAATGTTTACAGTAATACTCTATCCTTAACTGTTATCAGTGACAGCTTGTAATAACAAGTATATGAGTGTATGATGTTTTAAAAATTTAAATTCATCATTAAATCCATAAAATCTCTCCACTATGGGTAGACTATGTGCAATGATTGCAAACATGAACATTAAGGAATATTGAAGTGCTCATGGCATGCTAGCACGTAGAACATTACAATTCTAGTTTTTTTAAAAAACAATAGTGCAGAGACGTGCCTTATCAGTTTTAATAGATTTGCAATATATTTTTAAAGAGTATTGTATAAAGTAAATTAGTGTGAACAATTCTTTTATGTTAGCAGATTTACTATATTCTTAAAGATTTATTAAATATTAAGGAAGATATTTTATAACTTAAGTATTATATAAAGGCAGGTAAATGGATGAATTGCATCAGAGATTGTTTTTGTATCACAAGGCATAATAAAATTATTGTTAAATTTAAAATAACTTCATTAGTTCATTCAACTCCATATCTATTGAGACAGAAAACAAGGATCAATTAATTGGTTAACATAGATTTCTACCACATCTGATGCCTATAAATCATATACTTTAAACACAAATGTAAACAACTAACTCTTTAGACATTATCTTCTAGTTACAAACGAAGTACTATATTTAGATTATGACAATGAAGCTCAATACCAAAACCATGATAGCAACCGGTGTAAATTAGAAGAAATGGACTGAGGAACCATTGAACACTTTCAAAACACAAACTAACCCCCCTAATCATGGAAAGAATCATGATTCAAAAGCAATGAATAAGGCGAGGATTACCTGCAAAATTGGCTGTCAAACTTTTTACAAAAATAAATAATCATTGAGAAATATTGAAAATATGATTTGCGCATAATATTAATTTATTAATGTTTACAAGATAATTATTAATCATTGGTTGATTAATGATGATTTTTCAATGATAAAATGAAATTTCATCAAGTAAACAATATATGATTGTTGACCATAATTAGAAATGATGATATATTTATTCAAATCTGTCTCTATATTTTAAGTTATTCCAGAATTCATTTCTTTCTTCATGAAGCCCAACTTTGACTTTGAAGCCAGATTCACTAATATCCAAGTAGTTATGTGCTTCTGGAGTCCATGTTTTCCAGTCATCATTCTTATTAGGGGAAATCGCTTTCCTGAAATTTTATTCAATATTATCCACAAAGATATTTAAAATTTCAGACTGCATGCTTGTAAATGATAAAATAATTTCTGATGATCATATTATAATAAATGGAATCTTTTGACATCCTTAATGGATGTCATGTTCATACATCAAATAATCATTACATGAGACACCAGCTTTACGGATTACAGTGACAAAAAAAATATTATGAAGGAAGAATTTTGGACCATATCATGAATTATTGGATAAGTTCGTTTTAGATGCAGTCATTAAAAAAATACTCCTAATAAGAAAATAGTTACATGAGTTTACACTATTTTGGTTAAGTACACATTGACTGCCACCAGAACCATCTTATCCTTTCTATAATGAAATAAAGACATGGATGTTCACTCACCTCAGTAGTTTAAATCAATTTAAGAATTTAGAAATACAGTTAGAGATGAAATATTCTTTAATAATTTATAACATTGAATTTCAATCATGTGTTATTAAATAATCTATTATATTATTATCGACAACAATCAGTTACTTTAATTGGCCTTTTATCATTCTTCATTAGCTTTTAAAATTTTGTGCATAAGATAGTATTTATTCTAAAATCTGTAGCTTTCAAACTATATATTATACATCTATATTACTGTTCTTATGTTCAAAAACACAAACAAGGCATATAAATTTTGCTCTTTTCTCCATCAGTTGCATATTGAATTAATTCAATTTTTATTTTTATCCATTTTTTACCAATGCTAACAAGATGATATGGTTCAATAATTTGAATTTACAAAAGTAACGGTACTTTAGAGGAAGAAAATTTAAAATATTGGCATTTAAGCCCTGCCACACTATTTCCATTAGAATGAAACCTATATGTCATTAAAACCCATAAAATTTTAATTTGAAATAGGGAGTTTAATTAAAATCGTTAGTCATTTTGGAAAAAAAAGTGTAAAAGGGTAAAAAATGCTTTGTATAAAATTGCTCTTC
The DNA here is from genome assembly GCA_023052935.1 of Piezodorus guildinii. Classification (NCBI taxonomy): domain Eukaryota; kingdom Metazoa; phylum Arthropoda; class Insecta; order Hemiptera; family Pentatomidae; genus Piezodorus; species Piezodorus guildinii. Next base: position 61,967,770 of record CM041297.1, read on the forward strand.
TGGTTCACTGATTTTAATGACAAATTTTTTGTTATTTTAATGTGTATTTCCGTTGAAAAATGGAATTAGAAAATTTTCACGATCGTAATACTCTTCCTTACTATATATTTCAAATATGGGTAAGTGAAAGGAAAAAAACAAAAATAATTAAGTTTATGCTAAAAATCATTTTAAACAAAATAAATAATGATAAAACATTTATGTATCTATAATATCTATTTCCTACCACACTTTTTCTTAATATTACTCACCCATATTTAGCAAAATCTGTCCAAATTTTAATTAATTCTATAGACAACTTTAAATCTTTTCCTTTTAATGGCATAAGCTTTTTATTCTGCCATAAGTAAATAATTTCATCAATATGCGTTGCACCTGAATGAAAAATAAAAACAGTGGTCTTATTAATTAAAACAATATTTGTAAGAAAATCACTGTTCTAATATATTGATTCATAATTTATTCTTACTACAAGTACATAATTTTTATACAAATACATTTCTTAAGTCTCTGCCTGAATAAGAATGGTATACTACAGGTAGCAAATACTTGCAGACTTGATGACACAGCATTGTATACTTCATCATACCATAGTAAATCGCCTTCAACAATACTTCAAAAAAATTAAAAAATATTGCAGAAAATGGAAATTGAAAATTAATCCCTCCAAATCTGAAAAATTCTTTTCACTAAACGACGTCCACAAATAAACGACCAAATCAAGATAAATTCAGGTCCCATCCCATGGTCAAAATCCATACAGTACCTAGGCCTAACATTAAACAAATTTCTTACTTTCACAGATCATATCAAAAGAAAAATCGATAAAACCAAAAAATTAATATATAAAATGTTCCCATACTGCAACAAAAAATCCCATTTGAGCCCTCGTAACAAATTGATAATATACAAATCAGTTATCTGCCCGTTAATTACATACGCCTCACCAGTCTGGAGCTCAACCTGCTTGACTAATTATCAAAAATTTGGAAGAATTAAAAATCTATCAATGCGGATAATTAACCATTACCTCCGCTACACTAAAATATCATCTATGCTCCTGGATTTGCAGGTTCCAACAGTTAAACAATTTGTCCACACTCAAACAGCTTCATACTTCTGTAAAACACTCCCTCTCTCCGGGGTTCTGCAATGTAGTCACATCCCGGTCCTCAGCACTCCGTCTCTCCAATAATCTCGATCATTACAGTTGTCCTCAGTCAGACCTCTGGCTGCCATATCCTCCATCACCTCTTCTAACCATCTTTTCCGAGGTCTTCCACGTTTTCTCCTCTTTGGGGGCAGTATTCAATCAATCGAAGAGGCCAACGTGCTTCATCCATTCTCATAACGTGCCCATACCACATCAGCCTTCTTCTACTAATTTCTTCGAGAATGGTGAGCTCGGCCCCCACTCTATCCCTTATTTGCTTATTGGGGATTTTTTCTAAGTCTTTTGTGTACCAAAATAGACACTCCAGCGCAAGCTCTCTTATCCTTGCCGACGCCGCTATAGTAATGGACGAAACTTCCTAAGGTTTCTTCTCCTTTTCCCTTTTTCTTTGTCTCGGTTAGTACCGCAATTTCTATATTAAGCCTCTCCATATTCTGCTGCACCTCCGTTTCTTTTGTCCGGAGTCCTTGAACATTCCAAGTTCCAATTTGTTTAGTCCGTTTCCGAAGCTTTTGTCTTATCCGATTAAATCCATCCGGCTTTTTTCTGTTGCTGAGTCTGAAAGCGATTTGTTTTTTTTCCAAGGAAATGGGGTGCTGGCCCGAATCCTAAACACCCAACCTGGAGGACCAGGGTTTTGATTTCAGGGTAACCTTCCCCTAGACAGATTGCCTTAACCCAGCTAGGAGCTCTGTCTGCCCCACCGCCTGTGTTAGCATGACCCAAGGAGTACCACGAGGAGGTACAGGTCGGAATTTAACTCCTCCTGTAAAACACCAGTCTCCAAAAATCCATTGTTAAAGGAAATCATTAATTATAAAACTTCACTGAAATGCTACACTCATAAAATAATTAAACATGTGTTGTTAACTTAAGCTAGTTTGTTTTAATTTCTAAATTTTGTATTTTCAATTATTTTATCCATTTTTTTTTTTTTTTGTAGGTTTTTTGTATATTTTTTCCTACAACCATAGTTGATATCAATTTAATTTTACCACATATTTAGTCATTAGGCTAATAGATTATAATTACCAAATGAACAAAACATTTTACTGATTGTAAGGATGTCTCATCCAAAATCATTTGTAAATATTTTGTCAGTTTGTAAATGTGTAAATAAAGTTTATTTTCCTTTTTTACTTGCAGACTTCGAACATAAAACAAATTAAAAAAAATAAAATTTGCATATATTTTATTCAACTTTAAAAAATTAAAAACTTTCAACCAGTGGGGTAAGCCAATTTGAAAAGACTGGTAAAAATTAGAGTGGCTATTCGGTTTAGAAGCATATACTGTGCGAAATCGGTCAATCCTGCAGAATATCCTAAAATTATTGTCAGTTGTTTTGAATGGTAGTAATTAATCATAAGGTTCTACTTATTTATATCTCAGTGTCTTGCAATGGGGCTCTCATCTATCTTGATATAGCTATTAGACCTATCAGTCAAATAATTTGTGAGACATTACTATATGGTATGTACTGATTGAATCATACAGTGTGGTAATTAAAGAATTAATAATAATAACAATTTGAACCATTTTTATAATGATTTTATATAATAATCATTAAAATTACTAACCAAATGCATATGATCTATCTTTTGGTCCCATAGAATATTCTCCTAGATAATCAAAATAGTAAAAGTAGACATCTCCAGTATGCTTGTCAGCACCAGTAAATATGCCATTAGTGAACCAGGCATCAGTATAGACCTAAAATCATAAGCTGACAATTAGCTATAAGTTTTTTTTGCCTTAAATACATCTCCTTGACTTTACTTGATCAACAACTACAGTGATCTGATATTAATGTATGTTTAAGATGAAAGGCATTATCATTTATTGATTGATATCATTACTAAACCGGTTAGTGATATTCACTTCTAAAATTTAATATCATTATCAGATCAAAAAATTAACAGATGTGAAAGAAGTTTTTGATAAGCAAGAAAAAGAAAAAATATTTTAAATGATGGAGTTTTTGTTGACTGTTGAGACTAAATGATGGATAAGTTGGTTGAGGATGCAGTCATCAAGAAAACACACCAATAAGACAATATTATGGAGCTGTGAGTTGTTCTCACAAAAGTAAAGATAAAATAAGCTTGTGTTATTGGCGTGTTTCCTTTGTGACCGCACCCCCAACCAACTTATAAATCAGATTATTACTTTAAATCAGTATTTTATCCTTTTTAACGGAAGTATCTTTAAAAACTCTAATTTTCTCTATAAAATTGAATAAAAATTAATGATTTAATTCATTACATTGGTTATATTTATCCAATCTGATTTAGTTATCTCTTTGTCACCAAAGTAAAAATTCTTAATCTCTTTTGTCACTGCTCCTGGGTTTGTGGAAGAAGCAGAGTAGCGAAACGTTAATGGCGCAAGTTGATCAAAGTTATCATTAAACCAGTTGAAGTCCATATTATACTGAAGGAAATCTAAAATAATTATAGGTAAGAAAAACATATGAAACAAAGACAATTTATTTCTTATTATATTATTAAATAACAATTTCATCTATTCTTCCACAACTCCATAATATAAGCTATTAATTATTGTTATTTTGCATAAGAAAAAAAACAAAACATTCTTTTAAATATATTTTTCTCATATAAATTTATATTAATGAAAATTGAAGAAATAAGTAAAAAATGCACCATCTAATCATGCACACAAAAGGAAATTATAAATCTTGTATAATTTTAGTAAAAGACAGAGAAACCATAGCTATATATCTGTAAATATATTTGTATCTTTGTTTGCCAATTCATATCACATTTAGTTCTTCTATATCATTTAACATCAGTTAAAATTTAGTTCCATGATAAAGATGGTCTCATTATCAAGCAGAAGACATACATCCAGTCCTGAGTAGGCCCTCAGCAGATGTAGTTCCCATAAGCAGAGGTACAGGACTTGGCTCCCAACTATCAATAGGTCCAACTACGAATGCATTTGGACCATTTTCCTCCAGAACAGGTTGGAACAGTAACAATGGATCAACTTGCCATTCCTAAAGAGCATTAAATATTGAATTCTGATTATTAAACATATAAATGGTCAAATTTATTTTAATGAAAATAAGATGTAATGTTTGCTTAAAATTAGCGAACTCATAATTATTTTCTTCTAAGATTCTGTTCATCTGGTTCTCTCAGCCACCCTGGCCCCCCCAAACACAGGCTAGTCTACCACGCCAAAGGTTGTGAGTTTGAATCCTAGTCCCAAGAGGACTTTTCAAACATGTAATTAAGAGGAGATTCACTCACAATCTTCCCATGGGTATGTGAGACCCATCAGCCAACAGATGGCAACTCACAAAAATAGGTGTAGGGAGTGATGACCCTACCTGATAAAATATCATCGAGAATCATGGTGTGGAATCTTAAAAATGAATATTCCATAGCCAAGGGTCTTAAGGCATGTCACTCCAACCGACAAAATAAACAAATTATGAGTAATACAATTTGATATACTATAAATTTTGCAATTTAAAAAAGGATGGAAAAATATTCCAAAATATCGACTTAAAATAAAAAGAGATTTTATTAAACATTTAAAGCTTTAGTTTTTTCTGGTAAATTATAGAAATATTTATATTTAGGTGACCAAATTTTGTTTTTGTGACTCTTAATTTTTCACCAAATGATAGCTAAATTACTCTAATTTATTTTCCTGGGATATTAAATAGCTGACTATGAGATTGATATGAAGGAATAGATGGTTCCAGTAGTAGTCCAAAATGATTAGATAATTGGTAAAATCTATTAATTAACCAACCTTTCAACACACATTGTGGGCCTTCATCAGTGCTTACAGGCAGTGGCCAAGAAACAACTAAAATTCAGCAACCACCCGAACCATCTCATCCTACATCGCAATTTATTTTTCATTAGTTTACATAGCAATGATTGAAATAACATACTCTAAAATCTTCTAAGTGCCCAACCAATTCTTTTGCATCTTTTTCACGGAGACAAGAAACTGCTTTTTTAGTGTCCTCTATAGGGCATGAGAGCACAATGGCCAATTCCTCAGCCCTGCTTCTAGCCAGGCCAGGTGGCAATAAACTCAACAAGTTGTAATTTGTACCACTTTCAGCAATGGCCCCTTGAAATAGTCCTATTGACATTACACATGATTAGTTATAAAGTCTTAAGTGATCATGTTTTAACAGCAGAAAAGCAATAAATTTGAATTACATTTTATAGCATACAAATAAACTATAAAGATGTTTTGCATTACTCTCATAAATATAGATAGTTATACTATATCAGAAACTGTACAACTTAATTTACATAACTTTTATTACACTGAGGTGTGAAGTGCTCTATTAGTGCATAAGCTTTTTTTGGCAGATTTTTTCTTTTTTCATTTTTTGAAATATTACACTTATTGTGACAAAAGTTATTTTTAGTTTGAGCGATGTTGATCATTCCCTCATCCAGCTTCAACGTTTTATCAATATTCAATTATTGATTGATTGAATTGGAAGTGGATAATTATAAGTAATACAAGAATTAAAATTATTGTCAATATTATTATTATTCTCACATACAGTAAACCCTCTTTTTAACGAACTTCAAGGGACCAAAAAATTCTCTGTTCGTTATAAAAGAATTTGTTATATCCGAAAAATATATTGTATGTATATTATATGTCTTGGTTAAATTAAGGTGGTTAAAAAGAAATATTTTCAATACAGCATTTGCTTTCAGGCACATGTTTATTTAGAAACAACAAAAGCAGTTAAAACTATGCACTATGTACATATATCTATCTTATTTCACATTTTACATAATACTTTAAGATTAACATAAACCATCATCAAAATACAAAACATAAAAAGGAACTTACAATATCAAAATCACAGCAATTCATATAAAGTTTAAATGATAATTTTTTTTTTTTTTCACATCCCGATGAAGACGCAACGGAGGCATCGATTTTATCTTTATAATCGTTGATAGAGTAGATTTTGATATCCTTTATTTTTCCGCAATTTTCGATTTCGACTCAATTTTTTTATCCACTTCTTGGAGAATCGCCAACCTTGTATTTAAATCAATGGGTTTTCTCTTGACTTCGTAGGAAACTCGAATTAAAGCAAGTAATAAAAGCAATAAAACAGAAAAACTTGCTGAAACACTAGAAACCAGAAGCTGTCACAGAATTGAGCTGAATAGTGGGAAGAGGTAAGGATTTGGAAAGAAAGGCGCCACTCTTTACTGGGAATTAAGACGTTTTGTAATTTTTTTTTTCGTAATAACCGAACAAATTCAATTCTGAGGTCCACAAAAGTAGTTCGTTAATTGGTTATAAGAGAATATTTCGTTATAAACGAGGAGAAAGCGTAGTTTTCTATTCATTTTTCAAGGGACCGCAACGATAGTTCGTTATAAACGGGTATTTGATATAACCATGTTCGTTAAAAAGAGGGTTTACTGTATGGGTATGGTTGAGCGATGCAATCCAAAATTCTTTTGATGTACTGGTAGCTCAAATCTTGATTTAAAAAAAAAAAAAAAAAAAATTGAACAATTCATGTCAGTGAAAAGAAGTTTGAGCGTCATGTTCTAAGAAGAATCTTTGGCCCAGTAATAAATATTAACCAAGAATTATGAATGAAAACAAACACTGAGCTTTGGGAGCTATATAAAGATGTTGACGTGGTGAGGTTAATGAGAATAGGGAGATTGAGATGGGCAGGACATAGTCTTCGGGTGCCAGAAGAGCATATATACAAAGGGAGCTACTTGATGAACGGATCTTCACAAGAAGGTTAGGGAGGCCAAACCTCAGGTGGATTGATAGAATCGAAGCCGATGCTCGAGACATCATTGGTATCCACAACTGGAAAGGAGTAGCAATTCTTATGGATGAATGGCGAATGAGATTGCTGAAGGTCGCGACTCTACATGAGTTGTAGAGCCAATCATGACGATAATAATGAAAAAGAAGTTGATTCTTTATATCATGATCATTTTGATCCCAATTGTTAGGATTTGACTAAAGGATATGATATTAGGCAAAAACCATGAACTAAAAATATTAATAGCGATTCTTTTGTGTGTTGAATTGTTATTCAAAGTCAATTTTAAAGTATAGGGTCAAAACAAGCCAAAAGAATAGAGAAAATATGATGTGTGTATGTTGTAAAAGTATTATAACTACTATAAATGGAATAATCAGGAGTCAGTCTTTTTCTAATTTATTTAGATCAATAAATCAGTATTTATTATTTTGTGGCAAAATTAAAATATTTAGAAAATGACTGACTCCTGATTATTCCACCTATAATAGTTCCTACAGTCGACTATACATCCTCAATATATTATAACTACTTTTTATCAGCCACTAATTTACTCTCTACAGAGTGAGAAGAAAGATATTTATACTGAGTAAATACTTCAATACTTGGGACTCAAATCTAGTAATAACTATAAATAAAAATTAATGTGATCCCAACAAATGATTATTTTTGAAATTATATTCACCTTTACTCATAGAAGATGTTATATGATGTGTCACACTCCCTGAACCAGCACTTTCCCCGATTAGAGTCACCTTGTTAGGATCACCACCGAACTTTGCAATATTTGCAATAACCCACTTCAGTGCCAGGTTTTGGTCCTTTAGTCCTTGATTTCCAGGCATTACTGCATTTTCAAAGCTTAGAAATCCTGTTTAGAAATTGGAATAAGTTAACTATGCCAAAAAATAACAGAGAATTTTTTCAATTTAATTTTTTTGCCTCACACCAGACTGAAACGACAAGAAACTGCTCGAAGATATCGATTACTACAACACTTACTAGACAAACGCTCAAAACTTCCAGTATATTACAAAAGACTCATTTATACCACTATTATCAGACCTATTTGGACGTATGGGATCGAGCTTTGGGGCTCTACGAAACCATCTAATTCCTCCCGCATCCAGTCCTTACAATCCAAAATCCTTCGAAAAATCCTGAATGCTCCTTATTTTGTTACAAATCAACTCATTCATAATGACCTTATCATCCCATTTGTTGCAGACATAGCCCGTGATAGATACTCCTCTTTTCATTCTAAACTCCCTGCCCATACAAATCCACTTGTCCGTAATTTATCTTCCTTAGATATCCCAGATAATCCTCCAAGGCGACTGAAAAGAAGGTGGCCTCGGGACCTACTGAGTTAAAATAGTTAGTGAAGTGCTGCTACTGGGTTGTTCTTTCTCAAGACATTTTCATGACATTTTTTTTTTCATTCCTCATATTTACTTATTGTGTTCTTTAATACAGTTGTAAATTACAATAAATAAATAAAAAAAAAATAAAAAAAAAAAAATTTTTTTGCCTTAATGATTGATTGTTTTTTAGAATTCCTTTTCTATTTACAATGGAATCTCACATCAAACACAAACACACATGTTATTAAGCCATAGTTAAATTTTATCTTTAAAACAAAATTGTATAGGATTTTATTACTGCAGTTAACCAATCAATTCAATATTGAAACAATAAAACTCAGAGATTAATATTAAATTATATTTAATACAAGTAATAATAATAATAATAACAGGCCTACCAAGCCCAAAGGTTTGATGCCGATACCACCAAATACTGTCCACACAGACTCGTCCAATGATCACCAAGGAATTCGTTCCTCACCGAGCCCAACAACTTTACTCAATTTAATACAAGTACAAAAAAAAAAATCACCAAAAAAGGAGTAGACAAATAGCAAAGATGTATAATTCTAGAAAGCGCTCCTAGTCAATACAGTTCATTGACTAACTTATTTATTTACTGACTAACAGCAGATATTAATTTATACATCTTCAACTTCTTCTTCTTCTTTGATGGCGCTAAAACTCGTGAAGAATCAAAGCCTCCCTTAGTCTGAGCCGCTAGTCTTCCCTGTTATGAGACGCTAATATTAATAATAATAATCCTAATAATTTGGACCTTGGCCTCCTCGTTTTGAGCTGCTACTCTCCAATTTCTAACTCCAGCATGTGCTGCCAAACAATCCTCTCACCACAAAAAAGGCCTACCAACTTTTATGGGTCCAAAAATCTTTTCCGCAAGGAGCTTTTTGGAAATTTCATTGCTATTCATCTTTGCAACACGCCCGGCCCATCTCAGATGCCCAGACTTTATAAAATGTACTATTACAGCTTTAACTTAGTTTCTATAATTATTTTTTAATTATATGTCTTTATAATTATAATGTGTAGAATTAAATAAATATGATGAATCTCTGTGAATATATAAATATTGTTAATTATTTTCATGTAATTAAAGGGAGAAGGGAGAACACAGCTTTCAAACATTACTTTCTTAGCTTCTAAACTAAAGTTTCTCTTCATTACTTCTTTTAGGAGCCTTCAATCAATTACATATGGATGTCAAACATGGGCATTGACAAAGAAGGAGGAATCCAGGTTAAGCGTATGGCAAAACTATCCTAAGAAGCATGTTGCACTACAGAAAGAGAGATAAAATCAAAAGCCTTACTATGCGTAAGGAATCTGGGATAGGCGACATCAAAGAAATAATAAGGAAAATTAAATGGAAATGGGCAGGTCATCTGGCCAGGATTCAAGATGGAAGATGGTCGCTGAGTGTTACTGAATGCCTTACAACCTGAAGAGAAGAAGGGGTAGACAATGTAGACGATGGAGAGATATCCTGAAGCTAGCTGTCGGAACTAATTGGATGCGAACAGCGAGAGATATGGATAAATGGAAGAACCTTTGGAAAGAAATGGCCAACTCCACTTCCCAATAGGTTTGGTCACCGGGGAAGTTAGACCATCACCTCCGTAAGGAGAGGCCTGTAGGGATAATTTTTTGTAAATATCGTTATCAATTAAGGAACACTAATTGTATAGTTTTTTTTTTTCATTTATCAAGTATATACATTATTATTATTTTTCACTTAACATTATATTTTTTTTTCCAATTATATTATAACTTTTATTAGATTATATTAGAAATTATATTGGATTATATTATAACTAAAAAGTAAATATTATAATTTAAATGTTATCCTTGCAATAAAGGCTTTATTCATTCATTCATTCATTCAATTATTTTCATGAAATAAATAATTTGTATCATACCCATGATTCCAAGCCTATAATTTATGTCCACAACTACTACATCTTCATCCATAAAGTACTGTGGACCCGTAAGTGATTTATCCCCAGCCAAATAACCTCCGCCATGAATGTGGAATAACACTGGAACAGTACTAGTTAACTGTGGAAGATGTAAAACAATCAGCATTTGGTTCCCAAACATTGACAATTTCAGTGCTTAACTAAGCAATTATCTGTTAAAGACAAAATGTGAATAATGATTCTACTTTAGATTTTATAAAATAAGCGAAAAAATATTAAACCAAAAAGAAAGGAATGTATATTAAGAAATTAAAACTTAATTAAAATTCTGAAAATATGAAGTAATAGCTCGTAAAGGAATGAAAAACATACATCACGAGTAAACACTGACAAATGGAGACAATCCTCTTCACCTACTACCTCTGGTTTTGGGTTGTACATATTATATTGTATGCAGAACGGTCCATCAATTGTTGCATTTAAAATTCCTACCCATGGATCAGGTTCCTGAGGAGGCTGAAAATTATTCTAAATAGAGACACTTCTATAACATTTAAAAATGTTAATTATCAGAGCAAAACATTTTTCATTTTCATTGATGATGAAAGGTGGATTATGGTATGTATTATAATAGGAGTAGTAAGGATTCAGCCAATGTGAAGATTTCTTAAGATAAATACAAGTGGTGGTTCTACTTACCTAACAAGATAACAACTCACATTTTTTGGGGCTCAGCTTGCCTTCTACACTTAAAAAACACCACGATCACTGAATTCTGACTGTCTCTTATGTGTATTTTCCTCTTCTATATATTTAAGAGGCAAATCCAATTAACTTTTGTACCCATTCAGACTTACTTCAAACATTAAGTGTTACTGAATAGAATACTTGGAAGTTTAAATACCTTAGATAAGGCTTAAAGTTTTTGAAAAGAGCTTATGTGCTCTCTATATAAAACACTAAGAGATTTATTTAAGGTCCATCCTTAGTGGAATCCATTGAAATTAGACAGAGATTTTAATGGGTTCCTGTAAAAATGATCCTTAAATCAAGAGTGAAAGAAGTATTGAAACTATCTTAATATTGGTGGCATGCTAAGAAATGAAAGAGTAAGGAATTGCTTATCATAACTCAATGATTTAGTTATACTCATATTTCACCACTGTTTTTGTTAAGAGATATATTATTGTTCCACAACCATCCCCAAATACTTACTTGGAACCTGAGTTCTCCTACTGGAGGCTTGGCATAGGGTATGCCAGTGAAAGAGAAGTACTGCCGACCTGATCTGGAAGAAGAAGTGAAACCCATGACTCTGCCTAAAGTCGTTTCCACTTCAGGATATTCATCAGCCACAACCCAAGTTACAAGAAACAATGATATCACTTGTACTGATCTTAGCATTTTCCAGGCTCTAGGAGGGAAGGTACAAAAAAGTTATTTCTGTTTTAAATCTTAAAAATTGCATGGTATTAATTACGAGATTATTGTAAAGCAATACAATAATCAATTTTTAAAAAATGAATTAAGATTTAAGAAAAGATACACAGTAACAGTCACTTCAATTCAGCAGTTCCAATTTGCAGTGATTTATAAATCATGATTTAATACTTGTAGTTTTCTTGTGTCATCTACCTCTAACTCCAAAAACTTCATCCTTAGCTGTAGAATAGAAATGAACTCCTATCTTTCTCATGAAGTTCAAATAAGTCATGATTTGATTTTATATTTTATTTAAAATCATAATTTGATTTTGACAATAGAATTTTTGTTATTTTATCACATACCTAAAATTCTTTTTTCTTTTTAAGAAACATATTGGAAAGTAGTCGATGTTTTTATTTTTTGATTTTCATGGTGTCATTTTTTAATTAGAAATATTTAAAATATATAATTTAAGGTAACTTGCTCATTAATTGATTTAATTCCTTTTATATAAATAGTAATCTGTTCTCATTGCTTCTAAGAATACTTTCTGTCCATATTTGATTCTAAAAAAAATATATTAATTCTAAAGAAATTATGATAAGAGATTACTCACTGCTTGATGAATTGAACAGAAGTTCTTCAAGATTTTGATACCATATTTCTTTTTTGATTCTGATAACAATAGCATATCAGAGCAAGTTATATACTAAAGAAAAAATAAAACACGGGAAACAACCTATTACCTTCTTCCTGCATAAATTGACCAACATTTGGAAAAATAGCTTGCATTGTGAAACTGACATTAGAAAAACGACTTCTATTTCACTGCATATTTTACTTATATTGTAGTTTTTGTGATTTCATTTAAGAATACAATTGACTCTATTTTGAGAAAATAGCTACTTGATAAAATACTTTTTTTTTTCAATTGTTTCACTATGCTTCGATTATTTAAAATGCAATTTAAAAAAATAAATGAGACGATGCTACAGCAAGAGCCCTACATTTTGCATTTGCAGGGTTTAATTAGGATAGGGATCTTTAGCGATTACCTGACATCGCTTAGACTCGGGACCACCATTTTACGCCCCCTTCGAAGGGCGGCATAACCAAGGATTTTTTACTCACTTTAAAAAAATACTAGGACCATTTAACGTGTTTGAACCCGCGGCCTTGGGTGTAAAAGGCTGTCATGCTATCTACTAACACCACAAGAAGAGAGAGAAGACGCAGCACTCTCCCTCTGCCCTCCTCCCCAAATTTGTTGGGAAAACTAAAAATTGTAAAAATAAAAGAAGATATTGGTATATAAGGTGTGGTTATAGACTGATTTTACTTCCAAGTACGGACTTATTTTCACATTTATATGTATAATGACAGTGTTAGGCCAAATAAACTGATATTTTCAACAAACTTGGCCCTCTCGATTTCCAACCTATTTGGTCCTCCCTAAAGAACCTCAGTCGTTCGCCCTGTTTAAGCACCTCTTTTGTTTTCTTCTTGTTCCATGAGACCACATTCATTAACCTATTTCGGCCAGAGAGGAAATCATTCTGAAGAAAATACAATATTAAAAGACGGCAAACACTCAAAACTTGTCCTGAACGAATTAAGCTACTAGCTTCAGTATAATAAAAATGGCAACTTCGCTTTTCATTTAGGGATATAGTAATGGCCAAGGTCATGTTACAAGCATCGACGTTTTTCATATGATCCAGGAAAATAATCTGGATTACATAATTATTATCTTCCTTCCTCCATGGAATCATTATTAAAAGTAATGGAGCTGCTCCCGGTAATTCACCTGGTTTTTACCAGTCCAAGTGTCAAGCAATCTGTAGATTGCAAGAGAAAATAATTTCTTTTAAATGTGCTTATTCGATTACTCATCCCCCCCCCCTAAAGTGCATACAATACACACTAATTATAATAATTATATATATAATTTCATAATTTGTTTTTTAAAGTACCTATATCATTCCATTATTTGTTTTCCAGGAGATCGTGAACAAAAATTTGGACTTTTGGAGTAAGCAGTGGAGAGCGCCGCCCTAAGAAAAAACAAAACATAATTACAAGTGCATACTTAAATTTCAAATTAAAATGTATATAGACAGTATTTTAAAAAATAACTTATATTTTCAATCCACTAGCCTCTCTCCGTAACGAAAATCTTGTGTACGCTCTTTGTGAAATTTATATATATTTAGAAATATTTAATAAGGGTTTTTTGTTTGTGCACAGTTGATTCAAACTTAAAAATAGCAACTAAAGGAATCATCGAAAAAAACTTTGGATTTAATTTTTGTTTTGAAGATTGGGGAAAAACCACTTGTAAATAGCAATATTTTTTTTCACTTGTGTTTTCACAGAAGTGGTTATGGGGCGACTTTCTTCCTATGTTACACAAATGCTGTACGTTTGTATATATTATATTCTAACATAGAAAAATTCAATATCTTGTCTATTACTAAAAATGTAAACAAAAATTATATTTATGTATGTTGCTTGACAAAATTTCTTAATTTTTATTATATCTATATTCAAATGTTCATTTGTGCTTTATATTATAGCTATCAGTTAAGTGCTTAATGGGGTTTCCCGGGTTCTTAATCTGCTGGACTCAGTAACTTTAGATTCGCTTGCGGTGTTCGTTATTTTCAGGTATATTTTTCTTCAAGGAGTCTGCCAATTATAAAATAAGGTATTTTAAATTGTTTCTTATCCTTATACTCTTAGATTTCTATTCTTAGTTCACTATAGTTTTCTTTTTCTTTGAACTCAATTTTTATAGTATGAAAACTCATGTAACAGCCAATTGATTTTTAATTTATGCGATTTGAAGATTGAATTTATCTAAGTTACCATCAAAAGAAACATATCCTCTGATTAGAAGATATTTAAGTTTTTCACTATCACATTTGTTTCTATGGATTAATAGTAATTTTAATATATATTATATAAGGCACCTTGAAGTTAATAATTATTATCGTTCATACTGAATCAGTATTTTATGACTTTAGAAATCCCCTATAGAACAGGAATGTTAATTAACTTAAAAATTATTAATTTATATAAAAATAATATATCTTCCTAAATGTATTTTTTATCCAAGTGCCATCTTGATCTCATGTTGAGCTACAGGAGAATTTTTGATGACCGACCTACTTGTGGTAATTTTTTTTCTCATTGTATTTTAGAATTAGAGAATTTGTATTATGGCATATTAGAGATACTCTAGCTCTTAAGATTTCATATTTAAATTAGTATTTATATCCAAAAAAAACATTACTGTACCTTTTAGAAATTCATATGCATTTATAGCCACTCACTTGGTAAGATAATTTTAAGAGTCCTATTGTCCAGCCAGCCATGTTTAATTCTTCATAATCTTAACTTTACTTTAGCATTTTTTTTCATCTATGCATCACACCAGAAAAAAATATTACTCAATGCCATTGTTGTTGGGTCAATTCAGTGAATTGGACTTTATAGATATTATTTTTATCATTAAACCTTAAAAGTTTGATATTCGATACGCTTATATTTTTTAATCCCAAATATTTGAAATTTTATGCTTATCTCACAAATGTAAAATGAAGTTATTTTTTTCATTTTGGAACTTCATGAGTTGTACTTTGCTTACAACTTAATGAAAATATCATCTTCAAATGTTTTCCAATAGTAAAGTGATATAATGCAACTTAATCAATTTGGGAATTTGATCCATTCTTATTATATTTTAGTTTTTTGCACTTTACTTTTTAATTCGTTCAAAGTTGAGATTGCTTCATTGTGTTTAAAATTTTCATTAAATAATTACATAAGGTGATAAATATAGCTCCATGGTACTCATCACTGTAGAGATTTACTAAGTTTTAAGATTATATTCGATTTATGTTATTGTAAGCCATCAAGCTTTTTTATTGTTATCATAGGTGCGACATTAACATCACTGAGATTTCATTTTGTACATTAAGTGGGCCAAATGTATAATCTTAGCTCTATTTGAAAGAAACATCACTCATTCAAAAAATAAAAAATAATTATGTGGTTCTTGTGAATAATAGTTGTGGGTAGTTTCAAAATAAATGTAGTGTTTAATAAATAACAATTACTATTTAATTTTTTTTTTGTTCATATTATACATTTTCATATAATTATATTTTATACATTTTCAGTTAAATTATTGTCTAAAATACATGACACATTAATGTTTACATAAATAGACAGTAGTATATATTTTGATAAGGGTAATATTATAGGATATTACATTGATTTCTCATAAAATGGTATAAGACTGAATCAATGATGAATATTCACATTTGGAATTGCCCTATCACCCCTATTTACAAAGATCTAATCTTAAAAGACCAATGAACGTACAAATAAATATTCATAAAAATAAATATGCTTATTAGTGATGGATTAATGTAAGAAAATTTACAAAGTTTTAATTATAAGAATATTAAAGCCTATTCTACAATTAAGTAGTTCTTGATTTAGTCCTACCGATAGTGAAGGACATCTTTAACTCATATAACTATAAAAGGAACTCATAAATGTGAATTGAACACATTGACTGGTAACAAAATGGAAATAACATCGAAAGAGGATTACATATATATATATATATATATATATATATATATTATATATATATATATTATATAAATCGTACTGATACTGATAATATATCTATAGAAGGACATTGTGACTTTACGATAGCATTACAAGAATCTTAAATTTTAATTTTTTAAAGCTGGTTTATTTTTAATATTTTCATTCATCCTCTTCCTCAGTTTTCATAGTTCATAAATTTTCCAATATGTTTCAGTATACATACACATATATAATATTATTTACAAAAATAATAACTATGAGATCAAAAGATTTAATATAATCTAATAAGAGGACAAAGTCATTTCTTAATCTACTTTCAAAAATCTTATAATTTATCTTCTTTTTTTTTACGCTTTTTCTTAGTAACTATTTATTTCCTTAAAGAAAGACAAAATACTATCTACCTTAAAAAAAAGTTACTTTATTTTTGTTTAGAAAATTTTTTTTTACTAAGTAAATATTAATTAAATGTAGTAATATAAACATTTTTTATAAGCAATAGCAACAGTATAGAAAAAATAAAAAACTGTAGCTCATTTTTCAAATTATTATTGAATAAATAGGGTTTTATGAGCAAAATTTTATCTTTTAAATAAATCTAGAAAATTTATTTTAAAATAATCACATAAACAACTTTAAAAGATTTATCAATTTGACACTTGAAATGGCACTTTAAAATTAATCAATTTTCTTCACAAGGATTTTTTAAATCCTACCAAAGTGAATCTGTTGAATCCTCTGTCGAAAGTAGTTCACCGCTGACCTGATCAATAGCTACATATGATGCGGAAAATCCTTTGCTCACCACTGTATCATCAGATCTGAACCTGACTAATAGAGATTCGGTTACCGACAAGACATCTGTGGGATTCTGAAATCAGATAGAAACAATAAAATATTTGGAATTCTAATTCTAAATATACATCCAAAATCTAGTACTCTTGACTGGCAAGATCACGCTGTAAATATATCAAAAATAATTTTTAATCAATTGGGCTATTTACGTAGAAACAAAGACTATTTGCCTGTACAGGTTCGAAAACATCTCGTTTCCACACTTATAATACCGCACGTTGATTTCTGCAGCATATTATTTACTGATATGTTTAATAGAGACATAACGATATTACAGGGAGCGTTAAATGCGTGTGTAAGATTTATTTTTGATCTTCAAATTAATGATCACGTAACACCCTCATTTAAAAAACTCAGTTGGCTAAAAATTCCCGAAAGAAGAAAATATTTGTTAGGAATTTTCCTATACAATCTTTTTAATAAAAGAACTCCGAATTATATTCTGGAATTTTTCGAAAATCACTTGTCTCTTCCAACGCGTCCGATGAGAGAAACCCGCAATTTATACAATATTCCTGTAAACCGTACAAAGCGATACGATAAATCTTTATTAATAAGCAGTATACATTTATGGGATAAAATTCCTCTTATCATCAAAGAATCAAAATCTCTTTCGATTTTCAAAAATTGGTACTACAAAGAACTTTTAGATTCATAATATTGATCCCTTTCTCCACCACTGATTTCGTTGACACATTCTACTCAATTATTTTGTTTTCATCAATTATTTTCTTTTCACTAGTTTTATTAAATTCGATATTGAGTATTGATTGGTTAAACAGCAAATACAATCATATATATTTATATTCTTTCTACCTTAAGTTTCTTAATGTAAATTGAATTTGATTTGTTTTTTATTTTCACTCTTTATTCTGAATTTTTTAAATCATAAATTGATCTTTTGTTGTAAGTTTTTTTTTATTGGTTCCATAATTTTCTTTAGCAATATGGCTCTGCCTAGTTTTGTAAGAGGGTATAAAATTCTATGTACGTTTTAATTTATTTTACTTTCATTTTGTTCCAAAAAATAATTTTAGTAAGACGGTAAGGTGTTTAAAAATTGTTTTTTGGTTTATTATTTGAATAAAACATGTAAATTTTCTGTTTATGTTTAAAATTGAATTTTATTTCAGTTTCGTTTTTGTGTAATTTTAAGTTGTTTACAAGTATTTATGTACTTTTCTTTATAAAGAGGACTTTTAATTTTGTTCTTTATGATTAAATATTTTAAATCATTTGTGATTTTGATGGATTGGTGATTAAAATTGTATTTTATGTTTCACTATTTTTCTACTTTCTTTTAATTATTACTTTTATTGATTCTTACGTTGATTATTACATTTTGATTTGAAAATTTTCTATATGGTTTAGTGAAATTCGAGTTATTCACAAGTATTTGTTTAATTTACTTATAATACTCTTAATAGTTGAATATTATTAGTATAATTTTCGTGAGGTTTGAATTTTTCAGAATTATTTATGTATTTTTGTTTGTGAAGAAAAGTTTTATTTGAGTTTGTATAAAGGAATATTTGAATAATTTAAGATTTCAACATTTTATGTTAATGGTCTCTCTGATATTGTTTCTATTTATGATTATTATTTTTATTGATTCTTATGTTGATTACTAATTTTTGAGTTTAAATTTTCTATCTGGTTTGTAAGATTTAAGTTATACACTAGTGTTTACATTTTTTATTTGTGGACATTCTTGAGGAAATTATTTAAACTTAAATATTTATAGTTTCATTTTTATATTTTTTTTTTTTTTTTTTTTTTAGTTTTTCCACAATTATTTATGCATTTTTATTTGTAAAGAAAATTTTTATTTGATTTGGTATTAAGAAATACTTAAAAAATTTAAGATTCAACAACTAGTTATCTTATTTTTCTGACTTTGTTTCTATTAATGATTATTGTTTTTATTGATTCTTATGTTGATTATTAATTTTTGAGCTTAAATTTTCTATCTGGTTTGTAAAATTTGAGATATTCACAAGTATTTACTTTTTATTTATAGATATTCTTGACAATTTTTCTTTATAGATAAATATTTTTAGCTTAATTTTCGTGAAATTTTAAGTTTTTCAGAATAATTATATATTTTTATTTGTAAAGAAAAGTTTTATTTGATTTTTTTTAAATTTTATTTAATTAATTTAAAATTGAATAGTTATTCATTTTATGTTATTCATTCAGTGGCGCGACAGGCCGTGTAGGCCCTGGGCCTTGCGGTGTAAACTCCTGCGAGTTTACACTCACGCTTCACGATGCTATTTTTAGTGTAGGGTCATCACTCCCTATGACTAATTTTGTGAGTGGCCACCCTTTGGCTGACGGGTCTCACATACCCAGGAGAGAGGTTGTGAGTGAATCCCCATTTTTTTACATCCTTATAAAAGCCCCGCCGGGACTGGGATTCGAACTCAGAACCTGTAGCATGAGAGACTAGCCACTCAGCCACGGGCTCCCCTAATCTCACCTGACTAATCCTTGATAAATTGTTATTGGAGATTATCTCAGTCAAGAAGTCATCACTTTTAATATTTTAGTACTTTTACAACTCTTTATATCCTACAAACTTACTGTATTTCCACAGAATTTGCCATAAGAGGGTCCACTTGTATCAGGCCCTGAAAACACCTCAACATAGTCATACATGCAGTCTCCTTCATCTTCTAGTTCAAATGTGAGAAAGGTTAGGTGGACCAGCTGCCCTGGATTAGCTTCAATTGTCCAATCGCAGTCCGCTCTGTTTTCATAATTGTGGTCTCCATATTTTGAGTGTGAATATAGATGTTTAACCCTTGATGTAGCTGTCAAGCGCCCGCCACATGCTGTAAAAATGAAGACTTCATATTATGAGGCATTTTTCTTAGTAAATGCAATTTTAATCTTGGGGTTTAAGAAAATCTTTTAATATAAAAAAAAAAAAAAAACAATGCTAAAATCTGCCTGTTAATTATTGTTTTTTCTAAAGTTTGATTCAAATTAATAATTTAGTTTGAAATATGTTGTTGGAAGAGGAAAAAAATATTCTCTACGTACATGTTCAACAAAGAAAACTTTATTAATTAAGTATATTCTTAGAGTATTAATTTTATAATATATACCTGTTGCATGAATAGCTAAAAAGCCTTTTCGTTGGACACTTGCATCTGACTTAAATGTCATGTACATGTGGTTTGAAGTTGCTATGATCGGTGGGGCAGTTTTGAACCGCAGAAGACACCTAGGCTCATAGCATCAGCACTATCACCATCATACAGGGCTACATGATCATATTCACATTCTTGGTGTGGTTCCAATTCGAATTCTGTGAATGTCTAAAATATAAAATATTCAACTTTATTTCAGGTTTTAATGTTTCTCAATTACTTATCAGGGTTATGTCATGTCATGTCATTATGTCATCATATATAACTTTAAGATGCAAAACTTTAAAAGTATATATAATTTACCAATCTTATGCGATGACCAGGAGTTGTCGTAAATTGCCATACACATTCCTTTCTAGAAGGATAATATTCAGGATAATTAGGAGATGACACGGTTCCAACTGGAGCCCGTACTTCGTGCTTGCATCCCCCTTCTTTGCAATCATGTCCATTCTCATGTAAAGTATATCCATTATGGCACCAACAAGCATATGATCCAAGTGTATTGCGACATTCATGCTGACATCCTCCATTATCAACAGCACATTCGTCCATATCTGTATATATTATGAAAATTACAGAATTAGAGAACTTTATAAAAACATTTAATGAAATATAAATAGTCACCTACTATTTAATTGAGAAAAAATTAGAATTTCTTAAAATGAATATTACCTGTGAAAAATACTGCTGCAAAACCAGTTTTATGAATTGATGAATCAGATGAAAATTCAATCCTGAGAGCATTAGCTTCAGATGTAATCATTGGAGGAAGTCTTGTACCACAATAGACACCATGCCTGTGGAGCACATCTGCACTCAATTTGGAATGCACTTCTACACTGTCATATTCACATTCTTGCTGTAACATAATAGAGCAAACAAATTTTAAATTACGAAATATAATTAAATAAATCCTAAGTACTCCTTGATCTCATGGTTATTAGTAAACTACATTAAAATCTTAAAACATTTAGTTCTGTAAAATGATAACTATTTTTGCATAAAAACATTAGTAAGTGACTGTTCTTTGTAATCACATTAGCTTAGAACTGGGTTAATAACTATTACATCTTACATCTAGATGTATTTTTAAATGCTTAATTTTCCCCAGTTCTTTAGAAAGGAAACATTATGGAAATGATGAGGCATTAAGGGTGCTGACACATTATAATACTCAGTATATCTGATCACTGAATGAATGTTTGAAACTAGAGGAATTAATCAATCCTATATCAACCTATGAAGGGCTAAGATTGTAGGAACTGAGAGCACACAATACTCATAAGAGATTGAACAGTCAGCTTCCAGTTCCAGTTGCCTGATTTATCAATGGACCAATATTTGGTACTCACTTGTTGGATGATATAGTAAATCCAGAAAGAGTTTGAAAAAAAAAAATTATTATATGTTCTGCTTGTTAGAATTTATAGCAATTTTGTATTACACGATAATGTTAGCAGTATGTTGGCTGCATCAATCTTTATTTAATGGTTATTAAATAACCACAAAATAATTTTGAAAATATGAAAGGAATAAAACATACTCTTGCTTTTAAGTTGTTCACACTTTATGAATTAATAATGCATTTAAGTATATATTGTAATGTGATTACAGAAGTCTTTAAAGGTTGTTGGAATAAAAATAATTATAATGAGATAATTAGTTGTCAGATTTCAAGAAATCTCACGAGATATTTTTTTCTTTTTGGAGTTTGAGATGTTTTCTTTGTATAACTCACCTGGAATACCTGAAACAAGCAACAACAAAATTAATTTAATCTCATTTGACGACTATCACTTCATACTTTCATTAACTCATGTTAATAATTCTAGTTTCACTTTATGTTTATAACTTACATTGTTGCCTTCAAGATCAAAGTGTGTGAAATTAAGTGTGATCCTGTACTGAGGTGGTGCTATGATTTCCCAAACACAAGTCTTGTCTCCTGGATAAAGATCTGGGAAGGACGGACTGGTTATTGCACCATTCGGTGCTTCTAGAGTTCCTCCACAAGCATCTGTAATATATTTACAATATTTAGAGTAACTATTCTTTTGAGAAGACGATTGTGGTTAGGTCAATTGAAGATAATTATATTCATAATTTTTATTAATGAAATGAAGGAGTACTTAAACTTGGTTCCATTGTTCATTTTTTTAATTTTATGTTATTGTATTGTAGTTTTAACTTTTACTATAGAAAATTATATATTTATATTTTGCATTTACCTTCACAATGCTTATTGTCAGAGTGTAGTTCAAATCCTATTCTACATGCACATTCATATCCACCCAAAGTGTTGACACATTGCTGTTCACATCCATGATCCGTTAGGCTACATTCATCATATTCTGGAAAATTAATTTTGAATTTGTCAATATCATTTTAACTAATTTTTATACAGTTAATTTTTTTGATGTTTTGAATTAATAATTTTACCTTTCATGTATGCTGCAGAAAACCCAGCCTTCTGAACCGAACCATCTGAAACAAACTTGATGAGGAGTTCATTTCCGGTTGAATGAACATCCGGTGGAAGTTTGTAGCCACAGTATTTGCCAATAACTCGTGAATCGGGATCATGTCCATCCAATATCTCAACATAATCATAGAAGCAGTTATCGTGTTTCTCAACCTATTGGAGGTAAGAACATTTAATAAAAAATAATATTAATATATAATTTTGATTATTAATGTTTCTTTATAAGCTAATGTTTTTTTCTATAACATCTTCTGAGATAATGGTAATTAATAATTTAGATTTATAAAAATCGTATATTGTAAGATAAGGTTTAATATAAAAGAACATTTATAAATTTATTTTAATGCACTCTCAATATGTACTAGTGAATTTTATTTGATCATAAAATTATCCAAGTTCAATTGGATATAGTAATATATACCACAAAGCAAAAAGCCTCTTATATTTCTTTCATTATAACCACTTATGCTATGCATACCATCTTCAGAGCTTGAGCAGTGAATACGTGCTAGTATGCTGGGAAGGACGGTATTTCTAGGACATTAATGGTCTGTTTTTTTATTAAGAGACTGAGTTATTACTGGTGGTATTCTTATTTTGTATACAAACAAGTGAGAATTTGTAATTTTTATTTTATAAAATCCAGCTCTAGCAAGAAAAAAATCTGGTGCCTGTAACACACGACTTTCACTTACTTTGACTGTTAAAATCAATTTAAAAACCATTAAATATACTTAAATTTGAAAAAAAAATATTTTATCTTCTCGCTTCTGCGCTAGACTTACCACATACACATGGACACATAGACCTTTTTTTGCGGTACTTGGTTATTTTGACTCAAGGGACCCTAAAATGTGTGTTTCCGTAGAAAACTGGAATTAGAAAATTTTCACGATCGTAATACTTGCTCTTAATATAATAGTTTAAGTCAGCAAATCTTACTTATCTAAAACCCAGTATTATCATCAGCTGCTGTAGTTTTGATTATGTATTTTTTTTTCTTAAATATTTACTTACCACAAAAAAATATTAATTTATATACTTTAATCTAATATATCATATAATTAACAAACCTCACTCTTCATTTACCTCAAAACTATGAAATTTGACAGCAACTTGATAATCCCTTGGAGCAGTCAGTTTCCAGATGCATTCTTTGTTGTGCTGGTAGTCTTCTGGGTAGTTTGGTGACTCTAAATGACCGCCCTCATCAACAAATATGTTGCCGCCGCAAACAGCTAATATATAAAAAAAAAAAAATTATAAAAGGACTGATTACAACTAATTATAATCACTTATCATTTGCTATAGTTGTTTTGGATAAGAAATATAAGCATTTGAAATATTACCTTCATAAATAAAAAAAAAAAAAAAAAAAACCTGTACCACTACAACCCATGAAGAGTCTTGGGCTCAGTACATATAGAGATTTGTACTGTTTCTAGGCCAACGGCAGTGCAATGAGATGATTAGGCCTTAATCACGCTCAGCCGCGTGTTATATTATATTATATTACCTTCATTATTATACATTATATTACCATTATTATTCATTATTATACATTATATTACATTATATATTCATTATTATACATTATATTACCTTCATAATGAGCTACAAATCCTTTATGCCCAGCTCCCTTCATAGAGGTGATATATGTGAGAAGCATTCTGCTGCCAGTGGATATGATAGGTTCATATGACCTTTTTGATCCACAGAATTTTCCTAAATAAAATGAAGAAAATTTATAAATTTTTTTCATTGTATAAATATTTAAATATAATGCTATTTAAATATAATGGTATATCACTTTAGCTAAAAGTATAATTATCAAACAGAACATTTTAAAACAAAAAAAATATCATGTATATCTTTAACGTTACTTATAGACTTTATTATAATTATTAGGTTTTGAAATAGTTTTATTTTCTTTATATAATAAATACATAAACATCTTATCAGTTTTCTAATTAATTTTATTATGAAAACATAGATTTTTTTCTTTTGTATTTTCCATTACTTTTTCTTAAATATAAATTTATTATTTGGGGCATTTTCTTCATTCGGATTTGTCTAGATGAAAGAACTTTTAATTGTTACTATGAAGATATCACTAAAACTCATCAACTGATTAATTTTAAAGTTGTATATTACAGATCATTAAAGTGTATAGCGAAAATAATTATCAATTGCTATTTAGTATTAAAATAATATCCATATTGTTAATACATAATAGTGATAAATGTATTTTTAATAAGTAATATTATTAATTTATAAACATATAAACTTAAACCACTTTGAATTAGTCAGTTTTTGTTTCATGGTCATGACAGATTGAAGGATTCTATATAGAAAATAATTAAAGGTAGCTAGACAAGTTTCATTGTAATAGGCGTTCAAGAGTATTTATTTTTATGTTGTAATAACTACACAAGAATAATTGTTTTGCTTGTTGACTTTAATGTTTAATTCAGTAAAATGGGAGGTAGTTCATTCAGGAATTAAAAAGGAAGGAGTCGTAATTAAATTTTCCTGATTAATATAAATACTTAGCTCTTCATTTCTAAATCTATTATATCACATGTAAAAGAAATTAGAATGATTATTAAAATTTTTTTAATTCTTGAAATAAATCTTTTGTTGGATTCTAATTCTTCTTACCTAACAGAGGGCTCTTGTGCCAGTAGCCATCCCTCACCTCCAAGTAGTCTGTCCGACAGTTTTCACTTTTATACAGGTCCAAATCGGTGATGTTCAAGACTATCCGTTCACCATGAGTGGCCATAATACGCCATCACATCTCTCACTTTCATGTCTTGATATCGGAGATGTTATAGTAGCAGAATTCTCTTGATGAGTCCTACCACAACCTGTATTGGAAAAATCAATTTGAAAATTATAAAGATCAAGTATATAGTAAGTTTATCATTTGAATAAAAATATTCATTTAACTTAAGTTTATATCACGAGGATTAGATTGGAAATTAGATAAAAAATTTATATGAGTATATTATATCAATATGAAACCTTGATGCTATATTTTTGGTATGAATTTTTACTTTCACTTACCTATATATCAAATATATAGTAAGGGAAAGTATTGCGATTGTGAAAATTTTCTAATTCCATTTTTTAACGGAAATACGCGTTTTAGGATCTCCTGAGTCCAAATGAGTCCCGAAAAAAGGTCTGTGTGTGTGTGATAACTCCCGAGCGAAAACGAAAAGTCCTATGAAACTGAAATTTCATATTTAAGACAACTATACGCCCGAGATGTTACAAAATCTTTTTCATCAAAATCAGCTAACCGGAAGAGTCCTTTTATACCATGCATTTTGCACCTTTTTACGATTTAATAAAAAACGGCTCTAAGGACTTTGATTAAACTTACCATATCAATGTAAAATTTGATGGGCTTTAATATGATGTAGGTTTCATTCTGATTGAAATAGTCTGACAGGGCTTAAATGCCGATATTTTAAATTTTCTTACTCTAAACTACCTTTAATTTTATAGATGTAAAAAAAATTGGAACATCATCTTATTAGCATTGATAAATAACGGGTAAATATGCAAATTGAGCGAATTTGACAAACAACTGCAGGTGAAAAGTGGAACCATTTTTTTTATGCAATTTTTGTGTTTTTGAACGCAATAATAGTAATATAGATATATAATATACCGTTGGATAGCTAAAGATTTTATAAAAAATATTATCTAATATACAGAATTTTAAAGGTTAATGGAGACTGATGAAAAGCCGATAAAACTAACTGATTGTTGTAGATAAAAATACAATAGATTATTTAATAAAACACATGTTTCTATTTAAATTCAAAATAATTAATTCTTTAACAGTTTATTTGTATCTTAAAATGTATTTAAAAACTCTTAAATTGATTTTAACAACGGAAGTAAGTGAAAGTCGTGTGTTGCCCGCACTAGATTTTTAATATTATTTTAGGATGTGTTTTAATTGTTTTTTATTATGAATTTTTAATTCTTCAGAGGGACTAAATTAGCTACAATAATACAGTTTGTATTTCTGAATATCTTGTTCAGTATCTTTTTAAGGTCAATGATGTGACCCTAATGAACTACGACAAAGATAAGTAGAGGCAATTAGGTCTATTTAAATCTTTTCTCTCTCATTTTAGATTGGATCAACATGATACTGAAGTTTTTTTAGAATATTTAAATATCACACTATAGGTTTAAAATTTTTTTTTTTCATCTTTTATTTGTCCATATTATTGTTTTCATACTGTTTATTTTTATTTTAAATTGGCTTCAAGAAGAGATGCCTTGAATTAACCAATTTTTCGGAAGTTAACATATTCGCTTATTTCAAATATTTTTTTCCGGATGGCAAATAGCAATTTGGAGGAAAATAATTGTAAATAAATAAATATTGGTTGCTAAAACCTGGTAATGAAAATATTGTGATTGGGTCGAAATTTTGATTTTTAGATAATAAAATGAAATAATAATTTGCACTTACGTTGACATTTATAAAGAAGATTAGTCTGTGCAATGTCCCCTTCACTCAGCCTCAGCCTTTGACCTATCTCAGGTCTTCTTTTGTTCTTTCCATAGTCAGTTGGCTGAATCGTGTCGAGATAGGTACCCTTCAGAAAAACAAAAAAAATAATAATAGTTGTTTTTAACAGTTAAAATGTAAAATTGTTTCTTCTGTTAAATTGAAATTAAGTTTTGGTTAGTAATAAAGTTAAGTTTTCTTTTTAAAAAAAATTAATTTCCTGTAAGTGAGAAGTACATTCGTACTTATTGAATTTAGACAAATGTTTAAAGCTGAAATATAAATAAAGAATGAATCATTTTTTTTTTTTTTTTTTTTCCTCAGCTTATCTAAGCATATGCTTTATAAAAAAAAACTCCAAAGGTTGCATCTCAAGATTAATTTAAAAAATAGATATGGATTATAAAACTCCCCCAACACTTTTTTTGTATGCATGTGCCTAAATGTGCAGGAAGTCCAAGGATTTTACTGAACCTAGATGATAAAATTAAAAAAAAAATTAAATGACGTTTTGCTGAGCTTCTAGAAACCTCAGAACATAAAAAGGACAGTTTATTTAACAATGATTATAATATATTTTGTAGAATCTTCACCAAGATGAAAAAAATCCAACAAATTTTTTCACTTTTATACCTTTATTTTACTAACACTTTTTAACATGAACTTCAGTAAGTCACAGACAGCATTTGTGTCTTGGAAAGAAATATAAATACTATTCAAGGTTGAGGCTTTAGACGGAATCATTTTCAATGAAATAGGAAAATTACAGTTGAAACTAATGTATTTTCAATAAAACAATATGCACACTTACTCACTTGTCTCAATTTAGGACATGAAATTAATTATACATGAGGAAACACTGCCTACTCTTCAAGCTGATCTTGGTTACAGTTAAGAGCTGTGGAGATATGCCAAAACGAAAAATCATTTACTAAGGGGGTGGGAGAAAGGAGTTGAAACTTCCATAAAGTCTTCTCCAACATAAACTTAATATGCCTAGCATTTGGAAACCTTAAGCTCAATTGGAAGGGGCTAGGGAAATGCAAAAACCATTAAAATAAGCCAAACTTTGAATAAATATATCCAAAGATTGTGTGGCTATATTGTATAACTCCAATTTTATGACATTTTCTGCCTGGCTAAGAGCTCTTCCTACAGAATTCTAGCCCAAAGAAGATATCTAGACTAGCATGAGAAAAAAAAACTCGGAAATATCAATAATCTTGTTCTAGAAATGTAATAGAATTGTTGTAATGGATAGAAAATGCACTCCTGCCCAGTGGTCATGACAGTGAACTTCTAATACCTGGCCTAGGTTCAAGGCCTGCTTTTCTTCCTACGTCCTAAAAATATTCTTTTAAATGTAATTTAATGTTCAGTGTCTCTGACATCTGCTGTAGGATAACCATAATGGTTAACCAGCCTCTATAAAATGAGTGTAAAGTGTTTAATTGGGTTGTGGTCTACCATAAACTGGTGGTAGGGAATGGATGCAGGTATATCCTTAGCAACTTGAAATTAATGATTATTAACAATTCCACAAGTTGTTGTGCAAGTTCATAACACAGACGAATGTTTTATGTCTTCTCAAGATGGCTTTTGAATGTTGTTGTACAAAGTTATGACGTACTAATAATACATCACAAATCTGATAAATGTTTCGAGAAGTTTTAAAAATAACTTTCGCTTTTTTATCGGAGACTAACCTTTTAATCGAAGTGCGTATGGCTCGTTATGGAGAAGAGGAGAGCCCTGTGATGGGACATTACAAGAGATAACAGTCTGTCTGCTCCCAACGGCCTGCGGTGGGTTGTCATCAATCTTCCCCTATCGCGTCTATTTTTAGTCAACCTCCTACTGTCCTGGATTGTATCTTGGATCTTCAGATTTATTTTGTTGTTTAAAATATAAATAAATCGTTAATTTGGCCTAATTACGAGAATTACGAAAATACATAAATCACTGTAGGGTGATAACTTCATGTCAATACTTCGAACGGTCATTTTCAAATACTGTTGTGACAGACATATTAGAATTAGATGAATGTTATCTTTTTAAGTAAGAATCTAAAGGCATTAGATTTCTCAAGTGAATTAATCAGAAATAGGTTGATTAAAGACAATTTAAGCTCTAATCTAGGCATACTAGAGGGAATATTCCAACAATTTACAAACTTACTCCAGCCAGATTGGAAACGTCGAGATTCATTTCTTTGGCAATCCACGAAGTAAATTTTAAAAAACTCGCATTTTCCACTATAGAACAGATGTTTCTTTACTTGAGAAGTTGAGGTGATTCATTAATAATTGGTAATCACAACTTTTTTTTTTTTTTTAAACTTCCTTATTTTGACATGACAAACAAATATATAACAATTACAAAAATACAAAACAAAATAACAATGCACTAGTCACAGATCTTGCAAGAACATACACTAACTTTCGAGGTATTTTAAATCGAACATTCCTTAGTCTAAAGTATGTGGTAAGAAGCTTCTGCCTCACACTTAACTGGATGGGGAGAAACCATCTCAGGAATATGATGGGTTCAGCCTGCAGAGCCCAGACCCCTCTGCGAGAACGTTGGCTAAAGATACCGTGTCTTGCCACCTCCCAGGCCTTGGTGGTCGTGCGATGTCTCTGAAGACCGAGTGGGCGCCAGCCTTCATCCCATGAAAGAACTTAATTTACCTCCGGCCTATGCTGGTAGCTGGAGCTCCTCGCGAATTCGTCTATTTCTTGCCCTTCGATGCGAAGTATCTTGGACGATCTACCGGAAGACGGAGTTCTGGTAGCTCTGTAGACTCTGGAGTGTCGTTTTTTAAAGACAGTGAAACATAGGTGTACCATAGAGCAGGGTAGATCTGATAATAATTTTTTAGGCCGTGAGACAGCAACGAAAAAAAAACAACCCATTTTATCAAAATATTAGTATGTTTTATGCAAAGCAAAAATACAAGTCTGCCAACTCAAAACGATTGGATTACAAAATGACGGCCATTCAAAAAGGGAAAAAAGATGATATTGTGACTGTTTTTTTATCACGATTTTCCTTTTGACCTCATAATACTAGGCGATAATACGAATCAAAAGATACTAGTCTGCCATTCACAGGTGGGTTAGGATGAGCCGGTTCCATGATAATAACCACAATAATGTTAGAAAATAGTGATATCTCGTTTACCGCAAACAAAAAAAAAAATTGTTTTTTTAATATTTTTATATCGTTGAATATTAAACATACAAATGTCTTTTACCACTCAAATAAAAGCTTATTAAATACTTGATAATTTACTTTATAACGATTACCCTCCCAGGAGGTATTACAAAAAAATAAATTTTACGAAAAACGAGGAAAAAGCTCATCTCAACCCACCTGTGAATGGCAGACTAGCGTCGTTTGATTTGTATTATCGCCTAGTATTTAGATTTCAAAAGGAAAATCGTGGTCAAATAAACCAGAATTCCATCTTTTTGGCCCTTTTTTGAATGGCCGCCATTTTGTAATCCATCCATTTTTAGTTGGCAGACGCGTATTTTTTTCTTTACTATGATGATAGATGCTTTGTATAAAACATACTAATAAGTTTGGTAAAATGGGTTCCATTTTTCGTTGCTGGCTCACGGACTATTCGTTATCCAACTTGAAAATCCATGGTAGAGGCTTCTTACCCTGAAATGACATTACGATGGCATCCGTCTTAGCCAGTTACACGTTGATGGCGTTTTTCTTTAGACTTTCAATGATGAAAGTCTTGGCTGGCATCAGGCTTATTCCGCGTTGATACTGGATGCTTGACTAAGACCTCTGGCACTATGAAAACGACGAAGTATTGGCCCCATTGACACAGACCATTGAGGCACTCCGCAGGTCTGGGGAAGTCTAGAGGTTCCCGCCATTCCCAGTTAGCCCATGAAATATAATATCTCAACTTTACCCATTTAGTGTGTTAACAAGTTTTGGGGAAAAAACATTGAGGCGGGAAGTAACAGTATGACGATTTAAAATTGGCGTGAAATGTATTGTAACAAGTTTTAAATTTTCCCGCTCTGTTTCCGTCCGTCCGGTGTCTTTGAAGTTTGAAGTTAATCCTGTATAAGTGAATGTACAGTGTCCTTGCCTATGATAAGTACCGATGAGATAGAGGGACCCTCCGATTTTAAGCCATTCCCGTAGGAAGCCTCTTCCCGAATGGATGGAAGGAAAGTACCGAAATAACCAGGAGCAGTTTGAGGCTATTCATTATTTAATTTTTATTTCTCGTTATATTATTTCATACCCATTTGGTGACAGCGTTGGTGTTATGATAGAATTTTCTACCGTATTACGTAAATCTTGTATGCCGCTTGCTAAAGAAAATAAACTATAGAACTTGAATAATTTTATTTATAATGAAGGACCCGGACCCTAAACCACGAAACCATGTCACAGTATATAATTTTTCTTTTGTAGGTAGAATATGAGAAGAACTTGGTTGGGGTGGTCATAGAAAGATTTTGATTAAGTCAACCAACTTCTCTCTCATATCTTTTTTCTTGTTTAGTTAAAAAAAATCTAAGCATTTAGGTTTTTTTTTTCCATACCTAAGATTTTATCAATAACTGATTAAGTTTCATTGATGAGGAGTTACTAAAACCTTAGTTCACACCAGAATTTAAAAGAAAGTGTCTGCTGTAACACTTGAAGTTTTTGATCCCAGTGTCAGTACATCGCTTGTTGAAGAGTTAAGGTAATGAAAGACATGTCCGTGACCGACCGTGAGTTGGAGGGATGAGGTACTCACCTTTGAAAAAGTATTCCTTGCGTAGTGCATTATAGAATCGTAATCGTATGGAAGGCCCAGCGAGTTCACCTCCTCCTCTGTCAGCTTGTTGAAATTGTATTCTTGACCTGAAACAGAAATATTTTATCCTTTACCAGTATAATTTTCTGTATGAGTTAATTATTTACTTATCGATCGAGAAATAAATTTTTAAAATGCAAGAAGCGGAATTTTTCGTTTTTCGTTCGGCTCAGTCGTGGTTATTATTTATAAACTATATATATTTTTTATTTTTAGAAGAATTTAGGAAAATAAAATCCACTACTAATAATAATGTAAGTGTAATTAGATTTACGTTCTTTTAATTATGTAATTAATTTATTTATTTCATGTTATCTATTAAATCCATTTATGATAGAAAAGCTGTAGTAATTTTCCAAATTAACCCTTTATTGAACGCCCAAAAGAACTATACATAAGGCAACACTTCCCAAGCACTTATAAGTAATTATTAAAAATAAAATAAAAATAACTTTTATATACTCCCTCATTAGACTAATTTGAGCTAAAAAAATAATTAAATTAATTGCTTGTTTATTTTTCTTTTAATTTTTTTTCTTGGATGGATCAAATTAGCATACTTTTTGGACATTTTCCCCATATCGGGCCAGGTCATTGTTTTTTAGACATTTAGATTTTTTCTCGTTATAATGAGTGGTTTTGTAATATAATGAAACTGGAGACTTATAATTTTTTCTTAAAATTATTCGTACAATTCATACTTCCCTAGTCTATCTAATATTTAATTTTTAATTATGTGAAAAGGCTACGTTTGTGCCTTTTTATTTATTATAAATCTGATTCGTTCATTTTTAATTGTTAATTGAGGCAAATCCTGTGACTATTTTGGATTTTATTACAATACCCTGGAATCTAATGAGTATAGGAAAATACAAAACATAAACAAACATTTAAATAGTTGTAAAAACATAAAAAAAAAGATTTAAATGTTTGTTGATATCGTTTATTTATTATTTTATTGCTCTTTCTTCCTGCTAAGGGAACGATGTTTACATGGCTTTCAGTTCGGCAGTTGCGGATCAACATACATTGTTTTTGAGTGTTTGTTCCGAGTTGGCCATCTACTATTCTGCAGCGTTGTTTGTCTTTGGCTGCGAATGAAGTTTAGCCCCAAATGTGATACACTAAGTTACAACTGAACCTTAGGCCGTTAGAGATTGATGTAGACCGAAATAGCTTTAAATACTATTCTGGTATTACTAGCTTTCGGTATTGTGTTTAGTCGAGCATCGGTATATAAAATTACAAATCACAATATAAAATTACACTAAATTACTATATGTCGGTTCATTATTTGATAATGTATAGAATACTCCTTAATAGAGTTTAATATTAATTTTTTTTCGATTAAACTATTGAAATGAACAAGAAGAAATTTTTTATTGAGTATACTATTTGGGGAGCACGAGCATGTGAAGAGTGTGAGTTCGAATCCCAGTTTCGGGAGGACTTAATCAAGCATATAATTAAATCTCCATTTAATTATATGCTCATCCTCTCCTATAGAAATGTGAGGCCCGTCAGCCTACGGATGGCTACTCACAAAAATAAGCGTCGAGAGTAACGATCTTACCTTATAGGGAGGGGAGAGCGGGGTGACCGTGTGGTTTAACGCGCGTTAACTCTGGCGTTAATCACCCGTCTTTACACCCCTGGTCCGAGAAAAACAAAGCGGCGAGGTAGGGGTGGACGGAGAAAAAAGAAAAAGATCCTTCCCTATAATCAATCATCCAGAATCGTGAGTTCATTCTCATATAAGATTACACTGAGCGGGCAAGTTCTTATACGGCCTGTTTAAAAAAGTTACTTTATGTATTATTGTACATCTGTTTTAAGATATAGTTTTTTGTCATTTCAGATAATTTAATATACAAAAAATCTTTATTTAGTCAATATCAGTTAACAATGATAACTCGCTCATCGTAAAGCGTTTTTTGTAAACAATTCAATGAATCTAACATATCTTTATTTAAATTGTAAGGATAAAATAGACCTAATTGAATATATTCTTCAACAGAATTTGTTGAATGAATCAATGAAATTTTAATATTGATATTCTCGATAAAAAGTTGTACAATAATGTGCAAAATAGTTGTGCTGCCAAAATAGTAATTCAATCCCTAATTTATCTTTAATTTTTACATGTTTAATAATGATATTAATAAATAAGCGAATGATTGTATTTTTAAACATGTAGTGAACATACATAAATATTTATTGTACATACTTGTATATTCAGCTGTTGTTGGTTGGAGCCCTTCGCGCTGCTTTTACTAACAAATGCACGTCCCTCGTTAGTGGGAAATTTAACGAGCCGGTAAATACAGCTTGGATGCTATACAACTTTCATAAATAGTTGGTCTCATTTCTGTACTACTTATTTTTTTAATATCATGCTGTCTGAATGTCGTCATAATCTTCCACGCCCATTTTTTTTTTTTTTTGAGGGACAAATTTTCTATTATTAATGCAAATTATGGAATTATTCTGTTTTTTAATATTATTATGTGTCGTCAGGGTTAACTCGGTGTAAAAATACATAATTAATGAGTTACTGGGCCAAATAAATTACTAATCTTTTGTCGTCATGGTTGTGCACGTAAATGAAACTTTCTTGATTTTTTCCTCTCTGATTTATGTAACCTATAATGTTTCACTTATTGTAATTATCGTTATTAAGATAGGACGATTATTCAGATTTTTTCATAAATTATTTTATGCTCAGATATTCAGTGTTATTGATAGGTGACCATTGTTCATCCTTTAATAGAGACAATTATTATTAAAATTCATATTGTGTTGAATTAATAAATAGAAAATATTTTTTATGTTTATAATAACCTAGTTATAATGAAGTATATGTTTTCTGTAAATGAGGTAACAAAAAAAGATCTTACAAAATATAAGATAAGTTAATTAAAACTAAATGATCACAGCATAGGTTACTCTAAAATCTTTAAATTGTTGATTATAACATAAACGTAATATACCTATAAATAAAATAAACCTGTACCTCTACAACCCATGAAGAGTCTTGGTACTCAGCACATAAAGAGATCCGCACTGTCGTACTGTGCCGTGCAATGGTATTGGTATTGATTAAGCTCAGCCGCTAGGGTTTTTCCCTAATTTGGGTACCCACTTTAAAAGGCTGGGTCTGCCCCAGGAGGGTCTACATACTCCAGGGTCGCCCCCCCCCCCCCGGCTGAATTAACAGAATAAATAATATTCGAATCCAGGACCCGGAGAACAGTAGACTAGCGCTCTATCCGCTAGCACACCGCTCCCTCCTATAAATAAGTCGTAGTTATTAAATTTACAAATACTTAATTAGGTGGTTTAAAATTGTGGCGAATTTCTACATAGTCCATTTATCTCTAGTATTTCTAAATTTTGAAAATTCGAAAGAATCTTTTAGGTTTTATTTAGCTCACCTGTTTGTTTGTTTATTTAACGACAATTTATGCTACTATGGCTAATCGGACGATGCTACAGTGGGAGTCCAAAATTTTGCCTATCCAGGTTTTATTAGGATATGGATCTTTAACGAGTACCTGACATCGCACAGGCTCGGGACCACCTTTTAACGTCCCCTCCGAAGGTCGGCATAACCATGGATTTTTTACTCCCATTAAAAAATCCTAGGACCACCTCCGGGTTTGAACCCGTGACCTTTGGCATAGGAGGCTGTTATGCTAACCACCCAGCTCACCTGTTTATGTTTGATTTTATTAAGAAAATTTGTATTTTTAAAAATTGAACCAATAAGTTTGCAAAGTTAAATCCTGTGAACTTTGAACAGGATTGGAACTTTTCGGACTAACCGGAATGCCACCCTTTTATGTTTTTATATAAAAATCAATTGCATTTTTGGCTTTTATATGGCCAAGTCGCATTAAAATCGTATTACATACGTATAGAAGAGATATTTAAATAATTGATTTATCTTTCAGAAAAAATATTGATCTTGATGATTTTATTAAAATGTGGCAGTCGTTTTTAAATTAAGTAAATTTGTCTCTAGATTTTCCAAAAAGCGAAGATTGGGTTCGTAACAATCTAGAATGGGTTTGTACCAGAAGGGGCTCCCGACCCCCGTGTCCATTCCTTGCCGACAAAACAATTGAGTTAAAAGGTTCTTAGTATCAACTTTTTTTCATTCCTTGATTTTTCCTGAAGAACTATATATCTAAATATATCATTTCAATGTTAAAATGGTGTAATATTTGGTGTGGACCAAGTATATATTTAAATAAAAAAAGCTAGTTTCTTTACTGAGAAAAAGTGAGACCCTTAAAACTATTCTTGTACGTTAACTCTGCTCACAAAGTTCAAGCTTATATCTTGAATCTGAAGAGATTATTGAGGTTCGAAAAAGCTTTAAAAACGTGAGAAAAAAAATGACTAAATTGGTTTAAAATTTGTTTAAAATATAAACAAATTTTTATTACCCCTACTTCTGTGATGTTATTCTGTTCTCCATATAAAACGACTAATTTAAACTCATTTTGCTCCTGAGGTCGCCTTTGAAGTACTCTTATATAACTTACATCCCTTCAATGATCATTAATAGATTATAAAAGTATATTAATTTATTTTCTATGTGGAAGAGTTTAATTTAAATATATGGAGCTTCTCTTCTTTCAAAAACATTTTATTATCAATAATAATTACGTTATATCATCATATTTTGTTACGATTCCGAGGTCTTCCCTCATCTACAAGTATACCACTTAAAATGTATACTCATTAATATATTAATCCTAATTAATTTTGTATAAAGTCTTCATTATCCTCAACATTCTATTAACTTCACCTTTCTTTTCCGCATTACATAAAAAAAGAAAGAATATAAAATGGATGTAATGCTGAAAATAAATGTGAAATATGAATGAATGAAAAAAAAAAAAAAAACTTTATTCTGGGACTTAAGAATAACATAAATGAACAAGAAAAATAAGAATTATCTTTGGCCAAAGAACACAAAAAATTAAATGCATTAATGATTACAATAAATATATACAATAGTCTTTAAATGATCAAAAGGGACAGAAAAAAAAGTACAATAAGATTATAGTATAACATAAAATTTAAAAACAACAGAACAATACTATAACAAAAAAAAAAATGAAAATGAAATGAAAATAGACTTTACTATCTTTCTTGTAAAGAGGTGTAGACATTTTTCACCTCACTTTAATCGCTATACTCTAATTTGTTAAACTTTGGTTTTGAAGCAAGAAGGTGTTAAAAAAGAAGAGATTTGAATGACGATTGGGGGAGCATGACGGATATTTGATGGAAGAGTATTCCAGAAAACTGTGGGCCGGGCTCAGAAGTTATATTTACTAATATGTATAGTGAAGTTAACAGAATATTGAGGATAATGAGGACTTTATATAGAATGAATTTGGATTAATATGTTTAAATTTCTACTGATATACCTCAAGATAGGCTAGGCCTCGAAACGTTTTTATAAAATATGATGATATAATATCATTATTATTATAAAATATTTTTGAAAGATTTAAGGTCGAAAAGAGAGGTTCTTATTCAGATATAAAAATTATATGGCACAAATCTGCTATGACTGTCGTATTTTACTTTCACTTACCTATATATGAAATGAAAGGGAAAGTATTGCAATCCTAAAAGTTTTCGAATTCCATTTTTCAACGGAAATAAACGTTTTAGGGTCCCCTAAGTCCAAGAAGATCTGTGCGTGTGTCCGTGTGTGGTAAGTACAGTTTGAAAACGAAAAGTTCTATGAAACTGAAATTTCATATTTAAGACAACTATACGCTCGAGATGTTACAGTAACTTTTTCATCAACATCAGCTAACCAGAAGAGCCACTTTATCCCATGCATTTTGCACCTATTACGATTTTCTCAAAAACGACTCTACCGATTGATTAAACTAGCTATATCGATGTAAAATTGGACGGGCTTTAATGTCATGTAGGTTTCCTTCTGATTTAAATAGTCTGGCAGGGATTAAACACACGTTTATTTTAAAATCCAATGTAAATAATTCTTTAACAATTTATTTTCGTTTCTAAATTTGTTTAAAAATTCTTAAATTGATATAAATAACGAAGGTAAGTAAGTGAAATTCGTGTGTTGCGGGCACCAGATTTTTTATAAGAAGGTATAACGGTTTCGAGCGTTTTTATAGAAGGCATCACAGCGGTTTTTCTTTGCATTTTCTTGAATAAGAATTCTTTCATGGGAAGGAGGAGAAGCTGGAAACGATAATATTGAAGGCAGAGCCTGAGGCCCAAAGCAGGGACTTGGAAGCCGCCTTTGATCTCGAAGGGCAGGGACTATAAAGGAAGGTCCTTAGTGGCCCTGAAGACATCTGCTTAGGAAGAACCATCTGTATCTGTTTATAAACGGGGTTAATCCTAAAATAGTCTGTCACCGCTCGAACTCAGGGGATTAAGGTACACTGATGCCCCTCTTTGTCCATGCTAAGTGTTTCCTGGTATTGTGGTCCTCACGTCCGGTGGTTCTGTAGTCAAGTCCCTCCGGAGTCCCAGATTTTATGAACCGTTTCCAGGATATTAGAAAACCGTTAAAACTAATTCACGATTTTAATAAAAAATCTTATATTTTAAATTGTATGACTTTTTTAAGTCAATGTTAAAATTATTGTTAACATTTTAAGCAACAAATATAATTTAAATTATAAATGTTGGCTGTTGTTGAGAAGTGTAATTATTTATCTAATCTAATGATTTTACGAATATATTTGAATTTTAAGTGCTGATTTTATTTATTTATTTAAAAAAAAATTTGTATATTACAGGTTGGCTTTTTATGGTTGGCCCAATATTGTTTTTGTTTTTTCAGGAGTAGTCAATTATTTCACAAATTTTACTTCTTTAAAGTAAGTTCAAGTTTCGAGGTTCTTTCCCCATCTTTCAGACACTAAAATATTATAATAACTATTATTATCATTATTATTACATGAAATGAGAGATGGTTCTGATGAAGGCTAACAAATATATAAGAAAACAGTGGAACTATTTATTATCCAACGTTTCGACCCACCTAACGGGTCTTCATAAAGCCTAAAAAAAAAACAAGATACAGAGTAGGTGTTTCATGTTCAGAGAAAAGAACATAAACAATTAAAAAATGAGTCAATTTGAAAACATAAGAACAAATAAAGAAAGTAATGAAAACTAATAAAGAAATAATTAATTTACCAACATAAGTTGTTTGTTTATTTATTTAACGTCCCTTTATGCAGCTGTGGCTAATCGGACGATGCTATAGTGGGAGTTATAACTTTTGCCTATCCAGGTTTAATTAGGATAGGGATCTTTAACGAGTTCCTGGCATTGCACAGGCTAGGGACCACTTTTTAACGTCACCTCCGAAGGACGGCATAACTAAGTATTTTTTTACTCCCATTAAAAAATACTAGGGCCATCTGCGGGTTTGAACCCAGGATCTTGGGGATAGAATGCTGTTATGCTAACGAACATACTACAGGTGAGACCACTCCCCCTTCTCCCCCCCAACATAAGTAAATAGAGCAATCAAAGACAAATATAGTCAACATAAG
Source organism: Piezodorus guildinii (assembly GCA_023052935.1). Taxonomy (NCBI): domain Eukaryota; kingdom Metazoa; phylum Arthropoda; class Insecta; order Hemiptera; family Pentatomidae; genus Piezodorus; species Piezodorus guildinii. The sequence continues at coordinate 62,007,569 of CM041297.1, forward strand.
TTTGTAAGGTAACATGAAGTGAAGCAACAGCCAGATACAAAACAATAATAAAGTAGAAAATATAAAGCAGATTCTATAATCATTTAACGGACCTTTTTTTCCTACTCTGTTTCTTGTTTTTTTAGACCTAATGACGACCTTTAATGTGGGTCGACGAAACGTTGGATAATAAATATTTTCACTATTTTCTCATTTATTTTTTATTTTACTGCCACTCCAAACCATCTCTCCTCCGTATTCATTTCACGGTCAGCTATTGAATATTCAATTATTAATGCATAAAAAACAAATTCTATTTTAAAACATATTAAACATTAAAACAAATAGCAGTGTTACATGAAAACACTTTTACACGACGAGTTATGGTTACAATTCATACTTTGTCTTATTATCCATATTCTTTGGTCCCTATTGGATTAGGGCTATTCTTTAACAACACTTTTGTATATACATGTTTGTTATTATAATTGAGATCAGCAACCAGTGTTTTATATTTTCAATTTATAATTGCCTCAACAAATTGATAACTTAATTGTTTAGAATTTTTTAAAATGTTAATATTTTGTTGATATAAATACCTATACACATATCCATAAATATACATTCTATTGTTTTACTATTTATAAAATTTTAAATTGACGAAATTATTCAAATGGTTTGTTTTAATCATTGTGGATATAATTAGTTGACCGTTGAGAATTACTGAAGGAATTAGTCCGGGTGGCGGTCATTAAATGAAACAACTGAATAGTTTTAGCTATTTTATTGTTTGCCAACGTTTCGACCCCCATTGTGGGTCATCATCAGGGCGTCTGGTAGGTGAGGGGAAACTGGGTACAATGTACCCATTGTCATTGTACCCAGTTTCCACTCACCTACCAGACGCCCTGATGATGACCCACAATGGGGGTCGAAACGTTGGCAAACAATAAAATAGTTAAAACTATTCAGTTGTTTCATTTAATGACCGCCACCCGGACTAATTCCTTCGGTTTGTTTTAATATTAAGTATCTTTTAAAATAGTAGTGGATTTTTATGTAATCGTAATTTTTATTAGTAAATTTTATGATAGTCGTGAGTCTTGAAGATGGGTGATAGTCGTGAGTCTTGAAGATGGGCAAAGAGCCCCGAAACGTTGGCTTAATATAAATAAAATTCGTGGACTACTCCTGAATTAATGTTTTTTCTGCCGGTCAAAATTAATGTCATTATTGATTTTGGTTTAATTCTTTTTTTTTTTTTTTAATTTAGCAAAAGCGAACCAATGAACTTTCATTCCTATTATTTATCTTGTAGTGGAATAAGTATTTGCCAAATCGATTAGGCATTTACTGCTCAGCACTCCACGTATTTTTTTTTCATGGAATTCGATATAAACTGGAAAAAATGCTTAAAAAGGAAGTACTTTATTTTAGTGTCGGCATAGTTCAACTAATATTTTAGGATTAAGGTTCTGTGCACACATTTTTTGCTCTTGTCAATGGAAACTCAATTTCCGGCCGCCGACGTTCCTACAAATGTGACACCTGCCGGAGGTTTACAGATTTATTTTAGTTTTTTCTTCCTGTGGGCTTAGGAAAATGTTTTATTTTCGTTATTGCAACTCTTTTGTTATATTTCTGTCAAAACTGATATTTTACATTGAATTCAATTAGGCTGAATGTTGTTCACCACTTTATTATGTATCAAAATCGGCCTAATAAGTCACCTTCAGGTATATCTTTAAGAATGCATATACATTTTTGTGCTGAATTGTTTCTAATTATTTTTTTGTCATATAAATAGATAGTAGATAGATAAATAGTCATACAAACAGGCATTAATCTAACAGTTTGTTATAAAAAAAAAATAAATAAAAAGAAAAATAATAAAAATCAACTAGTACCTCTAAAAAGATATAAATAAACAAGAATAATTAAAAATATAACTATTCCATATCAACCTGAACGTCTATTATTTTTTAAATATCGTTGCCAAGCAGCTTCAAGAATATTTCGTTTCAGCTATTAATTAAGTTTTAATGTGCTCTTACCTTCGAAGTTTTCAAGTTGTTTTGAAAATGTTTTAGATGAGTCAGAAATGTTGGGAGGCATATTATGTATGTAAAGCTATTTTTGACTTTAAATAATTTTAGATGAGGAAGATGGTTGAGGGTGCGGTCATAAAAAAAAAACACATTAACAAGTAGTACTTATTTTCATTGTGTGCCGAAGCTCCGGCCTACATTGTCGGCCTTCATCAGGGCTAAGAGAATAAAGGTAACAACTAATGTAATTAGAAAATTAATAAGAAGTTAGGTACATAATAATATGATGATGAAAGTAATACAACATGGAAACAAACATAAAATTAAATGTTAAATAATGATAAGATGACAGTAATACAATATGGAAGCAAAAATAAAATTAAGATGATAATCTTCCAATAAGAATATTTGAATACTAAAGAGACTAAGCAAATAATTAAATGTTAAAAGAAGTATAATATGTGAACAATTAAAATTTTAATTATGAACATCAATAGGTTGTTATCCTGTTTCTTTTAGTCCTGATGAAGAGGCCCACAATGTAGACCGAAACGTCCGCAAACAATTAAAAGACGTACTACTTCTTAATGTGTTTTTTTTTTTCATGACCGCACCCCCAACCCTCTACCTCATCTAATATTTTCAACTGTCAACTAAACTCAATCATTATAAATAATTTTTAGGTACAATATATCGCTACATTCAAATTAAATACTTCATAGTGACAAATGATCAAAGAAAAATATTAGCATCTATAATAAAAGTATCTATAATAAATTTTGCCAATAATCCCTAAAAAAAAAAAAAAAAATATGAAATTTCATAATTTTGTTATTTATTAGTCCGATGGTTCTCCAAAAAAATGTTTCGCGGACCCCTACAACCAATCTTTTAAATGGCAAGGATTCACTAAATTCTAAAAATCTAAATTCCAAATATTAGATATACCATTAGATATTTAGTGGGCTACACCGTATCACGTATAGTTAATGCGAAGTATCACTGCTACTGAAACTAAGTTTGATAGAAATGGCCAAGTATGGTATTCGAAATGAAAGAAAAGAATCAGGATCTAAAAATTGTAATGACTTTATGTATAAACCCATGTATGGCTCAAGCAGCCGATCTGAAAATAAAGAAATAATAATAATAGGCTTGGCGAACCCACAGGTTCGATGACGATACCTCCAAATTCCGCTTACACAAACTCGTCCGATGTTCACCGTTCAAGCCCGAGCCCCTGAGATCAGCCTTAACGCAATCCTCCCATCGCCGCCTCGGCCTACCTTTCGGACGCCTATCAGTCGGATCAGCGAATACCAAATTTCTCGGAATCCATTCCTCACCGAGCCCAACACCTTTTCTCGCCCATTTGAGTCTCCGCGATGCCATCAACTCAATTATACTCACAGGATACAAGTTCCGCAATTCTGCGTTGTGCAACCTTCTAAACTCTCCAGTGGTCTCATCTCTCTTTGGACCAAATAATTTACGCAACATCTTATTTTCTAAAACCTTAAGCCGTTGTTCATCCTTCAAAGTAAGCGGCCACATTTCACATCCGTAAAGAACCGTCGGAAGAATAATAGTTTTATGAATTCTGACCTTTAAGTTTTTAGATAGAAGCCGCGAACTAAGCAACTTAGCAACTGAATAACACGCATTTCCCACCTTTAATCGGGACTTTATTTCATGCTGGATTTCATTTTTTACTTGTTATCATTGAACCTAAATACTTGAATCTCTCAACGTGTTCAAAAGTATGTCCTGATATATCAATATCATCAAGATCGCTTTAGTTTCTGCTACTAATCATATATTTCGTCTTATCGGTATTTAATTCGAGTCCTATTTCTTTACCGGGTTTTATTAACACACCTATATTTAGTTGTATGGTTTCTGTGTCTTCACCTAGCTGTACCAAATCATCGGCATAGAAGATAAAGAAATAAAAAAAAAAATACTCGTTCTAAGAGGTTCTTTTCTTTTTTTTAAATTTTCTATTAAATTCTTTACTAGCTTAAATAATAGTTTAATTGCTTTTAATTATTTATCTTATGATATTATTAAATTCACTGTTGATTTTCGAGCTTATTAAAACATACCCTTAAATACAGAAGATCAATAGAATATCAACATTTCTATGCAAAATTATGCATGCAACAAGTGTTATCTACCTGTCATGATGTTGTCCCTGACAATGAGGACATGGTTGTCCCGATCCGGGCGAGTATGTTCATGCCAGAACCCTACCACGTGTCCCAGCTCATGGACCACGATCCCGAATTTGTCGCAGTTCTTCCCGATGGATATCGCCTGGGGGCCGTTACCTCTTTTGCCGACAAATGAGCAACATCTGCAAATAAAAACAATTTTAAATTAAAATCCAAGAGATAGATAAACTATAATGAGTTTATTTTTCCATGTTTTTATATACATATTGTTCAATTAAAATTCGCCAAAAGTCTATAAATTACTTTATCAGAAGGAAAAAATGATTAAATACTACACTGAAATCTTAAAATATTTAACTACATTGAGGACATATAGTCGACTATTGAAATTATCTAAGGTAGAAATAATCGGGAGTCAGATTTTGAATATTTTAATTTTGCCGACGTTTCAGCTCAAACTTGTGAGCCATCACCTATAAACATCAGTACAAAAGAGTTTTATATTAATATGAAAATAAAAAATTATGAATGTAGTGACAATGATAAAATAAAATAAAATATATAAATTAATATTATAGATATTGGGGTCGTCAATACTAAACAAGTGAAGATTTTACAAGAAGAAAACTCGATCTTGGGGGATGAGGGAGGGAGGGATTGAGCTTACGTTTATTTTTTTTTTTTTGGTAAAAGATTTCTTTCTTTCGAAATCAGTTAATGGAGGATTTGATTAAAGGGTTCTCCTTAAAAATATAGTTCAAGCGAAAGATTTTTTGTCAAAACTAACTACTTTTTGCACTACATTCTACTAACCCCATGTATCGGTCGTCAGAATGCTGGTTGATTTATTCGATTTTGATTATCTTTGATTGATCCTCGATGGAAAAAAAAAATTATATATATATATATATATAGTTTTCATTTTTTTACAAATAATATTTCGACTGTATAATATGGGTTTTCTCATACATGATAGGCGTGACGTAAAGCTTCACAGTGACATGAATTTACTTGAATGAAAATTCTAATTCCCTCATTCAGTATCTTTTCAGTTTTCTGGAATCAGAGATAGAAGGATTTTTTATGAATTCTTTAGTACCATTTTTCATTCATTAACAGTTGCAATGTGAGTTATGTAAATTTTGTCCTCAGCGTTTCATGAATTTGTTTGTATTAGTCTTATTGTCTTAAACTAAATTCGGATTTAAATGTATTCGTTGGGTAGTGTAATATATTTGCAACAATTAGGTCTGAAGGTTTTGTATTTGTATATATGTTAATTTCTGTCTTTTCTTTAATTTAGAGTATTTTCGGGATATTATTTCTAGTAGGTATCAGTTTCATCATCGGTTCATTTTTAATACGAGGACCCCATTTCATTTAAGTTTAACTTAACATTTTCGTAATCTGATTTTAACATTTCGTGTTTTAGTATTTAATAATACTTAACCTTAATTTGGTCATTGATAAAAGTTTTATCGTGTTAAATATTTGAGTTCTGAAATGGCATATAGCAGATATGGTCAACGACGAGTTTCAAATTAGTTTCTGTTTGGAGAGTTTTACTCGATCGAGCAGGGCCTTGGTATATTTTTTCATTGATGATTGGATTTCTGTATAAAAACAGTTTATTGCTATATTTTAATCTTTTAAAAATATATAAATAAAGTTTTATAAATAACCTAATATGTTAAACAGACTTTTAGTTTTATATATTCTGACTAATTAAATATATTTATGATACTAGCTGTAATTTAATTTTTTTTTAAAGTTCCCGATTCTGACCAATGGTTACTGACATCTGGAAGAACTTTAGGTGAAGACCAGGAAAATATATTATGCAATAAAACGTTTAAATATTTATTCTCTAGTTCTCCAGGAATCCACTTTTCCTGATGAATCTCAAACACCTACAACTAAACACACCGTTGGGTATAAACCAATAGTTTAGACTCTTCATTGGCCGTCTGCTCACTCTGTACAGATATCTGTGATCTTGGAATCCTTCACAGATTGGCAAATGTTTGTGCGTTATATTATTCCGTTTGCTCTAGCCCGTTTTCCTTCTTCACTTGTTAGAACAGTCACTAATATTAATGTGGCTTTACCAGAATTATAATCTGGTTATACAATTCGGTAATCAGGCTTCTAATATTCTAGCCATTTTTTAATTATTAAAGATTTAATATGCGTTACCTTATTAAAAATATTGTACTTATATAAACCCGTAATTAAAGTAGTATATGGTAAATAATAGCATGTCACAATAACGTTTAATTTTATTTTATACTAGCTGACGATGTCCTGTCTTAACTATGTCTTAGCGAAATCAGATTCGTTTATATATATATAAATAATTTTTTTTGTTTGATTAGTTCTCGACTGTTGATAATTCAAGTCTTCAACTGTTCTTAGGTTTCAGTCAATAAATAAACAATTTTATTTATGCAACGTTCTCATATTCATGAGTTAATAGTAGAAAAACAAAAAACCAGAACATTAATATTTGTATACAATAATTAATAGATGATGTTATTGTTATTCTTTTCTGTCCCTCTAACAATAATGAAAGAAAAAGAAAAAAAAAAGCTAACCACCTAAGTAACTTTCCTCTATTTTTCTTTCATAAGATCCTTCTCATGACTTTAATAATCACAACAAAAAAAGATTTTGCAAAATCGGTCAAGCTGTTCATGCGTGATGTGAACACCGAGGGAAAAGGGGATTCATTTTTACATGTATAGATAAGACTATTAATACCTTAAGAAATTATTTAAAAAAAAAAAAGTTAACGACCAAGGTAACTTTTTTATTTTTTTTCTTTCATAAGCTCCTTCTCATGACTTTAATAATCACAACAACAAAAATAATTAGCGAAATCGGTCAAACCGTTTATGCCTGATGCGATCACCAAGGGAAATGAGGAATAATATATATATATATATTTATATATAGATGTTATTACTCTTGAAAAATTATTTTAAAAAACCAAACACCAAAGTAAACTTTTCTCTTTCTTCTTTCAAAAGATCCTTCTCATGACTTTAATAATCACAACAAAAAAAGAATTGGCGAAATCGGTCAAACCGTTCACGCCTGATCACCAAGGGAAAAAGGGGAATAATTTTTTATATATACAGCCTATTATCATCTTGAAAAATTATTATTAAAAACTAAACACCAAAGTAACTTTTCTCTTTCTTCTTTCATAAGATCCTTCTCATGACTTTAATAATCACAACAAAAAAATAATTAGCAAAATCGGTCAAACCGTTCATGCGTGATGCGATCACCAAGGGAAAAAGGGGATTCATTTATATATATATACTATTATTTCCTTGAAAAACTATTAAAAAAAAAAAAAAAAAAAAAAACGACCAAAGTAACTTTTATCTTTTTTTTTTTTTTTTCATAAGATCCTTCTCATGGCTGTAAAAATCAAAACAAAAATGGTGAAATTGTGCGTGGAATTAATCCCCTTTATGCGTGATGTGATCACCAAGAGAAAAGGGGATTAATTATATATATATATATATATATATATATATATATATATATTATTACTAATATATAATATTTAAATTTCTGACTTAATTACTGAACTTGTTAAAGTGCGTACAGAGATACATACCACAAGTTTTCGGTAAACACGATGAAATTAGGATGCTCTGCAGGCACTCTCTCGACGAACTTGACACAGGTGAAGTTTTCCCAGTGGCGCATGGCCTGCTTGAAAAGCGCTTTGTGGGCTCCTGAGAAGTTTCCGTCGATTTCGTAGGGAATGACTCCGTACTCCCAGACTCGGTCCTTCCTCGCTGTTGCTGCTCTTCTTTTTCTGGCCAATGGCTTCACTGTCGTCCTGGAAAAAAGAGACGAAAGATTAGATATTTTAAAATCGATTACTCTTCAATAAACGTATCCAAAATTTTTAAATAACATAGCCAGAGGGTGAGATAAATATTTTTTTTCGATCTGAATAAAGATTGGAGACTGACTTATCCGAAGTTCCCTTCCCTTAATGTGATTGATGGATCGCAATGGGAAAATTGTGGTTCCTCTTTCCTCTTAGTAAAATATCTATGAGCCTATCGGTCTAGAAAGGAATTGGGTTTTTTTTCAGACTTTTACATCCAGAGGAGGTATACCCTGAAAAGAGTGGTTTTCCCCATTTCTATGTCCTGACCACTTTGTTTAAGCTGCTTTGTGCATTACAAATCTCCCATATACCTACCCATTAAACGGATTGATAAACCTATAATGATATAAAAATAATAAAAACAAAAAAAAATCTGGTGTCAATACAATAAAACAAATCAATATACGACTTCCATTTACCTCGATCGTTAAGATCTTTCAAATAAAGCTAGTTGAAAGGATCACATTCAGGTTCGGTGGAAACATATGTTTTAGATTAAATAATATGCTGGAAGAAATTAGTCCGGGAGTTGGTCAGTAAATGAAACAAATAAATAGTTTCAACTATTTATTGATTTATTCAACTATTTACTAACCAACGTTTCAACCACCCATTGTGGGTCATCATCCGGGCTAAAAAGATATAAAGAAATACAATTACAATAACGTTAAATACAATATTATATAAACTATTGAGCTAGAGAATGTCCTTATTAAAATAAAAAAAAGAAAGAAGAAATCAATTTATTAAATTTAATTAATTTCTCCTTTTTTATATTTTAATACCAATATTCTCTAGCTCAATAGTTAATATAATATTGTATTTAATGTTATTATAATTGTATCTTTTTTGCCCTGATGATGACCCACATTGAGGGTCGAAACGTTGGCAAGCTATAAATATTTAAAACTATTTAGTTGTTTCATTTACTGACCTCCACTCGGATTATCTGGTTTGATGATATTGTTGAAAAAGTTGGTGTATCATTTCGGACGTGTAGCTGTCTTAACGAGGAAAAGACCAAATATATGTACACAGGGGCTGGTGACGAGGAGGCACTGATTGTAGGAACTTACACATTTCATAGGGTCAACGAATTCGCGTATTTGGGATCCTTAGTTACACCAGCTAACGATGTCTCTTCTGAAATAAGGAAAAGACTGGTAGCGGCTACAGGGCCTATTACGCCTTGCTGAACACTCTCCGCAGCATGTCTATTAACTGGTCATTTATAAAACCTTAATTCGCCCTGTTCTTACCTACGCTTCTCAGACCTGGAACATCTCAGTGAAAAATGGAAATAGCATGCTAACCTCCGAAAGAAAAATCTTGAGGAGAATATTTGGCCCTGTGAGAGATGGAGATGGATGGAGAATTAGGAGGAGCAGGGAACTTCATGACCTTTTTGGAGAAATGGATATTCTGAAATTTATAAAGCTGGGAAGGCTTAGTTAGGCTGGCCATGTCGCAAGGATGCAAGGGGAAAAACTGCCCAAAAGAGCATTGGAAACCCCCATTCACAGTACTCGACGAACCGGTAGGCCAAGGCTGCGATGGATTGATGGAGTGGCGGCGGACGCACGGAGCCTGTTGCAAGTCAGGAACTGGAGAGTGGCAGCACAGAATGGCGGCGGCTCATTGAGGAGGCCAAGACCCACCAAGGGTTGTAGGGCCACGCAGATAGATAGATAGCTGTCTTATATAAAATTTCAGTTTCGTAAGATTTTTTGTTTTAGTACTAGACTGACTACATACCTGACCTTTCCGAGAGACTTGGCTCTTTGGACTCAGGAGGCCCTAAAACGTTTATTTCCGTTGAAAATTTAATTTTATGGAAAAAAGTTTCACCTTCGCAATTAGGTATTTCATGTAAGTTAATGTTAGTGTAAGGAAAATGTTTCATATTAAATAACAGGCGAATATATACCATAAAGGAATTTCATATGATAATTATATCAATCATTATACTTTCCTTTAAACTTATTTGTACTGTTAAATTCTTTTGGTAACTTTTATTCTCTTGGAATTTTAAAATATTCTTTTCATTATCTAAGAAATGTAAAAAAAAAAAAATAAAACATCCAAATTCTAATAACTAATGAAAAAATTGTACAACAAGATAAAAATTAGCAGGATTTGAATAACATATTTAGTTTTTATTTAATAGCGACGAAATATTGATAAAAAAAGTGTACTGTTTAATCGAATTTGAATTTTATAAATATGTTTTTACGTTTGATGTATTTCATTTGCTTTAAAAAACTTCCGAGATTCTTTCCTGTACTTCGTTTAAAGGAAATGGATAGATGCTTTCTTGGAAAAATAATTTCAACTGATCTATCAATATGGTTATTTTTTGTTTTTGTAACAGAAAACGAGAGCTTTTGTTGCAATAGAAATATGAATATAAAGAAAAGAGAATATATAACCGAGATAAAAGGAGAGAGCTTCTAAATTCGAAATAAAATGAGCGTTATAATTTTCGTCGAGGCAGTTATTGGAAAACCATCGATGCCTTTTGATACAAATAACGAGAATTTTCACATTTTTACCTTTCTCCTGTTGTAGTGTAGTCTAGTTGTTATTTTTAATGTTTTATTTCAATTTCTACTCGATGTTTCCATTTGTTTATCACTTATGATATTTGTTTAATATATTTTATTTTGTTTACTTGGTAATATTATCGTTACAGTGAAAAATCACAATTTTCAATTTGGTATTTAGTTGATACTCGTGAATATTATTTTTGTGTGGTAACAAGCCACAAAACCTTATCGCTTAGCATTAAGTAGCAGGGACGAGCAGTGGAAGAAGTAAGAAGAACTGCCGCTTGAAGACTTTCTGACGTCAGCTCTTGTTTAGCTTTGCGCCTTATGCTGTTGAAGACCACACTTATCCCGTGGAAATAATCTTTAACAGCCAATCGGGCAGCGTAGCGCTGACAAGAGTTTTTGCCCCTATACGCGGCCATCTAGCGATATGGGTGAACCATCGACTTCGACGGCCATGATAATGGAAGAGGCTAGAGGCGAGAAGCGCCCGTCAAGTGGAGCTGATGAAGCGGGATTTGTCCAAGTTTCAAAGAAAAATTCCCAAAAACTGAGGACAGTCGCCGGGCCTCCACCGACACCTGTCTCTAACCAGTTTGCGCCAATTGCTCCCACTCAGTCAGGCAATGATCAGCCCAAGAAGAGGTTACCGCCACCAGTAATAATCAGGCCACCACTGTCGCAACCCATTCTCAGAGCGACTCTCTTGGAAATGAAGATCACAAAGTTTACTACAAATACCTCGGCAAAGGAGACGAGGTTATACTTGGATAATGATGCCGATCACTATGCCGTGGTAAAACTATTCCGTCGTGATGATAAGGTGCAATTCCACACCTATGCACCTCGCGGCACCAAGAGGACAAAGAAGTTTGTGGTTCATGGCTTCGATGTTGACAGTGATTTAAATATGTTCCCCACTGAAGTGAAACAAAGGCTGCCAGGATTCGTGATGGCCAAGCGCCTGACCAAACGACAAGGAGAAGTAACCTACCCGATTGAAGCCATCTTGCTCATCACTGAGCCTACGGTAAAAATCGAAAATGTACAGGCTCTTCGCCATGTGAACCAGGTTAGATTTAGGGTAACCCCCTTTAAAGAAGATAAATGCCCAGCACAGTGTCGAAACTGCTTAGAGTTTGGGCACACCATGAAATACTGCGGGAGGACAGTAAAATGCCCCCGGTGCGCCCAAACTCATGAAGAAAGAAGCTGCCCACGACTTGCACCAATCAAATGTGCCAACTGTAGTGGAGCCCATCATGCCTCCTCCAAAGAGTGTCCCCGCCGGCAAGAACTGATCCAGATGAGAAAGAGGACATTATAAATGTAGCAGCCCCTTCAAGTAAGACAAGTAGGCTAGTCAACCCTAACTTGGCTTTCACTGAACTACTAGGCGGACCCGCCGGGCAGCAACAGCAGCAGCAGCAGCTACAGAGAACATCCCCAACATCGCATCATGAAGAAGCTGAACCAATGACAGCACCCGCTCACTCCTCAACACCGCAATTCACATTAAATACACAAGCACATCCAAGCAATGCTCTATTCAACGCCCAATTCGCAGAGATGATGGCAACTGTTCGAGAAATGATGAAGATGCTGACGAAGATCATCGCTAAGCATTATGACTGAGCACTTAGTTATTTCCTATAATATTCGAGGCCTACTACTGAATAAGGCTGAAATAGAACTCCTCCTGCAGCAGCACCGGCCATCGGTGGTGGCGCTGACCGACACTATACTACCCACCTCTGCTTCACTGTATTTTCAGGGGTATATTGCATACCGGGAGGCTTGTCAACCCGGGGCTAACGAGGCCGTAGTGATTCTGGTTCGAGGAGATATCCCATCGAGGTTGGTACCTAACCCAGTAGCTTCTACAGAGGGTACTCATATAGTCACAGTAGATGTTCGATTAAAACAACGTTTTACTTTCTGTTGTGTCTATAGGAGACCCAAGGCTATATTAACATCTATGAAGCTATTGCTGCAGCACGCCCAGGATAAGAGTCGGTTTGTCATCTTAGGGGACTTCAACGCCCGGCACACTGCCTGGCTGTGCGGTAGCAACAATCCGATGGGTACCTATATCACCAAGACCAGGATGGCTGTCTTCCACCCCGGAGTGCACACCTTTAGGCATGCGGCCCGACCTGACTGGACATCCACACTTGACCTACTCCTGACCAGGGACCTTCACACTGTTACTGAGTGCCTAGCGCTCCCATACGGACCGTCGGACCACCGGCCTGTGCTATATGCCTTTGAGGGAACTCCAGCAACACCACCCGCGAGCAAGTTCCTCTTCCACAAGGCCGACTGGAAAGGATATAGGGCTAGTGTGGATGATACCCTACCAAAGATACAGTACTTAAGAACTGTTAAAGAGGTGCAGAAGGCGATCTCGGATATCACCACCACCGTCCATGTATCAGCCAATCTTACCATACCAAGGTTTAGTCCTCAGCCAAACGCCTTCAGGAAACCACCGAGCCACATTCTTGCTCTCATTGCACAAAGGAACAACCTGAGGAATATTTTCCACCGAACTTGTGACTACGGCTTGAAACCGGCCATCAATGCGATGACCCGGCAGATGGAAGACTTTCCTATGGCACGAGCAACTCCGTAGGACTCATGATGATCATCGTCAGTTCTGGAGACTTGTGAGGTCACACGTCACTAAGAGGAAGAGTGTACACCTTACATCAGGTGGCACCCTATTATCCCCTGAGGAACAGGCTGAACTCTTGGCCGATTCTTATAAGGCGAGGGAAGATGATCGGCTGTTAAATGCTCCCACACTACCTGCGGGAAGACCAACGTCCCCTAATGAAAAGAGGATATTCTCCACCTTCGGACAGCTTGAGTCGGTACTACGACGCACCAAGGGTAACAAGGCTTCGGGACTGGATGATATTCCGTATGTACTATTGAAGATGCTACCTCGGAGGGGTAAAGCCTTCTTATTAAACATTTTTAACTCCTGTATGCGGATCTCATACTTCCCCGATGACTGGAAGCAAGCGATCATAGTGCCGCTACTTAAGCCTGGGAAGAATGGAGACTCACCAGAGCATTATCGGCCTATCAGTCTCCTTTCGCATATGAGCAAGGTGTTTGAGAGGCTGATCCATCACCATCTGCTAGAGCACTGCAGTGAGGAGTCCATCATTCCACCAGAACAGACCGGGTTCTCACGAGGCGTAGCCTGCGATCATCATTTAGTGAAACTTCAAAGGCACACCATAGAGCGTATGACGAAGAACAATGAAGCCACGGCGTTCATCTCGCTGGACTGCACACAGGCGTTTGATTGTGTATCCCACGAGTTACTGCTTCGCCAGTTGGAAGACTATCGTTTCCAGCTTCATTATGCCGATTGATCAGAAGCTACTTAAGCGGGAGATCCTTCGTCGTAAGGGTAGGCGATAAATTGTCAACTTCAAAGGACACCATTTGTGGGTTCCTCAAGGTTCTGTATTGGGACCACTATTGTTTGTGATCTTTACAGCAAAAGTGATCTTAATGAAGCACCCAATGGCACTGGTAGCAGCCTACGCCGATGACATTGGCATCTATGCTTCTAGTATGAGACCGAAAAGGGCTCTCACCCTGGCACAAGGAGCATCGACCACTATTGTAGATGAGCTGAAGGAGATTGGCATTAGGGTGAACCCGAAGAAGACAGATGCTATTGTCATGTCGTTCCAGAAGGGGAAGAGCGCTTTGCCCACTGATTTTAAAGTGAACGGAGAAACACTGCCAGTCTCTAATTCAATCCTCTACCTGGGCGTCACTCTAGATAGGCACCTCACCTTATCTGTCACGTACGGGAACGACTCAAACTGGCCAGGAGAAAGAGCTATAGACTTAATCATCTACTCACGTCACCTCAGCTCTCACTGAGGCTGAAACTACAGATCTACAAGGCTATAATACGTCCGACTATGCTCTATGGTGCGCCCTTGATGCGGCATCTGTTTAAGTCCACTCTCAAACAATTACAGACGTTCCAGAACTCCATCCTTCGGCGGATTGTCAGAGGTACCAACTTACAGAGGGCCAGAAACCATATCCTTCATCAGGAATTAGTATTGCCAACAGTGCCTGAATATATCAGCCGGAGGCACATTAAATTTTTGATGGGCTGAAGGCCTGTGCTAATCCATTATTTTCTGATATCAACCCACCACCCAAGCCTGGGAGGTGGCAAGGATCACTACCTCTCGTTGACGTTGTCGCCGAGGGAAGGAGTTCGGACTATGTCTGAACTCAATTTATTGCCAAAACCCTGAAGAATGGTCCCTCCCATTTTGCAATGGATAAATAAAGGCTTAGAAGAAGCCCTTGAAAGATTACTAGTGCATCCAGCGCATATAGCAATCCTCTTTAGAATACCTCCGGGTAACAGAAGGACAAATCTGACAGCTATACATATTATATTTGTATTTGTATTTTGTTCGAAAATAAAACCACAGAGGGTAAGAAAAAAAAAAAAAAAAAAAAAAAAAAAAAATATTTTGTTTACTTGAATAATTTAATAATAACTTAGTAAATAGAAAACTATTGCGGTATTGTTTAAACGTCAATTTTCATTGGTTGATCAATAGATTCATTACTAAAATCAATTTTATTAAAAATCACTATAAATAATCAGTAAATCGTCGCCTTTGAAGAAATTAATTCTTGAATTTTATTAAACTTACATGAATGCAGTTTTATATTTCCATAGATATTTGGATTTGAGTTAGGGATTTACTCTTCAAATTATTAACTTGGACATATTATTAATTTAAGATCCATTTATTAAATAATGTAGTTTTATATATGTTTCTCAAGTTATGACTGTATACAGATGTTAAGCTGTATTTTTAGAATTTCTTAATTTACTTATAGATCATAAGTAATATAGTAATGTTTAATTTTACGATTAAATTTTGAAATTGTTTAAAGTGCATGCATCATACTTAGATCAAGGTCCTTTAATCTCGATCTGACAAATGCAATCATAAATACTTTTTTTTATTGTTATTTATGACGTTATTGAAGAAGAGGTTTCGCAATTATCTTATCTCCCTCCTGTCCTTTGTATGATCATATTATTGGTTCTCAATGTCATGTTAACAATGAAAATAAAATATGTTTTCATCCTATTTTATCAATTCAGTGTTTACTGTTCGTTGCTCTAATTAAGTTATTTTGTGTTAATAAAAACTATATATTTTTCCTTATTTATTTTTCTCATGTGTATGCTTAATACTTGCTTTTTTGTATCTTTATTAGCGAAAAATAAAGTATTCTGGATATGGGTGAATCAAAAACAAAAAAAGCATTTATGAGCTCTAAAATTTCAATTTTTTTATATTTATTTTTGGTTAGACATCAAATTGACTATTGAATTTTTGTTTTATATAATTTGTTTTGGACTGGATTGGGATAGATCTTTTGATTAAGCTTTCTGATAATACTACCATAGATGTTATTATTTTCAAAATTTATTAATAGATTATCGTTTTAATCGTAAGCCATGAAGATAAAGTGTGTTATGTATTCAAAATCTAAAATCGATAGTAAATATAAAATAAAATTTTAGTTTTTAGATATTTGCTAAAAATATGAAATTCACACCCTAGACAAAAAAAATTAAATATACAGGTTCATTTATTTATGATGCATATACTTTCAATACGTTGTGTATATCGAGGTAGACAGTACTGCGTAAGGTAAGGCTTATCTTGAGTCCTTGAAAGTGGGTACCTGACCCTGCAGCTGGTTGGTAAGGGGGCTGTAACCGAGTTCAGTGGTTAACACCTTTCCGGTTCAAATTAACACATATTTATAAAGCTGCACTAACTTAATTAATTTTTATTCGGATAATAACATCAAATTACTTTAGGTAGAAATAATCGGGAGTCAGTAATATTTTAATTTTGCCGACGTTTCGGCTCAAACTTGTGAGCCATCATGAGGACTACAAACATCAGAACAATAGAGATACATATCAATATGATAATGAAAAATGTTTGAATGTAGTGACAATGATAAAATTTAAAATAAAACAGAAAATATACTAATATACATAAATATTATAGATACAAATAATATAGTTGATGACAAGTATGAAATCAAACTTTAGACTTTAATAAGTTTAAAGTTGAAAAAAAATTACAGTTTAACATTAGATAAAAAAATTAGTACATTACATTCTAACAAAATATAAAAAACTACATTTTCATAAGATTTCATACTTATCATCATAATATGGTTTGTCATATTAGCGAAAAATAAAGTATTCTGGATATGGGTGGAATCAAAAACAAAAATGCGATTTATGAGCTCTAAAATTTCAATTTTTTTATATTTATTTGTGGTTAGAACATCAATTGGATATTGAATTTTTGTTTTTATATAATTTGTTTTGGACTGGATTGGGATAGATCTTTTGATTAAGCTTTCTGATAATATTACCATAGATGTTATATTTCAAAATTTATTAATAGATTATCGTTTTAATCGTGTAAGCATGAAGATAAAGTATGTTCTGTAGTTCAAAATCTAAAATCGTTAGTAAATATAAAATTAAAATTTTAGTTTCTTAATATTTGCTAAAATATGAAATTCACACCTAGACAATAAAACATTAAATATATACAGGTTCATTTTTTATGATGCATATACTTTCAATAGTTGTGTTTCGAGGTTAGACAGTACTGCGTACAGAGTAAGGCTTATCTTGAGTCCTTGAAAGGTGGGGTACCTGACCATGCAGCTGGTGGTAAGGGGGCTGTATACGTGAGTTTCAAGTGGTTATCACCTTTCGCGTTCAAATTAACTATTTTCCACCGAACTTGTGACTACGGCTTGAAACCGGCCATCAATGCGATGACCCGGCAGATGGAAGACTTTCCTATGGCACGAGCAACTCCGTAGGACTCATGATGATCATCGTCAGTTCTGGAGACTTGTGAGGTCACACGTCACTAAGAGGAAGAGTGTACACCTTACATCAGGTGGCACCCTATTATCCCCTGAGGAACAGGCTGAACTCTTGGCCGATTCTTATAAGGCGAGGGAAGATGATCGGCTGTTAAATGCTCCCACACTACCTGCGGGAAGACCAACGTCCCCTAATGAAAAGAGGATATTCTCCACCTTCGGACAGCTTGAGTCGGTACTACGACGCACCAAGGGTAACAAGGCTTCGGGACTGGATGATATTCCGTATGTACTATTGAAGATGCTACCTCGGAGGGGTAAAGCCTTCTTATTAAACATTTTTAACTCCTGTATGCGGATCTCATACTTCCCCGATGACTGGAAGCAAGCGATCATAGTGCCGCTACTTAAGCCTGGGAAGAATGGAGACTCACCAGAGCATTATCGGCCTATCAGTCTCCTTTCGCATATGAGCAAGGTGTTTGAGAGGCTGATCCATCACCATCTGCTAGAGCACTGCAGTGAGGAGTCCATCATTCCACCAGAACAGACCGGGTTCTCACGAGGCGTAGCCTGCGATCATCATTTAGTGAAACTTCAAAGGCACACCATAGAGCGTATGACGAAGAACAATGAAGCCACGGCGTTCATCTCGCTGGACTGCACACAGGCGTTTGATTGTGTATCCCACGAGTTACTGCTTCGCCAGTTGGAAGACTATCGTTTTCCAGCTTCATTATGCCGATTGATCAGAAGCTACTTAAGCGGGAGATCCTTCGTCGTAAGGGTAGGCGATAAATTGTCAACTTCAAAGGACACCATTTGTGGGGTTCCTCAAGGTTCTGTATTGGGACCACTATTGTTTGTGATCTTTACAGCAAAAGTGATCTTAATGAAGCACCCAATGGCACTGGTAGCAGCCTACGCCGATGACATTGGCATCTATGCTTCTAGTATGAGACCGAAAAGGGCTCTCACCCTGGCACAAGGAGCATCGACCACTATTGTAGATGAGCTGAAGGAGATTGGCATTAGGGTGAACCCGAAGAAGACAGATGCTATTGTCATGTCGTTCCAGAAGGGGAAGAGCGCTTTGCCCACTGATTTTAAAGTGAACGGAGAAACACTGCCAGTCTCTAATTCAATCCTCTACCTGGGCGTCACTCTAGATAGGCACCTCACCTTATCTAGTCACGTACGGGAACGACTCAAACTGGCCAGGAGAAAGAGCTATAGACTTAATCATCTACTCACGTCACCTCAGCTCTCACTGAGGCTGAAACTACAGATCTACAAGGCTATAATACGTCCGACTATGCTCTATGGTGCGCCCTTGATGCGGCATCTGTTTAAGTCCACTCTCAAACAATTACAGACGTTCCAGAACTCCATCCTTCGGCGGATTGTCAGAGGTACCAACTTACAGAGGGCCAGAAACCATATCCTTCATCAGGAATTAGTATTGCCAACAGTGCCTGAATATATCAGCCGGAGGCACATTAAATTTTTTGATGGGCTGAAGGCCTGTGCTAATCCATTATTTTCTGATATCAACCCACCACCCAAGCCTGGGAGGTGGCAAGGATCACTACCTCTCGTTGACGTTGTCGCCGAGGGAAGGAGTTCGGACTATGTCTGAACTCAATTTATTGCCAAAACCCTGAAGAATGGTCCCTCCCATTTTGCAATGGATAAATAAAGGCTTAGAAGAAGCCCTTGAAAGATTACTAGTGCATCCAGCGCATATAGCAATCCTCTTTAGAATACCTCCGGGTAACAGAAGGACAAATCTGACAGCTATACATATTATATTTGTATTTGTATTTTGTTCGAAAATAAAACCACAGAGGGTAAGAAAAAAAAAAAAAAAAAAAAAAAAAAAAAAAATATTTTGTTTACTTGAATAATTTAATAATAACTTAGTAAATAGAAAACTATTGCGGTATTGTTTAAACGTCAATTTTCATTGGTTGATCAATAGATTCATTACTAAAATCAATTTTATTAAAAATCACTATAAATAATCAGTAAATCGTCGCCTTTGAAGAAATTAATTCTTGAATTTTATTAAACTTACATGAATGCAGTTTTATATTTCCATAGATATTTGGATTTGAGTTAGGGATTTACTCTTCAAATTATTAACTTGGACATATTATTAATTTAAGATCCATTTATTAAATAATGTAGTTTTATATATGTTTCTCAAGTTATGACTGTATACAGATGTTAAGCTGTATTTTTAGAATTTCTTAATTTACTTATAGATCATAAGTAATATAGTAATGTTTAATTTTTACGATTAAATTTTGAAATTGTTTAAAGTGCATGCATCATACTTAGATCAAGGTCCTTTAATCTCGATCTGACAAAATGCAATCATAAATACTTTTTTTTATTGTTATTTATGACGTTATTGAAGAAGAGGTTTCGCAATTATCTTATCTCCCTCCTGTCCTTTGTATGATCATATTATTGGTTCTCAATGTCATGTTAACAATGAAAATAAAATATGTTTTCATCCTATTTTATCAATTCAGTGTTTACTGTTCGTTGCTCTAATTAAGTTATTTTGTGTTAATAAAAACTATATATTTTTCCTTATTTATTTTTCTCATGTGTATGCTTAATACTTGCTTTTTTGTATCTTTATTAGCGAAAAATAAAGTATTCTGGATATGGGTGAATCAAAAACAAAAAAAGCATTTATGAGCTCTAAAATTTCAATTTTTTATATTTATTTTTGGTTAGACATCAAATTGACTATTGAATTTTTGTTTTATATAATTTGTTTTGGACTGGATTGGGATAGATCTTTTGATTAAGCTTTCTGATAATACTACCATAGATGTTATTATTTTCAAAATTTATTAATAGATTATCGTTTTAATCGTAAGCCATGAAGATAAAGTGTGTTATGTAGTTCAAAATCTAAAATCGATAGTAAATATAAAATAAAATTTTAGTTTTTAGATATTTGCTAAAAATATGAAATTCACACCCTAGACAAAAAACATTAAATATACAGGTTCATTTATTTATGATGCATATACTTTCAATACGTTGTGTATCGAGGTAGACAGTACTGCGTAAGGTAAGGCTTATCTTGAGTCCTTGAAAGTGGGTACCTGACCCTGCAGCTGGTTGGTAAGGGGGCTGAAACCGAGTTCAAGTGGTTAACACCTTTCCGGTTCAAATTAACACATATTTATAAAGCTGCACTACTTAATTAATTTTTATTCGGATAATAACATCAAATTACTTTAGGTAGAAATAATCGGAGTCAGTAATATTTTAATTTTGCCGACGTTTCGGCTCAAACTTGTGAGCCATCATGAGGACTACAAACATCAGAACAATAGAGATACATATCAATATGATAATGAAAAATGTTTGAATGTAGTGACAATGATAAAATTTAAAATAAAACAGAAAATATACTAATATACATAAATATTATAGATACAAATAATATAGTTGATGACAAGTATGAAATCAAAACTTTAGACTTTAATAAGTTTAAAGTTGAAAAAAAATTACAGTTTAACATTAGATAAAAAATTAGTACATTACATTCTAACAAAATATAAAAAACTACATTTTCATAAGATTTCATACTTATCATCATAATATGGTTTGTCATATTATCATTATTTGTATCTATAATATTTATGTCTATGGATATATTTTCTGTTTTATTTTAAATTTTATCATTGTCACGACATTCAAAAATGTTTCATTATCATATTGTATCTCTTTTGTTCTGATGTCTGTAGCCCGTAGACAATATTTAAAAAAAGCAAAATATTTTTAAAAAACAAACAACTGACTTCCGATTATTTCTACCTAAGATAATTTCTACAGTCGACTATTCTACATCCTCAATTCAAGTATTGCTTTGTTAAAAATCCGATAATATTAATTAAAAAAACAAAACAAAAAACAAATTATAAAGTTATATCTAAATAAACTAGTGTTTTATAGAAATACGTTTTTTAAAATTAGAAACACGATTTTTTTAAATTAAACATTATTTATATTTATAAAAGAATGTCTCCTTTATTCACGTTATTAGGTCATCGCCGTATCCCTAAAAAATGACTACTGTAAACCTGAAATTTTTAATGTAGATTTCCCTTACCGTCTAAATGTGCAATAAGTTTGGAAAAATTCGTTTCATAGGTGGTTGAAATATTTGGCTTTCGAAAACTATGCTTATTGTGAAAATTATAGGTACTTATTTGAAGCATAATAAAATTTGTAACTACAATACATGAAGGCAACCCTTTCAATCTGATCAGTATGGGAAATGTATTAAGTATATAACAAATGTATTTAAGAATATTTGACACTATCCATGTTTTATGCGTAGATTATTATCGAAGGAGGTTCATTTTTGTTGGTTTTTTTATAAGATTTTTTTATTTTATTGTGGACAGTTTCACCGTCGAAAGGGATTAATTCACATTTATGCTGCAAGCGAGTTGTGACGATATACAACGATTATGTTAAAAAGCTAAAACGTGTTGTGTAATTAGGGGTATGCGTAATTGTAAATTTAACAGACCAAAATTAAGATCTGGCATTAAATAATAACTTTTTTCGGTGTGCATAAAATTAATAAGTTATTGAACGATAGCAAAATTATACGTATTGTTGTTACTCTAACTATAAACGCATTTACATGTGTAAAATAACACAAAATAGATTGTTCGCGAGCAAAGCTGCAAATTACAACTAGTTTGTCATAAAAATTTAGAAAAGTAAATAATAAAATTATGTAGAACTTACGTTTATTGCGTATTTATTATAATGCGTTGAAAGTATATTTCCCATTTTTAATTATCTAAACTTTCAATTGCATTTCTCTATCGGCGTGTAGAGCGGCCCTCAGTTGCATATGTCGTATGCTAAAGTCGCACTTCTATTACAATTTCATTAACAATATTTTCATTACACTTATTGAAATCATTTGATAAAACAGAATACTTGGATCATGAAAGTTAGTTGTTAATAAATTTTGTTTATATAAAATAGGTTTACGGAGTGATTTGAAAAATTAAAAGATGACCTTTCGACATGGCGACCTTTAAATTAGTTAATATTTAATATGCTGTCATAATTTCTCTGTATTTACATGTTGAAGGTAGTTGCGCAAATTAATACAGAGTATTTAAATCTGATATTTTTTGATGAAATTTGTTTTACAAACATAAACGTTAACATTTTACGGACACTTATCCATAAGTATAATATGATATTGATGTAACTGTAATTAGCGGTAAACTGGAAGTTCTTTTTAGGTTTTGATACGTGGCCACAACTGTTTTTGAAAGAGCAATCTTGAATTTTCTTCCATTGAGAACAATTCTCAGCGCTAATGAAATCCCCCCTCACTTCTAGATCTGATATTCAGGAATTAGGCTTTATCTAGCCGCCAATGGCCGCCTTTACACGGGACGGTCTTCCTTGGACCGTTCCGATAATGACCCGGAAGTTGGCCATCAATTAAAACTTCTTATCTTTTGTTTAATAGCCTCTGGATCGGAGAGGGGACCGTTAATTTTGAATTTTCCCTGAGGGAGCGCTGTGAATAGATTTCCGCTCATCTTGGAGCTGTAATAGAGGAATGCTGCATCTCCATAATTAGCATAGCATGTTCTTATCAAAATCGTTTATTCTTCTTATACTGTGGCTTATCGGACGGTACGGTGGTATTCCTAAATTTGGTTAGAATATTTATCTTTAACGACTATCTGACATAGCACGGCCTCGAGATCACCTTTTCATGTCCCCTCCGAAGGACGGCATAAGTAAGGAATTTTTACTTCCATTAAAATATCCTAGGGCCACCTGCCAGGTTTGAACCCGCGTCCTTAGCCGTCGAAGACCATTAACCTAGTCACTATAGGTGACCCCCAACTTATCATTAATAAAATATGAGAAAAGAGAGATATTATGGTTTGATTCTTGCACTTCAAACTTTATTATTTTAGAATACGTTGGTAAAATGTGGATTAAACACAAGACAATTTATCTATTTTGGAGATATTTATTTATTCTTTTATTTTAGTCATATGGTTACTCTGGGTATAAAGACCCTTACTTGCTTACCCAACCTCTATGAAGTGGGTAACCGATTGGGACAAATACCTGGGAGCTGAGTTTTCCTATTGCCTAATTGAAAACAACTGTTGTGCTCAAACTAGTAGAATCCCATACGAACGTCTAGGCTGTGATTTAGGTTTTTTTTTTATCATCTTATAGAAGTATTAATACGTTATTTAGTAAATTAAATAATTGAGCTACAAATTTCTTAGATATTATACTTTAACAGCTGCAAAGAATGGCTTCGCTCACTAATATTTCATTTTGTGGTAATTTTTATACGTTTAAGGTGCGGTTAACTATAATCATAATTCACAAAACATCGCCATCGCCAAACTGTTGCTCTTTTAACTGTTTTTGGATACAATGAATAACGTGTTATATCTAATGGTACTTCTTAGTTTTATTTTGTCATATTTACAATAACACACCATTAGAAGAAGGTATACCGATGATTACACGATAAATTTTATGTAAACATAAATTTTATATCGTCACCAATCGTTTGAACCATTAACGTTAAGTTTTTTTTACCACAAAATCCCTAGTTTTTTTATGATTAAGAAATAAGTTTCTATAACGTTCTTAAAAAGGAACTTTTTTTAGCTACTTAAAATTTTTTTTTTTAAACAAATAGCAATTGAACATATTTCTAGAGAACGAAACATAGATACGAATACTAATATGCTTGAGTATATTTGTGATAAATTTAGTATATCTGGTAATACTGGTTCGATTAAGATCATATTGCAAATGAGAACTTAAATTTTTTCAGTAGATATATCGTTGAATTATTCGAGAACAAAAATTACTTAAAAGTTTCAACCGATTTTCTATATTTTTTTAAAGGTCTCCTGTAAGAGGCTAAGAGGCTAGCATATGACAACCTTCATGCCGAAGGCCGTAGGTTTTAACTTCGCAGTAGTCCTATGATTAAAGGGTGTAAAATCCTTGGTTATATCTTCTGAAGGAACTTGCGATTCCATGTACTCCTTAAAGATCTGTATCCTAATTAAATCTGGATAGCTAAAATTTGGGTCCCCCATTGTAGCATTGTGCGAGACCCTCATTAATGTGGTAACTTGCTTTAATACATATAGATTATTTTATTTAGTCTTAAATGTTATGCTTGAGTACAATATGTACAGTTATTTTAAGGTTCTTGGTGGTTTTTAGATTATCCAAAGGTGAATATATTGTTCAGTTTGGTGAATATTTTTTAAATTGATGGTATTAACTAGAGGTTAATGACTCACATCATTATTATCAATAGATAATTACTAATTCGGTTTAATTTTATTTTGATTATACTCGGAAGGTACAGAGCATTTATTTTCAAAATGAAAATTTTATGGAGGGAGGAGTGAGTAAAATGTTTTTGTATACTGTATATTTACAATTATACACGTAATTTCCTTTGTAGGTTTTGTATTAGTCATTATTAATTCGTATTCTTTCTAAATAATTATAACTGCTCGTGATATGGTATAGTGTTTGTTTCCTCATTAGTGGTTTGGGAACATTTGAGTTTACGAAAGGAAGGATTTTTTATTTATATGTCATATATATATATATATTTTTTTTTTTTTAGGTTTATATAAATTAAGTCGGTATATGATAAGTTACTAGTAATAATTTACCACATGTAATCGGGCTTTGTGCTGTTGGAGGATTCTGTTAGGTAAAAAAAAATTGCAAAACATAATGAATGTCTCGGAATTGAAAACTGGGCATCTTCTGAAGATGTTTTAGAGGTCAAAAACTAGTTGAGACTGATAATTCATTTTAATTGAAATTCATTGACCTAGGGAGATCGAAATAGAGGAAACTAAATTATTATAGATTGTTATATCGTTTACGTTCAATTGTCTAAGTGGAAATTTGGTCAGCTTAAATAAAAATAATTACGAAGTGAGCCGGTTGGGGCATATCCTTTTTGATGGTGCCGCGACCCTAACAGCGATAATTATCTTGGCAATTGCCTTAGCTAATGACTGTCGTCTCTTAGCTCGGCCTTCGTCCTCGCTTCTCCAGCGTCTTTCCAGTTTTCCAGTTGACAGAAAGCTCTGGAGTATCAAACTTTACTGTCTTTCTTTGTTACTGGTGCAATCCTCATTATTCTAATCAATAAAGAAGATTATGAAAATAAACAAAAAAGAATAAGTTAATAAACAAAATATTATAATTGATTATTACGTTATAACTTAATCCAAAATTTTCTTTGATTTTATCATCAGTTAGAAGTTGTAATTATTACTTTTACTTATATATGTGTATTATATATATATATATATATATATATATATATATATATATATATATATATAAATACACATATATAATATATAGTAAGTGAAAGTATTGCGATCTTGAAAATTTTCGAATTCCAGTTTTTACCGGAAATACAGGTTTTAGGATCTCCTGAGTCCAAATGACCAAATCCCGCAAGGTATGTGTGTGTGTCCGTGTGTGGTATGTCTAGCGCAAAAACGAAAAGTCTTATAAAACTGAAATTTCATGTTTATGACAACCATAAGCCCGAGGTGTTACAGAGACTTTTTCATTGAAATCAGATAACCAGAAGAACCACTTTATACCATGCATTTTGCACCTTTTCACGATTTTCAGAAAAAAGGCTCTAACGATTATGAATAAACTTGCTATATCGATGTATAATTTAATAGTCTTTAATATGATGTAGGTTTCATTCTGATTGAAATAGTCTGACAGGGCTTAAATGCCGATAATTTGAATTTTCTTCCTCTAAAGTACCTTTCATTTTGTAGAATCTACAAAAATAACTATATCGTCTATTTAGTACTGATAAAAAACGGATAACTGTATAATTAGAAAGAATACGATATCCAAATAAAAGATAAAAGACCAAAAATATTTACTGCAATTTAGGTTTTTATGAACATAAAAAAAGTAATGTAGAGGTGTAATATACCGTTGGAAAGCTAGAGATATTAGAAAAATTATTATCTGATACACGAAATTGTAAAAGTTAATAAAGAGTGATGAAAAGCCGATAAAACTAACTGATTGTCAAAAATAATAATATAATAGATTTTTTAAGAAACACATTTTTACTTTCACTTACTATATATAGTAAGGGGAAGTATTGCGATCGTGAAAATTTTCGAATTCCAGTTTTCAACGGAAATACACGTTTTAGGGTCCCCTGAGTCCAAATAACCAAGTCCCGCAAAAAGGTCTGTGTGTGTGTGTGTGTGTGTGTGTGGTAGCTCCCGGGCGGAAACGGTAAGTCCTATGAAACTGAAATTTCATATTTAAAACAACTATACGCCCGAGACGTGACAAAACTTTTTTCATCAAAATGAGCCTACCAGAAGAGGCACTTTATACCATGCATTTTGCACCTTTTTTCGATTTTCTCAAAAACGGTTCCGACGATTTTGATTAAACTCGTTATATCGATGTAAAATTTAATGGGCTTTATTATCATGTAGGTTTTATTTAGATAAAAATGGTCTGACAGGGCTTAAATGCCGATATTTTAAATTTTCTTCCCCTAAAGTACCTTTAATTTTGTAGATTCAATAATAATAACTATATTATCTTGTTAACGCTGATGAAAAACAGGTAAATATATAAATTGAATAAACTCGATACCCAACTAAAGGAGAAAACAGAAAAAATATTTTTTTAATGCAATTTTTCGTTTTTGAACATAAGAGCAGTAATATACATGTATAATATACCGTTGGAAAGCTAAAGATTTTAGAAAAATTATCATCTCATACACAAGCTTTTAAAAGTTAATTGAGGGTGATGAAATGAACATAAAACTAACTGATTATTTTAGATACTAATGCAATAGATTTTTTAATAAAACACATGTTTCTATATAAATTCAATTTAATTAATTCTTTAATAGTTTCACGTATTTTTATCTTTAAGTGTATTTGAAAATTCTTTCATTGAGTTTAAAAATGGTGGTAAGTGAATGTCGTGTGTTGCCCGCACCAGATTTTTTTTAATTCAGTGCAATTAATACTTTGGTAAAGTTGTGAGAGCGATAATAACTATTAGCAATTTTTTCGCTTAAAATTAAAACAGTAACCATGATTTTAATACAAGTCATCATCAAAGTATAATTAAATGGATTGCAAAACATTAATGCCGAATTCGCTAAATTTATTTCTGTAAAGCATCTTAATTTTGAATATATGAAATAATCCATCATCTCTCGTTGTTAGTAAAAACTTCTGTCATATAGTTGTGAACTAGGTGGGGGCAAAGCAATAAGGAAAAATGTTAATTATGTAAGGTAATATTCTTTAGTGAAAAAATCCATAAGTTAAAAAAGCTATATTTAACAGAATGAATGCATTTCTTAAACTTATCCTATTATTTTGTACTGATTATATTAATTTATTTAATAAAATATTATAATTTATCACACTTTTAGAAAATTTTGATGATCTTGTACCTTAATATAAAATAAATGAATTTAAAAAAAAATGTAATTATAATAAATTAAACTAATCTTAAGAAATCATTTTGAGGTTGAATAATCAACTGTTGATATGATAGGAATAGGAAGAAATAGTAAGGTGTCAGTAAATATTTTTAATTTTGTCAACGTTTCGACGTATCATGTAACCCATCTTCAGAGCTAGAAACAACCAAAAATACCTAAGATATTAACAAGTATACAAGAATGAATGACATCAATGAAAGTGGCAAAACAGATATAAATAAAAATAAAAATAAAAATGTGAATAGAGGATGACAATGTAACAATCTATTGGAATGAAACAGTAATATAATTTATAATAATTTTTTATATGCACAAATTATAAAATTAACATCTTTTAAGGTGTGCTTAAATATGTTTTAGGTTAGCAGATAAAATGAAAAATAGAATAAAATGTAATATTTAGGGGCTATTAATATTTTATAATATATATATTTTTTTTGTTGGAAATATTAGTAATTTTATTATAAGATTACGTACATATTTTTTTATTAATGCTGTTTTATGGCGACGTTTTTGTCCTAAATCATATTTTTCTAGTTTTATAAGACTTTTTCTGTGCCATTCCCACTAACCCATTTATTTAGTTTTAGAAACATGTTGTTGTTTTTTCTCTCCAATTTTTGTATTACTTTAGACATTATTTGATATATATTTATTTAAGATATATCCGTTCCTTCCAAAAAGATTCGAAAAATTCTAAAAACCCTTACTTTGTTACCAATATAATCTTCCATAAAGACCTCTATGTCCCATTAGTTGCAGCCTTAGCCCGATATAGATAAATTGATCTCTTTTACACAAACCCACTTGTCCGTCACGAATATTTTACTTTCAATTAATAAACATAAACTACTACAAAAATTACTAATATATCTTAAAGCCCTACCCGTCCTAAGAAATGTATTAACTTGAAAACCTGAAAACATTAGTGGGTAGTTAATGAATATTGTAAACTTTCATAGCATGAAAATTATCGGTTATTATGTGTTATCGGTCCTAATTGTTTCCGCTTCCTTTCTTGTGAATCCAAGACTATGAACACTACATAAAACTGTTATTAGTAATAAATTAAGACGAACTACAGTGTTAAAATATTATGTACTAGCGTGGGCTGTAAATCGGCTATAATAAAAATAAATGATGCGATGTAAATTAATTCTTTAGGTGAAGATTTTAAAGTTATGGAGTATAAAGGCATAAAACTGAGGAACAGATTTCGTTATGATCTTATTGACGTTTAAATAAAATATATATTGCTCTATGCCGCATCAAATATAATCCAATCGTTAAAATATAAGGCATGTTTTTAATGTAAAAAAAAAAAAAAAAAGCAAATACACAATGATTTATTATTTCCAAATAATTTTATTAGGGTATAACATCTTGGGACAAATTTTGAGGGGAAAAGGGGTTGAATTTTTCGGTCGATTACAAAAGTTCATTGTTAAAAATAATAAACCAGAATATATATCGAGTTTTATTAAGTAATATTTGATTTACAATATATATATATATATATATATATATATATATATATATACATCAAAATTTGTACCTTTTTTGTGTAACTTTAAATTTTTAAAGTTTAATAAGATCTGGTCTGCGTTAATGCCTGATACATCTCACAGCTAATTAAATTAACTACAGTCCGTATGATGGCAAACATTAATCAATCCATATTCTGTTTAATAATACAAATGGCTTTTGACATGTTTGGACTGAGGTGTTATTATATATAACGTTTTCTCAAGCGAAAACAGAAACCATTTAATATTTTCTTATTTTTGGCTGGTAAAACACATCACAAACTATGAGTATAAATTGTTTATATGATACAATTATAGAATACAGGCTATAATATTTTAGCAGTTTCATTCAATTTCATGCGCTCATTTTAATAATAAATTTGCTTTAAAATAGTTGTCTGAAATTAAGTATTGAAATATGGCATCATTATTATGAAGTAACTATCTGATAGGGGAGAGTAGATTTTATTTTGAATATAAAATTGAGGAAAGCCTAATCATATTCAATAGAGTAATTTAGTTACAATCGACTTGACAAAAATACTGTCAGAAAAAAGCATTACGGAAGTGTCTCAGCGTTTTGCGGGAACTGTAGTGATCAAGCGCCGGGTTGTTTTTTTAGGAAAAGAAATACATTTTTTTTGTCTTGATCCTTGAATATGTAAGCAAAAGAGAATTATTACATAATAATCACAAAAACAAATAAATAAATCCGTTAACTAGCAAATCATTCAATGTTATGATAACAATATCAGATGAAAATAAAAATTAAAGGAATGTTTTAAAAGCGTTTCATGTTTATTTTATTTTTGGTTCACGTATATCAGGGACCCCTCTTTTGTTTCCAGAAACATTTATGAATAAAATATATCTAAAGGTTATTTATAGAACCGTTACATTCAATATATTTATTTATTTATTAGTTCATAATTGTAAAATTATGCTTCTATGATATTCTAAAAAACCTCGCATTCACGTGGAGGCATTCTATATATAATTTATTATAAAATATGCATTTATTCTGGAAATCGGTTGTTAAAATTTTTTTGTTGTACAATGCATCATTTCCAATCCGTAATTATATTCACTTATGCTTTGATACCCAATGAATTAGTGAGTAAATTTAAAAAAAAAGAAAGAAAAAACTGCCCTTAGCCACCTGAAGAAACCTCCAACTTAAGATGCTGGAGCACTTCCCTAATTGTGTTCTCTTGAAGAAGGAGTAGATGAAAAAAAGAAACCAATTGGATCTGTGGCTCCCCTAATCACATTATACCGAGCTTGATCAACTTAGAAGCTACTGCAGAAGTTCGTTAACTCATCAGAACCCTGCCAGGCGTTTAGCCCTGCGCCTCAACTTCTTATGGTATGCCCTGAATCGTTATGATGACCACGCTTATACTCTAAATCTTGGAGGACATACCTTGGTCTCGGTCTGAGGAGTCGTTTCCTCTGTACTGGAGATAGTCCTTCTTCTTCCACCTGGAGTCCTTCAAGAAACACCTCTTTTCTTATCTTGTCCATTTCCTCTTCTTTGGGGACGGCGATGTCTCCTAAGTGTTGCTCTGTAAACATTTAAAAGGTTATAATTAAAATTTTCGTACACATAAAATTTAAAAATAGAAGTAATCAACGCACGCCAATCATGAACTTTGGCATGACAAAGGGCCTAGAATGAGAATGTGAAATCTGCCTTCAGATATCAGATATCAGAACTAAATTTATACCAATCATACACACTAATGAGAAACCTCCTTTTACAATTTTTTAGCCCCACAATCCTTATGGCAGGAAAGTTATGGAGGGGGAAAGAAAAAACAAAAAATATTGTTTTCCCCTGAACAGCTCAACCGATTTTCACGAAAAAAATATATGTTAGCGATTTCAAAAAAAAATTTCAACAAATATTTTTTCCATGAAAATTTGAGTCAAAAAAAGTTTTTGAATTTTTCACAAACAAATTTTTAGGTTATGTTGGACTGGCACACCTCCAATTTTATTTCATTGGAGAGTCCTGTAAATATTTTTTTTTTTAATTTCATCGCAAATCTACCCAACGCTGAAAAATAAAAAAAACAAAATAATTTTTGCTCCTGAACGGATCCACCGATTTTCGCTAATAATTGTTTTCTAAAAATGTTGTTAAAAAACAACCTTTTTTTTTTAGAAAATTTGAGTCAAAACTTTAAATTTTTCTTTTTTTCAAAAATACTTCTTTAGGTTATGTTGGATTGGTGCACCTACAATTTTTTGCTACTTTATTTCATTGGAGGGTCCTGCACAATATATATTTTTTTCAAATCGATCTTAAATGTACCGAATTGGGGGAAGGGGTGGAAACAGCCAGCTATGCTGTGAGAAGTAACCGGTCACGCCTGAAGTGTTAAAATAGAGCTTAAGAATAGAAAAGATCGTAAAGTCTTATTTATTACTTATTTTATTTATTTTAAAAGAATTGTTCTATCTTACAAATGAAAATTTTAGTTTAATATACTTTAATAATGGAATTAAAAATTATAATATATTGTGAACAATGAAGTGAAAGCATCATAAATCTATCTAGCATTCGTTGTTAAAATGATCAAGTATTCCTTGGAACTTAGGAAAAATGGTTTTAATTTCAATCTGCAAATATTAAACATAATAAATTTCCCTACGCTGATACGGCACTATAGGGAGAAGAAAAAAAAATATATGTAAATTATTTAATATTACTATTGGGTTGATGCAAAATTAATGCAGGTTTCCTCTATTGCAATATCTTAATTCCAATTGTGTAAACAAAGCTAATCCTAACATTGATCATTATTATACCAAAACAAACCTTATCTAATACCCTCTCTTTCACCATGAATTTGTTTAGTAAAATCGTTTTGTTCAGTGTGTTCAAAGGTCTTGAATCGAAAATGTCAAAGTGCGATTTTCGTCAAATTTATTTTTACGAATTTAAATTAGGGCGCAGCGCTGCGCAAACGGCTCGTAATATTAATGAAGTGTGGGGTCAGGGGGCTATTAATGAGTGCACGGTGCAGCGTTGGTTCCAGAAGTTTCGCAGAGGAGATTTCGACCTCGAAGACAAGGAAGGTCGGGGCCGTCATCTTGCTCTGGACAACGACCAGCTGAGGTCAAAAGTGGAAGAAGACCCAACCAAAACCACACGAGAAATGGCGGCGGAACTCGGAACTCAAAAATTGCAACGTCTTTGCCCAGCATTGATGAATCGGAAGGGGCCGATCCTGCTCCACGATAACGCCAGACCACACGTTGCACAACCAACGCTTCTACGACTGCACGAGTTGGGCTACGAAGTTCTCCAACATCCGCCTTATTCACCTGACCTCTCTCCTACAGACTTCCAATTTTTCAGGCATCTGGACAACTTTTTGAGGGAGAAAAATTTTCAAAACCAGGACGACATTGAAAATTCTTTTCGTGATTTCATTGAGTCCAGGGATTCGGATTTTTTTTCTGGTGGAATAAGAAAGCTTGTTGAACGTTGGCAAAAGTGCATTGATTCAGATGAAAATTATTTTGATTAAATATATATATGGTTAAAGTAAAGATATGGCGTATTTACAATACCTACTAAAAACCTGCATTAATTTTGCATCAACCCAATAGTTTTGTACTTTAAATTTCTGAATTTACTCATAAAAATCTCAAATCAATTATAATGGTTTTGTAAAAGATTAAGTGGTTTTCATTTAAAGTGTTATAGGAGATTTTACCATTAGTCCCACAATGATATTACTGTTAATATACTTTTGTTTTGTTTTGAGTGTTGGCATGATTTACCATAAGAAATTGTTAACTTTAGATTGTTCATCAGCAACTTAGGTTTAGACATGAGATAGGATCCTCATTGTCAGAATTATTGTGGTTTTGAACCCAGTAAATCCAGAAGACCAGCCGAGGACATGAGGACAATGGACCAAGTTGTTAAGAGGAGAATGCTCAGTTTTACGATTTCCGAGGAGCTTTGTCTAACCAACTCCGCCGCAGATTACCTGTTTGGTCCTTATCTCTAGCGTTCTACTTTTTATTGCCGTACTTTCATGAGTACTTCACTTGCTTCGTCCGTGAATGTTTATTAGAAATAGCTAAATTTGTTTAAATGCCAATGCCAAAGTTAACAATAATTATTTAAAGTACCGTATCAGTTTTTATGATCATTTTCGGTATATTAAGGAGAAATATAAATTTTTTCATTCACAGTTTGAATGAAGTTTTTGAACATTCGATTTTCTTCATGATTACGCACCATAGCGCCTGAATCTATTTCTTGTATGACGTCTACAAACTTATAAATAACTAAGCGGGTATGGGAACCTGAAAGTGCAATATGGCTCGCTATTAGTGAAGGGTTTGGGTTTTTCCGAATCCGATACTTAGGTCATTTCTCCCAAATAATGAATTCCAAATCTTTTCAATGCATTTCTTTAATACCAATGGGCAAAACACATGTTCATTTATTTTTCTTAGTTTTTCTTATTCAGTTTGCTTGACTGGAAGATTTAGAAAGTAAAAATATTCTGCATTAATTTTTATGTTACCCAATATTCCATGTGAAATACCTTCGATGACATTAAGTACTAACTATTTTTTTTAAATAATAATAAAACTGAAATTTACTCCCAGGAAAAAAAAAAGAAAAAGGGGAAAAATAAATATCCTTATTGGTTACTTTTATATGTTGGCTACGGTATATTTAGTACTGATCTAGAACAATAAACATTAAATGAAATCATGGTATATCATAACAGTGGTCAACAACAGACTAATCAAACTAAGACGAGCAACTAAAAAAAATATCACATAGCGAGACCGTTTAAATTTTCTTTTTGAGTTTTCCTTATTTTTCTCCTATCTTTGTATTATTTCTACTTACCGGTTTTTCTTTTTAGGAGCTCCTTATATTTAGAGGGAGGTAATAAAAAAAACATTTCGGACAGGGGACTTGATCTCCCGAAGATTTTTTCAGCATTTAAAGACTCCATTTAACAGACAAATTTGCAAAGAGCTCTAATTACCAGTGGTTAAAATATTAGTTTGCTGTAGCTCATTTGTGGTCTACTAATTATAACTTTTTTATAGGTTATTGATTATGACAACCTTTGATATAGTTAGATATTTATTATATATTTAAATGTAGTGACTTGTATAGTTGTTTTTAAATAGTTGACGCATCAAGTTTTATAAGTTTTTTGAAATAATAATTATAAAATAATGGTGCTATTGTATGTAATTAAATAAAATAATTTAATAATTTAATTTTCTATTAATTTGTATTATATATGTAATTTATTTGAGTGAATGAATTTATTTTAAGGTTCTTTTTTTTTTATAAAAAAATTATCGATATTTTTCATGAAGAATCCTTTTATTTATTTATTTTTTCTTCTTCTTCTTTCAGCCTTTTTCAAGGCGATTTTCAAGGATTCTACTAATATCATTTATTTTAAAATTAAAAGAAACGTATGAAAGAAAAAATAAAATAAAAGGTTTGTTGGGTGAAAAATATGTATCATTGTTTTATATAAAAAAGAATCTAAAAACAAATTTTCTATATTCGATGTGAGTTTTATTTAAAAAACAATATGTTAAATATATATATATATATATATATATATATATATATATATAATATTAATTTCTGAATGAAAACTTCATCCTTCATTAGTTTATAATTAGTATATTTGATACTTTTGGAATAATATTATTGTTTTTCATTGATAATTATAAATTGCAATAAAATATACAATTCTTTAAAATTAAAGGACTGTACTGCGTTCCATAATTTTGTATTCTGTTACTTATAATATCATTTATAAGAATTTTTAATTTTTATCAATTTTGTTATAATGTAAACATTTTTTTTCGGCGAATCGTGCTCTCCACATATTTTCTTCTAATAGATTATGTGATTTGATTGTTTATATTAAAATGTTTAGGAATATATTTATAATTTTAGACTCATTTTTAAACTATGTGTGTTTAGCACATACTTCTATTAATAGATTGTTAATGTTTCTTGTATTGAAGTAATAGTTTAGAGTATTACAGCGATAGATATTGATTTTTCAATAGTTTAAATAATTTTCTTACTATTTTAAATTTACTTTATCCTATCGTCAAGACATAACCTAGAATTGTTACGACTTTTTGTAGTATACATTCAGTTAATTTTTTTTCGACCCCAATGTTTTAGTATACCTTTAAGATATCTGATTGGGCACTTAGTGTATTCAATAAAAGTGGAGTGGTAGAGGGCGTTGTATTCAATAAAGGATTTGGCCGACTCCCAACTCGTGGACTCGGACAGGGATTGAGCAAGCCCGTTGTCAATATTGCCTCATCGAGCAGGGCTTAATGATGAGGGGTGCTCCAGGGTGACTTCATCAGGCCATTTCTTTCTCTTATTTCATAAATCTCCTCCAAAGCTCCTCTTCCATTAGTTCTTCCTTTCGAAACCCTAATTGAAGTCAGTTCTTCTAAATATCCTTCTTCGTGACGCTCAATAACTCTTATCTTCTGGTACAATCGTAAGGGGTATTATGGACTCTAAAATGCCAGGCCCTTTAAACTCCTTTAGAATTTTCAGTGATAGCAATCTTAAGGTTTTTCGATAATTATGATTTTGTTTTTTTCCTCATTACTAATTTAATGATTTGTTGTTAAAACTCTTGTTTTTTACTTGACTTACATTACTATATCGCCAAGCCCGAGACTTTAAAATTACATATTTATAGTATTACTTTGTAATTAATTTTATTGTTTAATTCAACTCTCTCTCTTTCTCTCTCTCTCTCTCTCTATATATATATATATATATATATATATATCAACGTTTCGAGAGGTCTAACCGGAAAGGAGAATGAGCTTGCGGAGGAGGTTAAGAGGGCCAAGGTGGATCTGCTTGGAATAACCGAGACTAAGAAGAAAGGAAAAGGAGAATTTAAAATCCAAGATTACACAATATTATATTCAGGGGTCAACGTGAATGAAAGAGCGGCTGGAGGAGTTGGGTTTTTGTTCCATAATGACCTGGCTACAGTAATAAAGGCATGGAAGTTTGTGAATGACCGAATCATGGTGTTGGACATTGTGGAGGGTGATAAAGTTAATTCATTCATTGTCGCCTATGGACCGAATGAAAATGCAAGAGTGGAAGAAAAGGATTCCTTTTTTAGTTCCCTACAAAAAGAAGTGGATGACTGCGAGGGCACTCCCACAGTCTTGGGAGACCTGAACGGCCGAGTAGGCTGCGAGCATGAAAGGTGGCGTGGAACGTTGGGAAGGTACGGTGAAAACTTTTTAAATGATAATGGAGAGAGGATTCTGAATTTTTGTGTGGCAAACGATTTTACAATTGCAAATACACTGTTCCCACATAAAGAAAAACATAGATACACCAGAGAGGAACCGGGAAGGAACGAAAGATCCCTAATAGACTATGTTTTGGTAAAGAGAGAAGAAGTCAGGGATCTGTGTGATGCGAGAGTCAAAAGGGGTTACGAAATCGGAAGTGACCATTATCTACTATTGGTAAACAAGCTATGGAAAGAAGGGAAAATACAAAGGAAACACAAAAATCCTACCAAAAGAATCATTAAATCGTACCGCTTAAAGGAGGATGAAATGGCAGAATATTACCAAGAGGAAATAGCTAGAATGTCACTAGATTGTAACAGACCATGGGATAGCGACGACATAGAGGAGAGCTGGTCAGCTTTTAGAAAAATCGTCCTAGATGCATCAAAACTGGTCTGCGGAGAGAAAAGCATCGGAACCTATTTTAAGAGAACAGATTGGTGGAATGAGGACGTGAAAAAGGCTATTCAAGAAAAGAAGACAGCCTGGAGAAACTACCTCAGCCAAAAAACCCCAACTGCGTATCAGACATATAAAATCAGGAGAAGGGAAGCCAAAAGAATAGTAACTCAGGAGAAGAGAAGATCCTGGGAGGATTTGGGTCGGAAGCTGGAAGAAAATTCAAGAGAAAACCAAAAAGTCTTCTACGGAGTGCTCAAAGAAATGAGAAAAGACCGGCCAACTACCCTGAAAGGAATAAAAGATAAAAAAGGGAACATCCTATGGAAAGAGGAGTGCATCATGGAAAGATGGAGGGAATATTTTAAAGACCTGCTAGAGGGGAGAGAAGTTGAGGCGTGCCTAACCCGGAACGATGCAGAGGAAGTTTGGGAGGAGGAAGACTACATCAGTGAAGAAGAACTCCAAGATGCAATCGAAAAGACAAGACTAGGCAAGGCAGCTGGACTCGATGAAATTACTCCAGAAATGATTAAGTACATGGGCAACAAGGGCCAAGAGATGTTCCTCCATCTTTTAAACATCGTTTGGAAAAAGAAGAAAATTCCTAGAGACTGGGAACTAGCGGTGATTGTGCCCATCTACAAAAAGGGAGACAATAGAGAATGCAGCAACCATAGGGGAATATCCCTTCTCAGTGTGCCTGCAAAGATCTACTCCAGGATCCTAGAAACAAGAGTAAGGAAAATTGTCGATTGCCAACTAGGAGAGGAACAATATGGCTTCAGGAATCAGAGAAGTACGCAGGATCTCATCTTCACGATGAGACAAATAACAGAAAAGACTGTTGAAAAGGATAAAGAGCTCTCCATCTGCTTCGTAGACCTCCAGAAAGCTTTTGACAGAGTGTAGAAAGAAGATATAGAGATGGCACTGTCAGAGCGGGGTGTAGACCGTGGAACAACCTTGGCGGTGATGAGTCTCTATAAAAAGATGAGGAATGTGGTCAGAACCAGAAACCACATTTCAAAAGAATTCGAGACGGCATTGGGAATAAGGCAAGGCTGTAGCCTGAGTCCGTTACTTTTCATTATTGTTCTGGACTTGGCACTAAGGAGAGCCAAGCCTATAATGAGGAAATTCCAGGAAGACGTATGAGACCCGCACAGAGGGAAAAAGGCCCAGAGGAAGACCCCGCATCTCCTGGGAGGACGGTGTAAAGGAAGCATGCAGGAAGCGTGGGATAGACTGGAGTAGGAGAGTGGAGTTGGCACAGGATAGAGACATATGGTCCAGACTCTACAGGCAGGATCCTCACACCGAACATCGGTAGAAGAGGAAACGATTATGATGATGATGATCTACGTTTCAAGGCTTTGTCCTCATTTTCAAGAATAAAAATAATTTTTATAATTTAATTCAGTGGACATATATTATATCATACTTTTTTTCAAAAAATGTATACATTTTAATTTAAATTGTCATTAAGAATTTATATCACATTTATCCATAATTTACATGTTATGATTTTTCTATCTATTTATATATACAATTTTTTTCATTATATAGCTTAATGCTGCCTTTCCATTGGATATCTATTAGCTCACTGTTTCATTTGTTCAAAATTTTTTACACTTATGGGCTGTTATATTTTTTTATAAATAATATCTGTATGATGTGTTCCCAGATCTTTTTATATCTGTTTTGTAATTTATTGTTCCATTATTATTTTTGGTGATTTGCATGTATGTTGAAAATGGACAAAACCCCGAAACGTTGGTAAAATATAATTGAATTTGAAAGGAGTAAATTATATTATGGAAGTTAGTAATGCTTTTGTGAATATGAAAAAATAAAAATGGAGCTTCATCAAGTATTATAAATGAAAGGAAACTATGTTTAAATAGTTTTCATTAATAGAATACAAGAAACAACATTTATTTAATTAAGTTAGATCATATGTTTCGTTATTTCTTGATAGTTATACTGTTAGGATTTGTTATGTTACGGTTATCGAATTAAAAGTGTGTTACAATATTTCAGCTGTTCTTATTTGAAAAAAATATTATAAAAA
Source organism: Piezodorus guildinii (assembly GCA_023052935.1). Classification (NCBI taxonomy): domain Eukaryota; kingdom Metazoa; phylum Arthropoda; class Insecta; order Hemiptera; family Pentatomidae; genus Piezodorus; species Piezodorus guildinii. The sequence continues at coordinate 62,047,162 of CM041297.1, forward strand.
AAATTGAAACAGCAGCTATTTAGAGACGCAGGATTTTTTAAGTTTTTCTCGTAATTTTAACACTTTATCAAATACAATTTTAATAATTTATTAAATTAATCAAAATTTATAATTTTGAAACATTGTAATAAGTTTTTAGTTTTTTTTGTTTTGTTTATTAGTTTGACCCCATACTTTTTTTAATTTCCATAACAACAACTTCAATATTAATAATATGTTCAATAATTAATATTTATAAAAAATAGTCATTAACCGTTGTAATTTTGATTGTAGTTACAATAAGTTGTAGTATAATGGACGTTGCCCGCCATCTTAGGAACCTCTAAGTCTAACGACGCCGGTTTCAATCAGTCCCGGTGCGATGAAATTCGTGACGGCCCTTCGTAATGAATCTAGATCTCCACTCTGGATAGAATAGGTTGGTTATCCGCAGAATAATTCGTCCTCATTGCCATAATTAGAGTTGTAAATAACAAAAAAAATAAAGATTAAATTTAAAGTTGTATTGTTTTTAAATTTCTAAAAAATAGCTTTTTTTGATTTGTCATTAGCTGTATAATCTTTATTCATATTACGTCACCGTGTGTCTTAAACTTTCTTTATAGTTTATACTTTGCTTAACAATTTTTGATCGTTTCTATAATAAATTATTCATATTAATCATGTCTAATTTATGTACATTTATACACGTTTTAAAAATAATATAGTCTAGTGTTTCGTATAAAAAAATATAAAAATTATAAGATATTTAGAATTGAAAGTATTCTTACTGTGTGTGTTTTGGTTCAACTAACATTGTAAATTAAGAAAGTTATAGTGTTTATGTTGCTCCTTCCAGCATCTGTTGTAGACCTCATCTGCATTATCGACCGATAGAAATTTATTGCCTTGGGATATTGTGCCTCGTTGAAAGAGAATCATATTAGCTTAATATGCGTTCCAAACATGATTTGTATGAGTTAAGAAAAAAATAGGTCCCATAAAATCGTTTAAAGTCATAATAACATTTATTTATTAAATAAATTAAGTTTATGGATTTTTTTTTGATGAATGAGTGTATAAGATTCTAACAGGTGACAAATTTTGTAAGTGCTACGGTCGCAGTTAACAAAAGTACTACCATCTTTTATTCGATTGCGGCAAACTGGACAGACATCGACATCAACTGATCTCTACAGTCCTGTTCAACGGGTACCCAATGACCGCCTTCGAAGTGGTACCTAATCAAAAAATATTTTTCAGAATTTGATGTATTTGTGGATAGGGTGCACAAAAGCGAATTAGAAAATTAAAAATAGAATGACTTCTAGATGTTTTAAATAGCGGGCTGCTAACTTCAAGCATTCTATATGATTTACATAAAACTCTTGTAAATAATTCATTATTATGTTTATTTATTTTTTCACGGCTTATTTTCATCTTCATTAAATTATTTTACTTTTTTTAAACCACATTTTTTTTTTATTTGATCATTTTAACTTAAGTCATGTTATGTAATAATAATACGCGTCGTATCACGAGATGGTACGTGAGTAAAAAAAATGGAGAACACTTTCATTGCTGTTTTATTTATTAATTTTTTTCTTTATTTACTAAAATATTAAATATCGCTTTTATTTCGTTCACACCCACATAACCAGAACCTTACGATTGAACAAAATATTAGTTCATTTTTCAAAAATAATATGTAATGAAGAAAGGAGTAGATTTCGACTCAGTCGCGTTGCGCTTTGCTATCAGTTCTTTAGCACTTTCTTCTTTTGAATAAAGGCTCTTTTTGTTTATTTAAGAAGGGGACATTTCTTTGGTTGAATGTAAATTTAAGATAGTGTACAATTTCTTCATTGCAATTGTTGCTTTTAGTATTTTTTAAAATAATTATTCAAATCATATTATCCAGTGGTGAACGTGATGATTTTTAACGAGTCCAGTGAAAAAAAGTAATGTTTTAATTTATATTTATTGAAATATACTGGGTTATGGATTACAATCTATGTCTATTTGATTTTTTTTTTTTTTTTTAAATTCTTTACTCTGGGACCAAGTCCCCTTGGTCTAGTCTCTTCTAACTGAAATATTGAAGTAATCCAATAACTCTATAAATCATTGTATATACACGTGGAGCATGTTATATATTAACTAAAATTATTAACTAAGTGGAGTACTTATTAATACATATACTTATACAATAAATACCTATATTTATAATGGAACGGAAGATTGTGACTCGAATAGGTAATGGAAGAGCTGATGTTTGAAAGAAAAGAGAGAGGCGTTTTTACGGATAGAGATAGGCATGGAATTTCAAAATAATTAGGAGCGAACTAGAAAGGATTAATGAAAGGACGCAGCTCTATGTGATGGAGTATAAATATTGATTTATTGGGTTCTAGTATCCAACGAATGGATTTCCGAGCGGAGGGTGAGGAGTTCAGTTATATAGGAAGGTTTTCTATTTTTTAAGGTTTAGAATAGGTAAGATACATGGAAATATTGCCGTCGAACAGGAAGATAAACCCAATTTAACTCGATGTAATAGGCAGAAATATGGTCTCGTCTACGGGCTCCAAAAATAAATCTAATAAACCAATTAATTAGACGTTTTAATTTTATTTCCAGTTCATCGGTAAGTCCTCCATACACCAGGCAATCGTAGCCAAAGTTGGGAAACATAACAGAAGAAACAAGTAGCTGTCGGGTTTTTTAATGGTAATGATTCACGGAATCTATAGAGCTGTTTAAGTATATAAATGGATTTTCGGGATATTTGAGATATACGGTTGTCCCAGGATAAATTTTAGTTAGTTTACTCCGAGGTTTTTAACAGTTTTTTGAAATTGGATATATGGACCTAATTGATGAAGAGCAACGGGTAGTATGGAAGGGAGTTCAAGGTTGGTTTGGAACCAATGAGGATTGCTTTGGTTGACCTGCATTGAGCTGTAACTTGTTATTTGTCCATTGACAAATTTGATCTATATGATTTTTAACTTTCTGGAGTGCCTCTATGAGTTGGAAGGGTGAAAAGAGAAGTAAATTTGAAGATCATGCGTAAAGATGGCATCAATAATTATGGATGGAATCGGGTAAATCATTAATATAAATCGAAAAAAGCGTTGGTGAAAGGGAGGAACCTTGAGAAACACCACGTGAAAGAAAGAGAGGAGATAAGGGGAGTTTTGTCTGGGATGACTAATGTCAGTGAACGATGGGATGAGAAGGAATGAATCCTTTTTGTGGCACTACTGGATAAGGACAGGCTACGGAGTTTGTACAGTAGAATATCATGATCAACGAAATCAAAGGCTTTTGAAAAATCGAATAAAATCAGAACTGTATTTTTGTACTGATCTATTGAAGACTTTATGTTCTGGGCGATTCTTAGAAGTGCGGATTGGGTGGAATAGCCATAGCGAAAATCTGATTGAGAAGGGTATAGAATAGAGTTTTGTTCTATGTATGTGGAAAGCTAGTGTTGGGCTAATCTTTTTAACGGTTTAGATAAGTTTGAAAGAATGAAAATAGGTTTGAAATTAAAAACTGCTCGAGGTTTTCGACTATTTCAACACTTACTGGACAAACGCTCAAACCTTCCACTTAAGTACAAAAGACTCATCTACATGACTATCGTAAGACCAATATGGCCTTACGGATTGGAGATTTAGGGTTCTACTAAACCATCAAATTCTTCTCGTCTCCAATCCTTACATTCAGAAATCCTTCGAAAAATCCTCAATGCTCCTTATTTTGTCTCAAATAAACTCATCCATAAAGACATTAATGTTCCCTAAGTTGTTGACTTGGCCCGAACCAGGTACCACTCCTTTTATGACAAACTCCATTCCCACTCTAACCCCCTAGTTTTCAATCCTTGCTTAGTCTAAAAATCCCTGATAATCCTCCGAGGCGTCTGAAAAGAAGATGGCTCCGAGACCTTCTAGTTTAGCATAGTCTTTGGGGAGCTGCCAATGGGTAGTATCCGTACATATGAATCATGTCAACATATCTTGTATCACATTTACTAAATGTATTTTATTATACAGTTGTAAATACCAATAAATATATTAAATGAAAGGTTGGAATTTGAAACGTTGGATGAAGAGGAAACACTTTGTTGAGAATATTTTAATTAAGACAACTAGGAAGATGTGTTGAAAGGAATGGTGTTGATGTGTTATTATTAAGTGTTGAATTATTTCGAACGTCAGTTGATTTATCAGTCCCATTGTTGAAGCTGTAGATGACTGATAGTATGTACATGGGCTAATGAAAATTGTGAATCTTATAGCGAAGCTACTAAAGAATAAAGAGGAACCTTTTGTAATTTTCATTATAATTTTAACTCGATTTATCGACAACGGACACTGGTCTACATCGATTATAACGTGGCAGGTTGGTCCTGACGTGTGGGCCATACTAATAGGGCGCTAAGAGAGCTGAAATACTGCCTCACAGATACTGCGGTCAGATAGAGGTGGCTGTATAACTGAATTATATATCGGTCCCATAGACCAGATAGCTGCGGTAAAAATATATTTGTTCTGTCATAAATCCGGGGTGCGCTACGTGCGGTCGTATAAATCCTTTTATCCCACCCGCTCTCGGCGGGTCCTGGGGGCAGTGCTTCGGCTTAAAAATAAAATAATAAGATTTAGAGAGGAAAGATCGATCCCAGTTTTTAGCAAGTTCGGTAAACATAGTAACTTTTAATCAAAAATTTATTTATTATTGATGTTCACTCTCTACTCTTGATAATATATATAGTTTTTAAGACTCTGGAGGTCCATTCTGTAAATATACAACTATATTTTGGCGAAGTTTGGAAATTTTATTTTTATGTTTTCATGGTTTTTCGTGAAAAAACATAATTTAGAAAATGCATAGAATAGTGAATCTGATACTACCCTTAACAAAATATTATTCCTTTCAATAACTATTCACTGCATTTCATTATAATATTCAGATTATTTTTAATGATAATATTATTCATTAATTGGGACGTTCATTTCCGAATGGTGCTATAAGGTACTATTATAGGAAATTTTACAGGACACTCAAAAATCTGTCCTTAATTTACTAGTAATACTATACCTCTACAACCCATGAACGATTCTTGGATTCAGTCCTTACAGAGATTCTACTGTTTCACGACCAACGGCAGAGCAAGGAGGTGATTGAGCCTAGCCGTCAGGTTATCCCCCCAGGGTCGCTTCACGGCTGAAGTAACACAATAAATAATTCTGCCACTACTGGAGTTTGAACCCGGGACTCGGAGTACAATAGAATAGTGTTCTATCAACTAGACCGTGCTGCTCCTATTAATTTATTTGTATATTAACCAAATATGTATTTGATTATTTTCAAATACAAATATAGAATAACTTATTTCCTATATGAATAACATTGTTTTTACTTTCTTGAAGGAAATATATTATATTTTTTTGGAACGAATTGTTTTGGGTGTAACATATTTCAATAAAAATAAACGGTTACAATACAAACTCTTCATGATACCAATTTTCTTAAAAATATCCTTAAGTACCTTTTGGAAATCAACGTCTCAATCATTGACAGTATTTTGTGTAATGCATTAATTTTTCACTACTAGAGTAATCAACGCTCGCAAACATAGTAAATTAGAAGGCTGTCGATTCCCTCCATCATCTTACTTTTAAAATTAAAAATTTTCTCTATTCATCTCGCTTTTTTTTTTTTTTTCTTCCGTTTTTTTTGTATGTTATAAATGAAAACCATTTCAATAAAAAAATGTTAATTTAATATAATGGGTATAGATTTATGTGTGTCTCTATGTTTTTTCTAAACCCGCTCCTCTCACTAATCTATATTTATTAGGTTATTTATATTTATTTTATACGACTATCATAAAATATAAGTATATTTTCTTCTGCCAATTATCTTTTATGTTATTTTCCCTCAGTGTTCGAGGATTACCTCTATTTTCTTCTTCCGCTATCGACTTCGGTATTGACTTGACTATTTACAAATTAAAAAATAAATAAAAAAGATTCCAAGAATCAGTATTCTCTCTAATATTTCAAATAATTTAATGTGGAACATTGGATTTCCAGGTGACAGCTTGATTGAATACTTGTAGCTGCCTCATTGACCGTTCCAGTTTCCGCCTTGAAGCGATCACAACTGTAAGTAATATCCTACTGTATCATAAATATATTTATTTCATATATGTTTTTATTGTATATTTCATGACCACGATAAAGAAAAATGATATATTTATTGATTGAACCTCACGACTATTAAAAACTCGTACCTTCACATTCATATTTATCTACAAAAAGTTTATCACTTTATTACACATTTATGAACGTGCTTTAAGACCGTTTTACTTTATTCGACTCCGTATCTCCATTCAGAGTTAATGGTTGCATAACGTGTTCTAGAGTAAGAATCTTTAACTGGAATAAGGCTTGAGGGGAATAACATTAATTCATATCCCGATAGACCTACATAATATATTATGTAACCTTTATAATCTTTTTTGAATGGACTGGTAATGTGTAGGATTTGTTTGTTCATTCATAATTATTTTTATAAATCAATCTTCAAAACTGTTGGATTTACAAGTTTTTTGGTTGCAATAGCTTTGTTTTGTTTTTTGAGGAGGAGAATGATTTCGTAGTTCAGATTTACAAAATAGCTAAGATGATAACAGAACCCAACTATTACTCTAGAATATTGGTGATTCGATGAAATATTAGCTAGTTCCAAGGACACTTTTTGGATAGACCCATCGTAGATCGTGGTCTAGGATTCTCACGCTTTGTCTCCGTTGCGGAGGTCAGAGGTCGCTATGCTTGACCTCTCGAGGAGATTTCGGCTGTTAGTTGCGGACCTTGCTGTTGCAGGTTGCCAAAGCTAAGGACACAGGCAACTGTAACGACCGTAATATCGTGACATTTTTCTCTTACAAGAGTCGTGGTACGTTGGCACTTGAATGAACAAAGGAGTTTCACGAAAAGTCTTCACAATCAAAGCGAGGAACAACCATCGCTTAACTTAAATAACGCCAAAATTAACTTCACGTAGAAATTAGCTTATCCATCGACTCGTATATAATAAATTGGTTTCAGTATTTTTGTGCGGATACCAATTTGAGAACGTAGTTTGAAATTATATATTACTTGCGACTCGCCTTTGCTTCGCGCGGGTGCAATTTAAATGTTGTGTTGACGAATTAAGAGTTCATCACTTTGTAATTATGAGTTCAACGTAACGAAAAGTGCATTTAGCAAAAAAAATATTATGTTTATTAAATAAAGTCTCTTCATCATTAAATTTAATCATCGGCAGAAATTAGAAACATAAATTGGTCAAAAATAAAAAATTGGGTTAGTTTATTTGTTTTTTTATGTTAAACGGTTCCTTTTTTATTCGGTTTATTACTATTTTATATTGCAAATGAACTTTTTATAAATACACATTAAAAGTTAATTTAGTTTCCATGGGAGTCTCATTTAGTTTACAGTGAAATATATGTCTTTATTAAATGATCTAAAACATCAAAGTGAAATAGGAGATTTAGTTAAAACTAAATAATGCGAATATAAATATGTCAAAATATCAATTTCGTAAAAAATGTCCTTTAGTACCTTTTGGAAATCAACGTCTCAATTACTGTCCTAATCCTAAACATTTATGCTGTTCTCCCCAAGGTAGCCGTCAAGACCAAGGGTGACGAAATGTTAGATTATAGTAATATATTTATAAACATTAGCTAATATAAGTATTGAATACAAACCTTGGTTTTTAAACTTTGCTTCTAAAGTTAAACTATACTATATTTCAAAATGTATAGAGGGTTTAACTTCAACACATTTCGTATTGAGTTTTTAACAGCCGAAGAAACAGCTATTCGATACAATGGTGACCGTGCAACGGTATCCGAAATTACTTTTAGTTGGTAATGATCGGACCAATGACAATAATCGAACACATTAATCGATTAGTATCGCTCAGGTGAGTTCCATAGAGCTTATGTGGGCTGCGGTCTTTCAACATATTCCCAAATCCTACAGACCTAATTCCATGATGTTTTTTTTAGTCCATTTTTTTCTTTTTCTCGGGCTTGCCACAACTTATTGATAGAATATATTTTTTGTTTATTGACTTATATTTACAACAGTGCCTGAAATATATATATATTTTTTTTGCTATTGAATTGACCGTTTTATTTAATAATACTAACTAAGAAGTCGTAAATTTCTCAATCTATCATTAAAATAATTAAATTGGCTGTAATTTAGAGTATTTTGAACATCAACTTAACATATATTACCATTAGTCAAAATTAAAAACCTTGAAATTTGAGTTCTAAGGTTCTACAACTTGAAGAATATTCTATGCGGTCATAACTCAATTACCTTGTACCTGACCACCGTAACAAAATAATGCTTTGCGGTCGCGTTGAATACATAATGATTTACCTCCCGAAAATTCTCCTGTTATTTTAAAAAATCTAATTAGACACGTTACTACACAATGAAGATTTAATACTTCATTCCTTGGGGTACGGTCTAATTTTTTAAACGCAATATGTTGTTATTTTCTAATTACGAAAAGTAGATATTGTCTATTTGGGCATAATATCAATGTAAAAAATTTTGAAGGGGAGTCATTTTTTTTTTTTTTTGGTCTATCACAAAGGTCCATTATTTAAAATAATAAACAAATTGATGAAATGAGTGATAATCTACTCTATAACAATCATCGTGAACAATCGTGTGGACTTTGAGAAAACTACGTGTACAATGCACATCCTAGAGCCTACTTGGTCTATCGCACCAACTAAAAAATGTATTTCTTTGTTCTTCACAGGTAGTTCTTTCCAACAGGCGTCCGGGAAGAAACGAATTAATCACATTTTAGAGCCCTGACTATCAGCAAAAATATAAACAAGCTAATTTACATAAATGTATTTGTCAAGAAAATATTATTTAATTTTATTATGTGAACTTTTTAATTAGTGAGGCCTCTGGAGTATTCAGAAGGTTACACAACGCGGGATTAGGGGGCTTGTATCGTTTCAGTATAATTGAGTTGATGGCATCGCGGCAATTCAAATGGGAGTTTAAAGTTGTTGGGCTCATTGAAGAACGAATCCCGAAAACGTTGGTATGAGCTGAACCGACAGATAGGCGTCCGAAAGGTTGGCCAAAGCGTCGATGGGAGGATTGTGTTATGTCTGTTCTCGGGGGCTCGGACTTAAACAGTGATCGTTGGATGAATGTGTGTAGGCAGTATTTAGTGTTATCGGCATGGAACCTTCGGATTCGGTAAACCTATTATTGTTATTACTTTTTAATTGGATGGATCTAAATATGATATGCGGAAAACTGTTAAGGGTGTTCTGCTAAAAATAATTATGTTCAAAACTATATGAGGCACGCTTGGTAGTCAGTTTATTCAAATACATTTATTTCAGCTTGAGTGGTATATGCAGACTAGAATGGCTTTGGTTCAAATTATGTATCCGGTACGATTTTTATTATTTTATGGATTATTAAAGGCTTGGTTAGTTTACTGATGATTCTAATTTTATTTATATACCAAACATTTACATTCGTGGTTTATTTCTGTAACTATTGAAATTTAAAATTTCACGTTGACTTTTGATTTAAATTCTGAGCGTTCGGAAATGTCAATGTGCTTACTTTTTAATCCGGCTGGCTCACTAATTTACATCAGACCTACTCCCACCAACCGCCCTAGACGTAGAATTATTCGAAACTGGAACAAAAGAACAGCATAGTACAAGTAAAAAAAGGGAGGAAAACTCTGAGCCGCTTACAAAAGCTTGCATTAATCCCAGTACAGGAAAGAGTTTATGAATGCAAGTTGGGAGGGCGCTTTACAAAATGGCTCAGATACCTAGGGAGGTAAGATTTTTTTTCTCTCATTTTTTTCCCCACCCCAGAATCATGTCAGAATGTTAATTTTGTTTTTAATTATTCGAGGCAACAAAATATCAGAATTATTATTTCTTTCGTGTGTTTGTATACAATTTTTATCTCCTTTGTGTTGTACTGTTTAGGATGTAGAACAATAATGTTCTGTAGAACATAAAGCCCAATACTAAAGATAATATTCTAAACATGTATTAGTTTTTTTTCGAGGATCCTAATAATAATTGTTTGATTATTAATGAATATTTATTTATTATGGTACCAGACTCTTCAGAAAAATAAACAGGAAATAAATAGTGGACTTTAGAGTCTGAATTTATCCTGCAAGCGTTTTCGGGGGCTGGAGTAGTAGAAGGTTCCTAAAATTATATAGAACCTTCAGGCGCCGAAAATTGTGCAGTATAAACACGCCCTAAGAGTAAAAAAGAACTATATACAATAGAATTGAACAAACAAATAAAATAACTCAAGATATAAATTCTAATAATGATGTGGAATAAAAAATAATAAAATATACTAAACACAATTTTTTTTAATATATAGGTTTTATTAAAAAAGGAAATTACAATACTTCTGAAGTTTTATGAAATAATATAAAAGTTAATCTTAAGTCTATGAAAAGTTAATCATTTCAAATAATATTGGGTTGTAAAATAAGTTTGTAACGTTTTTTTTTTACTGGTGATTTCAATAAAAACTTCAGATTCTTGTAAATATTTGAATCAACTGCATATTACCCATTTGGATCTATTGCATGTTTCTATCATTCAGGTAATGTTTTGAATTTGGCCAGCATTAACAGTTGAAGGCCGACTCGATCACTTAGCGTCTTCCAAGTCAAAATTACCGGTTCAGAAACGGAGCAAACCGCTTCTCCTAAGAAAGCATCATTGCCATACACACTAAATTTTCTTAACTGTCTGTACGGAGGATTTTCTTTTTCGGAAATGAAAAAATATTAAAATGACGAAAATGTATTTCTTTCTCTTCCATTTTGAGCAAGCAAAATGTCACTTGAAGATAAGGAATCCCGGTTGAAACTGATGCATAAAAGCTCCTTAACTAATCCTTTTATAGAATATGTAAACATTATCGACCAAGTAAACATGATTTCATAAACACAGAGAGGATCAAATTGAAATATTAAAAAAACTTATTTTAATACCCAATATTCGGTGTAAATAAATTAAAAAAAATTAAACATATCTATTTGCTTTAATTGTTGATTTTCATTGAAAGTAGCAAACCTACTCGGGAATAAACAGGAAATGGCTGAATAGACGGGATTTAAATGTTGAGAGAGTTTGGGAATCCCGGATATAAGAAGGGATGAAGTTCCAGAAGGATGTAGATCTGATTAAGAATGACCTATTCGAAAGCTGTGGTAGGAAGGGAATGGTGGGACGGTATGTATTTGACTAATTGAATTGAAGGAGATTCAGCATGTAGGATGGGCTGAATAACTTGGTAGAGGAATTACGTAATTAAGCAACTTCAACTATTTGCAAAATCGTGTGACTGACACGTAAGAAACAGTTAAACATTCCTTTTACTTTTGCCTCGAGATCCTCATATGTCTCCGTACAGCAGTTGTCAAAATGGGAAATATCGAGGAACTAACCGTGATCGTACAAGTTTCAATTGGAAGAAGAGGAAGTCAGTAATTCTGGAGTTGTAAGATGAGGAATACACGTATATGACAGATTTCGAAAACGCTTTGTGGAATTTTATTGGATTGTTATTCAGAAGCTGAGTTGGAATAGGTAGAAGTGCTTCAAGGTGGGGTATTTAAACCTTCTACAATTGCCTTAGTCTTCAAAGCTTTCAAATTGAGCTTGTCGTCTGCTGCCCAATCGGCTACTCTATTCAGATCATCTGAGAAAGGGAAGAAAAAGCAATAGCATGTTTTTAGAGAATGGGAAAATGACAACATAATTAAGAGCTGGTTGGCAGAGTTGATAGGGCACTGGACTACTATTCTCCAGGCCTAGTTTTCAGAAGGGGCCGAATAATTATTTATTATATTATTAAAACCACGAAGCGAGTTAAAAAGGCTCTTCTGGGGCTCACCCAGTCTGCATAAAGTGGGTATATTTAATCATTAATATTTTGTTGCATACTTTAAAATAGCTCCAAAATATGTCTTAATACAATACTAAAAGAATTTTTTACCTATCAAAACCTTTCATACAACTAACTTAATGGTATAGATTCTTTAAGGTGAAGGTCAAATTCTATGACTAAAATTGGAGGTTGATATATATTGTGCATCAATATTTAATAAAAGAGTGGTGAAGTTGTATATCAGCTTCCAATTTTATTCATAACTTAATGGCTTTATCGCAGCTATTGATTAAATGAAAAATAAAATATATTTCCTCACCTACCAGTCAATGATTTATATCCTGCTGTTGAAATTTCTTGTTCTCAGAAATCATTTATTTATTTATGTTAAGAACTCCTCGAAGTTGAGTTACTTAGTTTACAAGAAACAACATGCATAAATAAAACTTGTGTTGTTCTTGTGTAAATTTAAATTAATTCCACGCTTCTTCAACTCTCAATATTATCATTAACTTTTCTAGTCTTATTTTAAAAGTTACTTGCATTATCTAAGAATGTTTTCTTTGAGTTAAATTTGGATTCAATGTTCTCCTTGATATAGTAAAGAAATGATCGAATTTTTGATATATTATATAATTTGTCTAAAACTATATTACAATACTTTATGTTCTGAATGACCTAATTTAAAAAATGCTACCATCTCGTGTGGTTCAGATCATTTGAATTCTGACCACGCTGTCATCCTTGAATGAACGATCAATGTTACCTTATCGTCCATCAGTTGATAAGGCACCAAGTAATCAGTGTTGTTCCTCTTGCTATGGTATGTAGATGTCATGGCATCTTATCTAGATGTCATTGGCTTCATAGAGAAACATCAAAACATAAGCGTCTCTGCTAAATATTAAAAATATATTTTTGTTTGACTGAAAACATAATTACCACAAACCACTAATTAATTAAGTATGATACATTACTAATTGGTTGTAATTAGATTGTTTCAAAAACATGTTAATGATATTTAATCATAATTTTACATTATTTTTTTCTATTTTATTTAATTTAAACAAAGAAGGAACCCAAAAAATGATTCATTTGGGTCTTGCCGTGGAAACAATTTAAAAATAATAAAGAACCCTTTTAAACAAATTATTACCTTCAAATTGAATTTTAAGCTAATACCTGCCATCGCTAATGTAAACTCACAAATGCATTTATGTTTTTCTGAACTAAAATTTCTGTTATTGCCATCTTTCTACTGGGGAAATGCTGCGGGCTGAAGCGTCTTCTGGTTTGAACTAGGAAAGACGATAATAAATTGTATTGAACAAGGTAAGCTTGTTACGGATTTTTACTACATTTATGTTGCTTATCAATTCACAACTTGACAAGCATGAGTGTTCTAATCGTTTTCTTCTTGATGGCTTCCCAAGAACAGTTGTTCAAGCTGAAAAGCTGGATGAACTTATGGAGAGAAAGAAGACGAACTTGATGCTATAGTTGATTTCAATATAGATGAAGAAAGTCATCTCGTCAAACGAATTATGGGTCGTTTGATTCATCCACCTTCAGTGAAAGATAATGTTACTGGCTAGCGTTTGGTCAAAAGATGAAACAGATGATAACGAAAAAAACCTCTAAAACAATGCTTCCAGGCTATGAAGAAATGACGAAACCACTTATAGATTATTATTAAAGTATGAGAATTCATTATCAGATAAATGCTTCGACACCAGCCTCTCTAGTATATCCTCTCGTTGAAAGTATATTCTGTAAGCGCATGATCGCTGAAAGGAGGCAGGAAGCTAGAAGAACGGCCTTATTTCTGTGGTAGTTACTAAAATAGGCCTATTTCGATTAAATAGATATAGACTAGACATTGAAAAAAAAACAATGTTCATTCTCCACAATTCCAGTTGCTTGAAAAACATAAATACATTTGTGAGTCTACATTAGGGGCGGTATTAGCTTAAAATAAAATTGAATTTGAAGGTACTCATTTGTTTAAAAGCGTTCTTTATTATTTTTAAATTGTTTCCATAACAAGACCAAAAAATTCATTAATTTTTGGTTCCTTATTTATTGAAATTAAATGAAATAGAAAAAACATCTAGAATTATGATTTAATATCATAAACATCTTTTTAGAAAGGTCTGATTACAACAATGTAGGAATGTATTCTATTTACTTAATTAGTGTTTTTTGGTAATTATGTATTTAGTCAAACAGAGGAAAAAAAAAGACAAATCATAAATATCCTTTTTTTTTACGTTCACTTACCTACATACTTATCAATAATTTATTTATTGGATTTATTGATTTGTAACCTGATAAATTCCACAACCAGAAAATGGACTAAATGATAAAAAATAAGGCTTGAATAAGGATTACGAAGACATTACCTAGTAATACATCCTCCTGCATTAATGTGATTGGTTTAGATTTCCAATCCAATACCCTCAACGCCCACATTTGAATATGGGATTTCTGAATATGGTATTTTTAATTGGATTAGTTTTTTAGGCTGAATCAGATGATACGATCGTAAAACACATTTGCACCTTACTTAGATGATTGATGTTGATACCTAGTCCGTCAATATAATAATACCACGACAGATCTTTTGGATAATAATAATAATAGTTAAAATTCAGGCAGTGATAGGGACTGCCGATAGAAGTGAAAACTTTTTCAAATTCTGGATTTGTACTTGAATTTTGTTGGAAAGAAGAGTACGTTTGTTTGTTTTATTGTTTTAGTATTTTGTTATTATTGTTTTATTTAATTGTAAAACATCATTACCTAGTAGAGTATGTCATCGTAATCTGAATGTGACTGTGGACTGTATGAGATAGTGGTACACATGGCACATTTTTTTTATGGACCTTCCATTCGTTTTAAGGTAATTCGAAAATTTCGGATTATGCTTCATTACCTCTTAAAAAATAAGCTATCGGTTAAATAATTAAATTAGTTGTTTTTGTCGTTGACGTTTTTGCCTGTGTTGATATTTACGACCGACCCTTAATTTTCTCTTCATCTTGAGTTTCGGCATTATAATTCGAATTATTTTCTGTTTTAGAAGATTGATTATTTATGAAAAATTGAAATTTTTTTTTGCCGTTTTTTTACCTTTTTTTTTTTCTCTATAAGACGCTGAATTTTCTCTTTCTCCTTAACGTTATTGATAATTTGTTTGTTGATGTAGAAATTTGTTGATTAGGCTATTGCATAATTTTTCCTATCCCTGTTTCGCTTACACCTAATTTTATTATTTTTCTACTTTGAATCGAAATTTTCAAATGCAACACGATTTTTGGCTCAAATGAGGGGATCTCCCCTCTTTATTTCTTATATTTAATTTAATGAAAAATTAAGATATTTTAAAATATAGTTATCTCTTCGCTAATATTATAAAGATATTTTTTTTAAAGTTCGTAATAATTATTGGAGACATAATGTATGGGGGTGTGTTATCACTCTGATAAACCTGGAACACAGAGATAACCTTAGTTTCTAATGCTAGTAAATAAAAAAACAAAAAAACATATGTTTTAATTAGTAATAAAATATACAAAGTGCTAAATTGAAATATATATTCTTAAAAATTTCTTAAAAAAAAAAATTCGTCGTAAACCTACGACATCCTGCCCTACAGTATCCTTTAATAATATTCCGCTAGTCCCAATTGAACAGATTCGCTATCTAGGATTCATTACTTGACAAAACGACTAACTTGGAATCCGCCCACAAGACTGAAACGACAAGAAACTGCCCAACGCTTTCGCTTACTTCAACACTTACTGGACAGACGCTCTAACCTTCCACTTAACTACAAAAGGCTCATCTATATTACCATCATAAGGCCTATCTGGACGTACGGAGTTGAGCTTTGGGGCTCTACTAAACCATCAAATTCTTCCCGTATTCAATCCCTACAATCCAAAATCCTTCGAAAAATCCTCAATGCTCCTTACTTTGTCACGAACAAACTCATCCATAAAGACCTTAATGTCCCATATGTTGCTGATTTGGCCCGTACGAGGTATCATTCCTTCCATGACAAACTCCACTTCCACATTAACCCACTAGTTTCAATCCTTACTTCCTCTACCATTCCTGACAATCCTCCGGGGCGTCTGAAAAGGAAATGGCCTCGAGACCTTCTAGTGTAGATTACCTAGTGGAGTGTTGCCAATGGGCATATTCTCTTCATGTATATTATCTATATTATGAGCCAATTTACATGATGTATTTACTAATACAGTTGTAAATTTCAATAAATTAATAAATAAAAAAATTCTTAAAATTTCATCTTTAATTTTCAAATGTCATATTTCTATGTTATTATGATCAAGATATTCTTTTTAATTCCGTTTTACTTCGATTTAAATATTGACAAGTTTCGATTTTTCTCTTAGTATACTCTGATTACGTTTTGCTGGAAAGAAAGTGTCAATACGTTTTTCAAACTTTAATTTAAATTAAGAGGTGTGTGTTATTTTATAAACGTTCTCAAAGCACTTTAGCACATTTAAAAATCATATAATAACTATCATCATTAG
Organism: Piezodorus guildinii; assembly: GCA_023052935.1. Classification (NCBI taxonomy): domain Eukaryota; kingdom Metazoa; phylum Arthropoda; class Insecta; order Hemiptera; family Pentatomidae; genus Piezodorus; species Piezodorus guildinii. The sequence goes on from CM041297.1 coordinate 62,063,732, forward strand.
AAATAGAAGTGATCCAAATGTCGTCAACAAAAACTCAACATATTTAATTGTTGGACCTAAGGATAATTTTTCTAATGCTTATTATGTTTATTATTGTCACCGATATTGCTGTATAATCGGACAGAATAACTATTATTCTTTTTATAAACGCTCTATTACTCCAGTAATGTATTTCTTCTTCTTCTTCATGGGCACTACAACTCATCGCTGTGTCTTGGCCTCCTCTAATGTAATGTATTTACGAGATTTTTTTCCCTTTTTTTTTATTTTTTATATTCCATATTTTCGTATATTGTTTCACAGTTTTGTAAATGATAATAAATTTTATTGGTCTCTGGGCCAAACATTTTGTATTATTTTGTCTATTTACTTTACAAGATCGTTATTCTTATGAAACTTAGTTCCAGAATAATATTATTTTCTGATTAGATAGTAATTAGAATTACGGAATTTCTCGGATTAATTTTAATATGTTTGCCTAAACTAATTTAATTTTATAAATAACAATAATATTTATAATAGTCGATTATTAAAATGATATATCATATAAATTATTTACATTTCTAGTGGTTATCTAAACCATATTGAAGTTTATTATAACCCAATAACAAATAGTAAATATCTAAAGTTGCTAAATCGATATATTTAGAACAAACAAACAAAAAAAAAAAAAAAAAGGGTTCTTAATCATCGGATTCCATTATACAAAGATGCAAAAACATGTACTAATAACCATCCTTTATAGTATTAGCCGGGGTATATTAACGCTCTATTTTCCAAGTCGTTTGCACTGGGAGAAGGGAGAGAGGATGAAAAAAAGTCCGCTGATGAAAAAACTTAGGACTCTTTTTTGAACCAACCCACTTTCCCCATTTAAAATCTCTTTAGCTTGGATAGGGTATCGTAAGAATATAAAAGTAATTTGTGATTTTGTGGTGTATGAAGAAGCTCAATGAATACGTTACGTTAGAGCCTATTGGTACTGATCTGCAGGGTGTCACATCATAGGCTATCTTACATTAGCATTAATAGTATTGGAAGTTGTCAATATAAATTAACGTAATCTTAATCGAAATAGTAACGAATGGCTTAAGAAAGATAATTTATTTATTACCACCTGAAAAAAAAAACTCTCGATTCCTAATACGAAAAAATGAGACTTATTGTCAAGTGAGAATGGCATATATGAGAGAAGTTAGTTCAGGGTGCAGTATAAAAAACACACCATTTAGTATAAACTTAAGTTACTGGTGCCGACGTTTCGGTCTAAATTATAGGCCTTCTTCAGGGTGATTAAAGGAGTGAGCGATACAAAAATTAAACAATTGCTTTATTGTTTGAACTCAATCGCCCTGAAGAAGTCTCATAATTTAGGCCGAAACGTCGGCACCAGTAAATTAAGTTTATACTTAATTGCGTGTTCTTTTGACTGCACACGGAAACTTACTGCCTTTTAAAATCTTCTCTGCACAATTTTTATTCCATAAAACTATTTCTTATTGTTATGAAAAGTTCAATTTTCATCTATGTTTGGTACGTATGTTTGTCTTTTTTTATTTCTACAAAAAAAAAGAAAGAAAAAAAAAAGAGATTTCATTAAAAACGTTTTTTATTATTTATAAATAAAAATTAATTTCTAAAAAGTTAAATTACAGCTCTTTAAATCTTGGTGCATTTTATGCAAAAACTCTTTACGTTTCTTTTCTATTTTTATAAGTAATAGGGCAATGAAAGTTTAACTTGTCTATTGGCCGCCATTTTGAAACCAAACGGCTGATGTTTAAGTTGAGCTTCGAATATCATGTGGATAGTCCAATTTCAAGGAAGTGACCACTCTTCCTTAATTTTTTTTAACTTCTTGATCCATTGTACAGATGTATGCATTGCTGAAAATAAAGAACCAATTTTACGTATTTTAGTCTTAAGTTAGCTACATAGCCTTAATGATTTAATCAGAAGGGAGGATCTTATTGATGGTACCTATCAGATTATCTCAGTCGAAGAGAGATAAATATCCTTAACTAGAAGGAAGCTAATTTTTTTCCTTAAGGGACCAATAGGATTGGTCCTAAGGGCAGGTAGATCTAACAGGTGTTGCCAATTATCCAGTGTGTTGCTATCAGCTTCCTGATTGGCTCTGCCGTCTACTTTCGTTTTTATAACAGAACCAATTTCCTGGCCGCCTTCTACCTCTTTGCAATAATAAAGTCTTTTCTCGATGTTTTATTGGTAGGGGATCCAAGTCGCAATATCCTCCATTAGCTGCGGTCCAAAGCATTTGCTGGTCGTTCGTTGGTTTATCTTCCCTCCTTTATTAAGCTTTATTTTCGTATTTATTGCTTTTTAAGTTTTTATGACCTTTTTTTTTCTTTATGATACTTTTTCATTTCCATTTGATGATCAAAACATCTCGATTTTTTATGTATAACCTCATTGATTTTAATTATAGAAGTATATATTAAAGTCGTTTCTAGTATTATTATTTTCAAATGATTCAATTATCCCTCCTATATATTCAAATGTAATTAATTTAAGGAAAACATCAAATTATTATTGGTTAGTTATACTTAGGTAAATATTCTACTTTTTTTTTTTTTTAATGCTATCTGCACTAACTATTGTTGCAGTACTACTTGTTTTGTTTAATTCCCTACCATTGTATATGATAACAGGAATTATGTTGTATACTTCTTTAAATTTAGATATTTAATTAGAAACAAATTTGTATTAGGTAATCCAAAGCTTGAAATTGAAAATTATTTTAATTTTGTTATGAAATAATACAAGCTACATAATTCGAAATTTTCATGTTTTGGTATATTATTTTTAATAACGAACCTTTGTAATCGATTTAAAAAAAAACGAAACAAATTTACTCCCTCTCCCCTCAACATTTCTGGGCTTAAGTTGAGAGATACGTTGAAGCCTAATAACGAATAAAAACGTCTGTCCGCCGTCCGCGGTATTTCGTCGTAACTACTAGACCAACATTTTTAAAATTCACCACAAAATACTAGGGCAAGCAACGGCATGATCCTAATACCTAGACGTTGATATCAGCTGGTTATTTTTAAAATGGCGGCCGATTAAAAGTGATTTAATTCAATAACTGAGTTATTTTTGAAAATAGAAAAAAAATTAATGTAATCAAAAACCGCGAATAATTATAAACGAGTGAAAAAACAAAATAATAAAATTGAAATTTTACCGATTAATACGGCCCTAGCTTCGTTATTTTTGAAGATAGAGATAAATATGTATAGTGTTTTTAGAATCGGTCAAGAGCGATAAACAAATTAATAAAAAAAAAAAAAGGGAAAAATTGAAATCCTGCCTCTATAAACACTGGTAACAGCGTTATATTGAACCTGAATTCATAATAAAAATTTATGTTTTGCTCTCAAATATGGCAGATTTTAGTATTAGGAAAAAAAATCTCTGATAAAAGCTATGTATTTTATTATGAACACTAGATGGTTATTTCCCAATAGGGATTTCATGTTCGGTTTTGTTATATGTAGGATTTATCTGGAAAAAGCTTTTAACAACCTATTGTTATCCAATATTTATTAATTAATAAATCCTGCAAATCAGAACCTGATCTTTTCCACAAGCTATACGAATAATTTTTCAATAACACTATAACTACTTGTTCAATAGCTTATGCAGTACCTCGTGTTATTCCGTTTTTTATTTTGTTTTTTTTCAGGCATAATAATATTTCGACTTTATCCTTTTGCAAGGATGTAATATTTTATGATTAGTTTTATCAAGCTGGGCTTCCTTAAAAATTGTGACATACATAATATAAGAATCGTCCAGTTCAATAATGTAATAACCATGACACATTACCGATATCTGAAAAAAATGGGATTGATAGGTATCCCTGAGCGTCATACGACAAAATATTTTGTGGTTATAGATAAAATCGGTGTCAGGGGTGTCCGTCCACACAGTGCACCATTTATGATATTGTATTCAAGTTCAAAACAATTGTGAAAATTGGTCGTGCCAATTGATTAGTCCCAATTTTGAGTGCGGAACCACGGCCTTCTATGTCCGAATCAATTTCGCCAGAATTGGATACACCGACATTATTTTTATTTTTCAAAACCAAACCTACGATAATCTTTAATGAATGCTCAATCGTTAGAATATTCAGAATTTAAGACGTACTGACTATTAAGGAATAAACTTATTCAATATTAATAATCATATCCAATATTATCAATAAGAGTTATTTAATTGTATGGTTTGTTTATTAATTAACCACATTATGCTGCTGTGGCTAATCGGGGATTCTAGTCCTAAATTTTGTTTGATCAGGTATAGTTAGGATAGGGATAGTTAAGAGCGATATGGATATTTTTATGTCCTTCCGAAGGACGGCGTAACTAGGGATTTTTTTACCCCCAATCCAAAAATTTTAGGACCACCTGCCAAGTTTGAACCCACGACCTTGGTCATAGGGGTTATGCTAGCTACCACACCAGAGGTAACCCCACAATAATATTGTACATTAATATGATAAGATTTATTTATGTCTTAAGCGCTTTTTTCTTGAAATTTTAAAAATATGTAAATTCATAGTATATTGTGATACTTCTGGTTACTCAATTTTGGTGAAAACGTTTACTGTAACTTCATAAAAGCCTTTCTTAAATTTAATTTTAAGTTTCGAACGACTTTCATGTTTACTATAGAATTATTAAACACTGGCCATTTTATGTGATATGTATTTCCATTAAAAACTCAGATTTTAAAATTTCACAACCTTAATACTATCCCTTTGGTATATATATATAATACATAGTTAAGTGTAAGTAAAAAGTTATATATTAAGTTATTAAGAAACATTAGTTGAGTTGTAGACATGATTAAATAACCGTATCTGTGACTGAATTTTATTTTAGGCCATACTCATTTTTTGTAGTATCATTTATTGAAATTTACAACTGTATTAGTTAACAAGTTTACAGGTAGGTCACACTTGACTATTCCGAGGGGTAGAGTGAATTGTCGTGGAATTGTTGTGATCTCGCATTAAACGCGTTCGAACAGTGTAGCCTAGCCTCACGCGTAAAAAACGTAGATATTCGCCCCGGCGTGAACGTCTTAATACATCAAGCCAATCAGCTAACAGAAATACATGAAAAAAAAACATGAAGAGAAAATGCCCATTCTAACCACCACTCCACTGGGTAATCTAAACTAGAATGTCTCGAGGCCATCTTCTTTTCAGACACCTGGAAGGATTGTCAGGAATAGAGGAGGAAGCAAGGATTGAAACTAGTGGGTTATAATGGGAGTGAAGTTTTTCAAGGAAGGATTGATACCTGGTTCGGGCCAAATCATAAGGGATATTAAGGTCTTTTTAATTTTTATATCGAGTAGTACACATATATCATTTTAATTTTATTTTACCTAACCCTTTTCTAAAAAGTAACAAAAAATATTAACGTAATATTTGTTTGTTTATATATTTAACGTCCCTTTTTGCTGGTGTGGCTAATCGGACAATGTAATATTTTATTCTGTTAATTACTTTTGTTATGTTTCCCCTCCCCTCCCCACCCTCCCATTTTCAAGACTAAAATAAGCAACCGAATAAATTAGGTCAACATAAAATTTTTTGTCTAAATTAATTTGAAGAAATATATTTCAATAGTATACGCACAATTTGAATATACTTTCGTTACCTTTTGGTTTATTATTTTCAATAATGAACCTTTTTAATTGAAAAAAAAAATTGCGCCCCCTCCAATTTTGATCTCTTTCGTTTCAAGATACGTTGATTCCGAATACAAATTTAAAAAAAATATATATTTGTCAAAATTAATGAATACCGAAACTGCTGTTAGTGCTATCTGATAGAGAATTGAATTTCCTACAAAACGAAAAAAGAAGATTGAAATCGGTTCAGAAATAGCAGAGACAAATTGTTTTCAAATTAGCTGTGGTGATAGGTCGTTTTCTTTTGCATTATTCATCGCTATACATATAAGTTAATTGCCTATAAATAGCTTTATAAACAGTTGTACACTAATATAGTTATTTGGAAATAGTAAACCATTGTGTATTTATTTGAAGCGTTTTTATTTTTTGTCTAGAAGGTTGCACAACGCGGAATTGCGGAGGTTGTACCTTTCGAATATAATCGAGTTGATAGCATTGCTGAGGCTCAAATGGGCGAGTAAAGTTGTTGGGCACGGTGAGGAACGACTTCCGAGAAAGTTGGTACTCGCTGAACTGACTGGTAGGCGTCCAAAAGGTAGGCCGAAGCGTCGGGAGGATTGCGTTAAGGCTGAACTCGGGAGCTTGGGCTTGAACGGTGATCATTGGACGAGTCTGTATAGACAGTATTTGGTGGTATGGGCATCGAACCTTCGGGTTCGGTAGGCATGTTACTATTAATATTATATTATTATTATTTTATTTTGTGTATCATATTTATTCAAGTGATATTCAACATTAATTGACAAAATCTTATGCGTCATTTGAAAGGATCCTATTTAATAATTTTATTTATTTTGTTGTTTGTTTGATTCCTGAAAATGGGGAAAATAAACCGAAACTTCAACGATATATTCTGATATGTCGTTAACATAATTAAATGTAATTGGAAGAATAAAATGTTTACCTAAAATTTAAAAACATAAATGAAACCCTAAAGTTAGAAAAATAAATTTACGTAATATAAATATATTATATGAAATTATTTTTGAGCATTAAACAATAAAAATGAAACATTTATTAAAAACCTTGTGATAAAGGCCATTAAAATTTGGGAAATGGAGTGATGTATATATATTTAATATACGCTGACAGGACTTACCTGGAGACTCTGATACCCAGTCCTGGATGTGAGGTCTTTACCATCTCATACATATACCCGCGGGCTATTTAAATATCGTTTCCTCTGACACAGCCAGATCGGGGCAGTTACTCTTCGTAAGCTAGTGGGGAGGATGGTAGCTATATTTTCACAAACCTCAGCAAATTTCCGACTACTGTTTCACCGGATGCTTGATAATATAATTTTATAAATTAATTATAATACATCCTGTACTTTGTATCATAACAACCGAAGATTGTTCCCTCAAATGTTATTAACAATAAAGCATCGTGAAGTAGATATGAATAGCAATGCGTTATTTTAAAAGTATATTGATGTTATCATAATTTTAAAATTAATTTATAAAGAACAAAGCCGTTTACAAAATTAAAATTAATTCAGAAGGAATATTTTAGTGGCATAGTTTACATGAATTATTTAGTTTACGTACGCACCTGACTATAATAACTGGGTGTCTGGGAAAAATCTCGTTAGCAGTTTATGTTTATTTTATTATTTTTTCATTATACAGCCAACATAGCTATTTGACAAGTAGGAAAAAAGACAATTTTTAAGTATACAATGTAGCGATAATATTTAGTTATATTTTGTTTTAATTTCCATCAATTAAGCTAAACTGTACACTGAAGATACTATTAATTATGCACTATATAGCTAAGTTATAGTTAATAAAATATGTATAATCAAATAACATATTGTTGTATTCTTTTATTAATAAATAACCATATAAAAGTATCTCAAGGACAAGTGTCATCAATAACTCGAATTTAGCTATATTTAATAAAATATTTATTAATTTAATCTAGCATTAAATTATCATATTTACTATAAAATTCAGATTTCATATTTTATCAGACACTTGACGCTGTGTAATACTTTAATGTAAGACTTTTATTGAATAAGATTTTCATTTTGCTTCCTTAAATAAACGGTGAAGGAAAGCCTTGTATCCTAATATGTATTTTTTTTTTTTTTTTTTTTTTTTTTTTTTTATTTATTGAGCAATATTACAATCTGTCCAATTCAGGACATTTTTAATAGTGATAAAGTACATTCATACTACATTCACACGATATATACAAAACTATAAATTTATATAATAATAATAATAAAATATACATATATACAAAATAAAATCAATAAAAATATATACAATAGTCACTCATACCTATATACAATTCACAAGCATACAGCACGTGAGTGGAGAATCTAGCCAATGCTAGAACTCCAATATACATGTTATAAGAGGTCACGAGGCCACTGCCGTTTCAACCTTCTAGGTGGGTTGTATGGATGGGTGGGGCTGGATAGGGATTGAGCTAGAGGATTAGGATGATGAATGAGATTCTGGTGGAATTTGGAAAATTTGGATGGAATCAGGTCTGAAATAAAAGGAACATTAAGGTCGTGGTGCAAGGTATTGTTGGAAACATAATAAGGAGCATTTACTATTGTACGGAGGACTTTGGATTGAAAGGATTGAATGCGTTTGATGTTAGTACGTTTAGCTGTCCCCCACAGTTCAAGTCCGTAGGTCCAGATGGGCTTCAGTATTGTCCTGTAGATTAATAATTTGTTGTCAACTGTAAGTTCAGATTTTCTGTTGAGTAGTCGGTATAACTGTCCGAATCGTCGGTTGAGTTCTTGTCTTTTAAGTCTTGTATGTGGGTTCCAAGTCAATCTTTTGTCTAATAGTAAGCCAAGATACCGGACTGTATCTGAAGGAGGAATTGGAATGGAATTGAAGTAAACTGGCGGACAGGAATTTCGTCGAAGAGTGAAGGTTACGTGTTTGCATTTGGCTTCGTTCACCTTTATGCGCCAAGCATTACACCAGTCTTCGATAAGAGAAAGGTGTCTTTGCAGGTTTAAGGATGCTGTTTCAGGATTGGAACTGGATGATAGGATGGCGGTGTCGTCTGCAAAAGTTGCCAGAAAGGTATCAGGATGTGTAGGAATATCAGCAGTGTAAAGGATGTAGAGGACGGGTCCCAAGACGCTGCCTTGAGGAACACCGGCCTCAACGGGATAAAGGTTAGAAAATTCTACACCACAGCGAACGCGGAAGGAACGGTTTGAGAGATAGGATCGGAGAATGAGGTATAGAGACTGGGGTAAATGGGTTTTCAGCTTGAAGAGTAATCCAGTGTGCCATACCCGGTCAAAAGCTTGCACAATGTCCAGAAACGCACCAGAACAATACTCTTTGCATTCAAGAGCTGAGGAAATATGGTCTACAACTCGGAGCCCCTGTTGAACTGTGGAATGCTGAGGACGGAATCCAAACTGATGGGAAGGAAGATTTTGAGATTCTAATATGGGTAGGATACGTTTAATAAGAAGCCTTTCGAAGATTTTTGAGAGGATGGGGAGTAGACTAATAGGCCTGTAGGATGAAGTGTTGTTGGAAGGTTTGCCTGGTTTTAGAAAAAGAATGATAGTGGAATGTTTCCATAACAGAGGAAAATAGGTGGTGCGTAGGATGCAGTTGTAAATATAAGTAAGGAATATAATAGCTTTCTGCGGAAGTTGTCGGAGGATCTGGGGAGTAAGGAGATCGTATCCAGGAGATTTACGGAGGGTAAGTTTTTGGAGAAGATATTTGACCTCAGAGGGATTAATAGCTTTAGGAGGTAGGGAAAGTGGAATTGGTTACATAAGAAAGTCTTGCACTGTTGCGGTGTGATTGGCGTGGGATTCCGGGTGAGGAGTGAAAACTTTGGAGAGGTGTGTGGCGAATTCCTCGGCTTTATCTTCATCAGACGCAGCCCAGGAGTCATCACCACGTCGGAGAGGATGGGAAACTTGATGGTATTTTAGGATCTTTTTCGTGACATTCCACAGGGAATTATCACGAGCTGACAGAGAGGAGAGATAGGAATTAAAGGACTGGGAACGGAAGGTCGCCAACTCCCTCTTCAATTGTCTACAATAGAAGTTATAGGAGCGGCGATCTGTTGGGTGTCGGGTGCGCTGCCATAATGATCTTGCTCGGCGTTTGGTATGGATGAGGTCTATAATATGTTGTGGAAAATGATTTTGGTGAGGATTTATATTGGGGTGTTTAGGAGAGGAGGCAGTCCAGACAGCTTGTTGGATGGCGGTGGTAAAGGAATAGACGGAATTATCTAGGTCATCTGGGGTTTTGAGGGTTACTCTGAGGTCAATATTATCGGTCAGGATTTGGCGGAAAAGGTTCCAGTTGACAGGGCCTCGGATGAATGATGGTGGAATGGGTTTTGGAATTGGAGTGAGAGATACTTTTAGGATCAGTGGACTATGGTCTGAGGATAGTTCATCAAGGCGAGTTACAGAAAAGTTGAGGGAGCCTAATCCGCTGTGGATAAAGAAGTCGAGGATGTCAGGATTGCGGTTAGGATCGGTTGGCCAGTAGGTAGGGGAGTCAGGAGGCAGGATATTAAAATTTCGGGAGTTGAGTGCAGACTGCAAATTTCGTCCCCGAGAGTTCGTGGTTCTGGAACCCCACTGCTGATGCTTGGCGTTTAAGTCTGCACCCAGAATGAAACGATTTCCTAAGGAATCCAGGAAGGATACAAATTCGGAATTGGAAATGGAATGTTTAGGAGGACAGTATGCAGATGTGAGGGTTACCGGAAAGGAAAAAGTCTTGATTACTATGGCTGTGGCTTGTAGGAAATCATAGGTGGGAAGTGGGAGTAAATGATGAGAGAGGGATTGGTGGACAATGATAGCAGAACCGGCATGGGCTTTGCCGTCTGGGTGGTCAGTACGGTATGTCATGTATTGCGGTATTTTGAAGTACTGTTTAGTCGTTAGTCTTGTTTCAGTTATAAGTGCAACATCGATTGTTTTGTCTTGCAACAACGCTGTCAGTTCGTCAGTATGATTTCTAACACCATTCGCATTCCAAAGGAGAATGGATAAGGAGTTAGGTGAATTCATTTAAGGATTCTTCAAGGCAGGGATTAGATTTGATACTAGATTTGTAAGGAGTGATATAAGCGGCATAACAAGAGATTTGATTTCGGAGATGAACGATGTCATTAGACTGGTAAGATCTGTGACGTTTGATGGTGGAGGGATATGAGAAATTTGATGTTGAGGAGTTTTTTGAAGATTAGGTAAACTTTGAGGGATAGATTGTTGTACAATAGATTGAGAAAGTTGAGGAAAAAGTTGTTCCGGCAGTGCCTCGACTTCATGATTCTGGTTTCCACCTCCAAGCAAGTGGGCAAATGATACGTTTGAATTTACAAGTTTAGATGGTTCTCTTCTGCTTCTGGTTGGTACAGCTGTTTCATTCGGATCCTGAGGTTTTTGGTATCTGGTTCTGAGTTTCTTGTAGATTTCACATCCCTTGTAGTTAGCCGGGTGGTCCTTGAGGCACAGAGCACATACAGCGGGTGTAGATCTTGATCTTGTACATTCTTCTGTTTTATGCTGTTCACCGCATTTCACACAGCGTGGTATGTGATGGCAATAACTTTTGGTATGACCATATGCCTGACAGTTATGACACTGAACTATTTCCCTCTTTGTATAAGGTTTTTCAACTTTTACACGGGTATAGTACAGTCTACTGAGGTCATAGATTTTTTCGACTCCTGCTGATGGTTCCAAGTCCACAAAGAATAGAGGCAGTGGACTTTTATCTTTTAGAACGTTGGTGACTTGCCTCACTTGGAATCCTAATTCTGTCAGTTCTTCTTTGATAGCTTCAACGGGTGTTGAGGAATGTAGGTTTCTGATTACGACCCTTAATGCTCTCTCCTGGCGCAGCTGATAAGTATGAAAGTCAGCTTTGGTCTCAGTCAGATATTTTACAATCTTTCTGTAGGTTTCAGCAGTAGTCGGAGATATTTTAGTATCATTGGTTCTACTTATACAATAATAACTATTAGGATCAGTTACTTTGTTTAAATGCGCACACATCAGTTTAAAATTTTTAATATTTTTAACAAATATTGGTGGAGGTAGTGGTTCCCTGGGTATAGGAGAAGATTCCATGGTTTCTTTTTCATTTTGGAGGATCTCAAATGGATTCGGTGTAAAAAACGGGGATTCATCAGTTATTCCTTGTGATGATGTGCTGGGCTGTGGTTCAGATCCTAATGAGGTAGCTGACGCGGTCGCTGGTGGAATTATTTTTTTATTTTGTTCACGGCGGGGTCTCTGTTTTGTAGGAGACGAGTTAGAACCTGCAGATCTAGATCTTTTACTTGCAGACTTTGAGGACATGACTTGGTGAAAATATCTCATTGATTAAGAAAATAATAATAATAAATAAATAATGAGATAAGAATTAAAGATAAAAGAAAGATAAGTTAACGAAAAGCAAGCCCGAGCTTGCCGAGCTAGCGGCAATCAGCTGATCAGTGACCCTCCTTTCACTTTTTCGTGATTGTACAAAGTAAATTATAACTTTGCTTACCGAAATTTCTCCAATATTCACTGCCGTAGTATTCCTGAGGTCTAGTGATGTTCTCCAGACTGAATTCAAGCGAATTCCTACTGAAAAAAAGCAAAAATCTGAGAGACGATGTAACGTATGACGTTATCATCGAGCGCATCAGCTGATCCTAATATGTATTAAATAACAAAAGTTCTTTTAGGCATTGAGGAATGAATTTGGTCTTACGATAACGTAATTCCAATATTGGTGGTTGGTTTTTGAATTTCCCATATAAATTTTATCATACACCTTTTGGTTAAAGTGTTTTCCTTCATACACTTATTTTTCAATAACTGCTCTTCCTATGTTACTAATGAATGAAGGACATTTATAAACTACTCAATAAATTAGAAGTTTTAGTTTGCTTTAATTTTATTCACTTTGTTTTTGCTTAATTTTTCGCAAACTTTTTTTTTTCTGACACGCCTAAATTTCAAAAAATGCTGTTCTGATTTTGTCTGAAATTGGAGGAATCGCAGGGTTAGTGATTAAATTTATAAAAGTATAAAAATCAAATTTTATTCCTGTGTAACTGAAATAAATACTAAGACAAATTTACTGTCCTTGGTAGAATTTGATTAACAACAACAATTTCGAGCATTTGCCTGAAATTATAAAATGTAAAACGAGTACTTTACATGAATAACATTTCATAATATTAACATCTATTTAATCTTAAATAAATATTTGGATATTAAGTAAACATGATTTTCCTTAGTCGAAATTCTACATGATGGCTATCAAGTGCGTATCGATAGGATTATTTTCTGAACAGCCACTTGACTTCGCATAGCTCTCGACCGCTTTTCCGTGTTTAAATAATTATTGTTATCAAATATATATTATTTACTACTAGAAAAATAGGCATTGTTTTTAATTTGTCCATTTATTATCAAAAACGTTTATAATTATAGTACATAATTATGATAAATAAATCGAAAGGTTGAAAAAATAATATATTAATACCGTGAAGCGGTTTCGACATATTCGTTTTCAAGAGGCCAAGAATTGGTGAAATCTTTTTGGTTTTAGTTCTCTAATCAAGTCTTATTACTCCATAAAATTACCTTGGGAATTTTATTATTATTTTTTTTTTATTGAATATAACACCTTGAGGTTTTCGGGAATATAGTTCGACATAAAATCTTAAGTCTAAAGATGGATGAGGCACTGGAGAATTTATAAGGTTACACTAGTCGCAAGTACGGATTATATACTCCTTCACTATAAATAAATGTTTAGTTAATTAGAAATGTGATGATAGAATCCCTAAAAAGTAAAAACATGCTGAATTGACTAGAAGGCTTCCAAGAGGTAGGCTGAGGTTTAGGCCCGGTTGCACCAACCGTGTTTAACTTTAACTTTACTAATCTGGATAAGTAAATCACGGGTTAGCAGAAATTCCATTGCACCAATCATAATTAGCCCTAACTCTATGTTAAGTGATGGTGTTAAGTTAATTCACCTTCCTACCTCGATTATCCGATGTGAATGTTACCTTTCTACTGTTACTTTAGCTTTCAAACATTGTTTTGTCAGTTTCAGTTTGTTTTTTTCTGAATATTTTCGTGATATTTATCCTAATACACCGAAGAAAAATGAACACAATCTCATCAGATGAATACTCAACATCAGATAAAGATATAATAATATTGGTAAATATACTTTCTAGGAACAAGCTTTACAAAGTAAGGAGGAATCCATTTGAAATTTACGATGATGTGGAATTCATAAGAAGGTACAGATTTCGAAAAGAAACAGTGCTAAATATGATTGACAATTTTAATATTAATGATTTTGAATCATATCCTACAAACAGGAACATCCATAACACCTTCAAACCAGTTACTCTTTGAAACATTGTTTGTGTTAGTTTTAGTTTGTTTTTTTCTGAATATTTTCGTAACATTTATCCCAATACACCGAGGAAAAATGAACACAATCTCTTCAGATAAATATTCAACATCAGATGAAGATATAATGCTACTGATATATATACTTCCTAGGAACAAGCTTTACAAAGTAAGGAGGAATCCCTTTGAAATTTAGGATGATGTGGAATTCATAAGAAGGTATAGATTTCAAAAAGAAACAGTGCTAAATATGATTGACATTTTTAATATTAATGATTTTGCATCATATTCTACTTAACCTCAAGAGGTATTATGCTACTAGTAGTTACCAGCAGGTTCTTAGCGACATCATTAATATTGATAAATCTACAGTTTATAGAATTATTCCACGCATAACAGCATTAATAGCCAGGAAGTCAAGTGATTTAATTAAAATGTCCATAACAGAAGTTGATAAAAACAAAACAGTGTCAGATTTCTACAGGATAAAATGTTTTCTTTGAGTAATTGGTGCGATTGACTGCACTCATATTAAAATCCAGTCTCTAAGTGGAGCTAATACAAAACTATTTTGAAATAGAAAAGGGTGGTTTTCATTAAATATACAAGTAGTGTGCGATGGGAACTTGAAAATCCTGACTCTGTGCATGACAGTTGGATTTTCAATTAAAGTGCATTACGAGTGAGATTTGGAGATTTTTGGCTTCTAGGAGATAGTAGTTATGGCTGCAAAACATATTTACTGACACCAATTATAAACCCAACAAATGCTGCTGAAGAAAAATCAATTGTCACACAAAAATCAAACAATCATTGAGAGAGCGTTCAGTTTTATGGAAAGAAGATTTCCTTGCCTTGCCAATAGAATTCGAATGGATCCAAAAAAAGCCCTAAATATTATTGTAGCTGTAGCTGTCCTCCACAACATTGCAATAGAAACCCAGGACATCTACAACGTACCAGAACCAGAAGATTACTTTCCTGATGTTGTTTCACCATCAGAAATTATATGTGAAAGTGATATAGCTTTTCACAGAGCACTTGTCGACACAAATTTTTCAAGATGAAAGGAAATGACATAATTTTGTATAAATTGCAATCTGTGTTATTAAATCAATTAACCTTTCCCTCTTTTGTTGTCAAGTGGTAAATTTGTTTATATTTATCAATAAAGTCTGATTTTTGTATTTTATTTACATATTTTTTCCCTCTAATTCAGTAAATTGATTATTAATAAAAATAGGTTAATTGGAAGAATGAAAAATGATAATAAATAATTTGTAGATTTCTAAATCTTCCAAAAACAGTTTATTACAATTAACTTTAAAACGAGCCAACATTTCGAGGGCCTTCCCCATCATCAGGACTCACTAAAATACATCAAAAAATTATCAATTAACATTATAAAATAACTTTTTAAATATTAACTAAAAACATTACCAAAATATATGCATAACAATGTTACAAAAAAATTATATTTACCCGAAATTCAGTTAAAATTTAAAAAATCTGGTGCGGGCAACACACGACTTTCACTTACCTCGATTTTAAAATCAATGAAAGAATTTTCAAATACAGTTAGAGATAAAAATACGTGAAACTATTAAGGAATTAATCAAATTGAATTTATATAGAAACATGTGTTTTATTAAAAAATCTATTATATTATTATCTAAAATAATCAGTTAGTTTTATCTTCTTCTCATCACTCTCTATTAACTTCTAAAAGCTTGTGTATGAGATGATATTTTTTCTAAAATCTTTAGCTTTCCAACGGTATATCATACATGTATATTACTGCTCTTATGTTCAAAAACGAAAAAATTCATTAAAAATATATTTTTTCTGTTTTCTCCTTTAGTTGGGTATCGAATTTATTCAATTTATATATTTACCTGTTTTTCATCAGCGCTAACAAGATAATCTAGTTATTATTATTGAATCTAAAAAATTAAAGGTACTTTAGGGGAAGAAAATTTAAAATATCGGCATTTAAGCCCTGTCAGACCATTTTTATCCAAAAAAAACCTACATGATATTAAAGCCCATTAAATTTTACATCGATATAGCGAGTTTAATCAAAATCGTCGGAACCGTTTTTGAGAAAATCGAAAAAAGGTGCAAAATGAATGGTATAAAGTGCCTCTTCTGGTAAGCTCATTTTGATGAAAAAAGTTTTGTCACGTCTCGGGCGTATAGTTGTCTTAAATATGAAATTTCAGTTTCATAGGACTTACCGTTTCCGCCCGGGAGTTACCACACACACACACACACACACACACACACACACACACACACACACACAGACCTTTTTGCGGGACTTGGTTATTTGGACTCAGGGGACCCTAAAACGTGTATTTCCGTTGAAAACTGGAATTCGAAAATTTTCACGATCGCAATACTTTCCTTACTATATATAGTAAGTGAAAGTAAAAATTATCCATTTTTGATTAAAATTTTGTCAAATATTTATGTCATAAAATTGGTTTGTTTTTTAAATTAACACTAAGGAAAAAATACCCATTTAACTGACATATTCTTTGGCCCCTGATGAATTAGGGTCATACTATTTACTGTAGTAAGTATACACTGATTTATTATTAAATATAGGTCACTAAGGTAAGGTTTACAAATTTTAATTTCCCAATTATAGCAAGAACTGCTTGTGAGAGGTGTTTTCAATCTGTTTTATAATTTATGGTATCTTTTATATTTTTGTTTATATATAGATTCGATTGTTTTTCTATATCCAATATTGTAGGTTTTTCAAAATCAAAATTGTGATTAAGCTGAAGACTGTGTTGTGCAAATGCTGTAGTGTTTATATTTTTACAATTATTGCTATGTTGTTTGACTCTAGTTTTGATCTTTTTAGATGTTTCTCCTATGTATATCTTATCACAATCTATACGATTTATTTTATAAATAACATTCAGTTTTTCGAGTGGTAAAATCTTTAATGTTTGATAAATGATTACTTAGTTTATTATGGTTATAAAGTCATAATTTTGTCTGTGGTGAATTAAATTCAACAAGTGTTCTCTTAATTTCTTTGGATAGATGAGGTATGAATTGCATTTTTTGATAATGGTATATATTTCTATTTCTTCCACTTATCATCTCTATATTTATCGCATTATTGATATTACCTATAATTGTTTTTTCATTATTTTCATTCTGGTAAAGATCTGTTATAGTTTTTTGTTTAGGTTTTACTATTTATTGTTCATATTGTCATCAATTTTTGGTTTATTATTGATCAATTTATTGTAATTAACGTTAAGGTTTTTTGTCCTGGGTTCATTTTTAATTTCATTGTACTTAATTTAATTTATTATTTTTTTCGAATACATCTAATAACATTTTATATACTATAGTTTTTATTCCATTTAGATACTCATTGTCTGTCTGGTTTCACAATACAATCCAGCTTCCTTGATATTCAATAGATCTTAAAATGTTTCATTATTAATTCTTAACGGTCAACTAATTATATCCACTATTGTATTAATATATATTAATCGGCAGAGTAAAACAATCATTTCAATATAACCTAACTGTCTCTGTCTAGAGGGTTTGGAGTTGTTAAATACGTCACGAATATGATGACGTCCCGCGCTAATCCATGTTAACTAACTCGAATTAAAAATTTGTTGGTGCAAATGGACAAAAACTTTAATCATGATTAGCTTTTAACCCGGGTTAGTTAACAGCAAAAGTTAACTTTAACACAGGCTGTTGGTGCAACCGGGCCTTAGATGGGAGGATTGCGTTGATTTTGATCTCGGGGACTTGGTCGTTTGATTAATGTGTGTATTAGAGTTATAGACATCGAATATTTGGGTTTCCTAGGCCTATTATTATTATTTGTGAATTTAAGTAATTTGTTTTTCCAAATAAAGGTTAAAGAGAAGCCAACGTGCTTAAATACAATACAATACAAAAGGTTTTTAATATTTGATTTTTTTTACAATGCCAAACCAGGTTCTTAATAACCCATATGGTTGGTCTTTTAACAGAACATAATATAGGAAGAAAATACAGAATTATAAACAGCATTATTTACATAAATGCTATGACAATGGCCAGGAGTCTGACAGCTACAGTGAGTGTCAAAAGTATTCGGAATTCACTACTATTCTGTAATTTACTTGTCTTTAACTTATTTTTTATGTTTTTAAAGAGTTGTTAACCACTTTATGATGTTAGAAGGAAGGTATACAATAGCTAAAGCCAAAAATTACGACAACAATAATTTTATTATTAACGTATTGAACGTTTATTTACGAAAAAATTAGAAATGGTGTATGTTAATGGTGTCAAAAGTATTCGGAATTTCGTGGTTTCCTTGTGATATAAGTGCAGTGATCATAAATAGACATCCTGTTGGAAAAAACTTTTGTATAATTATAGATGTTATCCAATTAGGAATTGATCTTACTAATTAATTAATTGTTAACTGTGAAATATTACCCCACTCCAACACTTATTGTATCTTGAGCCCATTTTCATTTTGAAAATAGTATTTCCTGATTTTCCTTTTTAGTAAGACCCAAAAATAGTTAATTAAATTTGAAAGAAATAATGGAAGAGGGATTTCGAGAACTTTTTGAAAATTTTGCAGCAACTAAATATGAATAAATAACGTATATATGTCCAGAGTCATGGTGGCGCATATGTTAATAATTTGATTTATCCATAATTTTTCTTCTGCCTTTAATTCTGGCTTTTCATACTTAAAAAATACACAAACCTATAAATAATTCTGCCCATAAATCCAATGTTATCAAACTTTTTCAAAGAAAAACGCACGTAAATATCACTGACCGCTCAAGGTGTTTTACTATGACATACTAAATTCTTTATTTGGTTTCCTCCGAACCATAATCTTTTCATAAGAACCATGTATTTTAGTATGGGAGTCATCTGTAAACATTTTAATTCACCAACCTTCTCTTTAAAAAATGTTACAAACATTCAGCCTATTTTCTTATTTCCTTGCCTGCTGATAGACGTTTTCCGTATTTCTTGTACCATGTTTTCCTTTTCGTAAAATGTTTGCGAACAGTTGAAAAATTTATTGTGTATCCAGAAGTTCTGAAAAATTCATAAATAAGTTAAGGTTTACTCATTTGAGGTATTGTTTTCTTATTTGATGAATAATCAGTCTTTCAGTTTTAACATTTAATATTTTTTGGACGCTTACTTTTCTGCTTTTATATTTTATTGTTATATTATCTACACTGTGCATAGCCATATATATATATTCTCATCAATTTTTTTCAACATCTCGACTATTTTTCTTTATTGTTAACGTGTGAACGTGTTAAAAATTATTCGAGGGCGATGTACGATCGTTGCGTTTTTATTTTAGGGCCTTATTTTAAAAAACAAATCTTTTAATGGTTGGATATATATAACATGAGAGAGGAGAATTGTTTAGAACATAAAATTATGTCGAAGATTGGTGAGAATATTAAAATTTGAAACCAGTAAACAACAGGATATTACGATTTCCGAATATTTTTGACACTGAACGATCTTGTGATTTGACATTATTATAGGATATTTTTAAAAACAATAAACTTTTTGGTTATCTGGTCAGTGATTTTCCTTTATGGGAGTCTCTTTTAAGGATTTGGTAGAGAAAAAGAATTATATAAATTAATAGTTGTGAACTATAATAATTAAACGAAAAGAAAAACGAATTCCGAATACTTTTGACACTCACTGTATATGACTAAGCAATTTTTTTTTTTCTTAAATGTGGTGAGCACACAGAATTATAAATAAGCACATGCTTGGTATAAATAACATGAATACTTCGTACTTTAAATATGAATATTTTCTTCTATTATGAATTTCTTAATGTTTATTAATATTGTCAGAAGCTAACAATAAAATACAAATTTAAATAAATAAAATAAAAATAAAACTAAAACTACGGAATATACTTGTCAGTGCTGCTGCTACTGCGTATAAGGTCAAGTACGTATCTAGATATGCTGGCTTGTTAAAGTTTACCAGTATATAAATTTAAATAAATCACAATTTCATATACGTCATATTTTTATAATGCATTAGAAATAATGAAATATTAGTCCCCAATAATTAGGTAGTAATAATTTATTTGAACAGTATACTTGTGTTGAATATTGGTTTCCACAATTATTCTCAATCATGTTTCTCAATTTTTATTCGTATAACATTTGAAATTAACATTTAAAAGTTTCGAATAATTTTTTATACATAGGGGACTAATCTATAAGAAATATTGCAACACATATAGAACTTTTTTTAATCGACTGCTGGTGACATTATTATTTTCTAAAAGATATTCATTCGATTTAAAATGATATATTGGTTTATATTATTTTCTATATGATATGGAATAAGAGCAAAATATGAATGGAATTTGTGGCATGATGTACTTGAGAAAAGCAATTAAAGCAGGCATTTCTTAGCCTTGAGCGGACAATGGTGAAGCGGCAGGAGGAGCGAACTAATCAGGACAAGGCACGGGGAGGAGTAATTAAAGGAAAACTCGGATTGGAGATGGACCTGGAGGATACAGATTGGAGGACTCTTTGTAGGATAGGACTCTTTGTGAGTGTATTTGTTAAGGCGTCGGTTCCTCCGAGTCCAATATCGGCGGCTCCTCCTTTATTTGTCTTGGGGCTGTTTCCTTGACTCTTTGTCTCAAGGGTTTGTGTAAGATTCGCTAGTTCTAATCTGTTGACTCTACAGATTAAGCTTCTGTAAATGTATTTTATAGAAATGATAATCCGGAATAGAAAATATGGAATGGAAAAAAAGAAATAAATCTATTCTGCTTCTTGTACAAACAACAAAACCACGAAGAACAGAATTGTAATAAATAAGACATGCCTGACCAAAAGACAGTACTAACAAAAATCAATTATGAAATGAAATGAAATTATTGTTATATATGTTAAAAAAGTCATCTGAAAAATCTTATTCTAAAATTAGGATTTCATTCTATTTTGGAATGTCAGGATGAGTAGGAAAAGGAGAGTTTTAAATGAAGATAAGAAGAAGCTTGGCGGATACTCGAAGGAATGGAATTCCAGAGGGCAGTGAAGCTGGCCAGAAAGGATCATTTGAAATTTTAGTTTTACTGGAGGAGTGGATAAAGGGCGATCTTCGTTTCTAGCAAGTAGTATTACTAGAGGCTGTAGATGTTGGGAGAGAGTGGGATTTGATGGTTTGGTGAAGCTTAATGAATATTCGTACATAAGTATATGTAGATCTATAATACTACTACTACTACTAATAATAATGGTGGCTAATAATAATAAAGCTCGTATTCGTATGGAAATGCATTTTTTTTTTTCACAAACGTGATAATTGTTTGCGATCGGAGAGGCTTGAAATGGAGTAGCAAATTTCTATAATGCGAATTTAGCCATATTAGGTTGTGGTACCCATTTAGGTTAGAAATACATACATTTGCAAGATTGAATTTATTTCCAAATAAAATTTGTATGTCAGTTTGTATTTGTTACACTGTTTATCATATTTTTAGTTTTATTTTAATAACTTTTATTGATTTATACATAAATTATTTTTTATCCTAAATAAAGTCGTTAACTAATAACGTATAAAGGTAATTGTGAATTGACTTTAGGCTTGGAAGCCATAACTCAAAAATATTATTTTAGGACACGAAGTTAGAGTGCTACTAATGGGTAGGTTCTATACAAGTGTAACGTATCATTGTTTTATATTTTTCTCAAATTTGCTAGATGTACTCAGTATTGAATAACTATAAATGTAATTTTAAATAAGACTTTGAAATTCAGTTTTTATCTTGAACACAAAGTTACTACGGAAGTACTCCACCGAAAATGCCCGAAATCGGGGGAAAACAAAGTAGTTTATTTTTAGTAATTTACAGATCATTTAGAATTACTAAACATCTGTTTCCTTTTAAACCAAATGCTTATGAAATGTTTGTCTTGTAAATTTTAATGCGTGTCAACATTTATAAAGGTATTGTCACAATCGATGATTGGCTAAGAATCCCTTTTTAATTTAATATCTTATCATTATTACTTTTTTAAAGAAATTTTGTTTAATTTAATGCTTTGATTTCCATATCTATCTTGTCGTATTATCGCTGTTTTGATGGAATATTTTAATTTGCAAATTAATCGGAGTCTTAATTATAAGCCTTTCTTTTTTTAAATGTTCCATATCTATGATAATAGGAAAACAAATATTTTAAACCATCAGGCTACTTATATCAGGCTGCTATGAAAGAGTCTGTAGAAGAGAATACTTGTGTAGCCAGTCGGTTGATGCTTTTAAAATATTTTCAACGCGAAAGGCGCGTACTCACACGCATCAGTGCCCGCGTACAAAAACAAACTAATTACTTTGGGGAGACAGCTGTGTACCTGAGTGGAGTCTATGCACTGCCCAGGTAGCGGCATTCTTCATGCGTGTTCCACGTCTCTTTACGGGGGTGTCTGCAACGGTTGTTTCACTAATGGTTTGTCCAGTTTTACTTATGTTAGTGCATTCCGAAACAATGTATATTACAACTTGCAACATGTCTGTTGTTTCTTTTTTTAATTTTTTTGAATCCATATTTAGCTTTATGGCGTTATCACCTCCAATATATGTGAAAAAAATATTGAAGGTGCGATCGTTAACAATAACACACTAATGAGATAAAATTATTTAATGTGTGCCGACGTTTCCCCCTACACTCTGGGCCTTCATCAGGGTTAAGCCGGAGAAAACCTCAAAAATGATAAACTCAAAACCAAGTAGACTTTTGAGTTTATGTCAAGAGTCAACCCTGATGAAGGACCAGAATGTAGGCCGAAACTTAGCAAACAATAAATAAGTTTCTATTATTAATGTGTTTTTCTTGATGACCGCACCCTCAACCGACTTCTCAATTGTATATTCTCACCGGTAAATAATTACTCCATCATCTTCGGGAAAAAAAAAAAATATTATTTTTATAGTTACTCATAATATTTATTCGAATCAAATGTTCAATAACTTTATTTATTGATAAAGAAGTATCAATTGCATTATTTTAGAATAAAGTAAAAATGTGTCAATTATGTGAAAGTTCGGTAGTTAAAAATGAAAATGGTAACAACTAAATAATATAAATAATTATTAAAACCTGGAGAAATTATAGTTGTAATTTTGGTTAATTATTTTCAATAATAAACTTTTGTTATCGACGCAAAAAAAAAAAAAAAATAATAAAAAAAAAAATAGCGTTTTAACTTTTTACAAATATACCAGTGCTTACGGCGTTTATCCCAACACTTCG
The DNA here is from genome assembly GCA_023052935.1 of Piezodorus guildinii. Lineage (NCBI taxonomy): Eukaryota > Metazoa > Arthropoda > Insecta > Hemiptera > Pentatomidae > Piezodorus > Piezodorus guildinii. Next base: position 62,087,194 of record CM041297.1, read on the forward strand.
ACGTTGAAAATGAAAAGAATCGTTAAAAAAACAAAGCAAACACAGAGCCACTGAAATCAGTTTAAAAATAACAAGGATATATCGTTTTGAACTTAGCAGTGATTATTGGCCATTTTCCTTTGATTAATATATCGCGATAAATATCAGTTAATTGCCTAATCAATTTTTTTTTTCTAAAAAAATTTAGATGAACTGCAAAACTAATTTATGCTATTACTAGTTGCATTTTGAAATTACTTTTAAGGCGATTTTGTTCTTTTGAGTTACTCAAGAAGTGAGTCCAGAGTGTTCGCAATTTCATAATTCCCCCATAAAAAAAAAACAAAATTATCTGGTGACCTTACAATAGTATACCTACAAAAAAAAAAACTTGTTAATAGAAAATGATTATTTATGTTGCTATAATCTTAAATCGCATATGTTGACATTGAAATGTGTATAATACATTTTTTTTTTTCTCACCAGAAAATTACGAAATACAGTATTTTTTTTTTTTTTTTTTTTTTGTGGATTTTTCTGATTTGTTTTTGGAGTTTAAGTATGGACGGTAAGGAAGAAGAATAATGAGTACGAAACATAAAATATTATATAGTTATTTATTAATTATAAAGAATTTCTCAACTGTCCTTATGCCATGTTTTAATAATTGCACTAAAACGACGTGAATTCTACTAAAATTTGTTAGTGCAATATCACATATAATGTTCTATATCGTCCTACAATATTTCAAGAAGACCTTTTTATAAACATGAACATTCATTTCAAACATAAAATACAGGAGGAAAAAAAGAAGCCCGAATTGACAAGAACTTTCCTTGGTCAGGCATAAATCCAGAGAAAATATTCGGTAGGGAATAAACGTGGCCAGCGCTAGTCCCTTTCTGCCTATTACTCCTCAGCTGACCCCGATTCGAAGTCTAATATTTTATCATCTTTAGAAAAACTCTTCAAATTGTTTTGGAAAATAAAAAAAGAATGTAGGAAAAGAAAAGTATGACACAAAACCGTCTAAGTAAATCTCCTCTCACCTTGTTGGCTTTCTTAAGCACCTTGTTTTATCATTAGTTAATTATTAGTCAATAAATTTTCTAGAATTGAAGGTTTTGTGTTTTCTTATGTTATCTCTAATTTAAAAATCTTGTGCGCGTAACACACGACTTTCTTTTTCCTCGGTTGTTAAAATTAATTTTTTTTTAAATTAAGTTAGGGAGCAGCGCACAATGGGGCAAGTGCGGAAAAACTTCGATTTTTCGAAATTTTGATCATCTTGCTCGTGTTTCTGTTGTACATTAGCCACTGCATCTAGATAGAGCACAAATTTCATCCAGAATAATGTTTAGTCCCCTTTATTGAGGCTTAAAGTCAAGATAGTGGAAGTTTTGCTTAAATTACACCTAACTTTCAGAGTTTGCTATATAACTGGGAAAAATTGTAAAATAATTCTAATGTTTTATTCCTGTTCTAGGATGTTTAAATATGCCCCACATAAGACGAATCGGTCAAAAAAATTTTTTTTTGATCACGTAACCAGACTAAAGTCACGAACTACCGTAAACATTTTGATAAGTGTTAGAGCAACAAAAAAAGCTGCAGCTTCCTCCAGGATGGGGAAGGCATTTTCTCAAAATATACGTGTAAAATAATGATTAGAACAAAAATCAGTTGCCTATCCGATTTTAACACAGCAAAGAAAAGAAAGGATCAGAGTACCCCTTTGTTTGTTGAACTATTTTGTTCACAATATTGCCTCAGATAATACATCTTCCCACGTCAAAACACTTTTAATCCCAGTTCAGTCTAGTTGCTAACGTTGTATAGCCATGAGCTCTATCGAAACCAAATACCGCGATTTTTGTGAGTGCTTGTGGGGTAGCACAAACTTCGACGTATTTCTACAACGAAATCACCCTAATCTTGAAGAGGAAAACATTTCTACAATGGAGAAAGCTCTAAGTAAGAGTTTTTTGCCTCCTTTAAATAAAAAAACAAACATGGTAAATCGGGATCGGGCAAATATAAAAAAATATTCAGCGAGTGGATGTAAAATGAATATGTCTCCCACATACCAGAAGAGGAATCCAGCTACTGGAGACTTCAGATCCTTTTATCACGTACATGAGACCCTAACCAAAGAAAAAGCATCGGGAAATCAGTAATGCAGCTAAGCAACTGTTAATATAATTTCCTTGAATTTGAAATCGTTTCTTTTCAATTTGTGCAAGCTTTGACTTTGACTCTAGTTTAATGATTTACGAAATTCTCCAGTCTTTAAGACTTCCTTGAATTTTTATTTGTAAGCATTATTTAATTTTAAAATACACTCAAAATGCTTGTGTGAACTGGTTTTCATAAGTGTATGCAATTTTGAAAAGTTCTAAAATTTTTATCTTGCCAATAGGCTTTAATTTTCTTATTAGTTATTTAATTGTCTTCAAAATTTCAATAAAGACCATTGAACTTGATGTTTTCCTTTATTCTGAGTCGAATGAGACCATATCTTTATGTTTTCGAGATATGGAATTTTTTTCGCGTTTTGGCCATTCGGTCTAGTGATATAGAGCACTAGTCTACGATTCTCTGGGTCTTGGGTTCCGATTCCGGCTGTGGCAGAATATTATTTATTCTGTTAATTCAGATGGTGGGGGAAGGGAGAGGGGGACGGCCTAGGGTATGGAGACCCTCCTCGGGCAGATCCAGCCTCTATAAAGTGGATACCCAAAAACATTAGGGAAAAAACCTGACGGCTGAGCCTCATCACCTCATTGCATTCGTTTAACTTTTATATTTATCAGCTTTCTATTAATCCTAAAAAGATGATATGGTAAATTTTTTGTTTGAATATTAAATTGTGTCTTGGAATTTGACTGTCTGCAATTATCAAAAACTATTGTATTATTTGACTGATGCAGATGGGAAAATCTGTGAAAAGAAGGAAATTTCATTCCATTATCACTCAGTTCATCCGATAATAATAATCAAATGAACCAAGTGATAATGAACCAACTGTCATGATATTTATTTACCAAAGGGAAAGGTTATACTGTTTAACATTAACTCAATGATGATAAGGAAAAAGGGCTTAAAGGTCTTGGAATGTGAAGTGTTGAAAATTCATTTGAAATCCTGTCTAAGTATTTTTTTTTTTTCTTGAATCACTAAATTATCTCATAAGAAGCCATTCTTTATTGTGAAATACAACCTTGAACTTAATATTATTTATTTGAAAACATAGTAACCTCATTTTCATAAAAATGATGACTTAAGCTTTTTTTCTTTAACACCATTGAAATAATCTCATAAAAAAGTCATGCGTGCAAATTAATTAAATACAAATATATATGTGCACAAAAGTTTGTGCGTATACTTTGTTATCAGTAGAGTAGTATTTATTAAATTATGTATTCATTGCTAAAGTTAATTTAGCTCCTAGAGTTCATTCTCAATTTGTTGTTGCTAGTTCACTCTCCATACAATTATTTTTTTTTTTTGTGTTTCATTAAATTCATTCATGCATCAATTGAATTTGAATAATTGTTTCATATTGTTTCTTAATAATGAGACCAGCACAAGAGTTAACAAATACAAAAAGAAATATATTAGTATTGGGCGAGGTTCTATGATTAAGAAGTAATAGGTTCCTATTTGTCGGAACTGTTTCTTTCTGCCCTCAAAGAAACCAATCAGATCTCAGTTCCTATCATATCTGTCAGGTTCTCTGTATGTTCTCCTATCCACGGTTGCAATAATATTTGTTATATTCGTGGTTGATTGGAATATATGGCTAGCTTTGTGTCTGAAGCTTGTTTGATAAAATAAATTAAAAAAAAATGTTTATAAATATAATTGTGTGACTCAATAAAGGTGTATTCACCGATTGTTACTTCCCTAATATAATTTTGATGAAATTCATTCTAAATTATCAGTAGCGAACTGAGGCAAAAAAATGGGATTAAAAAAGCAAAAGTAATGAATTTCTAAACTATTTATTTTCTTACTAATTCATCCCAAACTTGGTTTTAGGAAGAATAGTTAATTATTGTAGCTTAATTTTAGATAACTTCATTCCTGATATATCATGTATTACTTTGCAGGACTGTGTTTGTTTAAAACTGGCCTTTGAATTATCAAGAAAACGAAAAAAAAAAAAGAAAAAAAAAAAAAAGGCAACTTTCCATTTGGCTATGACAAAATCCAATTCCTAGGACTCAGAGTATTTTACTATAATGACCGCTATAAAGTAAAAGTAATATAAAATCTACGTAGCATTATTCTCGAGATATCTAACTTTTCTTGTAATTTTTTTTTTAATATCACCCGCCTTATAACTTTCGCAGTAAAGACCTAAAACCATTTTAAAACTTCGAAAACTAATTTACACTAACGAAAATAAGATAGAGTATATTTAAAAAATAATTATGTTTGCTGCTTTATTTATGAAACGTAGATGTTTTTTTTTAAAGCGATTTTTAATTATAAGTGTTTATTTCTACATATTTATAACATCTCTTCTTTTTGAAGTTTTATTAAAATTATAGTAATAAGAAGATGTGCTAATTAATTTTTTTTTTTTTTACCCTTTTTTCATCTTCTACTTCCAGTGGCGCGACAGGCCGTGTAGGCCCTAGGCCTCGCGGTGTTAACTCCTACACGTTTACACTCACGTTTCATGATGCAAGTTTTAGTGAAGGATTATCACTCCCTACGACTAATTTTGTGAGTGGCCACCCTTTGGCTGACGGGTCTCACATACCCGGGGGAGAGGTTGTGAGTGAATCCACATTTTTTTTCTTTATCCTTATAAAAGCCCCGCCGGGACTGGGATTCGAACTCGAACCTGTAGCATGAGAGACTAGCGCGCTAGCCACTCAGCCACGAGCTCCCCAACCCTTTTTTCATATCCACATAATAATAAGGAACGTTTACCTCATTTTTTTAAAATATTAAGAAGCCAAAGTCCACATTGGAAAATTTTACAATCTTAAGCTGAAATTTTTTTTTTTTTTTTTAAATATATTTATTGGTATTTACAACTGTATAATAAAATACATTTAGTAAATGTGATACAAGATAAGTTGACATGATTCATATGTAGGGATACTACCCATTGGCAGCTCCCCAAAGACTATGTTAAACAAGAAGGTCTCGGGGCCATCTTCTTTTCAGACGTCTCGGAGGATTATCAGGGATTGTAGAGGAAGCAAGGATTGAAACTAGTGAGTTAGAGTGGGAATGGAGTTTGTCATGAAAGGAGTGGTACCTGGTTCGGGCCAAGTCAGCAACAAAGGGAATATTAAGGTCTTTATGGATGAGTTTATTTGTGACAAAATAAGGAGCATTGAGGATTTTTCGAAGGATTTTGGATTGTAAGGATTGGAGACGAGATGAATTTGATGGTTTAATAGAGCCCCAAATCTCTACTCCGTAAGTCCATATTGGTCTTATGATAGTCATGTAGATGAGTCTTTTGTACTTAAGTGGAAGGTTTGAGCGTTTGTCCAGTAAGTGTTGAAGTAGTCGAAAACGTCGAGAAGTTTCTTGTCTTTTCAGTCTTGTATGAGGGTTCCAAGTGAGACGTTTGTCCAGGTGCAGTCCTAGGTATCGGATCTGTTCAACTGGGACAAGAGGAGTGTTATTGAAGGATACTGTTGGGCAGGTTGTCATTGGTTTACGACGAAGGGTAAAGGTTATTTGGTGGGATTTATTGGAATTTATTTTTATTCTCCAGTTCTGACACCATACTTCAAGGTCTCTGATATGGGACTGAAGAGTTTGGGAGGCAATAATTGGATCGTTGTTGACTGATAACACACAAGTGTCATCAGCATAGGTAGAAAGGAAAGTGCTAGGATGGGATGGGATATCAGCTGTATAAACTGTGTAAAGGATGGGTCCTAAAATACTGCCTTGAGGAACACCTGCGTACTGATTAAAAAGGGGTGAATAGGAATTATTATGATTTACTTTGAAGGACCTGCCTGTGAGATAGGACTGGATAATGAGGAAGTATGTAGGTGGAAGGAATTTACGGAGTTTGTAAAGCAATCCCGGGTGCCACACTCGGTCAAAGGCCTGTTCTACATCGAGAAAGACTCCCGTGCAGTACAATCCGCGCTCCAATGAAGACGAGACAACGTCCACCACACGATGGCATTGCTGGATAGTGGAGTGGGATGTTCGGAAACCAAACTGATGATCTGGGATAATGTGATTGGAATCAAGGATGGGATATATGCGTTTAAGCAGAAGTTTTTCCAGGATTTTACCCATGATGCATATAAGAGAGATAGGACGGTAGGAGGATGGGTATTCAGGAGGCTTTTTGGGTTTGGGGATCATTTTAATGATGGATAATTTCCAGGAAGCGAGAAAATACGTGGATCGGAGAACGGCATTACAGATGTAAGTGAGATATAGGATGGCTTTTCGAGGAAGTAGTTTTAGGATATGGGAAGTTATAAGATCATGTCCAGGAGCTTTGCGAGATGGTAAACTCTGGATGATGTTTGATATTTCGGATGGATGGAACGCTTTAGGGGGAAGATTCATTTGGAGGGGAATATCCAGTTCTGCTTCAATACATTCGAGGTGATGAGGATTAAGGATATCAGGATGAGGGTTATATATTTTAGAGAGATGTTGTGCGAACGTCCGGGATTTTTCGTCGTCTGATCTTGTCCAGGATTGTGATTCATTTAGGAGAGGATGATTAAAATCTTTGAACTTTAGGAGTTTTTTTAGTGGTCGTCCACAGTGAGTTATCGTTGGTAGTGAGGTTTTCGGTCATGTTAAGTAAAGTTTGAGTTTTGAATTTCCTGAGTTCTGATTTTAGTTTGTTGGTCAATTTTGTATAATTTGTTTTATCTGAAGGATATCTTGTCCTATGCCACTTCGATCTTGCTCTGCGTTTTTCTCTTAATAAGATACGAATGTGCTGTGGCAGTGCAGTCTGTGGAGTAGTATTGATGTTGAATGTGGATGAAGTATTATCTTTTATACTGTTAGTTATTGAGTCCGTCAGTATTCCTACAGCTTTATCAATGTCATGTCTAGTCCTTAGTGGAATTTTTAGGTCCAATGTATTCTCCAAGTCGCATCGGAATCCGTCCCAGTCCACTCGTCCTGTAATTAATGAGGTGATCGGGGGTTTAGAAACAAAGCTCGAATGCAAGCATAGCAGAACTGGACTGTGATCTGATGAAAGGTCATTCAGGGTTTCGATCATAGTTTGGGAGGAGGATATCTGAGAGGAGACAAATATATCCAGGATATCAGGACGTTTTCGGAGAGATGTAGGCCAATAAGTTGGGTTCATGGGTGAGAGAATAGAACAACAATTTGAGATTGAGATACTTGAGAGGATACTGCCACAGGGGTTGGATGTTCGACAACCCCATCGCTGGTGTTTGGCGTTAAAGTCTCCTCCAGCAATGAAGCGCGGTCCTAATGATCGAAATAGGGTATCAAGTTGGATATACGGAAGGGATTTATTAGGAGGACAGTATACAGCTGAAAGGGTAACATGGAAAGGACGACTTGAAATGATTATAGAGGTTGACTGTATGGTGTCAGTTGGAGTAGAAGGAATAAGGGAATGCGATATGGAATTATGGATAAGGATGCATGATCCGGCATGGGCAGTGTTGTCGGGGTGGTCTGATCTATAAGTGATGTAGTCTCGTATGTAAAATTTTGATCGTTGAGTGAAGTGGGTTTCAGTCAGTAGTGCAACGTCTATCTGTTTGTCATGTAGAAATATGTCCAGTTCGTCACGGTGATTATGTAGGCCATTAGCATTCCACAATACTATAGTCAGGGGCTTCATATTCATCGTGGGAGATTAAATGGGATTTCTGAAAGGAGTCTCGTGAGAAGGGTGACAAGAGGTTTAATGGTTTCTGCAAGATCTGAGAGAAAGGAGTTCAGGATGGAGTGTATGCTAGAAAGATCTTGGTTGGGAAAAGGGTGTGGATAAGGAGCGTGAGAAGGATATGTTATGTGGTCAGGAGTGTTGACAGGAGAATGGGTTTGGCGTTGGGTACGAGGATGTTCAGTCCTCTGTGATACTTGAGGTAAGGGTTTCGGCTGAACAATGGGACGGGGAGTGATTTTCTGAGGATGTTCCGGAGATGGTTTTACACGCAGAGGTGGATGGTTGGAAGGGATTGATCGATATGTAGCTTGTGGATGTTGATGGGTAGCCGGAGGCTTGGTTTGTGGGGTCGAAGGCGTCTGACGGCTAGGTGGCTGTTTCTTAAAAATGGCGGGCTCGGAGAATGATTTCCTGGGATCATCTTTAGCATTGGTGATGGTGGAGGTAGAAGGCTGCGGTTGCGCGATGGTTTGTGGTGATTGCTGAATTCTTGGGAAATCAACCAAATTTTCTAGTGCAGGTGCCGGGGTGCATGTCTTCTCTTCGATTCTTCGTCCCGGTGTGTTTTGAATTTTCTGTCGGAGAAGAGTTTTTATAAACCGTGCATCCTCTGTAGCTCGCCGGATGGGCCTCGCCACAAAGTTGCTGTCTCAGTTCGAGGCTTCAGACATGTTTCAGATGCATGGGGGCCAGCGCATTTAACACACCTAGCCTGGTGAAAACAATAAGCTTTTGTGTGCCCCAAGTTTTGACACTTGGTGCATTGAACGATGATTGTTTTTTTTCTCGGTTCCTCGAAACGAACTGTAGAGTACACCAATCTATTAATATTTAATTTTTCGGAGTTGTTTTTAGCCGGTTCAAGATCAATGAAAAATAAAGGTAAACTATATTTTTCTTTCGGGTGTGTAACGGGTGAAATATTTCTAACGTTGTGTCCAATTTCTTCCAGGTCTCTTTTGATGGCTTCTTTAGGTGTGGTTGAGTGAAGTCCTCTCAAGACCACTCGGTAGGATTTTTCTTCCTTTAATTGAAAGCAGTGGAAGTCATAATTGTTTGTAGTCAAGTAATCTATTAGTTTTTTGTAGCTATCTTTACAGGTTGTGTTGATTTTTTATGTCATCATGTCTTGAAAAGCAACGAAAATTGGACTGCCCAATCAGATTGGCTATTTCTCGACCGAAGGACATAAAATCGTTAATTTTTGAGACGAATACTGGAGGTGGTTCTGGATTTGTAAACCCTTGAGCCGGAATCTCATTTAAGCTTTGAGCTGTAACTGAGTTGTTGACTGTAGAAGTAGACGGAGCGATAGATGACTGAGCTTTAGAGTTAATCTGAGCGATAGAGTTTGACTGAGTTGCAGACGTAGATGGCATAATTGATTCGTTCTTGTTGGCTGCAGTAGTACTGCGGGTTTTAGGCGGTGATGTAATTTGTATTGGCGGTTGTTTGATCTTAGCCTGTTTATTTTTCTTTTTGGTTGGCGAATTTTCTTGGGATCCACGCGTTGGCGATTTCTTTTCTGTAGTGAACGGCGCTTTAAATATTGTGAATCAGATTCACTAATTTCGGAAAAAGGAGTCTCTCCGTCCGAGTCATCACATGATGTAACCATATCTGAGTCCATGATCACAAATAAAGAAAAGAAAAATCGATTATATATAGATATACATATATGAACCTACAATGTCTAATAAACAGAATATATATCGAGAAAAATATTAAAACCTTAAAACTAAACTATTTACATTATATACACATGAAAACATAATTGAAAGAAACATATCTGAGTAATAAAAAAAAAAGAAATAAGATAATGAAAGAAAACTCACAAAAAGATTAAGAAATAAAATAAAACAAAAATTAACTTTAAAGAAATAAAAGTAAAAATAATGTTTATATGAATAACGACTCGGTTACGAAGTGAGAAATGACAACAGTTCTGGCCGAGACCTTGTAAACAATAGCTAAGCAGAAGGAATTAGTAGCCTCTCGGCAGGTGCCGAAGTAGCCTCGTCTCCAGGCCCTGGCGATCACCAATCTATTACGTGCTTATGAATTTTAACTGCACTCACCTGTCTCTCCAGTTGTGATTTATAAAGTGTTTAACTGTTCACTAACTCACTATTCACAAAGTTTGAGGGCTGTTTACTCAGTAAAACAGAAATGGCAAGGGAACAAATACAGAGCGATATGAATATAGAACTGTAGGTGCGGCCATCTTGTTACTCTTTCTAAGCTGAAATTACATTGAAAGTTAAGTGGGAAACGAAAGTTAATACTTAAACTACTAAATAAGAACTATTGGCAAATACATTAGTTTAATTTTAATTAGGTGTAGATTCTTTAAGGTGAAGGTCAAATTTCTATGAATTAAGTTGGAGGCTGATATATAACTTCACCACTCTTTTATTAAATATTGAGCACAACGTTTCGGCTGAAATGCCATCTTCAGGTGCAAAAGGACAATTTTATCTGCAAGTACAAAATATCGTCTAATTAAAATAATCGATCTCATAATTATACCATGAAAATTATATAACAATACAAAATGTTTAATAATATTAACGTTAGATTCCTAAAAATATCTAGACAAATCTGGTGCGGCAACACACGACTTTCACTTACCTCCGTTTTTAGAATCGATTAAAGAATTTTCGAATACAGTAACAGATATAAATGAGTGAAACCATTAAAGAATTAATTAAATGGAATTTATTATGTGTTTTATCATAAAAATAATTATTATATTATTACCTAAAATAATCAGTTAGTTTTATCGGCTTTTCATCACTCTCTATTAACTTTTAAAAGCTCTTGTGTATTAGATAATATTTTTCTCTAAAATCTCTAGCTTTTCAACGGTATATTACACACGTAAATTACTGTTATTATCTTCAAAAACAAAAAAATCCATTAAAAAAATATTATTTCATTTTTTCCCTTAGTTGGCTATCGAATTCATTCAAATTATTTATTTATCTGTTTTTCATCAGTGGTAACAAGATAATATAGTTATTTTTATAGAATCAACAAAATTAAAGGTACTATAGAAGAAGAAAATTTAAAATATCGGCATTTAAGCCCTGTAAAACTATTTTAATCAGAATGAAACCTACATGATATTAAAGCCTATTATATTTTACATCGATATAGCGAGTTTAATCAAAATCGTCGGAACTGTTTTCGAAAAAATCATAAAAAAGTGCTATATGCATAGTATAAAGTGGCTCTTCTGGTTAGCTGATTTTGATGGAAAAGTTTTTGTAACATCTCGGGAGTATAGTTGTCTTGAATATGAAATTTCATTTTCATAGGGCTTTTCGTTTGCGCCCGAGAGTTACCACACACACACACATATAGACCTTTTTGCGGGACTTGGTTATTTGGGCTACGGGAACCCTAAAACGTGTATTTCCGTTAACGTGAAATTTAGTTTTAACGTGAAGTTAAAACGTGAAAACTGGAATTCGAAAATTTTCAGGATCGCAATACTTTCCCTTACCATATATAGTATGTGAAAGTAAAAACATAAAACAAAAGAACAATAAAAATAATTTCACTATAAAAATGAATAACTGTGAATCAGTTGATGTAATATGTTCATCAATGTTAAATTCAATTAAAATGATTACAATTTAATCTATAAATATGAAAAATCACTAATTAATTTTAAAAATGTGAAAATTATCTAAGGTGAGTGGGTACTTACACCCAGAGGCCTCATGCCTGAATGGGATGTCAATAAAAGGGGGAGAAGGATGTTAAAATTAAAATGGCGAATCAGTTAATGAAGTATATATTTTTTTTTTATCATCTAATTACCATATGATGATTGTCATTCAGAAGTTATTCCTTATAAATATCCATTTCATTCCTATTGTTATATTTTTAGTTTTGAGATAATGTACTATTTTGTTCTTGCAGATACAATTGTTCTTTTGCAGCTGAAGATGGCATTTTAGCCGAAACGTGTAACAAAAGAGTGGTGAAGTTATATATTAGTCTCCAATTTTATTCATGCTTTAATTTTTTTTCAAAAAGATTATGAAACTAATGTACGAGGACCTTTTAATGTATGATTGCAGAATTTTGAAGGCTACATTTAATATTTTAGGGAATGCGCGGTGATTAATATATTAAGAAGCATGGTCATACTTGGTATTTTGACTAGTGCAATATATTATAGTATTAGGATTCGCAATATTGTTTGATGAGAAATCAATTTTATAAATGAGATATCAGTTTATCAATTAGAGCTGAGATTAATAGCATGTTGATAGCATTGGTTCCATGTTGTTCCTGTATCATGGGTCGTATACTGAGGTCAATTTAGATACGTCATTAGGTTTGATGTTAATGAAACGGCACAACGTGGTCTTCAAGGAAGACTGTAATAACAGAGGAAAAAATTATAATTTAATATATCTATTTAAATTTTATTAAATATATGTATGCATAATTGGAAACACGAGTAATAGAATAAATAGAAGAAAATTCGAAGGTTTGATGAAAAAAACATTGTATTGCGTGCAACTTCATTCAATTCTGATTTTATCCTCCACTTTAGATTTTAGGAGGCCTGGTGGACGCTTAGTAGGTTTAGTGATTTTGACTCTGTCAGTGAATCTTTCGTCATACTTACAAACCCGTTTTAATAACCTTTATGCCACCCATATTACTTTACTTTAGCTGTTTATGAAATATATAGTAAGGGAAAGTATTGCGATCATGAAAATCATTGAATATTGCAAGTTGAGCTTCAGACGGGCGAGGCATAACAGATCTGTCCACGTATGACTGTTTTATATAATAGGAGTTTGTTCTGAGTGCGTAAATTGGATTTTTTATTGAAATATAGGAACGTATTATAATTACATTTTTTGTTGTTTGTTTTTTTTTCGAATTTTCCATTGATATGTTCGGTATATATTAACGATTTGTCTAATGTGATGCCTAAGTATTTAACTGAATTAGACGGTGTAAGAACGATGGTAAGAAGGGAAGAAGAAATATGAAAATAAATTAGTACATAAATATCTTCTCTCATTTCTAAATGGGGCTGTTTGTTTTAACGTCCGGAATCCAGAGCACAGTCGGATAAATCCTATGTAATATAAATTAATTCTATTGTTTTCCACGGTGCAAGAGCTGTGTTGAGGCTCATTTCCTTGGAGCAGCTGATGGGGGTCATCAAACTTGGCCAAACATTGACGATCTTCTTGCCAAGACACATTTGGCATGCTACGCCTGCCCTTGTTTCGATAGTCTTTGCTTCCTGCAACTCCGTTTAGCCTCACTTGTTAGCTTATTTATATATAGTGTTTTCTGGTTCTAATAATAAGTATTCCCGCGTAGGAGATAAATTTAAATGAAGTTATTTTAAATTTGTGCTATATATAAAAATAAGAGTTTTAATAAAGTGTTTATTAAGGAGATTGATCATCCGACATCGAAGACCCTATGAATGTATGAAATGTTTTTCTTCTGTTACTGTAATTTTACTTATACATTTAGGTAATAAAAATCATCTGATAATATAATATTTAATGAGATTTATATATGTTTATTGAAAAAAAAAAAATCTTAACACAAGAAAATTGGAGCATCATGAAAAAATATCCACAAGTCTCGATTACTGTAGACAATTACTTCTGAATTATGTATGCTTAGACTTCATTGAAAACAATACAGTCTGATATCTGTCTGTATTTATATTTAGGATAAATTTCATGTAATATAGCAATCGATTATAACCATGTAATTCTCTCTTACCCTGTTAAGTAGATCGTATTAAGGAATAGATATTTAAAAACTAAAAAAAATTATTTAATTCTAAAAATATTATTATTCTTAAATTTCACTTTTTTAATTCATAAATTTAGTTTTTCCTTTATGAATAGTTAATCGGATCAGAACTGATTATCTCGATCAGCGGTAAAAATTATACATTTTTTTTTAAAAACTTCCAAAAGAAAATAATAATAGTAGTTATAAATAATTAGATGATTTCAAAAATTATTTCTATCGCTAGGAATTCATATTTTATAATGTTAAAGACAAGAAATAACAGTTTTCCATTACAATTATTTAAAATGTTAGTAGTAAATATAAATATATATATATATATATATATATATATATATATATATATATATATATATATATTTTCATTGAAATTAACAACTGTCTATATATCATACATCAAGTAAATATGATGATTAATGATAAAATACATGAAGAGAAACTGCCCATTGGCAGCACTCTTTAGGAGTGAGTCTAAACAAGAAGGTCTTTCGGACGCCTCGGTGAACTATCAGGAATCGAAGAGGAAGCAAGAATTGAAACTAATGGAAATAAAAAATGATACTTAAATTCTGAAAGTAAATTTAAACATTGTTTAACATTGATATTAAGGTCACCTGTGGTGTAATGATTAGCATAACAGTCTTAGTACCCAAGGTCGAGAGTTCAAACCCTGAAGATGGCTCTAGTACATTTAAATCATGGGTAAAAAGTAATGCCGTCCTGGGAGGGACGTAAAATGGTGGCCTGTGCGATGTCTAGTTAAATCAGAATATGCAAAATTTAGTACTCCCACTGTAGCATCGCCCGATTAGCCACAGTAGCATAAAGGGACGTTAAATGAATAAACAACGACAGCATTGATACTAAACAAGATTTTACTACAACTCATCTTAAGTATTTTCATTGAAATCCTTTGAATTTACATACATTGTGCATCGCCCTTGTGAAAAAGCTAAATTAAAATTAAGAATAATAGTAAGTTTGTTTTAAATTCCCATATTGTATCAAAGCTTAGTCATTTGGTTGTTGAAACAATAAATATTGGCCATATAGTATTAGGTATTTATGTTAGTGGATAGCATCTCACGAAACATTTCATATGCCTATTTAAAGATGTATAAATTGTCAACAAATCAAACTAGTTGCATTCAAAGCAGTTGCGTGTGTCACGTGAAAGTGGAATTATTATTACGTCGTAATGCCAGAAAATTTGTTTTATTTTAATTGAAAGATTAGGTTTTTATTGATAAATCTATGTCAGATACTCGTTATAGATCCATATCCTAATCAAACCTGCATAGGCAAAATTTAGGACTCCCGCTGTAGCATCGTCCGATTAGCCACGGCAGCATAAAGAGACGTTAAATTAATAAACAAACAAACATATTGATAAATCTCACTGTATTATTTTTTATGTGATCTAAGAACCATGAAAAGATAAAGGATAGGAATTAGAAATAAGGAGGCTAAGACGAAAAAATCTCTACAGAACCATGCAAACCTTTATGATCCATTTTAACTAAATACAGTACATCTACTATGGGCTAGATATTAGTTAAATTGGCTCCCGAACCGGGAACTATTGAATGGTAAATTGGATAAAGCTTTGGAATTACAGTAGGATCTCTCTTGGACCTGTGCTTCGAAATTGATGCCACCCTGTGAAGTAAGATGAATCGTCCTTAAGATCCTGGCGCTGTTAGCATCCAATGATCGATGGTCCTCTGTAGAAGGACAAATTGAAACTGATGAGAACATCCCTGAATTAATGATATGCTTTCATTAGAGAACTGCTCTTGCTTGGAACTGTGCATCTGCCGTCCTGACAGTATTTCTTATCACGGAAAGTAATCCTTTCGATTACTATTAAATTTTAAAAAAATATGAATGGTGATTGAATATCACAAGAACGTGCAGTGCCGTTACTACTACTAAGAAAAAAATCGGCAATTATTTTTTAAAATCTTTTCTATGGCTAGTTAATAATAATAAATAAAATATATACTGCGATATGTGCAATAACATGCTATCGTTGAAGTTTTTATGTTCCTTCCATTAATAAATCTTAAGATTAAAAAAAAAGAAAATTTATACTTTTAATCTTTTATGGACGGGAATGGTGATTATAGTTAGTTAATTAGGTATACATTCATATAGAAAGAAAGTAGTTATATAAATTGTACTAATCAATTAACATTGAGAATTCTTAGATAATTAAACATCCCTTTGAAAAAATATATTAAAAGCATAAATTTTGTTTATTTTTTACTTTAAAAAAAAAGAATGACATTATATTATTCTGGACTAAATACTGGGATGTAGCTTATAAGTTTAAATTCGTAAAGTAATAACAACCAATAATTAAAAAAAAATGTAATTCTACCTTAAATATGCAAAAATTTATATATTTTATAATTTCAGATTATTAATACACGGAGATCCTATTCTGAGCTATAGCATAAAATAATACTTAGTAACGTGAGAAAACAATATTCTAATAAAGCTATGCTATTAATTTCAATTAACTTAAATCTAAATGTGATAAAAATTCAAATAAAAAAAATTTTAGTTTGGCAGTTAATGAAACTATTAAATAAACTATTAAATAACATTCTAGCGATGATACATGTATGTTTTCGTGTCTTAAATTTTAATTTTATACACAGGGTTATTTCTGGAAAGTGATAATACGAATTAAATATTTAAATAGGTATTTCCTGTTTTTTTTTCCCTTTTATAAACATTACGTTACAGGATTACTTTAAAATTTTTCTTGTTGAACATTCTTCTTTCTAATTAAATAAAAGATTATTGCTTTCTAGAAATCGTATGGAAGTGTGTAAGATTTAAGAATTATTTTTTTTTTTTTAAACTTATAGAGAACAATAGTCTGAATTCGTTTAGAAAAAAATTGAAAATAACCTGACTGTTGATGAAAAAAATTTGCATTAATTTAAAATTCATGAATATATATGTATATAAATAAAATAAAATTACGTTCCACGTTTGTTAATTTTAACCAATAATACAATAGGGGTACTCACTACGTTTGCTATAGCATGCTATTTGTGTTATTTTGCTAAACCCGTCAAGTTTCTACAGTTATTTCCTGTATAACATTGATGGGTTTAGCACAATAGCACAAATAGCATGCAATAGCAAACGTAGTGAGTACCCTAATATATGGTTATTTTCTTTAAATAATTATTTCAAAGTATATTTTTTTCTAAGAAGAAAACTAATACTTTAATGGCTTAAAGAAAGTTTCTAGCTTATAAACTATTTTCATCTTGATGGTTGAATTGCCTCTGCAGTTTTCTGCAGCAAGAAATGAACCAGGAAGATAGTAACTGACCATGCGAATATCGCTGCCTCATAGATTAGGTCCTCCGTCCGTGAACTATCAAGGCATCAGTGGAAAACTTTTCATGACAGTTCCGCCAACATTATCATCTTTGAATGAAAAACATCGATAAGTATAATAGGAGGTCGCAGTTTTCTTAAATGAAATCATCTTTTATCAAAAATGTCAATACAATAACATTGAACATAACCCAATTCTTAAATGTTTATTAATCGTCTTAGGTAAATTAACATTTTTTTTAATAAATCGGTTTAATAGGTATTACAGATGGATTATTGAACATTCAGACAAGCAAATTGAGTTACTTACATTACTTGATAGCTATTGTGCTTAGTCGGACTTTTTTTTATTAAAGACTAAATAGAAATAAAGGAATTAATTTTCAGAATTTGCTTAATAACTCCACTTTAAAGTCAACACTTTAGCTTGGTTAGAATCCGGAATTGGGAAAACCCAGCCCCGTTCATGTGAGACATATGAATTCCTTTATGTCCAAAAGAACCAATAGTCGTTGGGCTAATACAATCTCAATTTCCTTATAATAAAGAGATAGCTTCCGCTTTTTAATAAAGCTATTTCCGTGACCATAATGCGTGATTACACAGAACACACTGTGTCTGGCATACCCATATTTTGTTTTACTATTTACTATTTGAATATTATTATTATCTGAATGTTAATATTTATTATTTGTAAACCGTTCGAATGCTTTTCAATGTAGGTGTAGATTATTAAACCAATATCCAAAGTTGTCTGTATGAAAATTATTTTTTTTTATGGATGGGTTTTAGCTAATATCTAACTAATGGCAACTGTAAAAAACACATTAAACTTATTTTTTGTATTAAAATTGAGAACTAAAATTAATTTTTTGTCATTCAAATTGTTCTATTCTCTTTTTTTGCACGGAATCTTGGTTCTTTTTTCAGTTTAATATTAATTTATAACGGAATAGGAAATATAGGTTTGAACCGGAACAATCATGACATTTATTTAAAGCAAAAAACTACAAATGTTTTTTAATACAAAAAAAGTATTAAAAAAAAATTGTGACTCATGTTTTGCATTTAAAATATAATTAAATGCTTAGTTAATTAAATCATAAACAATCAATGATATGTTGTCATAAAAAATCATCGGTAATTTTTTTTTTTAAATACAACTATCAGCCAGCGAAATCCGTAATCTTCTCGGTAGCTACTTTGGTCATGTGGAAGGATTGAAATTCTAAAATTCCATGGCTGAAAAACCAATGTAGTGAAAATCACTTAATCTTGAATTTTATTAAAATGATTTTTTTATGGATGATTCAGTTTCATCGAATTATATTATTAGAATAATTAATATATCGATTGTGTCTTAGTATTTTTATAATGATTTTATCTTTCACTAATAAATTATAATATATGCAAATTTTATCATTACATTATTGTGATTAATGTCTTTATAGCTAGTGGTTACAGCCATTATTTAGCAGTTTTTAGAATATACAAAAATACTTAGGGTTTTTCGAAAGAACATTTTTTTCTAGACGGGTTGGTTTGACCATAAAGATAAAAGTGGTACTTCATATTCTTATTCACAAAAACAGAAGAAAAGAAAGCAAAACTTACGAAGCAAATAATGGAGTCAGATGTGAGAATAAATGAAAGATACGTGGATCGGAACTTCATGAATAAAAAAAAATACCGCTAAATATACTCCCTAAAGTTGAAACTCAGGAAAAGAAGTTGGTCTTACTTCTGTTATTATTAAGTTATTTTTTTCTTGTGTATTAGGTATTATGAATTTTATCTGGGATAACGTCAGGGTTGAATATAGAAGGCCAAATTTTCGTAGTCATCAGAAATGCCATTAGTATGCTAATTGTTAATAAAAATTAATCAAACAAAATATTATTGTAATTATTATTCAAAATTAATTAATTATACTAGGGAAATAAATATATTAGTGATTTACAGCGCCTCTAAAAGAACCTCTTAAGGTCCTTATTTTGAAACATGCGTTTGATCTCATCTAATCTGCCCGATAGCATTTGGAAGGAACTGAAGAGGAGCAATTAATTTTAAGGGTGAAAAAGCTATTACAGAATCGCCCCCTTCCATTAATCAGATCATTAGCGAGGGAATTAATCAGGCTGTAATATTGATTGCTTTGCACGTGTGATCGGAGAGCGTGTGTTCTCATTGGGCTGGGCTAACGAATAATAATAATAATCATCTCAAATAATCCACTTCTTATCATATTATTAAAGAATTACTATAGTTTATATAATAGTACATCAATGATTTCTAAAAAAAAATCTGACATATAAATATATACATACATATGGGGATTTCATATAACAAAGACATCCTTCAAAAAACAAACTAATTTTATATAAATCTGTTATCAGACCTATAATTACATATGCATGCCCAGCCTGGAGTCTTACTAGCAAAACACATATTAAAAAATTGCAAGTACTACAAAATAGATGCCTAATAATAATTAATAATTATCCACCATACACGAAAATAACTACCATGCACAAACATCTGGACATCCCTACAATACAAGAATTTATACACCAACAAACACAATAATTTTTCTCAAAATGCCAACTGACAGACGATACCACTATAAAACAAATTGGTAATTATACTAAACTATCAACCCCTAAATATAGACATAAGAGAACTAAACATATACTGTTATAAAATTCTAACTCCGACAACTTCCGCAGAAAGCTATTATATTCCTTACTTATATTTACAACTGCATCCTCCGCACCACCTATTTTCCTCTGTTATGGAAACATTCCACCATCATCCTTTTTTTAAAACCAGGTAAACCTTCCAACAACACTTCATCCTACAGGCCTATTAGTCTACTCCCCATCCTTTCAAAAATCTTCGAAAGGCTTCTTCTTAAACGTATCCTACCCATATTAGAATCTCAAAATCTTCCTTCCCATCAGTTTGGATTCCGTCCTCAGCATTCCACAGTTCAACAGGGGTTCCGAGTTGTAGACCATATTTCCTCAGCTCTTGAATGCAAAGAGTATTGTTCTGGTGCGTTTCTGGACATTGCGCAAGCTTTTGACCGGGTATGGCACACTGGATTACTCTTCAAGCTGAAAACCCATTTACCCCAGTCCCTATACCTCATTCTCCGATCCTATCTCTCGAACCGTTCCTTCCGAGTTCGCTGTGGTGAAGAATTTTCTAACCTTTATCCCGTTGAGGCCGGTGTTCCTCAAGGCAGCGTCTTGGGACCCATCCTCTACATCCTTTACACTGCTGATATTCCTACACATCCTGATACCTTTCTGGCAACTTTTGCAGGCGACACCGCCATCCTATCATCCAGTTCCAATACTGAAACAGCATCCTTAAACCTTCAGAGACACCTTTTCCTTATCGAACACTGGTGTAATAACTGGCGTGTAAAGGTGAACGAAGCCAAATGTAAACACATAACCTTTACTCTTAGACGAAAATCCTGTCCGCCAGTTTATTTCAACTCATTACCGATTCCTCTCTCAGATACAGTCCGGTATCTTGGCTTACTGTTAGACAAAAGATTGACTTGGAACCCACATACAAGACTTAAAAGACAAGAACTCAACCGACGATTCGGGCAGTTATACCGACTACTCAACAGAAAATCTGAACTTACAGTTGACAACAAATTATTAATCTACAAGACAATACTGAAGCCCATCTGGACCTACGGACTTGAACTGTGGGAGACAGCTAAACGTTCTAACATCAAACGCATTCAATCCTTTCAATCCAAAGTCCTCCGTACAATAGTAAATGCTCCTTATTATGTCTCCAATTATACCTTGCACCACGACCTTAATGTTCCATTTATTTCAGACCTAATTCCAACCAAATTTTCCAAATTCCATCAGAACCTCATTCATCATCCTAATCCTTTAGCTCAATCCCTATCCAGCTCCACTCATCCATACAACCCACCTAGAAGGTTGAAACGGCAGTGGCCCCGCGACCTTTTGTAAAAATATTGGAGTTCTAGCACTGGCTAGATTCTCCACTCAATGTGATGTATGTATGAGTGTGTGTATGTGTATATAGGTATAAGTGAATTATTGACTTTTGTATTGATTCATTATTGTGTATATATTTTATTGTAATTTTATGTTGTGTAAATATTGTATGAATGTAGTATGTATGATATCTTTCAGCACTACTATTAATGTCCAAATTGGGACAGATTGTAAAATTTTCTCAATAAAAAAAAAAAAAAAAAAAAATTACTCAATTCCATCATATGATTTTAATAACTATAATTTTGTTTAATTATTTATTTTAATTTTTATTTCTATCTGATTATTTCTTTTTTTTTTTAGTTTCTCATTTTTGTTTTCTTTTCTTAGTTGGGGTTTTTTAATTTTTACCAACAATAAAAACAATTGATGTACAAAATAAATTTTGGCAAATAAGTAGCGCATTGTAATGGATTTCCAATCAATGTTTTTAAAAACTGTGCAGATGTATGCTATATAAATAAAGATTGATATTGTAAAAAAAAAAAAAAAAAAAAAAAAAAAAAAAAAAAAAAAAAAAAAAAAAAAAAATCCTTGAAGAGAGCGTTTCGAAATAACAGCTAAGATTTAATTTTATTACGAACCATATATTAAAAAAAATATGAATATTTTTAAAACTAGATTTCGTACCTATTGCAAATCATAGTCTTTATCTTAAGGTGCATACGACTAACAGTAAACTTTTTTTACTGAAATAATTGCTGGGCTATTGCTGAAATATTTACCGAGATTGAAATAAATTGTTGAAGATAGTATATTTTAGACACTGGCTTTAATTACCGACTTCGCAAAAGATTGTTCTTTGGTAACAACCAAAATTTTGAAATCCAATATACTACTATTTGTGGGGATCACCTGAGGCATATTCGCTAACATAACAACCATCTATGCCAAAGGTCACAGGTTTAAAACCGCAGGTGGTCCTAAGATCTTTTAATTTGAGTAAAAAATCCTTAGTGTGCCGTCTTCGGACGGGACGAAAAAAGTGATTCCGAGGCTGTGCGATGTCAGGTACTCGTTGAAGATCTCTATCCTAATTAAATCTGAATAGGCAAAGTTTAGGACTCCCACTCCATCTCATCTGTCCGATTAGCCATAGTAGCATAAAGTGACGTTAAATAAATAAACAAGGACTACCAGTTATTGCGCGCCATTTAATGTGTCTATACAATGCATTAGTTGTAGCAAGCCAAGGATCCGTAAATAATTTTCATTTAGATAATTCAAAATAATTTCCAAGGGTTCTGCAGACCACTTGTTGTGAACCACTGCCATTTATAAAAGATTCTGATAATAATATTTTATTTGTTTGTGTTTAATTGTTAACGTTCTTATCGGTTGATTGAAAAGATCAAATTAGAAAAAAAAAAATAAAAATAAAACGCTATCATATTACCAGCTATAAAGTTCAGCCATGTGTTTTTGTGTTAATATGTTGTTTCATCGGGTAATTCGTATTAACTTCATAGCAATAAAAAAATAAAAAAAAAAAAATAAAAAAAAAATAAAATAAAATAAAATAAAAAAAAAAAAAAAAAAGATTGGATTCTGGCGACAATTCGGCTGAAAACATAATTTATTGTTTCATTTATTTTCTTATCTTGATCCAAAGGGTTTCCCACATTATGCAATACAATGCCAAGTTGAAATGGATTTAGCGTAAACATCGCCCGGAGTACTTTCTTGCATCATTTATATAACTTTTGTGCCATTTCTATCTTCTTTCTTATTTCCTTCAAATCCGAAAATCACTCTCGTTACTTTATGCACGCTTGTTTGTCTTATATTGCAAAAACACTAGTAAATAAAAACTATAATGCTTGGAGCAGAGTTGTTTTTCCTGGTCAGGTATGTTGAACACCCTGCGGAAGTTCAATGAATAACACGTCTTATAAGCGGTTTTCACATAGCAAATAGTTTTTTCAAGGGATGATTTTCAGAGCTGATTGTATAATTGACGTTGTAAAATAACGAATGGAATAATTAATTTCTAGTCCGGCTAAATAATAATTGTTTTCACTAAATAATAATAAAAAATAAAATAAAATAAATTTCTATTAGCAAGTATGTTCATCCAAAAGCTAAGTTAAATCAGCGAATCTCTAGGCCCCCGCCTTAAAAGACGTCGGGGGTGGGTTGTACGGATTGGAGGTGGATTTAAGTGTTTTGGCCGATTGGTTCATGTTGTAAGACAGTCTTCTGTGGAAATTTTATAATATTCTGTAGCAGTATCTGAAACTGTGAGCTTCTCCAAGTCCTTGTGGAATAATTCGTTAGTCACAGAATTGTGTATCCACGATTTTGGATAAAACGTTGGATTAGAAAGAATGACTTCTTTGGATGTTGGGGTTTTTGGCAGAGCTCTATAGCTCTATCAAGAATGTCCAGCAGGTTTGATGATTACTTTGTAGATATTAATTTTGGTGTTTAATGATAATTTTGATTGTTCGTCTAGTACTCTGGATTATATTCCACATCGTTTGCTTATCTGTTTTTCTCAAGTCTAATGTGCATACTTCTTCGTAACTAGGTATCGTTATATCATTGTAATATACTTCTGGATATATACCTATCCAAGCGTAAAAACAATGAACATATTGGTTTCATTCATTATCATCTTATCAACTATACTAAAAATTTAATATTCTGTAAATAAAATATTTAAGTACGGTATTTGTGTATAAGCGAATGAATCCATAGTTCCAATTTATTCCACAGTTGTGTAAGAAATCTATTTAGTTTGTAGTATGTGATGCTATCCTATATGACGAATTCTTATATATATCTCCTTGAACTGTCATTTTATGGAAAAGTAATCTGAGAAATAACAAGGGACAAGTCTGCTGTTGTACTCTATACCCGGAAGACTCTGCTCGAAACTAAAATTAATTGAGCAGAAAATTGAAGGTTCTTTTTCCTCCCGCTTAAAACGGGCGTCAGCCCTTTCGTCACGGCGGGGCTCGTGTTATGAGCTGTAAAGATAATACAAAAAAATTGAATAGCACTTATTATTGATTACCAGCCTGCCCCAGTTTTCGAAAATTAATTGTCATCGAGCTCTGCCTGGCCCTGTTCATTCCCATCATGCCTAATCCGAGAGCCTCCGGATACCTGTGAATCTCCATGCTGAGCAGGGTGGCAGCGCCTCAACGAAATTGGTTAATCAGAGAGGTGGATGATTGCTTTCCTGTGCAGTGAGTCTTATTATCCTTCCAATAGGACTCCCTCTTCTGTTTGGTTCTGTCGTAGGGTAACTAATTCATCGCTCCAGGGGTTTCGGGTATGAAATAGGTACGTAGGTCGCTATCGACGCCTTAACTAACTGATTATTAATATATTATATATCATGAGACAGAACCGTAGGTAGTTTTTTAGTCTCTCCTCACACTTCCTTACCATTAAAAAAATAGTTCATGACTAGTTCTATTTTATATGGTGCTTTCCAATTCCAATTAAGCTAAATAGAACCGCAGATCCTACAGTTACTGATCTATTCTAGCATATTTAAACATACAACATATACATATTTAATCAAGCTCTTTACGAATTTCGTTGGTTTATTTATTTAACGCCACTTTATGCTACTGTGGCTAATCGGAAGATGCTAAAGTGGGAGTCCTAAATTTTGCCTTTCCAGGTTTGATTAGGATAGGAATCTTTAACGAGTATCTGACTTCGCACAGGCTCAGGACTACCTTTTTACGTCCCCTCCGAAGGACGAAATAACTAAGGATTTTGCTGTCATTCGGAGGTGAAGTAAAAAGGTGGTCCCCGAGTCTGTGCTATGTCAGACGAATTGAATCTTTAATTTATATAGATGATAGATTATCTAAAATAAGTCGAATAGGTTTTGAGAACTTCAATAATTAATTTTAAATAATTGACATTTGTGTTTATTTATATATGCAGTATATCGGATCTTAAATATACTATAACCGAAGCAAGGTTAAATAATAACCTCAGAAATAACTGCAATAATTGAGATGTTGATTTCAAAAAGTACTCAAGGACATATTTACGAAGTTTATATTATGGCATATTTGTATTATCATCATTCTTCTTATTCTCATCATTTAATTTTATCTAAATTTTCAATTTGATTTTATCTAATGAACTCTCACACTTTACCAATGTGAAAATGGCTTTTTATGACTTGTGAGGTTTGGAAACAATATTTTTATTGGCTTCGGAGTTTTTTCACTTATTCCAATCTTATCACTGTTACATATTCTGAAATCACTTTAAACCGTACCTCAAGAATAATATTGGGATTATTTTCTTTGCGAAAAATTTTTTTCGCGTCGTGTAATTCATTTATACCTTTTGCATATGTTTTTTTCTGATTTATATAAATATGTATAATATCAAATTACAAAGATCTTTTATATGAATATTAAAAAACGATTCTAAGGTGGAGGAGAAGCCATTCAGTAGGTTATTCCTAGCCGCCCGGTTTTTAGATTCTTTCATTATATTCGTAATGGATTTTGAATAGAGTAACATATATTTTTTCTTCTTTCTTTACATTCCTTATTTAACTTTTCCCATGATTTTGCTTTATTAAAACTCACTAATTTGTTTTTTTATATTTGATGTAATATTAGAAATGTGTATTTTTAGTTTAAAGCTATAAAGTGTAAATAAATTATTTTTTTCAGTTAATAATGTAAATATGAATTTGTTGATTGTATATTTTATATATATACAAAACAATAGCTTTTATCGGTCATTAATATTTTATTTAATCTTCACGCAAATATATTTTTTTCTTGATCAGACTTTTGTAATCATTTGCTATGATCATAGTGATTGGTAGTGCCTATAAAGCAGACATTATTCTAGTGTCTATAAACACTGTTTTATATGCATTACCTCTGTCTCCCTGATGAAGGGATAGAACATAAACATTATATTGCTTTACTTTTAGTTTATGTATATAAATGGTTTACAATAATGTTTTAAGTTTGTTTGGAAAAACTCGTTACGTCGGATCATATCAGGTATAACTATCAGCATTCAAATTCCGGACGCTTAATTCATATCGATCAGATAAATGAAAACTTTGGGTGTGCACAAAACACGACTTTCACTTAGCTCGGTTTGTTAAAATTAAATATTTTTAAATAAAGTTAGAGTTCAAAAAATCATAAGGAAATTAATTAAGTTTTGTTGGAAACATCTGTTTTAGATTAAATAACATAACAGTATAACGAGGAGAAGTTAGTTGAAGGTGCAGTCAAATTAATACACAATTGAGTAGAAACTTAATTTAATAGTGCCGATGTTTCGGCCTATATGTTAGGCCTTTTTTAGAGCTATAAAACAAAGGATAACAAACCGTAGTAGAATACAATATATAAAGGTAAAAAGTAAAAGAATGTATTGTATTATACTACTGGTTGTTATCTTTTGTTTTACAGCCATGAAGAAGGCCTAAAATTTAGGCCGAAACGTCGGAACTATAAAATTAAGTTTCTACTTAATTGTGCTTTAATTTGACTGAACCTAAGCTAATGCCCCATTCGCCTGTTTATATTACCTTCCGCAACTTTGTATATCAAATAACATTTTTTCTGAATTATTGAGCGTTCTAATGGTAAGTATATAATACACCTAATATTAATATTCTTATGTCCAATTGAAAAAAAAAATTACCTAAACAAATATTTTTGATCTTTTATCCTTTAGCTACTTATCAAATTTGTTCAAGTTGTATATTTAGCCGTTTTTTATTTATGCTAATAAGATAGTATATTTAATTTTTTCAAACCTACAAAATTAAAAGTGCTTTAGATGAAGAAAAATATCGGCACTTAAACTCTGTCAGACTGTTTCAATCAGACTGAAACCTACATGATATTGCACTCTATTAAATTTTATATCGATTTAGCGAGTTTAATTTAAAATCGTTAGGGCCGTTTTTGAGAATATCATTAAAGATTGCAAAATGCTTTGGGTGAAGTAATACTTTCTGTTATCCAATTTTGGTGAAAAAGTTTCTGTAACATCTGAGTCATATAGGTGTATTAAATATGATATTTCAGTTTTGTACGACTTTTCGGTTTCGCGCTGGACTTACCGACGTGTATTTCCGTTGAAAATGGGAATTCGAAAATTTTCGCCATTGCAATAGTTTCCTTTACTATATGTTTCCTATGTAGGAAATGAAAGTAAAAATGGAATTATAATATACTATGCATTATTTAATGCACATACCTATTCGTCAATCTATGTTTTGTTTCCCTTATTTAATTACATTGTTTAAGTCACGGTAACCCTAACTAGAGGTTAAAATTAAACTATATCTCATTCGGTTTTAGTATATATATATATATATATATATTATATATACACACACACACACACACACACATATATATATATATATATATATATATATATATATATATTGCGAATTTAAATTATTTTGTTCTAATATATAAAACTTTTGTTTTTTAATAACGCCTTAAAGACTAGGGTACGATATTAAAGCGACCTCGGAGGAAAGTGGGTCTAAACCTACCTCTGTGAAGTTTGGTAAGCACGAATTCTTTAAGGTGGCCATACAAAGTTTCATATTGTGTTGGATAAGAAGGGCTTTGTGCACAGTTTGTTGAAAAAAAAGTTGTTAGAATACCCCTCCGGGAAAACTGTTCAGCCTTAAACCGTCTGAAAACAATCTGTATTTGTACGTTAAAACCTACCTTGGACGTTGTGTCTGTATTAAATCTCTCGAATGTTTGTTTTGACGTTGTTTTAACTCGGGGTATTGTTTTTTCCCTTTCATTGTCGTTGCTGTTTCAAAGAAGATTTATTATTGGATATAAAAGGATGGGTTAATATTCGGAATCGGATAGAAGTGTTATATAAATGTAATTGTATTTGACAATAGTGGAGTATTTCTAATAATTTATTAAGTTATTATTTTTTTAAAATATATTTTTATTAAAATTTATAACTGTATAATTATTATACAACAAATAAATATGCTGATTAATGATAAAATACATAAAAAAAAGAAGAGTATCTGCAGCACTCATTAGTAGGTAGTCTAAACAAAAAGGTCGCCACGCCATCTTTTTTCCAGGCGTCTCAGGGGATTATCAGGAATTAAAGAGGAAGCAAGGATTGAAACTAATGGATTAAAGTGGGAGTGGAGTTTTTCATGGAAGGAGTGATACCTGGTACGGGCCAAATCAGCAACACATGGAACATTAATGTCTTTGTGGATGATTTTATTCGTGACCAAGTAAGGAGCGTTGAGGATTTTGCGAAGAATTTTGGATTGTAATTTCAACTCCGTAGGTCCAGAAAAGCCTTATGACTGTCATATAAATGATTCTTTTGTTGTTAAGTAATAGGTGAGAGCGTCTGTGTTGAAATAACCGAAATCGGCGAGCAGTTTCTTGTGTTTTCAGTTTTGTATGCGGATTCCATATAAGACGTTTGTCAAGCTGGAGTCCGAAGTAGCGGATCTGTTAAAGGGAAAAGGACTCTGTGGAGCAGGATGTCATAGGTTTTCGACGAAGGGTAAAGGTAATTTCTGGGGATACATTGGAATTGATTTTAATTCTCCTATTCTAACACCATACCTCAAGGTCTCTGGTGTGGGATTGGAGAGTTTGAGAGGCAATAAGGAACGTTATTAACTGATAACACGCAAGTGTCATCGGCATAAGTAGAAATGAATGTGTTTCGATAACAGCTGTATAGACTGTATAAAGAATGGGTCCTAGTATATTGCCTTGAGGAACACCCGACGACTGGGTAAAAAGATATGAATAGGAACGATTGTCACTTATTTTAAAAGGTCTATCAGAGAGGTAGGACTGGAAGTTAGTATTTGAAATCATTGGTATCCATGAATTACACGCACATAATAAAAAAAAATATGATATATCTATAAATAATGTAAAACAGAATTCCTAACATACACACACTTAAAATCTTTTCCAAAAATGTTAGTAGCGGAGAAAATAATTTATTAGATTTAAATGCTTTATCCCTCTAGCCATAACACATGAATGATTATACAAATTTTATAATTAATATTAAATAATTCATTGAGAAAAAATGGAGTAATACTAAAGAAGGAAAAATATATATAAAAGATTTTATATTTTTAAAGGATTTTCAGGAATGTTAAGAATTTTCCTGTTCACTAATATCCAAGCGTTATTTTTTTAGTATGATTAAAAAAAGACAGAAACCTTTTGTAAATTATTTATGTAATTTTCATCTTTCCTCCTAATATTGTACAAGTCTTGATTTATTCTTTCCTCAATTGACTTCTTTATTTATTGTTATACATACTCTCATAAAACTAGCAAAAGACGATTTATATCTTATGGATTAAAACTTTAAATTCGGTATTAAGTTATACAGAAGGAGCGTCAGGTATACCATGCCGCATAACTATGAGATACTCAAGTTTCATCGAATAGGCTATTCTTGTTACACTAAATTTCAATTTTAACGCAAAATTTTACTGTTTTTCTAGATATAGTTCTTGGGCTTAGCCATGAAATATATGATGATCATACAAAAAATTATAAATTAAGAAATATACCATTTTTTTATGAATTACAGTAGAAGTGTTATTGCATTAAAAAAATAGCTACAAAGAACTCCTCAATGTCACTTAATTTTAAAATGCACAAACAAACAAAATTTGCAGAATAATCATATATAATATAATAATAAATTACATAATCAATAATACAATAAATGATAAAAATAGAAATAAACTACAGTGTAATTTTAGTAAATTTAAAAATCCTATTGCGATGGTAGGGTTCGAGTTAAAAATTAATCATCAAGGAGGGCTGGATTAAACATCAAGCAGGATCTTGGCAGAAGTCCTGATGGAAGAAAGGCAGATCTTGATTAAGTCAAGGAAGTACATTAGTGTACTCAAAGGTGTTCATTGATAAGTGTATATATGTGTGTGTGTGTGTGTGTTGGTGTGTGGCGAGTGCGTGTATTGTATATTTGTATTTAAATATATAATCATTAAGGATTGAATGCGAGTGAAAAAACTTTTAAAAAAACCTTGTGAAAAAACCTTGTAATGAAGTTTCCTTTTCATATTAAAAGTCATTAAGAGGAACTTGGTCGCCAAATATTTGTATATAGAAACAACTGTATAGATAGAATAATCTAAAATTTCATATTAATATTTTCAATACAAAATAGTATCGTACAACCTGAAAAAAATATTTATTTTAATTTAATTAACAAAGATCTCACAAATTAGAAATAAGTCCAAGATATTTTAATAATGTTATATCATACCAATGTTTTACTTAGGTTTTATGCTAAAATAGCGTTTAAAAAAATGTTTATTGATTTTTTTTAAAAAGCATTAATATTATTTGAACACAAAAGTGGAGAATTTTGTTACTCTTTTTCTCTTAACATGCCGAATGTTTGGTGAAGCAAGATGTACTTTTCACACTCATATATGCTTCAAGTTAGATGATTGATGTGGATGTAAAAGCCTTAAACCCCCTAGTCGGCCGTTTTTACCATTTGACAGGTACATATATGCGTTTTGATTTTCTTTGATATACAAAATATAAAATTTCTCTGTTTTGTACTATATGAGTTAACTTAAAAAAAAAAAGTTGTGAAATCTATTATTTATTTTTAGCATTTTTATATCGTTGGCTCTAAAGCTTAAAAAAAACACGTGCTTCTTTTAATATCAGTTTCCGAATTTTCACAGCACAGAGGTTACGGCTGGAGATAATGATAAGGTGATAAGAAATTTATATAACGTTTAAGAATGAATAAATTGATTTAAATTAAATTTAAATATTCATATTAATTTAGCTTACGTGCCTCTGAAAGACAACTTAAAGCTCAAAATTAAAGATTAGTTTGAAAAACTCGGGTAAATTCAATAATAATAATTTTCAAACCTTAAATTTCTAGTCAGAAATATGTTATCTGTATAATGCGTTAATCTGATTGTGGTTCTAGATGTGATATTATTTAAAAAGATTGATCAGAAATGCATATTTAAATCTAAATTATTTTTTAAATACTTTTTCATTCGGGATGAGTTTAATTTTTTTTCCTCTTTAATACCCCTCTAGAATTTCACCGGATTGGTAACAATATGTATAGATCATTGACAACCAAGATTAATATTTATAACAAAGACTTGAGGACTCACCTGCTTTGCACGGATCCAAGTCCCCGTCCGCCGAAGTCCTGTACGGGAAGGACTTTACGAGAAGATCCTGAGGGGTGAACCTGTGGGAGATGGTGGGGCTATAGAGCGCCGTAAGAACGAGTAAGATAGAGAAAGGAGACATCTCACCTCTATCATGTCCGAACGCTTACTGAGGGTTTCTCTCCTCTCCTCCCCCTGCCACGGGGGTAAGGGTGGGGATGGACCTTGTCCGTCTGTCGGGAGGGGTGTCCTAATGGAGGAAATTTCAACTTACAGAAAAATATAGTTTATGATTGCATTTTTAACTAAAATACGTCATCAACTAAGCATTTAAATTTTTTTTATGTAATATAAATTACCTCAACGTGTGACAGCATATTAATATGGAGTGCGTTGATTTATCACGCTTAAAATTCATAAAAATGTTTTATGTCTTGTCTTATGTCTTATGTTATATTATGTCTTAAATGTTTTGGTCTTGGACCAAAATGAATTATTTTTTCCAAGACTTAATGATAATTTTTAACATCCAGAGACTGGCAGAATAACTCCTTGAAATACTAAAATTCAACCAGCAATACAGTTGCATAAAAAAAAAAAAAAAATCAATCATTGATATGAATGAATGAATGAAAATATGAATATGGATATGAAATATTTGATATGAATCAATTTAGTATTTTTCTCTCTATCAATTGGTGATTTATTTTTTTAATTTCTCTTAGACTGCTGAGATCAAAGGCGACAACTTAACTTTTGGAATCAATCTGAATAACATCGTATGTTTTAGGAATTGCGGGTTCCATTATTAGCTTTATACTAAACGGAACTTTCTATTGTATTTTTGTCATAAGTCTTTGGTCCTGATTATTTTTACATTTAAATAGATGATTTATCGTTCACAACGTGTAACAGCAATTTAGTATGAAGTACTAAGATTTATCCATCATAGAATTCACAAAACAGTGTTGCGATCTTTCACCAAAACGAATCATTTTTCCGGGACTTAATGATAATTATTTAACATCCAGATAGTAGTAGTTGTGCTACATTTCGCGTGATCGTGATTCCATTAGATCTTGGCCGACTTACTGGAGAATCACGGCTTTTTCTATAACTCATATGTAAGAATAGGTGGATATGTTTTTTCTTCATAATAAATTATTTCTTTCATTGATTTATTTAGATCAACCTTTATCCTCGATTATTCACATAGTGTGGTCGTAAGTGTTGCACAGTTTTTAGGAAATGATTGCCTTTTTGCACAGATTGGTGTTTTTTTTTTTAAACTTATCCATGTATAAACTAGCAGTGCCCTATTCGAAGTCTGCCTACTATAACTTCCTCTCTCCTTTATGTTTTCATATTTCAATTTCTTGCAGCCAGATTCGACTATTCTCAATTCGAACGTTTTCTTTTTTCAACTGTCCTCCCATTTTATCAGTAGCCTTCTCTTAGAGTCGAGTTAGAGACCTAATCATCTTATTTGGTTCCCTGATTTTGGCAATTCCCACTGCTTTTCCCTTTCTGGCTAAATTGGCTGCTTGATCAGCTTTTTCGTTCTCTGAAATTCCGCAGTGGGCAGGTACCCATACTATTATCAAGAGCTATAGATTTTAGTTCATGACGGATTAATGAATTGTTGACTTTCATTAGTTTAAGAAAAAGAAGGAAACTAAATAATTATGGTTTTGACTTACGACCTTTCAAAGTATGGTTTCAAAACTATTTGCAGATGTTAATAGTATTAGTTAATTTAATGGTGATTTTGGGACTTATGTGACGTGGTAATTATTTACTTAAGAGATTTAATGTAAGGATGAAATACCCTGTTTCGAATTCCGATTTTAATTGTGATTACTTTACACCGTGATTTGATGAAAAACTGGTTCTCATTACTGTTTAAGCAACAGAGAGATTATAGAGGTATAAAAAAAATATTGTTCGTCGGTCTTAAATTTATAATTCATTAGGAATGTAATTTAGGAGGGGAGAGCAGGACCTTGTTAATGACGGTGGAATTCCACATCATGGGCATAAAAAACCTTCCTGGTGGTATTTTTTTATGTAAGAATTTCGGTTACTATATCAAACCCGGCAGAATATATAAATGATTTTTTTTTTTTTTTTGCCGGTGCCAAATGAGAAAGTAAATTAAATCACTATGTTAATTTTTTGTTTGTAATTATTTCTGCTATATGTTGACATGAAATGGATTTGTCATCGTTCTTCGGTTATACCTTTTGAATTTAAATTACAATGAAATTGAGGTAGAAACCAGTTAAAGGCATTAGAATTGCAAAAAGCAGTTTCAATCAATTTTGATATTGAATAGTATTGTTTTATGATTAACTATATAATTGCCATACCTTATTCTATTACCGCATTTAATTATATCCTTTACAGGTGGTATAAAGAGAATATAAATGATACATTACACTATTGTAATTAAGTTAATCAGTATAAATAAATTACAACAGACAAGAAGAAAATAAAACAATTGCAAAAACAGATAATGCAACAGTAAGAATAAAATTGGGTATAATTTTAAATCAAAACAAAACTGCATGCAAAGTGGGAATAAAGAGAAATGTATTAGTTTTTTATATTATGCTTTCTCAGATTTAAAGATTACCAACTATAAAACTATACAAGCTATATTTCTTAGTAACTCAAAATTTAGCTGCAACCAACAAATATATTTATTTTAGATATGAAAAAAATAAATAATGTTCTTGTGTTTATAGTTATTTTATTCAACATTAACTTTTCAAAATATAAAAGTAATTTCTTTTTAAAATTACAAAATAACATACTCTCTGCTTAACAATCAATTTCTGGTTTTCAATTTCGAATTTTTTTTTTATCTTTAAGAAACCACAACTGAACAATGAACTTAAATTAAAAACAAGTCTTGAATTGTATTGTTGATGTGATAATTAAAAGATAAATTATTTTATTTTATTAAAGTATTTGTTACAAAAATCCTTTATTGGGAACAATTGGAAATTCAAATTTGACTACCTGTATAACTTCATTAATTGTGGAAATAACAAAGTTATGAAACTTATATTAATTATGAGTTTCAATCCACTCATGATGTTTAAATTTAGAAACCTACATTAAATGCAGCAAAGCTACAATGAAAAACTTTTTTCAACTTTATGTTAATTTCATACAAACAATTTCAGATTTATAAGAAATATCTGGGGTATTTCTTTAGTTTTTTTAATAATGAATGACCTAATTAGTAAATAAAAAAAAATGACTTTTACTTTCATTATTATTCATAGACATTGTTGCTTTGTTAGAATACATTTCCTAACAATATAAAAAATTTCAATTTTCTCCTACGATCCAACAATGTATAAGTAAATAAGAAATTACAATGTGTCCATTAGCTGTAATATATTTATGCCCTTAGTTTTTTTGTTTTTTTTTCCGTGAATAAATAAACTTTCAAGTATCGGTAATTTATGCTTTATATGCCTGTTCAGTATGATGATCTAAGAATTAATTAATTTTAACAGTTTTTGAAATTAATTTTAGACAGTTAAAAGTCGGTATTTCAAACGATCTTTACGTATCTTCAAACGAACAGATTTTCAGATTAAACAAATATTTTAACGATATTTTGAACTCCAATTGCTTCAAAACATTCGCAGAGTGTGTCTTATTAATATGTGACATCAAACTTAGAAATGAGATGAGATGTTTTCTTATTTATCTATGTTTACTCATTAACGAACAGGCTGAAAACAATGTTTATCCCATTTTTTTTTTGTTTTTATACATTAATGTAGGTAACCCTATTAGTTTTATTCCTAGATAAACAGTATTAGTTTTTTTTTTGTTGTAATTTTACAAAAGAAAACTATGAAAGGCATGTAAAATTAAATAGGTTAGTCTAATACCACTACTTGTTCCAACTTAGCTGGCGACTGGCCAAAGAAGATGTAAATACTGGCCTAATTTTCGATTAAAGCATTCTGGTAGAGATCTGGGTAATGAAGTCTTAGGTCTAAGGATTAGCAGGATCAGAAGAAAAGTAAACTTCATTTATCTAGGTCGCGGTAGAAAAGACTTGGTGGTTTTGAGGTTGTGCATAGTAAAACTTATCTGATTTTTTTAATCATTGAATTTCTATCAAACACTCAAATAAATCTATGTTATTCGTACTGTGAATTAATGTAAATAACTGAATCTTCAAAGATTTTAATTGTATCCTTTTTAAACTTTTAACTGAGTCCTGGACAAGATTTATTGAGCGTGATTTTTAATAGGGATTATAATTTATTGATAGATTTAATTATAATTTACTTCATGTGTTAGTGTGTGTGTATGTGTTTATAATTCTCCATCTTGTATTTCGTTTACTACTACCGACTGATGAATGAGACGGATGTGCGGTTGGTAAAAATTGTTCTAGAATATTCACACTGAAGACCATAGCCTAGATAGATATTTCTTGCTTCCTGATTTTTTGTTCTCCCCTCCCTCGCCTTCGAAGGCTATACGGAGGTTTCTCGAGCCAGGGGTGAGGGGGGGGATGATACTTGCGGAGATAAAATCCCTGGCCCGAGACGCGAAATCGTAACTATTTGGTTTAAAGTTTCTGGTCATCTGTGGTTGCTAGCAACTCGCGGAGAGATTTCCTGATTGAAATTTATATGTAGAAAAATGAGATAAAATTCAAATATTACCTTGAAGTATTTATTAACACAAATATAGAAATGCTACTGGCTTTCCAACTAAGTAATTAAATCATAATAGCTATTCGTCTTAGCGAGTTTGAGAAAACACTGATTTAAAAAATATAAATAATGATTAGACCTTATTTACGCGATGTTAGAGAAAATGGTGGAAATAAATTCAGTTTTACAAGTACAGTTTCAGGAAAAATATTTTTGGGTTTAATATGTTCATTATTGTTATTACTTCTACATTGTCAGATATAATATATATATATATATATATATATATATATATATATATATATATATGTGTGTGTGTGTGTGTGTTTTTAATTGAGTGTGTATTAAAAACACCTTTAGCACCATAACCCATTCGGTTCCGTACATTGTTAGAATTAGCACTATTTCAAGTCCAACGTTGCGTGACGGTGAACCCAATTTTTGGGTTTTCATTTTTTCCAGGCTGAGTGAGCCCCAGGAGGGTTCCCACGACACAGGGTAACTATTAATACCTTGTGTAACTGAATAAATAATTATCCTCCTACTGCCGGAGTCGTGCCCGATACCAGGTGCTAAAATTATAATTATTTAATTGTTTTTACTTTTCTCTCGATTTCCTGCAATTTGTAGGAGTTACTTTTACGAAAAGGGACGGAAGTGTGTTGCAGAAAGCCGGGGGAAGCGCGCGCTATTTGATTTGAGCAATGAGCGTACGTAGTTCTGGAGTTGGCCGCTAGGTTGGTACGTTTAATCTACAGAAAAGTAGAAAAGTGTGATATTCAATTAACTAATGCATAGTATGCATGTAAACTATATTTTAGTTATCATAAGTCTTTTGTCTCCGCTCTTAATTGTTAATGTTATTAATGATCGTATTCAATAAAAAATTGAATTAATCCTAGAGTTATCTTTACACATCATCTGCGATTACTTTCAAGTTCGCTTGTTTCTTTTTATAGTATATTTCAATTCGTGATTGTCACTTGCCTTTTTACAAGAATAGTTTATTAATATTTAATAGGAAAATAACCTTTCAATCTTGATGATGGTGATTCTTCTTATTAATCAGCCTTAGTGACGATGTAAGTGCTCGGAAAACGTTTTGTGCTTTTGTATTCCAACTTCAACAATTCGGTTCCTTCCAGAAACAGTTACCTGTGCTGCTACCCCTTCCCTCAAATTATTGGTGTAGCATCTTCAAACCATAAACTAAAGTTCAGGTAGTATCTTCTTCCTATTGAAGAAGGCCTAAATTTTTATTTGTGGAGCAGCCTTCTGTTGTTGTAGGCCTTAGGTGGCATATTTACAAATATCCGACGGACAGCTGGTTCATGTTGTTCTTGTCAGAGCTGTCAACCACGCCCTTATTTTTCTTCAATACCAGTTATGGTCGAAGGTGTTTGGATTTTGTGAATACCAATTCTACCGTTTTTCTGTAGGCTTTAAAATATTGAAAATGTATTTATACATTTATCTGGTTTTTAGTGCGATGAAATTAATTTATAAGCATTTATCTACCTTATAAGATTTGATACAAAAAGAATACGTACAGGCTCCTTATTCTCAATTATATCTAATTACTCAGACCTTTATCGTCTTGATCGTAGTGCAACTTGTTCGAATAAAGCTACTCGTTACTTTAACTTAGCAAGGTCGAATAACCCAGTTCTGTTACTCTTTTCTCATTATCCAGAATACATTCAGGATACGACCCACCCCATTGAACCATTCTCCACTATATGATAATAAGATTTAGTGAAACAAATGTTTCAAAGAATTTGGAATCTCCTCCCAGCATTTCAGTCTCCCACATCAGCGCCAAAACCGGTGATGTGTCAGAAAACAATACCGAGATGAACGAAAAGGGAAGAAGTATAGCAAAGCCCTTCTGTAAATGTATATAGTTGTATATGTACAATCTATCTACAATGCTAGATAGGATGAGTTTAAAAAATATTCAAAATCAAGGTTCCTCCGAGGAAAAAAGAGGTATCGAAACATTAGAGTGCCATCGTTTCTATAACACATAGTCCGCCTGAGTTTACTTGTGTACCTTTGTGTATGTACGGATGTTTTGGTTGTCTCCTTGAGTTTCATGGGGTGGCTTCATGAATTTCATTTTAATAATGTAAAAATATACTCAAAGCTAATTGGATATCGGAAATATAAATATGAAGATTAATGTAAAAAAAATAATCATAAAGGAATCAACAAGCCTAATGATCTTATTAGACTTAAAATTTAAGTGTTGAAGGATCATGGAGCTTTGTAGGGTTCCTTGCACAAAGATTTTCTAAAATTGAGAAAACAACCTGTGTTATATATAGTTACTATCTCCTGCAATGTCGTGAAACTAACTTCTCTTTATTTCCCTTTAGTTACAATAAACTTTGAAAGAGATTTATGAAATGATATGAAAAAAAAAATCTTGGATCAAGACTCCTTAGAATAACAACAATGAACAAAATAAAATTCTTATGGTTTGGATACATTAAAAAATAACATATAAAAGATCAACTACTCAATATAAATCTTTGAAAATTTATAAAACATATGTGTACACATATTTATACTATATTTTACAATGGAACAGAAGATTGAGTAGGTAGTGGAAGAGTTGATGTTTAAAGGAATAAACAGAGGTGGCTTTACGGATAGAGATAGGCAGCGAATTCCAGAAGGATGTGGAACGATCGAGAAACGATTTGTGAAAGGATGCAGTTTTATGTGATGGGGTATAAATATTAATTGATTGGGTTCTAGTGTTTAACGAATGGATATCAAAGCGGGAGGTGAGGAAGTTATATAGGAAGGTTTCTATTTTTTAAAGGTTTGGAATAGGTAGGAACCATGAAACTATTGCCGTCGAACAGAAGGATAAAGCCATTTTAAGAGGCTAAGCTTAAATATGTAGTAAGTGTTGAACAGTTATTGGTTCTTAGTGATTTAGGTTTGTATTTGGTTCACGGTTGTTTTGTAGAAAGTCCTGGGTAAACATTATTTTAAATTCAAGTCAAATATTATTTTTCATAACAACAAAGAAGTTCAAGTACTCCTTCTGCTGTTTATTCAGTTATTTATTCTCACTGATGTGTTCTTTGAAAATAAAAATAAGTGAGTTCTTGAGGAAACGCGAGGAACGGAACATAACAAATAGCAACGCTAAATGATGTATTGTTTTCGTTCCTTATTTTTTTATTTATACTTGGATGGTTTTCCTTAAATAGAAAACGCAATGTTTTTCAAGAAAATTACTGAAGAAATTTATTTTTCTGTATCTAATGTAAAAGATAATGCCTAAAATTGTATTATTCGAAGTCAAAATATATTGAAAGGTTACGTTTTTATTTTATTTATTTATTACATGCATCTACCCAAAGAGGGTCATAAGCATATGACATACATTATTTTGCGAAAATAACATTTCTTTTTGCAATAAACTCTTTTTCAAAATAAAAAAAATATATATATTTATATATATTCGATGATTTCCACATTGTTTTTAAAGACACAAATAAACTTTGAACACAGCCCTCACTGTCACCAAGAGCGACGTCCAACCTGTTCTTCATTTTGCAGTTCCTTCTTGCTTCATTTGCCAATGAACTTCCGAAAAAAGCAGTTTAAAATATTCGTAATGCTTGTATAAACCATTACAGTTCCACTGCATAAAAACAGAGTTCTTACAATTAATTGTCATAAAATAAAAAGGTGAAGTTTTAATAACTGCATTCATATTAATGTGTTCTAATGTTAAAAATAGTTTATTTTAGTAATATATATTATCATGAAAAACAATCAAAGATGACTAAAACTACAGCTCACTCTTTGGTCATGACTATATGTGTATTGAACGATTAATAAATTTTGTGTTACTTTTTACGAGTTTTTTCACCTATATTGATTGCAAGAAATATATAATAAAATAGTTGATGTTACTATTATATATATGTATGACAAATTCTATAAATATATAGCTCGCGTCTTACTATTTAATTAAATGCAAATATTTTTTTGCATTCCAAGTTTAAAAAAGGAAATACTCCAAAATTGTAGGCTTATAATTATCTTTTTATTCTGTATGCATTATAACTATTTCAATGTTCCATGATGGGATACACATTTAAAATTCTAGAACGATAAAGTTGTTAAAATTTTAAATGTCCATTTTTCTTGATCTATACCGCAGACTTCAATCGACAGACCGACTGGCCTCTTTTCCTTAGATTAGGAGGAATTGCTGCTTCAAACCATAAAGTTTTCAACTGGGTCTCAGGTAGGATCTTCTTCCTATTGTAAGATACGGAACTAGTCAGGATTAGGTGGCACTTCACAGCTGTATAACCTACCTCGCTGTATTCCACGAAAAGCGTTTTCCTTCTAAAATTTTAAAATCGTAGCAGTGAAAATTTCAACTCTTACTACTTTAATGCAAATAAAATTATTTGACTGGTTAAACCATAAGAAATAACACATTTAAACTGTATATATTTTATTTAGTTACTTATAAAACTAGTGTTTTAAATGAAAAATCATACAAAAATACTCAGAATAATTGATAATAAAGACAAGTTCTGATTTGTTTTATGCGATTAAATAATGTTAAATGCCTGTCACTCATTGAATTTTTCCTATATGATTAAACTATTATTTATTTATTTGCATTTGTGTGCATTTAATATAGTAAAAAACTATTCTAGGTTTTAATTCGAAAAGAATCAAATAAGTTGGTTTGATTAATGAAAGATTTTTGCGTTTCTTTTATTGAATTTTAGATATTTTCTTGAATGGATACATTACCTTTTGGAACTCAACGTCTCAGTTGAGGTGGTAGTAAGTAGTAACTTTGAGCTTATATTGCAATTATTGGACTAAAAATATAATACTTCCAAAATTATCATATTATTTCCAACGCAACTATAACGTTTCCAGATCATGAGAATTAGATTCAGGTATTTGTATGGTCAGAAAACTTAAGTTATACGCTTAAGTTGAAACACAGTTCCGAAATCCCTGATCAATTCAAGTCCGGGAATGCACAGCAATGTTAGACGGATTATTTAAAAATTTTGACTTTAGAAATAACCTGTTATCTTTAACTATTCTGAAACTACAACTAAACCTCATTTTGCTACAACCTGAGATTTCACTGCTAGAAAATATCAAGTAAACGGAACAGGCACATGTCTTTGAATGCAGGCTGTATAAAGATTGATAAAAGGAATATTTATTCCTAAATTTTAATTATTTTCATATTAAACATGTGATAACATTAAGTCCTTAAGAATGCTAAAACATGCATACAAAGGCTAAATCATCCTTTTTGCCCGAGTAACTTCCATTGCACGTTTCTTAAATTACTCCAGAATCGTGGTTTGTCTTCTTCAAAACTTTTTCAATCTAACGTTTACTGAACGCATCTGCATAGCACATGAGTTTCTGATCATCTTACTATTACAATATTTGGTGATTGTTCAAAATGTCAGTAATATGTTTCCTATTACTTTAAGTTTTCAGAAGGAATTGGGAGTACTATGTTTTGTAGCTGCTGATTTCTTTCTCGTTCATTTTCTTATTCATTTGAATAGTAAATATCATTTTTTTGAATTGTCAAGTGACTATTAAGGAAGAAAGAGAGGTACAGAAAATATTATACTTAATCCTGTGGATATGTAAAATTCTGAGGATCAAGAATTTTCTTTTCATTTTCTTTCTTACTTCAACTTTTTTTTTTTTTTTTTATTTCACATGACTGATTAGATCATAAATAGAAAAATGTGCTTGTTTTTGCTATCAATGTCTATTTCGATTTTTGGGGTATTGATTTTTAATATAGGCTAAACATAAAAATAGCACAGTATATGGAAATGATTTAAAGAAAGACCACTTTTGGCATTGTTTCTACTGTACTTACATATAGCTACTGCTTAATTGCCTAAGATTTAATAAGTATAATAATAATATACAATAAAAAAAGTAATAAAATTACAAGATGTATCTTAATGGTCTAATACATTACTTTAATTTATTGTCCGTTAATTGATGAGATTACATTAAGCTTAGAACATAAAGAAACAGATTTGATTTCATGAAGAATCCCTTGAAAAAACACAAAAAAAAAACAACAACAAAAAACAAGATAACTTTTTAATTCTAATTGTCTCAGAGGAGCCTTTTAATTTAATTAAGAGTAGGATGTTAATTAACAGGGAAACATACGCTTAAATCTATTTCATTTTTGGCTCGCATAAATATAAAAATTTTCTTTCTATACTTATATTGATACAATTTTATTTAGAAATGTATTTACGTATTGAAATGTTACTTCCAGCTCAGTTCACACCAACGTTCAAACAATTTTCATACCTCGGTTCTCTTTACCTCTAGATTTTTTATTTTATTCCATTTTATTGAGAAAAAAATATAGAAAAAACGCTTGGTTTTAATAATCCACAAATAGTTCAAGAGTACTTCATTGTGGGACTACTCTTTAAAATATTTTGTTAATAAGATATTATCATTTCATATCCCACCACCGTAGAGCTTGTTCTAACTTCATAAATATAACACTTCTTTGAAATTGGGTCTTCAACTTTTCCATATTTAGTGGTTGCTTTGTGGATGCTTGGCTTGGCTGCTGATCACGTCACCACCTGCTTTACTGTCAAGCGACAAACATTTCCATCTTAAAGACTTTTTGGTTGTTGTTTTACAATTTTTACCTGTAAAAATAATTTTTTAAATTCTAATTCCAGAGATAAACATTCAATATTTAGATTTGTATTGGGTTTCTTTAAATTGGTACTGTTAATCTAACAGATCCTAGGATAAACTCTTAACATCTAACTTACCTATATATGAAATATATAGCAAAGGAAAGAATCGCGATCGTGAAAATTTTCGAATTCCAGTTTTCAACGGAAATACACCTTTTAGGGTTCCCTTAGTCAAAATAATCAAGTCCTGAAAAAAGGTGTATGTGTGTGTGTGTGCGTGTGTCCGTATGCGGTAAGTATAGCACGAAAACGATGGACGTACAAAACTAAAGTTATATATTTAAGAAAAATTCCGGCTGACCGGAAGTGCTACATTATACCACGCATTTTGTACCTTTTTATGATATTTCAGCTCAAACGATTTTGATTAAACTCGCCGTATAGATGTGGATTTTAATAGGCTTTAATATCATGTAGGTTTCATTCTGATTAAAATAGTTTAACAGGGCTTAAATGCTGAAAAGTTTCTTCCTATAAAGTACCTTTAATTTTGTATCCTTTATAAAATTTAACATATCATCTGATTAGCACTTAATATATAAGTTGAACGAATTTGATAAATAACTAAAGGAGAAGAGAGCAAAAATATATTTGTTAGCATATTTCGTGTTTTTTAAAAATAAATCCAGTAATAAGAAGCATACTATACGCTGGAAAGCTAATGATTTAAAAAAAAATATTATCTTTTACAGAAAATTGTAAAAGTTAACGGAGAGTGATAAAAAGCCGATAAAATAAACTGATTGTCATAGATAATATAATAGCCTATTTAGTAAAACACATGTTTCTATTGAAAATTTAATTAATTCTTTAACACTTTATTTTCATCTCTTAAGTATTTAAAAATTCTTAAATTGATTTCAACAATGGTGGTAAGTGAATGCCGTGTGTTGCGTGCACTAGATTTTTAAGTTAGGGACGATTGTTTATTTTTACAAATTATCCTATTTTAATTATTTCATTTATTAACTTTGAATCATAGAGATGTATTTGATCTTTTATTTATTTTTCTCGTTTGCTAAATCTCATTAA
This sequence comes from Piezodorus guildinii, assembly GCA_023052935.1. Classification (NCBI taxonomy): domain Eukaryota; kingdom Metazoa; phylum Arthropoda; class Insecta; order Hemiptera; family Pentatomidae; genus Piezodorus; species Piezodorus guildinii. The sequence continues at coordinate 62,130,975 of CM041297.1, forward strand.
TTGTTGATTAATAAATATTAATATATAAGACTATTATACCTATCAGTTGTAAGGTTCTCAATTAAGTGTCAGTCAAATCACGCCTACATAATACAAGAGTGATGAAGCTGCAAATTATGAAATAATGTTTTTTTATTTTTTTCTAAATATTTATATGTCACAACAAAACTATAATGTGTTGCAATCCGCAATAATTCTTATTTTATAAATAAAAATAACACTATATCTCGGCTGATATTTATCTGATTCCATTGATTTTTTTATTCCTTAGGAATTTAATTATTCTACCTATTGAATAGTGATAGCGAAAACCATAAGCAAATGTGGATACTTCGAATCTTGAAACGTGAAACCTCAGATTTATAGGAGAGTTTTAAAAAATTTCTTGGTCGATTACAATGGTTTATTATTAAAAATAATTAACCAAAAAACCACTGCACCGTTTAAAAACATACTCCTATAAACTTATAAATTAGTACTTTTATTATGTATCTTTAGCAATCATTGTTGAAGAATAGATTCTACTGACGATGTACTGAGTCAGACCCAACGAACATCTTTAAAACTCATTCTGGGAACGAAGCTAGAAAATCAGAAATATTGCGATAATACGAAGAAAAGCAATATCGAAATACTTGGTTTAGATAACTTGGTATTGTAATATGAAGGTTCTCAGGTATTTTACTCACTCGTACCTGAAGCTGTCAAAGCTTTGCTCATCCTTTATTTATGATTTCGTTTGGCGGTACTGATTGTATACCAGATATTTCTTGTTAGTGGGAACCTATGAGAATCTTGGCACACCCGTACTGTCAGGACTTGAAAACCTTCTTTGTGAACTTTAAGCAATGCCGGTTATAACGCCAATTTAATAAACGTAGTACGCTTAGTTTTGTTATGAAAAATCTGGTCCTCGCAACACACGACTTTCACATTTTAAAATACATTTAGAGAAAAAAATAAATTGGTAAACAATTAATTAAATTGAATTTCTATAGCAAAATGTGTTATTATTAAAAAATCTATTATATTATATCGGCTTTTCATTACTCTTTATTAAGTTTTACAAGCTTGTGTGTAAGATATTATTTTTTCTAAAATCTATAGCTTTCCAGAGTTAAATTATACATGTATATACTGTTTTTATGTTCAAAAACAAAAATATTACTTTTAAAGAATATTTTTGCAGTTTTCTCTTTTAGTTATTCATCATATTCGCTCATCTTGCATATTTAGCTGTTATTTATCAATGCTAACAAGACGATGATCCTAATTTTTTGACATCTACAAAATTAAATTTACTTCAGAGGAAGAAAATAAATTATTGGCATTTAAGCCCTGTCGGACTATTTCAATCAGAATGAAACCCACATTACTCCTATATTAAAGCCCATTAAATTTTACATCCATATGGCATGTTTAATCAAAATCGTTATAGCCTTTTTTGAAAAAAAAGTAAAAAGGTCCAAAATGCATAGCATAAAGTGGTTCTTCTGGTTAGCGGATATTGATGAAAAAGTTGCTTTAACATCTCGGGCGTATAGTTGTCTTAAATATGAAATTTCAGTTTTATTGCTTGACTAACCCACACACACACACACTCACAGATCTTTTTGCGGGACTTGGGCATTTCGACTCAGGGGACACCAAAACGTGTATTCCCGGTGAAAACTCGAATTCAAAAATTTTCACGATTGAAGTAATTTCCCTTTTTATATATATATATATATATATATAATATATATATATATATATATATATATATTATATATTTATATAATGACAATATTTATATAGAACAATACTATTGAATAAATTAATAGTGACCATTAAGGATAAATAGATCTGAGCAAGTAAGATGATTAAATTACTTGAAAGAAAATAAAAAAACAAAAATGACTCTATAGAAAATAAATACAAGTTAAATGAATGAATGGATTATTGTTGCAAGTCAAATGAGGTTGCGACTTAAGAAGCTGCTTTCTGTGATTACTATGAAGATTTTTTTTGTGGAAATTAGGTCTTTCTTAATGAAGCCTTAATTAAATACCCCATGTTGCTTATGTATGAAGTCATTGCATCTGATTATTCCCATTACTGAAACGATGTGAAGTAAAGCACTATCATGTTTTGTATTTTTAAATACCGTATTAAAAAAACTGACTCTCAGTTAAAAAAGCCGAAATTAATCGAATCAACATAAAATATTTTACTTAAAATTTTAAATAATCCTAATAATGCTGCTCAATATATTGGTGAAACAATCGATTAACATTAAATGTTGATTATGTTGTTAAATTCATATAATTGAAAACGAATATTAATTGATAACGAATTACCGTGCTATTATTTGCTATCAAAAGTGGAACTAACGAAAGATTTTACGAATAAATTTTAGTAAAAATGAAATAACATTTGTTTCACCTCCTTTCCGCTTAGAGATAAATATAATCAGAATCTTCAATAGATTTGGAAAACCTTGAAGGGGTGAATTTTAAAAATCGATGCTGAGAATAGTAGTCGTTTTAGAATGTAAAGATAATGTGCAAACCTAAAGGTATCTGGCGATTAGAGTACGGAAATATTTTATGGTTAGTATTGATAAGATAAAAAATATCTTTTTATTTTTTATTCTCCTTGATAGAGTTTTTTATCCAGGACTGCTTTACAAACTCCGCAAATTCCTCTCCCCGACATATTTCCTAATAATCCGTTCCTACCTTACAGATAGAATCTTTAAAGTTAATCATAATCTCTCCTACTCCTCAGTATTCAGTCTGCCGGTGTACCTCAAGGTAGTATCCTAGGCCCGATCCTCTACACGGTGTATACAGCTGATATCCCTTTCCATCCAAGCCTTGTCCTCTCTACTTACGCTGATGACACATGTGTGCTATCCGTGAATAATGATCCTATTGTTGCTTCCCAAATCCTACAGAATCATGTATCCGCCATTGCAGAATGATGTCACAATTGGAGAATTAAGATAAATCCTAATAAAACCCACCAAATCACCTTCACTCTACGACGTAAACCTATGACTTCCTTTCCCACTGTTTCCTTTAATCATACCCCACTCACCAATGTAGAACAAATACGATACCTTGGACTTCATCTGGACAAATGTTTTACATGGAATCCTCATACAAGACTTAAACGACAAAAAACTGCTAGTAGATATCGACTATAACTTGACAAACGATAGAAACTCCGTCTTTACTTAAAAAAACTCATTAACACAACTATTATCAGATCTGTTTGGACTTATGGCATTGAGCTATGGAGGTCCACTAGACCGTAGAATTCCTTCCGGATCCAATCCTTGCAATTCAATATCCTTCGAAAAATCCTCGAACCTCCTTACTTTGTCACCAATAAACTCATTTATAGAGACCTGAATATCCCAATAGTTTCAGAAATTTCCCAAAAAGATACACCTCCTTGCATTCTAAATTACCCGCCCATACAAACCCGCTTGTTCGTATCCTCTCATTTACATCTATACCCGATAATACTCCGAGGCGTCTGAAAATACGGCGGCCTCGAGACCTGCTGATCAAATAAAATTGAAGTGCTAACGCTGGTGGATAGATTCTTCTAAAGACTTTTTCAAGCCCATTTTCTGTAAATAGCTCATTTACTTATTTTACTGTGTACAATTGTAAATTTCAATAAAATAATTTTTAAAAAAAATGTATACTTTATGGTAATGCCCTATCGAGTTGATAAAAATAAATATACCAGTTTTTAATCAGATTTATATTTGATACATGAAAAACGCAGGGTACTGTACGTTCTATATTCTGTGAGCAAGTATTTGTGTGCGAAACTGAAATATTTTAACCGTTTGTCTGCATGTAGCAAAAATAAAATATCTATGCTTGACACTGGGGAAAAAGGGTAGAATTTCGTCCATCTTAACCAAGTACCTTTGTACTTTTCCTATGATTTTTATTAATATACATGATTTAATACTCAGAAATTTATATTTGTTTTTTTGTTCATAACAAGTATTGAACATCAAGTTCGGAACAATCTAAAAAATACATTTCCATTATTTGTAGTGGTTCGAACACTACTCCTGTGTTACAACCAACTTCCTTTTTAACTCTTCTAAATATTTGATTCTTCATTCTTGTTTAGTTAGTTGATTCTTAGTTCTCTGTTGAAAAACTTAGGATAAGTATTTCAATCCTACAGAAAACATTTTATTGTATGTTCATCATTTGTTTTTATATACTTATTTCTAGTTAAGAAAATGTACTCATGAATTACTCGGAGATAATACGAGATAATTTAACATAAGATCACCATACATACTTTTCAAATTGAATTTATTTAACAATATAATTATAATAAAAATTATATAAGCATCAATATAGTTTCACAATATGTATTTATTTATACAGGATGGTTGATTTTTACAAACACCGACTATAGTACTAAAATATAGTAACTTTTAGGAGTAGCTCCTACTTTTTATTTTATATAACCTTCTTAAGTGGCTGTTACTTGACGTTTCTTTTTAATTTTGACATATTGCTTTAGTTAGAAAATTCGTTATTTATCTAGAAATGGGATATTTTATTTGTTATATGTCTATTCGTATATATTTCTTTATGATTATTTACAAAATTAATTCGATGCAGATTGGATATTTATGGTTCATAGTCTTATTAACATGCAGCTCAAATTTTTATTGCATGAATTCTGGATCGTTGTGTTGTTAAATATGAATAAGTAGGTTCCAAAATAAAGAATGGACAATAATTTAGCTTTTCCTTTATTATTTTTAGTTCTTTTCCATTTGTCAACATACATAATAAAAAATAAAAAAATTCTATTTGGGTAGTTTTCTTTAATTAAAAAAACTTCTGCTATTTATTTTAGCTTAAGTAAAAATATATATTTATTTATCTCTCCCTACCTTGCCACATGGCAGTACGGGTGTCGGTAGCCAGTAGTGCTACCAGTAGTAATCTTGAATTTTTTTTTTTTTCTTTTCTTCCCAGTTTTTTCACTCTGGTCTCTCCTCAATGACCATATCTTCAGCTTCTGCTTCTTCTCTCGGAGGTGGCCTTCCTCGATCTCGTCCTGTTCACCTACGTTAAAAGCTAATGGACCAAGTGATGTTTTCCAAGCATGAATAAATTATAGAAAATGTCCATAATTCTGCTTGGACACCAGCTGAGGGAAATCGCTCTCCGTGAGGACCCAGAGCTCACATTCCTTTAGTAGTTTGATTCTTAGTGCTTCGAAGGCGTAGCAGTCCACAATTATGTGCTCAGCAGTCTCCGGTACTCCACAACTGGGGCACAGGGAATCTATTTCTTTCCCAAAAATACATTATAAGTAAAAATATACATAAGAAATAAAAATAAATGTTGTAAAATTTGATTATTTTACTGTCCGGAAATTATTCTTTTAAAAATGTGGTAAGCAAACAACTCCTGTGATACTCCGTCGCTGTGTAAAATTGATGGAAGGGCTTTTGGTATTTTAGAGATTTTTTTTCTTTATTGAGAGTAAATTTATATTTAAAAAAAAAAATCTCTCACTTTCTTTGCTTTTCCCCTACCTTCTCATATGTCCATTGTAATGATACTAGGAATATTATAATATTTTTTATTGTATATTAGAAGATATTTTTAAAATCAATAAGTTAATTATTTAAGATCAACTTTATTTTTTAATCTCTTAAAAGGGTCGTTTACTGACCTAACCTTAATATTAGGGATGATACAGAAGATAGGTTGCTTGCTGAAAGTAATCCATCTCACTTCCTTGTCTTTTAAATATTCCATTCAGTGTGAAATATATGTAACTGGAATCCAATCTCGGCCCCCTTTCATCACTTATTCTCGCAAGGCCTTCGCATCAAAAGATGATCCGATAAGATGCTACTGATGACTTTTGCAGTTCCCAAGAACGCCTTTAGTTCAGCAATCTTGTCCTCAGTGTAACAATTTATCCATTTGATCTCATCTGCGTCATTTTCTTTCCTTGAACATTCTTCAGGACCTGGTATTCCCTGATGAGGAGGAAGTTATATTTTTATTTTCTGGGACATTATGACTAACACACATTGGAGTACTGAAGATAACGTATGATATATATTCTGGGAGTACCATAATTTTTATATATTATCCTATTTTATATTTGATGTTCAGCTTTGTAAGATGGCATTATTAACCTTGGCATCTTTATATCGCATAATTGTTTGCTATTTTTTTAAATTTATGATTGGGGTTTGTAATCTATGAAATGTATGCAACCTATATGTAGCCGAAATGTAACAAAGTCTACAACAGTGTAACGTATTGTAAGCTGCAAAATAGGTTTGCAGATTCCACTCTCTATTCTTGAAAAAAAAAAAAAATAATAACACTGTATATTTATATATGCTGTGTTACTAAACAGAGTGTAATTAATCAGGGATATCCTTTTTAAAAACATATTGAAACTCTTTCAAAAAGAATTTCCAAAATATATTTCTGTATGGAAATGTTTACTAGTTATCAGTTCAAGCACTGCACACATTTAGCCTTTGTGCCCTAATTCGTCGTTTCGGATTTATCATCGTTGTTTACGCCACCGGTCAACTTGTGTACATGCATCTGATGATACCTTCACACCATTAGAAGAACTCTTGACTCGTATCAAAATTGACATTTATTTAAGAAAAACTCCATCTCTTGTCGTTTATACGTATTTATTTTCATTTTGGTCTTGAATAAGTCAATGGCATTCATATTGTATTTTAGGGCTTAGTAAAATTTCAGGTTACTCAAATAATTACTGTATATTGCTCATTCATATATGACTAAAGGAAATATGCACATCCTTCGTGATGAAGTTCTTAGAAATTGTGTTAAAGATTGGGTAATCACGTGCATAACAACTCCATCTGACACCCGAAAATAATTTCTAATGTTTAAAAATGTCTTGGTTTATTAATTTAATTGGGTTAATCAGTTGTATCTACCTGAAGTAACCCATAAATAATTTGGGTTTTTTTGATTTATTTTATTCATTATTCTGATTGATTTATAACTATCTGAGCCCTAAGGCCTTACCTCTGCGTTCGTCAATGTTCTACAAGAGCAATCGTAAATATTTTAATGAAACGGATTGGAGTTAACGCTTTGGACTTTTCAACTAAATCACTCAAATAAGCTAGGATGATTTAACTAATGCTTAGTATTTGGGAAAACTAGTTAAGCGAGTCCTAATTTAGGAGACATTTAAATTCAACTTAACCAATTTCCGACCAACTTAATTCATGGAACACAAATTTGGCAATCCTGCAAGTTAGGAGTTAAATGTCTATATAATTTCTTGGAAATTTTGTATTTGTTGAAGGATAATCCATCGTATATTATTCTTTATATTCTCTATGATATACAATAATAATTATTTCCAATTGGAATTGATTGTTCTTCTTATAATTTGAGCAAAAAGTGGAGATATGTTTCTTTATTAAAAGTACAGGAAGTGCAAATTCAAGAATGCATATTAATAGTTTTTCTGTAGTCATCGTTCTTATATATATATATATATATATATATATATATATATATATATATATATATATATATATATATATATCAGTTGATTCAAAGTAATAAAGCCTCATATATTGTTTTGAAAACTTTCAAGATGTGTTTCAGCAGTTCAATTATGTTGCAAAAAAATGATCAGATGTTCTTCCTACTTCAGTTTCTAGCTTTGCCTTGTTAATCATAGGTTATGCTTTTGTGGTAAGTGCACTCACTACGCAAGGGATGAAAAATAACAACAAAACAATTTGCTTTCATTAACTCACGTTGTTCGGTACTGTGAGATCGACGGTACTCTCGCATATTATCATTTCATGGGAAAGATTTGATTTTTTCAGCCTTTATTTTTTTTTAGTCGGTGAACACGAATCTGAAGTTTGGGGGCAAACATTCTGCCCTGAACCTGTATTTTTTCACACTTTATGCCGAAATGTTTACACATTCTCTGTTTTCTTGACTGTATCTCGAAAACTAAGCTTTTTTTGGACAAAACGTACAGTAAACAAAATTGCCTACATTTTTATTTGAATAGTTTGTTTCTAGAACCAACTGTTTTGCCGCTGGAGTGCGTCGGAAATGGGCAACTCGGACCGAGATTTTCGCGGAAACGATAAGTGTTTCAACACTTTCGGCCTTCAATGATGTTGAAATCAACTAAGTAAATTTATAAGAGCAAGAAATACACAATTATACATACACACACGCACGCCATCCCCCCGCCCTCACACACCCATAAATATAATGCACTGTCCTGTAATTTTGCCCATTTTTTGACGCACTCAAACGAAAAAACCAAGATAACTATATCGGAATAATGCAATGTAATTTAACATATTTATGGAAAAAAACGTACAGTGGGATGGGGTTGGAGTTCCATAGTGGGTTGAAGTCCCATACTATCTGAGGTATCTACAGTTCAGGTGTCATTGAGATTTTCTCAATGTAAAAAAAAAAAAAAAAAAAATCATAAATAGATTTCTAAAAATATTCCATTAATCTAAGCTTTTGGGAGTGTTATTGGGCATGATATAGTATTTTATGTTTTAAAATTATTTATTTATTTTATCGCTTTATAAAACACTTATAACTACATATGATAATATGAGAGAGAGAGAGAGACTGCCTGGCTGTGCGGTAGCAACAATCCGATGGGTACCTATATCACCAAGACCAGGATGGCTGTCTTCCACCCCGGAGTGCACACCTTTAGGCATGCGGCCCGACCTGACTGGACATCCACACTTGACCTACTCCTGACCAGGGACCTTCACACTGTTACTGAGTGCCTAGCGCTCCCATACGGACCGTCGGACCACCGGCCTGTGCTATATGCCTTTGAGGGAACTCCAGCAACACCACCCGCGAGCAAGTTCCTCTTCCACAAGGCCGACTGGAAAGGATATAGTGCTAGTGTGGATGATACCCTACCAAAGATACAGTACTTAAGAACTGTTAAAGAGGTGCAGAAGGCGATCTCGGATATCACCACCACCGTCCATGTATCAGCCAATCTTACCATACCAAGGTTTAGTCCTCAGCCAAACGCCTTCAGGAAACCACCGAGCCACATTCTTGCTCTCATTGCACAAAGGAACAACCTGAGGAATATTTTCCACCGAACTTGTGACTACGGCTTGAAACCGGCCATCAATGCGATGACCCGGCAGATAGCCAGCCTCATGCGTGAATGCGTCTTGTGAGGTCACACGTCACTAAGAGGAAGAGTGTACACCTTACATCAGGTGGTACCCTATTATCCCCTGAGGAACAGGCTGAACTCTTGGCCGATTCTTATAAGGCGAGGGAAGATGATCGGCTGTTAAATGCTCCCACACTTCCTGCGGGAAGACCAACGTCCCCTAATGAAAAGAGGATATTCTCCACCTTCGGACAGCTTGAGTCGGTACTACGACGCACCAAGGGTAACAAGGCTTCGGGACTGGATGATATTCCGTATGTACTATTGAAGATGCTACCTCGGAGGGGTAAAGCCTTCTTATTAAACATTTTTAACTCCTGTATGCGGATCTCATACTTCCCCGATGACTGGAAGCAAGCGATCATAGTGCCGCTACTTAAGCCTGGGAAGAATGGAGACTCACCAGAGCATTATCGGCCTATCAGTCTCCTTTCGCATATGAGCAAGGTGTTCGAGAGGCTGATCCATCACCATCTGCTAGAGCACTGCAGTGAGGAGTCCATCATTCCACCAGAACAGACCGGGTTCTCACGAGGCGTAGCCTGCGATCATCATTTAGTGAAACTTCAAAGGCACACCATAGAGCGTATGACGAAGAACAATGAAGCCACGGCGTTCATCTCGCTGGACTGCACACAGGCGTTTGATTGTGTATCCCACGAGTTACTGCTTCGCCAGTTGGAAGACTATCGTTTTCCAGCTTCATTATGCCGATTGATCAGAAGCTACTTAAGCGGGAGATCCTTCGTCGTAAGGGTAGGCGATAAATTGTCAACTTCAAAGGACACCATTTGTGGGGTTCCTCAAGGTTCTGTATTGGGACCACTATTGTTTGTGATCTTTACAGCAAAAGTGATCTCAATGAAGCACCCGATGGCACTGGTAGCAGCCTACGCCGATGACATTGGCATCTATGCTTCTAGTATGAGACCGAAAAGGGCTCTCACCCTGGCACAAGGAGCATCGACCACTATTGTAGATGAGCTGAAGGAGATTGGCATTAGGGTGAACCCGAAGAAGACAGATGCTATTGTCATGTCGTTCCAGAAGGGGAAGAGCGCTTTGCCCACTGATTTTAAAGTGAACGGAGAAACACTGCCAGTCTCTAATTCAATCCTCTACCTGGGCGTCACTCTAGATAGGCACCTCACCTTATCTAGTCACGTCCGGGAACGACTCAAACTGGCCAGGAGAAAGAGCTATAGACTTAATCATCTACTCACGTCACCTCAGCTCTCACTGAGGCTGAAACTACAGATCTACAAGGCTATAATACGTCCGACTATGCTCTATGGTGCGCCCTTGATGCGGCATCTGTTTAAGTCCACTCTCAAACAATTACAGACGTTCCAGAACTCCATCCTTCGGCGGATTGTCAGAGGTACCAACTTACAAAGGGCCAGAAACCATATCCTTCATCAGGAATTAGTATTGCCAACAGTGCCTGAATATATCAGCCGGAGGCACATTAAATTTTTTGATGGGCTGAAGGCCTGTGCTAATCCATTATTTTCTGATATCACCCCACCACCCAAGCCTGGGAGGTGGCAAGGATCACTACCTCTCGTTGACGTTGTCGCCGAGGGAAGGAGTTCGGACTATGTCTGAACTCAATTTATTGCCAAAACCCTGAAGAATGGTCCCTCCCATTTTGCAATGGATAAATAAAGGCTTAGAAGAAGCCCTTGAAAGATTACTAGTGCATCCAGCGCATATAGCAATCCTCTTTAGAATACCTCCGGGTAACAGAAGGACAAATCTGACAGCTATACATATTATATTTGTATTTGTATTTTGTTCGAAAATAAAACCAGAGGGTAAGAAAAAAAAAAAAAAAAAAAAAAAAAAAAAAAAAAAAAAAAAAAAAAAGATAATATGAATAAAGACCAAACTTAATACTCTCGCTACGTTGGACTCTCATTTAAACAAATTTGTGGAATATTGGGTTTGTCATCCAATACGTAGATTGAATGGCAGGCTAAGTACGCCAGGGCGGGGACGTGTTGATTGGGCAATAATCCAAAGCGATTTACTGTTGGGCCGATAATAAGCCTCGTTGCATAGCCGGCCAATTAGTACCCCCTCCTGTAATTGACTAATTCGGTTTGGCTCCCTTCGATGCTATATCGCCACTGACAATATTGTGTCTGTGCAGCTTTTTAGTGTCTGTTCTCCCTCAAATGTTTTCTCGCATTGTGTCTAATTATGGAATTTATTATTGTTATTGGATGGTAAAAAAAAAAATAAAAATAAATGTATTTTTTCTCTACAGTATAGAGATCATGATATGATATTCAATTTGTCAATTAATCAAGTTTTTAACTAATCACATTTAGGACCAAGAATGTAGCCTATTGACGAAAAAACAGACTCTTACCACGGGCAGGATATCACAAGGAAACGAGACAAATCATTAAATCAAATATCATTTGTGACTAAAATTAAGTTTTCTAAATGTATCTATGTAAAGGGCTCACCTGTAGTAGGGTGGCTAGCATACCAACTTTCTATTCCAAAGATCACGGTTCCAAACCTAAGATTTTTTAATGGGTCCCGAGCCTGTGCCATGTTAGTTACTCGCTAAAGATTCCTGTCCTAAATTAAACTTGGATAGGCAAAATTTAGGACTCCCACTGTAGCATCGTTCGATTAGCCATAGTAGCATAAAGTGACGTTAAATAAATAAATAATGTACTTATGAAATGGATGAAAATGAATGGGTTTCGAAACATCACAAACTAACTGCCATGAACTATACTTATCAAAAATTAAGGTTTTACTTTAAAAAGCGCTAGTGTTCCGTGCATTTACATGACTATAATATAAATAAATAAATATATAGTACTCAGCTAACTCATTATTAAGTGAAATATATACTTAAGGCATTTGTAAAAGACTTGTTTTAAAATGATTTATATTAAAATTTTGGATTGACAAAGAGATCCGACTTTTTAGGTTACAATGTATTACGAGATGAATTTAAAAATTGTTATTTGTTTTATAATTGAAAGAATTGAAATTTTTGGAAAAAAAAATCTCTTTGCAACAGAGAAATCTGTGATATTTTTTTTGTTTTTTTTTACGGCTATATTTATGATAATACCGCATTTCATTGAAGCCAGAAAATCCAGGGAGTTAAAACATACTCGAACATTTCTAGTACAAAAAGTAACCCGTGGACAGTTAAAGGCAAATTCGTTAAATTACAGCTTATAGTAAGCAAATGTATATAATTTGAAATTGGTAATTCTAAGTAGAAATATAACTGTTCTGTAAACTGCTGTGAAAGGGAGGTTCAGAAAATTGCTTCTAGAAGCCAATAAAGTTCGCTTAATGTCACACATCCATCACCGTTCGTTAAACTGAGGGATTGAAATGCCATTGAGTCAAGGGATCTGAATAGCCATTGAAGAGCTATTACGAGTGAGGGGAAAATAAAATGCGTCAACGTGACTTAAGTCAGCTGAATGAATTGGTTGCTACCAGAAGATTAAAGAAGGCTAGAGGATTAAGATGGTAATTGGGAACTAGAAGGGTTAGATTAGCTATCTATATATGTATTATGTGTATTATATATGTGTATATATTATATATTTGTATCGAAATACTACGAAAGAGCAGAGAGGCAATGACCTATTGTGGTTGGAGCGATCTAACATTATGAGCCATAATTGAGACGTTGATTTCCAAAAGGTAGTATAAGAAGATTCTCCAGTTAAGAAGATTTTTCTGGAAACGCAAAAGTCTGTCATTTATTTATCACTGGACCAATTTACGTGGTTCTTTTTTTATTAAAATCAAAAGTTGATTTTTAAGCGTGTTACCAACTAATTTTTCCAAATTATTGCACTTTTCCGATGAATTTTAAGCATTATAATATGGCTATAATACTTTTGGGAATGAAACGGGGATATAGTACTTTTTGGAAAGAATTGAAAGGAATATAGTACTTTTTGGAAGAATATAACGCCGGCAAGCTGGTAACAGTCACTATAACCTTCCTAATGCAACATTACCGATAACTAACGGCTTTATACTTACTGTTGTTTGTTGTTTATTTATTTAACGTCACTTTATGCTACTATGGCTAATCGGACGATACTACGGTGGGAGTCCTAAATTTTGCCTATCCAGGTTTTATTAGGATATTAATCTTTAACGAGTATCTGACATCGTACAGGCTCGGGACCACCTTTTAACGTCCCCTCCGAAGGGCGGCATAACTAAGAAGTTTTTACTACCATTAAAAAAATCCTAGGACCACCTGCGGGTTTGAACCCGTGCCCTTTGGCATAGGAGTCTTTATACAGTTAATTACTAAGTTATGTATATTTCCTTATTTTCCCTCTGAGAAATATCTTTTTTTGTTTGTTAATCACATTGATTATCTATTCTTCATAAAAAAAGAAAATATTCAAAGGACAATTTTTCTATTTATGGCGCTATAATAAGAAAGTATGTAATTATGAAGTTTGTTTTGAACTTGTGTTTACTATTTGTGTGAATTTAGCAAATTTATCTATATTATTAACAACGTTTAAACAATTTTTAATCATAGAGACTGATAAAGAAATAACTTTTGAGCTTTTATTTTACCTAAAAAAAATAAAAAAATCTACTATAAGTTAGATCAGGCACGGTTTTTTCTTTCATATTTCGTGGAATGCTAATTACACTATTTGCTAGATCAAATACCATTATTCCATTAAAACGTGAGTTTCTAAAATTTGTTTAACTAAATTTATTTTGCTACATGAAGAAATACTGTAAAAAAAATTAATTTAATTGACAACCTTCAAGAATCAAAGCGACGAAACTTAGTTGTTTAAAACAGCCTAAAAACTGATTATTAGTTTAAAATTACTCATCAAAATAGTAGCAGTGATTCAAGACATACTAAATGAAACAATAAAAATACACAAAATGAAGAACACAATAAATTAATGGTAATATATTACGGGGTTAGGTGCTTCTGCCGTATAATAGGAAATATAGTACCTTTTGCGATGAAATGAAAGGAAAGGTTATATCCGTTTACAGAGGATATAGTACGTTTTGGAAAAAATGTTTTTAGTACCTCTTAGAATGAAACGAAATGTGGATTTAGTACGTTTTGGAATGAAATGCAATTTTTAAATACAGTTTTAAAGGATTTTTATGTTTTTTACATAAAATCTGATGACGAGTCTAACTTAAACTAAAAGAGCTTAAACTCAGTCTCTATTAGAGTACAAATATGTCAAAATATCAATTATTAAAACAATGTTCTTTAGTACCTTTTGGAAATCAACGTCATCTCAATTATGGGCCTGTTTCGTAGTTAGGATATAGAAATGTATTGCTGAATTATAAGTCTTCAGACAAATATACTCAGTAAATATTCACTTTCTATGCAAGCTTAGTGAATGATAGGGATTGAAAAGTAGGACATGACAGTAGGCTGTACTTGCCGCCGTGTAGGAGCGTAAACACACTCGTTCCGCAGTCGATACCCTAATCACCCTAACGATGTTGAAGCGCTACTCAAGGGCTGTATCCCCGTAGTCTGGTTAATTGAACGAATACCTCTTCCCCCGACTTCTCTCAACATGGCTTTTGTGTTAAAGTCTCGTCGGCGAAGTTGCTGAATTAATTGAGAGGTTTATCAATATAAAATCTAAGAAAACCAAAATAGATACCATACACACACACATACCTTTTTGCGGGACTTGGTATTTTGGACTCAAAGGACCCTAAAACGTGTATTTCCGTTGAAAACTGGACTTCGAAAATTTTCCCGATCGCAAGACTTTCCCATACTATACATAGTAAGTGAAAGTAATAAATTGTTAAATAATTAATTAAATTGATCTTCAATAGAAACATGTGTTTTATTAAATAATCGATTATATTTTTATCTAAGAAAATCAGTTTGTTTTATCAGCTTTTCATCACTCTCCATTAACCTTTACGATTCCGTCTATTAGATAATATTTTATCTAAAATCTTTAGCTATCCAACGGTATATTATAAATGTATATTATGTTCTTATGTTCAAAAAAAAAAAAATGCATTAAAAAAATATTTTTGCATTTTCTCTTTCAGTTGATTATCATATTTGTCTAACTTTATCAATATGTTAACAACATGAAATGGTTAATTTTTTTGAATCTACAACCATTGAAGATACTTTAGAGGAAGAAAATTTAAACTATCGGTATTTAAGCCCTGTCAGACTATTTTAATCAGACTGAAACCTACATGATATTGAAGACCAATAAATATTACATCGATATAGCGAGTTTAATCAAAATCGTTGGAGTCGTTTTTGAGAAAATCGTAAAAAGGTTCAACATGCATGGTATAGAGTGCAACATGCAGCTCTTCTGATTAGCTGATTTTCATAAAAAAGGTTCTGTAACATCTCGGGCGTATAGTTGTATCAAATATGAAATTTCAGTTTCATAGGACTTTTCGTATTCGCGTTGGAGTTACCACACACACAACAACACAGACCTTTTTTTGCGGGACTTGGTTATTTGGACTCAGGGGACTCTAAAATGCAACTTATTTTCCCAAAAATTTTAGTATGTTTTATACAAAGCATATATCATGGTAAAACAAATAATACACGTCTGCCAACTCAAAACGAGTGGAGGTCATTCAAAAAATGGAATTTTCTAACGTAATTATGGTTACTATCATGGAAACGAACGGCTCATCCTATGAAAATAATTGTTATAAAGTAAATCATCAAGTATTTAATTCCCTTTCATTTGAGTGGTAAAAGACATTTGTATGTTCAATATTCAACGATATAGAAGTATCACAAAGAAAAAAAAAAAACGAGATATCACTCTTTTCTAAAATAATTATGGTTACTATCATGGAAACGGCTCATCCTATGAGAATAATCGTTATGTAGTACATCATTAAGTATTTAATAAGCTTTCATTTCAGTGGTAAAAGAGATTTGTATGTCTAATATTAAACGATATGAAGGTATTATTAAAAAATGTGGAAAACGAGATATCACTATTTTTTAACATTATTATGGTTATTATAATAAATGGAACCTGTGATACCTAATCCACCTGTGAATGGCAGACTAGCGTCGTTTCAGTTGTAATAACGACTAGTATTATGAAGTCGATAGGAAAATCGTGGTCAACTGGGTCAGATTATCGTCTTTTTGGTCTCGTTTTGAATGGCCGTCATTTTGTAATTTACCCGTTTTGAGCAGGCAGACGTGGATTTTTTCCTTTACCAGGATAAATGCTTTGCAGAAAACACACTAAAAATTTTGAGAATGGGTTGAATTTTACGAAAAAGTTAGTATGCGCTTAACTGACTGGCGTCCGGAAGATAGGCCAAAGCGTTGGTGGAAGGATTGTGATAAGTCTGATCTCGGGGGATTGGGCAAGGATGGTGTTCAGTGATGTATCTTTATACTCAACATTTGGTGATATCAGCATCAAACCTACGGGTTCGCCAAACCTATTGTTATTATTGAGTTTAATAGTGTTGCTAGACATCTTAGTGTTTTAGGAGTTATGTAGTGAATCCCTACGTATTGGGATTATACGATAAAAATCTGGTGCGCGCAACACAAGACTTTCACTTTCCTCCGTTATTTATATCAATTTAAGAATTTTTAAACACATTTAGAAACCAAAATAAATTGTTAAAGAATTGTTTACATTGAGTATATTTTTATCTACAACAATCAGTTAGTTTTATCAGATGAGGAAGATGGTTGAGGGTGCGATCAATTAAATAGAAACACAAATTAAAACAAGTACTATTTTATAATTATGTGCTTATGTAGTTAGTTTTATCGGCTTTTCATCACTCACTTAATCTTTACAATTCCGTGTATTAGATAATATGTTTTATAAAATATTTAGCTATCCAATGGCATATTATACATCTATATTACTATTCTTATGTTCAAAAACACAAAAATTGCATAACAAAATATTTGTTCACTTTTCTCCTTTAATTGTTTCTCAACATGTATATTTAGCCGTTATTAATCAATGCTAATAAGATGTGCCCTTTTTTTTTTTTTTTTTAAATCTACAAAATTAAAGGTACATTAAAGGAAGAAAATTTAAAATATAGGCATTTAAGACCAGTCAGACTATTACAATCAGAATGAAACCGACATCATATTAAAATCTATTAAATTTTACACCAATATAGCGAGTTTAATCAAAATCGTTAGAGCCGTTTATGAGAAAATTATAAAAAGGTGCTAAATGCATAGTATAAAGTGGCCCTTCTGGTTAGCTGACTTTGATGAAAAAGTTGCTATATCATCTCGGGCGTATAGTTGTCTTAAATGTGAAATGTACGTCTTTTCCTTTTCGTGCTAGACTAGACTAACCACATCCACACACACAGACCTATTTGCGGGACTTGGTTATTTGGGATCAGGAGACCCTAAAACGTGTATTTCCGTTGAAAATTGGAATTCGAAAATTTTCACGATCGCGATAATTTCCCTTACTAAATATTTCATATATAGATAAGTGAAAGTACAAAATTTGATGGGCGCAACACACGAGTTTTACTTACCTCCGTTGTTAAAACCAATTTCAGAATTTTAAAGATACAAATAAATTGTTAAAGAATTAATTAAATTGAATTTCAGTAGAAATATGTGGTTTTATTAAATAATCTATTATATTTTTACCTACAGCAATCAGTTAGTTTTATCGGCTTTTCATCACTCTCCATTAACCTTTAAAATTCCGTGTATTAGATAGTATTTTTTCTGAAATCTTTAGCAATCCAACGGCATATTATACATCTATATTGCTTTTCTTGTATTCAAAAATATAATAATTGCATTATAAAATATGTTTGCATTTTTCTCTTCTAGTTGTTTATCAAATTCGCTCAACTTGCATATTTACCCGTTATTTATCACTGCTAATAAGATGTTCTTTCATTTTTTTAAATCTACAAATATAAAGGTACTTTAGAGGAAGAAAGTTTATGTAGGTAAGTGAAAGTAAAAATATTAACAACATCTACCTAAAAAGAACTTTAATCTTATTTTATATAACTGATTATTATAAAACACTTTTTATTCTTTAATTTACCAATAGTCAAGATATTTTTTATCAATGATATTTATGAAATAAGAAGTTAGTGAAGGCCGACGAAGAGATGAATTCTCTGTTTTGAGTCCCAGAAAAGAAGAAGCCTTGCTGTTTTCTAGGCTGGGAGATTTACGACAATCCCCCGGCGGGACCTCTTCATTTTCATAGTCAACCCCTTCTCCCTCCACAACCAACCAAAAACTTTATAAGTCCTTTAATATGTCCGTTTGGATTTAAAACTTTCATAAGCGGCAGTAATTTATATTTCTCCTTTTAATTAATTCCTTCTCTTTCTGCTTCAGCTTGGTGTCGGTTCTGGCTTTTCGCTTGTCTCAACTTGGTCGGGATTTAATTTGCCGGTAGCTTTAATTTAGCGTTACATATTTTATGTGTTTTGACCATGCTTAAGTTTTGTTTGTTATTACAAGCATAATAACTACCCAACGCCAGCAATGTTCAGATCGGAAATTAAAACTATTCTGTCTCGTTTATGTAAACAAACGGAAATCTTGTTAAAATTCTTTTGATTAGTTGACTCCCAAATTCAAAATTTTGTCTGTGAAAACATGATCCTAAGATTTTACTGTTTCTCACTCTCCGAATATTTTTTGTTCTAAAGAACAAACCATGATAATAGTAAAAATTAAAATTTTTACTATTATCATGGTAAAAAAAATCAAAAATAATATATATTTGAAGCAACAAGCCTTCTCTCAAAACTCAAAAGTACAACACAATAACCATTGTTTAATTGTTGGTGGTAGTGTACTTTTTTTTTTACATTACAAATGTTATTTGTCTTTTATGACTTAAGTATAAATATATAACAGACGGATTTTAAAACAATGAATAGTTATCATCTATAGCTTAAGATATTACATATGTCGGGAAGATTGATGGTTAAGGAGATGGAGAAATAGTTGATGTTCAAAAGTGGTTAAAGATAAGGCTTTACAAATGGATAAAGAAAAGGAATTCCAAAATAGGGTAGCACGAATGACAAATGATTTTTTGAAGGAGGCGGATCTGTGGGAAGGTATATAAACGTTTATGGTTTGGGATCTAGTGTTTACTGAATGGACAGAAGAACAAGTGGTAAGCATATCAAGAATATAAGGTTTTTTTCTTTTGAAGAGAAAGACACTAAGGAGATATTGCCGACGAAAAGAGGGATAGAGCAAATTAAATTGGGTTTACCTACTAGAAACATGGGAGCGTCAGGGAATTCCACATGTGAAACTAATGAAACAATTCATAAGTTTTTTGAGTCTCATATCAGATTTCTCAGACAGCCAGTCATAGACGAGGCAACCGTAGTCAAAATGGGGAAAAAGACCAATAGTAAACGAGTTTTAGGTGGGATGGAATCACGAAATTGTAGGAATTGTCGGCGAAGGAAGGATGGCAATTTTAGTTTTTGGATAGCCTCGAGCATTTCGGAACGGTGATATAGATGGTAAAATATTTGGCGAGAGCGAGGATCCCTGAGGAACACTACGTGTTACTGAAGTGGAGGAAGAAAGGGGGTTCTATTAGGTATGACAACATCTTGAGCTAGAGAGGACAAAAAAAGAAACAAACCATTTTAAGACGCTGTTTCTCATTTGATGGTTTTGGAGTTTGGAAAGAAGGGTGCCATGATTAACTGAATCGAAAGCTTTTGAGAAATAGAAGAGGATCAAAATAGTGATTTTTGTTTGTCTATTGAAGATAATAGGTCTTGGGTGATTTTTAACAATGCAGATTGGATAGAATATTGCGATCGGAAACTGGACTGAAAAAGGTTTTGAAGGTTTTTTTCTCAGGAAAATTATTGAGTTGTGAGTGAAATAGGTCTTAATTCGGAAACTGCTGCGGATTAGCAACTTTATTCAATGGACGTACTATGATTTTTTTCCAGGCTGATGGGAAAATAGACTTTTGAAGAGAAACATTATGTTATGTTAAATATGTAGAAGGGCAGGAAGGATGACTTTAAGACATAGTTTGACATATATAAGGAAGAGATGTTTTATATATATATATATATATATATATATATATATATATATATATATTATTTTTATTTATTTATTTATTATATATGTATATTATACATAATACTCATTTAACGATAATTTACCTAATAATCGTGACAATAGACCTTATAAATTAATTTAACTTAGCCTCCTTGTGCAATTAAATGCAGGCATCCATTGATTCACGACTGGTCAAAGGAGCTTAGGTTTCTGAGATGATAAGTTCGGTAATCTGACTCCTTGAATAAATTATTGGGCTAAGTCTGGGGTACTTACAGGGGCCTCTCCTCCATCTCCTCTACTCGGAGCCAGAATTCATCTTTAATATTGAGGAGTGGTTTCTGAAATTTTCATTACTTCTTAAGTGTGTTCCAAATTCTTCTGAACTGTATGTTAGGTTCACATGTTGCTTAAAAACTCTGGTAGGTGAAATTTCCTGTTTGTTGGTCTTGAATGTGACAAATTGGAGGTTCCTTACCAACCATATTTAAAGATACTTTCACGATATATATTTTTTAACATTTAATAATGAGGTTTATGTGTATCATATATGATGCCTTGCAAAAAAATCTTTTTTTTTTTATGCGTTAAAAATTTTTTTTGAAAACATAATTTTTATAATATAATTCATATACTATTTCCAAGTTAAGTTCAACTTTTTTCAAGTCAATTTAAACTTTTTCCTTGTCAATATTAACGTTTAAAAATTCAAATAAATTAATAAATCATATTAACATAATTATATGTTTCTATGGCTATTTTAATAATCAATTACGTTTTAGAAGAGCTCGTTTAATTACATAGGTTTTCATTTTAAACTCGCAGAAGTATAAATTTTATTTTTAAAATTTTTGGTATTAAGGCTACCATCGTGCATTTAATGCGGTTTCTAAGTACGTGATCATAAAATTAAAAGTATACTGATGCTAACTTCCGATAACCCAATTACCTAGTGTCAAAAATTTTACATAAGATATTATTTGTAAATGCCCGATCTTTAATTTTTAAAATTTATATTCACATATTCTAGAAAAGCTAGACTGTAATTAAAAATAATTTTAATAACTATACAG
The DNA here is from genome assembly GCA_023052935.1 of Piezodorus guildinii. Lineage (NCBI taxonomy): Eukaryota > Metazoa > Arthropoda > Insecta > Hemiptera > Pentatomidae > Piezodorus > Piezodorus guildinii. The sequence goes on from CM041297.1 coordinate 62,152,413, forward strand.
ATGCTGATTGTTCTATTATAACCATTTTTCATAACGTTTCATTAACATGTTTAATTTTAAGTTTTCTAGATTAAGTAGATGTATTTGTATATGTCTCCTTTATGATTAACATCGTATCCTAAGAGCAATACTTTGTCGGTTAGTCATAATATCTCTGGGGTGAACGAGTGTTTGTGTGGAATACGAGAATTTAATTTCCCTCTGAACCTGAGGTAAGGTGTTATTTATAGGAGCCTCCAAAACTTATTTTGTATATTTCTGTAACATCCTTCACCGAGGCTTTATTATTCTGTCTGAAAGCACCATCTCTTTAAGTAGCAGCACTTCTAAATTTCTCTACAGTAACATATTTCTTCCCCTTTCTGAATGCTTTGTTGATTAAAAGCTTTTATATTAAAAATTGTAATTGGTCTATATTTTATTTCATATTTACTGCTGTTAATATGCAATAACATTGACAAAGTAACTATTATAATTCACTTTCGAAGTAATACAATTTTTCAAACCATATTCTTTCAACACAGAATTCTTGCTTGTAACATTTTTGTTTATTTTTAGTAAGATTTTCCTTTGTGTTAATATATATATATATATATATATACACACACATCTTTTCGGCCATTTTAAAGTCTACATCATTTATTTTTTAAATCATGGATTCATCTGAATCCCGTCTGCTGATGATAACTTTTTACCAGGCGCCATATGTTAATTTTATGTCAACTTTATGTACATATATATATAATATCAATAAAAAGTTTTAAATATCGAATATTTCTCCAAAAAGAAAATTAATAATAATAGTTATGAAAACATTTCATTCGATATTAAAGGTATAAATAAATCAAATAAAAGCCAAAAGAATACATAAAAACAAGTAAATATTAGTAAAAAAGAAAACTAAAACTCTATTTTATTTAACACATTTAAAGTTATGTACATTGATCCTAGAGACAGCCTAATCAATTTTTAACCATCATCGTAGCTCTTCTTTCTTAAACACGAGGTGGTTAAGTCTTATTCAAACATAGTAAATAATAGTACATTAATAACACTAATAGTAAATTGTATTGTACGTATTATATCTGTTTATAAAACTTAATAGTTTTTTATTATGTTCCTAAAAAATGTCTTCATTGAATTGGACTAAATTATAAATTATAATTAATTAATAAAAGAGTTACTTTTGTAAAAAAGGTAATTGAGACAATTTAAAATGGGATTTTTTTTTTTTTTTTTAAGTTGGTTTAAAAGTATAATCTCAATAATACTACCTATTTTCCTCTCTTATGGTATCATTCAACTATCATCCTTTCCCTAAAACCAGGCAGACCTTCTAACAACACGTCATCTTACATGCCTATCAGCCTACTTCCAATCCTCTCAAAAATTTCGAAAAGCTCCTACTAAAACGAATCCTAGCCAATTTTAAAATTTTCCTTCACATCAGTTCGGATTTCCTCCTCAACATTCCACGGTTCAGCAAGGATTCCGAGTTGTGGACCACATTTCCTCCGCCCTTGAGTGCAAGGAGTATTGTTCGGGTGCCTTTCTGGACATAGCTCAAGCTTTTGACCGAGTGTGGCACCCGGGATTGCTCTTTAAGCTCAAAACCCATTTACCCCAATCCTCATACCTAGTCCTCCGATCCTATCTATCAAACCGCTCCTTCCGAGTTCGCTGTGGTTCAGAATTTTCCAAACATTAGTTAATGTTCCTTATTACGTTACCAACTGTACCCTACATCACGACCTTAAAATTCCGTTTATTTTAGACCTGGTACCATCCAAATATTCCAAATTTCATCAGAACCTTAGTCATCATCCTAACCCTTTATTACAATCCCTATCCAGTACCACCCATCCCTACAATCCTCCTCGAAGATTGAAACGGCAGTGGCCGCGAGACGTATTGTAAACGTTTAAATTGGAGTTCTGACACTGGTCAGATCCTCCACTCATGTTATGTATGTTTGTGGCTATTGCGCCCTAGTTCGGCCTCCACCGAGACACACCAGTGACGCGGCTGGGAGCGAGGCGCTTGGATCTCTAGGATTCAATCTGGGGTCCTTATAGCACTTGTATATTTTGTATATAGTTATGTTTGTTTGTATGATGTTTGTTTATGCAAACTTTTATTTATCTCAATTATAGGTTAATGTTTTGATTTGCTTTGTTGTTATATTTATTATTATTTAATTCTATATATATCATTTATTTGTATTTATTATTTGATTTATTTGTATTTACCTCAATTATAGGTTGTTTGTTTTTTTATTTTGTATATATATTATATTTTATTTAATTTGACTTTATCATTGTATACTGTGTATATTGTGTGAATGGGATCTTATATCACTATTACTAATGTTCATATAGAAACATATTGTAATATATCTCAATAAATAAAAAAAAAAATCTCAATAATATCTGTCATATTTGTTTAATTTATAAATTATTTAAAATTTCTGAAATTTCATTTTAATATTCCTACGTGATATTTCCGGTTCGTGTCCATTTCCTACTTTACTCTGCCAAGTGCTTTCCTGGTAAAAAAAAGTATGCCGACATCTGGTCGTAAGTTTACATTTGGCCAGAGGGTGGGTCAAACATGAAAACTTTTCTGTTAAACATGACCTGTCTGAACAGTTTCTACGAATTTTAATAGAAAAAGGATCCACATCGACTGCGTCATATTGAAAAAAAAAACTACTGTACCAAAAAATAAAATTAAATGGAATCCTTACAGTCCTTTGTATTAACATGTTAAGATTAAGAAATTAATATGGTTTATCGTTTTTCTTCTATTGTTATTTTTTATTATTTATGCCTTAGATATATTTTTTTTCTCCCGAATGCTAATACTATTTTATGGATTCTGAAGCCTTATATTATTTTTCCATAAACATGGTTAATTTCTTTTTAATTTTTCTGACCTAATTTTTTGAACATGAATTAAACATAATTTCTTGGAGTGTTTTAAGTCATTCGCAAAAAAATAAAACAAATAACGGTGAAATCCGCTTTTTTTTTTTTTTTTTTTTTTTTTAAATTTAATTTTGTGATTATAAAGTATGAAGATAAAAACATCTTCCTTATTTTTTCTAATGACTGAAGTATTAGCCATAACTATATAAAGCCATAGCTTGAACCTTTACCACTATTAACAATTAATATTAACTTTTTTTATTAATTTTCCATATAAAATGATAGTTTCCGTTAAAAAAAACAAACAGACAATATCAAAGATATAGTATTCAATACACCGAGTTTAATTAAAATCGTAACAGCCGTTTTTGAGGAAATCGTAAAAAGGTGCAAAATGCATGGTATAATGTGGCTCTTCTGGTTAACCGATATTAATGAAAAAGTTTATGTAACATCTCGGGCGCATGGTTGTTTTAAACATGAAATTTTAGTTTCTTACAACTTTTCGTTTTTGCGCTACACTTACCTCAAACACACCCACACATTTTTTCGGAACTTGGTCATTCGGACTAAAAAAGATCCTAAAACGAGCATTTTCGTCGAAAACTGGAATTCGAAAATTTTCACGATCGCAATGCTTTCTCTTACTGTATATTTCATATATCAGTAAGTGAAAGTAAAAAAATGAAAAAATGATGTTTTATGTGTAAGTTAAAATATTTTGATATATAGAAATAATATTCATATAAACGTTTAAAAGATCTAAAATTGATTATATAGATTTTTTATGGGTAGAAGTTCATAAACATGAGTTTTACTGAGTTTTGTTAATAAGAAATTCTTCATGTTGAATAACAGCTGTTCGAGCTGTCAAAGTTTAATACTCCACAAACTGGTGAGTGACATGCTCATATTAGATTCTACACAAAACATTCCTCGCTTGTGTTATTTCGCGTATCAGGTTGTTCGCCAGGTTGCAGAAACCTGTCCGTCAGTTGTACTGCTGTCGTTTCCTGTGTTGCTGTTGATGTAGCTCGCTCAGCTTCTGACCGGTCGATTTGATGCATATCTTATTCAATCATCCTATTCAACACGTTTCTATAATATTTGGTACTCAGAATAATCAGGTTTTAAATGTGTTAAGCTACAATTTACTTGTAATAATCTATCTATCTACATTTATAAATAAAAGTACCCTTTCAATCACTTTTGTGGTCATCATCGCCTTATTTCAAAAATGACTATGGTTGTGAAGCTAAAATATTTAAATGAGGTTCCTCTTACCGTGAAAAAAAAAATCCGTATCGATAACCTCTATAAAAATCTGATGCGGGCAACACACGATTTTCAATTCCCGTAGTTAAAATCAATTAAAGAATTTTCAAATACAGTTAGTTATACAAATGAGTGAAACTAATAAAGAATTAATAAAATATAATTTCGATAGAAACATATGTTTTATTAAAAAATCTATATTATTATTATCTAAAATAATCAGTTAGTTTTATTGGATTTTCATCACTCTTTATTAACTTTTACAAGCTTCTGTATCAGATAATAGTTTTTCTAAAATCTGTAGCTTTCCAACGGTATATTATACATTTATATTATTGTTCTTATGTTTAAAAACAAAAATTGAATTAAACAAAATATTTTTACAGTTTTCTCCTTTACTTAGATCAACTTATATTTATCTGTTTTTACTTTCACTTACCTATATATGGAATATATAGTACGGAAAAGTATTGCGATTGTGAAACTTTTCCAATTCCATTTTTCGACGGAAATACACGTTTTAGGGTCTCCTAAGTCCAAATGACCAAGTCCCGCAAAAAGGTCCGTGTGTGTGTGTGTGTGCGTGTGTGATAACTCCCGGGCGAAAACAAAAAGTCCTATAAAACTGAAATTTCATATTTAAGACAACTATACATTCGAGGTGTTACAGAATGTTTTTCTTTAAAATCAGCTGACCGGAAGATGTTTATACCATGCATTTAGCACCTTTTTACGATTTTCTCAAAAACCGCTCTAATGATTTTAATTAAACTCTCTATAACGATCTAAAAATTAATGGGCTTTAATATCATGTAGGTTTGATGCTGATTGAAATAGTACGACAGGGCTTAAATGCCGATATTTTAATTTTCTTCCTCCAAGTACCTTTAATTTTGTAGATTCCATAAAAATAACTATATTATCTTGTTAGCATTGATAATTAACAGCTAAATATGCAAGTTGAGCGAATTTAATAAACAACTATTGGAGAAAAGTGAAAACATATAAGCTATAACATAAGCTAAAGATTTTAGAAAAAATATTATCTTATACACAAGCTTGTAAAAGCTTATAAGGAGTGAAGAAAAACCGATAAAACTGATTATTATTTCAGATAATAATATAATTGAATTTTTAATATAACACATGTTTCTATAGAAATTCAATTTGATCAATTCTTTATTAGGTTCGCCCATTTTTATCTTTTACTATATTTGAAAATTCTTTAATAGATTTTAACAACGGCGGTAAGTGAAAGTCGTGTGATGCCCGCACCAGATTTTTTTATCAATGATAAGAAGATTATAGGGTTATTTTTATCTATAAAATTAAAGGTATTTTATAGGAAGAAAATTTAAAATATCAGAATTTAAACCCTTTCAGACATTTTAATCAAAAGAAAACCTACATAGCTCGTTAAATTTTACATCGATATAGCCTAAAAAAAAAACAAAAAAAAAATTTACGAATCAAAAATGTTGCCAATTTTATTAACTTTAATTGTGTGTATAGTAAGTTTTGTCTGAAAAGCTTAGTTTTCGAGATATATTCAAGAAAACAAACCATGTGCCAACATTTTGGCAAAAATGTGAAAAAAAAAACAGGTTTCGGGCAAAAGTCATGCCCGCAAATTTTCGTGATTAGCGACCCAAAATACATCAGGCGTGAAAAATCAAAACTTTTCCAAGAAAATGCTAGTATGGCTGTCTTTGGATTCCCCATTGCGATGACTAGTTGGACAGTAAAGACAGAGATGTAGTGGGATGGCAGTAAGGGGTGGTATAGAAACCTAAACAAAATCCCCATGTGTCCGAAGCAGATATAGTGTACATCCCAATGAGCTGTTTATTCAGTGTGATGTGATAAACATTAAATAGATTTGTTTCTAAAAAATTAAAAGTTAATTATTTGTCAGGTTTGGGGTGTTACTGAGATGGGATATGTAGTTCTGTTTTTATATTATTTTCTCATTGAGTACAAAAAAATCTGGTGCGGGCAACACAAGACTTTCACTTACCTCCGATTTTAGAATCGATTAAAGAATTTTCAAATACATTTAGAGATAACAATTAGTGCAACCATTAAAGAATTAATTAAATGGAATTTCTGTAGAAACATGTGTTTTATTAAAATATCTATTATATTATTATCTAAAATAGTCACTTAGTTTTATCGGCTTTTCATCACTCTCTAATAACTTTTAAAAGCTTGTGTATGAGATAATAGTTTTTCTAAAATCTCAAGCTTTCCAACGGTATATCGTACATGTATATTACTTTTCTTATGTTCAAAAACAAAAAATTGCATTCAAAATATATTTTTTCAGTTTTCTCCTTTAGTTGTTTTTCAAATTCGCTCAACATGCATATTTATCTCTTATTTATCAATACTAACAAGATGATTTGGTTATTTTTATAGAATCGACAAAATTCAAGGTACTTTAGAGGAAGAAAATTTAAAATACCGGCATTTAAGCCCTTTCAGACCATTTTAATCCGAATGAAACCTAAATTATATTAAAGCCCATTTAAGTTTTTGTTGCCCGGAAATGTTTTTGAGAAAATCGAAAAAAAGTGCAAAATGCATAGTATAAAGTGGCTCTTCTGGTAAGCTGATTCTGATAAAAAAGGTTTCGTAACGTCACGGGCGTATATTTGTCTTAAATATGAAATTTCAGTTTCATAGGACTTACCGTTTCCGCCCGGGAGTTACACACACACACACACACACAACTTTTTGCGGGACTTGGTTATTTGGACTCAGGGGATCATAAAATGTCTATTTTTGTTGAAAACTGGAATTAGAAAATGTTCACGATCACAATACTTTCCCTTACTATATATAGTAAGTGAAAGTAAAAATAACCTGTACCACAAGAGTGTATTTGGTTCTATCTGATCAAAGATCAATTGGCCAAGATAATACTCAACAGATCTTTTGGGTACCCACGTAATATAGACTGAGTGAGCCCATATAGACTCAAATCGATGCTGAAATAGCAGAATAAATAATTATTCTGCCTCATCCGGGTTCTAATCTGGAGCTCAGAGATAGTAGTTGAATATTAAAGAGTTTAAGAATTTATTTAATTATTACTTACTGGTGTTTAGCGTGAAACTATTACTACTACTGCTTCCTTTAAATAGAAACTTCACAATATTGTTTATCTGGACAATTAATCACACAGACGAACAAAATTGATTATTTAGAACTCACTTCGGACATAACAATGAGCTGAGACCCTTACATTGAACAAAAACGCCCCAGTCCAAACAACGGTTCACAACTTTTCTATTCGAGTCTTCAAAGTTGTCCTGCTTTGAATCGACGACAAGGATTAAGCATTTACGCCTGCCAAGCCCATCTGGACTCAGTTCTTCAAAATCTACAGTAAACTCGGAAGACGCAGGGTCTGTAATTTACGCATATAATTGCATGTAATATTATTGTAATGATATTGATATTATTAATTTTATGACGGTTAAAACAATGATTGATAGTAACAATAAAAAAAATCTGGTGCGGGCATCACACGAATTTCACTTACCTCCGTTTTTAAAATATATTAAAAAATTTAGAAGTGCAGTAAGAGATAAATATGAGTGAAACCATTAAATAATTAATTAAATGGAATTTCCATAGACACAAGTGTTTTATTAACAAATCTTTTATATTATTGTTTAAAATAATCAGTTTTATGGGCTTTTCATCACTCTCTATTAAGTTTTAAAAGCTTGTGTATAAGATAATATTTTTTCTAAAATCTTTAGCTTTCCGACGGTACATCATACATGTATATTACTGTTCTTATGTTTAAAAACAAAAAAAAAAATCATTAAAAAAATATGTTTTCAGTTTTCTCCTTTAGTTGTTTTTCAAATTCGCACAACTTACAAATTTCGCTATTATTTATCAATGCTAACAAGAAAAAAAAAAACAAAAAAAAAATCATTAACAAAATATGTTTTCAGTTTTCTCCTTTAGTTGTTTTTCAAATTCGCACAACTTACAAATTTCGCTGTTATTTATCAATGCTAACAAGATAATATGCTTATTTTTATAGAATCTACAAAATTAAAGGTACTGTAGAGGAAGAAAATTTAAAATATCGGCATTTAAGCCCTGTCAGACTATTTTAATCAGAATGAGACGTACATGATGTTAAAGCTTATTAAATTTAACATTGATATAGCGAGTTTAATCAAAATAGTCGGAACCATTTTCGAGAAAATCGAAAAAAGGTGCAAAATGCATAGTATAAAGGTGCTCTTCTGGTAAGCTCATTTGGATGAAAAAGATTTTGTAATGTCTCGGGTGTATATTTGTCTTAAATATGAAATTTCAGTTCGGGAGTTACCACACACGGACTCAAACACACACAGACGGTCTTTTTTGCGGGACTTGTTATTTGGACTCAGGGGACCCTAAAACGTGTATTTCCGTTGAAAACTGAAATTCGAAAATTTTCACGATCACGATATTTTCCCTTACTATATATAGTAAGTGAAAATAATAAGAGTAAGAATCGTTAGCCTATTGCTAATGGTTCACTTTATTTAATATTAATTTAGTTTTATATTAAAAAATGTGCGTTTAATGAGAGATATGGAGAAATAAAATAAACTAATCCACAAGCAAATCATAATTGCATTGAATGTATGTCGTAATGCAGATCGGTTTAGCCTGGTTTAGGTTCGAACACACCTAATTTCATCAGATTTGCTATACAAGCATTCGGATTGTATATGCAGGAAAATAGCATTCCTCTTTGTTATTTATCTTAGAGACTTAGAACAGTATTAACTCGTAACAAACAAATTTGTTAACCGATAACTCCTTAAACAACAAATTTCAAACAGAATGCCTGGTATACTATGTTTTTGGTAAATAAACTAAGCTATACAGAATACGCGAACTATTAAAAAACATGTAAACTGTAATTTTGTCTCATTTATTGGATCGTCATCTATACGAATACAAGTGCTGATAAAAATCTGTTTAGATAATATTGTTTCATAGAAAGTATTGTAATTACAATTAGGGATATAACAAATCCCGTGGAACGGTTTGTACCTTTAACTGTAAATCCTCAAATCTTAAAAAGTAAATCCACGTCCTCAATTACCATGTTTTGAGATACTTCAACTCACTTTTAGTTATCAACGTTGATGGAAGGTTGTTTGTTCAGTTTTTGTTGTTTTGAGGATTTCTATTTTGTTTGATTTTTCAATCCATCCCGTGCATTTAGATTATTCTTTTATATAAACAAGCTTTATTTTTCTGATATAGATCGAAACAAAAAAAAAAAAAAAAAAAACCGCAAATTATTACACAATGGTTTATTATTTTCAAATAAAAATATTAGAGTAGAACTGTTTATAAGGCTGTTGATAGGTAATTAAGTATTTTTGATATTTATTCATTTATATAGGTGTAGATTCTTTTAGGTGAAGGTCAATGTCTATGAATAAAATTGGAGGCTGATTTCTACTTCATCACTCTTTTATTGAAAATAATTGCACTACGTTTCGGCTACAATGCTATCTTCAGGTGCAATGGAACTAATTTGATCTAAAAGTACAAAATATTGTCAAATTCACAAATAATCATCTTACAATTTGTAATGAGATTATATAACTATGTTAAAATGTATGATAAAAAATAAATAAAACAAATTATATATATACATACATGCACATACATACAGTTAAAATTATTAATAATCTATGAGATTAACGTTAAAATTCTTGAAATTCTATCAAAACAATTTAAAATGATTATAAATAAATCATTAATTATATGACAAATTGTAAGATGATTATTTGTGAATTTGACAATATTTTGTACTTTTAGATCAAATTAGTTCCATTGCACCTGAATATGGCATTGTAGCTGAAACGTAGTGCAATTATTTTCAATAAAAGAGTGGTGAAGTAGAAATCATCCTCCAATTCTATTTATTCATTTATTTAATAGAAGAAACCGATTTTTTTTTATTCGTTATTCGGATTCTACCCATCTCGAAACGTAACCTCTCAAATTTTTAGCGGGAGTAATTTATTTTTGTTTTTTTGGTCGATTAATAGTTTGATTACTGAAAATAACAAACCAAAAGCATTTATACAGGACTTCGTTACTATTTCATTTTCTTGTCTTTCTATTTTCATTCAAATAATTCAACTAAAATTTCCTGATTCCAGAAAATCTTAAATTTTATCTTTATCATCAATAGTAACCGAGTTATGAGGGAATCAAATCTCTCAAAGTTGTGGCTTGGCCATATAAAATGATTTTTAATTTTTTATTTATTTTTTTTGCACTTTGTTCATCGCGTTGATCACGAAAATCTTTTCGATTTTTCTCTATCTTTAATAATAACAGATTTTTTGGTGTGATTACATCTATTACAATCTGTCAGTTGAGTATACATATGATTTTTTTTTTTTTTTTATCGTGCTTTACTGATTGTAAAACTATATACACACTTTTCTCTATCGTCCAAAATAACTGAGTTATGAGCGCATTTTTGTGTAAAATTTCAATTTTTTTTTCTTTTCTTTTTTCACTTTTATAAAATTATTCGAGATTTTTTGTTGATAAAAAAAAATAATAAATCTTTTTTTCTATCTTCAAAAATAACTGAGTTATTGAATAAAATCCTTTTAATCGGCCGCCATTTTAAAACTAACCAGCTGATATCAACGTCTAGGTGTTAGAATCATCGCTAAATGGACTAGTATTTTTGTGGCGAATTTCAAAAAAATTGGTCCAGTAGTTTCGGAGAAATACCGCAGAAAGGCGGACAAACGGATTTTTTTTTATTTGTTATTCGGATTCTACGCATCTTGAAACGTAAGCTCTCACATTTTGAGCAAGGGTTATTTTTTTTTTTTTGGTTGATTACAAAGGTTGATTATTGAAATAATAAACCAAAATTAACCTATTTAGTATAATTAATTAATACGTATAATCAACTACATTAATTATTAACTACTGTACTATTGTCAAAAGTTTATACATCACCACTATAACTATTATTATTTATGTAATAATATTTTAACATTCATCTTATCATTTCTTTAATACATAAAAGATTACTAAAACAAATGATATGTCAATTAAATTGTTTCATACAAAATAAATTTCATAAAAGTGTGTATCCCCCATCCATCGTAAAATAGTACTAAATCATTAATGCAGCCAAATAGATGTATTAATTTTAATAATTAAATTAATATTTTTTGCATTATGTAAAGGTCGGAAGAGGGGGGACTTTAACGTGTATGATAACCTCTTTTATATTCATCTCATTTTTTTATATTTTTACTTTCACTTCCCTATGCATGAAATATATAGTAAGAGAAAGTATTGCATACAAGTATGCGAAAGTAACATTTTTGAATTACAGTTTTCAACGGAAATACACGTTTTAGGGGGTCCTCTGAGTCCTTATAAACAAGTTGCGCGAAAAGTTGTGTGTGTGGTACGAAAATTCTAAGTGAAGCACGAAAACAAAAAATGGTAAGAAACTTTAATTTCATATTTAAGACATTATACACCCAAGATGTGATATCAAATTTTTAGAGCTACTTTATACAATGCATTTTGAACCTTTCCAAGATTTTCTCGAAAACGGCTTTAACAATTTTGATTAACACTTGGTATGACCATGTACAATTTAACGGGTTTTGATATGATCTACGTTTCATTCTTACTGATATAGTCTAACATGGTTTAATTGCCGAATTTTTTAATTTTCTGTTTCTACAATAAAATATCTTCAATTTTGTAGATTTCAAAAAATTAACTATCTCATTTTATCAGCATTGATATAAGTCTGCTAAATATTCAAGTTGAACGAGTTTGATAACCAACTAAATAAGAAAAGAGCAAACATATTTATATAGTTATTATTATTTATTAATTTTAGTGAATTATTATTATTCGTTATAATTTCAGTTTCATACGACTTTTCATTTACGCACTGGAGTTACCACACACACACACACAGAAATTAACTAATATTAAATTATATATATATAGCATTTCCAAGTCAAATTCAACCATTTCCATTTAAAATTCAACCTTTTTCGATTTCAATAAAATAATAAAAATCAAATTAACATGATTTTATGTTTTTATGGTTATTTTAATTATAAGTAATGTTTTTAACTCTTGTGGCTTGTTAAATGTTCCCAGGGCATTTTTACATATAATAAGTCGGATTAGCAGGGATCGTTTTTTTTAGTTTATAATCGCGGGCGAAAATATTATCAATAGAGGTTTATTTTAACTTTTTCGTATTTATTGGATAGTAGGCTCAGTAGATGCGTTCCCAAAGATTCGTTACCGATTATACTATTAATTTTAATCGCGCTCGCTCAAATATGGGTTTATTATAACTTTTTCGTATTTATTGGATATTAGGCTCAGTAGCTGCGTTCCCAAAGGTTCGTTACCGATTACACTATTAATTTTAATCGCGCTCGCTCAAATATGGGTATATTATAACTTTTTCGTATTTATTGGATAAAAGGCTCAGTAGCTGTGTTCCCAAAGGTTCGTTACCGATTATACTATTAATTTTAATCGCGCTCGCTCAAATATGGGTTTATTATAACTTTTTCGTATTTATTAGATACAAGGTTCAGTAGCTCCGTTCCCAAAGGTTCGTTACCGATTACACTATTAATTTTAATCGCGCTCGCTCAAATATATGTTTATTATAACTTTTTCGTATTTATTGAATACATGGCTCAGTAGCTCCGTTCCCAAAGGTTCGTTACCGATTACACTATTAATTTTAATCGCGCTCGCTCAAATATGTGTTTATTATAACTTTTTCGTGTTTATTGAATACATGGCTCAGTAGCTGCATTCCCAAAGGTTCGTTACCGATTATACTATTAATTTTAATCGCGCTCGCTCAAATATGGGTTTATTATAACTTTTTCGTATTTATTGGGTACTAGGCTCAGCAGCTGAGTTCCCAAAGGTTCGTTACCGATTACACTATTATTTTTAATCGCGCTCGCTCAAATATGGGTTTATTATAACTTTTTCGTATTTATTGGGTACTAGGCTCAGCAGCTGCGTTCCCAAAGGTTCGTTATCGATTACACTATTAATTTTAATCGCGCTCGCTCAAATATGGATTTATTATAACTTTTTCGTATTTATTGGATACTAGGCTCAGTAGCTGCGTTACGGGGGGTTCTATCCCGACCATTCTATTAATTATTCGTGCGCTCACTCAAATACGAAAAGGTTATAATAAACCCATATTTGAGCGAGCGCGATTAAAATTAATAGTGTAACCGGTAACGAACCTTCGGGAACGCAGCTACTGAGCCTAATATCCAATAAATACGAAAAAGTTATAATATACCCATATTTGAGCGAGCGCGATTAAAATTAATAGTGTGATCGGTAACGAACCTTCGGGAACGCAGCTACTGAGCCTAATATCCAATAAATACGAAAAGGTTATAATAAACTCATATTTGAGTGAGCGCACGAATAATTTATAGAATGGTCGGGATAGAATCCCCCGTAACGCAGCTGCTGAGCCTAGTATCCAATAAATACGAAAAATGTATAATGAACCCATATTTGAGCGAGCGCGATTAAAATTAATAGTGTAATCGGTAACGAACCTTTGGGAACGCAGCTACTCAGCCTAATATCCAATAAATACGAAAAAGTTATAATATACCCATATTTGAGCGAGCGCGATTAAAATTAATTGTGTAATCGGTAACGAACCTTTGGGAACGCAGCTACTGAGCCTAATATCCAATAAATACGAAAAAGTTATAATAAACCCATATTTGAGCGAGCGCGATAAAAATTAATAGTATAATCGGTAACGAACCTTTGGGAACGCATCTACTGAGCCTACTATCCAATAAATACGAAAATGTTAAAATAAACATCTATTGATAATATTTTCGCCCGCGATTATAAAACTAAAAAAAAAAAAACGGATCCCCGATAAATGTCTAAAAATTGAAGTATCGGTTATACTTATTATTATAATCGTGACTAATTATATGTAAAAAGGCCCCTGGGAACATTTAACAAACCACAAGGGTTAAAAACATAATGCGTAATTAAAATAACCATAAAAACATAAAATCATGTTAATTTGATTTTTATTATTTTATTGAAATCGAAAAAGGTTGAATTTGAAATGGAAAAGGTTGAATTTGACTTGGAAAAGGTTGAATTTGACTTAGAAAAGGTTGAATTTGACTTGGAAAAGGTTGGATTTGACTTGAAAATGATATATATATACCAGGCATTTTACTCCTTTTTATGATCTTCTCAAAAACGGTATTAACGATTTTGAGAAGATATATTAAAACCACAATACGTATAATCGATATTGATGTAAAATGTAATGGGGTTTAATATCATATAGGTTTCATTCTGATTGAAATAGTCTGAAAGGGCTTAAATGCCGATATTTTAAATTTTCTTCCTCTAAACTACGTTTAATTTTGTACATTCCAAAAGATTAACCACCTCATCATCCTAATGACAATCATGACGGACGGCTAAATATACAAATTGGACGAATTTGATGACCAAATAAAGGATGAAAGAGATAAACTATTTTTGGTTTTTGATATAAAGAACAGTAATATAGACGTATAATATACCGTTGGAAAGAGAGAGATTTAAAAAAAAATATTATCAGATTCACCAAGTTGTATAAGGTACTTTAAAGGGACGAATAGGGAATAAACTTTTTACTGATTAACAATTTAATGTAGTTATATTATTTAATCTAAATCATATGTTTCCAACGAAAATGAATACACGTTTTATTAAAATCAACTTTAATAGTTTTCAAATTAAAGTATATTTCATAGTTTTTAAATTGGTTTTAACAGTCAAGGTAAATGAAAGTCGTGTGTTGCCCGCACTAGATTTTTTTTTAATAAAGTGAAGGATCATTTGAAATTTTAATTAATTTTTAATTAATTAATTGAACTTACTTGTTACCTAATTAGTTATTTTATATAACTGGATATGAATTTTCTACCATGGTTACGTACATATCCTTCCAAGATTTTTAAAACTCAAGTGCGAAGGTCTTAATAACCTCACACTAACAAGGACTACCTCCTCGGGTGCTTTGTGTGGCGGCGAAGACAGACCTGCCGGCAGACGGAACGGAGCCGGTCGTAAATTAAGGATGCGCACTGCTTTGACAGCTTCAGGTACTTCATGGTACCATCTGGGCTCCAGTACCTCTTAGGACCTCTAGCGGAAATAATTCAGTGCTTCAGTAACGGTCCCGAAATCTTTCTAAAGATTTAGGCCACGTTTTTGAAGGAATGGCACAAAAGAGCTCGTTCAGTCAGGTTTTGATTCGGTTTATTTAGCACTACTCTTCGGAAAATAAATTATTATAAGATGTTAAAATTTAAAAAACGTGACTTTCTTTGTGTGTTATGGTATTATCTTGAATCCAAGTGTGAACACAGATTTTTTGTTAGGGAGGGTCGAAAATTAAGGTTTTTTTCGTTTTTGTTCTAAATTGCATGTATGAGAAATAATAATCAAAGGTGAGTCTCGTTTCCTTTATAAAAATTTAACTCGTTTAAAAGTCTCGGTTTTTATTATTATTTGAGAAGTATTTAAGTTCTTGCTAGGCCTGTGACTGCCGCATTATTTGTTTTACAATTTTTATATTTGTTTGTTACTACTTGTCAATAAAAAGGATTAGAAAAAAAATTGAGAATTTTTTTAACCACGTTATTTAGGTTATATGTTATCCAATGTAACATAATGTAAATCACATCCTTATCATATTGTTAGTATTTTTGTATTGTTTATATATTGTTATGTTGTTTTTATATTGTATTTTTATATACTACTATTATTTTAATTTGATATCTGCATTACTACCAGATTGAGAGACATTTTTCCAACACGTGTTTTCAGTCGCTATGCTCAATCAAAATGGCTGCCAAACTAAAAGTATTTACCTAAAAAATGTTTTAACCACCATTTTTAATTCAGGAAAGAATATAGAATAATTGGATAAATGCTGAGGTGCACTGTCCGAACCATATTTAAGCATATACATTTTAAAATTAGGTCCGTGATTGGAATTAAAAATAGTCTCTAACCAAACCTATGCCAATATCTTATTTTAGTTTTTTATCCTTTATTTTATAAATTTTATTTGTCCTATCAAACTTTAGAAGTAACTATGCCTAATTTAATGGCGGAGGCTAAATCATGTTGTTTGTTTTTTATTGAGTTTTTAAAATAACAGGCAATAAAACCTAATTGTGTTTAACGCGCAGTGCTACACTTTTATTTGGCCGTCGTATTGAACGTAGGCTTTGTTCAAAGTTTTAAATGTCTTGAGATCGTAATTTTAGGCATGACGGTCATAACAAATAGAAAATAAACAAAAATCATGTTTCACTTCAATATAGAAAATAGATACTAATTTACAACAATAGATGTCATAAACAGGGAGTTACTGAATAATGTTGTACCATGGGAATGAAAAAAAGACACGAGCCTTAAATTTTACCACAAAAGAAAATTAGGTACTATACGAACTCATTTAAAAAAAATGAATATTTGGATTACAAAAAATTCGTTGCGAGAATATGTTAGTATTTTTTCAGCACATAGTTTTCATCTGGTACACTTATTCATATACAATTCCCTAAAAGGCCAAATGATCCAATTTGAACGATAATACACCAAATTGGATTGTATAGCAATTTACAACTGTGTTATAAAACACAATGAGTAAATATGCTGATTTAAGAAAGTCGTGAAAATGTCTTGAGGACGAACTATCCAGCACTTCACCAACTATTTTATGGCAATAGATCCCGAGGCCACCATCTTTTCAATCGCCTCGGAGGATTATCAGGAATATATAAGGAAGATAGACTACGGACGAGTGGGTTTGTGTGGGCAATAGTTTAGAATGAAAAGAGGTGTATCTATGTCTATGTCTGTAACAAATGGGATGTTTAGGTCATTATGGAGGAGTTGATTTTGACAAAATAAGGAGCACTGTGGATTTTGGATTGTATGCGGAAGAAATTAGATGGTTTAGTAGAGCCCCAAAGCTCAATTCTATTTGTCAAAATAGGTCTGATAATGGTGATGTAAATGAGTCTTATGTAATATACTGGAAGTTTTGAACGTTTGTCTAGTAAGTGTTGTAGTAATCTGTATGTTGTAGTAGTTTCTTGTCGTTTCAGTCTTGTGTGAGGATAGATTGTAAATATAAAAAATTGAATTCATTCAAGTTGTCCTTTAATGTCTTTGACAGGCCTTCCATTTGTTTGAAGAATCTTGGTTAAAACAAACCGAAAAGTTATGTTCATAGCAATTCAATGTTTGTTGTTGATTTAGTTTTAAGGGACACTAATTTCCTTTAATTGTAAATAATAAGAGGATAGTCGTGTAAAACGCTAAGTTATTTTATCATTAGATACGTTTTCAATAAATTACTGAGCAATTTTTTAAAGAGGAAAACAACGTAAACGAATACTTATTTATAAATACCAATATATTTATAAATATCATTTTTTAAATCAATTCAGTGTAATCTTTTAAAGAAGAAAAAAATGTATGTCTGTTTTCTTTTTTTTCAAAGATAATTGAAGATTTGAATTTATATATTATATACAATACATTCAAAAAACCAACTAGCTCTGGCCAGAGTAACAAGGAGCAGGATATTATGAACTGGACAGCCGTCAGGATAACAATCATGATTTCCTTCTATTCTGGAAAAATATTCCCCTGAAGCTGTCACACAATTTCCTCTTCTTAACTGTGCAGTCCCCATTGGTGAATCCTATCAGGGAACTGACTTCCACAGTCCTGTCGTTACAGTTAAAAGTAATATAGTGTTGCTATGGAATAGGATATTTCTATAGGCTTTGACGCCAAAATAAATGTATACTTTGATATGTCATATGTACATATTTATTGCACATTCTATACCCCAATATGTACTCATTTTGTACCAAAATATATACTCATTGCATTCAGTTCTTTATGTATCATATTTTGTAAGTTAGCGTGATATCTGTAGACGGGCTTTGCTTTCGCTGCACTTTATTTCCATTTGCACTTCCAAGTACGTGAATCCGTTTTTGATATTTCTTTCAGACTGAATTCGGTCCCCTGTCTGTATTTAATGTTTCACATCATCCATATAGTAATGATTTAAATTTTAATTAATAGAAGGAATATAACTATATACGGTAAAGATTAATTTTCTGAACGTTAAACAATAAATTTAAATGTAAAGATATGAAAGAATCGTTAAACCTAAATAGGTAAATTTGAATTTAAGAAGTTATAGTGTATCATACCAAACGAAGCCCACCAAAGAGTAAACACTTTTCTCTTAAAGAGTTGGGGACTTTGAAAAATATGCTGCTTCGCTTTTGTCGAGCTACTGTTCAAAATGCCTGCTGTTATTGTTGAGTATCCACTTTTAATCACAAGTGACAATTCTGGACATAAAAGGGTCGTTTTAGTTTCTGCAAAGAAGTGTAGCACAAGCGGTCGTTTAATGTGTGTGGAACCAAACGTTCAAGCTTCTTCATCTTTCTTATCCCCTAAAGGTGATCATCGATGGTCGATTTGGTAAGGTTGAATTTCCCTGCAAGTTCTCGAACAGTCGTTCTGAGCTATTCTTCCACCAAAAACGGTAGAACAGTGTCATAAAGAGAAGTTCTTTCAGGACTTTCTTTGACTTCAAGGATGTTGTCTCCCTTTCGGAATTTTTAGAATCCCCATTGAATAGTGCACTCATTAATGCTGCCCTCGCCGTTTGGAACCGTTCCGGCCGAGTTTATACTCCTAAAATAAAATTATACGAATATCATGCGTTATGCAGCTACAGAGGTAAACAAACATTATCGTTAGACAGATAATTAATAAGTGCTGACATTCATACGTTCGACACCCAGGACTGCTGTACCAACTTCGTATTTCCTCCCTCCAACATACTACCTCATTATCCAGTCCTACCATTCTAATAGATCCTTCAAAATAAACTACAATAGTTCCTAATCATCCCTTTTTACTTAGTCTGCTGGCGTTCCTCAAGGCAGGATCCTAGGACCCATTCTATACAGTCTATACAGCTGATATCCCAACCCATCCTAACCCCTTTCTTTCTACCTATGCTCATGACTCTATATGTGTTATCAGTCAATAACGATCCTGCTATTGCCTCTCAAATTCATAATTTCCACATCAGAGACCTTGAGGTATGGTGTCAGAATTGGAGAATTAAATTCAACTCAAACAAATCCCACAAAATTACCTTTAACTTTCGCCGTAAACCTCTGACATCCTGTCCTACAGTATCCTTTAATAATATTCCGATTGTCCCCGTTGAATAGATTCGCTATCTAGAGCTTTTGCTTGACAAACGTCATACATGGAATCCGCACAAAAGACTAAAATGACAAGAAAATGCCCGCCGCTTTCAGTTATGTTACTTCTACACTTAACTACAAAAGGCTTACCTATGTCACCGTCACAGACCTATCTGGAGATACAGAGTTGAGCTTTGGGGCTCTACTAAACCATAAAATTCTTCCCGTATTCAATCCTTACAGTCCAAAATCCTTCTAAAAATCCTTAATGCTCTTTACTATGTCACGAATAAACTCATCCATAAAGACCTTATTGTTCCATATGTTGCTGATTTGCCCCTGACCCAGGTTTAAATCCTTCCATGACAATCTACACTCCACACACCAATTCCTCTTCCATTCCTGACAACCCTCCGAGGCGTCTGAAAGGAAGATGCCCTCGAGACCTTCTAGTTTATTTTACCGGAGTGATGCCAATGGGCATGTCTTTTTCGTGTATTTAATCTCACAGCTTATTTACTTGATGAGTTAACCAATACGATTGTAAATATCAATAAATAAAAATAAAATACATTCATACAAATGTGAGACTTATTAGTCCGAAAACCTAAAGTTTATTATTTAGAGAGGCATTTTAAAGAAATTTCAAAATCCTGCATACTTTTCCGGACAATCCAATAATTAAGTCAGTTTAGTTGTCTCGACTAAAAGACTTATTTTTAATCCTGTTAGATCACGAATATTACAACAGTTTTCATTGATAAAAGACATTAATTATGTACTATTTAATTTAAATATTCGCTCGGGAATATCCGTTTTTTCGAATAGGCCTTAAAAAAATACAAATCAAAGTAACCCTAATTTTATTTTTATTACCCAATTTGGCCTTTAGGGTTTATTATCGATTTTTAAAAATTTATTTTCTCACAGTTATCAGACTCGTTATTTCTTGCCGTTGCTGTATTTCATTTAATGATGAAACACCCAAGCTCTTCGAGTCCAGGATTTTTCGAAGTTACATGTATTTTTTCTGCTTATTATTCTAACTTTTTACTAGATTTTTCGACAAAGATTAATTATGATGTTGTAATGTTAAGCTCCTGATTTCTCTATTATAGAAAAGCTTGAAACTTGAAATTACTATATATACTATACTTATTACCTATAGATCATACCTATTCCAGTAGGATATATGTGCTGTCATACATTTATAAATTTATCAACTATTTTCAGAAAAGAATCGTTGAAAAAATAAATATTATAAGGAGCTTATACTGTTCTACAGAAGCGATATTTTCCCTTTATGAAATATTTTAAATTATCTGATAAATGTAGACAAATTATAAAAATATCTTTCTCGACTGCGAGTGGGCGAAGAGGTCGAAGGTCCGCGATCTATATTTAATCAAGAGACAGCACTCTAAGGCAATGCACTTAAGCCTAAGAAGGATAAAGAGATCTAGAAGACTTAAGGATGAAGAGCTAAGAGACTTTTTAAATTGAGAAAGACTCAGTTAGGCGATGGCTGTAAATGATCCTCGCTCTGCTGGCCATGTTTCAGCTACCCTCCAGGATTTCATGGCAGATTAAATTTCAATGTAAGAAAATCATTGCAGATTACACTGTGTGGGTAAAAACAGAAAATTAGTGCTTTTAATTAAAACATTTTTAATTATACTCATCTGGGATTTTTTAGGGTTTAGTAATTTTAAAAAATGCTACAAAAATAATCCTAACCAGATGAGATGAAAATTGGTAATGATCTTTGGTAAATTCGATGTGTACGGATATTGAAACTTAGTGTCTGATGTCTTAAGTATCTGAACGAAACCCAAGACTCTTCTAACAATAAATTTAGTTATTTTTTGACGCGAACAGTGCTAGCTTGTACTGTTAAAAGTACCTACTTTCTCTATTGTTTTTTGTTTATTTACCGTCACTTTATGCTACTGTGGCTAATCGGACGATGGTACAGTGGGAGTCCTAAACTTTGTCTATCCAGGTTTAATTAGAATAGGGATCTTTAACGAGTTCCTGACATCGCACAGGCTCGGGACCGCCTTTTTACGTCCCCTCCGAAGGACGGCATAACTAAGGATTTTTACTCCCATTACAAAATTCTCGGACCACCTGCAGGTTTGAACCCTTTGGCATAGAAGAGTTTTATGCTAGCCACCCTGCTACAGGTGATCCCGGTATTTTCTCAATGTTAGTATGCTCAAATGTATGATACTGAATGAACTTGCAAGACATCGTAAAGGGCACGCTTCATGATCATTGTGATTTCAGGAATAGTGGGAGAGGTGTGCGGAATATTCTCTACATTCTTATGATAGTTCCTTTGTTGGTACACTATAAATTATCATAAATATCGCGTTAGCATAACTGTCTGCCATGAAATTAACATTTTGTCGCGTACTTTTAATATGTTTTGGAAGGCAATCAACATGTATCTATACTACTACATGTAACCAATTGCAAGGTTCAAAGTGTATTAAAGTTAATTTTTTATAAATTATTAATGCAGATGCAATTATTTTTAGAAGGAGATAGCTATAATACTCGTTATATTGCAGCAACTCACGACTATTGGTACTCTTATTCATTTACTCATACTGTGTCAATAAAGAATGTATGAATTATTTTGTAAAATAAGTTCTTAGCGTTTTTTACTGATGATTTAAATAAAAACATATTTTTATTCAATTATATATGACCCAT
Organism: Piezodorus guildinii; assembly: GCA_023052935.1. Taxonomy (NCBI): domain Eukaryota; kingdom Metazoa; phylum Arthropoda; class Insecta; order Hemiptera; family Pentatomidae; genus Piezodorus; species Piezodorus guildinii. The sequence goes on from CM041297.1 coordinate 62,174,725, forward strand.
TTTAATCTATTACATGTTGTCATCTTTCAGGTAATTTCTGTAATTTGGTCATCATCAATAGTATAAGGAAGACCCGTGCGCTTTGCGTCTTCCAAGTAAAAATTTCCGGTTCTAAATCGAGAAATCCACTTACGGACGGTGTTTTCTCCTAATCCACCATCGCCATACACACTGCAAATTTTATTAACAGTTTGTGCAGCGGATTTTCCTTTTCGGAAATAAAAATTCATTAATGAAGAAAATGATTTTTTTTTTCTCTTCCATTTTGAGAAAGCAAAATACCACTTAAAGATAAGGAATCTCGGTTGAAACTGATGCATAAAAGCCATAACTTTTTGCGCTTTTTTTTTTTTTTTTTTTTTTTTAAAAACGCCTTTAATATTTTGATTAAATTCGCTATACCGATGTAAAATTTAATGTGCTTTAATATCATGTAGGTTTTATTCCGATCGAAATAGTCTAACAGTGCTTTAAATGCCGATTTTGAATTTTGTTCCTTTTAAGTACTTTTAATTTTGTATATTCAAAAAAACTTATTATATCAACTTGTTAGCATTGATAAAAAAAGATGTTTGTTTTATTCTTACTGAAATAGTCTGTTATATTCTTACTAGGCTTAAATGTTGATATTTTAAATTTTCTTTCTTTAAAGTACTATTAATTTTGTTGATCCTAAAAAAAAAAAAAAATAAATAAAATAAACATTTTTTCTTCTTATCATTGATAAAATTATAGAAAATATACAGGTTAAGCGAATTTAAAAAGTATCTGTAATAATAAGGTCTTTAAGGATGCTAATTGAATCTTTTTCTGGAATCCTTTATTTAAAATATGTGAAAATTATTGACCAATTAAACATGATTTTATAAACACAGAGAGGATTAAATTAAAATATTGAAAAACACTACGAACTTATTTGGCAACCCAATAGTTTTATTTTGGCTTTGTCTGCTTGACTTGTTATATTTATGGTGGGAGTGTCACCTGCTTGATAGGGAAAAACTGTGGAAGGTGGACAATTCAAAGTATAAGGCTTAGGGTAACTTGTAATTATTAGTGGAGGGGAATTACATGTGCATCCGCAGTTATAACTGTGCTTTTGATTGTAATTCGACCAATTCCCTTAAAGGAAATAATGTTACATTTGTTACTTAAAACAATGGAAAGATAAACATTGCTAGTTTAACTGTTCCACCATAGAAAAAATACTTAATAATAAAATATATATATATATATTTTCTAAACTATTTATATTTTTAAAAAGCCATTGTAAAATATATGATAGATTTAAAAAAAAAAAAAAAAAAGAAATTTTCACTTCTATGCACTTTGTATAGCACTAATAAGGTTGAGGCAAGAGACTATGCTTGAGATGGATGAAAGAAAAACTTTGGGTTTTTATTAATTAAAAAAAATACAACCCATGAAGGGTCTTGGGCTCAGTACATATAGAGATTCGTACTGTTTCTAGGCCAACGTCTGTGCAATGAGGTGATTAGGCCTTGATTACGCTCAGCCGCCAGGTTTTTCCCCAATTTGGGTACCCACTTTAAAGAGGCTGGGTCTGCCCCAGGAGGGTCACCATGCCCTAGGGTCATCCCCGGGTGAATTAACAAAATAAATAATATTCTGTCACAGCCTGCATTCGAAACCAAAACCCGGAGAACTATAGACTAGTGCTCTATCGACTGGACCATGCCACTCCCTTTCCTATTCTTTAAATAATAATATTTATATTAGAAAACGCAATGTTTGTCTTAGTTGATATTCTTTACTTTTATTCTTGCTTCAAAAATTTATTTAACTAAATTTTATTGCTTTTATCTTTTTTTGTCAAGTCCCAGCTGTGAGGGTAGGGTGGTTACAGCAAGATGCCTCCTTCTCCTCCCTCCTCTTAAAGATTTGTGGAAAAAATAAAAATTATAAAAATAAGAGATAAAAGAATAAGATAAGGTATTAGGATAAAAGGTGTAGTTAAAGACAGTTTTTACTACGCATCATATACTCATTAATTTTCAAATTAATATGCATATAAACAGCATTTGGAAAAACAAAATTATATTTTTTAACCAACTTTCGTCCACTCCCTTTTAGAAAATTCTGTGTACACCCTGGTCAAATACCATTTTGTTATACTATCTACTAACGTTCTAGGTATAAAGAATCATTACCACCATTGGATATATAATGGTGATAATACATCAAGTGATAAACAATTCAAAACCATAATAACTTAATAATTAATAAGTAAAAAAACATGTGAATGAAAGGATAACCAGTTTTAGCACAGTTTATTTATTTGCAGGACAATTTAATTATAAAAGTTATTAGTTTATGATCATTGTATACATAGATAAGTATTTTATTGTCAATTATAGTTACATAACAATGAAAATTTCAAAAGTTATAATGGTGTTTCAAGCCGGGTGGGCTTTTATACACTCTACATACAAGCAATTATTAAAATATCAAGTTATAATTTAACAAATAAAGTAATGATAGAGGGAAAATATCATTTTATTGTTATTAAGTTTAAATGGCATTAATCTTTTTTTTTATTCAAAACTTGGCAGTGTCTAAGAATGAGTCAAGGTGTTAGTTTATTCACTTTACCATATGTAATAGGTTTTTTGAATTATTGTCTATAAAATATTTAAAAAATAAAGAACAAACTAAGAATCGCATGAGACCATATACAATTCTTTAATTCCTTATAACTATATATACTTTGCATTATTTTCCTGTGAGAATATCAATTAATATTTTCAATTTCTGTGATGCATAAGTTATTCTTTGAATTCGCTTGCTATTTGCAAGCATTTTCGAAATGTAAGAGAAAAAAAAATGTAAAGGAAAAGGCATTCAGTTTGCAGAGTGTACATATATGAAAATAAATTACTGCAGATGAATTTTACCTGTTAGTGATTGAATAAAAAACAATAAAAGAAAGCAAAACTTGGTACTTCCTGTCAATCAAATGGTTTGGTGGATGCTTACAAAGAGAAATGTGGATATCTGTTTTACAGAGTTTTGAAATGTCAGGAAAAGTGAAATAATTCAGACCTCTTTCAAACTTAAATGTTATAAGCATAATCTGAGTTTTGATTTGATACCTAGGAGTCAAGTAGTTATTCACTATTAACTTTATTATATAAAGGATTTTAATTTCAAACGTATCATTCAGCACGAGGCTGTGGGAGATAGTCACTGTTACACCAGTGTAATACCAGTAAATACTAGATATAACAAATGGATAAGATTTAAAGTATTTTAATTACATTAAAATTTTTAAATGACATAAAAAACATTATAGTTAATGGTTTTAAGTATTTGCTTAATGAATAGTAAATGTATGCCAGCATTTGAGAGAAGTGTAGCAATAAGGATTTATTAATTGATCTGTTTTGTTTGTTTAAATAAATCTAATAAAATCAGAAAATCACACCCGCATTATGTGGAACTCGCTCCTATAATGTTAATGTGTAGAAGAAAATTTAACATATTAGAGCTATTTTCTCGTTGAAGTAGGACAATACAATTAAAGGTAAATTAAAATATAAACATAAAAAAACTCTTTCAGCATTAGCTGCAATTGATTTGTACACAATTTTTATTGAAAACACACTGTAAGATTGTAAAATAAAAATTGCTTAAGTCATCCTACAACTTGGGGTCTGTTAGTTTCTCTAGCTGATTTAGTCTCAGATATGAATAGATAGAAAATAATTTTATCCTGGGACTTACTCTCTTCAGAATAATAAGTATACTTTAATAAGACATTAAACATTTCTGGATAATTTAAGGTTTTAGCAGGATGTCATGGCGATATTAATGCATTTATGGCTAAGGATCCCTACATATACTCACTCAAAAAAGTTTCCTTACAGCATGCTATTAATTTGCAGAGATATTTATTTTCAACTTAACAATTTTCTAATGTATAAATTATTAATACTAATAGCAGATAAAAAAACAGATTTATTTATTTTAATTTCAACATTAGTATCAAATGAGGCAGAATGTTTTTTGTTAATGATAGGTCAAAAAACTTTTCATACACTTTCAATATTCATCCTATTTATTGTACTATGAGCGTCTTTCCAGTTTTATCTATAGAAATCTTATCTCTTCAATCAACTCTTAGTTTAGTACTAGCTTTAGTTTAGTATTTAGCCTGCGAAACTGATTTTGTTTCAATATGTGTGTTCCTCATGATTTGAGAGAGCTTATGGATTTGTTACCTAATGCAGGACTCATCTCTTGGAAAAATTGCACATCTATTTAATAATTCACGCGTTACTGTTTAGTATGTACTTAAGGTTAAAATCTATGGAGGATAGACCACGTGCTGGAAGACTTAGAAATTGGAGAATCATTACAGGTGAGCCATCCTTGCTGAAGTCCATGCAAATCCTCACACTACCGCAACCTCAATAGCCTTCAGAATAAATAGGAACTATGTGATTGGATTACAGTCAGAAATATTCTGAGACGGACGTATACAGTGGTCGAGTCCCGAGAAGAAATCCCTTCATCGATAAGATAAACCAGAAGTAGCAGCTGCAATTTGCCAGGAAGTTTCAAAATAATCACAACAATTTCTGGTAAAGGGTCATATTTCTGATAAATTCAAATTTAATATTTTTGGACCAGATGGAAAGTCAAAACTTGCATTTCTACAAACTTTACATTTCTGTAATTCCTTTATTTGCATTTATCCAATTCTATTTTGGTGAATGGAAACCTAGCAATTTATATGTACCCTCTCACAGAACTGCATCCTTTGAAAAGGCCTTTATCATCCGTGCTAGTGTACTTTGGAACTCACTACCCATCCCCCTTAGTAAAGTATCATCCTTAACCACATTCAAGCACCAGTTATTTATCCTCCTAAATGATCAAACTTTCACTCACATATAAATTGTCTAGTCTTAATTATGCGCTGCTAAATTCATAAATTTTCATCTGTTTTATTTATATCTTTTACCTATTTTGATTTTATATATCTCATAGTTGTAAGAAATGTAATTATCACTAAATAATGACAGACAAACTGGACCTTTTGTGTTAAAATTCTTTATTCTTAGGGAAAAAATGTCTCAGAATAATAAAAATTGTTTTCGTTTCATTTCATATTTTTAATAAGCATTGAAAAAATAATAATAACTTAGTGCTCCCTAATTGTTTTTTAAAATATAATATTGAAAAACTCTTAAGTTACCCTTTATTGCTGTTAACTGCCAAATAAAAATGTGGCTCAGAAACTTGCACCTATAAGCTAAGTGGATGTGCTGCTGTCTAGCAGAATCCGTTGGAACTAAACATCAGAACTACTCACTTTTAGCCTTATTAAAAAACATTATTTTGACTGTCAATCCAACCTAACTGAAAAATAGACAAAAATGTATTGCTCTTTATTGCTATATGTCATGGATATCGTGAGAAGTTTTTTAAATAATATTAAGATGTTCTCAATACATTAAAACTCAGAAGTACCCAGCTGGTTTGATTATATTAAAGGGTTTTTGTCAAACAAAAAAACAGTATTTTTTCAATATTTTTACTATCGAGTAAAGGGAGGAAATTTTGCTTTTATAGACTGCATTATCATATCAGAGATCACAGTTTCTTCCTATAAGTTGTTTAATCAAAAGAAAAATAAGAAACTGTGGAAACATCAAATAACGTTTTTGATATAATATTAGATTCTGTAATACTTAATTTAAAGCTTGGATTAGCTATGGTATATGATAGTTCTGAAGTATAACTGAACATGAAACATTATATTTATACTTACTCTATAAGACATATCTTCTAAAATTAACTTATACCATTAGTACGGAACTATTAACAGAAAAGTTCATTATCTCTTAATTTAAATATATTTTTATATCCTGATATGTATATATATATTTGGACACACTTCAACAAGTCATCTCATGCTTCATTTCTAAAAACCAAAACACTCTTTGAACATGCTTAACCTTAAGGCATGAATATAGAAAATACTTTTAAATTAGGGAGAAATGCTTTATTTATTTGGAAATTCTGCCCAAATACATCGGGTTGCTAACATAACTCAGCATACTTATCAATCAAAAGGACATATTTCACATTTGTTTTCCCTATTCAAATACAAATTTATAATATTTACAATTTTTTGTTTCTCTCTTTTAGCTATTTACATTATCTTATTTTACATTAAATTTCCTCTTTCGTCCATATCATTAAAATCAATTCATATATTTCTCTATAGAGTGCCTCCCCTCAAGCTTTGATTACTTCTGCTGGGATCCCATCTATTCCTGGCGCTTTGTTATTTTTTAAGGACATGCTGTGCTTTGCTAATGAAGCGGATTGTCAAGAAAGCAGAAGAGGTGTTGGGCGATTACCAGTGTGGATTCTGCCCTGGAAGATCTACTACAATAGACAACATCTTTTGCATGAGGATGATGTTAGAAAAATGCTGGGAATGGAATGTTGAACATCATCTGTTCATTGATTACAAGCAAGCATACAACAGCATAAATAGAAGCGTAATGTATGAAAAGCTAAAACATCTAGGATGTCCTTTGAAGCTTATCAGACTTATCAAGATGACCCTGCAGAATAGCCAAGGAGTTGTCAAAATTCAAAGTGAATTGTCAAACTCTTTTGAAATTCAGAAAGGTGTTAAGCAGGGCGATCCTCTTTCTCCAGTCCTATTCAATTTGTTATTGGAAGTGGTCAAAAAGGACAAGGCCTGGAGGATGTATTTATCACAGACTGATGCAACATCTAGCGTTTGCAGATGATCTTGTGATAACCGGGAGAACAACCAGTGCTTAACTTGGAACTTTCGAGGAGTGCGAGGTGGCCCGAGGAGAACAGGACTGGTCCTAAATACGGAAAAAACTAAATATATGAGGACCAGTAGGGAAGAAGGAGGAAACAGGCATATCGAGGGGGCTGAATATAGGTTCGAGAGATTACCACAGTTTAAGTATCTAGGCACTGTTATCACAGAGAATAACAAGATTAGAGACAAAATTAAAGCAAGGATAACAGCTGGCAATAGATGCTATTGGTCTCTTATGAAAATATTTCAGAACAGGAATATATCTAGAGAACTGAAGATAAGATTATATTGTACTGTCCTTCAGCCAGTGGTCATGTACGGAAGCGAGTCCTGGACATTAACACGCAATGATGAAAGACTACTAAACATGTGGGAAAGAAAAATTCTTAAAAATGTCTTTGGTCCTACAAAAGAAGGAGATTGTTAGCGAATGAATGACACCTGATATAGTTGCCAAGATCAAGAGTGACAGAATAAGATGGCTGGGACATGTACAGAGAATGGAAAGTGAGAGTATGCCAAAAATGATGATGGAGGGACACCATGGTGGAAGAGGGAGCAGGTGCAGACCTAGAATTCATTGGCTGCAGGACGTAGAGGAGGACCTTCGGTCGTTAGGAGTCAGGAGATGGAGAAGAGCTGCCGAAGACAGGTCAGAGTGGAGGAGGATCGCTGAGGAGGCCAAGGTCCTACAAGGACCATAGCGCCGATAGATAGATAGATCTACAGACAATGAGTCTGGAAGCTGCTTTTTATAAGTAGTAAAAGTTAGCACAATATAATTTTTTGCCTAATGCTGATAAAACCTTATTCATCCATCTTATAATATGCTTATTTTTAAAAAATTATTCTTTTAATAAAAAATCAATACACATAAATATTTACTTCATTAAAAACTCATTTTACTCTCAGGGTATGGTATGGGTTCTTGACAATCAGGCACATAAACTTTTATATAACTTTTTTAATCATAATAATAATAACTTACAAAAATAACACAAACAATATGCAGGCTAACCAAGATCCATCATATTCAGCAGCAGCCCCTCCCTCACTCTCCAAGTTCCCAGTGAAAAAACTACTTACTCCTATCAGCTCATAACCCCAACTCTGACTGACCCTTTTTTACCTATCTCTTACCTGGAAGGTACCTGCCAGCACCCTTTTTTCTTAGCATCCAAAATGGATGCTATGTTTGTAAACATAGAATCAAATTGGAGCTGATATATAAATTTAAATTTTACTTCTTATCTTATTGTTAGCCTGCCTAACACAATAATAAATAATAAATAAATAATTACAATAATTATAAAAAATGGGTATATTACAATATTTATAAAAGAAAGTACCATTTCATCCACTTTTCTGGTAATTGAAGTATCTAAAAATGAATACGGTTGTGAAGCTGAAATTTTTCCAATAGTTCATTTTTACCATTTTGGTAAAATTCATCCTAGAAGTGGTTGAAAAAAAAAATGTCTGAAACCTTATAAAAAAATGTTTTTTTCGAATAACTCAAAAACTGTAACTCTCTTGAAATATTATAAGTACTCATCTGAATTATCAAATTCCTAACTATATGAATGCAGCTTCTTAATCTTAATCTGAACAATATTAGCAAAGAAACTAAATTTATTACAAATATATTTAATCATATCAGGCGTCGTATTTTATTTGGTTATATTGAGATATTTTTTTCATTATTGATTATTTGAAATTAATTTATGCTAATGATTAATGAGAAAAATTAATTTTAAGACCAGATTAAAAAGCTGCTCCAAACCTTGAATATATTGTAATTTATGTTTCAATTCAGCATCTTTTGACCCACTATCACTAAGAAAATTAGTTTGGTTTATACTTCTTTCTTTCTACTATTTGATTTAAGTTTTATATTAAATTATTCCCTACCATACCTAAAAACCTGTATCACTATAACCCATGAAGGGTCTGGGCTCAGTACATATAGAGATATTAGGCCAACCGCCGTGCAATGAGGCGATTAGGCAGAGATCACACTCAATCGCCAGGCAACAACCATACCCCTTTAATTCGGGTATCCACTTTCTAGAGGCTGGGTCTTCCCCAGGAGGATCTCCACACCCTAGCATCCCCTCCCTCTTCCCTTCACTGCCAAAATAACAGAATAAATAATATTTTTTATTAAATGAATATAATTTTTTTTTTTTATTGTAAAAGGAAGAAAATATATTCTTTCTATCTCAATAAAAAAAAATCTCTTAGCCTGTTGGCAACAGACCTATATTTATATATAAATAAAAAGCAGTTGTGGATTGTTCTTTCATAATTTTCATCTCATTAAGTTGGATCTGTGCCCCCTACTAGTCAGAACATGATCATTCTTGTTCAATGTTTCCTTCTGGGAAGCACCATGTTCCTTTATGAATTTTTTCCCAAATAGTGAACTGCCTATGTCTTTAGAAGCCACTAGTATAATAATACCATTATCATTTATATCTTCATGGAGGCTATACTACCCTATTGTTGGTCTGAAGGCTTCCCAATTTTTGCATTAAAGTTTCGTTTTGAGTCTTATCTAGCTGATCACTGCTTCCTTCTCATCCTCTGGTGATACTTCCGTGGTAGTGTAGCAGCAGAATAGTGTATAATTATAAAAATTCAGTCACATGACCAGATTCCTGGCCCTCTCCTTCAACATGAAGACTGTTCCAGAGATACACTGATGTTCATGGCACCTGTAGTAGGCTTATGGAGCTATTTTTCAAGTATCCCATTTCCTGTTCACCTCATTTTTTGCAGAGCAACCAGTTCCAGGTTGTATTTGACTATTTTTTGTATGAGCTGCTGAAGGGACACCAGTTTATATAAAGATCAAATGTTCCATTGTACATGAGTAAAGTCCTTGCAACAAAGTATGTTTCATTTCCGTATATTCAATCAGTCTAATTCTTTTTCAGGTCTCGTTTTTTTTTTTTTTTATGGAGTACACCCCGTAAGCCCTACACCCAACCCTCCTCTTTCAGCTTCGAGAGTTTGTTGTAGGTTTTAACTGATTCTAATTAGTGTGACTGAACTTGAATTTTGGATATTCAGAATTGATTCCTCTAAAGTGCTCATAAGTTTGTTTATTTGAAATAATTAATATATCTTGTTTGTAGTAGTGATATTAAAAACAAAAAAAAATGGATAAATATAAACTTTGAAAGAATTTACAATTAACGGAAGAGGAAGAAATGATGGAGAAGTTAGTTTGGGGTGTGGTGATAAATAAATAACAAACCTACAAGGTAAACTTATTATATTTATGTGCCAACATTTTCGTCTGCATTGTAGGGCTTCTTCAGAGTTGACTTGGTGAGGGGTATCAGAAAAAAAAAAGATGTCCGCAACAGATTTGTCTTACCTCTATTAAATTTATTGCATATTATTTGTGGATTTTTAACATTTTCATTTTTTTTTTATATCAACATCCTGATAAAAGATGTAATTCTTGGATCTTCTTCATAATAGGAAATACTTTACTGTGATATTGCCCAAATCATTAGCATAAGATGCTTTGTCAACTAAAGATGGTGTCATTAGGCTAATCTTAATTATAAATATAAAGCTTACCTTATTAAATATTGATAATATATTTCTGTTTATAAAAGTAAAGTTGATTAAAATGATTTATAAATCATGAGTCCATTCAGTTGTAAAGTTAAATAAAGGGAATAGTTTTTCCTCATGGTTGTTTGTAAATAACTGTTATTATTAAAAACATTTCTCTTGGTTTTTTTATGGGAGTGTTAGTTTAAATAACTAATTTTTTTTTTGTGTTAAAATTTATTTAACACTTTTTAATGATTGTCTTCCACTCATGTATTTTCTGTAGTATACATAGGTGGTATGTATTTATCTAATAACATTTCAACATTAAAACTGTTTTAAAACTACCTTTCCATTTAATGTTGAGGCTCATTTATATAGACATTCTATGTTTCTAAGTTTTAACACACTCTTAACATTATTTATGTTTATTTAAATAAAATATTATATTATTCATGGAGTTTATTACTTTTAGTTATTCTATTAATTTTCATAGTTACATATTAATATTTCATAATGTTATAAAATATTTAATTTTCCTATTAGATACATAAAAGGAATAAAAAAATTGATATTTTATCAATATTTGAAATTTTATTTGTGGTGCATCTTTGTTGTTTCTTAATTTATATCAAAAAACTTATTTATGAGAAGTAAATTTTTAAAATTGCATCCTTTGTTATTTTGTAACACATATTTCTTGAGCTTTTTGGCCAAATTTTCTGACCTAGCAGCAATGACCATTTCCTGGAGATTTTAGTTTCTCATTAGCCCACCACAACTTCCTGCAACAGAGGGACAAACACTTTAGTCATAAATCATTTATCTACCACTCTCCACACTTCATCTCGCCATTAAATTTAAATGAAGGAAAGCCATCTCTTCCATGTGCAATGTTTAAAAAGGGTTTATTTTGGAAGTCTATTAATTATGAATTAGTACTATGTTAATTACTTATTATTTTTTAATTTTATCCAGAACTTTAATGATATAAATTATTTGGAATATAAGATTTTCATAAATTAAATAGTTTTTGTGATAGTTTGAAAATAAGTTTTCAAAATTGTTTTATTTGCCAACTTGCAGATGGTTTCTTTAGGTTACTTTTAGTTCAATTACTATTACATTAACAGAAAAAATATTGGTTGATTAAACCATTAAAAAACATATAAAACACTTTACTTTTGTCGGGCTTAATAATCTAGATATTTATTGCCCTTAAACCTCTTATCTACCTACCTATTTACCTTTGTATACTTTATTGTTGTTTATTAGTTTTTTGTTTTATATTTAAAAGATTAGTAATTTAATCTTAAATTAAAAAACGTTTTTAGGAATATTAAAAGTTTCTACACATTCTATGCCATCAGTTAAAATTTTCAGTTGTCTTGTACTGTTTTGCAATTACAGTTCCACAAAGCTGGTTGAGTTTGATTTTATTATTATTATTTAAATTACTGTTTTTGTAAATATGTAATGAAGAAGTAACATTATTATTTATTGTCCGCATTTTGAGTAGTTAATATTAAACTAGGAAAGAAATGTTGTACAAATAATTACTTTACAATTTCCAAAAAAAAGTTTTGTATTATTTTTTTCTATTTAGTATTAAATATAATTAATTAAATATAAACTGACTTGATGCTTCTATAAAATATTTTTTCGAACCATATTATGTTTGTCTTATATAGAGAATAAGGTGAAGAGAAATAAAAACTTATATTGTGGCAATTCACCATCTCTGGACTAACCTTCCAAGATTCGCCCATAGGTAGCGCTAAAGTTCATATTCTGAAGAATCTACTCTAGTTCCTTTTGTACAAATTAACTGTACTATAATTTTTTTTTTTTTCAGTTAGTTATTCAACTCCTTGATTTAATTTTATTTTTGTGAAAACTAGGATATTGTTTACTCTGAGTAGTCAGTGAAACAATTACCTGATTATTATTTTATTTAATGAGTGAATCCCTCGAACCAATTCGAGCTCAAAAATAATATATTGATTGCCGATTTAAGAGTATGCAGCAATTTTTTTAATGAATAGCTCGATAGATTTTTGAGTTTATATTTCAAATGATTCAGCGATTTAGCGTGAATATTTTGAAACAATCTAAATAAAAAGCACCAAGAATAAAGAATAACATTCTATTTGAAGTATTATCGTTTCTTCTCGTGCCATATAATGTTATGCCTAAGTTCGTGATAATACATAATAAAATAAATTGTAAAGAAAGAAAGAAAGAAAAGTAAATTTTATTCTGGGACCTTCAGTCTCCTAAGAATAACAGAAAAGTACAGAAACTGGGACTTGTTTCTGGCAAAGAAACATAAACATAAAAATATACAAACTTAAGATATACTTATATTATTTATAAAAAAAGTAAATACAACTACTTAGTATATATATATGTTTATAATTATATGTGTGTGTGTGTGTGAAGAGATGTTATAATTATGCTTCTTATGGTATAATAAACTAATAGAGGAAAAAAAAAGGAAGAAAGGGAAAAAAATTGTTTACATAATTGTATTGAAAAGCCTTTGAATAATTCAATAACACTGCTTATAGACACATCCAGTCCTCTGCTGATATAATATACAAGTCAATATAAAGGCAGCTCTTTCATTTATGAGCCTAGATATACAATAAGTAAATTAATATTATACTTGTCAGGTATGGATTGAACTTGGTTCGAGCATGAAAAGCAAGCATCATTACCCCAACGTTTAATATTCATAATTGTATCTATATCAACTTCACTTATAACCTTTTAGCTTGCTTAAGAACATAAACAAGTACATTCTGCCCTTAGGACGAATATGATTATTTCTATAGTCAGTTTTTAATTATATTTATTTGTATGGCCTGACTTGTTTGCTTTATAATTTTCCTATATGATTAAGGTTTGAATTCGAACTTTTTATCCTTTTGTGGTTATTATTGTTTTATTTAAACTAATCCTGATTCGCTTTTTCCTGTCTTGACAACATCGTAATTTCTATATTTTAAGAAATATTGTTAGTGTTGTGAATGTTGGATTGGTACTTATTTGGTTATATTTTTTTAAAACGTGACATTTAGTGATTTTATTTATTTCCGCTATAAATTCAATTTATAGTATTACAACTTCTTTCAAACGAACTGGTTATTGGTGAGGCATATGGTGATTAAATCAAAGTTTAGTATTTGGACGTATTTTAAAATAGTTTCTGATGAAAATGAGACGCAATAAAGCTTGAAGGGAAATAGAATTGCAAAGTCTTTCTTTTGTGGCCCTCAGGAATGTCTCAAAGCGTCAAATAATTGACAAAGCCCTTGGACCTTTTTCCTTTATTTTTGTTTCCTTTTGGGCAACGTCAATTAATCTTGATATCTATATTTTGTCTCTTAATGGACCCTCTTGGCTTGTTATAAAGACACATCTGTGATTTTTTCCTGTTCCTTCCCGATCTCCTAATGGCATTTACCTTTTTCGTTAAATCTTTATGCATTTTTTTCCCTGTCACATCTTCTTAATCCTGACAATAATAATTCATAAATAAGTTGAAGATTTTTTTTTTGTATATTTTATTAATTCTGATACTCCTAATTGTATTGTGACTACTTAATTTTTAATACACGTTTCATGTTCTCATACGTTTCATTTGCATAACACTCACTTTACCTTAATGTTATTTCATATTGTTTAAAATTTATTTTTCATATCGGATTGAATTATTGAATTGAATTCAAAATTTGAGGGCTTACGTTTCAAGATACGTAGAACCTAATTAACGTATGAAAAAAATCCGTCTGTCCCACGTACGCCTTACGCCTTCCATAAGTTTTCTCTAAAACTACTGTACTAATCTTTTCGAAATTTGACACAAAAATACCAGTGCATTCGACAAATAGCCCGACAAATGGTCCTAAAACTGACGAACTAAAACTAACACCTGGGCGTTGATATAAGCCGATCAGTTTAAAAATAGCAGCCTAATAGAAATGATTTAATCCAATAACTCTAAGTTTGTTGTTAGTGCTATTTGATAGATGGTGGTTGTTGTATTTCTTTATTTCCAGATCGGCTACGTGAGCCATACATGGGTTTATATAAAAAAATAGTTATTACAATTACTAGCTATAGACAAAGGAGGGGAATAGTCTCAAATTTTGATATTTGATAGATAATTTAATTCTTCACTAAACTAAAAAAGAATAATTGAAATAGGTTAAAAAATAGCAGAGATAATGGAGTTTTGAAATTAGCAGTGGTAAAATAGTCTATTTTCCTTTTATTAATTTATCGCTTTTCATATTAGTCTATAGACAGCTATATAAAACTGTTATACCCTATTATAGTTATTTGGAAATAATAAACCATTGTGTAATCATTCGCAACGTTTTTATTTTTATTTTTTATAATAGTCATTATGCTACTTTATTTGTGTGATTTTTCAAATTAATTTATCATCGTAGGCCTTTTTTAAAGGAAAAAATTAAGCTGTTAGATTTTCATAAAAACATTTTTTTTTAGTTTTTATTTTATTGCTGCATAAAATAAAACAAAAAACTATAACGCTGGTTAATTTTATTTTTAAATTTTTCATCCATTATAATTTATACCCAGACCCAGCTTAACAATCCTAGTCCGGAAAGATTGAGATCTATGCTGCGGTTTTTCAATGGAATAAATTTCAACTCGTAAAATAAATTTTCATCTGGCGGCTATCGAACTCATACCTACACGCATAACTCTACAGGCTGGCCAGAGTTGTGCATAATTGTCTACATGTGTAAACTTTGATATAAAGTCCTCCTAGCCTGTTGTAAATTATAAGCATAGGATTTTTTTATGTTTAACATTTTCTTTAAATATTTCAAATGTATAATTCTATAATGTATGATTCTCACAATAATATACTTATGAATTACTTGTTTTTACTTTCTTCAAATAGATATTTATTTTCGCAAGAAAGAGCAAATAAGAAACAAGTCATAATACCTATTTGATCAGAATTATTTGAAAGATGTAGCCTTCTCGACGTGACTGGGAGGATAGAAGTTTGTTCAGTATTTTTAACTCCATGTTTCTTGAGGGGCATATAATGTTGTCAACTTGCTAGAAAACTTTTAGATGGCACAGATGCTGGCAACAAACGTCGCTTCACCATTTCACTCAATTCCAGATACGTCCTATTCGGACAGAAGAAATAATAATTTTTAATCTTACTTTCTTGACGAAAGAATGGTGAAGAAAAAATTATTAAAGAAGCATTATTTCACCACTTTGAAAATGAAATATACGATGTTGAGAAAGTTATTTCCCTTGATTAATGTCCATTAAATTATCACTCGCACTAGTGAGACATTTCTAACTTTTCCATTACCATAGTGCAGAAGGAAAGGTTTGTGGAAGGAAGCTGGAAATTCTCCTACCGAAAAACCAAATACAATGAAAGATAAATGACCAGGAGACAGGGAATTTCATTGGAACAATTAGTAACTCTCTTCTTTCGCCCGACAAAAGGAATAAGAATGGAAATATAAGTATATTGTCTCTCTTGGAAGGTACTGTTGAGGTCAATATAGTTTCACTTTGAACCGAGTTTGTGTTCGCCTGGAATCGAATATTGATTTATTATTATTATTAAAAATATGATATATTGTGAAAAAAAACCTCTGGATATTCACATTTTTCGTATATAACCCGACTAAATATGATTTTTTTTTCCGGATTACCCTATGCACTGCAGCTTCTTATTAGGGTTATTGCACACCGTCTGTCCTCTTGTTAACACAGGCCTATTGCCTTGGTGAATCTGACCAAACTCTAGGGATTAATCAGTTCACACAACTTGGGATCTATGATACGGTAAAATAGTAAAACTGTATCTTGGAAATCTCTGGACAACTGCACATCACATGATATATGCATCTTCCTTTTTGCAGAACCTACAACTTGCTCAGGCCTCCAACCCCATACTATGGAAATGCTTAATAAGCTGAGTGTCCCGCCAAATTTTATCTTAATGCGTACAAATATTTATTTTATGCATAACTTCTATATGCCAATCTCTCATATTTTAATCGCAATACTTCGTACCGTTTGAATTTAGTCCGTAAAATAAGTTAGGAGAATATTTCTTCAGAACTGATAATTTAAGTCGCTAATATGTTGAATAAGTCACTAACCTTGGCGAACAAATACAATAAATAGTACGTTGCATATCGGAGTAATTTCTTGTTGAGATTCAGAATCTTGCCTAGCAGATGGCATTTTTTTTTTTTTTTTGGTAAAAAAATACGAATACTTCACCTTAGCTGACTTAACATCGGCCTCACCATTAACAATTTTTATTTTTTTTATTTATAGTAATTTACAACTGTATTAAAGAATACAATAAGTAAATATGTAGAATGGAAATAAAAAGTCATGAAAATGTCTTGAGAAAGAACTACCCAGTGGTAGCACTTCACTAACTATTTTAAGACAGTAGGTCCCGAGACCACCTTCTTTTCAGTGGCCTTGGAGGGTTATCATGGATATCTGAGGAAGATAAATTACGCACAGTATGAGTATCTATCACGGGCTATGTCTGCAACAAATGGGATGTTTAGGTCATTATGGAGGAGTTGATTTCTGACAAAATAAGGGACATTCAGGATTTTGGATTGTAAGGACTGGCTGTGGGAACAATTATTTAAAATTTAATTTAAACTTTTCTCAATAGGGTTCCACTATTTCTCACACTACTGTTTTTATGTCGCAGAAAACGTGACGTAAAAAGAAAATGGATTTTCTTGAAGTATTTCAATTATTCATTGCATGATAGATCTAAAACTAAAACTAAAAAGGATTTTCGTTTAATGCATCTTGGACCATAAATCACAGAACTAAGAGACATGGCTTAGCGGCAGGGCTTTTGAATCGATGGCTGTTTAACGACCCCTGCAACTGGCTTAAATTTGACTTGATTTAAGCTTTTATTTATACATTTTAATTTTTTGTTAAGATTAACAATGTTGTGTTTACAATAGTTCTATTTAAGTAAAGAAATAAATACTTGATAAACCTGGAGTTTCGATAACGATGATTCATTTTACCTAGTCACTAAACCTCTCTCCGCTGATTACTACCACAATACAAATCTTCATAACGTTTATTATTATTAGGTCTGTGGTTAAAAATTTCCTACCTAACTTTCGGTCCATCTCTTAATCACATGTCTGTCGGATCTTGTGATTAATTTATGTGGATTACCTCACTATAATTTTCACCTTAATTCTATTTACCTATATGAAGCCTAATAAAAACCGGAGACTTAGTGTCATTATTCTGTTCGTGTATTAAAAATAAAAAAAATAAAAAATAAAATGTACCACTACAACCCATGAAGGGTCTTGAGCTCAGTAGATATAGAGATTCGTACTGTTTCTAGGCCAACGACCGTGCAATGAGGTGATTAGGCCTTGATCACGCTCAGCCGCCAGGTTTTTTCCCCCACTTTGGGTATCAACTTTAAAGAGGCTGGGTCTGCCTCAGGAGGGTCTCCATACTCCAGGGTCGCCCCCGGCTAAATAAACAGAATAAATAATATTCTCTTATTTCCGGGATTTTAACCCAGGACCTGGAGAAAAGTAGACTAGTGCTATATCCACTAGGCCACGCCGTTCCCTCCCCGTAAAATGTATTAATACATTTTATTCAAAAGCCTCCAGCCTTATATTTTAATTAATTATTGTATATTAATTTAATCATTTAAACATATCTTTTTGATAAATAATAAATAATTATTATTAAATCAACTTAATTATAACGTTTCGAGTCCTTACCTCATCTTTAGTAATACTTGAACACTATCATAATTATATGTTAGTCGTTATTATTTTTGTATAATATCGTCTATTATTTTTATTGTTAAAGTTTAATATGATATTGAAAAATATTTAATAAAGTAAAGTAAAAAGAAAAAATTGTGAAAAAAATATTAGATGATTTTATACAAAAATGATAAGGTCTAACATATTTTATTATGGTAGTGTTTCAAATATCGAAGATGACGGAAGGCCTCTAAACGTTGTAATTATTATTATTAATTAATAGTATAAAGAAGAACAGAAATTTAGTGATTTAATTAATATAAAGTCTATTCTTTGAAGGAGAAAATTAAGTTGATAATTTTTGTATAGTTTAAGTTCGAATTCGCTTGGTATTCAATCCCATGCCCAGTTAAAATCACATCACTGAAATTATTAACGTATATTTTACAAGTATTTCCGGCTGATTTTATATTTTGTTTTATCCGTGTTTATTTGGGGACCTAATTTATTATCGACTTACTCAATGTTGTTTCAAATAATTACAGTTATTTTAATTTAACGGATCTAATCAATGGAATTTTCATCATACTTTGTTTTTATTTTTTAAATTGGTATTTCACGATCTTACCGACTCGAATGGTTATTCTACGCGTTAACAAAATATTCAAGTCAGAGTGGGAAGACGTTTACTCATTCTCGTCATTAAAAAAATGGCGAAATGTAATATTTTTATTCAAATGTAATCTTTTAGTGGGAGCTCAAGGCTGTGTGACTAGCACGCTTGACTATCAGGCCAAAGTTGGCGTGTTCAAATCCCAGTACTGGGAGGACTTTTCAACCATAAAATAAAATGAGGATTTACGCACAGCCTTTGTAGCTATGGTGAGAACCGTCAGCCTACTAGTTGTTACTCACAAAAATAGGCGTATGAAGTTACTCTATTGCATAGCATCGAGAATATCGGTGTGAAATCTTAGCAAACCAAACTGCGCGGAAGCAAAAAAAAAAAAGGTGGGAAGATCAACTTGGAGACATTCAAGGTGCCTAGGCAGGATTCTCAGACTTAAGATGTCTGAGTTGACGCCTCAACATTCGGTAGCCACGGCCTCAAGGTAGTAGGAATATTGTAATCATTATTGTACATATGTAGAATATACCACCGGGAAGCGCAAGATTTTAAAACAAAAACTTGCAGATTAGGTGGCAAAAATTATGAATATTATTAGTTTCTATTTTTAGATTATTTTAAGGAAACTGATGTTCCTTGTTGTTAACTAAATGAGATTCCAATGGAAATAAATTTAAATTAATAGTAAAGTATCAGTGTATGTAAAAACTGATCTGTGCAATAATATTTTTTTGTTTATATATTTTTTTTGTAAAATGAACTTGATTGTTTATTTATTTAACGTCACTTTATGCTATATGGCTAATCGGACGATGCTACAGTGGGAGTCCTAAATTTTACCTATCTAGGTTTAATTAGGATAGGGATCTTTAACGAGTACCTGACATTGCACAGGCTCGGGACCACCTTTTAACGTCCACTCCGAAGGACGGCATAACTAAGGATTTTTTTCTACCATTAAAAAATCCTGGGCCATCTGCGGATTTGAATATTGAGATGAGCTTGAGTTAGCTTGTTATACCTGTAATATCTTAAAATATTTATAATGTCATTTTCTCTATCCATTGATATCCCATTAAGGTTATATACGTATAATGCAACGGAGCATAAACATCTTTATATATGGTTTCACCTTGAGCCCTGCAGCTGAGGAATGCTTAAGCGCAATATGCTACCCGCAGGATTATAATTTACTACAAATTAAAGGTGAATAAATACTGCCGCACATGGGCTAGTCCGCCCCAAAATGGGAAAGGTTTAATAATGTTTACTAAAAAAATTTGAATTCATTCCTAAGTACGATCATATTTGTTAAAGTAAGGAGATCGGGTATATGATAAATTGAATTGAATTTTCTTATTCTGATCATCGGATATGGACTTGCATTAACTAACAGACGATATCGTTATAAATATAATTATCCTAACGGTAAACAGAGGAAATGTTTTGTTATAATGAAAAATAAATAATCCATTTTATGGTCGGTTAACTCTCTATTTGAGGTATGTTCTACGATAATTGTTAGACATATTGATACACCCTGTTTGTGCTAAGTTCTTAAGTTCATGTTTATTCATCCTTATTCGCATTTGTTCCGTTGATACCCATTCATCCTCTAAAGCAATGTAATAAATGGCCTATAAATTATGTAGGCTGTAGGTGTTCCTAAGTCCTTTGTGCCTGGTGTATGGAATTCCAGCGCCGAGACTCACACTTACTTCATGGAACTACAAATCCTGGATCACTTCCAGCTAATCTGTCACCTAAAATCTCTGCTAGCTCTCCTGAACTATGCATACCATCCTTCATGTCTTCTATTCCTATTTCTGAGACGTTTTACTTTATAACTTCGATTTTGGCTAAATATTGATATAAAAGAATGAATATTTTATTAAGAAAAACGTGGTTCACTGTATTTTTCGTTCCCCACCGATTTGATAAAACTTTCGTGAATGTAGCATTATAAATAATAAACAGCATTCTAATTCTTAAATTCAGTAATTAACTGTATGATCAATAAAAAATATGAACGATGTTTATTTTTGGCAGTTATTAAATTTTTTTTTTTTTTTTGGGGTGAAAAGGCCAGGACTCGTTTACATGTCCTTATATATCTCCTCTTCGTGGCGTCTCTTAGTTTCGAAATTATTCAATTGAAATGAATATAGTGATTTTGAATCATATCAATAGCAAAAATATTTTTTAAAAAAATCTATAAAATGAACGAAGAGTGTTAATACTTTTGTGTCAGAAAAAAAAGTAAAATTAATTTATCTGTTTTAGGAAATAGATACATTATTCACATCGAAAATTAATTTGAAAACACAAGGTTCATATTTTTCCTCTAAAGTGAAGTATAATTAAGAATAAATTAATTACTTATATAAAAGAAAATCTCTTGAGTAACATGATGTTTAGAAATAACGTAACTAAATCATTTAATTAATATTTGACACTGTGTAGCATTTACTATTTCGAATACATCTATTTGAAATAATTTTTAATACTTATGTTTAGTTTTCATTTAAGCATTTTTAGTTCTCATGAATATATCTGTTGTCATAATTGTTTGGCTAATATAATGTATTATTAAGAACTTGTGTTAATTAGTTTTATTTGAAAAATGGAGCTAGCAGACTAATTAGCGGATCTGATTGGTTAAATAATATTTGCGTAGATTATGCTTATATTTTATTCATAGTTTCAAAAATTTGTAGTTACTTTTAGTATTAGATAATTAGGATTAGGATAATTAGTTAGTTCAATATTTTATTTTATTTTTGTGATCATGGTGAGTTAGGTAAATCAATTGTATTGTTAAGCAGCTTTGTTGAATGCTTAAAGAAGGAGATATTTGGTTGAATACGATGTATTTATTAAAAACATGTGTTAATTAGTTTTAGTTTAAAAAATCTGGTGCGGGCAACACACGACTTTCACTTACAATTAAAGATAAGAGTATAAATAAAATGAGTGAAACCATTAAAGAATAATTAAATGGAATTTCTATAGAAACATGTGTTTTTATTAAAATCTATTATATCATTATCTAAAATAATCAGTTAGTTTTATCGGCTTTTCATCACCTCTATTTACTTTTAAAAGCTTGTGTATAAGATAATATTTTTTTCTAAAAGCTTTAGCTTTCAAACGGTATATCATACATGTATATTACTGTCTTATGTTAAAAAAAAAAAAAATTAAAAAAATATTTAGTTTTCTTCTATAGTTGTTTTTCAAATTCGTACAACTTACATATTTACTTGTTTTTCATCAATGTATAACAAGAATATAATTATTTTTATAAAATCTACAAATTAAAGATACTTTAAAGGAAGATAATTTAAAATATCTGCATTTAAGCCCTGTCAGACTATTTTTATCAGAATGAAACCTACATGATGTTAAAGCCTATTAAATTCTACATTGATATAGCGAGTTTAATCAAAATCGTCGGAACCATTTTGAGAAAATCGAAAAAAGGTGCAAAATACATGGTATAAAGTGGCTCTTCTGCTAAGCTCATTTTGATGAAAAAGGTTTTGTAACATCTCGGGAGTATATTTGTCTTAAATATGAAATTTCAGTTTCATAGGACTTTTCGTTTCCGCCCGGCAGTTACCACACACCACACACACACACAACAATATGAGTATACCTTTTTGCGGGACTTGGTTATTTGGACTCAGGGGACCCTGAAAACGTGTATTTCCGTTGAAAACTGGAATTCGAAAATTATCACGATCGCAATACTTTCCGTTATTCGCAAAAACGTTATTTACTAGTTCGTTAGTTGTTGTTAGTTATTAATTTCTAAATTAATAACGTGATGAAACAATTTCTTCTCAAAGATTTTTTAAATGAACAAAACAATGATATGACCAAAAGGAAATTAATAATAAAAGCATAAGTTGTCTGTCTTTCTCTATTCAATAGTGCGACCTCATTCGTTATATAGTATTTATTTTCAATCATGAGCTTTCCGACGTTATGTTAAACTTACATCTGTATTACTACTCTTATTTTCATGATGTGTTTTCAGCGTGTGAAGTATTCTTATTTATTTTCTTCTGTATTAGTTGATTAGCGAATTATTTAATAGTTTAATATTTGGTGCGACTAATAATAATGTGAAATTGTTTAATCAGCCGAAATAAGCAAAATTCAAGATGTTTGCTTAAGTCCTTTCTGATTATTTTAATGGAGAAAAAAACCTGTCGGACATTACAAAAATATTTTATTTTTAATTAATTCTACGCATAATTATTTAGTAATGGAATGAGTTTAATTAAGAGCATCTGTAGCAAAATATTTTTATTTTTACTGTTATAAAATGATCGGTAAAGAATAATTTTCGAAATGTGCCACTATAAACAGTCTGAATATATTAAACTGCTAAATAATGTTTCTCTTTAGTTCCATTGCTAAATTAAAAACGTTGGAGAGTTTTTAAGGCGGTCTCTCTTGTCTTAATTCACTATTTACTTGAAATTAAATGCTTGACTTAGCAGGTGTTTTTTTTTTTTTTTTAGGGTCGTTACTGTTAGCATTTTAATCTTCTTGGAGATTATTAATGGAATAAATTTATTTTAGCTTGTTTTTGTTTTAATATTTTTAAATATGTTATAAATGTATTTTTATGAATAAATGTGTTAGATTTATTCTGTCAAATTAGAAACCTTTCGCATTCCTTTTAACATAACCTATTTGACAGATATTAATTTACATTCCAAGAGACATCTTTATTTCTTTTGTGGTAATGAACATTTGTAATAAAAAAGAAAATTAATTAGTTTTTTTAATTCTATGATCAAATATATTTTAAAATTAACAATCACAAAAATTAATACGCCAGATGCATTTTTTCTGATTCTCACCCTCCACCTTTATATTTATCACCAAAATAATTGGAAAGATCGGAGAGGAATATCGAATTCCTATTTGGAATTAAATTGTGTGCGAGAGTGAAAATCATTGTAGATATTCGTACTCGTACTCTTCCAAAGGCCATGATAAGAGGGGATTGGGTCGAGATCACGCTCAGCCGCCAGGTTTCCCAACCAATTTTTGGTTACCCACTTTATAGAGAATTGATGTGCCACAGAAGGGTCTCCACCCTTGGGTCGCTCGCTACATGGCAAAAGTAATAAAATAAATAATTAATAAATAGTTGACTAGTGGACGATCCACTAAACAACGGCGCTCTTTGGAATTAATATGTTGTTGAATAATATATTTTTACTCATATCCACATTTTAGCATGTAAGGGCTCGAGGTGTAAGTTTCCAAGGATGTTTGTTATTTGTTTAATGTCGTTTTTTCGATTGTAGCTTTTACATCAATAGTCTTAAGAGATGTTTACTGAAATAAATTGATCTTTTATTTCTTAGTAAATATTACATTATATCATATATCAATTGATTCTTATTTCAATGCGTGAAACAAATATTAGAAATGTATTGATATTTTTATTTAGATTTTTAGAAGACACTGCCCACCTCCGTAGTTTTATGACAATTATTAAACTTTAATGACTATGCATTTTTCCAGATTTTATTAAAATGCATAGATAATCGTATGTTTCTTTAAAATGTTAACATAATCTTCAAGTTGTAGCTAAAAAATTTTTTTGTATATTGTAAAAACTTTAATTGCAATCTAGTAGAGAAAGTTTTAGCGAGTTTCTGGCTTGAAAAAAGAATTTAATGAATTTCACTTCAGGATAAAAGTGTCAAAGAGTTATGACCTATTGCTTTTATCGTAAAATCTTATATATACCTTAAGTTTTGATGATAAGAGGTTGGGTACCCAAACTGCTTAGTATTCACTTATATAATTTATTATTTAATGGAAGGATTAAATAATTTATCCTGGAAACAATCGGTAAGTAAGGTATAGGGAAGAAAGGAGATTCATTGCTTGTAATTAAGCTGGACATTAAATCAAGTTGGCAGTGAACTGTGGCCTGCAAGATAAAATATCTTAGAGGAAATGGCCTCTGGGCTGTTCTTACCTTTTTATATACCTTCTACCTCATTTAATGGTCCCCATTACATCTTCATTCTGCAGAATTCATTCTGAATTTACGTATTTTTCGCCTTTTTCAGGTTTTTAAAGTGCGTATCGTTCGTTCACTACCAAAAGTCGTTTAGGAAATGTTCCTTGTGGAAGCGTATATATTTCTATTACTTATGACGTAACCGTAAGACAGAACCGATGAGGTTCCAAAAATGTGAATGAATATTTCTAATTCGTCGAACAGTCTAGAGAGTTCACGCTTTTAGTTGTTAAGGATATAGCAGTGTGTTCCAAAAACCAAATTATAAATATTGTACTTATAAAATATAATATTTTATCATAATTTTTTTTCTCCAAAGGCGCCCTTGGTCGCACGATGTATTCTAGGCGATTCTCGATTATATGATATTTATGACATCACTCCCTATGCCTATTTTTGTAAGTAGCCATAGTTATAATTCACTGCTCCAAAAAAAAGTAGCCTGTGAAATTAATGTGCATTACATCAATCGTGTTCTTTTGCGACGATTTAGAGCTAAAATTAAAATTAATAAAAAAAAGAATTATTTGGAAAAAATGAAAGCAAGAGAAAATTATAGAAAATTTATATTACAAAAATAAATCTTTTTCTCTGTCGAATTCAACTTTCAGTAACGGGTATTGCTTCCTCTTTCTTCAATTACCGCCTGGAGCCTTGAAGGCATACTACTTCTAATAAGGTTTGCTACATCTTGCGGGATTCCCATGCTTCCACTCTTAGCTCCTGAAAGTTTTCGGGAGGGTTAATTCTTCTTATCATACGTCTGCTAAGTTCATCACAGTTTGTAATGTGGGATCAAGCAGTGTCATGCATACAAATGAAATATAACACAACTTCGGTAAACTCTAGCACGTCCATCTGACGAGTAAAGTGAAAAACTTGACTCATCGAAAAAATAAGAGCAGTCCTCCATTCATTTTCATTCCACAATATGTGCTCTCGAGCAAACTCTAAACGGGCTCTTCGATGATTCACAGTAAGCTGTGGACCTCTGGCTACCCTCCTGGGATGTAAGCTCGTTGCAGCAAGTCTTCTTCTGACAGTTTCGGAAACATCACATACCACTCGAAAACATAGCGAACCACTCGGAGTCTTAGAGAAGTCTGAGAAGCAGTAGGAATGCAATTTCGAAGAGTATGTATTAAAATAAACCGATCATATCGGAGCTGTGTGGTTCTTGGGTGACTTGAACCTGGCCTTCGTGTGTAGAGTCCAGTGTCTACGCACAGTGGTTTCAGGTAATCCTAATGCCCCAACAGCATATCTCTGTTATTTCTACTAAAGAAACAGAACTGGTCACTTATTCGGCGATTATTACGGTTATTAGTAATTCAAGCAAGAGAAAGCACACCCGTTATTGAAATTTGAATTTAACTGAGAAAAACAGTTTTTTTTAAATATAAATTTCCGTTAATTATCTTTCCATTTTTTTCCAAATAAATCCTATTTTTTTTTCTTAATTTTAATTTTACCTTTAAATTACCCCAAGCGATTAAAATTAAAATTACATGGAATAACCATGTATCCGAAATATCCCGAAAATCCATTTCCATACTCAAACAGCTCAATAGATTCCGTGAATCCTTACCTTTCAAAACCCGTCAGCTACTTGTTTCCTCTATTATCTTCCCGAACTTTGACTACGGCTGCCTGGTGTACGGGGGACTAACTGATGAACTAGAAATAAAATTGAAACTACTTATGAATTGTTTTATCAGATTCATTTTCGGAGCCCGTAGACGTGATCATATTTCTGGCTATTATACCATCTTAAAATGGCTCTATCCTTCTGTTCGACGAAAATATTTCTTGGTTCCTACTTATTCCAAACTCTTAAAAATAGAAAACCTTCCTACATAATAGAGCTCCTCACCGTCCGATCTGATATCCATTCGTTAAATTAAATTAAATTAAAATTAAAGAACCCTATCAATCAATATTTATACCCCATCACATAAAACTGCGTCCTTTCACAAATCGTTTCTTTGTTCGTTCCACATCCTTCTGGAATTCGCTGCCCATCTCCATTCGTAAAGCCACCTCTCTCTCTCTACCTTCAAAAATCAACTCTTTCACTCCCTACTCACATCTCAATCTTCCGTTGCAATGTAAAACATATATATTATATATAT
This sequence comes from Piezodorus guildinii, assembly GCA_023052935.1. NCBI lineage: Eukaryota > Metazoa > Arthropoda > Insecta > Hemiptera > Pentatomidae > Piezodorus > Piezodorus guildinii. Next base: position 62,201,756 of record CM041297.1, read on the forward strand.
ATATATATATATATATATATATATTAATATATAGTATAAATTTGCAAAGATTTACAGATATAATGAATATTTGATCCTTACATGTATACATATTTTATCTTTTAAATTATATTTAATTATAAATAATTAATTCATTTTTATTTAGCAGGGATTATTGAATATATATTATTTTCTATAAAATATTGGACTCCTACTACAGTAAACATAATTAGTAATTACTTTCCCAGCATAAGGAGCTCATATAATTTAATAGAGTAATAAGAACACTTATATGTTTGATAGGATTATTTTAATTTTTTGCTCATTAAAGTATGTTTATTGTTTTATTCACAGAACTTGAGCCATGGAGGTAAGGAGATGTTTTTATATTCATAGGGTAAGTGAAAAACACAATAACTATTAGTAAATAAAAATAAGTCAATTTTCTATTGATAAATAAATAAACTTTATAAACGATTTTTACGTATGAATCCTTTTCTCCTATGTTGTGTGAAAAGGATAAAATATAAGGGCCAAAATGATGTAGGGCATAGTTATAGGAATTCTGCGTTGAGAAGGCCCATTTTTTTAGTTAGAGTTCTATTCAAACCTTCTATCCTTTAGACTTCTTGACAAATCTCCATACAGTATTTTCTGCGGTCTCATTAATCTTGGAGATATTTCTGTGAATATTTCTTCTGTTACCAGTCCCATTACTTTTACCTTCACGTTGCTTACGTTGAGAACATAATGTCCTGAATATGAATTTTAATTATTCTTTTTATGCGACACTTCCTTTAGGGTTCGCGGTACAGTGGTTACAAAAAAATATTACTAAGTTACAATAGAATTCAATCATGAATAAAATAAATGTTTGGTTAAAACAAATCATAATAAATTAATTCGGCCTTATTGAAACAAAATTTTACAAAAGTTTAAGATAAATAGAAAAATAACTTTATTGTGGTTCTAGTTATTTTAAGATTAACAAAATAGTGTTGTTTTTTTAGTTTTATAGTTATACAACAGAGGAAATTCTCAAGATAGAGTTATTTAAATAGATTTGAAAGCACTACCTCTACAACCTATCAAGGGTCAATAGTTCATTAAAAACGATGGAGAGTTTTTAAGACGCCTCTAATTCACAATTTACTATTTACGTGAAATTAAATGTTTGTCTTAGCAGCAATATTTTTTTAAAATTTTTTTTTTTTAAGCGTCAGCGTTTTAATTTTCTTAGAGATTATTAATGAAATAAATTTCTTTTGATTTTAATATTTTTAAATATATTAGAAATTTTGTTGTTGTTGATAAATGCGTTAGATTTATTCGGTCAAATAAGATACCTTTCATTACTTACACAGTTATTTAACAGTACACGGTTAACATTTAAAAAAAACCTGTACCTCTACAACTTATGAAGGGTCTTGGGCTCAGTACATACAGAGATTCTTACTGTATCTAGGCCAACGGTAGTGCAATGAGGTCGCAATGAGGTGCAATGGCCTAAGATGACATTTAGCCGTCAGGTTTTTACCCAATCTTTGGGTACCCTCTTTGTAGAGGCTTGGTCTGCCCCAGGTGGGTCTCCGTATTCTAGAGTAAACCGGCTGAAATAACAGAATAAATAATATTCTGCCACAGGCGGGATTCGAACCCTGGATCCGTAGAACAGTTGGCTAGTGCTCTATCCACTATACCACGCCGCTCTCTACACAGTTAACATATCTTAATTTAAATTTCATAGTTAACATATCTTAATTTAAATTTCATAGTTAACATATCTTAATTTAAATTTCATAGTTAACATATCTTAATTTAAATTTCATAGTTAACATATCTTAATTTAAATTTCATAGTTAACATATCTTAATTTAAATTTCATAGTTAACATATCTTAATTTAAATTTCATAGTTAACATATCTTAATTTAAATTTCATAGTTAACATATCTTAATTTAAATTTCATAGTTAACATATCTTAATTTAAATTTCATAGTTAACATATGTTAATTAACAATTAACATAAATAGTTAACATATATTAATTTAAATTTCATAGTTAACATATGTTAATTTAACAATTAACATATATTAATTTAAATTCTTAATATACATCGTTATTTCTTTAAAGGTAAGGAGTAATCGACCAAAAAAACGTAATTACGCTTCGCTTTAGTTTTTATGTTTTTTTTTTTTTAATTCGATGTTGAAATATATTTTAAAAATTAACAATTCACAAGTCAAATGGATTTTCCATAATTTACCCTGTTATATTTAGCACCAAAATTATTGGAAAGATCGGAGGGGAATCTCGAAACCTCTATTTGGATTTAAAATGTGTGGAAAGGAAATATATAGAGAGATTCTTACTGTTCCTGAGCCAAAGTCTATGGCTAGCTGATTAGGTTAAGATCACTCTCAGCAACCAGGTCCCCCTCCCGCCCAATTTTCGGGTCTCTACTTTATATGGGCTGGATGTGTAGTGATGGGCAAATACTCAAAAAATTTGAGTACTGATTACTGTAATCAAATGATGCTCGCTGCTGATTACAAAATCTACTCAGCATTCCTCCTGATTACTTTCTATTTTCCTCTGTAATAAAAATTTTCGTACTTTTGAGTACTTGATTACTTTTTTATATGTGGTGGCCAGAATAGAGTATATTACATACATCTATTAAGTTAATTTATATTAATAATTTCTTTAAGCCATCTTTTTTTTCATATTTTCGATTATTTTAAACATTTCGTTAAAAATTGATAAGGGTAATTTATTATTATTAAGATGGTGAGCTTATAGATTATTGTAAACTCTTCAGATAAAATCGATATAGGGGCCTATTATTATGTTTTTTTACACTTGGAATTTCATTTTAACTTTTTCGTATTTACTGGATATTAGGCTCAGTAGCTGGGTTACCAATGGTTCGTTACCGATTATGATATTAATTTTAATCGCGCTCGCTCAAGAATAGGTTTATTTTAACTCTTTAGTATTTACTGGATATTAGGCTCAGTAGCTGGGTTACCAATGGTTCGATACCGATTATGATATTAATTTTAATCGCGCTCGCTCAAGAATAGGTTTATTTTAACTCTTTCGTATTTATTGGATACCAGGCTCGATAGCTGGGTTCCCAAAGGTTCGGTACCGATTATACCATTAATTTTAATCGCGCTCGCTCAAATATGGGTTTATTATAACTTTTTCGTATTTATTGGATACAAGGCTAAGTAGCTGCGTTCCCAATGGTTCGTTACCGATTATGATATTAATTTTAATCGCGCTCGCTCAAGAATAGGTTTATTTTAACTCTTTCGTATTTATTGGATACAAGGCTAAGTAGCTGCGTTCCCAATGGTTCGTTACCGATTATGATATTAATTTTAATCGCGCTCGCTCAAGAATAGGTTTATTTTAACTCTTTCGTATTTATTGGATACCAGGCTCGATAGCTGGGTTCCCAAAGGTTCGGTGCCGATTATACCATTAATTTTAATCGCGCTCGCTCAAATATGGGTTTATTATAACTTTTTCGTATTTATTGGATACAAGGTTAAGTAGCTGCGTTCCCAAAGGTTCGTTACCGATCATACCACTAATTTTAATCGCGCTCGATCAAATATTGGTTTATTATAACTTTTTCGTATTTATTCGATGTTAGGCTCAGCTGCTGCGTTATGGTGGGTTCTAACCCGACCATTCATTAATTATTCGTGTGCTCGCTTTTCGGATTAATCTAATACTAGACTAAATTGCTGCGTTACCAACGGTTCGTATAATTATCACACTTAATTTTAACATTTCTCCCTCTAGAATAGATTGATTTTAGTACTAATTTCTGTATTTTGTTTTCTGTTTGGCTGATAAACGTTTTATTGGTTTTAAGTGCGTTCGGATAAAAATTGATTTATTTTAACTTCTTCGTGTTTCTTTTCTATGCTAATTTCTGTATTGGGTTTTGGGGGGTTTAGTTATTAAATGTGTTAATTTTTTTTTAGTCAGTTGGTCTAATCTATGTTTATTTCGTGGTTTTTGTAACTTATCATCAATTGGGTTACCGCTAATCCTTTTTATCAGGATAGAAATTAATCTATTTGGTTAATATTTTAGAGTTTGATAAAAATCAGATGAACAGAACAATTTCATAAGCCTATTTTTATTTGATAAAAAACATTCAAACAATATCTACTCTAAAGCAACCGACTGAAATCATTAATACCATTAACAAAATCCTTTACAAAGTAAATATATTTTCAAGTATAAAAATAATACGAACATGTTAAAATAAACCTCTGCATGAGTTAGCGCAATTAAAATTAAAAGTATAATCTGTAACGAGCTCTTGGTTACGCAACGACTGTGCCTAATAGCGAATAAATACGAATAAGTTATAATAAACCCATATTTGAATGAGTGCGATTAAAATTAATAGTATAATCGGTAACAAACCTTTGAGAACGCAGCTACTGAGCCTAATATCCAATAAAAACGAAAAAATTATAATAAACCCATATTTGAGCGAGCGCGATTAAAATTAATAGTATAATCGGTAACGAACCTTTGGGAACGCAGCTACTTAGCCTTGCATCCAATAAATACGAAAAAGTTGTAAAAAACCCATATTTGAGCGAGCGCGATTAAAATTAATAGTATAATCGGTAACGAACTTTTGGGAACGTAGCTACCGAGCCTGGTATCCAATAAATACGAAAAAGTTATAATAAACCCATATTTGAGCGAGCGCGATTAAAATTAATAGTGTAATCGGTAACGAACCTTTGGGAACGCAGCTACTTAACCTATTATCCAATAAATACGAAAAAGTTATAATAAACCCATATTTGAGCGAGCGCGATTAAAATTAAAAGTATAATCTGTAACGAGCTCTTGGTTACGCAACGACTGTGCCTAATAGCGAATGAATACGAATAAGTTATAATAAACCCATATTTGAGCGAGCGCGATTAAAATTAATAGTGTAATCGGTAACGAAACTTTGGGATCGCAACTACTTAACCTATTATCCAATAAATACGAAAAAGTTATAATAAACCCATATTTGAGCGAGCGCGATTAAAATTAATGGTATAATCGGTACCGAACCTTTGGGAACCCAGCTATCGAGCCTGGTATCCAATAAATACGAAAGAGTTAAAATAAACGTATTCTTGAGCGAGCGCGATTAAAATTAATATCATAATCGGTAACGAACCATTGGGAACGCAGCTACTTAGCCTTGTATCCAATAAATACGAAAAAGTTATAATAAACCCATATTTGAGCGAGCGCGATTAAAATTAATAGTGTAGTCGGTAACGAACCTTTGGGAACCCAGCTATCGAGCCTGGTATCCAATAAATACGAAAGAGTTAAAATAAACGTATTCTTGAGCGAGCGCGATTAAAATTATTATCATAATCGGTAACGAACCATTGGGAACGCAGCTACTTAACCTATTATCCAATAAATACGAAAAAGTTATAATAAACCCATATTTGAGCGAGCGCGATTAAAATTAATAGTGTAATCGGTAACGAACCTTTGGGATCGCAACTACTTAACCTATTATCCAATAAATACGAAAAAGTTATAATAACCATATTTGAGCGAGCGCGATTAAAATTAATGGTATAATCGGTACCGAACCTTTGGGAACCCAGCTATCGAGCCTGGTATCTAATAAATACGAAAGAGTTAAAATAAACCTATTCTTGAGATGAACAGAACAATTTCATAAGCCTATTTTTATTTGATAAAAAACATTCAAACAATATCTACTCTAAAGCAACCGACTGAAATCATTAATACCATTAACAAAATCCTTTACAAAGTAAATATATTTTCAAGTATAAAAATAATACGAACATGTTAAAATAAACCTCTGCATGAGTTAGCGCAATTAAAATTAAAAGTATAATCTGTAACGAGCTCTTGGTTACGCAACGACTGTGCCTAATAGCGAATAAATACGAATAAGTTATAATAAACCCATATTTGAATGAGTGCGATTAAAATTAATAGTATAATCGGTAACAAACCTTTGAGAACGCAGCTATCGAGCCTGGTATCTAATAAATACGAAAGAGTTAAAATAAACCTATTCTTGAGCGAGCGCGATTAAAATTAATATCATAATCGGTAACGAACCATTGGTAACCCAGCTACTGAGCCTAATATCCAGTAAATACTAAAGAGTTAAAATAAACCTATTCTTGAGCGAGCGCGATTAAAATTAATATCATAATCGGTAACGAACCATTGGTAACCCAGCTACTGAGCCTAATATCCAGTAAATACGAAAAAGTTAAAATGAAATTCCAAGTGTAAAAAAACATAATAATAGGCCCCTATATCGATTTTATCTGAAGAGTTTACAATAATCTATAAGCTCACCATCTTAATAATAATAAATTACCCTTATCAATTTTTAACGAAATGTTTAAAATAATCGAAAATATGAAAAAAAAGATGGCTTAAAGAAATTATTAATATAAATTAACTTAATAGATGTATGTAATATACTCTATTCTGGCCACCACATATAAAAAAGTAATCAAGTACTCAAAAGTACGAAAATTTTGATTACAGAGGAAAATAGAAAGTAATCAGGAGAAAAGCTGAGTAGATTTTGTAATCAGCAGCGAGCATCATTTGATTACAGTAATCAGTACTCAAATTTTTTGAGTATTTGCCCATCACTATGGATGTGCTCTAAGAGGGTCCAAACATCCGAGGGTCGTCCCGCGGCTGAAATAAATATTTATATAATTATTCTACCACAGCCTGGCTCGAACTCGGGACTCGGGAGACAGTAAATTAATGCTCTATCACCAGATCATGCCGCTCTTTTACTTTTGATTTGAAAAGAAATCGGACAAAGAATCTAAATATCATAGTAAAGAAGAAACAAAAATCCTCTATTGCTTTACCAAATCAGTGCGAAGGGCATAGTGTAACCCCTACGTCTCTCGAGTTAAAGTCTGACTATGGCTGAATTATTATTTATTTTGTTATTTCAGACATGAATCAGTCGGGATTTGCTCCTAGGGCTCATTCAGACCCTACAAAGTAGGTACCCTTAACAGGAGAAAACATCTGTTGGTTTGGTTTGATTAAGACCAAATTACCTTGCACAGTCAAACCCAAGACCCTTTATTACCCTTTGTATTTGAAAAATAGAATAGTGGTTAATGAAACTGTGAAAAGAAATGTTACTTGCGCTTCAGTGACTGAAATCTTTTCTTTTTTCAAATAAAAAGATCATTTAAAACACACTATAAATGGCTCGATCCAATTATCAAAACAAAAATTGTAGCCATTTATTCAAATACTTCAGAATTAAAGTATGGCCTTAGGACCATTTCATAAAATAACATTTGTAGTTTCACATTCGAAGTTTATTGGCTGATCGATGTAGACGAATAGCAGTAAGCTACAAATGTGAAATAATGAGGGATATATTTAAAAGTGTTTTCAAAAAAAGTCTTGATAATGGGGAGAGAACACTGAAACGTTGAAAAACGATGTAAAAAATTATGAAAGAAAATAAATATATAATAAAATGAAGTTAAGGTGTGCTTATTCAAGTGTGAAATATTAAGAAAAACTTCCTGAAAAATTAAAATAGAAAAAAAGCTAAAAATAATAGCTTTAATCAATCTATATGTTGAAATTAATTTTCAGTGAATGACATGTTTTTACAGAATTTAACTATAATATATTTAAATTAAAATTTGAGTATATAGTGGAGAGAATTTCGGCAATGGAAATTTTTCTTTTTTGTTTTACCCTGAAAGCAGCTAAATCTGGAAGTAAAAGACATTTCTTCTTTCTGAAAGCACACCGTGCTGACTGATGAGTGTCCTTTAGATGGCCTATTCCCGTAATGACAAGCCATCGGGGCAACATAAAAATAACATTCAATGCCAACAACATGGAAGGAGTTGACTCCTGATGGGAGATGATATCGCTAAAGTTATGGAATCTTTGTTCCCCTTGTTATGTCTTCCGACCATTTTGCTTTCGATCTTGGACCCCTTGAGATAGTAAAGTGTTAATAAATCCATTGTGTTACAGACTACAAGCTTTCTTAGGGCAAGTCTTTCAAAACATATTTATGACTTTATAAAAGCATTTTATCTATTAGTTTATTCTTTGATAGAATTTTTTCCCCTGTAAATATTTCGTCTGCATAGGTAAAGAAGAACTGTTTGTTACTAGAAACCATCCATAAAATATTAAATAGCGAACGGTTTAGAAAGTGGTCGGACTCATTCAGAATTAACCGGTGAATTTAAGAGTGTTTGGGGAGATAACAGAAACAAAGTACATAAAAAGTTATTTGTTCGGAATGATGGGGAAAGGCGAGTTTCCCTTTTTTCAGAAGGTTCGTTCTCTGTTTAAGTATTCATTGAACATAAAGCCAACTTTTAGTTTGAAGCTTCGAATTTTCTCTAGACATCTTTATCAGCACTCGAGGAACTTTTCTAATCCCATAAAAGGGGTGGGGTTGTCGGCAGTATGTGGATTCTATTATAGTTGTGAGAGTTTCCGGTTTAGCTTAGACTTGTGTTTCTATTTTATCTTGCTAAAGTTCCGCAATCACGATTGTGCCTGTGACTCTGTAGTTAGCAGATTGTCACTCCAGGTACTATACTGGTAAGTTGGGAATTATACTCTTAACGTAATAACATAAATCTTATATTAGTGTAGAATAATTTGTAGACAATAGCTATTGGTTTATTTTTTCAATAATGAACCTTATTAATCGACTAAAAAAAAAAACGAAAAAAAAAAAACTACTCCCCACATAAAATTTGAGGGCTTACGTTTCAAGTTACGTAGAACCCGTAAAACGAAAAAAAATCCGTTTGTCTGAATCAATAAAGAAATACCAATAATTTAATTTCCTACAAACTGAAAAAAGAAACATTGAAATTGGTTAAGAACTAGCTGAGATATAGATAGCATTTTAAATTTAGCAGTTGTGATAGGTCTTTTTCCTGAATTTTTTTTTTTTTTCATCTTAATTTATTGCCTATAAACAGTTATACCCTAATATAGTTATTTGGAAATAATAAATCACTGTGTAATATATAATCTTCAGCGTTTTTAAAACGTATTCGATAGGTGTATCTACTTTTCATCAACGGCTAAAAAAAAAATGAAATAAATTCCGTTCCAGTCGTGTTGATGAGGTAATAATCCTCTGCTATAACGATATACAATTTTAAATCTATAATTAGTATTTTTTAACATGAAGAGGAGCAATTTAATTATTAAATTACAAAATTTCTTTATAACAACATGAGGTCACCTGTGGTCTAGTGGCTAGCATAATAGCCTTCTATGCCTAAGGTTGCGGGTTCAAACCTGCTAGGAATTTTTAATGGGAGCAATCCTAATCAGACCTGAATATGAACAATTTAGGCCTCCCACTGTAGCATCGTCCGAGTAGTATAAAAATGACGTTAAATTAATAAAAAAAATTTCCCATGCTGTATTCCTCTACGAAATGCAACTTGTTAGCAGTATAACTTTATTTATTCATTTCTATGACAATTCTAGCATACTGTCTAATAATATACACTAATACTGTCTGAAAATATACTGTCGTACCGACTAAATTACTTAATAAAAATTGTTTTACGGCATTATCTAAAAGAAATATCTTACGGCCCTTTTAACTGATAATTTAAAAAAAATATCTGTCTAAAAAAATTAAAGTTCCTACAAAAAGACCTTATAAAAATGGCTACAAGACGTTATGTAAAAGAAATTTTATCCAAGCAAGTCAGAAGTGAGAACATGTTAATATTTAAACAAGTGGCGCCGAAATAAACTCAGTTATTTGTTTCCTACCTTCTACGTTACCGTGACATCTGGATTTATATTCTGCGTTAAACCCTTCCTACGGGATTCACTTAGTTGATAAAGTTGTATTTTTAAACATGATATTGAGGCACAGAGAAAAACAAGATTCAATTAAAATAATTATTAAGGCAAAGAAGAGAATCTCGTAGAGATTGCTCGCTTATCTTTTCATGATCACAATAAAGTGAAAAAAATAAATAAGTTAAAAGATTGAAGAAAAATTTTATTGCCAATATTGAACCAAGAATTTCGTTTTATTATATATATACACAGGAAACATTGGTAAATGCTTTGAATCTTTTGAAAATTGAAATGAAATATCTCTTAAAAAAATAACAATTTAATGACTAAACATTTAGAATTATAAACAAGAAATTCTTTCATTTCATGATATTGAAAATTGATTTAAAAGTAGGCGATCAGAAATGAAAAAAAATTATTTAACAAAATACTTATTGTTCCTGGAGCGACTTTCGTGCCTGGTCATTACTGATGAGATGTTCGAAAACTGGTCTACATAAAACTGAGAATATTGCTTGCTCATTCGGGATTCATCTTCGGAGATAGGTAGTCGGCATGCGCTCTATTTACGCATTTTAATACCCAAAACGTGCTTAAATATTTTTTAATTTTAAATACATTGTTGGACCTTAGTTTATAACTTCTGATGTTTAAAAAAAAAAATCGTTGGGCATTCAAGCTTTTTTCAAATAAATACGATGCTTTGCAAAAAAAAACTTCATATGTTTGTTTTTGTCACTTTGTGATACGAACGAGAAAGAGTTAAAACAAGACATGGCAGTCAAGGAAAATGGGTTGAGGTGCCTTGATATAGATCTAAAATCTTGTTTGAAACTTCGGCATTTAGACATTTAATAAATAGTTGTCTCTTATATATATATATATATATATATATATATATATATATATATATATATATATATATATATATATATATATATATATATTATATATATATATATTATATTATTCTTGGTTTTAACCAGGATTATGTTCTTGATTTATCTCTCTGTCTACCAGCCTTACTAAAAATATAAAATAAAACTTTTTCACATCCGTTTTTTATCTTATATACGTTTTATAGACTACTATTTTTATAAAATAAACTAAAATATAAAACCTTTTACAGCTCTATACTAAAAAATATTCAATGATAAAATAAAACATAGGGTAAGTTTTTTCTTAAATAGACAACTTTTTCTCTCTATTGAAATCTGAAAGTTCCTGAGGAGCACGCTTGGCTAATGGTGCGAGTAGCAGTGAATGAGTAGTTATGATTAATTAATTGCACGATAGGGTTATGAAAGTACTTATTCACAGCCAATAGATTGGAGTCCGTGTCTCGTGAGATGGACCTCGAAGAGCATATACAGCGAGTACGTGAGGAAAATGGTTAAAACCCTTGTGTAGTTGGAAGAATTGGCAAGAGACCAAGATGTGTGGTTTAAGTGGTTTCTTCGCGATGAAGCACATAAGGAGAAAGAAGAAGTTGATAATCCTTATTTAATGATATTAAAAAAAACATCCTTTGCCTCTTAACCTCTTCAGAAAAATATAAAATTAATCCCCGTCTTATATAGAGATTCGTACTGTGCCAACGACCGTGCAATGAGGTGATTAGCTCGAGATCACTATAAGCTGCCTGGTTTTCTCCCCCTTTTTGGGTAACCACTTTTTAGAGGCTTGGTGTGCCCCAGAAGGGTCTCCATACCCCAGGGTCGCCCCACTGCTGAAATAACAGATCATATAATATTCTGCCACAGCCAGGATTCGAATCTGGGATCTGTAGTATACAAATAACAGTAGACTAGTACTCTTTTCACTGGACCACGCCGATATCCCCATTCAAGGAAATATATTAAGGAATAACAAATAAATTCCTTTAAAAAAAAAAGTCCCACATTACTGGAAGAGTTCGGTTTTTCTTTTTTTACTTTCATGTGGAAAATATTTTGTAATATTTAGAAAAAATCAGATTACTTAAAATCAATTCACACCTCACTACTTTACTAGCATCCTCTAGTAATTTATGTCTTATTTTAAAGGTTTCAAAAGTCTAACATGAAGTTTAAAATATTCATTTTTGAATGATTTGAAGTTGTATGATGAACTATTGTTGATCTTATGTCGAAATAATGACGAAGAAAGCGCAGATGATGAATTCGGATTTATGGAAAAAGGCATATATTAAATCAAATTATTTTTGAACCGGTTATGAAAAATTAAATTAAATTTTTTACTGAATAAATAGGTACATATCGAAAAATTAATTTGAAATCTTTTAAGTGTTTGTGGAATATTTTAATGAATATAATAATTGTACGCCTCACAACTTTAAAACTCGATGATAAAACGTTTTTATCTCTGGAAGGTTCAAGTTAAGGGGTGTTTTAATAGGGGTTTTATGCCTTCCTTTGTTGAGAGTAAGGGGTTGGTTCCGAATGTTGACGAGTAAAGTCGAAGATTTGCGAGCCATAAAGACTCTAGACACCATTTATTTGCCTCTGAGCTTTTAAGTCGGAATTTAATGAAATATGTTTTCATAATGATGGAGTTTTTCACCTTCTCAAAGATCGCATCACCCGACACAAATATACAATTTCCTCCAAAAATTCTACCGCTTCAAAACTTTCAGAACATTCCTTAACCCTTAACCATTCCTTTGATTTTGATAAAACATCCATTCTTGCCACTGTTCCCAACCATGACAAACGACTCATTACAGAATGCATTTACATACAACTAGAACCCCTTCCTGTTAATCAAAAGACTGACAAACATAACTTGTCACTAGCTTATTCTCAAATATTAAATTTAATAAAGCATCCCTAGCTCATTTTTTAAACAACCATCTGATCATCTCTTCATAATTTTTATTTATTTATTATCAATTTTTTTTATTTATATATTTATTTAATTTTCGTACTCCCCTTCTTTATTTATTTATTTGTTTACCTACTAGATTACTGTTTATTTATCATTTCCTTCGACAGCTCCTTATCGTCATTCGTTATTACCTTATCATCATTCATCATTTATCATCGTCATCCGTTATTACTTAAAATCTTTTAATCTTTACCTCGTCACTATTTCTTACAATTTTATCAAATACTCATAAGTAATAACTCTAGTACTCTCAAGTAATAACTTTTGGCTATTTTTTAACAATCGAATCAGTAAACATAACTTAGCTTCTTGGAATTTTCCTAACGGACATTTTAGTTCTCATATTTTCCGTTCCACGCAAAGAGCGTTTTTTAAACTGAGAAACATCACTTCTGTAGGCAAAGCTGTCATGTTGTCACGTAAGTGTTTCTTTCTTATTGATAAGGGTCTTTTTTCATCGCCCATTTCTTTCTCCCCCTTTCCATACTCATATCTTTCTCCGTTACCTATCCTGACATATAATTATTAGCTTAATATTACATTATTTTAAAATTTAAATTATTTTTTATTCATACTGTTTCTCTTTTGTAATGACTATATTTTTTATATATTACCTATACTCTTAACTATGTTTTTAATATATTACCGTCATATATCAACTCAAAATTGTTAATATTTAAAATTTTAATTGTTCACATATTTTTCCTTTATCATTTTTTTCATTTACTTAGTCTCTATTTATATATTCTCATTACAATATTATCATCTCAATTATGTTTACTTCCATACTTTATAACTATCATCTTAATTTTGTTTATTTCCATACTTTATAACTGTCACCTTATTTCCATACTTTATAATTGTCATCTTATTATCATTTCACATTTAATATTATTTATGTTCCCATAATTTATTACTGTCATATTATTATTATATACCTAACGCATTATTAAGTCTATAATTACATTGGTTGTTATCTTGTTTCTTTTAGCCCTGATGAAGGCCCACATTGTAGGCCGAAACGTCGGCACATAATTAAAATAACGCTTATTTTTAATTGTGTGTTTTAATTTATGACCGCAACCCCAACCATCTTCCTCATCTGAAATATGTTTTCGTTCTTTAGTTGATTATACTTGTGCTTCGTTAAAATAAAATAAAGAATAAATTACTTGACTGTTAAGTCTGTAAACTTAATTCGATTGGAGCTTGAATGTAAAATAAAAATAAAAGTAATTATTTTACTTTCATTTACCTATACATGAAATATACAGTAAAGGAAAGTATTGCGATCGTGAAAATTTATACCATGCATTTTTCACCTTGTTTTCGAATTTCTCAAAAACAACTTTTAACAATTTTTTAAAAACTATCTATATAGATGTGAAATTGAATGTATTTAATATCATTTAGGTTACATTCTGATTGAAATAGTCTGACAGAGCTTAAATGCTAATATTTTAAAATTTCTTCATCTAATGTACCTTTAATTTTGTAGATTCGAAAATATTAACCATATCTTATTGTTAGCATTAATTAAAAATGAGTGAGTAAATAAGATAACTAAATAAAGGAGAAAAGAGCAAAAATAGTTTTTAATGCAATTGTGTTTTTGAACATTTGAATATTAAGAGTGCTTCCAATGGGAAAAGGCTCTACATGCATTTCACGTCATTCTATTATATAACTATCACATTTAATTGATTTATTTTTTTAATACAGTTGTAAATATCAATAAAAATGTTTAAAAAAAAGAATAGTAATATATATATATAGTAATATGATATATATGATATATAATATATTGTTGGAAAGCTAAGGATTTTAGAAAAAATATTATTTTATACACAATATTTTAAAATGTAATGGGAAGTAATGAAAAAGGAACAGAACCAACTGACTGTTTAACATCATAATTTGATAGTTTATTACTAAAATTTTAATGAAAATCAAAGTATTTAATGATTACTTTTTCTTTCAATTACCTATGTTTGAAATAGACCCAGAATCTTTTTCATAAAAATCAGCTGACCGGAAGATCTACTTTATACTATGCATTTTGCACTTTTTTACGATATTCTCAAAAACGGATCTAACGATTTTGATTAAAATTCCTATAATAATAATAATAATAATAATAGGCTTATCGAACCCGAAGGTTCGATGCCGATACCACCAAATTCCGCCTACACAGAATCGTCCAATGCTCACCATTCAAGCCCAAGCTCCCGAGATCAGCCTTAACGCAATCCTCCCATCTCCGCTTCGGCCTACCTTTCGGACGCCTACCAGTCGGATCAGCAAATACCAACTTTCTCGGAATCCGCTCGTCATCGAGCCCAACAACTTTGCTCGCCCATTTGAGTCTCCGCGATGCAATCAGCTCAATTATATTCACAGGATGCAAGTTCCGCAATTCCGCGTTATGCAACCTTCTAAACTCCCCAGTGGCCTCATCTCTCTTTGGACCAAATATTTTACGCAATACCTTATTTTCGAAAACCTTAAGCCGTTGTTCATCCTTTAAAGTAAGCGGCCACGTTTCACATCCGTAAAGAACCGTTGGAAGAATAATAGTTTTATAAATTCTAATCTTTAAGTTTTTGGATAGAAGCCGCGAACTAAGTAACTTAGCAACTGAATAATAACACGCATTTCCCACCTTTAACCGGGATTTTATTTCTTCCTGGATTTCATTTTTTCTAGTTATAATTGAACCTAAATACTTGAATTTCTCTACGTGTTCAAAAGTATGACCTGATACATCAATATCACCAAGATCGACACCGTTTCTGCTACTAATCATATACTTCGTTTTATCGGTATTTAATTCGAGTCCTATTTCTTTACCGGTTTTTATTAACACACTTGTATTTAGTTGTATGGTTTCCGTGTCTTCACCTAGCAGTGCCAGATCATCGGCATACCCCAAAACCGGAATCTTGTCACCCATATTTAAGCCTTTCTCGGTACACATCACCTTTTCTATGACATATTCTAAAGCTATATTAAATAACACGATCTCACCTCAAATCTTTCGAAGTAATTATGACCGATTCTAACTTTATGGAATGTTTCCGACAAACACATTTCTACTAGGTTTACTAATTTTCTAGGTATTCCCTGTTCAATCATGATGTTATATAGCTTCTGACGGTCTATTGAATCATAAGCCTTTTTAAAATCGATATAAAGTTGATGGACTACACCGTTGTATTCCAATTTTTTCTCTAATATTTGACGTAAGGAAAATATTTGGTCAATAGTCGAGCGATTCCGCCTAAAACCACATTGGTAATCTCCGATAATTTCCTCAGCGTATTCCGTGATTCGACTAGTTAGAATTGACGAGAATATTTTATAGCATACTGGGAGAAGAGAGATCCCACGATAGTTGTTACAATCCGACCTCGGTCCTTTTTTGTGAATCGGAATAAGTATTGATTCTTTCCATTCTTCGGGCATTTTTTCAGTTTCCCAGATCTTGTTAACTAAAAAATGTATTTTGGAAACGCCCGCTTCTCCACACGCCTTGATTAATTCACTCGTGATATTATCATTTCCTGCGGCCTTATAACGTTTTAATTTTCCTATCTCCATTTCGACTTCCTCTTTACTCGGTGCGTCTATCCATGGTTCAGCGCTCTGATATTCAGAGAGAGGAGATTGATTATTATTTTCCGTATTTAAGATGCCGTCAAAGTGTTGTTTAAATTTATTTAATATCTCAGAAGGATCCGCAATTATATTGTTATTTGCATCTTTAACCGCATTCAATAGAGGTTCAAATCTTTTACGCGATTTGTTTATACCTTTGTACATCTCTCTTACATTATTTTCGTTTCTGTGTTTTTCTATTTCTATTATTTTGCCTTTAAGATACTCTCTTTTCTTATTTTTTAAGAGTTTTGAAGTTTCATTCTTTACTAACCGAAAATAAGCCACATTATTATGGCTTGGATTATTTAAGGAATTCAGTTTAGCGGTTTTTCTTTTTTCGCACATATTTTGACAATCCCTGTCGAACCAAGGTTTGTTCTTTTTATTTTCGATTTTTCCAAGACATAAATTACCGACCTCTTTAATATTATCCCTGATCCCTTCCCATAGTTTGTTTACATCTTTGTGTTCCTCGTCTGAAGATTCCAAAGCTTCGAACCGATTTTTTACTTCTATCGCGAATTGTTTTCTAATTTCGAGGTTGTTCAATTTAACTAAATCAAAATTCTCGGGACGAATATAGTTCGGTGTTCTCTTTTTTGTATTTAGTTTTTGTCGAAGTTTCGCGATTACTAATTCATGATCAGAACCGCATTCTGCACCCCGATACGATCTCACGTTAATTATGCTACTTTGCCATCTGTTTTGTATTAAAACATGATCGATTTGATTCCGTGTTTGTCCATCCGGCGATGTCCACGTATACTTATGAATATCCTTATGTTTAAATGTAGTACTTTTGATTACTAGGTTTTTCGAAATGGCAAAGTTTATTAGTCGGGTCCCATTATCATTACTATATTCGTGCAAACTTTCTTTACCGATTGTACTTCTTCCCTTCCAACCTTTGCGTTCGCGTCGCCTAGTATTATCTTAGTGTAATTTCGCGGTAACTTATCGTAAACCGACTCTAGTTTATCATAAAATTCGCATTTTACTTCATCATCACTGTCTTCGGTGGGAGAATGAATGTTTATAAACGCGATTTTAAACCAACGCCCTTGAAATATAGCAACCGATATTCTTTCACTAAAGAACTGTACGTCCCGTAATGCGGAAAGAAATCTATTCCTAATCAGAAACCCGGTACCTAGACAATAATTAACGCTCCCCCCGTACCAAATAGTATACTTTCCTTCTGTTAACGAACCCTCCCCTGGCCAGCGAACCTCTTGTAATGCAACGATATCTAAATGGTACCCCTTAACTTCATTCGCGACCGACTTTAACCCACCTGCCGTATTTAAACTTCTAACGTTCCACGTCCCTATTGTTAGATCTCTAATTTTCATCTTGCGCCATGATTCCCCTGAAGCAGTCCCCACCCGGAGACCCGAACGGAGGACTAGTTTACCTCCGGATAATGAGCGTTTTACCTCAGAGAAATCCATGACTTTTGGTGATATTTTGTGAACTAAAATATGTGAGTAGGGCGTTCGAACCTACGTCACACCCTCCAGCAAGCCTGGGGGGCCGCTCTCATTGTTGGTCAGCGAGTCCATCGGACTTAGCCGGGAGGAGCTTCCGATATAAAATTCCTATATCGATGTATAATTTAGTGGGCTTTAATATCATGTAGGTTTCATTCTGATTGAAACAGGGCTTAAATGCCGATATTTTAAATTGTCTTCTTCTAAAGTACCTTTAATTCTGTAGATTCTATAAAAATAACTATATTATCTTGTTAGCATTGATAATTAACAGCTGAAAATGCAAATTGAGCGAATTTGATTAACAACTTAAGGAGAAAACTGAAGAAATATTTTTCCAATACATTTCTTTGTTTTTGAACTTAAGAACAGTAATATAGATGTATAATATAGCGTTGGAAAGCTAACGATTTTAGAAAAAATATTATCTTATACACAAGGTTGTAAAAGTTTTAAAGAGTGATGAAAAGCCGATAAAACTAACTGATTATTTTAGATAATAATATAATAGATTTTTTTGATACAACATATGTTTTTATATAAATTCAATTTAATTAATTCTTTAATGGTTTCAATCATTTTTATCACTAGCTGTATTTGGAAATTTTTTAATCGATTTTAATAACGGAGGTAAGTGAAAGTCATGTGTTGCGCACAACAGATTTGTATATTGTTTATTATAGATTTAATCAGGGCTAAGAGAATACAATAATATTATAATAGTGAGCATTATTTTCGTGAAAGGATATCTAAAGCGAAAGTGCTTGGGAATAGCTTAGGCGCGATTAGGAAGCCCATAAGGATGACAAATTTGCTCTTTCTAAGGTGAGAACTCTCTTCCTGTAATGGCCACAGTCTTTGAGAAACAACAGCACTAAACCACACTCAATGGCTCTGGAATTAGAATAAATTGTGATTCTTATCCCTTGTTAATTAAAAAAAAAGAATTTATTCGAAATTTTCACTTAGTTTTAATTCTAAAAAAGCCGTTAATGTATGAAATAGAAATATAATTATGAAAAAGTAAATTAAAAACCTAAATTAGTACTGGTTGTAAAGCAAAGTGATTTCTATTATCCTACGGATACTCATATTGGGCAACAACCTATTTGATGATAATACTTTGCTTTGAAACTATTTCATTTAAAATTAAGAACGTATTTAAAACATTGATTATAAAAACAGAATACAAGGATGAGAATCTATGTTGTGCGTCAGTAAAGAAACACGGCAAATTATAACAAAAATTATTTCTAAATAATCATATTATCATCTAATATTTTATAAATGTATATAGCTGTTCAGTCAATCCTCTTATATCTATGATTTTCAAGTAATCAAACAGTGCTAAAGAAGGCTCTACAGTAGGGGTACTCACTACGTTTGCTATAGCATGCTATTTGTGCTATTGTTCTAAACCCATCAATTTTATACAGAAAATAACTGTAAAAACTCGACGGGTTTAGCAAAATAACACAAATAGCATGCTATAGCAAACGTGTTGAGTACCCCTAGTTTCAATGTATATTAAAGGAAAATTACGATGTTCAAAACGCACCTCTAATTGATAATCGATTTTCATGATTTATTTTTTTATTCCTAGGAAATATTTTTATTCACTTTTAAGTCTAAATACGCACCTGTCAATCAAATGGTAATAATCAGCAGATAGGTGCTAAGCTAGGAAGTGGGTATAAGTAGAGGATGTACCCTGCGGCACACCACCCTTGGATTGAATCTATTTAAATGATTGTTTATGTAGATCCATCATCTAAGATATTTTCAATTTCCTCCTGAAATTGCCCGGCGTTCACAGGCGTTTCCACAATGTTTTTGTGGGAATGTCCGTTTTGTTATTAAATAGTACATAGTGCGTCTGTGCGGTATCGTTGACTGTTGGTATGTTCAAGTCATGATGTAAAGTTTCATTACTTACGTACCATGGTGCGTTTGTTATTAATCTTAATGTCTTAGATTGGAAGGCTTTTATTATTTTTAAATATGTCTGTTTGGCAGTCCGGTATATTTGTTAGGGACATACTTATAGGTATTAATAGTTGTGGGTCAGTATTTAATTTATATATTACCTTTAATTTTGAGGGAATTTTATTTTTTAATTAATCGTGTTAATAATTATAAACTTTTATTCGGAAGGTTATTTTTAATTTGATATTTGGATTCTACGTTACGTACGTCACACCTTTAAACTTAAAATCTCAAATTTTGATGTTGGTTATTTATTTTTTATTGGTCGTTTTTGATGGTTCATTATTGAAAATAATAAACTAAAATCATTTATCCTGGCTCTTCTGTTTCCTTTTCTTATAATTATCTGTGTCCAAAATAATTACGTTATTAACACGTTTTGAAAATTATATTAACTTTTAAATATTAATGAGCTTTGATTAAACATCTTATATTAATTCATCAATTAATAAGTATTGTAAATTTAAAGTTTCTAGGGGACCCAACAAGGTGTGGCAGCAATTTGAACAAGGTGTTATTTATGTTAAAAAAAATCTCTGTCTGACCAATTTAGAGACTATAAATTAGTTAGTTTTAGTTTATCGTAATAAAAAGTGAAAAATATGTTTAATAAAAGCTATTATTTCATTGGGAGAAATAAAAAACATAAATCAGAATTAGTTAAGTATATTTGTTTGTTATTTTAATAGGGAGCGCAGGTAACGGAAAATTTTTCCATATGAAGAAAACTTGATTGCTATGTAAATATTCAAACTGTATAGAAATAACAACGATTCCTGTTTTATTAGGTTTATTACTATTTCATATTTCGAATAAACTAATTAAAATAAATTTGAAAGGTTTGATTTAGTTTCCATAAGAATACAATTTAGTTTACAGTGAAACCATCTATTTTCATGAAGTATTATTAAATTTGGAATAATCAGTAACAAGGTTAGTTTATATATTTATAACAACTTACTATTTATGTTAACAACTTAGTTAAAATTCGGTACGTAATATTGTTTCTAAAATCTGGTGTACTAAATGGAAGAATATAACTTGCACGATCCTGTACATTTAACAGTTATAAGTCCCTCTTTACCATTAGCATATGCTCACAACATTATATTAACTCCTACGATTTATTTTATTACATATTACCTTTTCTAAAATCTTCCTCTTTCTAACGGTATATTGTACGACTTTATTACAACTTATATTTCAGGACTAACTTTTTGATATATATATATATATATATATATATATATATATATATATATATATATATATATATATATATATATAGAGAGAGAGAGAGAGAGAGAGAGAGTGAGGGAAAGAGGTTTTCCCACAAGCTTAGGGATCTTACAACGAACGCTATGAAACATCCAAGTAATACCTAAAAAATACGAGTTTTACAGGACTTATTACGAAGGTTTCTGACAAGCTATTCAGTCGGGAAAGAGGGTATTGAAAAAGTTCCTATATGTTTTCCGAAGTAGCTTCTAAAACTTTTGGGACGTTCATCTCTACGGGAACTGATTCAAGCCCTTGGCTGTCAGGTCTCACCATATCCAAGTTGCGATTGGATTCAGATCGACCTTCGATAATTCAGATTCTTAGGAGCAACTAACTGACAAGAAAACAAGTATTGCTTGAATACCTTGGGAGCTATTAGGAAAGGTGTGAATAATAAAGCTTGAAAATAAATGTAAATATTGTACTACTCAAATTATGTGTTTAGAAATCGAGGCTGGAGTTCTGACAATGGTCAGATCCTCCACTCATGTACGGTATGTTTGTGGCTACAGCGCCCTAACTCAGCCTCCACTGGCTCAGACCAGTGATGCGGCTGAGATAGAGGCGCTGGGATCTCTTGGATTCCGCTTTTTCCTCCACAAGTGGAGGGAAAAGCGCTTGCTGGGGTCCCTCAGCAATTGTATATATTGTATATAGTTATGATTGTGTGTAAGATGTTTATTTATTTGCCAACTTTTTATTTATCTCAATAATAGGTTTTTGTTTCGATTTGTTTTGTTTTTTATTTGTTATTATTAATTTATTGTATATATATATGAATTTATGTTCTATTTTATGTAATTTGACCATTATTATTATTTTCTGTATATATAGTATGAATGTGGTCTCTTATCAATATTATTATTGTTCATTTTGTAACAAATTGTAATATATCTCAATAAAAAAAAAAAAAAAAAAAAAAAAAGAAATCGAGAATCGTTGAAACCTAAAATAGCGACCAAGAACGAAATATATAGAGTAGTGTGCAAGGCTCAGAATAGAGTGGCAAAAGGGTGTAAGACATGATAAGCCTCGAAAGATATGATATGCCTGCTATTTATAAAAATATAGTTTTTTTTTTATCTGGTATTGATGTTCATATCTGGTATACATTACGATATTGTTTAAGATTTTTAATATTACTTATTTGTACATCTTATAAATGATTTGAAAATTTACCAATTTAGGTTTTTACCAATTTAGGTTTTTAACAAACTCAAAATCGAAAAGTCACGGAAAACTTCATTAATTAAGTGTATTGCTTCTAGATTTTTCTTAAAATACATTAAATAATATATTTAAGGTATATAAGAAAAAGTAAATGTAGATTATTTGTTTAAATTAAGGTAATTTGAATTTTTATGATGAGTACATCCTGATTTCTTTAAAAGTTATTTTAATTCATCATTATAACATAATATAAATATCTGCTAAGATAAATTAAATTTCATTGAATATAATTAATTTATTTCTCTTACCTTTTTTTCGACATACCTTGTTTTATAAAATATCATTCCTAATTTAGTTAGTGTAACTCATTATACTAATTAAAAACCAAAAATCCTTATAAGTAATAATTTAACTCAGGCAAAGGGCCAAAAAGTCTACCGAAATTTATTCATGTTAATGATTCTTGATGGGAAGGGAAGGAACTTTTAACTGGCCAAGAAATGATTAATATTCCCTATTTTTAGTTTAACTCTCTTCCAATGAAGTCCAATAAAGACTTACTCTATTTTATATAATTACCTAAATTATTTTAAGTTGAAATTAAAATTATTACATATTCGTTTGCATTTTGTTTTTTTCAAAATACATCTCACCTTTCGCTATTATATGTGCGTGTATTATAAATATAAAAGCCTCATGAGCTATCGACGTATGAGATTCTGATGAAAATAAAAGAAAAGAAAGGAAACAGGCTTTGAACCAACAGCAGTACACCTGATTATTTTTTTAAATCTATATGGTTTACGTTTTGTAATTCATCCTTTTTAATAGTTTATTTTCACAACTAATTATTATTTACAATGGTGAAAATAAAAGGAAAAAAAAAAAACTATACAGCAACATTATGTCTGTGGCGGTCGTAAATACGTGGTTAAGTCAAAATCTTTTATTTTACTAGGGACCGACCTGAAGTTCTACGTAATACCCAAAATAGAGTAATTAACATATATGAACATGCAGCTTTCTTTCCACCTGAAATTTTTTCCACCAAGAATTTCTTTAGTAAATTTAACAAGACGTGGAGACGGTCTGAGGGAGCGATACGTGGAGTTAACTTATTTTTGATATAACTCGAGTTATCTAGTTTTTCACGGCCGCCACAGATATATAACCTCAACTAGATAATTGCGTTGAACAACACTATAAATAAATAAATTGTTTAACTTGCTTAAATTTGAGCAATAAATAATTATTTTGTTTCACTCAAACAGCGTCTGTTTGGGAATACAGTAGGTATTGGAACAGGGGGGACTTAAATGAGGACAAAGAAAAAGCATAGCGAATATAAGTAGGTAGGGAATTTACAAGGTTAGTAGAGATAACAATAATATACCCTTGTGTAATTTTGTTTCAAGAGTGTGGACCGACGATTTAAATTGTAGGAGACTACAAATGTAAGTAAGGTGCTGGAAGTTAATGGTTTGGTTAAGGCATAATAGGAAATATTGGCTACGATTTGGGGAAAGGAGGCACTTAAACTCGCCTTATAAGTGGGTCACATGAGATCTCTTCCGAGTACTGAAGACGAATCTTACAAATATGATCATAATTTGCTTTATTGATATATTTCTGTCCTCAAGCACTTTCGAAAGGCCGCCATATACCACACTGCAATAGTCAATGTAGGAAAAATAAGTGAGGATACAAGGAGAGAGGAAAGTGGAAGAAGGTGACAAGATCGAACAGTGTTATGGTGACTATCGTTGTTTGTTTGTTTATTTATTTAGCGTCACTTTATGCTAATGTGGCTAATGCCACAGTGGGAGCCCTAAATTTTCCATTCATTACAATCCAGGTTTAATTAAGATAAGGATCTTTAACGAGTACCTGACATCGCACAGGCTCGGGACCACCTTTTAACGTCCTCTCCGAAGGACGGCATAACTAAGGATTTTTTTACTCCCATTAAAAAATCCTATGACCACCTGTGGGTTTGAACCCGTGACCTTTGGCATAGAAGGCTGTTATGCTGACCATTCTGCTACAGATGATCCCCCGTGACTATCGTTATATTCAAAAGCAGTGGGTTGAGGTTTTGGTCGCAGTAATGGGATGGCAAGTTTATTTACTATAAAAAATGTAGTGTCCTTGATCATTTATTAACTTCGTTGACTTGAAATATGTTTTTTTTTTATTACTTATCCGGAATCACGTTGATCCCAATAACTTGCCTTTGATATCAATCATATTTAAACTGACTTTTAAATTATTCTTGATTTTTTTTGGATGAAACATCTTCGATTAACTCATCAACTGATATGTCAGTGTTGGTAAAATATTTTTTCCTGACTTCCGTTCATTAAAGTATAGTTTTATAAAATTGGATTCATGATATAATAAGCATGGAGTCCAGTATTAAAATACCTTTTCTTATTAAGACAATAAAATGTTTTCTGGCTCATCTCACCGTAAAGCTTTAGAATGGAACCCTCTATCTTAAAACGAGTCGGAATACATTATCCTGGAACAACATTAATAAAGGTGAAAAGACGAAATGGTAAATTATTACCTAGGCTTTTTGAAGGTTGAGTGGGAATTATTTTTGAAAAATGGTGGTTATGGTGACTTAGCCGTTGGCACTCAGTCACCCGGCCTCTTGAGGACTCGCTCTTCCCTTGGGCTGATTTATAGCCCTGAATATTGGTGGCGTTCCCTAGCTTCCTCCTATATAAATATTTCACATACATGGGGGTTCAGGGTCTGAATAGGATTTATTTATTGTCTAACCATGTCTTCAACATTTACATTATTTCTATACTTAATGTAAGATGGTTAATGATAAAGATTAAAGCGCATGTAATGAAATATCATTAGAAAATGATTAACTTTTAAACAATATTAGTCTTTATTATATTATTAATATAGGTCCCATAATATATTGATAAGTAATAAAAGTATTCCTTACTTTGTTAGCCCCAATAGAGGCTTTTGTTTTTTACTGGTGCGAATTAGCATGCGGAGTTTGAAATGTGAGGCTAGACTCAGAAATTGAAACAAAAAAAATGTTAATTGGTCCTTAGGTTTTGATTAATTCATAATTAAATTTGAATATAAAAATAAAGGAAATTTAAAATTTTATTTTTCGTCATAACGGGTAAAACTATTGGTCAAAATAATAGATTAATCTTTGTTCTCGATGAAGTTTCACAGGTTGTAAGTCGTTTCGAAAAAAAAAAAAAAAAAAAAAAAAAAAAAAGTGAATTAGTATATTAATGAAATATCTCTCATCTATACATTCTAATTCTAATGACAGGTCTGGATCCGTCTGTCTGTGACTTGTAAAGCACTAACCTGTGGTGCTAAGTCATAGAGCGGTGGCAGTTTTGAAGTTCGGCTAGTGTCCTTCCAAAATGCTCTAATCTCCTATTGGGGAAGATCTATATGTAAATAGATTTAATGTAAATACTTATTTCCTTATTTTTTCTGTCAAACACAACGAAGATTATTGTCTTTTTAAATAAGGACTAATTATTATTATCTAATGAGAGGCCTGGATGTGACACCGCCTCTCTGTCACACTTGTAACACAATACAGTAACAATAAAACATATTGTTACATCATGCATACTATATATGCTCTGTTCACTGAAACTATCATTCCTCCTATCATAAAGTTTTTAGAAGTATTAGTTTGTTGAATTCGATGTAACTTAGTAAATAATGACCCACTCATGACCCGACATTGTAGATCCGAATGAAATACTTATTTTATAGGCGTTCTATCCTGGTTTGCCTCAACTAGTCAGCGCAGAGGTCCATGCGCTTCGACCCATCCAATTCTCCTCCAGCAGAGCTCGGCCAGCCGTTTCCTCCTGGACTTCTTCCATTCACCTGTTATCATCCGACACCCTTCTCACATACCCACATCCTTCCATTCACTGTTTTATTCACGCCCATCCTCTGCCGAATTGATTCGTTCCTCATTCTATCCAGCCTGGTGACACAGAGACACCTCCAGAAATCCATCTCAACCGTTTGTACCTTATAAATGAGAGTTCACGGTCCACGTTTCTGCAGCATATGTCAGAATTGATTCCACTATGGCTGTGAGATTCGGCCTTTGTTTACATTGGAAATGTCATTCCAGAGGATGTAGCATTCGGGTAGCCTAATTGATCCATAAGCCTGCTGTTTCGTAGCTCAAGCCTTTAGCGCATAAAAACCATGATTTCCAGATAGACCTTCCGTCTTGCAAACACGATCTGATCCGTCATCGATAAAAGGCCCAACATCGGATTAACTATAAATTAATTGAATGTGTGGGTGACGAGCCACGTGGGAATTACCGGTAACGAGCTTGCGGACCGGGCAGCGAAGCAGGCGCTCACACTGCCAGGGAGTGGAACAGCCATCTTGACCCCGTCTGAACTCAGTGAACCGCTCAGAAAGCAAGAAGATGAACGATGGCAGAAAATGGGGGACGATAGCCAGGTAAGCAAACTGAAGCATATAAAACAAACAGTGAAACCCTGGTCTACATCTAGCCGTAGCAGCCGCGGGGAGGAGGTCGCGTTGACCCGGCTAAGGATAGGACACTCGCGGCTGACGCACTCTTATCTTTTTGCTAGGCAGCCGGTGCCCCGATGCCAGCACTGTGATGGAACCCTTACCATTCGGCATATTTTTCAAGAATGCCCTTATTATTCATCACACCT
The DNA here is from genome assembly GCA_023052935.1 of Piezodorus guildinii. Classification (NCBI taxonomy): domain Eukaryota; kingdom Metazoa; phylum Arthropoda; class Insecta; order Hemiptera; family Pentatomidae; genus Piezodorus; species Piezodorus guildinii. Next base: position 62,228,823 of record CM041297.1, read on the forward strand.
GAATAAAATTGGACTAAGCCCGAATATTTCAGCAGTGCTGGGTGATAGAGAGAAAACCATTGAATTAGTTTTTGATTTTCTTAAGGAGCAGTCATTATTATCGAAATTATAAAGACCATTCCTAGTCAGTTAGCATTACTAGTATTAGCTTTTTAAACTATTGTTTACATACAAATATTTTTTCTGTCTTTATTTTTTTTTATTTGTTTATTTATTTTATTATTTTTTTTTATTATTATTTTTTTCCTTTCTTTCTCTCAATCACTCAATACCTAATAGTTCTTTCTTATAAAGGTTGAATATGCATATAGTGTCTAGGCGTTGATGACCTTAGGGTTTTACGCCTTAAAACCAAAACAAACAAACAATTGAATGGACAACGGTATTTTTTATTTTACACTAAATTAGTTTAAATGTAAAACATAACCGTTATTTATAATGTAACCGTAATATAGATCGCATGCAAAGTATAAAATTAATATAGATTGTGTAATGTTTGGTGTATTACCAACAATGCATGTAATACAAATACGTGTATGATAGAGCAGCTCAGTGGTCAACCTAATCCAGACTTGATTAGAGTTAACATATTTGATGTGCTTGTGTTATACAGGACTTGTAATCAGGTAGTTAGTTGTGTCGGAGGACTTGCGACCTCAGGGTTTATTCTGGAGGGTGAGGAAGAGAGAATATGCTGCAACTATTTCGCTCAGAATCCTACAAATTCTTATAAAATAGGAATTTTTCTTCTTATAAGATATTTCCCTTTCTTGGAATAGCATCAGAGTATGATATGTGAGGTATTTTATTAATTTAAGTTATGAATCGTCTTCTTATATAAAAGTACAATACTCATTGAAATATACACGCGATATTAATAAACAAGAATAAAATGTGACAGGATAGAAGTCTATGAAAAATGGTATCCATGTTTGACGTAAAGAACGTTTTTACATTTTTTAACTTTTACTAACCTATTTATAAAATATTAAAGCTCTATGTATTTATTTTTCAAATCTGACTTTATTTAAAGTCCTTAAATTGATTTTAACATCCGATTCTTTTTTCCTTAGCTCTAAATCTTTTTTGGCCTCCTTAATGCATTTCTGGAGGTTGTTAAACAGCCTTGTATTAGCTGACTTTAAATGTGACTACTAAGGTGAAATTTCCATTTATATCGTCAGATTTACGTTCCATACGTTTATATCTATTTCGACTAAACGTATGAAAGTTTATTTAAAAGAACATTAAGTATTTTTCAATTAGTAAAACGAAAATGTTTTACTAACTTTACAATCTTTAGTTGGTTATCCACGATAATTTGCATTGAAAAACAAATATTTACTAATACAGAAATGCTTAGAAATATATGCCAGCCCGACATAACTGTTTGTGTGTTAAAATATGTTTTAAAAATCTGGCGCGGGCAACACACAACTTTCACTTACCTTCCTTGTTAAAATTGATTGAAGAATTTTTAAATACAGTTAGAGATAAAAATTAAAAAACAAATAAAGAGTTAATTAAATTTAATTTCTTTTTAAACATGTGTTTTATTAAAAAATCTATTATATTATTATTTAAAACATTCAGTTCGTTTTATCAGCTTTTCATCACTCTTAAATAAATTTCTCCAGGCTTGTCTATCAGATAATGTTTTTTTCTAAAATCTTCAGCTTTTCAACGGTATATTATACATGTATATTACTGCTCTTATTTTCAAAAACACAAAAATTATATTAAAAAATATTTTTGCTATATTGTCCTTCAGTTATTTATCAAATTCGTTCAACTTGTATATTTTGCCGTTTTTTAGCAATGCTAATCAGATATATGGTTATTTTTATAGTATATACAAAATTAAAGTTACTTTAGAGACATAAAAATTAAATCGGCATGTAATCTCTGTCAGACTATTTTGATCAGAATGAAACCTACATCATATTAAAGCCCATTACGTTTTACATCGATTTAGGGAATTTTATCATCTCATATATATTTATATTTATCTCATATATATTGGGTTGATGCAAAATTAATGCAGGTTTCCTCTATTGCAATATCTTAATTCCAATTGTGTAAACAAAAGCCATCCCTAACATTGATCATTATGATACCAAAACAAACCTTATCTAATACCCTCTCTTTCACCATAAATTTGTTTAGTAAAATCGTTTTGTTCAGTGTGTTCAAAGGTCTTGAATCGAAAATGTCAAAGTGCGATTTTCGTCAAATTTATTTTTACGAATTTAAATTAGGGCGCAGCGCTGCGCAAACGGCTCGTAATATTAATGAAGTGTGGGGTCAGGGGGCTATTAATGAGTGCACGGTGCAGCGTTGGTTCCAGAAGTTTCGCAGAGGAGATTTTGACCTCGAAGACAAGGAAGGTCGGGGCCGTCATCTTGCTCTGGACAACGACCAGCTGAGGTCAAAAGTGGAAGAAGACCCAACCAAAACCACACGAGAAATGGCGGCGGAACTCGGAACTCAAAAATTGCAACGTCTTTGCCCAGCATTGATGAATCGGAAGGGGCCGATCCTGCTTCACAATAACGCCAGACCACACGTTGCACAACCAACGCTTCGACGACTGCACGAGTTGGGCTACGAAGTTCTCCAACATCCGCCTTGTTCACCTGACCTCTCTCCTACAGACTTCCACTTTTTCAGGCATCTGGACAACTTTTTGAGGGAGAAAAATTTTCAAAACCAGGACGACATTGAAAATTCTTTTCGTGATTTCATTGAGTCCAGGGATTCGGATTTTTTTTCTGGTGGAATAAGAAAGCTTGTTGAACGTTGGAAAAGTGCATTGATTCAGATGGAAATTATTTTGATTAAATATATATGGTTAAAGTAAAGATATGGCGTCTTTACAATACCTACTAAAAACCTGCATTAATTTTGCATCAACCCAATATATATTTCATATATAGGTAAGTGAAAGTAAAAAGAAATTTACATTTTGTTTGAAATCAAAAATAATGCTCTCGTTTTGTCTATTCAGTTTAGCGAATTTCTCACTCAAATTACTTACATAATAATTTATATGGGAGTTCTGCGCATGCGCATGTGTATAGCGGTCATCTTTCAAGTCGGCTCTTGGATTTCTTGCTTTTTCAGTTGGATATCACTTCAGAACAGTCTTGAAAACATCACCAGGCTTCAGGATAACAACAACAGTTAATATTGGAGCAAACAACGGTAAGTTGGGTTACAATTTACACTGTAAAGTGAATGCTGAGTCACCTCTTCATATCAGCTGATTGCCAATAGCTTGGCAAGGCTGGTCTTGCTTAAGTTTTCTTAAGTTATTTTTTTTTCCCCCACATCTGGTTATTATTTAATTATTTTCCTTACATGAAATGCGAAATTATCATCAAGTAATGTCCTCCAAAGCTTCAACTAAAAGATCTAGATCTAGTGGTTCAATCACGTCTCCTACAAAACAAAGACCTCGCCGTGATACTAATAAAAGATTAAATCTACAAGCAACCCCTTCGGGTACTAATTCAGAATCTGAACCACAACCTGGCACATCGTCACAAGGGATGACTGACGAATCGCCGTTTTTCACCCCGAATCCTTTTCAGATTTTGCGTAATGAAAAAGAAAATATGGAATCTACTCCTATACCCAGTGAACCACGGCCTCCTCCCATATTTGTCAAGAATATTAGAAATTTCCAGTTGTTGTGTGCGCAATTGAACAAAATTACCGAATCTACCAGCTACTACTGTATGAGTAGAATCAATGATACCAAAATATCTCCTACTACTGCCGAGACATATAGAAAAATAGTGAAATATTTAACTGAAACCAAAGCAGATTTCCATACCTATCAGCTACGCCAAGAGAGAGCTTTAAGGGTTGTAATCAGAAACTTACACCCCTCGACACCAGTTGAAGCAATTAAAGAAGAACTAACGGAGATGGGCTATAAAGTGCGGCAAGTCACTAATGTCCTAAAGGATAAAATTCCTCTACCTCTCTTTTTTGTGGATTTGGAACCAGCAGAAGGAGTTGAAAAAATCTATGACCTCAATAGATTATACTATACCAGCGTAAGAGTTGAAAAACCTTACATAAAGAAGGAGATAGTTCAGTGCCATAACTGTCAAGCATATGGTCATACTAAAAGTTATTGTCATCACATACCTCGATGCGTGAAATGCGGTGAACAGCACAAGTCTGTGGAGTGTACAAAACCAAAATCAACACCAGCTGTATGTGCTCATTGCCTCAAGGACCACCCAGCCAACTATAAAGGATGCCAAATCTATAAGGAATTGAGGACCAGGTTTCAAAAACCTCAAGTACTGGATGAAACAGCAAGACAAGTAAGAAACAGAAGAGAACCCTCAAAACTTATTGATGCCAATGTATCATTTGCCCACCTACTTGGAGGTGGGAATCAAAGTACTGAAGCCGTGGCCCTGCCGGAACTACAGAATGTACCTCAATCCATTCCACATATACCTCTTCCTCAAAATGTAACCAACCCTAAAAATCATAATCAACCACAAATCTCTCATATCCCTCCTCCTTCAAATGCCACAGACCTTACCAGTTTGATGACATCCTTTATCTCCGAAATTAAATCCCTTGTTATGCCCCTAATATCACTCCTTACGAATCTCGTAACAAATCTCATTCCTGCCTTAAAAAAACCATAAATGACTACACCTAATTCCTTATCCATTCTCCTTTGGAATGCGAATGGTGTTAGAACTCACACTGACGAACTTACAGCCGTACTGCAAGACAAAAACATTGATGTTGCACTCATTACTGAAACTAGACTAACCACTAAACAGTACTTTAAAATACCAGGATACACGACATACCGGACAGACCATCCAGACGGCAAAGCCCATGCCGGTACTGCTGTCATAGTCCGCCGATCCCTCACCCATCACTTACACCCACTTCCCGCCCACGATTACCTACAAGCAACTTCCATTGTTATCAAAACATTTTCCTTTCCGCTTATCATCGCATCAGCATACTGCCCTCCTAAACATCCCATTTCCTCTGCCCAATTTGAATCCTTTCTCAACTACTTGGGTAATCACTTCATTTTGGGTGCAGACTTAAATGCCAAGAATCAACAGTGGGGTTCTAGAACCACCAATTCTCGTGGGCGGACATTGCAGTCTGCACTCAACTCCCGACGCTTTCATCTCCTACCTCCCGATTCTCCTACCTACTGGCCAACAGATCCTAACCGTAATCCTGACATCCTTGACTTCTTCATCCACAGCGGATTAGGCTCTCTTAATTTTTCCATAGCTCGCCTTGATGAACTATCCTCCGATCATAGTCCATTGATTCTAAATGTATCCATAACACCTATTCCTAAACCTATCCCACCGTCATTCATTAGAGGCCCTGTCAACTGGAACCTCTTCCGCGAAATCCTCACTAATGATATTGACCTCAGAGTGATTCTCAAAACCCCAAATGACCTTGACGACGCCGTATATTCCTTTACAACCGCTATTCAACAAGCTGCCTGGACTGCCTCCTCTCCCAAGTACTCCCAAATAATTCCTTATAAAAGCCATTTACCACAACACCTGACAGACCTCATCAACAGCAAACGCCGAGCCAGAACATTATGGCAACGCACCCGCCACCCAGAGGATCGCCGCTCCTATAACTTTTTTTGTAGAAAATTAAAGCGGGAGTTGGCGATCTTCCGTTCCCAATCCTACAATACCTACCTCTCCTCTCTCTCGACTCGTGACAATTCCCTTTGGAATGTCACGAAGAGAATCCTAAAATCCCACACCATTTCCCATCCTCTCCGGCGCTGTGATAGTTCCTGGGCTGCTTCTGACAAAGATAAGGCCGAGGAATTCGCACAGCACCTTTCCAAAGTTTTTACTCCTCATCCAGAGCTTAATCCTACCCATACGGCGGCAGTTGAAGAGTTCCTTATATCACCAATACCGCTTTCCTTACCACCTAAAGCAGTTAATCCCTCTGAGGTCAGATATCTTCTTAAAAAGCTTCCTCTCCGTAAATCCCCTGGATACGATCTCCTTACTCCTCAAATCTTAAGACAACTTCCACCTAAAGCCATTACATTCCTTACATATCTCTATAACTGTATCCTACGCACTACCTATTTTCCTCTTTTATGGAAACATTCAACTATCATCCTTTTCCTAAAACCAGGCAAACCTTCTAACAACACGTCATCTTACAGACCTATCAGCCTACTTCCGATCCTCTCAAAAATTTTCGAAAAGCTCCTACTAAAACGAATCCTAGCCAAATTTCAAAATTTTCCTTCACATCAGTTCGGATTTCGTCCTCAACATTCCACGGTTCAGCAAGGACTCCGAGTTGTGGACCACATTTCCTCTGCCCTTGAGTGCAAGGAGTATTGTTCGGGTGCCTTTCTGGACATATCTCAAGCTTTCGACCGGGTGTGGCACCCGGGATTGCTCTTTAAGCTCAAAACCCATTTACCCCAATCCTTATACCTAGTCCTCCGATCCTATCTATCAAACCGCTCCTTCCGAGTTCGCTGTGGCTCAGAATTTTCCAAACATTATATTGTTGAGGCTGGTGTTCCTCAAGGCAGCGTCTTGGGACCCGTCCTCTACATCCTCTACACCGCCGATATCCCTACCGATCCCGATACCTTTCTGGCCACATTTGCTGATGATACCGCCATTTTGTCATCCAATTCCGATCCTGAAGCAGCATCGCTTAATTTACAAAATCACCTTTCCCTTGTCGAAGACTGGTGTAACGCTTGGCGTATTAAGGTGAACGAAAACAAGTGCTCACACGTCACATTCACTCTTCGACGCAAATCCTGTCCAACGGTTTATTTCAATTCCCTACCGCTTCCTTCCTCTGACACAGTCCGGTATCTTGGCTTTTTACTAGACAAAAGACTGACGTGGAACCCACACACAAGACTTAAAAGAAAAGAACTTAACCGCAGATTCGGCCAGTTATACAGACTACTAAACAGAAAATCTCATCTTACAGTTGACAACAAATTACTAATATACAAGACAGTACTGAAACCAATATGGACCTACGGACTTGAACTGTGGGGAGCAGCTAAACATTCTAACATCAAACGCATCCAATCCTTCCAATCCAAAGTTCTCCGAACAATAGTTAATGCTCCTTATTACGTTACCAACTCTACCCTACACCACGACCTTAAAATTCCGTTTATTTTAGACCTGGTACCATCCAAATTTTCCAAATTTCATCAGAACCTTATTCATCATCCTAACCCTCTAGCACAATCCCTATCCAGTACCACCCATCCCTACAATCCTCCTAGAAGATTGAAACGGCAGTGGCCGCGAGACGTATTGTAAACGTTTAAATTGGAGTTCTGACACTGGTCAGATCCTCCACTCATGTAATGTATGTTTGTGGCTATTGCGCCCTAGTTCGGCCTCCACTGATTCACACCAGTGACGCGGCTGAGGGCGAGGGTCTAGGATCTTTTGGATTCCGCTTTTTCCTCCACAAGTGGGGGGAAAAGCCCAGTCTGGGGTCCCTCTATAGCACTTGTATATTTTGTATATAGTTATGTTTGTTTGAATGATGTTTGTTTATTTGCAAACTTTTATTTATCTCAATTATAGGTTAATGTTTTGTTTTGTTTTTATATTTATTATTATTTAATTCTATATATATCATTTATTTGTATTTATCTCAGTTATAGGTTGTTGTTTGTTTTCTTATTTTGTATATATATTATATTTTATTTATTTGACTTTATCATTGTATATATTGTGTGAATGGGTTCATATATCACTATTACTAATGTTCATATAGAAACAAATTGTAATATATCTCAATAAAAAAAAAAAAAAAAAAATAATTTATATGAATTTTTCTAGTTTGTTCAGCCCTTATTTGGTAATGTATTATTATTCGCCAGGCCTTTTTATATATTTTTTTAATCGTATTTCTATCATTAAATTTTTTCTTTAATAATTTTTAGATAATATCCTTTTTAATATAAACATTATATAAGCTTAATTATATAATAAAATAATATAGTTCACATCACAGGCACAGAACTTTTTAGATTGTCCCTGTTTTCTTAGCCTTCAACCTGGACTTAATTTTTCTATTCATCTGTGAAGCATGGACCGTGTTCGTTGAATGTTTTTTGTTTCAAAGGTTTCTGAATACTCATTAATTCGTCGAAAAGACGTGATTCATCAGGGAATGAAATTCATGGAACCTAAAACGAGAATTTGTATTTTAAATGCAACGTTCGAAGAGAACGAGGGATGTAATAGCACTGTCGCTATGAATATTCTTTCATGTTTATCGAGCAATCCATGCAACTGTTAACGCATAGGTTCTCGCCCAGATTAATATGGATGTAGGATTCTTTGTAATGTTTTTTCAGTGAAGCTATCTTTGAAATAGAAAGATAAAATGTAGTTTCATATCCGCTTATTTTTAAAAATTCTATTCAAGTAGTTTGTTACTTCTGGGATAATTTAAAGTTATAATTAGTTCTATGATTTGTACAAATGAAAATAACTCTCTTTCTGGAGATGAATTATGATCATCAGTTAAAAATAATGATTGAAGCGTTTTTGGAAATAATTATGTTATTTGCAACAATATATTGTTTGTTCCTGAGCTGCATTCATTAGTTTAAGATAACCTTATTCATCCTTTATCAATTATAGCTATTAATTTTGTGATTTAAGACTACTTGCGACATACTATTAACCATCCTATTCTGAAATTTTGCTTTTTAGATGGGTAAAAGTACTGCATCCAGTTTTTTAAGCTTTCTTGAAGAACATTTTTAAAGAAAGAGCCGATATATACAATATATGTTAACCAGGAATAAAGTCTTGTGGATAAGGAACTAGTCTACTGTGCACACCCAGCCTCTATAAAGTAGGTACCCAAAACCTTTTAAAACAATGAAAGGTGCCATTGCAAGTATTTTGGCTAATAAACGGGACGAATCTCTCTAAAGTACAGATCCCAAGGCCCTTCATGGGTTTTAGAGATGTAGTTTTTTATTTTTGTGGCAACACTTTTGTCTATTATTTTGACCGTAGGAAGGTACTAAAGGTAAAGAGATTCTTCTGTGGCACAACCAGTCTCTGTAATGTTAGTACACTTTTTATAGTACAGTACATGTGTGGCCTAAAAACTGACCTCCGCCTTTGACAGCGACTGGTGGCCCATCATTCTCCAGCAGCTGCAAAAATATGAGGCCCCCAGCAACTTATACGCCCTCGTAAGAAGCACCTAGAGGAGAGGCATGTTAGGACACGAGGTAGTTACTATGAAGTGGAAGCTTTTATAGAGAGAGGATGCCCTCTGGGATCTGTACTTGGTCCTTCCCTATGGAAGCTGGTTTTCGAAGTTTCTGGGTGTGCTAGAGGAAGAGCGGTTCCCTGCAACTGGTTACGTTGACGACTTGGCTGTTGTGGTGTACTCTAACAGCAGAACGGCTTGAAAGAACAAGCAGAACGGTGCGGCAATCTGGTTGAGGAATGGTGCGAGAGGAAAAAGATAAATATGGCTGCTTTAAAGACCCAGGCCGTTCTCTTGATATGTACAACGGATATAGCCTACCCTAGTTATACAGGGTTCAAGAATACGACCAAGTGAGGAGTAAGGTTTGGAAGAGGTTTCATTGTCACCTGGAGTATTTAAGGAATAGAGTAGCCCTAGCTTTGAGCAGTCTTAGTCGTGTAGGATTCGCTTTCTGGGGATTTAGATACCCAGCTACCATGTCTGTATACGAGGTGGAGTGGTGGATATCCTAAGGTATGCGTCTCCTGCATGGAATCAGGCCTCTCGCACCGACAGAAAAGCAGATTGGCAACAATCCAGAGAACGGCTTTGCTGCAAGTCACCCGCGCCCATCGAAGTGTATCCCATGAGGCGGTGCAAGTCTTAGCGGGAGGGGTACCTCTCGACCTTCTCCTGCGTGAAGACATGATGAATTACAAATTTAAAAGGGAGGGCTTAGCAGGTCTGTTGGAAGATCTTCAGCTGAGGATTTGCGAGAACCAATGCAAATGGAAAGCAATTATCCGGGCCGATACAATAGAAGAGCGGAACCGGAGGTTAGTGACCTGTACGAAAGGTTCAACTCTAAGGAAATACTTCCCCACTTTCCGGTCACAACGAGAAGCAAAGTGGGTCCTACCGGACTACTAGCTCTCGCCATATGGCCCTCACATCAAGTCGACAAAGCAGCAACAGAGGCACATTCACTAGAAGAAATAACGCCCTCTTTTATCTCTTCATCTAAGCTGTTTCAGCCAATAAGCGCGAAGACCATAGACGAATGGCAACAGTCTTGGACTGCTTTTAAAAAAAATGTCAAACCGACCATCAGCTGCTGGGTCTCATCATCAAGAAAGTGCAGGCGTGAGTAGGTAGTTATCGCCCGCCTGATGATAGGACACTGCCGTTCCGGAAGCTGCTGAGAACATTATCATGGACTGTACTACCTTCGATTGATTAAGGGATAAATTATTGAGAGATACAAGTCTCTAAGTACTGACAGAAAACGATTTCCCCCGGCTGATCAATAGGAATAACAAAGAGTTTATGCACCGGTGGAAAATCGCTATTAGTGCAGCTCACATCAATATTTGTCGAAGACCTGCCCTACGAGGATCTGGCAGGAGGCGAGGAAGAGGAGTCGGAGCTGCTACCTACAAGGATCGGAAGAGGATAGAGGGATCCCCAGTTCCAGACAGGCCACCGGACGGAGGAGGAGCAGAACAAGACGATGGCCGATTTGAAAACTGGTGCAACCTGTGTGCACAGGATAACATTGTTATCGCTTTAAGCAGCAGTGGGTCTGGTATATGCAGTCATGCTTAGCATCCCACTGTTGCAAAACCCGTATTGTTTAACAGGCAGGGCAGGGAGAAAATAAAATAATAATAAGGCCTAGAACCTGTATACTGAACCAAAAAGATCTTATATTAGTTGTAGAGGTAGAAGTTTTATTTTTTAAATTTTAAAATAAGAGCTGTTTTGTATGACTTTAATAGAATTAGCAATGAAAATTAATAGCCTTTTAGTATTATGTGTATATATTGATGAATATTATAGTGTGCATAAATGTCATAACACGTAACTATTAATAGATACATTTTAGTTATTATTCTTCTAGTAATATCGTGGTATTTTGTTGTTTGAACTAATGCCTATTTGACTAAGTGAGGACATTGGAGGAGAGATATCTCATTAGTAAAGGAGACAAATAGGTTAAATTAATTTCATAGATGGTAGGGAGTGGACAATGGTAGGAGAGGGCAGAGGGTAGGGAGGTCGAGAAGGGGATGAAATTGTGCCTGTTATTAATAATACCTAAGTTGCCTCCTCACCTGACACCTGGCCATTCTGAGTCCCTCTTCATGGGAAATTCACCTACTATCTTCCGCCGATCTTCTTTTAAAATAAATTTAGAGTCAGGTGAATTTTAATATTAAAAAAACGTTATCTAGCAATGAATGCATTTTTTTTTTTTTTTCAAGAAAAGTATTGGAAATAATACATATAATAACATTAAAACGCTGTTTGTTTTCTTTAGACTGTAATAGACAATGAAACCACATATAGTAATCAATACCTTATCCCTTGATTTAAGAAAATAACCTATATTTTCTTTTAATAAATTCATTTATATCGTTAATGTAAATAATCTGGTGTGCGCGACACTCGACTTTTACTTACCTTCGTTGTTCAAATGAATTTAAATAGTTTTCAAGAATTTTTAAATACACTTAGAAATAAAAAAAGTTTTTCGAAAGAATTGATTACATTGAATTTCAATAGAATTATGTGTTTTATTAAATAATCCATTATATTGTTATCTATGATAATCAGTTAGTTTTATCGGCTTTTCATCTATCTCTATTAATTTTTACAAGCTTCTGTTTAAGATATTTTTTTTTTTTAATTTTTAGGTTTCCAATGGTATATTATACATGTATATTACTGTTCTTATTTTCAAAAGTACAAAAATTGCATTAAAAATATTTTTGGTATTTTCTCTTTTAGTTAGATATCGTATTCGTTCAAATTATATCTTTATCCGTTTTAATCAGTGCTAAATAGATCATATAGTTATTTTTATAGATTCTACAACACTAAAGGTACTTTGGAGGAAGGAAATTTTAAAATATCGGTATTTATTTCAATCAGAATGAAATCTTCATGATACTAAAGCTCAATAAATTTTACATCCATATAGCTAATTTAATCAAAATCGTTACAGCTGTTTTTGAGAAAATCGTAAAAAGTCGCTAAATGCATGGTATAAAGTGGCTGGTTAGTTGATTTTGATGAAAAAGTTGCTTTAACCCCATAAGCGATTTAATTTTTTGATTACCAAATTTCTATGTTTCTGCATTTCTAAAAATTGTGGTAATAGAAAATTAAAAATGCTAGTGAGTTTAATTCAATCAACTTGTATAAGAAAAAAACAAATGACACTTGAGGGGTTTATTATACTAAAAAGAGTAACCCTTTAGGTTTGTTTAACGTCCCTTTATGCTCCTGTGGCTAATCGGACGATGCTACAGTGGGGGTCCTAAATTTTGCCTGTCCAGGTTTTATTAGGATTGGGATCTTTAACGAGTTCCTGACATAGCACAGGCACAGGCTCGGGACCACATTTTAACGCCCCCTCCGAAGGACAGCATAGCTAAGGATTTTTTACTTCCATTCGAAAAATCCTAGGGTCACCTGCGGATTTAAACCCGGGACCTTTGGCATAGGAAGCTGTTATGCTAACCACCATGCCATAGGTAACCTCGTCACTCTTTAGGTTCGTAATTATTTGGCTAATTTATCTGGTTTTGAAAATCGTACTAAGCAAATTAGTATTTCAGCGATAAAATTTATATGGCATAAATTCTTATAATAACTTTAATATAATGCTATAAGGAGCCTCATGTTATTGTAGGTAATTCGATTTTATTTATACTGCAGAGGTTCCCTTACTAAGAACAAATAAATTACTAGCAATTACTAAATGTGGTCGCTTCACTAATAGAGAAGTAGAACTTAGATATAAATTTAACTTAGATATAAATCCTTTGATAATTACAATTAACTTGAAATAGTGTCCTGGGAGCTCGTGGTAGGCCACAAAGTCAGCTAAGCCCTTTACACTTGTACGGCTTACAATTCTGATTTACTGGCTTTGTGATAAAAAAGACTCATTGGTCTAGTTTATTTTATTAATACTACGTAAGATGAATTTTATAAAAATAAATATTACGTCATTCAGTATATAGTCCATTTAAGATGCAATAATATATGTTTTGTTTACATTGTGCACGATTTCATTTGATAATACTGTATTATATTTCCAATTTAGTTTTTATATAATTTTCTCATTTCTTGTTTCTTTACTTAAAAAAATACAGCAATGCGATTAGTTAAGGAGGTCCTTGAGGAAAATATATCTTAGTTTCAGAGCAAGCTTTAAAAATAGTGGGTTTGAGTTATATTGGAGTTAATTATTTAGTCATGGAAGGATGTTTGAACCTTGTTCGAGCCACAGTCAAACTGTTATGATTTTGGCATTATGTTGGTGGGTAATTTTGAGGATTCTGTCTGTGACGTACTATTTAAAAAAGTGCCCTTATGCCAAAAGCCGAAATAAGAAGGCATAACTAAAAAAAATAATTCATGCAGTCACAGGGACTGCCGTTAGAAGAGAATTGTTTTTTTAATTTGCCATTTGCATTGGAATTTCGTTGGAAAGAGGAGTACGTTTGTAAAAGTAGATGTTGGGAATGCATCTTATGTTATTATTGTTTTATTTAATTGTAAAATATCATCACTTTGTAGAGTAAACATTGATGGACCTGCCATTTGTATCACGGAAATTCAGACATTTAGGAATATGCTTAGTAAATGTTTCACAAGATTGATCTATTTGTGAAAGAATTAAATTAATCGCTCTTTTGTCGTCTTTGTCGTTGACTTTTTTGCCTGTGTTGATATTTACGACCCTTAATTTTCTCTTCATCTTAATTTTCGGCATTACAATTCGAATTAATTTATAATAGAAGATTGATCTATCTATTTAAAATTAAAATGGATGATTTTTTTTTCTTATATCTATACTACTATTTTTTTTTTGTTCCTATAGGACGCTTAATTTTCTCTTCTCTTCAATCGTTATTGTTAATCTGTTTGTTGATTAAGAAATTCGTTGATTTGACTATTGCATGATTTTTCTTCTTATTCCTATTTCGCTTGAACCTAATTTCGTTTTTTTCCTTTAAATTGATATTTACAAGTACAACAGGATTTCTGACTCAAAGGAGGGGATCTTCTCCCTTTATTTATTATATATAATTTAATGGAACATGAAGATATTTAAAAATACAGCCTTAAAAAAATGAACAGATCACTGCTCATGCGCCAGTCTAGAGCATTTGGGGAACGTCACCAGAGTTACGAAATCGAAGTTTTTACCTCTGCCAAAAATCGCATAACGCGACTTAAGAAGTTCTCACTTCAAAAATTAGTATTTCTTTATATTATAAAGCTGGATATTAATATTTTAAGAAGGAAAAAAATTGTTTCACCATTTGTATAATAAACGTTGTTTTTTAAGTCAGCGGCGTGCTCTAGTGGATGACTAATCTACTGTTGTCCGATTCCTGGGTTGCTCGTGCTGAGGCAGAATATTATTTGTTCAATTATTTCAGCCGTGAAGTGACCCTCCTGAGGTAGACCCAGCCTCTGTAAAGTGTTAAGCCAAAAAAGTGGGGGAAATCCTGGCGGCTGAGAGTGATCTCGGCCTAATCCCCTCATTGCACGGCCGTTGGCCTAGGGACAGTACGAAGCCCAAGACACTTTACAGGTTGTAGAGTTACAGAATTTTTTTTTTAATGGGGAAAAGATGTTAATCCAATTATAAAGTTCAATTAATTTTTTTTATTAATCTTATAATATTTTATCAAATATTATCTCATTATATTTGAATGAGATAATCGTTATGGATATCATTCTCGATGTTATTATATTTTCTTCCAGTCTTTCGAATTGCTATAATGATTCCTAAGATATCATGATTCTATTCCACCTAAAACACGTATGCTACTCGTCTCTTCGCTCATTTCCTCCCAGTTTGACTAGGATTGCCTTGTTAGATTCACATGTAGAATCCCCAGACGCTGAATTGGCTCTATCCCTTTTTCCGTCAGCAGTTACTTACCAACATACGTAATATTTAAAATCTATAGATGATAACTATTCATTGTCACAAAATTTGTCTTTTTATTGGTTAATTGAAGTCTTAAAAGACCAGACAATTATCATTAATATTGTACTTTTCTTGTTATTCTTAAGGGATCACTCGTTCCAGAATAAAATTACTTTTAATTTCATTTCATGATTATTCGAATTTAAATAAATGTTTATATAATTATTGATACCTTATCAGCTATCATAAGACAGAGATGATATCTGCTTTATTCAAATCATGTTTGGTTGGGAGATATTCAATTACAGCTTGGACCAGAATCGAGGCCAGGCAGGGATTAATGATCCTGGAGGAATAAATCTGAATATTCAATGGCTGTTGGTGAACTTAGGTTGAACCACATCCCTCGGGTGTTGCACATGTCTTGGATTGTGTTCTATACGACTATTATATTATTTTGTAAGTATATTAATCTGTAAATATATTATTCTGTATATACTTCCATACTAATAGAATGTAAACTCATAACTATAATTTGTCCTCAGGATTTTTGTTTGGTGATATTTTTTTAAATTTAACATCTTTCTGAGTAGGAGAGTAAATGATTTGGTAAGGCACTGTGATAATCTTACGCTCCTGGGTTTAAGTCCGGCTGTTGCAGGGTAAATATTTATTTTGATATACTGACCGTGGGTAGAGTGGAGTCCTCACGCTAGGTCTTTTTAATTTTGTTTTTATATATCTGTATTTCATGTATATCATAAAGGGATACTTGGTTTCAGTAAACTCCCTGTAAGCCTCGCCACGTATTTTGATACGGTTTTCCCTATCATTTAGTGCATTCCTTCCTAAAGGTTTAAGTTTTTTTAGGTTTAAGTTTGGAAAATTACATTTCTTTAATCAAAGAATAAAAAAATCTTTACTAAAATATAAGTAGTAATATAGACGTATAATATAACGTTGCCAATCGAAAATTTTTAGAAAAGTTAATATGCAATAAAATAAGTTGTAAGATTTAATTAAAAAACAGAATGTCATTTCTGGGTGGCTAGCGTAACAGCCTCCCATGCTAAAGGTCACGGGTTCAAACCCGCAAGTGGTCCTAGGATTTTTTAATGGGAGTAAAAAATCCTTAGTTACGCTGTCCTTCGGAGGGGACGTTAAAAGGTGGTTCCGAGCCTGTGAGATGTCAGGTACTCGTTAAAGATCCCTATCCTAATAAAACCTGGATAGGCAAAATTTAGGAATCCCACTGTAGCATCGTCCGATTAGCCATAGTAGCATAAAGTGACGTTAAATAAATAAATAAACAAACAGAATGTCATTTTAAGCTCATACACTAATGAACATATGTTATCAGTAATGAAACAAAAAGAAAGGCTATGGGATTCAGTGTTGCTACCGTTACAGTATCGTACAAGTTATATTCTTCCCAACGCACACAAGATTTTAGAAACAATATTACGTGCCAAATTGCAAGTTGTTGAAATTGATCGAAAGTTGTTATAAATCCAGAAACTGGCATTTTTGATAATTATTTTATTTATACTTTCAAGATTATTACATAAAAAAAAAAAAAAAAAATCGTCAACCTTTTAACTAAATGGGAATTTCATGGAAACTAAATTTATTTTTTTATATGTACTTTAAATAATCCATTTGAAAAATAAAATGGGGAGCCCATGGCTGCGTGGCTAGAGCTCTAGTCTCTCACGCCTAGGGTTGTGATTTCGAATTCAATTCCAAGAATTTAATTAAATGGGGATTCACTCACAGCCACTCTACCGGGTACTTGAAACCCGTCAGCCAATTGGTTTATGAAGGCTTGAATTATTGTTATACCATTTTACGCATTTGATTCTTTTAATAAATCAACAGAAATCCAGTTAAAACCCTTGAGGTGAGGCCAGTGGGAAGAAGACCGAGAGGGCGACCGGGAACCTCATACGCTAGTCTTTTGGAACGAATTAGAAGGTGAAGAGGAAAGACACTGGAAGAAATGAGGAACCTTGCCAGGAACAGAGATGCTTGGAAGCGATGGCTGGACGAAAAAGAAGAAGATTCCTTCAATGCAACCTTAGATATGAATGTTAATATTAAATATTCCTTCTCTTAAATCTTTTTTTCTCTTCTCTATATAATATCATATTGCGACCCTCGTTTCTTCGTAAAATTCTAAATCGGTCAAACTGTATTTTTAATCATAAATGACACCAAATTCAAATTGCACCAGGGTGAAACTCTCTAGTTATTTATAAATGAATGCTCATTAACTGAAGGTTAGCGCTCTTGTCAGGTATTGTCTGAACATGTTTGGATGTATTGATTGGCCTGCGTGTGTGCATCGTTTGATTGGGTCGCATAAGAAGATTAAAGATTTATCGACATAATTTACTAGCTCGTGATTGTTTGCTAATAATATTCCATTACCATTAATAATTCATTCTTTATCGTTGATTTAGTGCCAGGAATTGTAAGGCAGTTCTTTCTAAATGTCATTTGATAATATTTTGTAATATTGTTGATCTATCCTTTGCGATAGTCAATCGACTTCAAAACGCCAGTTTTTATGGCAATTAATGACATTTTTCGGTATTCCGATTTAATTGTATTATTTCAATTTTTATTTCGATTTAAATTGAATATTTAAATTCTTCTCCTTGGCTGTCAACGGATATTGCCGTCGCTGGATGAAATATTAAGGTTTCACTGAATTCGAGACGACATTTAAATGGGAAGGATAGTTTGCCCGCCATTTTTTTATCTCATTTTTATGTCGAACATCCTACGTTTGAATCCGAAAGTTTGAGTTGGATCCGTCGAGTGGTTTTAACATTTGAAACTACAGGTTCAGATTGGTCTCGTTTGAATTGTTCGCCAATCCTTTTATTTTTTGCCTCTTCAATTTAGAATGGATTGCTACCTCGAAGCTTTTTTTAAAACACACTGATGAGAATTGCTTGGTCTTAATATTTTCTTTTCAGTCCATTTGCCAGCTTATAATAGGTTCACCTAGTCCGAATTCTGAATCAGTGGAAAACTGGGTTAGTAATTTCAAAGATTTATTTATTATGTACAGTTCACGTAATTTTCCATTATTTTTGTCTGTTAACGTAGATGATTTTCTTTACAAGAGTAATAATTTCTTTAATAAAATACTGTAAGGAATTAGTCCAGGTGGCGGTCATTAAATGAAACAACTAAATAGTTTCAACTATTTATTGTTTGCCAACGTTTCGACCCCCTTTGTGGGTCATCATCAGGGCTTATGTCAAATTGTGGTTCGTCTGGTGTTGGAGTTAATTTTATTCACTTCAAAAAATCAATAATTTGAATGCAGACATATGTTTGTTCCGTGTAGGTTAATAAAGACATACACAGCCATCACAACAGGTATGAATGAAATTAAATGAATGAAATGAAATGGAATGAAAAAAATAATTTTATTCTTGGACAGCTAGTCAAATTCCATGCTAGTCCAAGTGAGACTTAAAGACTCAAGTGAAGGCATCAGTCGACCTCTGTCAACGTCACTTCGTTGTATACAGGAGAGAAAATAATTTGTGTTGAAGTCATCGCTGTTCAAACAACCGTGTCATACCTGTTGTGATGGCTGTGTATGTCTTTATTAACCTACACGGAACAAACATATTTCTGCATTCAAATTATTGATTTATTGAAGTGAATAAAATTAACTCCAACACCAGACGAACCACAATTTGACATACATACATACATCCTCGGCGCTACAGCCCAGTTCGGGCCCTGGCCTCCAGAAGAAACCTTCCCCACTCTTCTCTATTCCTGACCATCGTCCACCAGCCTAACGCTCCCAGCTGCACTGCATCCTTTCCAACCTGGTCCAACCATCTCATTCGGGGTCTCCCTCTCTTCCTATTGCCTACCTGGCATAGCTCATTATTCTCTTGGGAATACAATCATCTGCCATCCTTTGAACGTGGCCAGCCCAACGAAGCCTGCTTATCTTTATAAATCTCACCACTGGGACATCCTTATACTTTTCATAAAGCTCTCGATTGTGTCTTATTCTCCAAAGACCATTTTCGCATATAGGCCCATAAATCCTTATCAGTATTCTTCGTTCGAAAACAGCAATCTTTTGTTCATCTGTTTTCCTTAACACCCAGGATTCACAGCCATAAGTCAGTACGGGCCTAATCAGGGTTTTGTAGAGCGTGGCCTTCGTTTCCTTATTAATTTCTTTAGTTTTAAATATTCTTATTAGACCATAATAATCCCTCGTAGCAGCTAAAATTCTCTTCTCTATTTCTTTGGAGGAATTATTTTCGGCATCTACAAACGACCCGAAGTATACAAATCCCTGAACTGTTTCAAATTTGTATCCTTGTATCTCAAAACATGGTTCTCGTACCTCAGCCCCTGCAACCATATACTTGGTCTTGGATTCATTTATGACAAGTCCCATTGTCTTAGCAGATTGCTCTAAAGCTTTAAAAGCCTCTCTTATGCCCGATTCTGATCTACTGACTATATCTATGTCATCTGCATAAGCTAGAAGCTAAACACTTTTATTAAAGATATGTCCGCCTATTTGTATTTGAGAATCCCTTATCACTTTCTCCAGAGCTATGTTGAATAATAGGCATGCCAGGGCGTCTCCTTGCTTCAGTCCATTCTATGTTTGTATGGGGTCTGACAGATAGGACTGGATCCTAATTAGACATTTAGTGTTGGAGATGGCTACTCTCACCATAAGGACCAATTTGGGCGGTATATTCATCTCTCTCATAGCTTTATAAAGCATCTCTCTATTTATGGAGTCGTACGCAGCTTCAAAGTCCACAAATAAATGGTGCGTTGTAATTCCAAGCGATATAATAACAATTTGACATAAGCCCTGATAATGACCCACAAAGGGGGTCGAAACTTTGGCAAACAATAAATAGTTAGTTGTTTCATTTAATGACCGCCACCCGGGCTAATTCCTTCCAGTAATTCTCAACGGTCAACTAATTACATCCACTTTAATCAAATACTTTTTAGTCTGTGATCAAGAGCCATAAGACATTAAACTTTTTTTTTTTCCTTATCCTCTTAATTTAAAATTCTTAATTAATCGTTTTCGTTACTAAATTATTCCTTCTTCTGCAACTTGCATACATTTCAAGGAATTGCTAAGTTCTTAAAAGTTTTAAAATGATTTTCAAAATGAAGTATGTCTGCGACGGGGCTCGCTTCTGGCTGTTAGGTGTTCTTAAAATTACCTCTTAAGCCTATCTTATTCTATAATAACTTAATCAGATACAACAGCATTTTGCTACCGTTTTGGGGCTGGTGGAGGTATTAAGCTAGAAACTAGCGGATTAGCAATTTGTTTTGTAGTTTCAAAAAACTTGACTTGACGTCGCTTAATAAATTCTTATACAGTTGGGATGTTCAAAATTGTATGGGCATTGAGAGTTTTTTCCTTCCAGAGTGAAGTGCTTCTGCATATTTTTTTAACAACCCCATTTTGAAATTGCTGCAGTTTCTTCGCTGTGTGTTGTGTGCTATGAGGAAACATAGGAGCACCGTACAGCAGAGCTGGCCGGATGAAGCTGCTGTAAATGATGATTTTTAGTCGCAAACTTAAGTGTGGCTAGGTGAGGAGATGGGCTAGCCTGTACGACTTGTTTCTAACATTATTTAGTTTTTTTCTAAAGGGATCTGCAGAAGTCAAGTGTCGGTCAAATTCGATCCCTAGGCATAATATTGTCCTGGAAATGGATTTCTTCACATTTTCTATCGTTAACTGTTTAGGTAATCTATTTTTTTTGGAAGGAAAATATTATGCCATCCATTTTCTCAGGATTTGCGATTATATTTAAAAATCGAAGCATATCCACTATTTTGTTTGCAGTGGTTTTAGCATACGCCATTGCCTTGAAATAGTTAGTACTTGAACTATAAATGTCTATGTCATTAGCGTACGCCATTACTTTGCAATGGTCGTAGTTTTCTCCTACTACGTGAGCCGTGTACAAGTTAAATAAAATAGGAGAGAGGACAGTACCTTGGGAGACCCCACGATTCACTTTTATGGGCTTGCATAAATTGTTTCCCACCTTGACCGAGACATCCCTCTTCAAAAGGAATGAGTTTATGATTGAGAAAAGTTGCTCTGGACAGTCTAAGGTCATGAGCTGTTGACATAGCGATCCATGCGACACTGAGTCAAAGACTTTAGAATAATCCATAAAAATCATTGCTGTGGCTAGATTATTTCTTAGATTTCTTGTAACGTCCGCTTGTAGCCTTATCAGTGGATGCTCGGTACTTAACTGAGATTAGAACCCTGTTTGCTCGAGAGGAATAATGTCGTGATCCGTGCAGAAATCTCTTAAGTAATTGATAATTACTTTTTCGAAAAATTTTCCTAAATGTGGCAGCAAACATTCCGGGCGGTAATGTTCTGCTTTGTCTCCATTTTTCGCTGGCTTCAGCAAAGGTATGAGAATAGCCATTTCCCATGTATCTGGATAGTATCTTAAACGGAAGCAGGAGTTGTAGAGATTTGCCAATTGAATGATACCTTTCTTAGGTAATTGTTTTAATAAGATTGTTTGAATCCCATCATTTCCTGGTGCCATATTACTCTTTGTTCTACAGTTATAGAATGAGACTTAACTAATAATTAATAACTTCCTTTTCTGTATCTAAGACCCATAAACCTGCTACCTAGAAAGGACTGACCAAGTACCGACAAAGAACACATACCTGTACTTAGGAGCACCCAACACCTGGAAGCGCTTGCTTTGTGGTGCTCATGCCCTCTCCTCATCTCCCTACAATCCCTGGCTATATATACCCTAGGATCCTTAAAACTCATCACTCTTGTTGTAACATTACTTGTGTCACACTCAAAGAAGGAGACCTCGAAATGTACATTTGTAGTCACCCGAATTCCCCAGCACAGTGTATTGTATTCAGAATGTGTATTATGTTCTCATAATAAAAGCAGTATTTTAATATCCTCACTGTGTGTGATTGATTAACTTACGAAGAATCGTTTTAAGTTTTTTGGGTGATACAAACATAAAACCCTGCTGGCGAGGGAACTCTTAATGGGGCAGATCGTATGAAGCTTGATTTCGAAAGTTTTTCTTGTAATAGTCAGCGAGTATGTCCGCTTCCTTCCGACGGGCGAATTAAAGATAATAACACTTCGATTTCCTCTTTGCGTTTTAAAAATCAGAAGTCAAACTAATTAGTTCATTGAAATTTATTTCAATCCAGATTAGTTTGTCTTTTTGGAAGACAGAGTTGTAGGTCGCAGACGCAATGTCTGTGCTTGGTATTAGGAACTAACTGAAAAATAGCACAGAATAGAAATCATTAAAACCATACTGTTTCCAGCCCATAGATGTCAAAGCCACAGATGACGTTCGGTCGAAAAATTTATAGTCACCCAATTAAATTGTCTATTTTAAAGAAGGTAAAAAGGTGGATATGAGACGTTGGTAGACCCTACATTTTTATCATGTTACGTCTGTTATATATATAATAAAATTGTGATTCTTAGATTCCGCGGACTCCTAAATCACGCAAAGGATATCGTTATAAGCTTATAAACCTATGAATATATGTTATCAATAATGTTTTAAATGAGAGAGATTATATGATTCAGTATTGCTACCGTATGGTATCTTACTATTTATATTCTATCATCCAGTAAGTTGTTAAAACAAATAGAAAGTTTCTATTAATCGATAAACTGAAATTATTATTAATTATTTCTACTTTAAAGAATATTATAGAGGTTACAGTGAAAAACTAAATGAGATTCCCATTAGATTTCCCCAATTTTCATCTATGCTTCATTTTAAAATAACAAACAAATAATCTGAACCATTATTGATTTATTGACCAATTTATGTTTCTAATTTATTCCCAAGATAAAATATAATAATTAATATACGTTATAATATGAATACATTTATCGGCTAAGTGCAATTTTCGTTATGATGAACTTCTAATCCCAAAGACATAATATCTAAATGGGTAAAATAGTGCTTTTTTAAAAATTCCAATTGCACCCTTTCGAATCAGGGTTGGGTCACTAGTTTAATTTGAAACATTTAACTATCTACTAAAAACGTTTATGTAACGGTTATTAATTCAACTAAATAAAGGTGTTACCCTGCTCTTCAGGTCATCATTGTCTTAAAAATGTCATAATTGCAGGTCAGGTAGCAGTTGATAAATGTTTCTCAATGCCCTACGCTTGAATAAAAATCGTTATACGCCTGAGAAACAAATTTATGCCCCATCGCACTCTTTGTATATCACCTGCTATTTAAACCTAAGCGTTCGCGTGTTTTAGATATAATAAATTGTACCTTATTGCAATTTAAAACGGTTATGATTTTCAATAACATAGTTTATTTCGTTTTTTTGCTGCATTATGGTTTCTTTTTTATAGGTAGAGGATATAAAAACGAATAAATTGCTTTATTTTATTTTAAATGTTATTTATTAGAGCATTATTTAATTTTTTTATTTTATTTAGTTAGCTAGTCATTACAGTAATTTTATTTATTATGTAGTATTTCATTGCTGATCAACATTTTGGTTAATTATTGTTAGTAACCTAAGACTCACGAATGTAATTAATTAATTTAACACTATATTAATATAGGTGGAATAATCAGGAGGCAGTATTTTTTTTAATATTTTAATTTTGCCGACGTTTCGGCTCTAGCTTGTGAGCCATCATCAGGGCATTACTGAGCCACGTCCAAGCATAAAAAATGGAGTTTATGCTTGGACATGGCTCAGTAATACCCGGATGATGGCTCACAAGCTTGAGCCGAAACTTCGGCAAAATTAAAATATTTAAAAAAAGACTGACTCTTGATTATTCCACCTATAATAGTTTCTACAGTCGACTATACACCCTCAAACATATTAATAGATATATAAACTTATAATATATATTATAAAAATGTATAGTATATTATCAGATATTATATTATAGATACTTTTTTCACATTATGTCTAATATACAGGTCATTTTCGATTAAGTGTATGTTGTAAACCAACATGATAAACGTATCTTCCTATTTTTACCGCATTAGGTAATATGCGATATGCAATAGTTTATACTCTATTCGTCATTTTACAATGCCTTCCACAGCTTTGTATATAATATAATATTTTTTTCTTCAATCTTCAGCTCTTCAACGGTATGTTATAAATATATATTACTAATTTTATGTTTGCTCGTTTCTCCTTAAGTTGTTTTCATAAATTTTATACAAACAGCTGTTCTTAAAGAAATGTGTCACTTTTTTCTCTGCAATTTGACAGGAACCAATATCTACTGTCCTAATGCTTACCTAGAGCAATGCAGCCTTAAGCACATTTAAAATTACGAAATTAATGTAAATATTCAGTTCAGTCCGTGGGTAGCAAATTATTTTTTAACTTCATTAATCATTATCATTATTTTTATTATAGAAAATATTAAACTTGATTTTCCCCTCGACTAAGAGATCAAGATAGACTTGCTCGCTTCATTTACTTAATCGAGATAGACGGGCGTGACATGTTCTGATAACCAAGACTGAAATTCAGGTCGTCTTTTGATTGAATTAATAGCTATTCTGAGTAAAAGCTCTAAAACGCTATTTAATTGTTTAGCACCGTTTTCATCATTACATCTTTAGAATCCAGCTAGGTAGATGTTACAGCAATTTTTACACTAAAATCTGATCGGAAGTAGTACTTTTTACAAAGCATTTTGCACCTGTTTAGGACTCTCAAAACGACTCAAACGCTTTCGATTAAACTCGTTATATCAATGTAACATTTTATAGACTTTAATATCATATAGGTTTTATTCTGATTGCAATAATTTGACAGAACTTAAATATCGATATTAAATATATTCTTCCTCTAAAGTACCTTTAATTTTGTAGATTAAAAAAAAAATTAACCATTTCATTTTGCTCTATTGATCCATTTATAAAAAAAGGGTAATTATATAAGTTAAACGAATTAGATATCTAAAAAAAGGTAATAAGACCAAACATATTTTCTTTAATGCAATTTTTGTGTTTTGTGATCTTAAAAACAGTAATATAGATGTATAATATACCGATGGAAAGCTGAAATATTTTAGAAAAATTATATCTAATAAAAAAACTTCTAAAAGTTAATGAAGAGTGATGAAAAGCGGATAAAACCAACTAATTGTCGTAGATACCTAGCTGATAATATAATTGATTATTTAATGAAAAAATCTCCAATTTTGAAACAGCCGCGGTGATTCGAGGAGCCCAGAAGCGGATCTCGACCGAGAGCCTAGTCAACGGGAAGTTCCGCTTTGGCTTCTAGAAAACCACGAAAAAATACGGATCACTTGTAGCTGGGTGGCTAGCGTAACAGCCTCCCATGCTAAAGGTCACGGGTTTAAACCAGCAGGTGGTCCTAGGATTTTTTAATGGGAGTAAAAAATCCTTAGTTACGCCGTCCTTCGGAGGGGACGTTAAAAGGTGGTCCCGAGCCTGTGCGATGTCAGGTACTCGTTAAAGATCCCTATCCTAATAAAACCTGGATAGGCAAAATTTAGGACTCCCACTGTAGCATCGTCCGATTAGCCATAGTAGCATAAAGTGACGTTAAATAAATAAACAAACAAACAACAAACAACGAAAAAAAAAAAAAAAAAATCTCAAATGTCCTAAATTGGACAGATTGTAATATTGCTCAATAAAGAATTGTTTCTAATCTTAAAAAAAAAAAAAATGAAAAAATCTGGTGCCGGCAACACACGACTTTCACTTACCTCCATTTTAAAAATCAATGAGAGAATTTTCAAAAACATTTAGAGATAAAAATCCGTGAAGCTATTAAGGAATTAATTAAATTGAATTTATATAGAAACATATGTTTTATTAAAAAATCTATTATATTATTATCTAAAATAATCAGTGAGTTTTATGTTCATTTTATCACTCTCTATTAACTTTTAAAAGCTTGTGTATGAAATATTTTTTCTAAAATCTTTAGCTTCTAACGGTATATCATACATGTATATTACTGCTCTTATGATCAAAAACGAAAAATTGCATAAGAAATTTTTTTTTCCGTTTTCTCCTTTAGTTGGGTATGGAATTTATTCAATTTATATATTTACCTGTTTTTCATCAGCGTTAACAAGATAAAATAGTTATTTTTATTGAATCTACAAAATTAAAGGTACTTTAGAAGAAGAAAATTTAAAATATCGGCATTTAAGCCCTGTCAGACCATTTTAATCAGAATAAAAACCCTACATGATATTAAAGTCCATTAAATTTTACATCGATATAGCCAGTTTAATAAAAATCGTCGGAACCGTTTTCGAGAAAATCGAAAAAAGGTGCAAAATGCATGGTATAAAGTGCCTCTTCTGGTAAACTCATTTTGATGAAAAACGTTTTGTCACGTCTCGGGCGTATATTTGCCTTAAATATGAAATTTCAGTTTCATAGGACTTACCGTTTCCGCCCGGGAGTTACCACACATACAGACCTTTTTGCGGGACTTGGTTATTTGGACTCAGGAGACCCTAAAACGTGTATTTCCGTTGAAAACTGGAATTCGAAAATTTTCACGATCGCAATACTTCCCCTTACTATATATATAGTAAGTGAAAGTAAAAACATCTATCGAAACACAATGTTATTAATCCTTTAACAATTTGTTTTCATCTTAAACTGTATTTAAAATTCTGAAATTGATTTTAACAACGGAGGTAAGTTGAGGTAATTGTGTTGCGGGCACCTGATTTTTTATTTTATGTTTTTTAATAATTTTAATAGAAAATCGATTATCCAATCAGCCTGTATATTTCCTTATGGATTAGTAATTTAATCCATCAGCTTCATTTTATAGTTTCAAGGCTCAGTTCCTAGAATTCAACCACTTTCCTGATTAAAGTACTTGATTTGTCAGAGTATGCTTCTAGAAAGCAAACATTGATTGTGATTCTGTTCTTGCCTTATCGCTTGGGTACATGTTTCGATCCACTAATGTCCTAGCATATCAGAGATACTTGTTTAATGATAGTTTCGGACTAGCCATAAAATGATACTGGTATGACTGACTTTAAGTGATAGAATGTGCATATCGAAAGTTTTTGTATTGTAATAAAGTTGTAAATATCAATAAATTAAGTGATTATTCTTGAAAAATATCCTTGTATATTACACTAAATCTCTTCGTTTTTACAATAATAATTTTACATTCCCTCAACAGCTTTTTTATGTTATGTTTGCATTCCTTTATTATACCTTTTAATATTCTACTAATTTTATTGAATTTCATACAATATACGGGTCAATCCATTTGAAATCGTCCAATTTTCATTAATTTTGCCTCCGTTTTATGATTTAATAATCTGTTTGAGTTTCATTATTTTTCACCCAGTCCTTTTTGAGAAATTTTCTATAAATATTACTGAGCTGGAAAATAATCCTTCTTTGAAAATTTATATTGAAACAAGGATATAGCTTATACGATCAAAATTTCAATGATAACGCTATACAAGGAAAACTAATTAAGCATGGAAATCATTTTTAACCTCGCTGCTCAAAGCTTGCTGAAGGTTTCAGTTGGTGTAATTTTTCGGGATTTTTTTAAAACCATTTTCTTGGATACCTAGGGGATGTGTTGTAATGACGAAAATTATATAAAATACTTTGATCATCATTCTAATTTTTATTTTATTCCTAAATATGCGGTAATTTTGCACATGTGCGGAGCTAACATTTTTTTAAAGAAAACGTTATTTTAATAGTTAAGAGAACTTATAACTTCGGAGTCCCAAAGACAAAATTATATCACTATAACACATCGTATGGATAGATAATTTAATTAGTATTAGTTTCAAAATTTTTCAATTAGTCCCTTTTGAGATATTTCCGTGTAAACTTCGCAAAAGTTTTTGCCATTTTTGAAAATTTATATAAATAAAGGAAGCTCTCAAGATTAAAATATTTAAATCAAGAAGGACTATGACTACGCTATATAAGAAAAAATAATTATAAGTTAGTTTCTTTTCTTTTATACATTTTTATCTCGTTTTTATTTATTTTCGAGGATTTTTTAAACAACTTTCTTCACTATTTTGGTAATGAGTTGTCAGGACAAAATACAAAGGCCTGTCCTTATCTTATTGTTGATTTTTGTTTAATAAATTGTTTAATTAAAAAGATTTTTCCATCACTTGTTTTTGCCCATCAAGCTGACTTAAAAAGGCTGCAACCAAAAATTTTATTTGTGGTTTTATATTCACGAAAGGATAGGAATAACTGGTCAAAAAAATCATGAAATTGTCGGTCACGAGCTTGAGCCGAAACGTCGGCAAAATTAAAAATATAAAAAAAAGATGTACTCCTGATTATTCCATCTATTAATTAGTTTCTACAGTCGTCTTTACATCCTCAATAGCAAATCAAAAATGTCAAGCGGCAAAATGAATGAAAATTGGACGGTTTCAAATAGATTGACCCATAATCATTTTTCATTCCATCACCAGTTTTTTTATGTTTACATTTCTTTATTATACCTTTTAATAGTTAACTTACTTTATTGAATTTCAAACATACATATACCTAATATATTATTTAAAAAAATACTCAATATTAATTTCGTTTAACGTGTTTGAATAAAAAAAAACTCCTTATATCTTTTAAAAGAGTAAGATCAAAATAAATAAGACGAATGTAAAACTGAGACCGGTAGCAGTAACATGAAATGTTAGTAAGTTGCAATGCTGCTTTATTAGATGCCTACCTCTCTGTCTTTACTTCCTGACTCAACGATATAATTTATGACGTATTCTTTATTTTCCTCTATATGTCTTTTTTATTTTGTATTCTGTACCAAGCATGTAAAGCTTCATTCTACAGAACAGTTCACTCAAGGATTCTCTCTCACCAAGAGATTGGATGTCGTAACTTTAAAATAGAATGGAAAAAAAATGTATGTTTAAATGCATATAAACCAGAATTTTGTTTTTCTTATTCGATACTAAACTAACCGAACAATACCATAAGTACACTAACTCATATTCTCTGGTTGAAATGATTTTTTATAGTTCTTAAGTAATTAATTTTGCCAAGGTTATTTTCTTAAGGTGTTAGTTATTATAAGACTTTAAATACACTAAATTTATTTAAATAAATTTATCCATTTATTTTTGCTTTCACTTACCTATATATGGAATATTTAGTAAGGGAAAGTATTGCAATCGTGGAAATTTTCGAATTCCAGTTTTAAATGGAAATACACGTTTTAGGATCCCCAGAGTCCAAATGACCAAGTCCCGCAAAAAGGTCTGTGTGTTTGTGGCAATTCTACCTTAAAAAACAAAAAGTCAAATTTAAGACAACTATACGCCCGAGATGTTACAGCAACTTTTTCATCAAAATCAGCTTACTATAAGGAGCCACTTTATACCATGCATTTTGCACTTATTTAAGATTTTCTCAAAAACGGCTCTAACGATTTTGATTAAACTCTCTATATCGATGTTTAATTGGACGAGCTTTAATATCGTGTAGGTTTCATTCGGATTGAAATAGTCTGGCAGGTCTTGAATGGCGATATTTTAAAATTTGTTCCTCTAAAGTACCTTTAATTTTGTAGTTTTTAGGAAATTGACCATATCATCTGATTAAGATTGCTAAAAAACAGGTAAATATTTAAGTTGATCGAATTTGATATCCAACTAAAGGGCAAAACTGCAAAGATTGTTTAATGCATTTCTTTGTCTTTAAACTTAAGAAGAGTAATATACATGTGATGAAAAGCCGATAAAACAAAATGAATGTTGTAGATAATAATATAGTAGATTATTCAATAAAACACATGTTTCATTTAAAATCCAATGTAAATAATTCTGTTACAATTTATTTACGTTTGCTAAATTTGTTTAAAAATTCTTAAATTGATATAAATAACGGTGGTTTAATAAAGTCGTGTGTTGTGCGCACCAGATTTTTTATGTTTCTAGATGTTTATCCACACGTTTATACCTCTCTCCAACATTTCCTCTGCCGGTATAAAATTAAAAAATATATGTCAGAGTATTTCTTATCCGATTTATGCATCATATTCTTGGACCTTGTGTAAATCACTCTCTATATATGTATATTCACTACATGCTAGTAAGGTATGGATGGTCATCTTAAAATATGACGAATAACTTGCCTAACCTGAAACCTTTATTGATGATTCCTGTGTGTATTATGTTAATGTTAAAATGAGTTTTTTATTTTACTATTTCATAATAGATTTGGTTTTGATCATAGATGTGCTGTTTTACGATAAAATGAATAGCTTGATAAAAATAATCAATGACATTATTGTTAGTAAATCTAGTTTAAAAATATGTTTGAAAAAATCTGCTGCGCTAAACATCTGATTTTCATTAATCTTCGTTGTTAGAATCAATTCAATAATCATTTTTATCGTATTTTCATCAACTTCATTAACTTTTACAATTTTGTTTATCAAATATGTTCTAAAATCTTTACTTTTTATAGTGAGAGGAAGTATTGTGATCGTAAAAATTTTCGAATTCCAGTTTTCAACGGAAATACACGTTTTTTTTATAACGGTATATTATACATCTATATTATTGTCCGTATGTTCAAAAATTGCATTAAAAACATGCTTGCTCTTTTTTCATTTAGTTGGATATTAATATTGGGTATTAGTATATGGATATTAGATAATATAATTTGTTCAATTTATACCTATACACTGCCGGACAAAATTAAAGGATCACTTGAAATTACTGAACTGTATAGGGTATTTTTGAAAATATTCTTTTTTATTTGGAAGTCACACTTTATTATAAGGATAATAAAAAATTCTTTTCTAGAAATTTTCAATAGGAAAACAAATCAAAACATAAAAATGTCCTATAGTCTCAAAATGAAAAAGTAAATCTTTGAAATGAAATGAAATAACAAAAATGAATAAAAAGAAAGAATTCGAGGAAAACGATCAACAATTGGTATTCCCACCTCTAGCTCTGATAATTGCTTCCATTCTCCTGCCCATTCCAGCGACCAAGGCTCTTGCATGTTGTTCTGGGATGTTGTTCCACTCTTCCACTAACATTTCCCTTAAATCTGCCAAATTTTGTGGGTCTCTGGAGCGGACACGTCTTCCAATCATGTCCCATACATGCTCTATTGGGTTCATATCTGGACTTCTGGGTGGCCAAATCATAACGTCAATTTCTTCTTGTCTGAGGAAATTTTGCACGGATCGAGCAACGTGAGGTCGGGCATTATCGTGCATAAAAATAAAGTTACCTGCAATATTTCTGGCGAAAGGTATTACATGTGGCTCAAGTACCCCCCTAATGTACCTGTCAGCAGTTATAGAGCCCCGGTTCACAAGAACCAACTCTGTACGGGAGTTTAAATTTATGCTCCCCCGAACCATCACTGACCCACCACCAAACGCAACCCTTGGAGAAAAAGTGCATGGAGCATACCTCTCTTCCCGCCTTCTCCATACCTTTTCCCGTCCATCTGTGGAGATCGGAGACAGAATCTTGACTCATCGCTGAATAATACGAGGCTCCAATCGTCCTGAGTCCAGTTTAGGTGTTCTCGAGCAAACCTCAAGCGCTCAACCCGGTGTTCCCTGAAGAGAAGAGGTCCAGTAGCTGAAGGATGGGAGGTCAACCCATAATCGTTGAGTCGTCTTCTCACGGTTCGCTCTGAAATTTGCACATTCCTGAACCTCTGGAGGAGACCACACAGACTGTTACCAGTTGATCGGCGATCCCGAAGAGCATGCAGTTGCAAAATTCTCTCGACACGGTGGGAAGTTGACCTCGGACGGCCTTGTCCGACTCTTCTTGTATGCCCTCTAGTTTGACGGTGCCTATTAAGCACCCTGGACACTACGGATTGTCACCGCTGGAGCCGTTGCGCAATATGCCTTTGAGAAACCCTTCTTCACTCAAAGCAACAGCACGAATCCCATTGCATTTTACATTGATATATCAGTTTAATCAAAACCGTTCTTGAAAAAAATCGTAAAAAAAGTGCAAAATACTTATTAAGTGGCTCCCCTGGCTCGCCGGTTTTGAAAAAAAAAGTTGCTGTAGCATATAGTTGCCTTAAACATGAAACTTTTCGTTTTCATGCTAAACATACAACACACGGACTTTTCGCGCGACTTGGTTATTTGTACTCAGGAGACCCTAAAAAGCGTATTTTAGTAGAAAAATTCTAAATTTTTCACGGGTATAAGAAGAGGAAAATTATTTTATTTTGGAAAACTAAAGAGTTTTAAAATGAAACGGAACAATGATTGATGTAAATTTAATAAAATATTGCCAAGTGGTAAGTAATTGTGAAAGGATCTCAGCATTTTATATTTAGGGCATTGTTGTTTTTCTTTTTCTTCATTCATTCATTTTAATGAGATGAGAATGAAGAATATTAGGAAGAATTTTTTTTTTTTTTTTAAGACAGCAATGAAGGGTTTTAGGCCGAGCTGGAATCCAATTTAACAACGATAACAATGAACATTTTTCTACCAATGGATACCTTATTTGAGGGAAATGTTTTCTTATGATCAATCAAGTACACCAGTGCTATTTGAAGATATTGGAATTGGGTTGTTGGGTTTTATTTGATTTTTTTTGCGTTAAACGATTATTTGCCTTATATAATATTTTAACCTATCTTAAACTAAAACATTAATTACAGATTTAATGAATTAAAAATGATAAATATGTAGTTTAGACAATTAAGTTAAAAAAGTTTCAATATTGTGTTAATTAAATCGAAATTGTTTAGTTTAATTCAAGCAGTTCTATACACAATTCAACCCCACGAAAATTAAAATGAGCAAATTTTCAGTTTTTTTGAAATTTTAAATTTTAATACTAATGAATTATAGTTGATGAGTTGGATGGCTAATCGGGTTAGAAATGTGTAAGTACACCATAATCCGGTCCCTAGTTATAATCTTCACGGGTTCCTGAAAGTGCCAGAAGTGGGTCATCATCACAGCAGTAGGTGCTTTAAAGTGCTTAATTACCTGGTTAATTAAGTTCGTGAGGGTGAGGAGGGTTTTTAGAGAATTATTAAGTATGTTGCGGATTTTAGCTAAGGTAGTTTTATGTTGGGAATGTATGCCATGGGATTAACAAAAATAGAAATTGGATTAAGAATAAACGTTTAATTAGTTATATTGTTTACTTTCACTTTTAATTATAATAATTAGATAAAAAAGGGAAGGTGTTACGATCTTGAAAATTTTTAAGTTCGAGTTATCGACGGAAATACGGACTTTGGGTTCCCCTGAAACCAAATGGTATAGATCCACAAAATGGTCTCCGTTTTTGCGTATGTATGTAGTAAGCTTAGCTCGAAAACGATAAGTCTAACGATTTTATACTTAAGCCAAGTATTGCCTGGGCTTTCACAGCAACATTTTCATCAACATTGACCTACCAGAATTGGGACATTGTTATATGCATTTGGCGCCTTGGATTTTCTCCAAAACTTTTATAACGATGTTGATTGTAACGACTGTATTAACGATATTGATAAAACTTACTCTATTGGTGCGGTATTTTTTTTTTTATTTATTAAATCTATAATATGGTATATTTTATTGTGAAGGTTTTTTTAAAAGATTTTTCTTACCATTTCAAAACTAACTTATTCTATAAGTACCATTAATTAAGCTTGTAAATATCACTCAAGAGTAATTGTTGCAATACCAAAACATGTACAAACTTGTAAAAACATGAAAAAAAGTCTACTTTCATGTAGGTTTTCTTCTAATTGAAATAGATTGCTTAAATGGCAAATTAAAAAAAAAAAAAATGCCTCTAAAGTATATTTAATCTAAAATAAGGGTTCTTGGTCAAACCCAGGTTTCTTGATTCTCAGCCAGCCTCAATGAGTTTATTCCCAGCAAATCTGTATTCTCACCTTCCTCAAGGTGTTTCCCTCTTTCCCTGTGGGCTGCAAGAGTACAGTTTCTTGGTAGTGCTGTTCTGGTTCATCCTCACCGCTTGAACCGGCTATCTTACTAGTGTGGTTTTTAATAAAATTAAAAACATTATTATGTTTGTATTATATACCTTTGAAAAGCTAAATATTTTAGAAAAAAATAACAACTTACATACGAAGTAAAGAGAATACACTGGAAGGAATTAGTCCGGGTGGCGGTCATTAAATGAAACAACTGAATAGTTTCAACTATTTTATTGTTTGCCAACGTTTCGACCCCCATTGTGGGTCATCATCAGGGCTAAAAAGATACAAAAACGATACATTTAAAATAAGATTAAAAATACTTTTTTTAAAAAATAACTATTGCGCTAGAGAATATCAATATTATAACATACAAGGAACTAGATGTGTAAAGAAATCAATTAATTAAATTACAATGATAAAGGTATACTAATGAGAGCTATACAGACCAGATAATGACTAAAGGTAATGTACAAATATATAAGAAAAAAGTTATATGAAATAAAAAACATTAAAAAATGGAGTACAGTGGAGATACGTGCCGTCTGGTAGGCGAGTGGAAACTAGGTACAATTTGGTAATATGGAATATAGGCAGGTAGATAGGAAAGTACGTACAAAAGGTTGGGTAAAATGGAAAATACGTACCATATTTCTAGACGGGATCTGACAACAATGAGTAAAATTGTAATATTAACATAAAAGGAAGTGTTCAGATTAAACCTACAATAGTAATAACATCATAACGGTATTAGAAGATGTTTTAACAAGATTGTTGAAGTAAAAACAATATAATACAATAGTTTTTTTTTTTTTAATAATAACTTTTATTTATTTAGAAATAATACAATCTGCCACAATCTTGGGCAATAAGTATTAGTGATATTAGAGTTCATTCATTCCTTATGTACACAAAATAAAGAAATAAAAATAAATGAATACAAAATAAATAAAATATAAAGAAGAATAAATAACCGTAAATAAAGATAAAAAGAAAATAAAAGAAATAAATAATAATAATCTTGGTCACATTCATACTTATATATACAATATTTACATACTGCCCCTGGGAACTCCGAATTAAACCCCGACGCCTACAAGTGGGTGTTGGGGCCCAAGGCTAGGAGATCCCAGCGCCTCTCAGTCAGTCGCGTCACCGGTCTAATAAGCCA
Organism: Piezodorus guildinii; assembly: GCA_023052935.1. Lineage (NCBI taxonomy): Eukaryota > Metazoa > Arthropoda > Insecta > Hemiptera > Pentatomidae > Piezodorus > Piezodorus guildinii. The sequence goes on from CM041297.1 coordinate 62,264,245, forward strand.
GTGGAGACTGAGAGAGGGCGCTAGAGCCACAGACTCTCAGGCGTGAGTGGAGAAGCTGGCCATTGCCAACACTCAGCATTGCTTAGTTATAAGAGATCTCTAGGCCACTGCCGTTTCAACCTACGAGGAGGGTTATAGGGATGGCTGGAGCTAGATAGGGATTGGGATAAAGGATTAGGGATGTGAGTTAGCCTCTGGTGGAAGTTTAGGAATTTAGATGGGATTAAATCGAGGACAAATGGGATATTCAGATCATTGTGTAAGGTCTTGTTTGTAACATAATAGGGAGCATTGACTATTGTTCTAAGGACTTTGGACTGAAAGGATTGGATACGCCTGATGTTCGAAAATTTAGTTGTCCCCCACAGTTCGAGTCCGTAGGTCCATATCGGTTTTAGAATCGTCTTGTAAATTAATAGTTTATTAGCAACAGAAAGTTTTGATGTTCTGTTTAGTAGTCTATATAGTTGGCCGTATCGTCTGTTGAGTTCTTGTCGTTTAAGTCGAGTGTGTGGGTTCCACGTTAGTCTTTTGTCTAGTAAGAATCCCAGATACCGGACTGTGTCAGAGCAGGGAAGGGGTATGGAGTTAAAATTGACTTGTGGACAGGATCTGCGGCGAAGGGTAAAGGTGATGTGCTTACATTTGGATTCATTAATTTTGATACGCCAATTAGCGCACCAAAATTCAATCAAGGATAGATGTCTTTGTAGATAGGAAGATGCAATTTCGGGATCTGATTGGGTTGATAAAATGGCAGTATCGTCGGCAAAGGTTGCTAAGAAGGTATCAGGATCCGTAGGTATGTCAGCTGTAAATAGGAGATAGAGGACAGGACCTAGGACACTGCCTTGAGGTACACCAGCCTCGATCAGGTAACTATTGGAAAATTCTGAACCAGAGCGGACTCTGAAGGAACGGTTTGAAAGGTAGGATTGTAGGATTAGATATAAGGATTGGGGTAAATGGGTTTTTAGTTTGAAAAGCAAGCCATCGTGCCAGACCCGGTCGAATGCCTGAGCAACGTCCAGAAAGGCACCAGTGCAATATTGCTTGTTTTCAAGTGCAAAGGATATATGGTCAACCACTCGTAGGCCTTGTTGTACAGTGGAGTGCTGTGAGCGGAATCCGAACTGGTGGAAAGGAATTTCAATTAACTGTAGGATACGCTTGAGAAGGATTTTTTCAAAGATTTTTGAAAGGATCGGAAGGAGACTAATAGGCCTATAGGATGAGGTGTTGTTGGGAGGTTTACCAGGTTTGGGAAAAAGGAGAATGATGGAGTGTTTCCACACCAAAGGAAAGTGGGTTGTACGGAGGATACTATTATAGAGGTAGGTAAGGAATATAATTGCTTTTTGGGGCAGTTGACGAAGGATCTTAGAATTGAGGAGGTCATAGCCAGGAGCTTTTCGAGGTTTTAGTTTCTTTATAAGGAATTTGACCTCAGAGGGGTTAATAGCTTTAGGGGGTGGAGAGAGAGGAATTGGAGAGGAGAGGAATTCCTTTACGTTAGCTGTATGGGCAGGATTGAGCTCGGGGTGTGGGATAAAAACTTTAGAAAGGTATTTGGCAAATTCTTCCGCTCTAGTCTCATCCGACGAAGCCCAGGATCCATCTTCACGTCGGATGGGATGGGAGATGAATTGGTATTTAAGAACTTTTTTGGTTACTTTCCAGAGGGAATTGTCGCAGATAGATAGTGAAGAAAGATAGGAATTGTAGGATTGGGATCGGAAGGTATCTAATTTCTTTTTAGCTAATTTGGTGTAATAATTGTAGGATTTACGATCGTCTGGGTGCCTGGTTCTTTGCCAGAGGGTTCTAGAGCGTCGTTTGGTATGGATTAGATCTAGGAGGTTTTGGGGTATAGGATTCTTCTGGTAGTATTTTGGGGAAGGAGAAGGTGAAGATGCATTCCAGGCTGCTTGTTGGATAAGGGTAGTAAAGGAATCAACTGCATCGTCAAGATCTTGTGGAGATTTGAGGGATACTCTGAGGTCTATTCCATCCGTTATTATTTCGCGGAAGAGGTTCCAATTAACTGGGCCTCTTAGGAATGATGGTGGAGGGAGTTTCGGAATAGGAGATAATGAGAGAGTCAGGGTAAGAGGGCTATGATCGGAGGAAAGGTCATCGAGCCGGGAAACGGAATGATTTAAAGGTCCTAGCCCTTTGTGGATAAAATAATCAAGGAGGTCGGGGTTACGGTGAAGATCAGTAGGCCAATAGGTAGGGGAATCGGGGGAGAGGATATTACAGTGAGTGGAATAGAGTGCAGACAGCAATGTTCGCCCGCGAGAATTTGTAGTTCTGGCTCCCCATTGCTGGTGTTTGGCATTTAAGTCCGCACCTATGAGGAAATGATGCCCTAAGGAATTAAGGAATAAATTAAATTGGATTTCGGAAATAGGTATTTTTGGAGGAGAGTATGCTGCAACTACTGTTATAGGAAAATGACGGGTTTGTATAATTACAGCAGTGGTTTGGAGGAAGTTATGGACTGGTAAGGGTAATAAATTATGGGAGAGGGAGCGATGGATGATGACAGCAGTGCCGGCATGAGCTGTTCCATCGGGATGGTCAGTTCGGTATATTTGGTAGTCTGGGATGTTGAATGATCGTTTGTTAGTTAGTCGTGTTTCAGTGATAAGAGCTACGTCAATACGTTTGTCGTGTAGTAATAAAGTTAGTTCATTAATATGATTTCGAACACCATTCGCATTCCAGAGGAGAATGGAAATGGAGTTGGATGGAATCATTTAGGGCTTTTTCAAGGCAGGAATTAAATTTGATACTAGGTTTGTTAGGACTGATATCAGAGGCATAACTATTGATTTTATTTCTGAGATGAATGATGTCATTAAACTGGTGAGGTCTGTGACATTTGATGGAGGAGGGATAGGAGAAATTTGATGCTGGGGAAGTTTTTGAGAATTAAAATTTTGAGGTGGTTGAGATTCAGGTTCGGGATGCTTGAGGGTATGTTGAACCGGCGTGGCCTCACACTGAGTAGACTGTTCACCACCACCAAGTTGTTGGGCGAACGAAACTGTCGGGTCGACGAATTTTGATGGGTTTCTCCTCGGTCTAGTCTCCTCTTGGCGCTGGGGCTTCAGAAATCTTGACTTGAGATTTTTGTAAATCTCGCAGCCTTTGTAATTCGCCGGATGTCCCTTGTGGCACAGAGCGCAAACTGCTGGGATTATCCGAGATTTATTGCACTGCTCAGACTTGTGCTGTTCACCACATTTAACACAGCGCGGTATGTGGTGGCAATACGTTTTCGTGTGGCCGTATGCTTGACAATTGTGGCATTGTATAATGTCTCTTTTTACATAGGGCTTTTCAATCTTTACTCTCGTGTAATAGAGTTTTTCCAATTCATAAATTTTTTCTACTCCTGGAGACGGTTCTAAGTCCACAAAAAATAGAGGTAAAGGAATTTTACTCCTGTCACCTGATTCTTCTATAATATCTTTCATGACATTAGTTATCTGACGCACTTTGAACCCAAGAGACGTCAGTTCTTGCTTTATTTCCTCAGCTGGTGTAGAGGGGTGTAAATTTCTTATTACCACCCTTAATGCCCTCTCCTCTCTTAGCTGATACGTGTGAAAATCAGCTTTTGTTTCAGTAAGATATTTTACTATTTTGCGGTACACATCAGCTGAATCGGGTGATATTTTTGTGTCATTGATACGCGTAAGACATGTGTAGCTTTTGTTATCAATGATTTTATTTAATTGGGTGCATAGTAGTTGAAAATTTCTTATATTTTTAACAAATATGGGAGGAGGGCGGGGATCTCTCGGTGTAGATTCTGATTCCATGACCTCTTTCTCGATATGGAGTACTTGGTAGGGGTTAGGAGTAAAAAAGGGAGATTCCTCAGTCATCCCTTGCGATGAAGTCCCGGGTTGTGGTTCCTGTTCGTTAGAAGCAGCTGATGAGGGGGGCGTAGGGCGTTTGTTATTACGTCTTTGCCAGCTGACCTGGAGCGTTTAATGCTTGCCTTTCCCGCCATGACTTGGTGATAGTATCTCATTGATACATAAAAATAAAAAAATAAATAAAAAATAAAACAAAAAAAAAAAAAAAAAAAAAAAAAAAAAAATACGTCCGCGCGACCTTGACCTTGTTGTCCGGAGCGCGACGTGGCCCCTCCAGGGGTCAGTGGAAGACTGGCAAGCTGAGGAAGCTGAGTGGGGATCGCAATATGGCGAAAAAGATAAGGCTTCTCAGCTCAACTTCATACGACAACTAAGTAATTGTAAATATTACTACTTACAGTCAGTAGGATTAATCCATTGTTGACAACGAATGTTGTTGCACAATCACTAATTGTTTATATGTAATAAAAACAATTATTACACACTAAAAACTGTTCATAAAGAAGAGACGATATAAAGACGTATGTTAATGAACTAGCGCAAGCGCAGAACTCATAATACAATAGTAAGAATAATAATGTATAAACTATATGTAGTAAAACTGACTACCTCCCAACCAACGTTTTAATAATTATTGTACATATATTAAGACATTAAAATTTAACCAAGTGAAAATATTATGAGAAAAATAATAATAAGTAACAATCATTGACAGATCATATAGTTGATACAAAAAGGCAAAATAATTACAAATAGGAATAAATTGAATTGTAAAACCATTAAGAATTTTTTAAGTGCAGAAACAAATGAAATAGATACTTACATAAAACAAATGTATACATAAATAAGTAAAAAATAAACCAATAAATGAACAAAATGTATACAGTGGGATGGACATGGGAAGCTGTATTACTTAAGAGAATTTAATATATGGCTGTAGGTGGAGGAGATGCAACATGATTTCCAACCACCTCCAACACCCCTAACCTCTTTCGTCACTTTCCCCTCTCTTCTTCAAAGATCTTTCCTTAACCCGCTCATTCCTCAAATCAAACGACCACATTATAGTAACCGAAGCCGACAAAGGCAACGTAACAGTTATTATGGACATAACTGAGTACGATGACAAAATAAATTCACTTCTCAACATATACACCCTCTACCCGTGACCCCACCCGTCCTCTGATGATAAAATTTAACCAACATATCAAAAACCTCTTCGATAATAAATTCATTAATCTATCTACATACAGAAACCTAATCTCTTATAATTCCTTACCCCCACGTCTGTATGGCCTTCCGAAAATTCACAAACCCGGCAATCCACTCCGTCCCATTATTTCAAACTTCAATGCACCTTCCTCCAAACTCAGTAAATTTCTTCTACCGTCACTAAAAATACTCAGCCGTACAAACTCCTACGACATTACAAACTCTCTTTACCTCCGACAACAATTATTATCACTTCAAATCCCCCCTAACTACATTTTAACATCTTTTGACGCCGAAAGCTTATTCACTAATATTTCCCATTTACAAAGTTCCCCATTTAGTTAAAAAACACTGGACCATTATCGAACCTCACACCACGCTAAATCTTTCTACTTACTTACAATCACTGGAACTTTGCTGCAAAACAGGATACCTCACTTCTAAGGGAAAACTTTACAATCAGGTCTCTGGACTAGCAATGGGAAACTGCCTAGCTCCGGATCTCTCTAATATTGTTCTCAATGACCTCCTGGATTCCGAAACCAAAATTTATAAAAACGATATCTTTTTCATTAAGAAATATGTTGACGACCTCCTCCTAATAATAAACCCTGAAAAAATCCCAGATATCCTTAAATCCTTTAATTCCTACAATCCACGCCTCCGTTTTACAGTAGAAAAAAAAAAAAAAAAAACTCAAAAATTCTCTTTCTAGACGTACTGATAATAAGAAATACGGACGGTTCTATTTCCACTGATTGGTACACAAAATCCACCTATTCCGGTAGACTCCTCAATTTCTTCTCCCAGCACCCATACCATCAAAAAATTAATGTTGCAGAAAATCTCGTCCACCGTTGCCTCTCCTTGTCTGATCCACAGTACCATCCTACCAATATCCAACGCATTAAAAAGATCCTTACCTTAAACAGCTTTCCACCTAATATCACTAAAAAACTCATAAACTCATACAATAACGTAAAAACCACCATTACTCCCCCTACAATACAAGACCAAAATTCACCCACAATATTTCAATATAGATCCCTACCGTATATACCACACCTGTCTGAAAATATTAAAAAATCCTTTAAATCTTCCTTACCTCCCTAAAGCTAGGATTGAAGACCCAGAACAAACTTTCCCACCTTTTCACTAATACTAAAGACCCGATAAATCCTCTATACCGCCCAAATATTGTTTATAAAATACCTTGTTTAGATTGCGATGTATCCTATGTGGGTGAAACCAAAAACTACTTAAAAATCCGCATATCTCAACATAAATCCTCCGTATCCTTTCGAAACCTTCTAGCCTCAAAACTCTCCGAACACTCCGTAACTTTTAATCATTCATTTAACATTCAAGATTGTTCCATTTTAGATTCTGTTCCCAACCATAAAAAAAGACTCATCGCTGAATCCGTCCCCATCCATCTCCAATCTAATCCTGTCAATCATAAAACTGATAAACAATCCATCTCCTCCACCTACAGCCATATATTAAATTCTCTTAAGTAATACAGCTTCCCATGTCCATCCCACTGTATACATTTTGTTCATTTATTGGTTTATTTTTTACTTATTTATGTATACATTTGTTTTATGTAAGTATTTATTTCATTTGTTTCTGCACTTAAAAAATTCTTAATGGTTTTACAATTCAATTTATTCCTATTTGTAATTATTTTACCTTTTTGTATCAACTATATGATCTGTCAATGATTTTTACTTATTATTATTTATTTTTAATGTCTTAATATATGTACAATAATTATTAAAACGTTGGTTGGGAGGTAGTCAGTTTTACTACATATAGTTTATACATTATTATTCTTACTATTGTATTATATTGTTTTTACTTCAACAATCTTGTTAAAACATCTTCTAATACCGTTATGATGTTATTACTATTGTAGGTTTAATCTGAATACTTTATTTTATGTGAATATTACAATTTTACTCGATGTTGTCAGATCCCGTCTAGAAATGTGGTACGTATTTTCCATTTTACCCAACCTTTTGTACGTACTTTCCTATCTACCTGCCTATATTCCATATTACCAAATTGTACCTAGTTTCCACTCGCCTACCAGACGGCACGTATCTCCACTATACTCCATTTTTAATGTTTTTTATTTCATATAACTTTTTTCTTATATATTTGTACATTACCTTTAGTCATTATCTGGTCTGTATAGCTCTCATTAGTATACCTTTATCATTATAATTTAATTAATTGATTTCTTTACACATCTAGTTCCTTGTATGTTATAATATTGATATTCTCTAGCGCAATAGTTATTTTTTTTAAATAGTATTTTTAATCTTATACTAGCAATTATGTAACTCACAATGTTGAATTTAGCCGCATACTTTTGTTTTTATTATTACAAGTCAAGGCTTCAATAATATTTTACGTTAAGGTATTTAAGAATAATATCCTGATAACTACTGAACATCGTCTACGGATCCCCAGTGGTTCGCGGACCACTTATTGGGAACCACTGATGTATGTGAAAGTCTTGTGTTGGATGTACAAGATTTATTAGTTTAAGATTCACTAATTAATACTGAAATGTTTTTTTCGTATTATTTTGTCAATCTTCTCCCAAACATAACGACGAATTCGTCTAAATGATGAAAATAAGTGAACTGTTGAAGGTCGATGGCCCTCAGCTCATCTGTCAGAGATATTGACAACAAAAGGGAAACTCTATCGAGAAGTAATCTCCTCCCGAGTTCACTCCTTCCTGACCCTCTTCAAAAGATTCTTCTGAGAAGGATAATCCAAAAGAGGATCTTCCTGTCACCTCTCAATTATTCGATTTCGAAGGGAATGTCCTCACAAACCCACAAGGTCTAAATCTTTAGTTGTCAAAAGGTTTTCTAAGGACCGTTCGTTTCTGTAATATAATTTAAAGTTTCGCTTTTTGATAGAAGATAAAACACTGTTCTACGAAAACTGTTATTTACAGCATATTCCTGTATCTCAAAATTATAAAGTTTTTTTTCTTTCAATTACCTATATATGAAATATATACACGTAGTAAGGAAAAGTATTGCGATCGTGAAAACTTCCGAATTCCAGTTTTCAACGGCAAAGCTATTTTTAGGGTCTCCTGAGTCCAAATGACCAAGTCTTGAAAAAAGGTCTGTGAGTGGTAAGTCTGGCGCAAAAACAAAAAGTCTTTCGTAACTAAAATTTCATATTTAAAGAACTATACGCCCGACCAGAATAGTCGAAATTTTCGAATTCCAGTTTTCAACGGAAATACACGTTTTAGGGCCTCCTGATCCAAATGGCCAAGTCCCACAAAAAGGTCCGTGTGTGTGTGTGTGTGTGTGTGTGTGTGTAGAAAGTCTAGCACGGAGATAAAAATTCGCAAAATACTGAAATATCATATTTAAGACACCCAAGAATTTACAGCAACTTTTTCATCAAAATCAGCTAACAAGGAGAACCACTTTATACCATGCATTTTGCACCTTTATACGTTTTTCTCAATAATGGCTCTAACAATTTTGATTAAACTCACTATATTTATTTAAAATTTAATGGAATTAAATATCATGTATGTTTCATTCTGGTTGAAATAGTCTGACAGTGCTTAAATGGCGATATTTTAAATATTCTTTCTCTAATTTACCTTTAATTTTTATACATTAAAAAAGATTAACCATATCATTTTAATGACATTGATGAAGGACGGCTGAATATACAAGTTGGACGACCAACTATAGTCAAAAAGAGCAAACTATTTTTTTTTTCTATCACAAGGACAGTAATATTGACGTATAATATACCGTTTTTAGAAAAAATATTATCTGATACAAAAGTTGTAAAAGGTAATATAAAGTGACAAATAGGGAATAAACTTATTACTGATTAACAATTAAATATTGTTATATTATTTAATCTAAATCATATGTTTCTAACGAAAATAATTACACGTTTCATTAAAGCCAATTTAAAATATTTTTCAAATTCAAGCATATTTAATAGTTTTTAAATTGGTTTTAACAGTCGAGGTAAGTGAAAGTCGTCTGTTGCCCCCAAAGTTTTTTTTTTAATTTACATTTACAAATGATTCGTTTATCTGTCTTTAAATTAATAAGATCGGGTTAGCCCGGTTGGCAAGGCAATGGGACCCAATTTCCAATAATTTACTGATTTATTAGTATTTATAATAAATAAATATTTACTATGTGTATTTTCTCCGGGGGCGGGAGCCCCTTCTTAGGAATACATATAACAGGTAGTTGATTACTGGTGCTCGTTTCTATTTCTCTTTTTGTTTTAAATAGTTTTGTATATAAATTATAAAAGATATATAAAAATACTCTCCTTCCTATAAAAACTGGACTTGTCTGTATTGTAGATACTCACTGACTCCGTGACCCTACAAATCTTTTGGTCCATCATCTCTCAATAAGCCCTAGGCCAGTCAATCTTATTGCGCTGTCGATCGCCAGTCTCGGGTATTGAGCTAGTACGGAGTTTGGTCTATTGATAGATTTTTAACTTAAATTTAACATTATGGAGTAGAGCTTTGAGGCACTACTAAACCATCAAATTCTTCCCGTATCCAATACCTACAATCCAAAATCCTTCCTAAATCCTCAATGCTCCTTACTTGCAGATTTGGCCCGAACCAGATGTCATTCCTTTCATGACAAACTCCACTCCCACTCTAATCCTTTAGTTTCAATCCTTTATTCCACTTCAACTCCTGATAGTCCTCCGAGGCGCCTGAAAAGAAGATGGCCTCGAGACATTCTAGCTTAGAATATTTTTAGAGTGCTTCCATTGGAAGCTTTTTTACTTGTCTTTTTCATACAATTTTTTTTTTTTTTAGCCTATTTACTAGATGTGTTGTACAATACAGTTGTGAATATCAATAAATAATTAAAAAAGAAAAAAAAAGAATAACTTTAGAATTTGTTCTTGTATCTTAACAATTTTACCCTCTTTATCTAACATTACTATTCTCTATTCCACTCCTTGCAAGTAATCTTCTCTTCGAACTTAAGTTATCATTTTCATTCAGGTAGTTCCTTTCTTGTTTTTACATCATTTCTTGAAATGATTTTTCTTCTTTATATCGACCTATGATTTCTGGAAGATATTAATGTCAATATTCATATTATTTTTTATTTTAATAAATTTCTTCTGATGTATGTACCTCTCTATCATTCTATTTAGTTTTTAGAAATAATTATTTAGAAGAAATAATTATCTCTTGCAAAGCTTACTGTGAATTCCTAAATCACAGATAGCGGCGTGGTATATTTAAACTAGTTATCGATGATTATAATCTCTCTTTTCTATTTTACAATTTTTTTTTTTTAAAATATTGAAAATGTTCGATTGTTTAACACTTCAAATAGTACATTAATGACACTTTTATAGTTCAATAAACTTTTCTTTTTTTGTGTGTTAACATTAGCGAATTCGAGATTTTTCAAACGTACAATATAGTTCCTTCTTTATTATTTTTTTTGCATAAATACAGCAGATAAATGAACTCCGTACATTGTTACATAAATGACATTAATGACATAAGAAAAGAGGAAAAATAAAAAAGCATTACAAGAAATTGATATACAATTCAATAGTCATAGGCCCAGCATATGTAGCACTCAGCCTTATTTCAGAATTCTCTTTGACGCCTTACTTTTTTTGAACATGGCTTATGGGATGTATATTGTATGCTGAACGATTTTTTGCTAGAATACTATATTTTCTATGGTTGATATTAGATGTAAAACTTTATTTTCTACATATTCATTGGCCTAAAAGAGACCAAGCTTAATTTATTTTTATTATTTTAGCGTATAATGCTGATCTCTTTTAGGCAAATGAATATTTACAACAACATAAGTTTACGGTTTGTAAAAATAGAAAATCAACTATATGTTACTTTACTAGTAAGTAGTAATATTGTGGTATGTATATTATAAAACAGTTCTATTTCCTGAATTAAAAAAATCGTCGAGAGTCGAAAACTAACTTGCCTTAGGACGTATAGTTAATGATGAATACATCTCGAATGTCCTATGCTATATTTATTAGTTGACCAAAGCGAATAAATCAATGTTATATTAGTTGGTAATAAATGTAGCTATAATGTTCTAGTGAAACGTTGTTTTAATGCGGCTGTACATTCCCGGTCCCAATGAATGTTTGTTTTACCTCTTGCCATAAGCTAGAGTAGTGAGAGATGTGTGGGTTGAATGGAGAAACAATTGAAAACAAATTATGCTAATTTATGGTAGTCAGTGTATTGATTAAACCATAACAGAAAGTGGGAATAAAGTAAACGTATCCAAGTGTTAAAGTTAGCTCAGGAGAGAGGTCACGTTATAAATGTCAGTTCAATTCTGAGGAAAAAAGATCAATTAAATTTATTTTTGCTGGAAGGAAAAAGTCCGGGTGGTGGTCAGTAAATGAAACAACTAAATAGTTTTTATTTGTTGCTTGCCAACATTTCGTCCCCCATTTTGGGTCATCATCGGAGCTAAAAAGAAACAAAAGAAATACAATTAAAATTATATTAATTACTATATTATATAAACTATTGAGCTAGAGAATGTCGGTATTAAAATATAAAAAAAGAAAAATATATGGGTAAAGAAATCCATTAATTAAATTACAATGGCTATAGTATTATAATGCTTTCATGATAATAATAATGCCCTTGGACTATACAGTACAAATTTCGGGTAAAGAAAATGTACAAAGATATCAATACATACATGAAATATGAAACATTAAAATATGGAGTAGAGTGGGGATACGTACCGTATTGTGGGCAAATGGAAACTAGGTAATATTTGGTATAATGGGGGTAGGTAGGATGAAAATATGTACAAGATGTAGGTAGAATGGAAAGTACGTACCGTATCTATAGACAGGATCTGACAATAATTACTAAAATTATATCTAATACTACCATACAAAGAATTAATGAAATTGACATATAATAATGGTACAAGAAAAACAATTATAATTATATTCGTAAAACATAATCCTTATAATAGTAAGAACAGTGATGGAAGATGTATATGGAGTAAAACTAACTGTACCTCTCAACCGAATTCTCCCTAATTATGTTAAAGGTATCAAAGATAACATGGTACAAATAAAATAAAATCAATAAATTATGGAACATAGTAAAATACACTAAGCTCATAGCACGAAAGCTTTGAACCGTTGTATTTGAAATTTTGGTTTTCATATTTGTATTTTATTTTTTTTTTTTCTCTAATCCTTCAAAATTTATTTAAAAAAATAATAACTACAATAATATGAGTATGTAAACAAGCAATAAAATGTATTTATATTACCCGAGGGTACTCGTATATCCTGTATCGGGGAGGTTTGGTGTATCTCAGTGTCATGAACTCAAAATAAAATTCATATATGTGATCTTTTTTTACAGTATTTTTTTTTATAGGAAAGTATGCCTATAACACTTTCAAAACTAAGAAAAAGTAAAAAATCAAATATTTATGAAATTATAAATGCGGAATTGGATCAAACCACTATTTAATCTTAATAATAATAATAGGCTTAGTGAACCCGAAGGTTCGATGCCGATACCACCAAATTCCGCCTACATATACTAGTCCAATGTTCACCGTTCCGCAATTCCGCGTTGTGCAACCTTCCAAACTCCCCAGTGGCCTAATCTCTCCTCGGACCAAATATTTTACGCAGTACCTTATATTCGAAAACATTAAGCCGTTGTTCATCCTTCAAAGTAAGCGGCCACGTTTCACATCCCTAAAGAACCGTCGGAAGAATAATAGTTTTATAAATTCTAACCTTTAAGTTTTTAGATAGAAGCCGCTTACTAAGTAACTTAGCAACTGAATAATAACACTCATTTCCCACCTTTAACCGGGACTTTATTTCTTCCTGGATTTCATATTTTCTTGTTATCATTGAACCTAAATACTTGAATTTCTTTACGTGTAGAAAAGTATGCCCTGATACATGAATATCACCAAGATCGCCACCGTTTCTGCTACTAATCATATATTTCGTCTTATCGGTATTTAATTCGAGTCCTATTTCTTTACCGGTTTTTATTAACACACTTGTATTTAGTTGTATGGTTTCCGTGTCTTCACCTAGCAGTACTAGATCATCGGAATACCCCAAAACCGGGCTCTTGTCACCCACATTTGAACCGTTCTTGGTACACATCACCTTTTCTATGACATATTCTAAAGCTATATTAAATAACACAGGTGAAAGGGAGTCACGCTGTTTCAAACCCGATCGCACCTCAAATCTCTCAGAGTAATTATGACCGATTCTAACTTTATGGAATGTTTCCGAGAAACACATCTCTACTAGGTTTACTAACTTTCTAGGTATTCCCTGTCGAATCATGTTATATAGCTTCTGACGGTCTTTTGAATCATAAGCCTTTTTAAAATCGATATAAAGTTGATGGACTACACCGTTGTATTCCAATTTTTTCTCCGTTGTATTCCAATATATTTGACATAAGGAAAATATTTGACCAATAGTCGAGCGATTCCGCCTAAAACCACATTGGTAATCTCCGATAATTTCCTCAGCATATTCCGTGATTCGATTAGTTAGTATTGACGAGAATATTTTATAGCATACTGGGAGAAGGGAGATCCGACGATAGTTGTTACAATCTGTCCTCGGTCATTTTAGTTCACAAAATACCACCAACAGTCATTGATTCCTCTGAGGTAAATTATACGGAGGTAATCTATTTAATATTAATTTTTATAAATTATATCAAAACTTTGATTTATTTTATACGAATATTTCTTTAAGTAACGCTATTATAAACTATTTTAATTACCAAGTTTTATAATTATTAATAAATGGAAGAAGAACAAATATTGTGTACAATCAAAATTGTTCATGTCCTAACAGTGTTTTAATGTAAATGAAAAATCTGATGCGGGTAACACACGACTTTCACTCACCTCGGCTGTTAAAATCAATTTAGGAACAATTAAATAAAATTAGATTCAAGAAAATTTTTATGTTAATTTCAATAAAGTTTTAACAAAGTTTTCTCTTCCTATATATTTCTTATATAAGTAAGCGAAAGTAAAATAAAGAAGATAAATGTGCAGTATATTTCTTGAGCTAAATTTTGTGCCTTTCCAGAAAAAGAACTTATACTACTTTTAATGTAATCTTATGTAATACTTGTTCTTTTTCGGGATTCAACAAATGATGGAATTTATTCATATATTTATTTTTATAATTATTATTTTTACTTGTTCAACTCTAACCCCTAGTGGGTAATAATAGTAATATTGTACATCATTGTAATGATTGGTACTGTTTCTAGGCCAACTGCTGTTCCAAGATGTGATGTGGACCACGCTAAGCCGCCAGGTAAATTAGTGTTTAATTGATATTGTCTTAATACTTCACTAGTATTAAATTATTTATTTACGGTTTAAAATGACTTTACGTAAGACGGATTTTATTATTTTTTTCAGAGAATGAGATTTTTCCTTATCATTTATAATAAATACTTAAAGAACAGGACAGTTCCCTTTTTTTTTTTTTTTTTATACCAGTACTTCGGGGAGACTTGGGATCTTTGATGAATGTGGTCTCCCGACATATTTCACAGGAGTGTCTATTACTGGCAACAGATAGCCATGGCGGACTCACAATGGTCGATCCGCGGTCACAATGCTGTTTCCTCCCACCTGGATTTTCTGTTGCTGGTGACCCATTTTCTTTATGTTTTTTCACTTTGTCCAGATTTAGGTTGAATGCCTTCTGTTTGCGGGATGCCGTCGATAGTGACAAGACAGGGAATTTCATTATTTAGGGATTTTCCTTAGAACAATAAGGAAGCTTTTATATTTCTTGAGATACATAATTGGTACTTTCTCAGTCGTTCAATTTTTTAATTCCTTTTGTATGTTCATATTCAACTTTTCTCATTCCGTGTATGCTATATTAAAAGTATCAATACGGAATAATAATAATAATGGTAGATTTATTGGCATTAGTATAGATCTATAGGAAGGAATTTAGAGTAGTTGGCTAAAGTAAGAAATAAATAGATAAATAAATAAAATATTGAAAAACAGCAAATAATTCAAAGAATGAAAAACAAAAATAAGTATATAAAAACCTCAAAAATGAAACAGAGACCTTAAAAAATACACCAAAATAAAACACAAAACTAAATATTCTTGAAAACGTTTTTCAACCAGGATTTGTCCCTCGCAACCAGGCACCAGTTTTCGCCTACACTACAATATGCGTCAATTCAGCACTCCATCTGCGTTGTGGTCGCCCCCTCTGCCTTCTGTCCTCTCTCAGGAATCACTCTGTTCAAGCCCTGGTCCACCTTTCGTCTTCCATCCTGGCCAAGTGCCAATCCCAGCTCCATTTCAATCGATGGGCCTCAACCCTTAGACTTTTAATGTTTACCATCTGAACAAACATTAAAAGTCTGAAGAAGGAATAATAAATTCGACGCTTAATATTTACAACGCTAAAAACTTATATTATTTTGTAGATTTTTTTAGGTAGTTTTTTCTTAAATGTAGGAATTAAGTAATATTTCAGTGATGTGAAGCGGGATACTAATATTAATCAATTAATGAATAATTAGGTCACAACATTTTTTTATGCGTTTTAACTATATTTACTTATTCATGGGCAGGAAATTTTAGGGAGGTCTGAGTCCACTTGAGAGATTTTTGTAGAATTTCTGTATTCTTGCATTTGCATTTATAATATTTTTCAAGTCTCTTTTAAAATTTCTTAATTCATTATTGGTAAAATAATTTATAGGTTTCATTGGATGATTTATCCTGAAAACAAAGCCTCATGTCTCGAAAATATGAAATTATTTTGAAATGGCGCAGAGTATTTATAGGTGGGAGCGGCGTGGTCTAGTGGATAGAGCACTAGGTTTACTGTTCTCCGGTTCCTGGGTTCGATTCCCGGCTATGGCAGAATATTATTTATTCTGCTAATACAGCCGGGGGATGACCCTAGGGTATGGATACTCTCCTGGGGCAGACCCAGCCTCTTTAAAGTGGGTACCCAAAATTGTGGAATAACTTGGCGGCTGAGTGTGATCTCGGCCTAGTCACCTCATTGAACGGTCGATATCTTAGAAACAGTAAGGATTTCTTTAAGAACTGAGCCTAAGGGCCTTCACGGGTTGTAGAGGCACAGTTTTTTTTTTGTTTTTTTTTTATTTATGCATAGCTTGTGGTATAAAATAACTAAATAAACAAAAAATATATGATTTTCATGTAGTTTTTAATTTATGAGAAATTTGTATTTGAAGATTATGGAAATCCTGTGCATATCAAGACAAAGTATATTAATACGAGAGAGAGAGAGAACTTGGTGCGAAAGAAATTTTTAATAAAGGTCCCCATAGTTAGCCTTAATGGAACTACAAATCGCTAGGTATCAGAAGGCTCAAAATGCAAACTTTTACTGTTAACGCTCGATTCAAGTAGTACCTATAAATATGGTACGTTAAAATCAAATTATGACTAAAAAGAAAAGATGAAACATTAGGAATTGTTATTTTGACGTCATCAAACGTTTTTCATCTAGAAGAAAACAACGGATCTGATAGACAAAAGTAATTTTCCCTTGACGGTTTACTTAATAGGTCAATGAAAGAGGAAACAAGGGATACTATCCGGCTCACTACCATTGGCTGCCTGCCAGCGGCTGCCGAGTCGCAATAAGTCAGCGAATCCTATTGGTCCGCATCCTTCCCCTCTTCCTTATTAATATCCTTCCATTGCTATATTCCCTCCAAGTTACATCCTTCTAACAGCTTTGTGTTTCCATACGGCATTTATCGTCTTTGCGGCTTCGTTTCTATATCTTATATGTATTTAAATCATGCCTAGTCCGTTCCAACATTCCATTGTACTCGTTTCCATTGCTTATCAATTGTTTATAATCGATCGAATGCTGAAATAAATTTTCAGATTGTTTAAATAATATTTTGTAGGTAAATAGTTCGGTAGAGTCTGAATTAAAAAAAAATGGTTATTGAGACAGACAAGACAATTTTTTTTGTTTGCATGAGGATGAAATGAGGCGTTTTCTATGATTTTGAAGTTGAAAAAAAAAATATTGTTCACTGTTTTAGAGTAATGTTTCCCAACAAAAAATTTTCGCGGACCCTTCATACAATTATTTCAATATCAAGAACCTCCTAAATCCTAAATATTATGTATATATTTAGATTTTTAGTAGAGTACATCGTATCACGTACATTGTCTGCGAAATACCCCGACTGAAACTATGTTCTAGAAATGGGCTATTACGGGAAATGGAAATGAAGATGAAAGAACAAGGCTCAAGGAGTTTATTTGAATCTGCTAAACAATAAATAAGTACAATTTAACGTTAAACGATGGTCCTAGAATTTTTCCTAAAGAAAAAAGGTCCTCATCATCATCATCAGCGATACGTCATACATCTTATGTTCTTTAAGCTCCATATTTTCGAAATGTTAGAAAATGAAAAATTTAAAGGCAGTGATTCTAAACAGTAGCAATAAAAAAAACCAATTTTATCATTTAGACCTTTAAATTTGTCTGTGTTGAGCGTGTGATTTTTATAAAGAGTCAAGGATACACATATCTTACGTTAAGAAAATTTAAAGTTATTCTACAATAAAATTTCGCGGATCACTAGTTAGGAACCACTGTTTTACAGTAAAGAAAATCCTTCAATGAATTACATTTAGTGTGTCTTTTGAAGAAAGTACTTTTTCAAAAAGTTTTTCTCCATTGCCCATAAAATTATAGTTTTCATAAAATCAGTATGGACATGCTATTGTTTTAGGTGTAACAAGATAGATTTACCACATAGGTAACTTCGGTAATAACGTTAATTATTATAACGTTTCTAACTCTTTTGGTAAGAACATTTGACGTATTTCGGCCAAATTGTTTTTGATTATCACTTTTAATATCATTTATCTAGCTCTATCGCTCTCCTCTTGTTTCTATAAGATTGTCTTCAGGATTCATCCAGTTTACTGTTTGTTTGTAAGACCTCAGCGAAGTAGAGTGGTGTCACTTATAGTGTAGTGACTAGTATAACAGCCTTCTATGCCCAAAATCATGGGCTCAAATCCGTAATAGGAGTAAAAAATCATTAGTTAATCCGTCCTTCGGAGGGGACGTTAAAAGGTGGTGCCAAGCCGTGCGATATTAGGTACTCGTTAAAGGTCCTATCCTAACTTAAACCTGGATAGGCAAAATTTAGGACTCCCACTGCAGCATCGTCCGATTAGCCACAGCATCATAAAGCGACGTTAAATAAATAAACAAACAAGCGATGTTGAGCAGCTACTCGATATATACTATCGTGCCTATTATCTAATAAGTTTCGCACACAAAAATGGTGTAAAAATGAGGCACGCATATTAGTAAGTGTACTGAAGAAGTATTATGAAACATCAATTTCTTGATTTTTATCGAATATTTCATTAATAATTTTTCTTTAAGTGAGAATGGTTGATTGTGTGTATATAGCGGAGGAGTAAGTTGAGGATGCAGTCAAATTAACACACAGTTAAGTAGAAACTTAATTTAATAGTGCCAACGTTTCAATCTAAATTTCAGGCCTTCCTCAGGGCTATAAAAAAAAAGATAAACCAGTAGTAGAATACAATATATAAAGGTGAGAAGTAAAAGATATTGTACTGATTATTAAAAACTAAATGAAACAATAGTCATGTTAATTGACAAATGTAATAATTAGAAACAAAAGGACAAAAGAGATTTTATAAAATGTGAAATTAAAAAAAAAGAAAATTCAAGTTAAAAACATTTTTGCATTATGGAAAAATGTGAAACATTATAAAATTTAAAAAAAAATTACAGTATGAAAAAAAGAGTTACATATTTATGACGTACAAAATGTAAATACTGTGATAAAATGTGAAACATTATAATAGAAAATATAGTGAATAAATATGTATACACATCTCTCTGAGAAAAAAAAAAAACAACAGAGTGGATAACGAAAATTTGTCTTCGTTAATAAAAATTAAAGCTGATGCGTGAATGAGTCTAGATAAAATTTTAGGTATTTTAAGCATATCTTTTTTTTCATCACACTGCATTAGTTGTTTAGTTTATTCTATGTGTGTTTCTATAGAAACCTCCATTACTTTGATTACTTGAAAAAAAGAAAGATGGAACCATATGGAATGGAAAAATACAAAATTCGTATAAAACCTTCCCACTCTGTGTTAATCGTCTATGCAAGGGGATAGGATTTTAGTTTTTCTTTTTAAAAAACAAACAAACTGTGAAACAGATTCATGCATTGAAACATACACAGATATATATATATATATATATATATATATATTATATATATTATATATATATATTTAGTATTGGTATTTAGTTTACTATGCTTTTATCATTTGACTACAGTGTTGGCGGGGTTTTATGAAAATGCATTGATATTTTTCTGAGTATGTAAAATAAACCCCTGTTTTGGTTATATCTGCATTTCTATACATTTCAAGAAATAAATAAACGATTCATTATTTTTTTTTTTTTAAATCTGGTGCGGTCAACAAACTACTTTCACTTACCTCCGTTTTAAAAATCGATTAAAGAATTTTCAAATACAGTCAGAGATAAAAACTAGTGAAACCATTAAAGAATTAAATACATTAAATTTATATAGAAACATGTGTTTTTTTAAAAAATCTATGATATTATTATCTAAAATAATCAGTTAGTTTCATCGTTTTTTTTTTTCTCACTATTTATTAAATTTTACAAGATTTTGTATAAGATAACATTTATTCTAAAATCTCTAGCTCTCCAATGGTGTATTATACATGTATATTACTGTTCTTATGTTCAAATACAAAAAATTGCATTAAAAAAATATTCTTTCAGTTTTCTCTTTAAGTTGAGTATCGAATTCGTTCAACTTATATATTAACCTGTTTTTCATCAGTGGTAACAAGATAATATCGTTATTTTTATAGAATCTACAAAATAAATGGTACTTTAGAAGAATGAATATTTAAAATATCGGCATTTAAGCCCTGTCAGACTATTTCAATCAGAATGAACCTACATGGTATTAAAGCATATTATATTTTACATCAATATAGGGAGTTAAATCAAAATCGTTAGATCCTGTTATTTATTGAGAATACTGAAGGGTGTGGATTCATCATTTAATAATTATTATTATATTAAATAAATATTAATAGGCCATCGTCGGGGAAAGTTCAAAACCTTTTTACCAGGGGATACCAGAGACGCCTGGTAGTTCCCCCCAGCGGCAGCCGACAAGAATATTAAGGGTGGTTAAAAGATAAAAATAAGATCACAAAGGCTGTACCGCCAACCGGGACACTTCCCATATCAGCCTCTGCTTGAGGTGACGAGGATGAGAAAGAAGATTCGAAGAGTAAATCTTGTTCCAGATACGAGAGTTGAAGTTCCGTCTACAAGAAGAGGAGAGGTCCGTCGTGTGTCAGCAGATAGTCAGCTGGAGGATGAAGCCTAGAAGGGGCGTCTAAGACTGATACCACCTTCGCCAGCCTACTTTGTTTTAAACGTATTTCTCTGTTGTTTAATATTGTTTGGCAAGATTAACGGTAATGTCCCTCAGTATTCTCAAGCAATGTGTTAATATATTGTATATGTTTAAGTTAATTTAAATAATAATGTCATTTATTGAAACTTGTCTAATTTAATCTTATTCAGCATGCCACCTATGGGATGAGTAAACACGATACCTTTAGAGAAGAATCCCAAGTTTTATAATAAGTATCGAATATAAATAAATTGAATATATCAATTAATCTAATCTTTGAAGTTACCGTAATCTAGCCTTAGAAAAACAGCCGGTCACAAACATAGCAAGCCGTTTTTGAGAAAATCGTAAAAAGGTGCAAAATGTATGGTATAGAGTGGCTCTTCGAGTTAGCTGATTTTGATGAAATAGTTATTATGACATCTCGGGCGTATAGTTGTCTTAAATATGGAATTTTAGTTTCATAGGACTTTTCGTTTCCGCCCGGAAGTTACCACACACAGACCTTTTTTCGGGACTTTGTCATTTGGACTCAGGGGGCCCTAAAACGTGTATTTCAGTTGAAAACTGGAAATCTAAAATTTTTACGATCGCAATCATTCCCTTACAATATATATATATTTCATATATAGGAAAGTGAAAGTAAAAATTGAATCACTTTTCTGTTCTAAAATACCTTATTTTTGTGAGTTTATTTGATTTATTTAGCAATTGCAGGTTACAATCTCACTTTTATGCATCTTTATAATTATATTAATGAGATTTGTTATTTTGCATAAATTTAAACATTTAAATTCGATTCATAAAACGTTTAATGATTTACACTTGATATAAATCTGTTTATGAAAAGTTTAGCTTCATTGTGGTAATTTTTTTATTATGATAAAAAATAATTAATGGAACTTTGATACCGTCAAAAGGATATTTTGGGGATCATGAATGTTTGAATCAGGATTCGGCAAAGTTTTGTTGACTAAAGGAGAAAAATAGCCACTTTAACTTAGTTTAAAAGTGGGTTTCTCTGCCAATTTACTGTTGATCAAATATCGGGAAAAGTCATTTCACGAATCTACGATCATTCGAAAAGAAATTAATATGGTAAATAGAATTAGGTTTAACTAAGATTCCAGAATCTATGGTTCGTGGCTATGTTTATTTGACTTTAGTTCAATATTTGTAGAATTTAAGCACGTCTTACATATTTACGATGCTTAAATTTCAGATTGTTCTCCGTACATGTCAGAATAGTAGTGTTTGATAATGAATAGAAGCCTTGCTTGAATCAATCACTCTATTTAAAAGGCAAAGATAGATTTTCATGCCTAAACATTGGCTCATCGTGCTATTGTAACACAGAATTGACTAGAAAGGCTCTATTTACGAAATTTGTAAGACAAGGAATGAAGAAAATCGTAGGTTATAGAGCGACAAAGATCCTGCTGTTTTCGAAAACTGAAAGCGTTCCGTCTAGCTCTTCATTGTTTCACCTTTCGCTCCGGTCTGTTCAAATTTTTGCTTAAGGATTGCTATAACACATAGATTAAATGAATAGTGGGATATAGTATTACATACAAAGTAATATATTATGAGGATCATTAAAAATAAAAAAATAAAAATAAATGTTCAATAATTTATAATGAAGTAAAAATTAATATAAATAAGTACATTATCTATATTGTAATAAATACATCACAAACAACATTACTGTTTCATAGCTCGCCGAAGAAAAAATAACATAAAAGTAGTTCTGTGTGAAAGAATATTAATATTTTAATGTTGTTTAATTATAACTTAATTAGGTTACTCTATGCATTTCATTTAATAATCTATTATATTATTATCTACAACTATCAGACAGTTTTATCGGCTATTCATCACTCTCTATTACAATATTGTGTATAAGATCATATTTTTTCTAAAATCCAAGCTTTTCAATGTTACAAAAATACTGGCATAAATGAATGAATTTTCGGCATCCATTATCACAGTCTTTTTATTGTACGTTTTAAATTACGTAACAACCAAGCGGATTTATGAAACTCTTGAATGGAAGATACGTTTCGTTTATATTACATGTTTGATATTTTGTATGCTAAATTTCATTCAAGTGTGGTTTTTAATTGTAGAACTGATTACGCATGTTTATTAGTTAAATAGTTCTACGTTATTGATTGATTGCTGTTTATCTATTCGTAATTAATCGTATATTTATCTATTAAACGCTAAGACCTATCTTACTAAATAAATATTTTTTTTCTAATAGACCAAAGCTAATCTACTCCATTCTTCTCTTTTCAACCTCAATCTCTTTTCTCTTGCTAATTAGAAAATCGTGCTAGTGACAAAAAAAAAAAAAAAAAAAAAAAGAATCGAGCTCACCCGTAATCTCGGAAAATGCTTTTTCCGGTTCTGTGACCAAGCAGAAGTAAAAGAATTCTAAAGCGCTTTGTGCCTGAGATCATAGGGATCTCATTATGAAGGAACCGTTTCAAATTAAAAAAGTGTACTATAGGGGAGAGGGGAGTGGAGATTATTAAGAGGTCATCCTCGACAAGCTATCAGGGAGACGTTCATTAGGAAACTCAATTGTTTCACTGACTGATTGTATGAATTTATCGAGTATCTGCATTGCATTTGTTTCGTTCGGTACTAGGTTAGATGTTTTATTTTGGGTTTATTGTTTTTAATAATAAACCTTTGTAATCGACCCTACCCCTAAAAAAAAAAAATAAAATAAAAAATGTATAAAAAAATAATCCGTTTGTCTGTGGCTTTTCTCCGAAACTACTGGACCAATTTTATTTGCTCTACTGGACCAACCAGAGCATCCAACGATGATCCTAACTAGACGTTGTTATCAGCAGATTAGTTTTGAAATGCAGTGGAAAAAATCACGATTTAGTGGCCAAAGTTCGATAACTCTTGATCTAATCAAAATAAATTAAAAATTTTTTTTATTTATGAGTGGAAAATTCCTTTATTAGTCAGTGTAAAAAATAACTAACTTTGGCTACATTTTTTAATATTTTTAATTATTTTTTAAAGTTACCGATTTCAAAATGTTTTTGATTGACCAATTTACCTATATAGGAACATTTGAATCGACAGAGATCTATTATCTGCTTCTATAGAATTTTTGCGTTTATAATTGCCTTACTTAGGAATTTACGGCGTGTACAGAATATATAAGGAATTACTGTTTAAAGGCAAAAAAAACGCCAAATGTAACTTAACAAAATAATATATTTTCGATACTTATCCTAAGAATAATTTTTTTTTATCCAATGGAACATCGAAAAAAACAGATTATGAAATATGAGGCACCTTTCGGGATTTTTCCTAGATTAATGTTAAAAAAAATGGCGTAAAATATTTAAATCGATATAACACTGATCGATCAAATTGAAATCATGGTTTTTTAACACCATTAACTCCTTACAACATTAAATAAAAACTAAAACCAAATGTTTCCAATAAAAAATTTAATGAATTTAAAAAAAAAAATTAACCTAGTTTATGAACAATATCTCTCGACATTTCAATATAATATCTTATTATTTTTAGTAATATACCTTTGTATTCGACCAAATACAGAGAAATAATTAACTATCCTCAAAATTTGAGGACTTACGTTGAACCCGAAAAACGAATAAAAACGAATTAATATATCCATCGTTTTGAAATTAGCAGTGGTGATTGGACATTTTCCTTTGAATTATTTATTGATATTCAAATTAGTTTATTTCCTATAAGTAGCTTTATAAACAATTATACCCTTATATAGTTATTTTTAGATTATAAACCATTGTATAATATTTTGCAGCGTTTTTTGGGAGGTTTCTTGGGAACGTTAAAAAGATTAAGTTTTAATAAAGCCCTCAGGGATCAAATATACAGTAAAATAAAATTTACATCGTCAAAAGCTCAAGCCAATTATTCCTAGTGTCCTTTATTCCTGGAATTTTTCTTTTAATCTTCTTATTCGTTATTATAATTAAAATCTAGTGGTTGAAAACTCTAATGAGCTAACAAGAATCACGGAAATATGAAATCGCCATGATACGAAAGATAATTTATTCTTTTCCATTACAAATCACACTCAACATTCAACATCTGATGCGCTTGCTGGGTTCTGAATAATTTTATACATATTTTTTGTATAAATGTAATGTCTTCGTAGTGTTAGTTATCTGTTGTTGTTTTTTGCCTCCAACGTCCTCTTAAAGCTACTAAAGTGGCATATATGACTATATATATTGACATAAATTAGGCATTGGATATCCTATTTTTACAGGTATAATAATAATAATAACAATAAACTCCTAAGTTGAGGGCTATCTCTATATTAAGGAGTGGAGGGGTGTACTTTTTACATAGCCCTTCTAAGAAATCTTTTTGATAGTAGCACGGAAACTGTTCTGTTTTAAATTATTCAAAACTATTTCTTTTCCTTCCAGTATTCTCGATGCATAGCAAGTACATGAATTTGATTTACAACACACTTTATCGGCTCCATATAATATAATAAACCACTGTATTCAATTATTTTTTATTAAAACCAATAATCGAATTTTCACAATATTAATGCCATTATTTTTGAAAAATGGAAGGAAAAGTTCTAAAAAAAATTGGAACAAATTGAAATGTGTATTAGTACATTTGGGAATATTTGCACATCCAAATAGTGTTTTTATAAGCAATATGAGTTTTTTTAAGGTGAAATCGGATGACGGATTTTGATAAAAGTATTTGAATATAAATTATGCCAAATATCTATTTCGTAAAAAAATCTTTTAGTACATTTTGGTGATCAGCGTCTCAATTCTCGGCGATACCAGTCACAGAAAGATGATGTCCCAAGTGTTATTTCATATTTTTGCTGATATTAAGCATATGTTCTATACTTGTTTTCATCGGTATTAAAATTACTAATTATATCCTATTTAAAACATTCACCATGGGTAGCTTTCCAGTTTATTGTGCTTCATAGACAATAAAGTTTCGATGTATTGTATGTTTTGGCCAACTCAATTAAAAATGTATTTTTTTTCTGAATTTAGTGAATAATCAATGGAGTTGTCATTGACTCATATGAACTACTGGTTTTAATATTGTTCATTGTTTTTAAACAATTTCTATCGGAAACGATTTGAATATTTTGAGTTTTTGACAAAGTCAGAAATTTTTTTCGTGTTTTAGTTGGATAAAAAATAATTAAAACTGCCCTGAGCTGAGAATAATGATGTAGAACCTTTACATTTCTGAAGTGCAAGGCTTGCCCAAAGGAAATGGTTTTAAAAGAAAAGTGCAAGTTAAGAATAATGAGCGAGACCTGTGAAGAGAGAAAAAAAGAAAGGTTTGAGTATTTTAAGAATTTCTTTGCTTAAAGTTACAATAGACTATGGAATTAAGTCGTAAGACGAGTAACCCTGAGTAAAATACAAATGCTAATCGTTCTGTCGTTCTATACAGCACTCTGTTACTCTATTATATTATCTGCTATCGATATTAGCCACAGTAATTATAAACCATTTATATAACACACAACAGATATTCTACTGGTAGCACCGGAGAAATCCATCGAAACAACTTCTTCTCCTTTTCCCTTATGTGCATCTAAACGTAGGGGAGCGCACAGCCACGAATTCCACTGATTTCTGTTCTTCGCTGGATTCCTGGCCCTAAGGAGATCTTTCTCTGTGATTCTATCGATATATCCAAGATGAAATATTCTTGGGCGTTCTCAAAGTCTTCTGCCATCCGGAGCGTAGTCCATCATCTTTAATGGATCCCGATGTTCTTACACCCTAATCAGATGGCCAAAAAAATTAAATTAGCGGGTCTGGAAGATATCCTTTAATGGAACAATCCCTACTTCCTGTCTTTTCTTCGCGAACGCGATCTCTAGCAATACCCGCTTTATTCTGAAAAATTTCATCTCAGCAGCAGTTGGTGACTCTACTCTCCTGTTTTTCTGTTAATGTATAATTTTCAGCTTCGTAAAGAAGTATTGGCAGGCAGACTGATTTTAATGTATGGAGCTTGACGTTCTTAACCTACCTCTCGCTTTCCTAAAGCTTATCTGGTAGTTTATTATGTTAGATTTTCACTTTTCCAGATCTTTCTGTAACTGATCCACGACTACTTCCGATTCCTCTCCATTAGTATATATATATCGACATTTTTCATCTGCAACACCTTGCTTTTGTGGTATTAATTTGCGTTCCTTTCTTACGAAGTTCTTCATACCATTTTGTCACCGTATGCTGCAACGTTTTGACTAATTCAGCCATAAGAACAACGCTATCTGCAAACCTAAAAAAATATAACGAAAAGTTCTGCAATGCCATATTGAATGTTCTGAGGCACATAAATTATAAGTACATAAATAATATATAAAAAACAACTAATCATTGTAGTCTCTGTTGAATCGTAGAACGATTTTTATAATTAATCTTAAAGTTAATTTAATAATTAAATAGAATGGAAAATAATTTTATTCTGAGACTGGTTCCCTAAAGAATAACAGTTATGTACATTTGAAATATACTGTTATTCTTAATGTATACCAGGCTAACAGACAAAAGGAACTATTATAATTATTTAAAATTGTGGTAGAAGAAAGAAGAAGAAATAATAAACAACAAAAACCTTTAATAATATTGTTCTGAAAGTAATAACAAAATAAAAACTAAATGGATTGATAAACAAAATATTAATTTGGTGAGTAAACAATTATTTTCCTATATTCAAAGTTTTATATGTAGAATTGAAATATTGCACTTGCTGAGAGTCTTTTCTGGATAACAGAATGTATTGATAAAACTGGGATTTGAATGGGAAAAGAAGCAGCCTGGCGGATATGGGTTAACACAGAATTCCAGAGTAGTGGGGCGGAGTATATAGGAATAATCAAAAGTTCTAGTTTAGTTTAGTGGGTAGGACCGTAAAGGTCAGAATGGCGCATTCTTTTTTCAAGCGGGTTGTGGTCCGATAATATAAAGCGAAGGAGACTGTCAATGAAGGGTAATATACCAGAAGTAGAAGTAATATTATACAATAACTAAAATGTATAATATTATCTTGTTTAAACATTTTAATACGAATGCCCGATTTTATTCGTTGGTATTTCCTTTAAATGTCTAGGTAGCTTATGATATTTCTATTTTTTTGTGAAAGCAATGTCTTATTATTTTTAACAAATGCTGGTAATATATCGTGGTTTAATCATTAATAACAAAATAAAGCAATTATTTTTTTAAAATAATTTAAAAATAAATTCTAGTCAAATAGAAAAGACTGAGAAGCTTTGGTATTAATTAATTTATTTATTTCTCCCTACCTTGCCATATGGCATTACGGGCGTCATTAGCCATGACTCAGATGCTACCAGTAGTAATCTTGAATTTTTTCTCTACCCAGCTTTTTCACTCTGGTCTCTCCTCGATGACCATATCTTCAGCTTCTGCTTCTTATTTCGGAGGTGGTCTTCCTCGATCCCGTCCAGTTCCACCTACGTTAAAAGATGCTGGACCAAGTAATGTTTTCTAAGCGTAAATAAATGATAGGAAATGTTCATAATTCTGTCTGGACACCAGCTGAGGGAAATCTGTGAGGACCCAGAGCCCACATTCCCTCAGTAGTTTGTCCCTTAGTGCTTCGAAGGCGTTGCAGTCCACAATTATGTGCTTTTATATTAATTTAGAAAGTGAAAGAGATTATCCTCAGAATCAGGAATTTCTTTTAGCTTTTTACCTCTTACGCATAAGGAATATATTTTCCCTCTTCCCAAAGTTGAAACATGTTAATAGATAATATATATTTTAATTTTATCACATTATGTTTTTGAACCCTGAAGAATGGTCCCTCCCATTTTGCAATGGATAAATAAAGGCTTAGAAGAAGCCCTTGAAAGATTACTAGTGCATCCAGCGCATATAGCAATCCTCTTTAGAATACCTCCGGGTAACAGAAGGACAAATCTGACAGCTATACATATTATATTTGTATTTTTATTTTGTTCGAAAATAAAACCAGAGGGTAAGAAAAAAAAAAAAAAAAAAAAAAAAAAAAATATGTTTTTGTAAGAGAATATTTTATTTAAGTAATAAAATGAAATAGAAACATGTTGGAAATTCAGTTTTCTAAAACTGGAATACTCATATACTCGAATATTGTTTAAATGTAGATAGTTTCTCTAGTGAATGATGTTGGGGTGTGTAAAAACTGTGATGAAATAGAAATCTTCACTTTCTAGCTTTTGTAATAAAAAGTTGCAGACATGCAGCTGTATTTTTTCAGTGGAATAACAATCGCAGAATTCGCAGTGAAAATATTTTATTAAAAAAAACATATGAACTAACTCTCAAGCAAATCGAAAGAAATAAACAAAAAAAAACAAAAAAAAAACTGAGAAATCTCTTTCAGGAAAACAAGATCAGAGAAAACGATCCTGGCCAGATTCGGTATCAGACTTTCCTCTTTCACCCTCGGATATTTGATGATAGATCTGTAACAAATGCAACCCAGCACATGCTGGACCGTATTGAATCAACATGCACTATTTTCTCTGACCTTACCAAAGCATCAGATACCTCCACTGCGGAACGACTTTCAGAAATCAGTGAAGAACAATAAATAAAGTCTACTTTTCTTCTCCCATTCTTTCTTTGTCCGTTGTCAAACTGTCTTTATTCTTTTAATAGCATGTTTTAAATAGGATATAATTATCTTAACATTTTAGCATTTATCACATCTTCATTTCATTATATTATCTATTTTTTTTTTTTTTATGTAAATATAAGTATTTATTTATTTATGTTGGTTGATCTATTCAATATGATATATTTTTTTTTCTGTAATTCTTTAACAGCTTTAACCTGAGGTGTAAAAATAAACAATAATTAAATAAAATTATTAAAGTATAGTAAATTGATGAATAAAATCCTTCTGATCTTCGTTACATTTAAATGTTTTACCAGCTTAGCTGAAATATGTTTTTTTTTTTTTTTTTTTTTTTTTTTTTTTTTTTTTTTAAGGAAAACTATTTGAACTAAAAATTCCATTCGATAATTTTAAATTTTTTTTTTTTTGTATGATACTATTCGATAGCTGATTAAAACAAAATTATATATATATATATTGAAAATATTAACACCTCCTGATGTAATTTACAGGTCGGAAAAGCTCTGGCACTCCATAGCTCAGCGAAAGAGTAAGTAAAATTCAAATTATACCCAAAATTATTAATGATTATGCTTGAAATCATTTGGAACACAAACTTGAAAAAATGTCGACTGTTCTCACATACCATTCAAAATATTTAGATAATGCCTTAAATGGTTACATTTAATTTGTACTTGAAATATTTATAGTTTTGCCTGACTCAAAGTTTAACCATTTCTACTTGAACTGCTTCAGCTACTTGAATATCATAATTATTTAAGCTAGGCTCTCGATAAACAACTAATAACGCATTCATATTTGACTTTATTCAATATTCTCTATTTTGAATTCTTCACAGAATGGTATATTGAGATACTGGTTCTAGAATAGAAATTGTTTTAGGTACTCTTTTGAATTTTCCGGATCGTTTCTATTGGGTTGAAACACACGAAATGCCCATCATAAAATGGCAATCTTAATGCTTATAAAGCGTTGTCTGTAGATTCCTAAAATTATAATTTCTTTTTTTTTTTTACGCGACACGGTCTTAAAGACCACGTAAATATCATTTTATTCCAACTTTGCCCACACGTTCCACTCTTTTTCTCTCTTCCCACCTCTTCTTCATTCTCTCAGGCTGGACTCTTCTCTGTTCCTCGCTCATACTCTCCCTTTCTTACTCTTTGGCACCCACAAGGACCTTATCTTCCCTAATTTCTCCCTATACTCATCTCTATTGAACAATCCTGTGTTGAGATTCCCTTTGTTTGTTTATTCATTTAACGTCACTTCAATGCTACTGTGGCTATTAGCACAAACTCATTAGAATATTCACCATTTGTAATAACATTCGTAAATCATCTATTTGAAAACTATGTTGGTTTTTTTCCCCAAATAGACATGCAGGCTGTAGTTTTATTTCATTAGTGCCCTTGAAAACACTGGATTTCAAAAGGATATGTAGATTTTTTTCTTATAAGTACTAACTCGGTCTTTCTGGTGCCCAGGCAAGAAGGAATATTTATCACAATTTGGTAAAGAATGTTCTAATAAATGAAACAGCCATCATATCTTCATCAGATACGATGGCCTCGAACATCCATCATTGATGGACGAAGTTCGTAAGTCAGAAAACTTACGTCAGATCTAGGCACAAGTCATCTGAAAGTTTTCAAGCATTGAAAATTGATCGGAAAGCCATAAATGTTCCTAAATCCCTGAGTCTCACACAAGCTCAACGAACGTAAGCGCATACGTCTTCTCGAAACATCAAGCCGTATTTATTTGTGTGCCCGTCAAAGAAACTAACGATTTATTATTTTTTGTTCACCCTTATCTCGCCTTTGAAGGCTATACGGGGGTTTATCGGACCTGGAGGTGAGGGCGGAGGGATTAATGCCGAAATAAATTCCCTCCGGTACATAAAAATAACGATTCTCAAATTATGACGGAAGGAAACATTTCTATAAATATATAACAATCGACGGCAATAAGGTCGGATGATTCCGAATAAGATTCCGATTGGCAAAACGTCTCCAATTTAAGTTCCAGCGTTGGTTTTACAGCATCCTAGTTGGGTCCTACCTTGTATCTGAATGAGGTATTTGGTACGGCTTATCAGTAAACTACACCCAGATTCAGAAGGCAAAAAGACGGTTTGGAATGTTTGGGACATGTAAATGATTGAAAATGTTGAAAATCACATATGTGTAAAATAAAAAACTTAGAGAAAACAACAAAATGAGTTAAATGATTCATTTTTCATAAAAGAAGGTATTTTGTATACCTCAGATTGCAGGGTCGTATGAATCAAGGAAAGAAATGAAGGAAAAAAAGACATAATTTTAGACAAATCTCGTAATTTAAAAAATTGTAACGGGAAGTTAATAACATTTAAAATTTATTTAGTTAATAATGCATACATGTGTATATTAGGTTAATATTTAAAATTATAAACACTTTATAATAGTTTTTACACATAAACTAATGAAATTGAAACACATATCAAAAATAAACGTACTTACATAACGAAAAGAAAAGCTACATAATCTTGCGACACAACCATTTCTAACGTATTGGGATCATTCCATTCAATAGTGATTTTTCTGATAGCCAAGTGCAATTGAGTTTTGATTTTTTAGATATTGTATTGTTCGCATTCCTCCTATTTTTAATAAGAAGAAAAAAGAATAATTGAATAATAGAATTCATGGTTACTCTTCTGGACATGTTTTTTTTGAGAAACCTCTTAGATATTATTAATATTCTAAGGGATCGTTATATGTTTTTCCTGACTATGGCCATGTGGATGGGTAAGATGGCTTTCCGGGATTCGGAACCAAACTTCTTATGTGGTTTTTACTTGTTTTTATGAAAGTCTATTTCGTCTAGTTCTGTTGTGCCTGAATACCTTAATAAAAAAATAATTCTTTTTAAATATTTTTGACAACAAACTGCCTGCCGCTTTCGTTTTCTTCAAAACTTACTGGACAGCCACTCTAACCTCCCACTTGATTACAAAAGGCTGATCTATATCCGCATCATAAGGCGTATCTGGACGTACGGAGTTGAGCTTTGGGGTTCTACTGAACCATCGAATTCTTCCCGTATCGAATCCTTAAAATCCAAATTCCTTCGAAAAATCCTCAATGCTCCTCACTTTGTCACCAACAAACTCATCTATAAAGACCTTAATGTCCCATATGTCATGTATATTATCTATCTATCTATCTACAATATATATATATATATATATATATATAATATATATATATATATATATATATATATATATATATATATATATATTATCAGCCAATTTTCCTGATGTATTTACGAATACAGTTGTAAATTTCAATGAATAAATAAAAAATGAAAAGAAGATTTATCGAGTAAAACATATTCAAGCAAAATCCAATTACAAGATTGGTACAAGAGAAGTAAAGTTCCCCTCTCCTCTCTAAAATCTTAAAATATTATAACCAAATATGTATTTTTAGTTTTTTATTCTAAATATTCAGAAGAATAATAAAACCCTTAAACCAATTGGAAGAAATTTCCTACATGACTACTCAAATTTTCATATTTTGGTCCGATTAGAAACTAAATAAAATAAAAGGTCGGAAAAAATTTTCAGATTTGTTATTTTATAGCTCTTAGTACTGTATTTTAGAAAGCGGAGATTAATATATATTACTATTTTATATTTAATATTCAAATTTTCCCTATGTTTAATGATATTTCGACACGGTTTTATGAGCAAAACTTTTTTATTTTTTATTATTATTACAATTAAAGGAATCATACAAAAGATAGAAAATAATTTTATATTCTTAATAATATTATATCCAATAGTTAGATGCTGATCAGCCACCTGGGCTCATGCCACAACAGAATCTCCATTCGAAAAAGTTAATGGTAACTGGATGACCTATGCATTGCTGGGGTTATTTTTTTTTTCTAACGAAGGGAAAAAAAAACAATTGATCCAACATCATTTCGCAATTTTGATTAAAGGCAAGGGTAAACAGGAAAATACCTATCCTCCTACACGATAACGCCCACTATCATGTTTCAATATAAACAGTGAATAAATTAAATTCGTTGAAATATTAAAGCCAACGAATTACTTGTAGGAGTTATATTACTTTTCAAACACATTTACTTGTTTTATTTCATGAAATTCAATCAAGTTAGATTTATTCGATGGTACATTTAACAAGAATGCGTTTGCAATAGCGCATTCTTGCTGCAAATAAACGCTGTACATCACCTCCCCCATCGGCCTTTTAATTACTATTATGTAAGTGTGTCAAACAAGTCAGAAGCTATAATCTTTACTAAGCGCAGACCGAACATAAACCATCACCTTTTATTAAACTCAGTCCACATTAACTGGTCTAAACCAGTTAAATACTTAGGCATAACATTAGACAAATAGTTAACTTATACCGAACATATAAATAGAAAATCCGAAAAAAACAAAAAAATTGTATTTATAAAATGATGATACGTGCTCAGATCTGTTATGCATCGTCCGTCTGGAGCTCGACTTGCAATACCAATTATAAAAAAATAGTAACAATACAAAATACATGTATGCGAATCATCAACAACTACCCACGATATACTAAAATTTCAAAAATGCTCTTTGAACTAA
The DNA here is from genome assembly GCA_023052935.1 of Piezodorus guildinii. NCBI lineage: Eukaryota > Metazoa > Arthropoda > Insecta > Hemiptera > Pentatomidae > Piezodorus > Piezodorus guildinii. Next base: position 62,298,271 of record CM041297.1, read on the forward strand.
ATCTCCCAACATTAAAACAGTATATCTACACAGTAACCAAAAACTATTTTGATAAAACCAAAGCTTCTGAAAACCCATTAAAACTAGAAATTGGTTAAAACATCACTAAAGCGCTACACGCACAAAAGAACCAAACATGTACTTTTAAACTAATATTGTATTTTATATTGTGTAGGTTTGTTTTTGTTTTTTCGTGTTACTTTTTCTACTGTCTTAAACAAAATATTGTATAATCATTAGTAAATTCAAAGGATGATTGAAACTCTCTTATCATGAAAAAAGGTCCACTGAAACCATGAAACCAAACATGTTTGTATTGAGTGAACATTGTAAATATTATGTAAATAAATAAATCTCCTTTTTCTTCTTAGTGTGTCATCGACTCTTCAAACTTCACAAACGGACCTCCTGGTTGTCTGTTTTTCTTATCTTCTCAGAATAAGCTATTTTTAGCTATTTATTTAATTTATTATATTTACTATATGTTTTGAAAGAAAATGCTCGCATATGTTTTCTTTACGGCTGTTATATTTCAATAGGAGAAAAATGTATAAAAGAATAAGATAATGCTTCTGCGCTATTTTTGTACTTCTGATTCTTAACTTATTGATCTGAAATCTAATTTTTCGTCTATAATTATCATTGAAGGAATGAAAATATATTTTTTTATAATTATAATTATAAAACCTACTATGAATTATTATTCATCACACCTGAATAAAATTGGACTAAGCCCGAATATTTCAGCGGTGCTGGTGATAGAGAGAAAAACCATTGAATTAGTTTTTGATTTCTTAAGGAGCAGTCATTATTATCGAAATTATAAAGACCATTCTAGTCAGTTAGCATATACTAGTATTGCTTTTTAAACATTTGTTTACATAAAATTTTTTTTTTCTTTCTTATTTTATTTTTATTATTATTTTTTTATTAATTTTTTTTATATTTATTTAATATTTATCTTCTGATTTATTTTATTTCTTTTCTTTCTTTCTCTCAATCACCCATTACCTAATAGTTTTTTTATAAAGGTGAATTCATTATAGTGTCTAGCGTTGATGACCTTAGGGTTTACGCCTTAAAACTAAAAAACAAACAAACGTACTATGAAATACATTATTTTAAGTAAAATGTTTTATTTATTTAGTGACTTAGCTGAAACTTTTTTGAGTATTTTAAGAATAAATAAATGATGCAATATCAGTGAAATGTTGGTCGTAACGTTTCATATTCTAAAAATGTATGAAAATTACAAATTTGAATAAAAAATACGGCTCTTTAGAAATACGTTTTGTTTAATAACCATTGTTTTAACGTTTAAATTTAAATATCTGTTGAGTGTTTGTATGAAAAGTGATGTCTTAAACCTTGCTAAGCTAGATTTATAATGCTTAGCTTAAACGTGGTTACTGTACTAGGACATAAAATGTATATTAAACAATACTAAATATTTGAAAAGTCTTACCGAACACTATCACTTCATTAATTACTTTCCTGAAAGATGTTTTTTTAAATTGATATCTTAAAATTATGTATTATAGAGGCTTACTCCTAATTTTAGAAGTAAATACAAATAATAACGGTACTCCATTTTTACTTAAAAATGTGAGCAGTCTTATTGAAAAGATGTTGTGAAATTAGCTATACAATCGGAAAAATTAATATATCCGAAGGAAAAAGTTATTTTAATTTATTTATATGTTAATATGTTGAGGATCATCGATTTTGGACATCATCGTAAAGTAGAAATAATCGGGAAACAATCGCTTTAGAACATTTTAATTTTGCCGACGTTTCGGATCAAACTTGTGAGCCATCATCAGGGCACTTAGCTGTCAAGGATAATCTCGAGTTTAAAAACGAATGTTCATGCTTGACATGGCTCACTGATGCCTTGATGATAGCTCACAAGTTTGAGCCGAAACGTCGGCAAAACTAAAATGTTCTGAAACGACTAACTCCCGATTATTTCAACCTACAATTTATATGCATTGAAACAGGCTAATTAATTCAGATTTAATTATAAACATATTAATAATTAATATTTTTAATAGTGAAAAAGATATATATTAATTTCAAACATCTATTCTAAACACAATCATTTCTCTTTTCATATATATTATTCTTATGTTATAGACAGTTTTAGTATACCGGTCACAATATTATTATAGATTTATTATAATAATGAAAAATCGTTGATGTTCACGATAAAAGGGTAAAACTGTGCCATTATAGATATTTAGTTAATTATTTGCCTGATATGGAGTGTTGAATTATCAGGAATCGACTTGCTTACTTTCGAATATATTTGTAGTTTTATTTTGTAATTCTTTTACGTATAATTTTTTTTTTAATCCTTATTACATGTATTTCTCGCAACGTTGAATTTTATGAAATCGCCACGTTTTAGGGGCTGCGATAACTGTGACTTTTAGCATTTTTTAAATTTAATTGCATCGCTATAAAAGGTTATTACAGAATAATAGACGGTGAGTGGTGACTATCAAAGACGGGTGCGAATTCTTAAAGGCACGCTAAGCCAATCAAAATAATTCTTTTTAATGACGTCAAGATTTCGACGCGTTAATAATAATCAAAGTGTTCATTAGTGTTTAATAGGTCAATTGCTTTTTTTTAATCATCAGCGTAATAACGGTTGACTTAAGAGTATACAAAATTATACTTAAATACGAAATAGGCCGTGATTTAATTATTATGTATAAGAAAAAGGTATAAATTACCTGTTATTTTTTTCTAGAAACGAATTATATTGTTCGTCCGTATTGTAAAAATAAAAACGCTGTTATTTTTGAAGATTGGAGAAATATGTATAGATTTTTAGATTCGGTAAAGATAAACAGAAAAAAAAAAAAGTTGATCTCTATATTCAACACAAATTATAATAGATGTAATTCTACCAAAGCTGGGTTATTATTGAAGGTAGAGATAAACTCTAAAAGATTAGCAGCTATGAACAGCTATATAAACAGTTTATTAACTATTATATATTATATTATATTATAAACTGACATAATTATTTAGAAAAAATAAACTATTGTGTAATAATTTTCAGCGCTTTTTTTTAAAGTCAAAATTAAATAAAGAATTAATTCGACTACTGTAAATAACAGTTTAATTTAAACAAGATAAAAAGAACAAATCCATATTGAAAGAAGCAGCTAAAAATATATCTATTGCTGTTTGTTCCCTTTTATTATATATCCAATCCCTCCTCAACCTTGACACAGTTTTCAGTTCTTCTAAAACTTTTCTGACTCATCTGTTAATTTAAAAGAAGTTCATTCATAATAGTTTACTTAAAAAAAAAATAATAATAAAGTTTTTATAGTATATGACCAAGCGTCTAAACTTCTCTTTAATATTAAAAATGCCCACGTGATCTCTGATAAACTTCTTTTACTTATATTACAGTAAAAATTATTATTGAAGCCTTTTGTGAAATTTAAATTGTTTGTAATGTTTGAAGAAAACTATCTGACTCTGAATTTGTCAAATTAATTACATCTACGTTAAAGCATTTAATTTGTTATACCTTTTTGATTTACCTTTTCATCAGGCGAAGCACATCACATTGCAGTGCTGTGAATTTAAGATGTCCGAAGAAAAAACTTCTTTATCTTGTTGAAAACTTTCACCCTCCTTGCCCAAAAGTTTCCAGCCTGTTCGAAACTAAGTAGCGAAAAGAAGGCATCCTTCCTGTAGATGGGAGGGGAAAGGGTTATTCAGACTTGAGCAAACTCGCAATCCATTTTTTAATTTCAACATTCTGAATATATCCATGCATGTCGCTTACTTTCCATTGTCTTAATCGTTAGCTCTTACAGTGGGAGTCAAAAGTATTCGGAATTCACTACTATTCCGTAATTTACTTTATATTAACTTTTTAAAAAAAAATGTTTTAGAGGAGTTTTTAAACACTTTATAGTTTAACCATTTTATAAATTAATGATAATATGAACATTTAAAACCATTAAACAACAGGATATTTAAATTTTCGGATACTTTTGACACTGAATGATCTTGTAATTTTACATTATTAAAGGGATATTTTAAAAACAATAAACTTTCGGTTTTCTGGTCAGTGATTTTTCTTTGTGGGAGTCTCTTTTAAATATTTATGAGTAAAAAATAATTATATAAATTCATAGTTGTCAAAGATACTAATTCAATGGAAAGAAATACGAATTCCGAATACTTATGACTCTCACTGTTGCTAGTTTAAGTTTTAGTAAAGATTTGGTTCATGGCCAGTAGTGATTATTTTTTTATTTTTTAGAGTTGTTTTTAATGAAGTATAAGTGGTGATAATCACATAATTAAGAAACGAAAGTAATATAATTATTAAACACATATATTTAGAGTCGATATCAATAGTGGTGTATACCCTCACTCCTTCATATTAAAGTCTGTTATAAAAAAGTGTTTGCTAATGTCATTTGGAATCTGTTATGGGTAATTACATAGCATTGATTCGGGACCACCATTTCAATTTCACTCCGAAGGACGACATAAACAAGAATTATTTACTCCCATTAAAAATTCTGGAGACATACGCTGAATTGGAACCTTGGGTATAGAAGGATGTTGCTAATAATGATCCCAGTTCTAATTTCCAAACAACCTTATTTTGTGATAAATATAAATAAGAAGCTGAAAGATATAATATTTATCTCATTGGTTATCTCTTCTATACTATTCTAATAATCGCCAATAAATTTATTTATTATAATTTTTAATTTATTTATATATATTTTTTAATTTCCTACTCATCAGCATTAAATTACTGTTATAAGTTTTTTGTTATGAGTATTTCATATTTTTGTTGTTTTTTTAGTCACACTACTTAAAACAGTTAGTTAACACTCATTAAAACATTCTTAATATTAATATTATCAGTTTATTTTTCTTTAATTATATCTCTTTCACAGAAATATTTATATGTTAAAGTCGAGGAAACTATAATTACATTCATTAATGTTTAAGAAACACAAGAATACTTTTTACACTCCCAGAACATATGATATTATAATACTCTTACTATTCGAGAACTACTGAATAATTTTGTGACTCGTTTTTATCGTGTTCTATTAATTTTTGTAATATCGTTGATTTGATCAGTGCTACTTATAATTTGGTTCATTTCACCGCACTTCCTTGAAACTAAAGCATAAGAGGAAAAGTATTGGAGTTTTTGAAATGCGGCAAAGTAAAATCAGAAATTCTCTGTGGCTCCTAGATTTATGTTGTATGGTCATTGATGACTACCAAAATACCTAGCTGTTCATCGTGCTCCTTAATGAGATGGTTGGTTTCAATGATTTTGTGTTTAGATGGATAACACCAGTTTCTTTTATTTTATTTTTTTAAGGATTATTTAATGAATGCACTTTTATGTCTAATTTATAAAATGACTTTTATGAATGGACTATTGAATTATTTATAAAAATAAAAACATTAAAAGTTTCTATTTTAGGTAAAATTTTAAAATACAAGTAAATGCCCATTCAATTATGACATACGCTGTTAAAACATAATTTACTATTGCCGCTTAACACCAGCTATTTAAGTTTGAGAGTTAAAAAAATTAATCCTAAAACAGTGGATGATTTTTACTTTCACTTACTATATATAGTAAGGAAAGTATTGCGATCGTGAAAATTTTCGAATTCCAGTTTTCAACGGAAATACACGTTTTAGGGTCCCCTGAGTCCAAATAACCAAGTCCCGCAAAAAGGTCTGTGTGTGTGTGTGTGTGTGTGTGTGTGTGTGTCTGTGTGTGTGTGTGTGGTAACTCCCGGGCGGAAACGGTAAGTCCTATGAAACTGAAATTTCATATTTAAGACAACTATACGCCCGAGACGTGACAAAACTTTTTTCATCAAAATGAGCTTACCAGAAGAGGCACTTTATACCATGCATTTTGCACCTTTTTTCGATTTTCTCAAAAACGGTTCCGACGATTTTGATTAAACTCGCTATATCAATGTAAAATTAAATGGGCTTTAATATCATGTAGGTTTTATTTGGATAAAAATGGTCTGACAGGGCTTAAATGCCGATATTTTAAATTTTCTTCCTCTAAAGTACCTTTAATTTTTTAGATTCAATAATAATAACTAGATTATCTTGTTAGCGCTGATGAAAAACAGGTAAATATATAAATTGAATAAATTCGATACCCAACTAAAGGAGAAAACAGAAAAAATATATTTTTAATGAAATTTTTCGTTTTTGAACATAAGAGCAGTAATATACATGTATGATATACCGTTGGAAAGCTAAAGATTTTAGAAAAAATATCATCTCATACACAAGCTTTTAGAAGTTAATAGAGAGTGATGAGAAGAAGATAAAACTAACTGATTATTTTAGATAATAATATAATAGATTTTTTAATAAAACACATGTTTATATATAAATTCAATTTGATTAATTCCTTAATAGTTTCACGTATTTTTATCTCTAACTGTATTTGAAAATTCTTTCATTGATTTTAAAAATCGAGGTAAGTGAAAGTCGTGTGTTGCCCGCACCAGATTTTTTTTTTTATTATTGTGGTTTATCCCAAAAAAACAAAAACAAGCTCAACCTATCAAACGATTCCTATTTTCTTTTTTTAGCCTTTGAGGTAAAAATATACATTTATTTTCAACTATTAGAAAATAATTTAATTTTTACTTTAACTTTGCATTATGCACAATCAGCTTCCTAACAAAGTAAAAATTGAGCTGATAGGAAAAGTCCATTTCACTTTGTTGCAGATGAACCTGAAATTTTCTTATCTTAACTAGCATGTTAACTAAAAATAATCGAAAAGAGACCTACGCATGTATGTAGAAAATAAAATAAAATTATTGAGTGTTATTTACAATTTGGTTATGACTGGATGGTCATGAGATGAATAAATAGACAGGATTTAAAGGTAGGATGAGAATTAGAGTGACGAACAGAAAGAGGAATAGAATCTCATAGGATTGAGGATCGGATAAGAAACGATCTGTCAAAATGTGCAGATTGGTGGGCCGTTGTGTAAAAACCTGAAAGCTGAGAAGGTGGAAAATGTGTGATGGACGGCGGAATAAAGCCATCTCAACTCGCTATAAAATTCGGAGACGGAGTTGTACCTCGGGACCCGACGATAAATCGAACAAAGCAATTAATTAGGCAATTACTTACGAAAGGAACAGATAGTAAATGTCTTTTAAAAACACGTTAAAATTTCTAATGCCGGAGCGTTAAACAAACCTCTTTATTTTATTGACAAAAAAAAAAAAAAATAAAAAAAGTAGAATCACCATTTTGTAACTTTATTTTGTCAAATATCATAAAAAATGTTATCCCTACAAAGATCATGAAGATAAAACTTCGATTTTAGTGGTAATATAAATCATTAGGCTTAATAATTAACGAGATAGTTAAAGTAAAATAGTTAAAGTAAAAACGTCTTTTTTCTGAAAATCGGAAATATTTGCTGCTTTAATGAGTCAAATTTCATTGAAACTGCCATTCTTATGGTACTTATAATGATAAAATAGTTTGGTCTTTTTAATGAGCCCCGATTTCAGTGGTAATAGATATTTATTCGTTTCATAGTTTAGAAGTAAACACTTTTTTTTTCAAAACGGTAATTGTAGACCGTTTAATTGGCTTTGGTTTGAATCGTATTATACATCAGTAGGTTTAATAGTTATTGGGATAATGTTTATTAACTAACGACTTTTTGTTCTGAAAACCGGAAGTTGATGTTTTGTTACTTAATTAATTAAATATATGCCATATATTGGCTATTCAATCTCCCCTCAAACAATTATTCTAAGATGTACTATCAAACAGCAAGAAAATAAATAGGGTCATTTTTAAAGATCTTTAACAATGTATAGAATAGTGTTTTATTTAAAGATATATATTAAAAAAAATTGTTTTTGATTCCTTCCCCATACGAAAGCGGAAGCGGAAAAAGTCTTGGACTTTTTAGCGGTTGATAAGGGAAGAGTTTTTTTGGATCTTCTGGTTAAAACCTAATTTAGAACCTGTATCATAATTAAAATTATGTATCTGAATTGTACTGACCCACCAATATAGATATCAGTGGCCAATATCTAGTATTCCAAGACAATAGTGTCAGTAGCATTCATGTGTGTAATTTTCCTTATTTACTATCAGTGCATTGTAACACAGGTAAATAGCTTATATGATTTTTTTTGGGTAGTTGGAACAAAAAAAAATTAATAATTTAAAATGTATAATCCGTTCTTAATTTCAAATTAAAAAGGTCAATGCAGGTTCGGACCTTAAAAGATTCAGATCGAAATCTTCAAACAAAAATAGAAAGATGATGGGGAAATAAAGTGGTCGTTAGGGTAAGGTCTTTTGGGAAATGGTGAAGGTATTATCTTTCAGTTACTCACTCATAAATGGAGGGGTGCTCTTAAATAATGGGATTCCAGCTCTACATTTATTATTATTCCGTTACAGTCATAAACCGTTACACTAAAAATGCATTATATTCGTTTCTGCTTTAATGTAACTGAATAATTCTAAGATGTACTATTTATGATACCCACAAATACTAGATATTTTAACACTTTTGTTACCAAATATTATTTTGATTATTAATAAAGATTTTCTTCATATATTTGTTTGTACCCATTTTTACCTTTTTTTTCTGGAAAAAAAAGCTTTCACAATTGAGACGTTGATTTCCAAAAGATACTATATTCATTCTGGGGAACTTTGCAGGGAGCAATCTCTCATTATTATATTATTAAACCAGCTAATTTGATTCTTTTCGGATTAAAATCTAGAATAATTTCTTTACTATATTAATAAAACCCTATTAAAGTTATGAAATGAAGTGTTCTGGTATGATTTAGAATGAAACTAAATGTGTAATTAGTATCTTAAGAAATTGATAGCATTTCTAAATCTATCCACTAGACGATGTCATTCAATAAAATTTATGAAAGAAACATTATTGTTAAATTAGCATGTGAAAATCCATTTTAGTGAGAAGATTCAACAAGTATCATTTTCCAAAGCAACCGCGAATTCCATTTGGTTCATAGATATTCAATTTCTGAGGTTGAAAGGACAATCTTGGAAAAGAAAAGCTATTGTGTAGATTACCTGTATGTTGTTCGTATATATTACATTTATATATTGGAGAAAAGCAGTTATTAATGTGAAATGTAACGAATATTATGTTAGCTTATGAATTTTATGGGGTCCTTAATCAACGTGGTATTTTTTTTACGTGACGTTAATTTAAGGAGAGAGATGCTCTTCAAACATAATATTTCGCTCTTAAAGAGAAAACAACAGTGTTTTTGCCTATGAGGAAGAAGAAGGCATTGTTTTCCACAAGGAGCACAATTTACGGCAGACCTGGCCTGTCCACCGCAGAACTAATTTATTGCCCTCCGTGTCCAGTTCGGTGGAGGATTCTCATGGCCGAATTTTAAAAACAAGAATATATAAAGTTTTTGGAAACTTACCAACTCAACCTAACCTGATATATTTCTATATTATATTAACAGAATCATTTAATTTTGTTATTAAATATTATAAGGTACAAATATATAAAAGTTACTATGTGAAATATTTCCGAGGAATTTAGAAGGTTACACAACAAGAAATCACGGAACTCGTGCTCTGTCAGTATAATTAATTTGATAACTGAAATGGGTGTGTAAATTTGTTAAACTCAGCAGGAAAGGAATTCCTAAAAAGTTAATTCGCGCTGAACCGACTAGTTAGCGTCTGGAAAGTCCTGGAAAGTGGAGGATTGTCTTAACTCTGATCTCGAGGACTCAAATCGAATCAACATCGAACCTTGGCTTTCGCAAAGCTTATTATTTTTTCATATATTAAAATAATAATAGTAAACTCAAATATAATTTTACTCGATCTACTTTTAGTAGATACTTTTGACGTCTGCATATTCACTGCTCTTGTTTTGATGTAAGCATTACATTATTATTAAATCAGATATAACATAATCCTCTACCAAGATGGTAAAATTATTTATCGGCTCTGTGCTGACCAGTAGACGATGTAGATGCACTTTTTTTTTTTTTTTTTTTTTTTTTTTTTTTTTATGAGGAAAAAATTGTTTTGGAGCAGATTGGGAAAGTGAGAAGTTTTAAATTACTTACCAACTATAATTGATTCAAAGAGGTTTATTATGTTAAAGTAAATCACGAATATTAGTACTGATAGGTATCTGAGGCAGTAATAGCCTTAGCAACCTCCAAGTACCACGGGCCGCAGAGTGGTTCCAAACGCACTTTTCGGAACAAAAGTCTGCACTGGTCGTTCTATTTACGATATATCTTCCATTTTAACGTATTTTTGTTCCTTAGTAAATTCAATTTCAATGGTGTGATAGGTATTTTTGTAGCACATTTTTATTTTATTACATCAGTCGCTAATTCCAGGGAAGTTTCTCTGTAGCTGATTATTCTTATTACATATATATATATATATATATATATATATATATATATATATATATATATATATATTATATATATATATTTTCTGTGTTTCCTGCTTATAACTTTATTTAGAATCGTTAATAGATAAGTTATAGAAAACTTTGGGTTTCATATAGCGACTTTGTGATTTTTTAGGAATTTTCAAAAAATGTCATAAAAATTAAAATTATTTTTTTATTTAACCAAGCCTGTGCGATGTCAGGCACTCGTTAAAAACCCTATCCTAATTCAACCTGGATAGGCAACATTTAGGACTCTTACTGTAGTGTCGTCCGATAAGCCGCAGTAGCATAAAGTCACGTTAAATAAACTAACAAATAACTTATTCCTGTTTTCGAAAATACTTTCTGGTTTAATAATAATCTAAATAATAATCTAACTAAGTAATCTACGTACCTTCAAATTGGCTTAAAAAGTACCTGTAACTATTTTACAGTTTTAATCGAATTTAACCATTTATCATTTCAGGCTCCGTTTTCATAAATATTTATAATAATGTTGATATAAACAACCATTACAATTATATTTATTAATTAAATTGATATTCTCATATTTGAATAAATGAATTTTTTGCAGTTGATTTATAGTCGAATTTATAATTTCTTAATTATAGATTATAGAGATTGTAACTATAGTAGTAGATAGTATGGGTATGTTGTAGTTGTTTACATGAATCGTGATCCTTTTATTTATTGTTTTGTTATTTTTTGGTTTCACATCTTGTGTTGACTTACTTTTCAGTGATTCTTTTTAAAATCTCTCTTTAGTTCAATCGATGTTATTACTTTTAGAATGTTTATGAGTCAAAATTAAGTCATCTGAATACTCTAGTCTTATCAAAAGTGTCTTTAGAGTTAAGTGGAGGTAAGGAAGCGTTCTTATTTCCCAGCTTTTTGGTCATCCGTGGTTCGGTGGTGATTTGACGAGGGCAATGAAAATGATTTACTGAAATATTAGAGTGTCTCTTATAGACAGAGTGATAACATTTTTGGACGGTTCTATGCATAATTAATATAGTTAACTAAAAATTAAATGGTTTGGTGAGTTAAATAATACCTGCATGGGAGTAAAGTAGTTAATTCATTATTGTGGATTAACCAGCCTTAGAAAATAATAATGTTATTGGCTATTCTAACTTCCTACTATAAAATAGAAGTATATTTTTTTACTTTATTGATTTCAACAGTGACAATGGAAAATTTATCGGGAAATATTGTGTACAAGGAAAACTGGAAGGGAAATAATGTTACCTGGAGCTTAAGATAGATCAGAGAGTTTCGTGATAGGTAGTTTCGAAGCTGTTAGCTTTAGAGCGGATTAGAACTTTAACGGATGAACTAAAACTTTTTTTTTGGCGGAAATGTAAAGAGAATATCTATCTATATGTAAAAACATGCTAAAATATCGGGGTATATCAAAACGTCAAGGGAGGAAAGGGTGTACTGGGAGCAGCCTAAAGACGAGCCTATCTCAGCAGTTGGCAGAGATTGATCGAGGAGCGGTATTTGGCTTAATCCGGGACCAGCATATATGCAAAGTAACTATAAACTTGAGGCTCTAAAGGGCAGGTCGCCGTAATGCTGGTTTTATAGGGCTCTCGCTCTCAGCACTTTTTCTTACGAACACCTTATAACGGGTGACCTAGTTATCTAGTGTTTTCAGCAAGCATGTTCTATTTCCTCTCATTTTTTGCTGGAGATTAGGGGTGGAGGTGAGCCATACAAAACAGACAAGAATTTTATTTTTTAAGTAAAAACAATTGCGTCTTAAAGATTTTGAGATTTCATTAACCTACTAACCAGGGAATGCCCTTTTTAACTACGCAGCATATGACGGGAGGCAACTCTTTAATTCGTAATTTCTTATTATTGTTTTTATGCTTAAAAAAAAAGGAAATATAATGAATTATATACTTATTTGTTTATTTTTATGAGGACGTACATATACTCGATATTGTTCGCGTATGACGCATTTATACGTCCTGCACATTTAACAGGTTTGTATATCTTTTTGTACATAAGTAAGATTTTTTAATTGCATAATTTTTTTTCTCGAATGCAAGATTTTTATTTTCAGTTTTTAAGATATACTTTAGTTTAAATTTTTGGTGTATAAATGGAATAACGTTATTTAGTAAAATAAGTTTTTAAAATTAATAAAGCACTACAATCGAGGAAAATAGTTATTAAGCCTTTCCAAAAAAAAAAAATCCAGCCAATATTAAATTAAAAAAATTATATAAATATATATGTATACATACACTGATATACATTATATAAATATAATTATAATAAAAAACTAAAAACCTAAATTAAAAAAAAATTATTTTTCGATTGGCATAACAGGCATAGACCCTGCATTGAGAGGCCGCGCGATGTAATCTCCTAGGATTCCAAAATGTGATTCTCGATAATACGTTTTGGGTAAGGTCATCAGTCCTATTTGTACCAGTGAAATCAGTTGAACTGGCATCACATGCCTGGGGAAGGGACTGTCAGTGAATGACCGTTTAATTATCTACAAGTCCGGGAGGGACCTGGACTCACAACCTTTGGCTTGGTAAACTGCCCTACTGCTATAGCCACTCAATCAGGGGCTCCCCAAAACTAGTTTGAAAAATCAATCAATAAAAATGAAAATAATCTTGAAGACGCTAGTTCAAGATACTCAATGTAAATATTTAATGTAAAGGCTCCTGCCTATACGGAAATATGATATAGTTAGTCAGCACTGAACCATCGGGTGAACTTTCAGTTATCAATTATTTAAAGAACTTATAAAACAGAATTTTTTAGGTTAGGTTATTTTATTTATGGGCACAAAAATTCTGTGGTCATTATTGCCCTTTTCTATTTACATACAAATTGCGCTAGTTTTTTTAAAACAAATTATATATTTTCAAAAACTCAATTGTTTTTCTAATTGTTTTAAGAGTATTGTTCTGGTGCGTTTCTGGACATTGCGCAAGCTTTTGACCGGGTATGGCACACTGGATTACTCTTCAAGCTGAAAACCCATTTACCCCAGTCTCTATACCTCATTCTCCGATCCTATCTCTCAAACCGTTCCTTCCGCGTTCGCTGTGGTGTAGAATTTTCTAACCTTTATCCCGTTGAGGCCGGTGTTCCTCAAGGCAGCGTCTTGGGACCCGTTCTCTACATCCTTTACACTGCTGATATTCCTACACATCCTGATACCTTTCTGGCAACTTTTGCAGACGACACCGCCATCCTATCATCCAGTTCCAATCCTGAAACAGCATCCTTAAACCTGCAAAGACACCTTTCCCTTATCGAAGACTGGTGTAATGCTTGGTGCATAAAGGTGAACGAAGCCAAATGCAAACACGTAACCTTCACTCTTCGACGAAACTCCTGTCCGCCAGTTTACTTCAATTCCATTCCAATTCCTCCTTCAGATACAGTCCGGTATCTTGGCTTACTATTAGACAAAAGATTGACTTGGAACCCACATACAAGACTTAAAAGACAAGAACTCAACCGACGATTCGGACAGTTATACCGACTACTCAACAGAAAATCTGAACTTACAGTTGACAACAAATTATTAATCTACAGGACAATACTGAAGCCCATCTGGACCTACGGACTTGAACTGTGGGGGACAGCTAAACGTACTAACATCAAACGCATTCAATCCTTTCAATCCAAAGTCCTCCGTACAATAGTAAATGCTCCATATTATGTTTCCAACTATACCTTGCACCACGACCTTAATGTTCCTTTTATTTCAGACCTGATTCCATCCAAATTTTCCAAATTCCACCAGAATCTCATTCATCATCCTAATCCTCTAGCTCAATCCCTATCCAGCCCCACCCATCCATACAACCCACCTAGAAGGTTGAAACGGCAGTGGCCTCGTGACCTCTTATAACATGTATATCGGAGTTCTAGCATTGGCTAGATTCTCCACTCACGTGCTGTATGCTTGTGAATTGTATATAGGTATGAGTGACTATTGTATATATTTTTATTGATTTTATTTTGTATATATGTATATTTTATTATTATTATTATATAAATTTATAGTATTGTATATATCGTGTGAATGTAGTATGAATGTTGTACTTTATCACTATTAAAAATGTCCTGAATTGGACAGATTGTAATATTGCTCAATGAATAAAAAAAAAAAAAAATTGTTTTAGTGTTGCCCCATAGTATCCTCTTGAGGTTTCTTTGAATGTTTTCTGTCTAAAAATAGTTGTGGTAAAGTACTCTAGAATGTAGCTGATGGTCAGTTGCTGGTAGCAGTTCTCACAGCTCGGAGATTTGCTTTTCTCTATAAGGTTGCCATGGGTCAGTCGCGTGTGCCCTATTCTTAATCGAGTCATGCCAACTCCTTCTCGTCTGTTGACACTGTTGGTGCTCTTCCACGGTTGAAATCGGTTTTGATATTGCTTTACTTATTTGAATCCTCTGTATTTTTCCGAAGCTTGGCCCATGTCATTGTCGCTTGTTTTTTTATATATCAGATTTTGTAAATATCGGGCTGATGTCTGTTGAGGATAATGCTGCCTGTTTGGTTGCTTGGTCTGCTTTCTCTTTGCCTTTTATGCCTACATGCGACGGTGTTCAATCAAGAACCACGCTTTTATTTACACATTTTAGCATCGAAGCATTGGCTTGGGCTTTCTTTATCACTATATCTTTGGAATAAATATTCGTAAAAGCCATCAAGAAAGATGAAGAGTCCGTAAATAAATATTACGCATTCTTCCTCCTCACGCTGTAAGATACTATAGGGTGCTGAACTATTTGCGTAACTTTCTGATGTACTAAAAGTAAGTTGGTGGCAGTATGTGGAAGTCTGTAATTAACTATATTTGATAATTTAGTATTTTTGAACTACACATAAGCTTGTCTATCGACAAAAGCGAAAAGACTAAACCGCTAACTGGATTGAACTCGTCTAAATCCTGGATTTGGAATGATTAATCCTTGGACTGTGGTTATGAAACGAGAGGATAAAACTTAGGCCATAAATCGAGCAGGCTCTACGCCTAGAACAAACAGCGGCTCTAGCGTGTCACACCCGACGGACAAGTTTGCAGTTTTAATCATCTGTCAAATCTGGGTGTTGTTTAGATATTTATCCTATCGTTAGTGGGATCACAACTTGAACCATCATTAAACTCTCTATATTTTTTTTCGTACTTGTTTATTGCTTTGATATTTATGTTGTTAGGACTATTGATCTCTATACAGAGTCTGTTATCCAGAAAGCCTCAATTTAAATGGAAAAATGTAAAGAAAGGACATTGAAATCTTAGTCTAAGATTGGTACGATAAGGGTTATTTTTTTGTTCTTTTATTTTTACACTTTTCAGTTTCTAAGATTAAAATATTTTTAAATGAGCATCTGGAAAATGCATGATTTCGATTGTTTGGAAAAGAAAAGAATAACGGTTTTCTTCATTGTGAAAAAAAAAATGGCTTAAAATTCTATCTTTAGCAAAACAGGTACTATTTGAATTATTCTTGTGTTTAATAAATTATTATACTGTATATCGCTATAAATATAGTTTAAAAAATGCATAATTTTTTAATTATGACCCAGAAATACGTTGTTGTTTTTTTTACTAGAGAAGGCATTATGTATGCTTTTTTATTTTAACAAAGTTAAAGGAAATCGCACATGGGATTTTCATGGGTCCTTTTTGGCTCTGCAGTCTACTGGATGACGTGTTTCTCAACTGTTACACACAACACTTATTTAGTACAAATTACAAGTATAAAGAACATCGCTCTCCCTAAAAAAGATATAGATAATGAATGTACGAAAACTTACAAAACAATAGACGGTAATAACCTTTATTATTCGGCATGAAAGATACCTTATAAGGTTTGATTTGATTAGTATTTAATTTGTTTGCTTCTAGTTATTGACAGTAATAAAATGTTAGAATGAGACGAAAAAATTAATAGAAAAGAAAATATTTCTAAATTTTACCTTCATCACATTAAAAAAAACGAAAGCAGAATAAGGAATATGATTTATATTTCTTATCATTCTCATAGCCTATCTATTCCTTAATAAATATATTTTGGATCTTTTTTCTTATTTCGGTCATTTACTTATTACAATTTCTTTTAATATATCCAATGTTTAATTAAATACAAATAAAAAATGTTTTTTTATTTATTTATTTAAAGAAATTTACAACTGTATTAAATAAATACAACAAGTAAATAGGCTTTATATATGATTAGTACACATGATAGTCCTGAGAAGAAACTACCCATTGGTAGCACTCCAATGTCTTATGTTAGAAGGTCTCTTGGCCATCTTCTTTTAAGGCGCCTCTGTGGGTTGTCGGGAATAGATATGGAGGAGAGGTCACGGATAAGCGGGTTTGAGTGGGCAGGGAGTTTGGAATGAAAAGAGGTATATCTGTAACGGGCCAAGTCTTCAACTAATGGGATATTTAGGTCTTTATGGATGATTTTATTAGTAACAAAGTAAGGAGCATTGAGGATTTTACGAAGGATTTTGGACTGCAAGGATTGGATGCGAGAGGAATTCGATGGTTTAGTAGACCCCCATAGCTCAATGCCATAGGTCCAAATAGGCCTGATAATTGTGATATAAATGAGTTTTTTGTAGTAAGTAGGAAGTTTTGAGCGTTTGTCAAGTAAGTGTTGTAGTAATCTGTATCTACGAGCAGTTTCCTGTCGTTTCAGTCTAGTATGAGGATTCCATGTTAGGCGTTTGTCGAGGTGGAGTCCTAAGTACCGAATTTGTTCAACAGGAGTAAGTAGGATATTGTTAAAGGATACGGTGGGGCAGGAAGTCATAGGCTTACGACGTAGAGTGAAGGTGATTTGATGGGATTTATTAGGATTTATTTTGATTCTCCAGTTTTGACACCATTCTTCAATGGCTGATAATAAAAAAATGTATATTTAATTTCGTTGTGAACAACAAATCTGACTAAAAACAAATTCTCTTAGATTTTTACTTTCACTTACTATATATAGTAAGGAAAGTATTGCGATCGTGAAAATTTTCGATTTCCAGTTTTCAACGGAAATACACGTTTTAGGGTCCCCTGAGTCCAAATAACCAAGTCCCGCAAAAAGGTCTGTGTGTGTGTGTGTGTGTGTGTGTGTGTGTGTGTCTGTGTGTGTGTGTGTGTGTGTGTGTGTGGTAACTCCCGGGCGGAAACGGTAAGTCCTATGAAACTGAAATTTCATATTTAAGACAACTATACGCCCGAGACGTGACAAAACTTTTTTCATCAAAATGAGCTTACCAGAAGAGGCACTTTATACCATGCATTTTGCACCTTTTTTCGATTTTCTCAAAAACGGTTCCGACGATTTTGATTAAACTCGCTATATCGATGTAAAATTTAATGGGCTTTAATATCATGTAGGTTTTATTTAGATAAAAATGGTCTGACAGGGCTTAAATGCCGATATTTTAAATTTCCTTCCCCTAAAGTACCTTTAATTTTTTAGATTCAATAATAATAACTAGATTATCTTGTTAGCGCTGATGAAAAACAGGAAAATATATAAATTGAATAAATTCGATACCCATCTAAAGGAGAAAACAGAAAAAATATATTTTTAATGAAATTTTTCGTTTTTGAACATAAGAGCAGTAATATACATGTATGATATACCGTTGGAAAGCTAAAGATTTTAGAAAAAATATCATCTCATACACAAGCTTTTAGAAGTTAATAGAGAGTGATGAGAAGAAGATAAAACTAACTGATTATTTTAGATAATAATATAATAGATTTTTTAATATAACACATGTTTCTATATAAATTCAATTTGATTAATTCCTTAATAGTTTCACGTATTTTTATCTCTAACTGTATTTGAAAATTCTTTCATTGATTTTAAAAATCGAGGTAAGTGAAAGTCGTGTGTTGCCCGCACCAGATTTTTTTTTTAAATTCAAACTTTTACAATCATACTTAATTAATCGGATGCTATATAAAAAATATATTTTGATTATCTTTAAAGTAATAATATTACTAAATGGTAATATTAGTTGTTTCCGAACACATACTATTTGCAGGTTGGCTATACATGGCGCTGCGTATAATCAGACAACGCTAGGTAAACTTGTCGAGCTCTTTGGTAATTCAATGCTTGGCGAATTATAGAGCGATGGCAATGTAATCTCTCAGGACTCTGATAAATTTATTTAGGATAACTTATTATGTTGCATGGCGTTCCTAATATCTTGTCGTGTTTGGTATATTATGATTGATAACATTACCATTTAGTTTGATCAGTTTGTAAAAATTATCTTATTGCTGTTATAATGGTGCGTGTAAATATAAGGAAAATAACTTTAAAGGGAAGATAATATCATATAGTTGTATTATATCAGTACAGGCTATATTGTCTAATATATCAGGTTTATTGGACATTAGTGTGTCAGTTAATTGTTAATTAGACAGTCATCGTTAGGAAAACAAAACTTTCTGGCATTTCTTTGCTTAAAACATCGAATAAAGAGTATTTTCTTATTTATTTTATTTGAAAAGAGTTACGTTTTTAACGTTTTGAGGTCTGCTCATTTAGTAATTTGACTAATGTAGTAGTCTTTGATTTTTGAAACCTTTTTCTCAACCTTTCATATGCTTAGAAAAGAACTCTTATCAGTTATTTAACATGGAATCAACTGCTTTACAATATGCCTCATTCATACTTTCAAATCACAGCTGAGCTAAAAAAAAAAAAAAACAACAAAAAAAAACAAACGCATTGAAACATGTACATTATTGTTTATTTAATGATCTTTTATAATGCTGTGGCTAATCGGACGATGCTACAGTGAGAGACCTAAATTTTGCCTGTCTAACTTAAATTAGGATATGGATCTTTAACGAGTACCTGACATGTCAGGCTCGGGACCACCGTTTAACGTCCCCTCCGAACGTCCGTTTGAAACATGTATAATTGAGACGTTAATTTGCAAAAGGTACTATATCCATTTTAGGAAATTTTACAGGAAGCGCAAAAATCTCTCATTACTATATTTTTAAACCAAATTATTGGATTATTTTTTAATATAAATCTAGATTTTTTTTTACTTTAATAATAACATTATATTTAAGTTATGAAATGAATTTCTTTAGTATGATTTGGACTAAATGCGTAATTAGTACCTTTAGAAGATAACTAAATTTCTAAATCGCAGGACTTGAGAGTTCATAAGATAAAAACCCATAGAAGATTCAGATGAATCTAAATAATTGGAATGTAACAATGTCTAAATATCAATTTCGTACCTTTTGGAAATCAACGTCTCAATTATTTAATAAAGAAGGGAAGAATTTAGCCATAGGTTAGGCGAAAAAAAAAAACCCGCACTACTACAGCCCATGAAGGGACTTAGGTTAAGTACATGTAGAGATTCGTACTGTTTCTAGGCCAACGGCCGTGCCATGAGGTAATAAGTCCATGATCACACTCAGCCGCCAGGTTTCCCCCCAATTTTCGATTTTCCACTTTATAGAGGTTGGGTTTGTCCCAGGAAGGTCTCCATATCCTAGGGTCGCCCCCCGGCTAAATTAACAGAATAAATAATATTAACACAGTCGGGATTCGAACCCAGGACCTGGAGAACTGTAGTCTAGTGCTCTGACCACTAGACCACACCGCTCCCTCTAAGCGAAGAATAAGATACTTTGTAAGGATGTAGTGTTCCTTTAACGGTTATAAATAGTGTTGGTCAACATGATCTTTATATATATACGCCTTTTTAATTGATCACAAAATGGAGATAATTTTTGTTGATAATCGTAAATTTATGAAATTACACCGAACGTTTTGAATATGAATTCTGATTTTTCATTTAAACTCTCATAGATGAATTGGGCCTAGATACCCTGAACTGCTATAATTTCTGGATCTGGACCGATTTGTCACTGTCCTTGAGCACGAGTCGGTGGAAAGGACCTCGCCGAATTGGTCCCGAAGGGACTGGTTATGAATCAATGGGTAGCCTGTCACAGCAACATGGAAACCATAGTTCATAGCAACATCAGATCATCTGTAAGCTATAAATGTCTACAAGAAGACCACATCTTCGCGCAATTTCGATTCAACCCAAAAAAAACGATTTGTCAATTTTGTTGGTACATCACTGTTGTTTTTTTTTTGTTAATGTCTGCGTGCAATAACTACTACCAAGTAATACTCAAATGTTATGAAGGTTTACACATTTCAGTGACAAGAAAAGAGAATCAGTTTCTAAATTGATTTAAGAAAAAAAAAAAACTTATCCCCAATTAGGTGAATGCTAAAAATCAAACTAAATGTTGGTTTACAGGAGTGCTGCCATTGGGTAGTTCTTCTTCAAGTTTGTTTCACGCTATTTATCTTTTGTCACATTTACTTGTTGTACCTTGAAGTGCAGTTGTAAATTTAAATAAATGATGTTAAAAAAAAAAATGTTGGTTTTATTTATTTTTAATTTTATCTCTTTTTAGATTTTACAATTTAAGGAATATCGACTTTCATCGTAACCAGTTATTATAGAAATTAGCAGCGCAGCTAGACCTTTTTAACAAATTGCACCTTGTAATAGGACTTGAGGATGGGAAAAGTTAGGTATATCCTTCATCAATGAATGGGAAGTGTTGGTTCGTATTCTTTGAGTTAAAAATACAGAGCCTGTTTTGTAACTACTGAAATTATATTGCGAACTGGCCAAATTAGCAGTAGTGGGTCGGTAGGGTATTTTTTTTTAAGCCAAGAGGCCAATAACTAAAGCCCAAGTATGAAAAGCTCTTAGGAGAGGCGTAGGGCATTCACGCAAAGGGCAAAAGCTTTCATTAAGTTTGAATAAACCCTAAAAGCAAAAGGATGGAACTATAGAAGACGGATCGAATCATTAATAACTGTATTGATTTTAAGACTGTTATCTTACGTTTTACATTTATTATTATTATTATTATTATTATTATTATTTATCTATTTTTTTGCGAAACATTTTTCGTCGTTTTCGACAAAATAAATGAGCTATGGGGGTCCACTAAACTATCAAACTCCTCCCGCATCCAATCCTTGCAATACAAAATCCTACGAAAAATCCTCAATGCTCCTTACTTTGTAACTAATAAACTTATCCATAGAGACCAAAATATCCCACTGGTTGCAGACTTAGCCCGCGATAGATACACCTATAATTCTAAACTATCTGCCCACTCAAACCGCTCAACTACTTCTATTACCGATAATCCTCCGAGTCGCCTGAAATGACGGTAGCCTCGAGACCTGCTTATAAATAAACTTTGAAGTGCTACCACTGGGTAGCTTCTTCATGTCTCTATTCATGACTGTTATTGTATTTCATTCAATTACTTATTGTATTTGTATATATAGTTGTAAAAAGCAATAAAATATGTTTAAAAAAATAGTTTTGTTGGAATTACATATTTGTGACATAAATAAATAGATCAAATGATTTTCATTTTTTTTTCTCCTGTTTATCGCGCTTTTGCCATCTACAAAAATAACTGAGTTATGGGCATATTTTTAGGTAAAATTTAATTTTTTTCTTTTCTTTTTTCTAATTACTCGCGTTTTTTTTTTTTTTGCTCTATCTTCAAAAATACAGTTATTTATTAAACAAAACTCGGTTATTAGTGAAGATAGAGAATAATCGAAAAGATATGAACAGCTTTATAAATAGTTATAACCTAATATAGTTATTAGAAATATTATAAATAGCAGATTTTTTTCAATTTTTTTTATTTATTGAATAAAAGCACTTTTAATCGGCCGTGATTCAAAAAATAACCAGCTGATATCAACATTTATGTGTTAATTCATCGTTGCATGCAGTTGTATTTTAGTGGTGAATTAAAAAAAAAAAATGGTCCGGTAGTTTCGGAGAAATGCTGTGGACGGCGGGCAAACGGAGTTTTAAAATTTGTTTTTCGTTTTCTACGTATCTTGGAACGTGAGCCATCAAATTTTCAGGATGGGGGGGGGGAGAGAACTTTTTTTTCGGTCTATTAAAAAGGTTTTATTTTCAATAATGAACCAATAAAATAATTAACCTGGTGAATTCAAGTTCAGAGCGTAAATTTCTACGAAATTGAGACGAAATGCAATGAATTATTTCATAATAAATAGGCTTAATGATTTATTTCTATTTAATGAGAGTTAAAACTGTATTAAATTTAATAAATCAAGTAAGTATAATACGATAGCATGATATACTTGTAAAGATTATACCTATTGGTAGCAGTCGAATAATTATTCTAACTCAGGAGGTATCATGTCATCTTCTTTTGAGATGTCTTGAGATATTATCCGGAATAGATGAGGCAACACAGATTGAAACAAGTGAGTTAAAGAGGAAACGGAGTTTTTGGTTTGGGCCGGATCAGTATCATACAGAACATTAAGATTATCATGGATTGATTAGTTTAATAGAGTCTCAATGCTCTATTCGTTATGTCCAGATTGACATTATCATAGCCATGTTTACTTGACTCATAGTTCATTTTTGAGTATATCGTAGTCAGGAGGAAGATTCGAACATTTGTCTATTAATTGTTGCAGTACCCGAAAACGGCGAGCAGTATCTTACCTTTTCAGTCTTGTGTGAGTATTCCAAGTTGAGCTTTAGTCAAACTCCTAGGTTTCGGATCTGTTTAACAGAGACAAGCGGGATATTATTAAAATATACTGTAGGAAAGAAAATCATAGATTCACGACAAAGGTCAAAGGTTATTTGGTGGTGTTTGTTATAATTTATGTGTTTTTTTCCGATTCTTGTATCATACATTAAGATCCCTGACTTGGGATCGATGAGCGTGACAGTCAATAATTGGATTTATTTTTAAATGAATTAAAATCAAATTTGCATTCCTACTTTATTAATGAAGCTGTTAGCTAATAGTTTGGATCTCACCCAAATATCCGCAAAATAATACAATATTTAGATAAAGAAATATTATTTAATGCTCTGAAGATTAATTGTGTTCATTAGAAAACATATTTGATCTCTCGAACAACCTATTCATGTTTTAAACCATACAAATAAAATAAAGCAATTTTTTTTGTTCTCTTTACAAATGGTTTTAAATACATTTGTTCTTTTGAAATGCTATCAAAAGTACTAGCTGGCTTTTTGTTTTCCCGGAATTGGATCCGATAATACAATAAATCTGAGAGGCACATTTTCAAGCCGGACCAAGGCAGAACAAACCAATATTTAACCCGAGGGGCTTAACACCGATTTATTTCAGGATTACGGCCTCACAAATCGCTTCTTTGTCCCTGTGTTATATCGACACCGATACTTTAGAAATCAGCTAATAATTTCAATATGGACTGTTCATGACCTCTTGAGACTTATGTTTTTAAAACGTCATATTCATATAAAATAATTAATCAGTCAAAGATTAAAAAAGGACCAGTATTAATCCCCCTCCCCAAAAAAAAAAAAAAAAATTAAATTAAAAAAAAAAATTAATTAAACATTTCAAAAACTCGTTTACTATATTTCTAAAAAAAATTATAATACCTAAAAAACAAAACAAAAAAAAAGTCATTTATTTTATCTCGACAACCATTTTTTTTTTTTACTCTTTAGGCTGTTAGGGAATTTTCTCGTGTCAGGGACTGAAGGAGGTGGATTCGTGCTAGAGTTAAAAGCCTTCCAGCATGGAGACGCGTACTCGTCATTATTTTATCCCTACTTTGGTTATAACAGGTAGCAACTTAATGTTTACACTCGGCCACCCTGCTCCTGATTGGTTTAATATTGCATTAATAGGGATTCTTTCTGTTTAAGGCTAACTGCTAGGTCTACTATATCTCGCCCTGCCACCAGGGTTTTCTCTCCTAAGTTTTGGGTACCCACTGTATAGAGGTCGGATGTACCCCATTGGGTCTACATACTCCGGGATCTCTCTACTCTAATAACCAAATACATAATGCTGGGGTTCGAATCCGGGCCCTAGAGAACGGTAGACTAGACCACGCCACTCCCATAATTGTAATAAGAAGTTTTTAAAAATCATTCATAAAAAAATATATCTTATTCCAGGATAGTTTTTTCTTCATCTTGTATTTTTATTTTTATTTTATTATTTTTTTTGTTGTGTGAGCAGTATTTTCAATTGTTGCTTTTATTTTTTTTAATAAGCAATGCCATTTTTTATTCAAAGGAACCGGTAGTATGTTAAAAAAAATCGATAAGCTAGGTTACCAACAGATGGTCGTGTTATGTTAATAACGAAGGTTTTTTTCGATAATTCGGTATAGTTGATTTTGTGACATACTTCAGCATGGATAACATTATATTATATTTCACAAATCCTCAGAGTCTTGAGAGTTTTCTTCTTGAAAGTGGAGATGTCAAGATATCAATCAGTGTCGTCCTTCCCTAAATTTTACGCTAATTCAAAAAGATGAGTTTTTATTTTTGTATTTGTAATGAAAGCAATAATAATATATAAAAAGACGGAAATTATTGTTATACAATTTTAATGAAATAAACATAACATAACAGTATAATGAGTTAAATTGACTTTACCCTTCCTACCGTTTTAAGTATTTCCTGGCATCCATTCTCTTCCAAGTTCTCCGATCCCATCGTACATCATATATCTCGGATATATTTTCATTAAAATCCTCTGTCCACTCTCGGAGCATTCGCTCGCGGCTTTCAGATCTAATATGTAACGCAGCTTTCGATAGACCTTTCCTTAGCCGATCCTCGTCCGTATGGAATTCTATTCATTCTTATATTCATTCCAATACTCCTCCGACTTTCAAATCCCGTTTATTCAAACACTTCCTATCCATCCAATTCTCAAATAACCATACTTTCAATAAAAATCAGCTAATAAAGCAGAGAGAAACGATTATTTATTAAATCTTATAATAACAAAAATTGTATTAAAACATTTATGCATTTGTTTTCACTAGCATTGTAAATTAATTTTTTCATCGCGTATATGAACAATATTTTTTATTCATGTATACTTTGTTTTTCAAATTATTATTGAAAGATATCTGTTAATTTATTACTATTTTTTGTATGTTTTTACTCTAAGATACTGATATTTTAATTTAATTTTCCTGTAATATTATCTAAAGGGGCTAATCTTAGAATGAATAAAAAGTTTATTATTGTTAATATAAATGGTGTTAAATTAGAGAAAAAAAAGTAAAATAATAATCATAAAAATTAATACAGGTAAAAACAAAATGAGAAAGAAAGAGAAAAAAAAATGTCTATAGTATGTTGGTACACATGGTTGATGGCTCACTCGCTGCTCTGATGTATAATATAAAGGTCGCTGTGGCGATGAATATTGTAAAGGTGTGCCCGGCTGGGTTTGCATTCAATGTCTTAACTAGAAAGTAAAACACAGATATGGTCTTTCTGGGACAAACGCTGAGCTAGGAGAGAGCGGTTAAGGAGAGCGTGGAGGGGACTCTAATACATTTGTTTAAAAAGTAATTAAGATATTTCTGTTGTATATGTAGCAATACAACATTGAGGTTCAAAATAAAAATGTGTATTATTCACATTATTTTGGGGCGGGATGGCTGAATGGATTATTCCAAGCAACGCGCGTTGCCTAGCAATCACAGATGACCCAAAACTGAAACCAAATAATTACGAGTTTGCCTCACGGTGCTGGGGGGAGGGCTTTGATATCAGCACTTATCCCCCGCCCTCACCCCTGGCCCGAGAAACCTCCGTATAGCCTTAAAAAAATTAGTCTCTTATCTTAAAACTATGTTAATTTTGAATACTATAGAGAACTAACTTAATAGCTATTTATAATAATATTACAATTAAAAATTAAAGACAAGCGTGAACAAATGATGTTGAATTGATTTGTGGATAAATCTAGCGCGTTTCTCTAATAAATAATCAAGAAAGCAGTAGAATGTTTTTCTTATATTATTTTTGTCCCCTTAAAAGATCTCTTATGACGGAAAGGCTATTCTCGCTTAGAAGCACAATCGAACTATGAGACATTATAGTTTAATGACTAATCATAACTACATTACACTACATAACTACTTCACAAACAATTTCAGAAGATCCATAATTAGAAATAAAAATAGAATATATTACAGTTTAGGATGAAATAATAATAAAAATAAAATAAAAGTTATTTCAGCTTAATATTTTCGAAGAAATACTTGTACTCATAATAACTCCATTAATTTGAAATATAGAAAATAAATTAAATATAATGCTTCCACCTTGATTGTATTTTGAACAGTCATATATCACCATATCCATGAGTTGTTTATAGAATTCTGCGAAAACAGGGCGTGGTATAAATCTTTTCCTGAACATTATTTGGAAAAAGCTTTATTTATTTTCCCAGCTTAAATCAGTAAAGGAGTGGAATGAAAGTATTTTTATTCCATTTTTAAATGTTTGGTGATTGAAGAAAAAACATTTATTAATTGATAAAACTTTATACAACTCGTTAATTCATATTATTATTCTTGTATCATTAATATTTTAACTTGATTTTTCAAACAATGAATTTCATTTTGTAAATTTCCAGTTAATTTAAATAGTTTAGTGAAATTCAATTCTATTTCATCGTACCGGACCATTTCCATATTGTTCTTTATTTATTTTTATTTTTTCGTACCCCAAAAGGTAGTGTAAGTTCTGAAAGGAAACTGTTGCATTATTTGGATTTTGCAATTGTTTTATTTGTTACTTGTTTGTTGTACAATGAAGGAGATAAAAAAAACATAAAGGACCATTTTCAAGAACAAACAAAGAAAATTATGAAAGAATAATCATAGACTTGTCAAATCCTTATGATTTTTATTTCCATGTTAAATTATTCTCCACCTTTGCTAAAGTATATTACAACGTTTCGACACTAATAACATTACATGGTTAATATTTTTCAATCTAAAAATTATAGGTACATTAGTTGGAGAAAATTTAAGATATTCGATATTTAAGCCCTGTCAGATTATTTCAATCACATTGAAACCTACATAATATTAAAACCGATTAAATTTTACATTGATATTGCAAGCTTAGTAAAAAATTTAGTGCCTTTTTAAGGTATTGTTAAAAGGTGCAAAGCGCATGATATAATGTAGCACTTCAGTTCAGCTGAATTTGGTGAAAACGTTGGTGTCACATTTTTGTTTTGAACGACTTTTCGTTTTTGTGATAGACTAACTACATACACATGGACACACGACCTTTTTGTAGGACATAGTTATTTGGACTTAGTGGACCTTAATCCGTGAATTTTACATCGATGTAGGTATTAACGGATTCATGATTAAATAACGAAATTATAAACACATGAACATTGTATAGATATGTAACCTGTGTTACAATAGTCTCATGATTTTTTGCTCAGTCTCTTGCGATTTTTCCGTGTAAACTACACATGTTTTTGTGATTTTTGAAAATTCATATACAGGACTAAGTTCTCAGGATTGAAATTTTTAGAGCAAGTATGGCTGTGATTAAGCTATGTTTGATAATATAATCAAAGTTAGATGCTCTATTCTGATAGACTTTTAACTCGCTACATTGTTTATTAATTTTCGAGAGTTTTTTAACTACTTTATTTACTTTTAAGGTAATGGGCTGTTGAGACAAAACTTATAAATCATATCCTTAACTCATTGTTAGTTTTTGTTTTGAATCGATATTTGCCAAATTGTCAGAATTAGAGAGATTTTCCCAACACATGTTTTCAGTTGCGAAGTTAACTTTAAGCGGCTGCAACACTAAAAGTATTTGCAAGAAAAAAAAAGATTTATGCACGGTTTTTATTCATAAAAGAATAGAAAATAACTAGTTACAAAATAAAAAAATTTAAGTAGCAAAATTAACGAAAATTGGGCAATTTTTAATGGATTGATTGAGTTATTTTAAACATTCATATTTCATATAACTGATCAGAATTTTAATCATTTCCTTAATATTCTTTTTTTTTTATAAAAAAAGAATTAATGTCAATTATTTTAAAGACAAAAAAAAGGTTATCCTTTTTATTCAAAATATACTGAGTAAGTCTAAAATTGGAGGCTGATTTCTACTTCACCACTCTTTTATTGAAAAAAATCGCACTACGTTTCGCTAAAAATGCCATCTTCAGGTGCAGGTACAGACATGAGGCTTTGGCTTGA
Source organism: Piezodorus guildinii (assembly GCA_023052935.1). Lineage (NCBI taxonomy): Eukaryota > Metazoa > Arthropoda > Insecta > Hemiptera > Pentatomidae > Piezodorus > Piezodorus guildinii. The sequence continues at coordinate 62,326,949 of CM041297.1, forward strand.
AATCATCTACTCAGATTAGATCTAATTAGTTCCACAGCACCTGAAGATGGCATTGTAGCCGAAACGTTGTGCGGTTTTTTTCAATAAAAGAGTGGTGAAGTAGAAATCAGCCTCCAATTTTATTCATAGAAATTGACCTTCACCTAAAAGAATCTACACCTGAGTAAGTCTGTTATTTCCGTATAACATTTATAATATTTCAGTTAGAGATCACATTAAATTTATCAGGTTACTAATCTTTTGAAATTTTACAGTATTAATGATTATAAGATTTTCGGTAAGTGAAATTTTTAATTTTTCTTATTTAAAGAAAATAACCAAGGCATAAACTATATGAGAAACCTATCTCCTAAAAAAATATTTCACCATATTGAATTTTAATGCATTGCTATGAAATATTATTTTTAGCTATCTGTAATACCCATGTATAGATAATATCACAACTTATTTTGTTGACCTTTATCCTTCATATATAACCCTTCCCCCTCCCTCCTCCTTCATTAGGTAGCAAAATCATAAAATAAATAATTTTTATTTAATAATCTATTTTTTTAACATTTTGATCCCGAAAAACTGTGAAAAGTTATACTATTTTATATACAGGGATCATAGGGTAGAGAATAAACTATCAGGTTTTGTTGGTCTACATAATACATTGACACACACGAATTTTATTATTGTAAATCGGGTGGTAAAATACTAGAACAAACATATTATCGATATACCATTTTTTATCAATAAGTACAAACATTTTACCTATTTATATGTGTATATTATAAATGAATAATGACAGCAAGACCCAATGGGATCAATTTAGCCCGTCGTAAAAATAACCTAACAAATATGCATAATAGTACAGCAAAAAACAAGATTACGAAAATGTGCGTCTGAGCATGTCGCTATTGTGTGAATTTCAATTACCAGCGGCAGGAATCAAACGAAGTCAACAGCGACATTGAGATAATGGATATAATCGCGCAGGTTCGTAATTAATATATATGTAATTTATTCAGTTAAGGAAATGAGTGAATTTTTACTTTCACTTACTATATATAGTAAGGAAAGTATTGCGATCGTGAAAATTTTCGAATTCCAGTTTTCAACGGAAATACACGTTTTAGGGTCCCCTGAGTCCAAATAACCAAGTCCCGCAAAAAGGTCTGTGTGTGTGTGTGTCTGTGTGTGTGTGTGTCTGTGGTAACTCCCGGGCGGAAACGGTAAGTCCTATGAAACTGAAATTTCATATTTAAGACAACAATACGCCCGAGACGTGACAAAACTTTTTTCATCAAAATGAGCTTACCAGAAGAGGCACTTTATACCATGCATTTTGCAACTTTTTTCGATTTTCTCAAAAACGGTTCCGACGATTTTGATTAAACTCGCTATATCGATGTAAAATTAAATGGGCTTTAATATTATGTAGGTTTTATTTGGATAAAAATGGTCTGACAGGGCTTAAATGCCGATATTTTAAATTTTCTTCCTCTAAAGTACCTTTAATTTTTTAGATTCAATAATAATAACTAGATTATCTTGTTAGCGCTGATGAAAAACAGGTAAATATATAAATTGAATAAATTCGATACCCAACTAAAGGAGAAAACAGAAAAAATATATTTTTAATGAAATTTTTCGTTTTTGAACATTAGAGCAGTAATATACATGTATGATATACCGTTGGAAAGCTAAAGATTTTAGAAAAAATATCATCTCATACACAAGCTTTTAGAAGTTAATAGAGAGTGATGAGAAGAAGATAAAACTAACTGATTATTTTAGATAATAATATAATAGATTTTTTAATAAAACACATGTTTATATATAAATTCAATTTGATTAATTCCTTAATAGTTTCACGTATTTTTACCTCTAACTGTATTTGAAAATTCTTTCATTGATTTTAAAAATCGAGGTAAGTGAAAGTCGTGTGTTGCCCGCACCAGATTTTTTTTTTTTTGTTTTATCGGCGGTCAATAAAGTCCCATCCTAAGACAATTAAATACATTAGTTATTTTTTATTTAACAACTAAAATGTTCAATGGAAATAATTTATAAGGCAGGGCTAACTTTTCTGGGTCATCGAGTATTTTTATATTATTTAATTTAAAACATATGTTTCCAACGAAACTGCATGTAATTCGTTAAATCTTTTTGACAACTACAACTTTTTGACAAATATTTTAACAACTGAGGTAAGTAAAAATCGTGTGTTGCCCCTACTAGATTTTTTAATAATAATAATAATAGCTTTATTGGCACCAGTATTGACAATAGCCTCTCCCATCGGGCGGAAATTATAGTAGTTCGCTATAGTAAGATATATTTCTTACAGTAAAAGAGGATTATTCAGTGTTCGGTTGTTACTTATTTTAATCAACTTTTTCTTTGGTTTTGTTATTACCACTAATACTTATATTACATATTACATATCTACTGTGATATGACCATAGCCTATCCTATTCTTTTTTAATGCATCAAATTCATTTCCTATGTCTTCACAAACATATTTTTTTATTTTTAAATTTATATCCAACTATCGTTTGGTTCGTTGTTGTAAACTTTTGTAAGACTGAACTGCTGCTAAAGTTTATCATCCCACCCGATGGCTTACCCCATAGGAAGTTTGTAAAGTTTGAAACCAGGGCCACTTTTAGCCCTAATCAAGGCAATTACCAAGGGAGCTGAGTAGCTTGGTCCAAGGGTGCGCACCAAACTTAACCGATAACATAATAATCAATCAGTAGTTATCAGTAAGGCTTCTCGCTTGTGCCAGTTTTATCTTGAGTCTTCGGTTTTTTTTTAATGATATGAATGTTACTCATACTATTTTCATTTGTATAGTTTCTTAGTAATTTAGATATAAATGTGTATTTATTACCTTCACATACCTATATATGTAACATATAGTAAGGGAAAGTATTGAGATCGTTTTGAATTTTCGTTTTAGGGTCCCCTGAGTCCAAATAACCAAGTCCTGATAAAAGGTCTGTGTGGTAAGTCCAGCATATAAACGAAAAGTCCTATGAAACTGAAATTTCATATTTAAGACAACTATTCGGCCCAGATGTTACAGCAATTTTTTTCATTATAATCAGCTAAGCAGAAGAGCCATTTGATACCATTTTATTTTATTTAACTAGATATATCGGTGTAAAATTAGACAGGCTTTATTATCATGTAAGTTTTATTCTGATTGAAATAGTCTGACAGGGCTTAAATGCCGATATTTAATATTTCTTCCTCTAAACTACCTTTAATCTGTAGTTTTTAAGAAATTGGCCATACCATCCTAATAAAATTGATAAAGGACGACTAATTTGAAAAAGCAATATTTTACGTCGGCAAACATCACCTATGTTGTGGATTGCCTGTATCAATAAAATAAATAAAGGACGGCTAAATATACAACTTGGACGACTTCGGTGATCAACGAAAGGATAAAAGAGCAAACATTTTTTTTTTAATGTAATTTTTGTTTTTTTGATAATAAGAACAGTAATATAGACATATAATATTGGAAAGAGAAAGATTTTAGAAAAAATATCATCTTATACACTAAGTTGTAAAATGTAATATTAAGTGACTAATGAGGAATAAACTTATTACTGATTAGCAATTTAATATAGTCATATTATTTAATCTATATCTTATGTTTCCAACGAAAATGAATACACATATTTATTAAAATCAACTTAAAATATTTTTCAAATTGAAGTACATTTAATAGCTTTTAAATTTATCTTAACAGTCTAGGTATGTGAAAGTCGTGTGTTGACCGCAGCAGATTTTTTTTTTTTTTAATTGCAAAATTGCTTTTAACTAGAGATGTAAGTGAAAGTCATGTGTTATGCGTACGAAGAATGAATCTACGTTTTCCTAAAAAATAAAGTTATTGATAATGACGGTTTTTAAAGGGAAGGGAGTATCTAGGCAACTAATCTCAAGATTCTGGGTTCGACCCCCGCTGTAACAGGAGAGTTATTTATTCTGTTATATAAGTCGAGTTGTTGACGCTGGGGTGTTCCTCTAGTGCTTACTCAGTTTCTACAAAGAGGCTATACAAAATTTGAAGAATAACTTGTAATCTCGGTCATATCACATCCGTAAGCCTAAAAATATTACAGATATTGCAATGAAATGCTCAAGGATCGTAGTCAAAGTTTTTGAAAAATATTTTTGAAGCAAATTTAAAATAAATTAGAGAATGTGAATTAGTAGTGTATCGTTAATATTTACTGTAATTTGTGAGTATTAATATTAAGGGAGAGTAGTTACTAAGTTTTGAAGGGCGACCATAAAGATATGACACTACTTAATTTATTTGTTTTCTAATGAATTTAAATAATTAACCTAATTGTAAGCTTCGCCGTTTTTGGCAACTTCAATACTTATTGGACAAATGTTTAAAACTTCCTCTCAACTACAAAAGGCTTATCTTCATGAATATCAAAATGTCAATCCTTCCATACGCTGTGGTGTTTTGGAGTGATACTAAGCCATCCAATTCTTACAAACCTAAATCCTACGTAAAATCCTCAACGCTCCTTAATTGGTCACCAATAAACTCATCCATGATGACCTTTATGTTCCATATGGTACTGATTTGGCCCGAACGATTCCTGCATACAAATATGCTGGGGTCAAATATATATAGTCGAAACTAACCCCATTCCCAATATAACCCACTATTTTCTATTCTTGCTTCCTTTTCATTTTCTAAAAAAACTTTTCATTCTAAAAATATTACTTTATACTATTTTCTTCTATTTACTAAACACTAATATATTTTTTAAATTCCAATAAATTAATCCTCACACAAGACTGAAACGATAAGAAACTGCCCAACGTTTACGACTACTTCAACACTTACTGGACAAACGCTCAAACCTTTAACTACTTAAGACTCATCTACATGTCATAAGGCCAATATGGACTTACGGAGTAGAGCTTTGGGATTACTATCAAACTGTCAAATTCTTCCTGTCTCCAATCCTTACAACACAGTTAAAATATAATAGTTAAAATCCTTCGAAAAATCCTTAATGTTCCTTATTTTGTAACGAATCAACTCATCCATAAAGTTGTTATTATGGATGGAGGAACTAAATGTTCTCTTTGTTGGTGACATGGCCTGAACCAGGCACCACTCCTTTTATGACAAACTCCACTCCCACTCTGATCCACTAGTATCAAACCTTGCTACCTCTACTATCTCTGATAATTCTCCGAGGCGTCTGATAGCTTCTGACAGGCGTGAATAAACATATGAAGAGAGAAAAAAAAAAAAAAGAAAAAAAAAAGTCATGGAAACTTGTAGTTAGTATTTCGTAAATAATTTAAACTGCATGAAAATCACCAAATCTATTTGATGGTTAAGTTAAATAAAACAACATCAACTTTATTGAACTATCCCATTCACTGTTTCAGCTTAAGTATTTCTATATTCTATTTTAAAACATTGTCCAACACAAATTGGTTATGCTTACGTACATGTCTATGTATAATATCAGTTAACATTTATTTGATTTAAAGTATAACACTGTATGTTATCTGATGAGCTCTGCACATTTTAATGAGTAGTAAATTATTTGTTACTGATTAAGTAACATAGACTTTATCCTCTGAATTAATAATATGACAAAATACATAGAGTGTGTTGAGGCATTTTATCAGCCATAAGAATAATGATAATAATTATAAGAAGAATAAAAAATTCTCACATCCGTATATCCTGTTGTGCTTCAATTTATTATTGATCTTGACAAGCAAGCACTGTTTTAGTTGTTTATTTTTTACATTTAACAGTTGCTTTATAAATAAGAATACAAAATAAAACGAATCCATTAATTTCGATAATTCGTTTTTTATTAAAAAAAATTAAATAAAAAAGTTTATGCTCACTTTTTCCTTGTTTTAATACCTTAACTGTCAGGAAGTTTCAATTAGTGAATTGGACGTTCATATAAATATTCCTCTTACGTTCCGTATTGAATGAACTTGTAACTCTTCCTCAATCGACTTGTTTCAATCGTTTTTTCGTCTCTACCTTCCTCTGAGTATTGAACGAAAACGGATCGGTAAAGGCTATCCATGTCTGAGGTTAAGAAACACTTCCAGTCTCTTGGGGCAGAATCCGGCAGCTTGGTACCGCAGGCACATCCTCTGTGAAATATATGGCGCCCGAACCTGAACGTCTGGTAGGGTAAGATATTGGAGATTGAAAGGTATCCTTTTGGTTGGAATCATAAGTTTAACCAAACCGAAAACAATTTATATTTTATAAACCATTCTCTAATAGATTATTATTATTTTTTTTGAAATATTTAATTAAGGAATGTTCAATACAAAGAACACTTTTGCCTCAAAACCAATACAAACAGTGTTTTCTTAAAATAAATAATGTTTATATATATATATATATATATATATATTATTTTTTTTTTTTCAAGAAAAATAAGTTCATACAAACATAAATTACAATATCTTATTATTACAATATTTTATCACTTCTGATAAATATATATATACATTATTTTTTTGTTGTTATGCAACTAATATAAATAAAAACAGGGTTTATTTCTTCTTAAATAGATTTTTTCGATTTATAACTTTTAAAAATATTATGATAATGATGAGTAATGGATCATTGATGTTTTTTTTTTTGTTTATCCATACCTCGCATTTGAAGGCTATATGGGATTTCTCGGGCCCGGGGTGAGGGAGGGGTATAAATGATGACATTAAAGCCCCCCAGCACCGAGACTTGAACTAGGAATTATATGGTTTTAAATTTCGGTCCTCTGTGGTTGCTAGGCAACGCGTGTTGCTTTGAACTAACCCACTCAGCCATCCCGCCCCCTTATGGATCGTAGTTGTATATATCAATATAATGCAGAGTTAGTGTATAATTTGCAATTTCAATGAAATTAATTTTAATTGAAGTCCTGAACTAGTTAACCTGCTGTAGAAATAATTAAAATACGATTAGCCAGTAACAAATTAACAGAAGTGAGGAAAGTCTTCTTTAGAATTAATTATGTTTAATTTATGGACATAGCTATAAATATTACCCCATTCGAATTAATTAAATAGCATTACATTAAATCTTACTCTCAGATTTTGATTTTGATCAAATTGTTATTTATAACTAAATAATATAACTAGCCAATCAGACTTTATCCACATCAAAATAGGTTGAAAGGCTTTTAATGCCATATTTTCAATTGAATATTTTAAAAATACAATATATACAGAAGCGTAAGTAAGAGAGATGTACAAAGGAAGAAACAAATCGCGTAAAAGATTTGAACCTCTATTGATTGGGGTTATAACAATATAATTGCGGATCCGACTGAGATATTAAATAAATTTAAACAACAATTTGACGGCATTCTAAATACGGAAAATAATAATCAATCTCCTCACTCTGAATATCAGAGCGCTGAACCATGGATAGACGCACCGAGTAAAGAGGAAGTCGAAATGGCGATAGGAAAATTAAAACGTTATAAAGCTGCAGGAAATGATAATATCACGAGTGAATTAATCAAGGCGTGTAGAGAAGCAGGCGTTTCCAAATTACATTTTTTAGTTAAAAAGATCTGGGAAAATGAAAAATGCCCGAAGAATGGAAAGAATCAATACTTATTCCGATTTACAAAAAAAAAGACCAAAGACGGATTGTAACAACTGTCGTGGGATCTCTCTTCTCCCAGTATGCTAGAAAAAATTGGAGTACAACGGTGTAGTCCATCAACTTTATATTGATTTTAAAAAGGCTTATGATGCAATAGACCGTCAGAAGTTATATAACATCTTGATTGAAAAGGGAATACCTAGAAAGTCAGTAAACCTAGTAGAGGTGTGTTTGTAGGAAACATTCCATAAAGTTAGAATCGGTCATAATTACTCCGAGAGATTTGAGGTGCGATCGGGTTTGAAACAGGGCAGGGAGTTCACCTGTGTAATTTAATATAGCTTTAGAATATAGTAAAATGTGATGTGTACCGATAAAGGTTTAAATATTGGAAACAGGATTCCGTTTTTAGGGTATGGCGATGATTTGGTACTGCTAGGTGAAGACACGGAAACCATACAACTAAATACAAGTGTGTTAATAAAAACCGGTAAAGAAATAGGACTCGAATTAAATACCGATAAGACGAAATATATGATTAGTAGCAGAAACGGTGGCGATCTTGGTGATATTGATATATCAGGGCATGCTTTTGAACACGTAGAGAAATTCAAGTATTTAGGTTCAATGATAACAAGAAAAAATGAAATCCAGGAAGAAGTAAAGTCCCGATTAAAGGTGGGAAATGCTTGTTATTATTCAGTTGCTAAGTTACTTAGTTCGCAGCTTCTATCTAAAAACTTCAAGGTTAGAATTTATAAAACTATTATTCTTCCGACGGTTCTTTACGGATGTGAAACGTGGCCGCTTACTTTGAAGGATAAACAGCGGCTTGATGTTTTCGAAAATAAGATACTGCGTAAAATATTTAGTCCGAAGAGAGATGAGACCAGGGGGAGTTTAGAAGGTTCACAACGCGGAATTGCGGGACTTGTATCCTGTGAATATAATTGAGGTGATACCATCGTGGAGACTTAAATGGGCGAGTTAAGTTGTCGGGCTAGGTGAGAAACGGATTCCGAGAAAATTGGTATACGCTGAAGCGACTGATATGAGTCCGAAAGGTAGACCGAAGCGTCGATGGGAGGATTGCGTTAAGGCTGATCTGGGCTGATGAGGGCATGGGCTTGAACGGTGATCATTAGTCAAACCTGTGTAGGTGGTATCGGCACCGAACCTTCGGGTTTGGTATGCGTATTATTATTATTATTATTGTAAAAATGTTGAAAATTGAATTTTCGAAATTCATAAAAATCTTGCTACCCCATTTTTACTCAAGAAAACTTATTTTTAAACTCCATATTTGTTATAGTGGATAATAATCAACTAATATTTTTAAAAAATGCTTTAAAATTAGTATTTTAATACCACTTTTCAGCTATGGCGTTTAATGTTTCTTAACCTTACTTTTTTTCTTTTATAAAGGTACTAGTTGTATAGCTTATTTTATTACTTTAACATACTTATATAGCAATGCTATGATTTATAAAATTATTTGCATTCTACTGTAATTATTGTATATATTTTAGGAAGTTATTTTTATTCCTTTTTTATGTAATTTTTTCGTTAGGTATAATACGACGCTCTTGGATACTTAGTATACTAAGTACTTGTAAATATACTTAATACTTACAAATAACTTTACCTATGATGGGACTTAGTATTCCTATACGGCTTACAAGTTACCTTAATCCTGCACCTATGTTTTCTATGAGGCATTGAATAATTGGTTTTGTCACCGAGTTAAGTAACTTCTAGTAACTGACGACGTTTTAGAGTTCCATCAAGTTCAGTTTTCAAGATGGTTCTATAAAGTAAGTTCTTTGAAATGTTGTTAATGTCCCGTTTAAATTTAATATTTATTATTTATTCAATTATTTTCTGTATAAAAATTTCCATGTCAAATCCTTTAAAAAATTTAATCATTAATTATTAGTATCTTAATTGTTTATTTTCTGCAAAATTAAAACTATTAAAATACAGCAGCGTTTGTTAAAAGTAATTTCATATATTGCTTAAGATTAAAGAAAAAAACATTAAAAAAAGGAGTATCTAACTATTGGTTAACTATTACATCAATAATTATTAAATAAATAGAAATGAGTCACTAATAAAGTTGACGGTTGATATTTGACTTCATTATTATTATGAAGAATCTACCTTCACCTTAAAGAATCTACCCCTAATTAAATCACTAATTTTAAATAGAAATGACTTTTTGAAAATCTGGTGCAAGCAACAGAGGATTTTCAGTTACCTCGATTGTTTAAATAAATTTTAGAAATATTAAATAAAGTTCGATTAGAAAAAAAATGAAGAATTGTAATAAGAAAGAGTGAAAAGAAAGCTTTGTCGGAAAGCTAAGTTTAAGATTTGTACAATCCATGTTCAATAATAAATTACGTTAATGCCCTATCCGTCACTATACATTACCTTTCACAACTTTTTTTATAAAATAACATTTTTTCTTGAACTTGAATTTTTATTTTTTTCAAAAGGGCATTAAATTTTAGTTTTATTTTATGTAATTTGACTTTCCTTTGGTTTATATTGTAAATATTGTATGAATGTGATCTTGTAGCAATATTATTATTGTCCATTGAGACAAATTGTAGTATATCCGAATAAATAAATCAGAAAAAAAAATCAGATTTAAATTCATCAATCGTTAATTGAACAACATGTAGCGAAAAAAAAATTGTTTTATAATACTGTCGTAAAGTTTTAAGTCTAAAATTTCAAAATAAATAATTCAATAAAGAATAAAAAAAATTTTGTTTTATCGATATTGTTAATTGGTAGGAATATATTTTCTTTATGCGGTGTTATGATATGGGTTAATGAATATGATTTTCTGAAGTTTTCTATTTTTTTAGTAGTAAATTTCATCAACAATACGTTTTGATACAGTTGTTATAATGACTATATATATATATATATATATATATATATATATATATATATATATATATATATATATACATACAAATATACATGTTTTTTGTTCTCAAAATACTTTATTGGAAGTGAAGAGGTAATAGAAAGCAGTATTATTACAGCTGTAGAGTGCGGAGAAAAACATGAAATAACAGAAATAGGAACTGTGTTGTTAGTTGAGGCTTACTGCCAATTGTAAATGTTATTGTTATTTCGTTGTTTTCTTATCTGAATGTCATTATTGATTTATGTTGTTTTATGTCCGTTCTCTATGATTTAAATTATTAGAAACTTTACAATTGGAAATTATTATGATAGTATACTAATAATATTGTGTTAAATGTAAATCTAATGTGTTCCACTCATTTAGGTGAACTGACTAAATAGTACTGTTAAATATATTAATAATATAGGAAATCGACTAATATAATAAAAAGTATTGTATATTGTCCTCCATACAACCAGAGATTTTAACTGTAATTATGATGATATATATATATATATATATATATATATGATGATATTACTCTTTTATAGTTTAAATTGTTTTTTGCCAGTAGGTGAAATAGATATTCGTCTCCGTAATTTACGAAGTGAGTATCTGTCAATTATCTTAAGTAAATGATAGAATGTGAGCAAGGTCTGCGTGGGAAGATGATGGATGTAGTTGTATTGTCAGTGTAGATGTCTCTGTATAAACCTGCAATGTCTCGGTATTATTTATATATTATATATATATATATATATATATATATATATATATATATATATATATATATGTATGTATTATATATTTCTAGGCATGGGTATATACCGTCTACATATTATGTATATTACAGGCGTAAGGAACATTGATAGTAAATAAACATTGATCTCAAGAGTGCCTATACCGAGACTGAGTGAGTCCAAGAAAAAATTATTAAAAGAATATATGACAGAATATTACCCCTATGTAGTTTATGCAGTATTTATAAGTATGGCATTAGTGCTCTGGCGTTAAAAGGAATGTCCGTTATAGCAATTTTCGATATAAAAATCTTTAAAAACACATTCCTGCATATATCTTACTTTAACGACCAGAAATTTTGTGCCTCGTTGTAATGCATGCTTAAGATCATGTCACAAGGAAATCGTTTGGTTTGTAAAGGGCAGGATTTTTATTTTTAAATTTAATACCATAATAAGTATGTCTTGGGATCTCTTAAAAAGTAAAAATTTAATTCCGTGATACAGGATACTTTGAAACCATTTACTTAATTCCCCTCTTTTTGTATAAAGTATTTTTCTGTTTTTCTTTGCTGCCCAGTTTTTGCGCTTTGCTTCTTTTTTATTCCCTTAACTTTTTTTTCTTTTATTTGGTCATTACTGGCAATTAGAGGCTCGTCTTTCTCTTTCTGGATATTATCTCCTGCATTGCTGTTAAAAAGGATTGGTATTGCTTAAAACTGATGATTGAAAGTAATTGATTTAGCTATCAATGGCTTTTGGAATTAATATTCCATATTCAATATATGGTGAGTTTAATCTCTAGGTATAAAAAATGATAACGGGATTTTGGTTTCCGCTAACACCTTTTAAACCACAAGACGGATTTTGATACGGTTTCCACCATCATTTAGGGCATTCTTTCCTGAAGGTTTGTGAGCAAAATACATTGCAATAATGTAGCTTTTCTTTTAACAGGAAAAATTTGAGGTATTTCAATTTTTGTTTCCGATTCAAATTTGTTTAATATTAAATTTTGTGAAAGTTTTCATTAATAGTTAATTTATTGTATTTTATTGATTATATTATATTATACTATTAGTATTATATTGATTGTATATGACCTATTAAATATTGGCAATATAATTAAAACGTAACATACTGCTTCTAGTAAAAGCCTGAAAGATGAACTGTCCAGGGAGTAAGATTACCCGAATTTCCAGGCCTCTTACTGTCCTGTACAGGACTTAATTAAACTCCGGCAGTGTCCCCACCCTTTGTCCAGATAAGGTGATGTCCCACAAGAAGGCTTCCTTGGCTTATCTACAACTTCTCACTTGTAACACCTGCAACGATATGGCCGTCCAGTGTATTTTCCTATTGGGGATTTCCTAAGCTAATATTACTATATCCTTTTCTAACATATAGGTCTTGATGATTATAGGAAAGTTTATATTTTTTCTTTCTGTTCTATATTAATCTTACGGAAGGGTCGAATATTTATACTTTTTATACTGAAGTGGACTTATGGTTGACTGTTGAGATTATCATAGTTAAAAATAATCGGGAGTCAGTTGTTTAAAAATATGTTAATTTTACCGACGTTTCGGGTCAATTTTAAGCCATCATCAGAGCATTAGTAAGTCATGTCCAGCATAAACTGGAGTAATACATGAATATTTTAATAGCACACAAAATAAAATTCACAAAATTCATTTAAGAAGTTTTAAATTATGTTAGAGCTGAAAAGAAACATATCAAGTTTCAATAATAACATTAATTTTATTTATCTGCAACATTCACAGCTAATATGCTTCGTTGCTCTCTAAAATATAGATATAGCTTTACATCATATAATTTTATTTTAAAAAATTTTTAGAAGCCATAGGTTTATAATACACATATCCGTATTATTATTCTTATTTCAGGAAAAAATTATTAAAATCCATTTTTATTACTTTCACTTACTATATATAGTAAGGGGAAGTATTGCGATCGTGAAAATTTTCGAATTCCAGTTTTCAACGGAAATACACGTTTTAGGGTCCCCTGAGTCCAAATAACCAAGTCCCGCAAAAAGGTCTGTGTGTGTGTGTGTGTGTGTGTGTGTGTGTGTGTGTGTGGTAACTCCCGGGCGGAAACGGTAAGTCCTATGAAACTGAAATTTCATATTTAAGACAACTATACGCCCGAGACGTGACAAAACTTTTTTCATCAAAATGAGTCTACCAGAAGAGCCACTTTATACCACGCATTTTGCACCTTTTTTCGATTTTCTCAAAAACGGTTCCGACGATTTTGATTAAACTCGCTATATCGATGTAAAATTTAATGGGCTTTAATATCATGTAGGTTTTATTTAGATAAAAATGGTCTGACGGGGCTTAAATGCTGATATTTTAAATTTTCTTCCCCTAAAGTACCTTTAATTTTGTAGATTCAATAATAATAACTAGATTATCTTGTTAACGCTGATGAAAAACAGGTAAATATATAAATTGAATAAACTCGATACCCAACTAAAGGAGAAAACAGAAAAAATATTTGTTTAATGCAATTTTTCGTTTTTGAACATAAGAGCAGTAATATACATGTATGATATACCGTTGGAAAGCTAAAGATTTTAGAAAAATTATCATCTCATACACAAGCTTTTAAAAGTTAATAGAGAGTGATGAAATGAACATAAAACTAACTGATTATTTTAGATAATAATGCAATAGATTTTTTAATAAAACACATGTTTATATATAAATTCAATTTAATTAATTCTTTAATAGTTTCACGTATTTTTAACTCTAACTCTATTTGAAAATTCTTTCATTGATTTTTCAAATTGATGTAAGTGAAAGTCGTGTGTTGCCCGCACCAGATTTTTTTTTATTCCTGCCAACAACAAGGAATGGTGAATTATTAAAAATAAATAAAACTAAAGGTACTTTAGACCAAACAACTTTGATAATCGCTGGTATAAGCTCTATCTTCTATTTGCTTACTTGTGCTAATTTCTATTAAATAGCAAAAATGTGTGAAGTCTATGATACCTAGAGCAGCACTTTTGCTGGCTTGGGAAGACGAGAGCTTCTTAAAATTACCCATTTAAATCTAATGATGCAGTTCATTAGTCTTTTAATGACTTATATGTAATACATATCGAATTTTAAAATAAATGTTTCAACTTTGTTCGAGTTTTAATTTTTAAATTTTACTTTTCAGATACACACAAATTTTTATGGAAGATTTTTTTCGTTTGAAGTAGTTAAATTAAAGCAAGTACTAACTTCCGTTGAAAACTGGGAATAGGAAATTTTCATGATTAGAATAATTTCCCTTAATAAATCTTTCTTAGAGGGATACATGAAAGTAATTACTGCAACACTAAATAAATAGCCTGAAAATGAATAAAATTATATTTTAATGTTTTGGGAACAGTACATTGAACGAAGGAATATATTTTAAAAAATGTCTCGTTTTAGGCTTCCTAGATAATAAAAATGGGATCAGACGGACCCCCCGCCTTCTGTAATTTATTGGCCATTAATTACATTAACTTGAAAGTCCTATTTTATCTCGACAAAGATCGATTGGGCATTTAATTTTATTTGGAAGAAAGGCGGCCATAGTCATTACAAACAACAACAGCACAAAGAGTCCTCAACAAAAGAGGTCCTGGGAGTGCTATTGAATAAAATGTATAGAAACCTTTCAACATCTACATTTATTAGGTTTTTTGATTTATGAAATTCTCAGCTAAAAGAGTTTTATTAATTTTATTTGATTCAAATGGAATGTTAATATTTTTTATCGTGATCAAATATGTGTTAATAGGTTTAATCTGGTCGAAATAGACTTTTTTAATTAAAAAAATCTATTAATAATTAACGTATGTTTTTTATGTATTATTAATAATGTAATTGTGTATTATTGGTAATATATAACTGAATTTCAGTTCCTCTAGTCTAATAGTTTTGGCACTATCAGCAAGTCTTAATCTACAGACACATTGTTAACAAAACTATTCAAAGCTCTTTTCTTCCCAAAAATCGAAAAATAAAAAGTTACACAGTTTGGAAGGTTATCAGATGATTTTTTTTTTATTTTAGAGATTAGATATTTCCTCCCCTTAAATTACTACTATATGATATATATATATGGGGTAGGTCAATCAATAATTCTCCTATCTGAAACCATGTGACTAATATTCCGATGCTAGTGTCCGAGTGGATGTAACAAGCTGCATTATTTATTGTACTATGCCACTCTAGAGTGACCATCCTAGAGCATTCAGACTCTATTTGGAATAAAACCTGATGATTATAATCTTGGTCAAATAACCTTACATGGTCTAGAATAGTATAGTCCTACAAACAAGGAATGGATCCTATTTTACATGTATCCCACAGATTTACAGTTTTTTTACTCTGGATAAGGAAATATTTAACTTCAAAGAATTAGTTTCTTAGCGCGTCCTAGAACTTTCGAAAATAAAATTAGTAACATTGCTTCACAAAACACATTTTATTTAATATATTGGGCTGTCCGAAAAGTTCGTAGAGATTTTAAAAATAAAATTTACCTTTTATTTTTACTTTCACTTACTATACATAGTAAGGTAAAGTATTGCGATCGTGAAAATTTTCGAATTCCAGTTTTCAACGAAAATACACGTTTAGGGGCCCCTGAGTCCAAATAACCAAGTCCGGCATAAAGGTCAGTGTGTGTGTGAGGTAGCTCCCGGGCGGAAACAAAAATTCCTATGAAACTGAAATTTCATATTTAAGACAACTATATGCCCGATATGTTACAAAATTTTTTTTTATCAAAATCGGGTAGCCTGAAGAGCCACTTTATACCACCCCTTATGATTTTATCAAAAACGGTTACGACGATTTTGATTAAACTCACTATATCGATGTAAAATTTAATAGACTTTAATATCATGTAGGTTTCATTCTGATTAAAATAGTCTGACAGGGCTTAAATGCCGATATTTTGTTGATTCTATAAAAATAACTATATTATATTGTTACCACTGATAAAAAATAGGTCAATATTTAAATTGAATGAATTCGATACCCAACTAAAGGAAAAAACTGAAATAATATATTTTTAATGCAATTTTTTGTTTTTAAAGATAAGAACAATAATATACATGTGTAATATACTGTTGGAAAGCTAAAGATTTTAGAAAAAAATAGCTAATACACAAGCTCGTAAAAGTTAATAAAGAGTGATGAAAAAACGATAAAACTAACTGATTTTTTAGATGATAATATAATTGATTTTTTAATAAAACACATGTTTAAACAGAAATTAAATTTAATTAATTGTTTAACAGTTTCACTATTTTTTATCTCTAACTGTATTTGAAAATTCTTTAATCGATTTTTAAAACGGAGGTAAGGGAAAGTCGTGTGTTGCTCGCAACAGATTTTTTTCTAATAAAAATGAATCACAAAGCTAATGTTCATTTATATGCCTTTAATCCACATGGAATTAACTCTGTTTCCACTTTGAATTTGTCTTTAGGAACCTTATTGAAAGGATTTCATGTTGTGATTTGCTGTTGAAAAAAAAATGTGGAGGATCCATTTATGAATCGAGTTGTTACAGGTGACGAAAAATGGATTCTCAGCCGAAAAAAAAATCTTGGGGGTTGCATGGAACGACGCCGCTCGCAACACCAAAGGCATCCAAGAAAGGTGATGCTCAGTATTTGGTGGAATTGAAAGGGACCTATACATTTTGAGCTCCTTCCACAAAACTAAACTATAAATACGGAATTTTACTGCGCCCAATTAGATCGATTGAAGGCAGCAGTTGAAGAGAAACGGCCAGCGTTAGAAAATCGCAAAGGAGTGCTATTCCCCAAGACAAGGTTAGGCCCGATGTGTCTTTAAGGACTCGGCAAAAGTTATTAAGCTTCATATTGGAGAATTTTCCTCACCCGTCGTACTCTCCTGACATTGCTCCTCCGGGTTTCCATCTTTTCCGTTCCCTCGAAACTTTTTCTACAAGGGAAATCCTATTCTTCAGAAGACACCGTCAAAACGGACCTTTTATTGTTCTTCAGGAGTAAGAACAGTGATTTTTGGAAAAATTAAAATGGACCTTCCAAGCCGTTGGGAAAGGGTAATCGCTAACGGTGGTAACTCTATTGTAGATTAACTAAATACATTTTAAGCTGTTCATCAATTTTAATTGTTGTCCAAATTTCTCTATGAACTTTCCGGACAACACAATATTTGGTTCTGAAAACGGAAGAAAAATTAAGTTTGGTTTCTAAATTAATATTCACATAAAAAAAGTAACTCAACATCCGTGTGATTTAAGTAAATTCCCTAACTTTTAAGTGCTGAGCCCAAGACCCATCCTGGTATTTTATAAATAAGATTTAATTCGTTTCTTGTTAATTAAACCTCAAACGGGAAGATACGATGTCAAAAAATTAAACACGAAAATTCATTTATAAATGGGCGCTGATTTTTAATTTGTAATTTAGATAATAAATTATTAAATAGAAACGGGTACATTATTAAACGTATTAAATTTGAATTCATAACAATATAACCATAAACAAAAAAGAAGGTGGAACGTATTATCTAACTATAACTTAATGTTTAGAGTTTCTCATACTCTAATTATGGAATTTAAACGAAATAAACATTGATTGAAATTATTTTATTATATAATATTTACTGTTGAATCAGGCATTCAATTAAAAAGCCTATTCATAAAATAATTCATAACAAAAAAAAAATGTCAGTGATGGTTTTGATGTAGATGAACCTGGTTGATGGCTTGTTGCCTGCTGCTTCTCGGATGGTCTTTGTAGCGAGATATATTATAAGTTGGGTCCGGCTGGGTAGGCTTTAATGTCTAAATGGTTCAAAGAAATAAACACCGTACCATTTATTAGTTTAGGCTTTTTAGATATGATCTTGCTGCGGTAAAGACTGAGCGAGGAGTGCCTGAGGAGAGGGGGAAAGACGCTATCAACATTATGGTTTTGGCCCTTTTTATGTTGAAAATTAAAAGCCTTATATTATTTTATTTTTATACAATCTTAAATTATGAAATTGATTACTAAGAAATGATATAAATAAATAAAGTAGGACTTGAACAGAGAGAATACTGATGATATGAAATGATTTAGTGTATGAAGATATTAATCATTACGTGAAGGGCACACGGGGTCGATTGACGTAAGGGAGCGTGTATTAGGATCTCGTTAAGAGGGGAGGTGACATGGCAGAACATTCTTGGCAGTTGAATTAAATTCCAGTTGTCAGGTTTGCGGGCCGATTATTGTTTGCTTCTATATCCTCCTTATCTTGTATTAAATGTGAGACTGTGTTCTATCTGTTATCACTTCAGCTCCCTGTAGGTGCTTCACAGCAATCCTGTTTAAAACAAAAATAGTGGCGTTTGCTCAAATTGTCTGGTTTCGAAATAATAGAAAACTGTGTTATTTTATATAGTTATTTTTCTCTTATCGACTTTTCATCAAATACTCGATTTTTTTTTTACATCTTATCTTATATCCTTTTCTATCCTACGCACATTATAAGCAATTTCTTAAAGTTAAAGACTACATAAACCTTAATATATGTATAACGTGGCTAAATTGGGTTGGTGGATGTTGTATGCTAGAAATAGAAATGTTAGCGGTTGTCATGAGTTTCGTTCTGTAGACACCGAGTCAAAAGCTTTAGAACAATCGAATTTCATTCGTATTCAAAAATTTTCAGTTTTCGACGTAACGTGGAGGTGTTTATTAAATAAATGAGATTTGAACCCAGTTAGCTGGGCAGGAATTATGTTTGCTGGCTTTAGTAAAGACGTGAGAATCGGGGTTTTCATGCATCTGAATAATACCATTGACGGACACAAGAGTTTGCTTGTGGTAGAATACTGAATGATCCCATTGTAAGGTAATTATTTTTGTTTGATCGTTCATCTGCAGAATGGGTTTTATGAGATCACGTGTGGCAGGGTGGCTAGCATAACAGCCTTCTATGCCAAAGGTCACGGGTGGTCCTAGGAATTTGTAATGGGAGTAAAATATCCTTAGTTATGCCGTCCTTCGGAGGGTACCTTAAAAGGTGGTCCCGAGCCTGTGCCATTGCATTTCAGGTCCTCCTTAAAGATCGCTATCCCAATTAAACCTGGATAGGAAAAATTTAGGACTTCCACTGTAGCATCGTCAGCTTAGCGACAGTAGCATAAAGTGATTTTAATAACAAACAACCCCATTGTTTTATTACCCTTCATCATCATAATTTTTAATGTCATGATTTTTTGGGATCACTTGTAGCTGGTTGGCTAGCATAACAGCCTCATATGCCAAAGGTCACGGGTTCAAACCCGCAAGTGGTTCTAGGATTTTTTAATGGGAGTAAAAATCCTTAGTTGTGCCGTCCTTCGAAGGGGTCGTTAAAAGGTGGTCCCGAGCCCGTGCGATGTCAGGTACTCGATAAAGATCCCTATACTAATAAAACCTGGATAGACAAAATTTAGGACTCTCACTGTAGCATCGTTCGATTAGCCATAGTACCATAAATTGACGTTAAATAAATAAACAAACAATGTCATGATTGTTTTTTTTTATTTAATGATCAATTTTAATTTATTAGGAAATCCAAATACGAAGTTCTAGTTTCGAGGAAATTTATGTAGATTGAGGTCTAAAGCCTTCTCATGATATTCCGCGATTATGCCACTTGCCTATGATATCATCACTATATAATAAATGATATTAGCATTATCGTAATAATATTAAGTATATTGTATGTGATGTATCTAAATGTATTTATTTTATTGTTTTACCACCGTATAGCTTATATTAATGTCTATAAATCATCTTACAAAAGATATAAAATTCTTGTAGCAATTATAGTTATTGTTTAATAGCCTATCACTTTTAAATACGCACGACCTATGAAAGTATTATTACTTCTATTACTATTCTATCGACGGTTTATATTTAAAGATGAGCTCGGAGTATTATATCCGGAAATCCAGGCAACGTGATTCGACTCCTTACGATCAGACGTATTTCCTCAACCTTTTTTTTTTAAGCTCTTTCCTTTGTCGAAAAATGCCAGTCTTTGTAATTGAAGGAAATAAGCTTTTTTATGTTTTGTAAATCATAAAACACACTACTTTGCAATCTCTCTATGACTTAATAATTTAAAGACCAAATTTATTTCACAGTAAGATTATAAATCCATACGTCAAAGAAATATTTGTTATTTAACTACCTTTTTAACTCAATCCAGTAAGTTTTCTTTCACCATTTAAAATATTATTTAGTTAGTTATAACTCACGATTTCGATTAAAATAATTCTTGTATGTTGTACACATTAAATGGCTTTAAAATTGGCAAGAAATGAAGCTTATTTATAACGTTGTATAAATGTATAAATATAAAATTTAACTTGGCTGGAGAAAAAAAATTGTTTTTAAATATTCCTTGAAATATAAAAAAAATAAAATAAAATAATGTACCTTTACAATCGATAAAGTTGTCTTGGGTTCAGTAATTATAAAGGTTGATATTGTTTCACGGCCAACGGCCTCAGCCTGGGTCGAACCCTCCTGGTTTCGAGACCACGTCGCTCTCTGAGATATAATTATTTAACCTAATTTACTTCATTTTGACTGATATTCTAAACAAAACATACGTTCACTAGTAATTAATTTTTATTTAACATAATTCGGCTGCTTATTTCAATTACACCACCAACCTTTTTTTTTTTCTTCCGTAAGATTTAATGCCTATTATTGATAAAGCCATAATTTTATAAAATAAGGCATTTTGTTATTGACATAATGTTGTATTTCTTTCTTTTCTGTTATTTGGTGTTGTAGTAATTGAAATAACTGATGATTGATTCCTTAAACTGTGAGTGTGGGATTTTGAAAATATTTGGTTTGCACTGTAAATTGTTCTTTAGTATTAAGAGTTTTACAACTTAGACTTTCTTTTTCTTCCCTATCCTCAAACTTTGGTAGGTAGAAAAAAAAAATAATTAAAAAAAAAATACAATATTATGTTACTAACGTCTGTACTGGATGTTGTGGGATAAGATGATTTTAATAGGTGTCATAAATTATACTTCATTGTTCAGAAATTTATGACATTGATATAAATATTTACAAAAATAAAAAATAAAAAAATACTAATAACTAAGGCCACAGGATCGAACCCGACAGATGACACAGGATTTTTTATGAGATTTGCAAATCCTTTGTCATCATTAGGAAGGAGCGTATAATGTGCCTGTGCGATGTTCGGTTCTCTTTAAAGATCTCTATATTAATTAAACCTGGATAGAAAGAATGTAGGACACCCACTTTGATATCGTCCGATTAGAAAAAGTGACATGAAATGACTTTAAATAAATGAATAAACAAACAAATAATAATGTTAGAAGCTTGTAGTTTGAGTACGAGTCAATCAATCCATTCCAAATCGTCCAGATCTGCGGCACAATTTGATTTTGATTTTCATGATTGTTTAACCATATTCCCTATCCTTCTATAAATAAAAATCTGGCTAATTTTTTTTCTGGTAAATACTTTCAGTGTTGCAGCCGTTTATTATTTATTTAACGTCATTTTATGCTACTATGGCTAATAGGACGATAGGGATCTTTAACGAGTACCTGACATCGTACAGGCACGGGACCACCTTTTGACGTCCCCTCCAAAGGATTTTTTTTACTTCCATTAAAACATCCTAGGACCACCTGCGGGTTCGAACCCGTGACCTTCGGCATAGGAGGCTGTTATGCTAGCCACTCAGCTACAAGTGATCCCATGGTGCAGCCGTTTTAAGTCAGCTTCGTGGTTGAAAACATGTGTTGAGAAAATCTCTCTTATTCTATTAATTTTGCAGATACCGAGTCAAAACCTAAACTAACAATGAAATAAGCATCTGCTATACACTTTTTGTCATCATAACACATTACCTAATGATAAAGAAAGTGGTAAAAAAATTCTCGAAATTTTTTTGTCACTATAAATTATTCTGGAGTATTAAGGGTTACATAACATGGACTGTATTTTATATCATAAATAACATGTAGAGAAACTATCTATAGTTGCGCTCCAGTTAATGTTATATTATGTTAGAAACACCATAAACTGGGACTGTGTGTGACGACATTGATATTTTTCTCATCAGTATTGTTTTTGTTGTTTTTTAATATTGAGAGTTTAACTCGAGCTTTAGGAGGTTTAAAATAAAATTTGAAAACAAAAACAAACAAAAAAACACCACCTTTAGGTAACGAAAGGTAAGCTTGATGGATGAGGGTTAGAATTGGGGGAAGTAAAGCTCCGCAAGACCTCAACCGTAAAACTGTTTTCACTATGCATGAGACCAGGTCAGAAATATTTAACACCAAAATTACCGCGTTTTTCTTCTTTGCTTTTTTGGAATAAAAGTCTGCCTGAACATAAGTTTAATACTGTCGGCCAAACTTTATATTATCGATGCTATCTAATTAAAGTCCATTACTTTGGAATTTTATTATTATCTATTTGTAATTTATCATTAGAATATTGATATTTTTTACTAGAAGTTAATTATCTGAAGAGTACATCTATTTTTCATTTGTTTATTCCGACCACGACAGTTATTCACTTTGATAGATCTCATATGATCATATGATAAATCATTTTTTATTGAAAAATAATTTATACATTTATGCCACATTTTAAATTCCTAATGTATTTCATGTGCTCTGAAGAAAAACCCTGTTGAATCAATATAAAGGTATTATTATTTTTTTTTTTCGTATTCACAAGTGTTTATTCGTAAAACAAGTAAATCTAACAACGAATGTAAGGAAAAAAATCATAATCCAACAATGTCTGGAAGTGAACTCTGACGAAAGACAAAAATAGGAATTACGTCTATAACACGAAAGACTGACATAAAGATGAAAATGCTTCTACCTTTGTCAAATATATGTTGTAAGTCAGTAGGTAATATTTAATTCTTTATTCAATTAGAATTGTGTGTTTGTTTGGTATTCATTTAACGCCACTTTATACTGCTGGGATTAATCGGACGATGCTACTATCCTTAATTTTCTCTATCAAGATTCAATTAGGATGAGATCTTTAACGAGCACCTGGCATCGCTAGAACTAGGTTGTCGCTATCTTTTTACGTTTCCTCCGAAAGACGGCACAACTAAGGATTTTTCACTTTTATTAAAAATTCCTTTGGCTACTTTTCAGGTTGTTTAATTAGAATTCATTAATTGCTTATGTTGAATTGGAAAATTATAACTTAATCTTTATTTCGCTGTTTATACATTATAGCAACAAATCTTTGAGATGTTCGCACTTGTAAAGTATTTGTCCTAAATTGCCTGTTCAATATTTGTCTTTTAATTTATCCAATAAATAGAAAAACAATGTGATAGATATTGAAGAAAAATATTTTTTTTAAATAAAGGAAGTTATTGAGTGCTTATCTAAATATGAAAAATTTAATGAAGCATCTTAAACAAATATAAACGAAAAGAAAGTATTATTTGATTTTTTATTTATTGTTTAAATGCATCCACCAACTGAGGGTATTACTTATATCATTTTTTCAACATAACATAAAATATCTAAATTGATTTTGGCCATTGTATTTATTACTGTCTGACTCCTTGCCTTTATTATTATTATTGTCTACCATAAGCCTGATTTTTCCGATTATCTAATCAGTTCCAACAAAAGTTTTTCCCCATTTAAGCAGCTAGTTAAAGCGATAGAGCGACAAGCAAGAACCGAAGTTCCTATCGCGATAGCTTTCTTTGTTGGAAGAAGATCTGAAACTAAATCTTAGCAGACAATCGGAGGGCAGAGGGAAGAAGCCTGAATATAAAACCCTGGCTTAAGTCACTCTCGATAAGAAGGAACGGAGGGTCGATCTCCCAGTTCGGTCCGAAATCGGCCTAGGATTTTATTCTACTCCAAGTTCGGGTGCGACATTTAATGTGTTTTTTGTTGCTGTTTCATGAGATTAGTATCAAGAAAGGGTATAAATAAATGTTAAATTTATTATTCTCTCAGTACACTTGATGTGATATGTAAATATTTTTTTTTATATTTAGTCTCTATACAGTTATTTATTTATTAAGAATACCATACAAGCTGAACGCTTATTGTAGGGGAGTCGGCCGTACAAAGTAATATACAATTATATATTAGCATCTATGGTAGAACACTGAAGACAAACAAAATAAAAGAAAAATAATAATAATAAAATAAAACATAACAAATAATCACCGTAGTATACCTAACTACAAAATAACTAATACCTATTTAATATTTATTCACACTAAAAATTAATAATGTTTATATACACAAATACAATCCTATTATTCATAAAAATGTCTTCCTCCTTTTTTTTTAAGAATTAATAGACGTTCTATAATAAACATGATATTTCTTGCTAGGTTCACTTTTTGTTACAATGAAATCATAATCCCGAAGTAATAAACTTTTAATTGTTCAAACTGAAGTTTTTTTAACATTAATGACACCACATTTACATTTCACTCGTGCGAAGCAAGGACGAGTTGCTGTCATAAAATATATAAAAAGAACTTATTCTCTTTATTCTGGCCTGAGTATTTAAGTTACCTAATCAATGTCATAATTTGTATAGTGACGAGAAAAACATTAATAAGAATTCACGTAATACAATAAAAATGAGTTACTACTATGGAAGAACTATAGAAGGTGGGACATTTTTCTTCTCCGTTCAATAAAAACCTAATTATTTTAATCGTATTATGATAAAGATTTTGATAAGTACATCTTATATGGTATAAATATATCTGATTATTGTTAACCATTTTCTTATTTTTGATAGTATATCACTTTTGAAGCGTTTTCTTCTCTTAAAATAATGAGGGAAATACTGAGATCCATTTAAAGGTTAAAAAAAAAAAAAAAATAGAAAATGAATAATAATTCCGGAACCCGTCCCACTGTTTCAGCCATATCTTTCTTGCTGATCTACACTAAGGTTCAGACAGATACATCTTGTTCTATAGATTATGGCTATTCACGGTCAGTAGGTAGAAGGGAACATTTATACCCTTTCCTCATAACTGGACTGAACCTTCGGACGCTATTCGACATCCTAGAAATAAAAACAGCTGTTTCCTTTTGAAGTTTTGGGTCATTACAACTTCGCCCGGTTTGAGTGTGTTGCCTCCGGTCTCTTGCCTCTGGCCCAGAGAAGATTGAGGAAATCTGAAATCTTGAGGATATGTTTAAAATAATTGATGTCAATTATTGTTAAGTTCGTTTTGTTAAACTGTAATGTCTGCATTTGTAATATCAAGCCTGAAATCTAAATTGACAAGAAACACAATTTATTTACCTAAATTCACAACTTGAAATTTTGCTGATCCGTATGCAAAATGATATATATATATATATATATATATATATATATATATATATATATATATATATATATATATAAGTTATGTTTAGACTGAAATGAAACAATAAAAAAAAGGAGGGGTTGGGGCAGAGTAACGACACAGCTTCTAGAATACAACTGATCTTTATTCATCTTTATCTCATATATATAGGGAAACAATGTTTATATTACAATATCTATTGAGTCTTAACTAAAGTCTTACTTCTAATCCTTAAAGTCTATTTACACACACTTAACTCCCCCCCCTCCAGTTCCTTCGGTAGGAGGAACTTAACTAAAAACACCGAACAAAACACAATCCTTAATAATAACAACAATACAGGAGCGGTAGTACAGAACAAATCAAGAAATTAAATACATAATTGGCCTAGAAGAAAAAAAAACAAAACAAAAAATATCACTGAGTAACAAAAATAATAAAAATAAATAAAAACAAAGACAAAGTTATGGTGACTGGGCCGCGTCTGCCGGCCCGGGGGAGGACACGAAGTGGGGTAGCCGCAGCTCCTCGAGATGGACCGTACGAACGCGAGATGGATGTTCAACGTCCCGCACGGTGAACAAATTATGCTCGCGGATGGTGATTACCTTGAACGGACCCTCGTAACGTGGAGCAGTTTTGTTGCGTGCCGTACGCAACCGACGATAGACCAGAGTGCCCAATGGAATCGGCCCACGCCTAAAAACCACCGCCCGGTGGTTCGCCTTGTCCACCCGTTTTGCCTTTTCGCGAAGTAAACGGTTGCGCACACGGTCCCACAGCCCCCGTTGATGTAGTCGCGCCCCCAACAGGCGATCCCGGAACGCCTGATTGTGCGTCGTAAGTAGATCCCCACGATTGCGACGAGGTTGTCCAAAAACGATCTCCACCGGAGACAGCCCTGTCGCCGCGTGAATCGTATGATTGTAGGCAATCACCGCTCGCGGCATAGCTTCATACGGCTCGAGATTCCTGCCCACTTTGAACAACCGCAGATGTTCCCCTATCGTGTTGTGGAATCGCTCCACTGCGCCCCTGCCCTTAATATGATGAGGTGTGTTAAATCGCCAGGTAATCCCCAGCCCCTTGCTCTCGTCACGAATTAACTTGTTGTCAAATTCTCTTCCGCAATCTGACATGATTTCGTCGGGAACACCGTACGTCGCACACCAGTGCAGGACGCCCTCCCAAATTGCCCCTGGAGTTTTCTCCTCGACGGGATACGCCATCGCGATCTTACTAAAGGAGTCGATGGCCGTAAGCCACGACTGGCCCTCGTTGGAGTACAGGTCGATCTGTACCGAGCGAAGGGGTTCCTCCGACGTGGGGGTGACGACCTGCGTCGCAACCGGCGGGTTCCGGTCGTATTTTGCCCGCTGGCAAATCGTACATTGGCCAATGATGTCCTTGACCGTCCTATCCATGCCCTTCCAAAAATATAGGCCCTTCAGAGCGCGCAGCGTTTCCTCAACTCCCCTATGGTTCGTCTTACCCACATGGTGATCCGTCACGAGTTGCCGTTGCGTTTGTTGATCGGCGATGGTTTCCACCTGGCGTAAGCAACGAACTAACGGGTATCCAACGCCAATCCGCTCTCGCCGCCATAACCTCTTAATTTTGTCTGCGACGACCCGATTCCCAACATAGATGTGTAACCCCCGGCCCGGGACACTAAACTCTGAGAAGATGCGTTCCAATTCGCTATCGACCACCGTAGTTGGAACGTGAACTAGCACGGACGATAGACCCTCGTATGTGCTGGCCTTAGTAACGATTCCTGGTCCTTGTTTAGAGCGGAAAATAAGCTGGAACTTCTTGCCGTTTATGATATCCTCGTTCTCCGGCAATTCCCGTGCCCGCTCGGCCGAACCCGCGCTGTCTTCCGACTCCTGCCGCACCAACGGAATATCCGGCCCACTTTCTGCCCACTCACGGAGGTATCTTAGGCCGAATGGTTCGCCCGAAGTTCCCTCTTCATCGATTGCGTTTGTTACAATGTCCCGCGACAGCCAGTCGGCTACCGCGTTCTCCACCCCCTTCCGATGCACGATGTGGAAGTTATATGGGGCAAGGCGCTCCTTCCAACGCGATATTCGTGCGGATGACTCCTTGAGCGTTCCTAGATATACGAGCGGTTTGTGGTCCGTGATTAACTCGAAACGTCGTCCGTAGACATACGGCCTGAAATACTCGACTGCCCACACCACCGCCAGGAGCTCGCGTTCAATTACGCTGTATCTCCCTTCAGCCTCGTTCAACTTCCGACTGGCGTACGCAATCGGTTTTTCCCCCGCTTCGAAATTCTGCGAAAGGACCGCTCCCACCGCCACCTCGCTCGCGTCCGTCGTAATGCGGAACGTTCGTTGGAAGTCGGGAAAAGCTAGCAGCGGCCTGGTCGTCAGAACCTCCCGGCATTTGCGGACGCTATCAATCTGACCCGGCCCCATGCAAAATCGTTTCCCCTTCTTCAGCACGTCTGTGAGTGGTTGCGTCAACGTAGCTATCCCCGGAATGAATCTTCTGTAATAATTGACCATCCCTAAAAACCGCCGAACCCCGCGGATGTTCGTGGGTAAGGGGGCTTCCTGGATGGCTGTCACTCTCTCCGGATCCGGCTGTATCCCGTTGCGTGAAACTACATGTCCCAGAAATTTAATTTCCCGGAGCCCGAATTTCGACTTCTCTCGAGACAATCGCAGCCCGAATTCACGTAACCTGCGGAACACCCGTGCCAAGTGCTCAACATGCTCGTTTTTGGTACGGCTGAAAACGATCAGGTCGTCCATATAGACCTGAGTAAAATCTTCCCCCAATCCTCTCTGGAACTCGTCCATTAGCCGCTGGAACGTCAAAGGTGCTCCCTTGAGGCCGAAAGGCACCCGCACGAACTCGAAGTGCCCCCTTTCCCACGAAAATGCCGCCTTCGCCACGTCTTCCTCCGCCATCCGGACCTGGTGGTAACCGCTCTTCAGGTCCAACGTGCTAAATATCGTGGCTCCGGAAAGTCGATCTAAGATGTCCTCAATTCTGGGCAGTGGGTACCGCTCGTCTATGGTGGCTTCGTTCAATTTGCGGTAATCCACTACTACGCGATACTGTTTCTCTACATGTTTACCTAATTGATAAACATTTTTTAAAATTTAGTGTAAATTATTGAAGCGTGTTAGAGCGAGATTGTTACTGCAGTCTTCAGTCACAGAAAAGTGCATCGAAAATTGATTAATTTATGTTAAAATGTTTTTCTCATATATTGGATTATGCCTTGGGAACCAGAGCAGGTACAGTTATTATTGTTAAGTCATTAATATTTAAGAATCAAAGACATCGTACTATTTGGTTTGAACATTTTTAATAAAAATGAATAACCTCAATACTCATTCTAATAATGTTTATAACATATGTTCCGATAATCGATATTGTCACATGTGCTTAGAGATATAACAGTCCTCCTCCGCTAATCGCCTCCCTCACATACGAAACCAGTCCGGTGGCCTACGCGGCCTCGTAGATCTCCTCAATGGTCGGTGCTCATCATTCCATTCTTTATTCCTCGTACGATCCAACGCTGGCGCCTTCAGTGAATTTCCTGGTCTAGTCCTCTTAAAAATAGGTTTTACATCATCTCTTAATTTAAGTGTACATGTGGCATGAGAGATTTTTCCCACCTTATTAGCAAGTATATCTGAATAAGAAGATAACAATTTATTTAACTCTAACTCAGGTGGTTGACATGTTCTAACCGTCCGGATATATGCTAAAATGAATCGAAGTTTCCGGATTCAGTTCCTTCCCAAGATAGAATCCACTCTTGCCTTCACATTGAACCTTGACCTGATAGACGCCTAATGGTCTAATTATTTCGTTGGTGAATGTTCGAAAGTCTTTTTCGAGATGGTCGTAACGGCGGCACCGGTATCCAATTCTAGTTCCAGATGCTTACCTTCGATGATGACATTGATCATCATTTTACCACCGTGCCGTTCCTGAAACTGATGAATTTCGTATACATCTCGACTTTGATGAACTTCAAAATTCTCTTCGATCTCCGAGTCGTCCTCCGTCGATGATATGACGTCTATTTGGTTCTGTTTACTTTTTCCTGGCCGTCCAGTGCTAAGGAATACGCGAGCCAGGTGTCCGATTTCCCCACATTTTCGGCATTTTGTTTTCTTGGAATTACAATCCACGCTGCGATGACTCTTCTTCCCGCATCTATAACAACAGCCCCGAAGTTGTTTCAGCTTCTCCCTAAAACTAGCCTGTACTGTGGGAGACCCTCTGTTCTGTGATCGTTTCTTCTCCCTGCTCACTTTATTGACAGTAAAATGTGAGCTTCTCATTTGTTGTCTTTCTAGTTTAGCAGTCTCTGTAGCAAGAGCTAAATTGACAGCATCATAGAATGTCTTATTTTCCTCCTGCTGTAATATTTTTTCTCTAATGTTATTATCAGTAATCTCCCGTACAGATTGAGCTCTTAAATGAGTTCCCATTGTGGATTCCTGGCACTTTTGGCGGGTGAAGTCACAATTATTGGCAATTTGTTGGCTTGTGGATACAGATAAGTTTTTAAAATCTTAATTGTTTCTTCATAAGCTAGGTCTTGCGGCTTCCTAGGTGCCGCTAAGTTAATTAAAGTCTGGAATATTTTTGGACTTAAGCTATTTATAAAAATTTGTAACTTACGAGTTTTGGAGGCTTCATCTGCACGATCAAGACCTTTTAAAGCCAGGAAGTTCTCGAGCCGCAAAACGTAGGCCTCGAATGTTTCCTTATGGTCATCAAAAGGTTAAAAATTAAGCCCGTGAACTTGGTGTTTGGACTGTTCTGTAGCCGCAGTTTCTTGGATTTGAATCCGTTGAAGAGCTGCCACCAACGACTCAATAAGTTGTTTGGACATTGCTTGTTCAGAAGTGTAAGTCAACCATCCTCGTCACCAATGTTTAGTCATTAATATTTAAGAATTAAAGACATCGTACTATTTGGTTTGAACATTTTAATAACAATGAATAACCTCAATACTCATTCTAATAGTGTTTATGACATATGTTCCGAGAATCAATATTGTCATAAATGCTTAGAGATATAACAATTATACAAAAAAAAAAAAAAGCGGGCTGTAAAAATAACAAAACAAAATAATATAAATTTGATAAAATAAGTTTACATTAATTGAGCTTAATATTAAAAATCAAATAAAAAACAATTAAAAAAAAATGGTATGCGCAACAAACGGCTTTCATTAATCTGCGTTGTTATAATCAATTTAAGAACTTTTAAGGTGGAAAAGGTCAAAGAATTATATTGAGTTTCAATAGGAATGTTTTATTGAATAATATATTATATAATTATCAACAAAAATCACTTTGTTTAAGCCGCTTCTCAATACTCTCCATTACGTTTTTAAGATTTTGTGAATAACATGATATTTTTTATGAAATCATTAGCTTTCCAACGGTTTATTATGAAATATTGTTCTTATGTTCAAAAATTACATAAAAATACTTTTGCTCTTTTCACATTTAGTTGGGTATCGAATGGGTTCAACTTATTTGTTATCTGTTTTTGTTTTTTTTAATCAATACTAACCAGACGATATGCTTATTTATTTTTATTTTTTTAATCTACAAAATTAAAACTACTTTGGAGGAAGGAAATTTATTAATTCGTCTTTTAAGCCCTGTCAGACTATTATTTATGCAATAAATTATAGATTATTAATAATGTAATAAAGCAAATTTTTGTAATTTAATCTGTTTACCTTTCGTTTATTAATGTGACGATTAAAAATGCTATCCATTTATCTTGTGCTTAGCGATGGCAATAGGCGGCTGTTCAATAGAATATATGGAGGCCTTGTAATTATGTTGGGACATATACCAATTACAGCAGGTGTTGGCATCCCTGCTAAAGTGGAATTTAACACCCGTAGTTCACTTACGAATGCAATTCCTGAAGATTGATTGTCCCAATTGTTGTCTTATTTATCTCTATTCTATCAGATGGGTCCTGGTTAGATGCTAAGTGAGTTATTGAATGTTATTAGTTTTCGATATTAGTGGGGACAAAACATTTACTTCAAACACATTCTTTCAGTGATATTTTTCTTTATGAGGACAGTTGTAATTGTACTGTAAAACTACATTCATCCAGTACTTGAAGAGAAAAATAAGTTAAAATTAAATACAATTACATTAAAATAATACATACATACTTATACATAAAATAAAGCAAAATTGCCTAAAAATATAATAGCATTTATAAAAAAATAAATATAAAATATACGTACAGTAAAAATTAATAAAATATATACAATGTTCAAAAACCTGTGAATATGTTAAAAACACTTGTTACTATGTACAATCAAATTTACATATGGTTGAAAAAATTCAGAATCACTCTTATCGTAACTGCACAAAGAGTTCATAACAAGAAATTCGTTCCACAATATCTTTCTTTCGTGGAAATCTAAATAAGTTTCATAACCTAGGTAAGTTCTCCCTCCTATGTTGACAATTTATTACATCAGGAAAACCTAGAATCGCTTGAATTTCGGCTTTGTAAAATATTCCCCATTTCTTTCCTGCTCACTTCTTATTACGTTAAAAAAAAAAAAAAAAAAAAATTGCTCATTGGCTTCAGAATAATTAGTAAACGATTTACCAAAAACATTTAGTGTAAGACATCTGTTCTTTAGGCATATTTTGACGGATTTTTCTCAAGCCTCGAGTGAATTAAATTTATTATTCAATAGATGTTTTGAAGTAGGAAAATATCTATAGTTGAAAGAGATACATTATGAGATTCATGCAATCGAGATTTTTATAAGATCTTCAAGTAACGATTACCACATCTTACAAGTTCGTTCAGATTATACAAGAGAATGAACAACCTCAAATAAATAGTCAATATCTTATCAGGGATAGTTGTATGTCCTCAGCTTTTTACAGTGTATTTTGACAGTACCTCTATCCAACATAAGTACTCAAATACTCGTTTGTTGGGAACTCATTCAAAATTATTTAGGTCCTGCCTAGTATCATACCGGTAATTTCTTAAAATTGTTTATTAGTTAGTGGTTTTCCTTCGAGACACATAGATTGCTCCTAGCTTACCTTACGTCATTTACTTTTAAGTTTATACTTATTTTACTCTAAGATTCGAAAGTCCAGTTTTTATTTTTTGTAATATTGTTTTAAAGGTATCCAAACTAAATGAAGTATTTTTTAAGTATTAATATTTTTGCTTATGTGTACAGTATGTTAAGATTTGTATATTAAAAATTGTCCAATAAGGAAAAAAATGTAAGCTGTGTAAATAGCGACCCAATTAAGTTGGGCAGCATCGCTTGTTTAATAAAGTGTATCTCTCTGCTAATTTTATCGACATCTAAATGTACGCTTATTTTTAATCGGTTTTCCCATTACTTTTTTTTATCTGACAAGTGAGGTTTGTTTGTTTGTTGATGCTTAAAGGCGTAAAACTCCGAGGTCAACAAGTGAGGTTTTTGCCAGCTACCCATCAAAACAGCCGAATGTTGTACACTGTGTTTCACCGAACATGATCTTAGCCTTACCCTCTCCTTGCATGATGATCCCGTTATTATTGAATAAGTACGTATCCCTATAATTACTGAACTTTTGACCCTTCGTGGAATATTTTCAGGAATAAAAGTAACAATATGCAAATTAAATTAAAAAAAAAAAGAATGGTACACATCCGTTTAAATATTTACATTACATAAAATGATAGAGAGTTTGAGGGAGGACATGGCGGCCAGAGGCTTGACGGAGGAGGACTGCAGGGACACGGAGCACTGGCGTTCGGAAATACTATGTTTCGGGATTTGACGCAAGTTGCAGAAACCGAGGAAAAAAAAAATTTGTTCAACGTAATTGTAAATATTATTATTATTATTTATATTGGCCTTTGCGTTTCCGCCCATCTAGTGAATGTGGTTTGTTTAGGTTGTCATGATCATCCTGACCTGGATCCTGAATTTGGTAGATCATAAATTCATTTAGTTAATTCATTTCCAATGGTTTTAAAATGTATATTCCTTTTAATCTTTATTAATAAATTTATATCAGCAAATTTTTGTATGTATTTAATTAAAATTATAAATATAATTAACAAAACTGCTATCATCGGTACTTTGTTTCACAAAATGTTTCTTACTGAATATATTTATTTTTGTTTGTTTATATGGCTGATGAAAATACAATATTGAGATTTTCAGAAAATTGGTGAGACCTCTTTCTGAAATTTCCCTGAAACCTAATGAGCAAAATTTTGCTTTTGTTCAAACAAGGTTAAATATACCGCCTTCCTGTATGAAGTGAAATTAATCTAATAAGCTTTATTGTTTTCGTAAATAACTTGGAGAGAAGCGCTCTTCTTCGCTCTCTTCATTTCTGAAAGGTCTTTTTTTTTTTTTTTTAAATTATTATTTTGTGATTCTTTCCTGTTAGAAATCAAAGGTTATTGAATGGAATACATAAACTCACTCAGAAAAGTTTCCATATACCCAAATGTAATTGGATAAAAGCAAATAAAGGAATTCCAGAAATTCGCAACAGTATTATTTTGCATTACATTGCATTTTTTTTTTCTTTGTAACATAAATAAATAGATCGAACCATATAGTTGAGAAAAAACATTAAATTTATCATTAATCACAAAAAAGTGAATCAATAAAGTTTCCATACTGTATAAAAAATATTTATATATTTTAAGAAATATTTCTTCTAATAACACGTCGAATCTCATTTGTCCATAGAATTTAAGGAAAATCTTTTTCATACTTAGAACCAGCGTTTTCGTTACCTTCGTTGTTAATTGCATTTCATTCTGTCTGTAGGGCAGCTCTACGTTCTTCTCTTGTTTGGATGTTATGATTGTTCATTCGTCGCCCCCATTCATCCCATCAGTGTTCAGTGGGGTTTACCTCAGGTGGCTGTGCAGGTGTTTTTAGTTGATTGGAAACATTTTGGATCAACCATTCTTTTATTTTTTTCTTTAAGATCATTATGTTGTTAGAAAAAGTAACATCCTCTAAGACCCAATTTTTCATGTGAATTTTTTAAATTGTTCTTTAAAATGTACGGGTAAACATATTGGTCTGTAACTCCATCAATGAATACTTAATTTCCAACACCAGTAGCTCCAAAACACCCCCACCCCCACACCATGACAATTTTACCGCCCTGTTGAAATGTGGGGGTGAAATTCATATTTTTGAAAGCTTAGGTTGATTTCCTTCACACTTATGACCTTCGACCTTGCCGGCAAATATTAAATTTCGATTTATAGGAAAAAAGAAAATATGACCCTTTCCTAGAACTTTTTGGGTTTATTTACAGACTACCTAGCAAATTATAGCCGCTTCTTCAGGTTTATCTTATTGATGAAGGGTTTTCTTATTGCGACTCGACCACTATATCGTCCCCTTCTCAGAATATTTCTGACTGTTTCTGAGTGGACTTCAATCCCATAGTTCCTTTATTCTGAAGGTCATTAAGGTTGCAGTAGTGTGAGGATTTGCATAGACTTTAGCCCGCCTGTGGTGATTCTTCAGTTCCCTAGGTCTTCCAGAGATTCTAACTTTCTATGTCTTTTAGTACATATTGTGCAGTAGCATGTGACTTATATCATCAATCTGCAATTTTTCTCTAAGATAAGCCATGCATTTGGTAACGAACCATGAGCTCTAATGGGGGTAAATTTTGTTTATATCGCAATGAGTCAGAATGAAACACTGCTGATATATGTGTAAAGTAAGGAGAGACAGAAAAAAAAAAAAAAACTAAAAAACTACCTTGTGTTTCGTTTTGACTGATGTTGAGTAACTGCACTTGTTTTTAATTATTTAAGTTGTAACTCACATTCATCAATAACGATCAATGAACAGCGTGCACAGGTAAATAAAATAATATGATCAATAACCGTAGGGCTAAACCCATGAATCAACTTAAAGATGAGCAATGCACTAAAAAATTCCATGCTAGTGGTAGTACATCCTTTGACTATAGATAAATCTTAAAGTGGAACTACTCGGAAGATAGCAACACTACTAGAGCCGGAGGTTAGGGGGCAGGGTAGGCCTGGAATACTGAGCAGCTGACTATTGTTGAATAACGACCATTGTCAAAGGTTGTGCATGGCCGCTCGCTTCGACCGCTTATTTTAGTTTCATATTTATTCCATTCTGGATCATCTTGGTTTATTCATGTCCCTAGGCCTCGGGGTGCATTTGGAAACATTGGACATTAAACTCTGTTGACAAACTCTGTATACACTTGACTAAAAGTTGAGTTCGTGTCAATTAAAGTATTGTTTTATTAATACCCGATTGTTATCAACCAATATTTTTGTTTGAAATTTTAACTACAAATATTAATAACTACATTTAATTTAATGGAAACCCTGTTGTTTATTAAAAAAAAATTAAATATATATTTGTGGTTAGAAAAATATTTTTTTATATCTCCCTCACTCTAAACAAATTATTGTTGGATATTTCAACTTCCAACGATCCCAGTTATTTATTTTACACTATTAAATTAAATTTATAAAAGGAATGAAATAAATAAATAAAAAGACGGTGGTATTTATAAGAGATATAAACTTTTGTTCTACATTTTGTTTGTTTGCGAACTTTCTAAAAGTATAATCATTCATATTTATTAAATTTCAAACATTAATAAAATTTCTTACTCTTCAGTATAAAAGGAAATAACATAATTAGCAAATAAAAAATAGTAAAAACAAGACAAAGTAAACGAATAAAAACACACACGACTTTCACTTACCTCCCTACACATATTTACTAGCTTTTTATTGATGTTTACAAGAGAATGAGGCTAGTTTTTTCGAATATACATAATTAAGGATACTTTAGAGGAATAAAACTTAAAATATAGGCATGTAAGCCCTATCAGATAACATAAATCAGAATGAAACCTGCATCATATTAAAGCCTATTAATTTTTACATCGATTATTTGGGTTCAAAGTTGTTGGATCCGTTTTTGGTCAGTCGATTTTGCTGAAAAAAGTTGCTGTAACATCTTAGGCATAGATGCTTCTCTCAACAGAAGATATGGACAGTTATATAGACTACTGAACAAAACATCACAACTTTCCGTTGGAAACAAACTATTAATTTACAAGATAATTCTCAAACCTATGTGGACCTATGGAATTAACTATGGGGTACTACTAAATTTTCGTATCCAATCCTTTCAGTCCAAAGTCCTTAGAACAATAGTCAATGCTCCCTATTATGTTACAAACAAGACCTTACACCATGACCTCAAGATCCCTTATGTCCTTGATCTGATCCCATCCAAATTCTCAACTTTCCACCAGAAACTTACTCTTCTTCGTAATCCCCTGGCACAATCCCTATCAAGTACCAACCATCCTTACAACCCTCCTCGTAGGTTGAGGCGGCAGTGGCCGAGAGATCTCTTATAGATACGCAACTCGAGTGCTGGCAATGGCCAACTTCTCCACTCATGCCTGAGAGTGTGTGGCTCTAGCGCCCTCACTCAGTCTCCACTGACTAGATTGGTGACGCGGCTGACTGAGAGGCGCTGGGATCTCCTGACATTGTGCCTCATCATCCATTTCTGGATGCAGAGGTTCGATTCGGAGTTCCCAGGGGCAGTATGTAAATATTGTATATAGTTATGAATGTGGCCAAGATTATAATTATTTTATTTTCTTTCATTTATTTTATTTTATTTATTTAATTTTGTTTGTTCATTTGGTATTGAGGTATTTTATTTTTTGTTTGTTTTACTTTGTACATATGGAATGAATGATTTCTTTTATCTCTAATACTTATTGCCCAAGATAGTGGCGGATTGTATTACATCTCAATAAAGCAATATTTAAAAAAAAAAAAAAAAAAAAAAAAAAAAAGATGCTTCTAAAATATGAAATTTCAGTTTTAAACAACTTTCGAACTAGACTTACTTCATACATACACACACACAGATCTTTTTGCGGGACTTGGTCATTTAGACTCAGGGTACCCTAAAACATGTATTTCCGGTACAAAATAGAATTCCAAGATATTTTCACGATCGCAATATTTCTCTAATTATATATGTATAAGCAAGTGGAAGTAATTGTCCATCAATCCTCAATTAAATATTTGTTTTTTTAACTGAAAAATGAAATACTTAATGTTATAGACTAAAATATATTCTTTGAAATCAAAGTACATGGAGATGCAAATACAATATCCTTTTAAAACCGATCTTCTGAATCTGACTACATTTTATTAGCTTTATAATTTACATGGCAAGGGAAGCGAAAATGTTTCAGCAAACAACATATAGTAATTAGTACTTATATGTTCCCAATGCGGTAATGGATTTCAATAAAACGTTGAAAATAGATGATATCTCAGCGGTACACTTCATACTAAAATACTTTGCCAATCATCCTTAATTTTATTAGCTTTATAATTTACATGGCAAGGAAAGCGAAAATGTTTTAGCAAACAACATATAGTAATTAGTACTTATATGTTCCCAATGCGGTAATGGATTTCAATAAAACGTTGAAAATAGATGATATCTCAGCGGTACACTTCATACTAAAATACTTTGCCAATCATCCTTAATTTTATTAGCTTTATAATTTACATATCAAGGAAAGCGAAAATGTTTCGGCAAACAACATATAGTAATTAGTACTTATATGTTCCCAATGCGGTAATGGATTTCAATAAAACGTTGAAAATAGATGATATCTCAGCGGTACACTTCATACTAAAATACTTTGCCAATCATCCTTAATTTTATTAGCTTTATAATTTACATGGCAAGGAAAGCGAAAATGTTTCAGCAAACAACATATAGTAATTAGTACTTATATGTTCCCAATGCGGTAATGGATTTCAATAAAACGTTGAAAATAGATGATATCTCAGCGGTACACTTCATACTAAAATACTTTGCCAATCATCCTTAATTTTATTAGCTTTATAATTTACATATCAAGGAAAGCGAAAATGTTTCGGCAAACAACATATAGTAATTAGTACTTATATGTTCCCAATGCGGTAATGGATTTCAATAAAACGTTGAAAATAGATGATATCTCAGCGGTACACTTCATACTAAAATACTTTGCCAATCATCCTTAATTTTATTAGCTTTATAATTTACATGGCAAGGAAAGCGAAAATGTTTCAGCAAACAACATATAGTAATTAGTACTTATATGTTCCCAATGCGGTAATGGATTTCAATAAAACGTTTAAAATAGATGATATCTCAGCGGTACACTTCATACTAAAATACTTTGCCAATCATCCTTAATTTTATTAGCTTTATAATTTACATGTCAAGGAAAGCGAAAATGTTTCGGCAAACAACATATAGAAATTAGTACTTATATGTTCCCAATGCGGTAATGGATTTCAATAAAACGTTGAAAATAGATGATATCTCAGCGGTACACTTCATACTAAAATACTTTGCCAATCTTCCTAAATATATTGATATAGTTGTAATAAAAATTTATGCTTATACTTTCGAGTTCTTTTTCAAAAACTCTGAAAATCTGGAAACGATCTGACTTCTTTAAGGCTTATATAAAATATCTGGTTTGAAGTTTAATAAATTCAAAACGATTTTATTTAATGTAATGACCAGCAAACTTCTTTAGTGCTATTGACTTTAAGTGGTTGAAAAAAGAAAAAAAAAGAAAAGTAAAAGTATATTTTCAGGCTTTGTTGAACAAGGATTTAAGTGTGTATTCGTTAATCATCCAAACTTTGTTGCTCACAAAAAACTTTTATTAAACTCATCTATTTCTCTTCAAAATATGAACCTTGAAGTTGCTGTTAAAAGTTAAAGTAACAGAGGGCAGTTATGGGACAAGGAATAAATGGCCTTGCGGAATAAACATGTGAAAACTGACCCCAGCATATCAGCCACAAATTCATACCATTGATTCACACCTTTAAAAACCACCTTTTGTAAAATTTTAACCCCTTAATCGCTATGAGGGAGAAGGTATGAGGGGAAAAGAAAAAAAACTCCTGAACTGAATGTACATACCTAATTTACGTATACATGTACATATAAATTTGTTATTGTTTTTTGTTTATCATAGGGTACACTTTCGATGAAACTAAAAATATATATATATATATATATATATATATATATATATATATATATATATAAGTATGTGTTGTTCTTAGGTTTCAGTCAATGAATAAACAATTTTATCTATGCGACGTTTCGAGAATTTATTGTTCTCATAATCATGCAATTTTGGATTATTAATAACACTGTATATTATTAAATAACACTGTTCTTTCACAGTAACTGTCACACACACACTGTCAGTGTTCTTTCAAAGCTTGTAGGCTAAACATGTCTAATTAAGACACTATTTTGTCCAAAATTGCATGATTATGAGAACAATAAATTCTCGAAACGTCGCATAGATAAAATTGTTTATTCATTGACTGAAACCTAAGAACAACACATACTTAAATTATCAACAGTCGAGAACTGATCAAACAATATATATATATTTTCTGTATGTTTTCCTAATTAAAAAAGGGGGTACAAAATTCTAGTTGTCTCAACAAAACATTTCCTCCAAACTTTTTTTTTGAAAAATTCGTAAATTATTTTTTACTCACATTTTTATAGAAATAAAATAAAACAAAAAATTATTTGTTGAAAATCTTTAAAAAATACCTTAAATATATATTTTTCATAAAATTTGATAGAACCGAGCCGTTCGTGTGTATTATATGAATGAAATATACGCATACATATGCATGTATGTTTTCATCATTCTCTGCACTTGGGATGTGATTGAAAAAAAAAATACGTTGAAGCAAAAAAAAACAAATAGTAGGTGTCCCAATCGACATAATAAAAAAAAAAAATGTTTTGAACAAGTCAAAAATTATTTTATAATACATCTTAGTTAAAAAAACAATTGTGTTGAAACTCTTTTATAAAACTTTTAACATACAATATTTATTTTTCATCAAAATCGGTTGAGCCGTTCAGGAGAAAAATATATTTTCTTTCCTACCCTTCTCCCATAACTCCCATCCCATTAGCGTTAAGGATTAAAAAAGTTGCAAAAGGTTGTTTCTTATAGTTGTGAATTAATAGTATAAATTTGTAGGCTGGTATGGTGATATGGGGCAGATTTCACATGGCTGTTCTACTAGGCTTTTTTTTGTTGTTAGTTGTGTGGTTTTTATGTGGTGTTTATCTTTCTCATTATAACACCTGCATTAAACCTTTTTCAAGTGAAAATGGTGCAAGATAATAGTCCAGTTACTACGAAATAAAAATGTATTTATGTAAAAAAATATTAAAAATGATGAATCAAACAGTTTTCATTGTATGGTGAATTGATGAAATAACTATGTATGGAATACCGAGTGCGTCCGAAAACAGACGAACCGGCAGTGTGATTAACTTCTATGCCTCTGTCTATTTACAATGTCTATTCAGCTCTCTTGCAAGGATTGGTTATATTTTCCTTTTTTCAAGAAAATTATTTCCTGCATGAAAAAGAAATTTATTTCACAGAATTTTCGTTAAAATGGCAAGATCTTTTATTCAACTATTGTGTTCGACTTGAAAAAGAAAACTAAAAAAAGTAAAGTATTTTAAATACTGTTAATATGGATACTTTAAAATCGTTCTTGAAATCGAAAGTTTCTATATTTGATAGAAAGTCATGTGATGCCCAAAATGCACATTTTTTTTTTTTTTTTTTTATCAATTCAATAATGTATTTGCCATCGTGAGTGCTATATTTGCTGGCTAACAATGAAAAGTGGAAGAGGGAAGCAGCGACAAATGTTCGCAATTTGTTTACTCTCTACCTTAATACAGGACTTGGGAAAACCAATTTTTCCGTAATGGTTTGGAAAAAAACAACACGTTTTGTTCATATTTCTATAAGAAGGAAAACCATTAATTCCTAAAATCTATGACTTCTAGTTCTCACAGCTCTCATTTCATATTACTTTTTGCCATTTGGACAGAATAAACGACTGTTTTCATAAAGTTGGTGATAATTTTTTAACTCCATTAAAGATGTTTATGCATGTCAGTTAGGGATTGAATCCTGCTTGTTATGAATTGCTTGGACTGTGTTTCTGTTTATTTTGTTTATTTATTTAACGTCACTTTATGCTACTATGGCTAATCGGACGATGCTACAGTGGGAGTCCTAAATTTTGCTTATCCAGGTTTTATTAGGATAGGGATCTTTAACGAGTACCTGACATCGCACAGGCTCGGGACCACCTTTTAACGTCCCCTCCGAAGGACGGCGTAACTAAGGATTTTTTATTCCCTTAAAAAATCCTAGGACCACCTGCGGGTTTGAACCCGTGACCTTTAGCATGGGAGGCTGTTGCGCTAGCCACCCAGCTACAAGTGATCCCAAGCTTGGACTGTGTAAAATGCACTGTTACAGACAATCAAACATACATAAACATTTATCCGTATGTGTTCCTTAAGTAATTATTATGGCGTAATATGTGTGCCCTCAGCGAATACTTTCATTAGGAACATGTAATGAGCTGTGAATAATCAGCGCGATCAAACACTTACTGTCCAATAATATAAAGCAGGCGTGAGATAAAAATGGGCGTCCTCAAGAAAATGTAGATATTCCTATGAATTTATTAAAACAATTGAGAATCAGACTGAACTGAAAAAAAAAATATCGTATAAACTGACACAATTTCTGACGGGATATGAAGGAGCTAAAAGTTATTAATTTCGATTCATACAAGCAACTGATAAGTGACGGTCGAAGTGAACAAACACACGACCATCTTTATTTGATTGCAGTAAACCGGAAGAAATAGGTACAAACTGATTTCCACAGTCCTTTCCAACGAAGACCAATGGCAGCCATCAAAGTGGGACCTTGTTACGAAATACTTTTCAAAATTGTATGAATTTGCGGAAAAGGTGGACTACGAAGAATTGGATAAATACCAATATGCATATAGATATTTTACATAGTGAAATCGGTTTTATATTATTTACATTGTAAATAATTCATTTTCTATTTTCATTTTATTTATTTATTTTTTCTCTTTTCTTTTATTGACTCAACTGTTATTTCTATTATTATTTTTTTATTTTGTTTATTTATTTAATTTAATTATTTTTCTTTGCATACTTTTGTCTCTAAATATGTTATGTAATGCAATAATAATAAGCGTTATATCGCAAGACAGTACGTGTAGAAATAAATGCACTCATTGAAGAATTACTGCAATGCGGAAAAACATAGTTAATAATACTCGTATATCGTACTAGATTTATTTGTTTTAAAAGAAAGAAAAAGTTTTTGGAGTAATGTAAATATAGTTACGAGATTCAAACATTATTACCTTAACTAAATTTCTAAAATTTTTATTAGCATTTTTAGTTACTTTATTTTTTTCAGTCACTTATTAATTTTAAGTTATGGAAAAAAAACACTACGAAATATTTTAATTAATATTGCGAAGTTATTACAAAGAATTTTTTGTTTTTTATAAACAAAAAAAACAACTCTATTTTATCCCAAGTAATGCATCTTTTGCTCTTCCGGAAGCGTACCTGCCTAGAACCTTGATTCTTATATTCGTTAAATTTTTCTCACGTCCGCTTTCTCAGATCATATGGGATGACAGAAAACTCATGTTATATCTTAAATGGATCTGATTTAAAATTTCTGGTGTGTTTATATATTATGTCAGATTCTGAATTGAATTGTATTTCTACATATATTTTTTAAGGACACTGAACATTAGACAGATGATTTTGAAAAAAAAAAAAAAAAAAGACAATTGATGTAATGTTTTTAATGTTCCAAACTCTAATTTGTGGTGTTTTATTGTCATAAAGCCTTTTAAAAATTGTATTCCACGGAAACATTTCACAACCATTAAAGAAAATGTAACAGATTTTTTAAGGAAATTATGCTTTTGTCATTTCCAAATTGAACACAGACTTACAAGAAGTTCATGAATCATATAAGGAGAGCAAGAAAACTTTAATAAATAGACATAGATAAACAAAAATGCAAACTCAGACCACTAAAAAGTTTGATTAAAGTGGCTGAAATATAATAAAGGACGTCCTCGCATCCTTGTATACTCTTTTGGGTACCAATCCATAGGCTGCCTGGTCAATGTTATAATATTTCTCCTGATGACATGCCGGTCTAGATCCACTTTCTTAGATGGACTTTATCAAGGAGATCGGTCTTTGATCTTATCCACATATTTGATTTGCGATCTCGTCTAGATATTT
Source organism: Piezodorus guildinii (assembly GCA_023052935.1). Taxonomy (NCBI): domain Eukaryota; kingdom Metazoa; phylum Arthropoda; class Insecta; order Hemiptera; family Pentatomidae; genus Piezodorus; species Piezodorus guildinii. The sequence goes on from CM041297.1 coordinate 62,371,002, forward strand.
GGAGAAGGTATCGCTCCATTCCTCTGACCGTTACTCTCAACTTGAGGCTGGTCTTCTTGTCTAGTACTAATTTTTCGCAACCGTAGGTTATGGCAAGAAGGGCGGTACTCATCCAGAGTTTCTTCTTGACTTTATACAAAATCCTTTCCGGATATGATCTAAATTATTAAGTATTAGAGTCACTGTCAAAAAACAGATTTATCTAACGAGATATGGTGGCCTCTAGGAAGTGCTCTATAGAATGAAGAGAATCATGAATTGCTTTTTAAAACCTCTATAATGAGTTAAAGTAGTTATTCCTCTCTATTTGAAGGCAAATCATCATCTCCCACTACCTCTTCTACATCAACAGCCTTCTTCAATTCAAATCCTTAATCCGCTACCATGAAACAACATCCTGAATTTCGGACCTCTGTACACCTATCCATGAAACCAAATATCCTCATTTTAGTCAACAATCTTTTGAAATTCCCTCCCTTTATGGGAGATGCATCTTCCCTATCCTTATTTGAATTGCATTCGAATACATTACTTCTTGCTTCCCTAGCATATGTCAACTGATTTTCATTTGTCAACTGAATTATAATAATAATAGTCTTTATTGATATACATATAAAAATTTATAATGCATTTTATTTACATTTTTTTTCATTTCTCTTTCATAAATTTGAAATAATTCTTAATAATGTTAGTTTATAGAATTATAACCAATTACCAGAATTTTATAGGCTTACAAATACTTTATTAAGTAAGGATTAACTTGTACGATTTATTTTATTGCACATTAACTTTTCTAAAACCTTGCGCTTTCTAAAGGTATACCATACTTCTATGTTACTAATTATATTTTATATTATATTACTGAAACTTTATTTTTACCGTTTAAAGAAAAGCTAAATTGTAACGCATTTTACTTAGAACCCTTGAGGAAACAATGCCCTAAATGATGATGAAAACCGTATCAAAATCCTTCCAGTGGTATATAGTATATAGTATATATATATATATATATATTTATATATATATATATATATATATATATATATATATATATATATATATATATATATATAATTACTATATATACTAGCTGCTATGTCTTAGCGGTCAAGCTGTTCACCCATGATACGATGAACAAGAAAAAGGGGAATTCATTTTTATATTTGTAGATAAATAGATTACCATAGGAAATGTAAAAAAAAAATATATATCTGTTCAGCCATGTAACATTTCTCTTCTTTTTTTTCATAAGATCCTTCTCCTGACTAATATAAACATAAAGAAAAAAATAAGAAATATCGGTCAAGTTGTTTATGCGTGATGCGATGACGAAGGGAAAATGCGACTCATTTATATATAGATATAGAGATGTTACTTTTTTACTTGTTTAATGTTAGTATCACATCCAGTGCGATGACTTCTCGTTTATATGAAACTTATTTAACTAGAATCCTATCGAATAGCTGAAGCAGAATTAGATGAAGGAAGTTATGACGCTTGTATTAGTTTTCAATGAGAGGGATGTATTACCTGGTTGAGAGCTGTGCACCTGATGAGCCGGTCAAAGGGGCCCGCTGCACCCTCCTCATCAAAGGAGTTTCATCAAGGCCTTTCCTCATTTCAAAGCCTCCCTTTAGCTGAGTTGGGGTTAATAGCTTCGATATGGAACTAATAGACATTAAAGACCATGAGTGAAGGTGTATGAATGAGAGTGATTTATGAGTCTTCGGCGGCCTCTGCTCGGCTCATCAACCTCTCTTTCCTTAGTCAATAATAAAGCGGTCTGACGCATTTTCTTCACATCCAAGAACTCAATTATGTTTAAAGTAGAAAATTATTTATGAATTCTTTTTTTTATTCCTTTATTTTTTATATTTGAAATTCGATGCCTTGACTCCATCTTGACAAACGTTTTACTTGGAATACTCATACGTGACTTGACGAGAAATTGCTCTTAGAACACCCGCTCGTCAAACGTTCAAAACTCCTGCTCTATTACAAAAAGTTCATTTATATTACTATTATCAGACCTATCGTGAACATGGAATTGAGGTTTGGGGCTCTACTAAACAATATAATTCCTGATCAATTAAATCCTTACAATCCGTTATCCTTCGGAAAATACTAAATGCTCCTTATTTCGTCACAAATACAATGATCCTAGAGCTTAATATCCCATCAGACCTATCCTAAAATATACGAGATATACCTCTTCTAATTTCAAACTCTCTAACCACAAAAATCCCTTGTCCGCAACCTATTTATCACACATATTCCTCGAGACCTACTAACTTTTTTTGTTTATTGAAATTCACAACTGTATTAGTAAATACATCAAGTAAATTAGCTGATAATAAGAGCTGCCGCTGGTTAGTTTTTCACGAGAATTTTCACGCCAATAATTGTATTAATATTAATTACAGATGTAAATATCAGTAAAATATATTTATTTCAAATGATCTTGTACTTCTATAAGCCATGATGGGTCTTTGGATTATTACTTAAGGAGATTTGCCATGCTTCACAGCTAGCGGCCTTACAAGGAGATTTTTAGGTTCCCACTTTCCTTATAAGGCCTCTGCTTGTTGTACCCCAAGAGCGTCTCCGAAAAGTTAGAAGGGAATGAAAGAATAAAAAACATGCCACTGTCAAGAGTTCGAACCAGAGAACCTCCATTCACTAGACCACACAGTTTCCAGCCCTTTAAAATTAATACCTTTGTTAATTTCTTGAAATCATAAGTAATTGAATTAATGAGGGTGGAGATTATTAATTATTGATAAGTATTAAATATGAATAAAATATTCACAGTCCTTTGGCATCTTGAATTTGATAAAAAATTCATTTATATACATATATATATATATATATATATATATATATATATATATATATATATATATATACCCAAATATTTTTATTCCAACTTTTTTGGGAATACTAAAGGTTTGTTCCGAAAAAAACGTTAGTTTTAGGGATAAAATAATTAGGGTAGCTGTAGATAAATACACAAAATTAAAACGGTAACGAAGTGTGGCAGCTTCGAAGATCATTGCTTCAAACTCCCTTGAGAACTGTGAGTAAATTTGTTGGGCGGTATGTAAATTACGTGGGATTAACATGCTAATTAACTCAAAGTTAATTAAAATGACCTAAAACAAGGTAAGGCTGCTTTTCAAAAGGGCTTGTTACCATTTTTTTGTTTCATAATGTTGTACGAGGGTGCGTAAACTCTTGAATGTTAGCTAATCCGCAAGAGAATTAAATTATACCCGTGAATTCACAGTGTACGCTTTTCCTTAGATTCCTTCCGTATTTGCACCTTTATTTAATTGATCCTTTAGTTTATTATTGAGGTTTAAAAAAAAAAAAATTTTAATTAAAAAAAAAAGTTATTTAGAATCTGGATTATTACAGGGTCAGTGGTTCCAAACGCCTGTTACTGGAGTAAAATTAGGTTTTTAACCCGAAAATCCCCCTCCCCCCCCCCCAAAAAAAAAAAGAAGTTGAAGCCTTTCAGAAATTGTTCATTACCCTTCCTTAATTAAATGGTAAATAGTCCTACAGATTTCCGTGTCTTTGTAAGTAGGAGAGAAGGGGGCTCAGAATATATTTTATTTTTTTATGTTTTTAGTAAATATTTCAAAAATAATTATTTTTATTGAAGTATTATCTATACACAATTAAAGTTCATTAAAATATCTTCAAAAAAGATTCTTTAATGTCTTCCCTAAAATGAAAAGTTGCGGAGATGTTAATAGGGCAATATGCGGCATATATTTGGCAAAACAAAGTAACAAAATATTGATTCATGATTTTTAGATTAAACAATGTTTTTATTTAAAGACTTTTATTTCGAAAAATATTAAACGTACAGATGTCTATTACCACTCAAATTAAAGCCAAGTAATCGGGCTATGATTTACTTTTTCTTCATTATTTTCTTAGGAAGTACAATTTGTATGATTTTTTATACAATGAAATAACAAAATGTTCTCCGAATACTTGAACATTATCTAGGAAGCTAAATCTAATTACCACTCAATTTTTTTTTTTTTTTTTTTTTTTTTTTTTTTATAATCTTCTTTATTCGAATCAAAACACAGACATTTTACAGTGCAAGTAAAAGTCACTATCCCACTAAGGCGAGCCCGTATGTGGGAAAGGAGTTCACCTGCGGCAATTCAATAAAAGTACAATAACAAACAGTAACAGTACACAGTATGATACAATACAATAAATTACTTTATCTTAATAATATTCGTAGGAAGAACGATTTCTATAAAATTTGACACATAAAAGAAGAATTATTTTGATTTCCGATTTTTAGAAAGAAAATTGTTTTGTGTTTCAAAATATCATATCTCGCTAGTTATTAAACTTAAGGATTTTTATTGCCACTCAAATTAAAGTAAAGTAGATCATTCATAGTTCCATTTATCTTCATAATCTTCGTAGTGATAAAAAATTGTATGATGTTTTAGCAAGTAAACGTATACTATTGTGATTCAACTTTTTTTTATTAAAAAAAAAAAGAGAACTTTGAAAAGTGTTATCTTGGAAACTACAAAACAATAAAAGAATTGATAAGGGTCTGCCAATAGCAATGTATATTTATGTTTCATATATTTATTTGGTAATTTTTTTTTTCTTTTCGATGACCATTATTAATTTGAATTACTCAGTAATCATTAAGAGGTTGATTAAAGGAAAATCTAGTTTTTATTTTAAGATCGTTCATAGTATCATTTTTGTTTTTGTTGTTTCTCCCACTTTTTTTTTTTAACTTTTAGCTTACAATTCGCTTATTATTTTATTTTTGAATATACTGGTTAGGGTGCTATTAACATCTAAGGGCGATTTATCATAAAAATTAATAATTTTCTTGAATATGCTGAACTGATATAAATAATTATTACACGGATAAATAAAATTAAATACGGTGACTAGCTTTTATCTTTATATTCTCCATTTAATTAAAAAGCTATAAGAAAGACCCTGATATTCAGTTAAGGTAATCTGCTTTGCCGTTTCGTGATAACCTGGAAATAGACCCATTCAGGAAATGGAGTTTGGCTGTAGTCACCGAATTATCCTTGGTTGCAAGATAATGATAAAAAATACTTGATTCAATTTCTTGAAATTCATTACTATTTAGTGAGTAAAATATACTTATTGTTGATAGACTGTAACTATGTTACCTCAATTAATCACAGTGTTTTATTTTTATCCATACATTTAAAACTATATTATAAAAGACCAAATATAAAATTATTGTGTATATCTAAAATAATCAGTAGTGAAATATAGATAATATTGTTACGGGCTATGGGGTGTGAGAAATGAACTACTCCAGTTTACAAATTACAAATGTTTATTAAATACAGAAAACACAAATACAAAGGGATTACTAACCACTATATTAACAATAATAATGGAATTACTAGCTTAACACTAAACAGTATACATATAAAATGAGGTATTCCTAACAAATAAACTACTTACGTAAACTTATACAATATGCCAGACTTATTCTTGAACTTACAACTATAAAACATATATATAAACTACAGTCTTCTAATTTCCCGCCGACCGGTTATCACAATATTGAAACACCTGTTTCACTATACTGTCACACTGTCACGAACTGTTCACTGTCACTGTTCACTGACACATCACTGATACTTGTTGAGCGGATTAAGACTGACTCACCCAGGCTCAGGGACCGCTATTTGTACCACCGCCGAATCTTCTAGACCCGGCGCAGGTAAGGCGGTGGGCCTTTCCAGCACTTCGAGGACTGTCCAGGTCCAGAAGTCTCTAGCCTCATCTAGGCCCTCCGGGCGTGGTCCACACCGTCATTGTCTTGACCGTAGCAATGTTAATTATTCAAATTTAGTCGGAAGTTTCTTCTTTTTAGATTAATTTATGGAATATTAAAAAATAATGAAAAACTATTTATTATCCAACGTTGCGGGTCTTCATCTGGGATAAAACCATAACAATATTCAATGGGGTTTTTTAATAAATATTGAATATTAAATAAAATAAATCAAAAAATAATTAAATCTTAAACTAAATTAGAAGAATTAATATTAACATTTCTTTGCTGATTATTTAAGATACCTACTATCATTTTAAATTTGGTCTTCATATGATATAGTTTAAGTTGTATAGATGCTTATAAAATAATTCATCATCATCAATCCGGCGCTACAACTCGGTGACGATCCTGGCCTCTCCATCAGCCCTCTCCAGTTATTTCTATCCTGTGCAAGCCGTCATCCAGTTTTCTAACTCCCAGATATCTCTTGCATCTGCTGTCACACCATCTGTCCATCTAAGTTTCGGTCTTCCTCTTCTTCTGATGCCGTGTAGAGGTTCAGTCATAACGGCCTTAGGATCTTCTCATCCTCCATTCTTGCCACGTGACCACCACCGCAGTCTGCCAGCTTCAAGGTCATAACGACAAACTAATTATAAATAAAGTAACGAAAAATAATTACAAAAATATAAAATAATGAGTAATTACAAATCAAATAAAGAAGAATTTTTATTTCATAGGCAGAAATAATCGGAGTTTGTCTGAAAACATTTTAATTTTGCCGACGTTTCGTCTCAAACTTCTGGGTCATCGTCAGGACTGCAAACATGAAATACAACAAAAGAGATACACATTAGAGCACAATAAAAAATATGAATGAAGGGACAATTAAATTAAAAGATTACAGATACACAGAAACGTTTTAAATACAAATAATAATAGCATGATAAAGAATAAGACGTTGTTAATTATGAGATAAAATTTAGAACTAAATGGACAGGTAAACAATTTATTTAAACGTATCATCAGTGAGCAATGATGAAAACTAACTGAGGAATAAGGAAACAATTGGTGGTATGGTTTTTCCCGCCAGGGGGATGAGGGCGGGGGATTAATACCGAGATAATATTCTTCCGCACCGAGATTAGAACTCATAATTATTTGAACTCTGTCAAATTCTATTATACATCCACGTGCGTTAACCAACTCGGCTACCCCGCCCCAACAGAAGAAACCATGACGTACTGTGTGGCGTCGAGCAACAGTAAAGTTAAATAGAATAATATATCCATCTTTGTGGATTTTGTTCATTAGTTAGTCCCTCTTTGGTTTCCTTTATGATTTTCGTGGGCGTTTCGGAAATCCTCTACCCTATTAAAATTTCCTAATAAACAAATTCCTTAATAAAAAAATCTGGTGCGATCAACATACCGACTTCAAATTTGTTCAAATTGCATATTTAGGCGTTTTTTAATGATTGCTAATAGATGATACAGTAATTTTTTTATAGAATCGACAAAATCAAAAGTACTTTAGAGAAAGAGCATTTAGTTTATAGGCATTTAAGCCCCGTCAGACTAATTCAATCAAGATGAAACCTGCATTATATTAAAGCCTACTAAATTATACATCGTTGAAGCGTGTATGTGTGTGGTTAGTCTAGCGCGTCGTATGAAACTGATATTTCATATTTAAAACAACTATACATCCGGGATGTTATAGCGACTTTTTCTTAAAAACCAGCTTACCTGAAGAACCTTATACCAAGAACTGAAGAACTTTGTACCATGCATTTTGCAACAAAATTCTTAAAAACGGCTATAAAGATTTTGATTGAACTCGCTTCATGGATGTAAAATTTAATGGGCTTTAATTTAATATAAGCTAGGATGTCATTGAAATATTCTGACAGGGCTTTAACGCTGATATTTTAAATGGTCTTCTACTAAAGTACTTTTAATTTTGTCTATTCTATAAAAATAACTGTATCATCTTATTAGCAATATTAGAAAAACGGATAAATACACAAGTTAAACGAATTCGATATATAAATAAACGAGAAAAGAACAAAAAATGTGTTATGCAATTTTTGTTTTTAAACATAAAAATAGTAATATTAATGTATAATATACCGTTGGAAAGCTAAAAATTTTAGAAAAAATATTATCTTATACAAAAAATTGTAGAAGTTAACGGAGAGTGCTGAAAAATCGAGAGAATTAACTAATTGTTGTTGATAATATTACAATCGATTATTCTATAAAACAACTGTTCCTTTTGAATCTCAATGAATCTCCTTTCAGCATAGAGGTTCTTTTGAAACTCAACGTAATTAATTTATTAACAATTTTAATAATACAATGAATGTGCTTAAAAATTATTTTAAAAAAAATTGATTATAACAACGGAGGTATGTGAAAGTCGTGAGTTGCAGTCTTTTTAAAAACATATAAAAATATTGTTATATTATTAAAATAGGTTTATATTTAATTTATGAAGACATTTTTTTGTATTTCCTAAATTATTTACAAAACCTGATAATTTGTTGTTTTAAAAAATGTAAAATGGAAATAAAATTAAGATGCAGTAGTTACATAGGCATAGATGTTTAACTTTAAATAAAACATAACTGTATGTTATGATTTTACATTTTTTTAAATCCTTTTGATTTAAAAACGGGCTAGTAATGTTCAGCTGAAAATCTGGATTCCCATCTTTGTGTATGAAGAATTTGCTTTCAGTAGATAGATAAAACGATTATAAGAATATTATAACAATTTTACTAGAAATGAACATATTTGAAGATATATTTAAAATATTCCTAGCTACTCAAATCATCACTTTTTTTCCAAGGAATTAGACTTCCAGGTCATAAGGATACGACCGAAACTGTTTTAATATAAAATATTTACAGTTAAATCTTTATTATTAAAAGTTGTTGTTGTTTACCTTATTCTAAGGAATGACGACTATTTCGCCATGCGGATTAAGTTATTTCATGTAATGTCATAAAGTTTTAATTCATTCATAATAACACCAGAAATTGGAAAACTAATTGTAAGTTATGAATTTCGTTAAGGCCTAGTTTGAGAGTTCAAACTAAATCCAGGCTATAAGTGGTTTTTATAATAAGCAAACTTGAATGTAATAAGGAAAACCTTACATGTAAACTTTATGTAATCATCTCCTTATTTTCAAAGTATAAGAACTTTTGTTTATCTTTAATAACTTTCCTTTTTGTGAACTGAAATTTTTAGAAGGGTAGATTTTTTTCGTGCTATTAATTTTGATGTGCACATGTACAACTTAGCATTAAGGAGGTAATATGATGCTTCACTGACAGTGAAGATGACCTGCTAAGAAAAACAATTGTTTTTCTGGAATATACAAAAGAGTATCTTAAATCTTTATTTTCTAAAATAAGTAGATTCGAATTTCAATAGCTAATGTAGCTTTAAACATTTATAATATAATAGCAGTTAAGAGTAAATTTTATAAATTAAATGTATTCATTGATAACATTAGTTGATTTGACCTTAATATAATGATCACTATTAATTTATCATTGTAATTTTTATAGCTGATTTATATTTTTTTTATTTAGGTCTATACTAAAACAGGATATAATGCTATAATTGGTTGTTGGAGGAATATGTTTTGTTGCTATAGGCTAAAAAAGTATCTATAGAAATCTTTTTCTCTCCCCTAAAATTATTTTGCTTGTTCAGAAGCAATTTATGCTCTAGGCTCTTCATTTTTTTTTATTTTCATTCTTATCTTTCTGTCGTTCTAGATTAATCAAATATTTTTGTTTTTAGATTTGCTATTTTATTATTTTATATCTTGATCTATAAAACTAATTATAACAATTACTACATTATTAAACCATTGTTATGCTATCGAACGAAACTCTTAGTAACACAAGACTTTCACAAACCTCGCTTCTTAAAATCAAGTTTTTAATAAATTTGAAAGTTAAATAATTATTATATATTTTTTATGGAACATTTATTTCAGATTAATTAAGATAACAATCAAAATAATTATGTACAACTGTCACTTAAGTTTATACTCTATTTGTCACTTTACATTCCTTCTACAACTTTGGTTGTTAGATATGCCTTCTAAAACCATTAGCTTATAAATGTATGTTACTGTTCTTATTCATTTAAAATAAACTTGAATCTAAACACATTTTCCTGTTGTTTCTCCTTTAGTTGGTTCTTAATTTCTTATTTTTTATCAATGCTATTAATGGCATTCTAAGCCCCGTCAAAAATAGTTAAATAGTAAAAAAATAGAAAGGATAAAAATTACAATTGATATGTCCTTAAGTATTGATTGATAAGTCCTTCTTATTCCACATTAATATAGAAAGTTTTAACAAACTCGTTAAGCCGCTTTCGAGAATATTTCTTGTATAGGGAATAATAAGTAAAAATAATAGTAGAGCACTGAAATCATTAATTTAAAAAAACAGGATTATTTGTTTTAAATTGAGATGTTATTTACGTGGTGTAAAAAAATGAAAAACGTGCAAATTTGCGAAAGAAAATTATATATATATTATGAACATGCAAAACAGCATTGATATTTTTTATTTATGTTCTGTACCATATGTTACAGCCGATAAATTAAAGTTAACATGTTTTGTTTGCTGTAATGAAGGGATTTTAATTTTTTTTGATAGTATTCTTATTAGGTATAACTTTTTACAAAAACTTTCTAAACGGTGTTATTTATGTTTGTTTGCTAAAGCAATGCACAAATCAATGTTTGTATTTTTTTAAATTTTTGTATTGTCCTGTTTATTTTATTTTATTTTTTTTCAGTACCTGGCAAAAAAAATAAATAATAATAATTTTTCTCTAAATCCCTTATTCATAACTAGGGAGAATTGTTTCTAACCTGTTTCACAATGAGCGTCTCTTTTGGGTTTATTTATTAGCTCGGGATGATTAAATATTTATTTATTGAGAAATATTACAATTTGTTTCAGAATAAACAAAAGTAATAGTGATATGAGACCACATTCATACAATATATACAGAAAAAAATGCTAAAGTCAAATTACATAAAATGGAAAAAAAAAACATATACACAATAAAATAATAATAATAAAAACAAAAAAAAAAACAACTTATGATTGAGGTAAATACAAAGTTGGCAAATAAATAAACCTCACACAAACAATGGTATCTATATTTAATATATACAACTGCTAAGGGGACCCCAGACTGGGCTTTTCCCTCCACTTGTGGAGGAAAAAGCGGAATCCAAGAGATCCCAGCGCCTCTCTCTCAGCCGCATCCCTGGTTTTAGCCATTAGAGGCTGAGTTAGGGTGCGATAGCCTCAAACATACAGTACCTGAGTGAAGGATTTGACCAGTGTCAGAACTCCAGTATAAATGTTTACAGAACGTCCCGGGGCCACTGCTGTTTCAATCTTCGTGGAGTATTGTAGGGGTGGGTGGAGCTTTAGTGGGATTGAGCTAGAGGATTAGGATGACGAAGAAGGTTCTGATGGAATTTGGAAAATTTGGATGGTCCAGGTCTAAAATAAATGGAATATTAAGGTCGAGGTGTAAGGTAATTAACTATTGTTCGTAGGACTTTGGATTGGAAGGATTGTTTTAGTACTGTCTTGTATATTATTAATTTGTTGTCAACTGTAAGATGAGATTTTCTGTTTAGAAGTCTATGTAACTGGCCGAATCGGCGGTTGAGGTTTTTTCTTTTAAGTCTTGTACGAGTATGTGGGTTCCACGTCAGTCTTTTGTCTAGTAAAAAGCCCAGATACCGGACTGTGTCTGAGAAAGGAAGCTGTATGGAATTGAATTTAACTATTGGGCAGGATTTGCGTCGAAGGGTGAAGATGACGTGTGTGCATTTTCTTTCGTTTACCTTAATACGCCAAACATTACACCAGTCTTCGACAAGGGAAAGGTGCCTTTGGAGATTTAGCGATGCTACTTCAGGATCAGAATCGGATGATAAAATGGCTGTGTCATCAGTAAATGTTGCCAGAAAGGTTTTGGGATCGGTAGGGATATCGGTGGTATAGAGGATGTTGAGGACGGGTCCCAAGACGCTGCCTTGAGGAACACCGGCCTCAACAGTATAATGTTTGGAAAATTCTAAACCACAGCGAACTCGGAAGGAGCGGTTTGATAAATAGGATCGGAGGACTAGGTATAAGGATTAGGGGTGATTAGGTGATTCAATTTTTAATTTTAGACGAGGCAGTCGTTCCGACTTTCGGTAGTATTAAGGATTGATGTTGAAGCTTTTTAATAGTAATAACCACTAAAAATTTCGAAGAAAATCTGATATTTGAAGTTGCACCTAACACTACAAATTTAAAGGGAATAATGAAGGATTGTAGACAGAGTGGGGCTACAGTATAACAACTACAGCAATGAACGTCATTGAATTAGTAGTGGCTTTCGTTGGCTCTTCGTAGCGTATAATTTTATTCTAGATTGATTCAGAGAGGAATTAGAAAATAAAATTTTAAATGTTTACTACCACATATAGCATATTTTATTACATCATTTAAAGTGTGGTAAAAAATGTCTACACTTCTTAAAACCAATGGTCATAAAGTTGATTTTTATTCCACTTTCATTCTTATTTTATTTATTCATTCTATTTCATCTTGCATAAAAATGTTATTTAAAGATAAATATATATATATATATATATATATATATATATATATATATATATGTGTGTGTGTGTGTGTGTATGAATTATAATAAAAAACTAAAAACATTAATCCTTACAACATTTTTAATGTTTTTCGTTCAATTATAATTTTTTTTTTCATTATAAATATGTTATTTTTGAACGAATGAGTTCAGGAACGGGTAGTCCCATAAGAATATAAAAAAAGTGCATTACAAATATCAATTATGTAACAGATGGATTTAGAAACAATGTATAGCAATTATTTATAGCTTAAGATATTACATATATTGGGAAGATCGAGAGTTCAGGAGATGGATAAATGACTAATGTTTAAAAGTGGTTAACGATAAGGCTTTATGAATGAATACAGGCAAGAGATTTCAAAATAGGGTAGCAAGGATGACAACTGAATTTTTGAATGAGGCGGATATGTGGGAAGGTATTTTCAATTTTATGGATTAAGTGTTTACTGAATGGACAGATGAACAAGTGTTAAGTATATCAAGAATATAAAGAGGTTTTCTTGTGTGTAAAAACTTTGTAAGACAGACACCAAGGAGGTACTGCCGACGGAAAGAGGGATAGAGCCAATTCAACTCGGTATACCTACTAGAAACATGGGAGCGTAAGGGTATTCCACATGTGAATCTAATGAAACATTTGATTAGTTTTTACTTTCACTTACCTACTATAAATAGTAAGGGGAAGTATTGGGATCGTGAAAATTTTCGAATTCAAGTTTTCAACGGAAATACACGTTTTAGGGTCCCCTGAGTCCAAATAACCAAGTCCCGCAAAAAGGTCTGTGTGTGTGTGGTAACTCCCGGGCGGAAACGGTAAGTCCTATGAAACTGAAATTTCATATTTAAGTCAACTATACGCCCGAAACGTGACAAAACTTTTTTCATCAAAATGAGCTTACCAGAAGAGGCACTTTATATCATGCATTTTGCACCTTTTTTCGATTTTCTCGAAAACAATTCCGACGATTTTGATTAAACTCGCTATATCGATGTAAAATTTAATGAGCTTTAATATCATGTAGGTTTTATTTGGATAAAAATGGTCTGACATTGCTTAAATGCCGATATATTAAATTTTCTTCCCCTAAAGTACCTTTAATTTTGTAGATTCAATAATACTAACTAGATTATCTTGTTGACGCTGATGAAAAACAGGTAAATAGAGAGTGATGAAACGAACATAAAACTAACTGATTATTTTAGATAATAATATAATAGATTTTTTAATAAAACACATGTTTCTATATAAATTCAATTTGATTAATTCCTTAATAATTTCACGTATTTTTATCTCTAACTGTATTTGAAAATTCTTTCATTGTTTTTAAAAATGGAGGTAAGTGAAAGTCGTGTGCTGCCCGCACCAGATTTTTTAACTCTCATATCAAACTTCTCAGACATTCCACTATACACGAGGTAACCGTAGTCAACATATGCTTAAGGTGTCTTGTCCTTGGATAAAGTTTTTTTCATGTCATTCGTTCATTCAGTGTTTTTACTACATAATTTCTTTTCATGAATTTCTGTAATTGAGATCCAATTGAAAATTTTATTGGTTTTCCTGGCTTCTCCTGTTCTTTCATCATTAAATATTGATAATGAAAATTCTGATAATTTGTATGGAATTCAAATCTTTTAATACGAGGAATGTGGAACGCTGATTACGAGATAATTTTCGTTTATCGGAGATAGACAAGGGCTGAGTGCATTATCCCGCGGGTTGGCTCGGACAGGACCTAATGGATGTACCTCTGCCTAATCAACATTGATTAATGATTTGAGTCATGTCGAGGTCCGATCGGGATTAATATCTTTCCACTGCACCCTCCCAAAATAATCAAGATATTTTTTCTCTGAAGTCATGATTTTGTAAGTAAGTCATGATAATCAAAATTTTGTAATAGGCCAAGAAAAAATGTGGCTTTAGTATTTCTGTCTAGATCGGAAAAACAATAGATTATGGATATGTTTATCTATAATGTACCGCTTTTCCCAGTCAAGAAGAAATTGAGTTAAGAAATCGACTGATGAAGTAGGAAGGTAAAGAAATAATTTACTAACGAAATTTATTTCCAATCATCTATGTACATTTAGACATTGATAACATTTTTACATTCAAACCTATATAGCACCTTGTAACAAATGTTATATAAAAAAAATCCACTAAAATTCTAACACAGGAGCTATCGTCAACATTTTAATTCGAGCAAGACCAACAAAGATAGAGTGTGTAGACCAACAAAAAAAGCGCTTAAAAAATTAGTCAAAGCGTGACTTTTTTAAAATTTAAAACAAGATAGCTCCTATACAGTAAGTCCTTGCGTCAAATATTATAAATGAAAATAACTGAAAATTTTCAATGCGAGCAACATCGAACGTGTTAATAAACCCGCATCACATGTAGCTAAACCTGAGGTTTTTATTTGAACCAATATAGTTCCCAAACGGTAGGTTTTATCGACAAATGTAATATAAAAAAAAATATTCTTCAGTAAATTTCGTGTACGATCCAAGCAACACCAACAGAGCAAAAGTGTGCAACTGGATGTGAAAAAAACGTTACACAATGATAGTAACAGATCCCCATTCCAAAACACATATTCATTTAAATTTTTAATTTCTTCATTAAAATAAAAGAGGGAAAAAAATTATCTTTCCACAAAATATAAGGTTATGCGCAGAACCTTTTTTTAATTTATAATTAATTAGGGGAAAAACATACTTTTTTTTTTAAACTCTTCGGTAAAAACATTTTAATGAAGTTCACAAATTCTTTATTCTTCAGGTTTTTAATTTTTTTTATTTCACTTACCTATATACGTGTATGAAATATATAGTAAGGGAAAGTATTGCGACCTTGAAATTTTTCAAATTCCAGTTTTCCACGGAAATACACGTTTTGCGTTAACCAATTAATTAACCAAGTCCCGTAAAGAGGTATGGGTGTGTGTGTCTATAAGTGTTTGTATGTGTGTCCGGGTGTGGTAACTCTCGGACGAAAACGAAAAGTTCTATGAAACTGAAATTTCATATTTAAGACAATTACGCCCAAATACAACAAATACGCCCGGATTTTATAGAAACTTTTTCATCAAAATCAGCTAACCAGAAGAGCCACTTTATACCATGCATTTTGAAACTTTTTACGATTGTCTCAAAAACGGGTATTACGATTTTGATTAAACTCCGTATGTAGATGTAAAATTAACTGGGCTTTTACGTCATGTAGGTTTGATTCTGATTGAAATAGTCTGATAGGGCTTAAATGCCGATATTTTAAATTTTCTTCCTCTAAAGAACCTTTAATTTTTATATTCTATAAAAATAACCATATTATCTTGTAACTATTGATAAAAACAGTTATACATGTAAGTTAGACGGATTTGATGTTAAACCAAAGAAAAAAATAATGAAAAAATATTTTTTTATACATATACATAATATGTATATACATGTTTAAAATACCGTTGGAAAGCTAAAGATTTTAGAAAATATATTATACACAAGCTTGTAAAAGTTAATAAAGAGTGATGAAAGGCTGATAAAACTAACTGATTATTTTAAATATTAATATATTCTATAGAAATATAATATAATTAATTCTTAAATGGTTTCACTCATTTTAACTGCATTTGAAAATTCTTCAATCGATTTAAAAAACGGAGGAAGTGAAAGTCGTGTGTTGCCCGCATCAGATTTTTTTTTTTATTTCTTTTATGGTAACTTTTTTTTTTACTATCTCGGTATATATACATTTCGATGACGAGTCTTGGTCTCCTCCACCAACTTCCTTCAGTCATCTCTGTTCTGTGCGGCCATCATCCAGCCTTTGGCTTCCAAGACATTCCCTGAATATCTTCCCACAACGTCTGACCATCTTAGTTTTGGTCTCCTTTTTCTTCTTGTGCCATATAGAGATTCTTTTCGAATCACCTTAGGGGTGGTTAAATATTGTCCATCCTTGCCGCGGGGCCAGTCCATCTCATATTTCTTATTCATGTATATAATAATATACAATATCTTAGGGATTTAAAATTTTTATACAAAAACAAGAACGATAAACTTCCCTCGATCGCGATACTAGCTTAACTTCAAAATAATAAATTGCACGAATAATAATTAATATATTTAATTAATATTAATTCGTCGTATAAGTTTTGTATAAGTGTGGGATGTCAGAGGAATATTTATTAAATAGTGTTGGGCTTAGTACGCTGCCTTGAGGTACACCTGCTTTTATTTTTTAATACTAGAGAAAAGAAAAAAAATATTTAACATATTAAAAAAAAAAATATTCCAAAAAAAAAAAAAAATATAACCATCCTATATAGTTTTCCCGTATGCAATCCACAACAGAATATAATAACCTAAGTTGCAATGGCCTTTCAAGGTAGAGGCCAAAAACGATTAATAATCATCAAAATTAAAAAAAAAAAAATAATAAATAAATAAAAAAAAAAATAAAAAAAATAATATATATATATATAACTTCTCTTCCTTAAAACATATTTTATTATTAATAGTTAACATTTTATATCATTTTTACTCCATTTATTAGCATTCTCCATTTATTAATTATGAAATGTTATTAGTAATATCTTTAAAATACCAATATTTTACGTTGGAAAACACCACTATTATTGTGGATTTCTTGTATTAAAAAAAAAATCAAATTATATCATTAATATTTTATTGCAACGTTTCGAGGCCTTGCCTCATATTAAAGTATATCACTTGAACTTTAAGTATTTCAATATTTGATCCAAATTAATTTTATCTAAAGTCGTTAATATCTTCAATATTTATTATGTCTGTAATATAATCACCTGTCCTTAGACTATTCGCGTGATGATGGCCTCTCTTTGTAAATAATTAAATATTCTATCAAATTACCCCCACATATTTCACATTTCCTTTCTTCATTACATATCTATTTAAACAATTTTCGTTAAATATACTATTATCTAAAAGCTGGGCGTAATTTAAAGTATGTATCAACTAACATTAAATAAAATAATAATAATAATAATAATTCTTTATTTATTCTGGGGCAAGTCCCTTCAGAATAACATAACAGAAAATAAAAAGGTGGACTTAAGACTAGAGTCTTAGAGTAAAATGACTGAAAAACAGAAAAGAATTAAACTAATAACATGAACTAATAATATAACTTAGAAGCTAAATATGCTTATTATATCAAGTACCTCTTAAACATTTGTACTATCAGGTTTATTGTAGTACTTTAACTAAGCCATCATGAATTTATTTTTGTCATTGGCCATTTTTAGAGAGACTTTCCTCCTGTCCCTCTTCATGTGGAATATACATTTAGTTACTTATAAATAAACATAAACATGCTGTTCTATTGTATACGAAAAATTCCTTTCTTACTCCAACAAGAGTCTACCTGGAAAACCTCTTCTCCCTCCATCTTTTCAATGTTAGACTTGCTCTCACCCACTTTGCCTGCTGGACTGACACCTACTTAAATCTGAATGCTTAGACCTCGACTTAACGTTTATTGTAAATCTCAATTGCAGGTTGCGTTCCCGGCTTTTGAAAACCTTTTTATACCACAATCATACAACTTCCAAAATCTCACATTTTTTGTTGAAAGCATAATTTTTCGCTTCATGATGTAAAACTACATTAAAACCTTAAAGATGGTAACGATTTGTTTAAGTTTGTTCGTTTATTCATGTTTTGTACTACATTGGCTACAGTAGGAGTCTTAAATTTGCCTGCCTTGGTTAAATTAGAATAGGGATCTTTACTAGCACCTGACATCGTACAGGCTGGGCACTACCTTTTTAGCTCCCCCCCCCAAGGATTTTTTTTACTCCGTTAAATTCGAGGGCTGTCTGCCATATTTAAACCGCGTCCTTAGGTATAAAGACTGTTATACTATCCACTACACCACATGTGACCCTATTAACGATATTAAGAAGCTGTGGCATAAGCTTTGGATGAACTTAATCTTACCTTAGATACAATTTTTATAATCTTATTAATATAATAAATGGTAAAAAAATATATTATTGTGTGCATATTTAAATTGACTAAATGTGTTTATCTTCTGTATTAACTACCGTTATAATCTATAATCTTTCTCTAATTAAAATAAAATTGTCAAAGTTGCTGCCGCTTAAGGAAAGTAAAGACTGGGATTTAGTCCTTATGACTTTTAACGTTCCTTATCTTCTCTCTTATATCGGACCCATAGAATGTTGAACGTGTAGTATTCCATAATACTTTTTAATATGAACCGATTAAGTGTAATACGTAATAAAAAATTTAAAATCCTGTTATACGATGGTTTATAAAAAAAGGAACATTAATTATTAAATTTTAGTAAAAATTCTTCCTATGCTTGCAGTTGATTTTGATTTAATTATCCATTATTAAGATTGAATATGTTAGTAAACTTCTTTTTTTTTTTTAACCATAAAAATTTTAGATGATGCAAACTACATGTACGTAGATTTTATACATCCTTAATATACTCAGAGCATAATAACTTCGCTGTTGATTGCCCAGTAAATCTCGTAATCTTAATATATTCAGTATTAAATAATTTACCGTTTAAATATAACGAAGGATGAGATTGTTCGGGTAGAGGTTAATAAGGTTTAATAGCTTTAAAACAAATATTAAAAACTATTGCCCACATTACAGGTCTTCATCGGGCTAAAAAGTAACGAGATACAATGTCAGAATTTGTATAGAGATGACAGGGTAAGGGGTTTTTCAATTTATAATATGAAATGGCAAAAACAATTACATTGCATCTTATTACTTTTTAGCTCTGATGAAGAGCTGCTTTTCATAGTCAAAACGTTATCTCTAAAATCCTCTGTCCATTCAGTAAACACTAGATCCCAACCCATAATCTTGTATATACCTTTACACAGATCCGTCTCCTTCAAAAAATCCTTTGTTATTCGTGCTACCCTATTTTGGAATTCCTTGTCTGTATCCATTCGTAAATCCTTATCATTGTCCACTTTCAAACACCAACTATTTCTCCAACTCCTAAAGTATCAATCTTCCCAACATATTTAATATTTTAAATCTATAGATGATACTAATCATTGTCACAAAATCCATCTTTTATTGTTAAACTGAAGTCTTAAAAGACCAGATAATTATCATGTATATTGTACTTTTCTTTTTATTCTTAGGAGACTACTCGTCCTAGAATAAAATTACTTTTCATTCATTCATTTAAAATAAATAATTTTCACTGTTTTTTTGTTTTAATCATTTATTGACGAAACTCTCAAAGAGTGGTTTGAGAGATTGAATCGTAAGATGAGGTATAAACATTATAGTAACTTGTTTTTTAGTTCGTAGAGTAATCTGACGTGCATTACCTGATAAATAGTTTGCACTATGTCCAGAAATACTTCCGAACAGTATTCTTATGTGATATATAATAGCTTTATGTGGAAGTTGACAGCGGATCTGGGGGAAGGAGATCATATCCAGGAGATTTACCTGGGTCAGTTTTGGTAGAAGTCATTTGACCTCAGAGGGGTTAACTGCTTTAGAATGGGGATCAGTGACGTTAAGAACTCATCTACTGTTTCGCTATGGGTGGGATGGGACTTTAGATGGGGACTAAATATTTCAGTGAGGTGTTACGCGTATTCCTCGACTTTATTTTTCTAAGATGCACCCCAAGAGCCAACACTCGCCGGATAGGGTGGCAAATAGGAGAGAATTTTCGAAATTTCTTAGGGGCATTCCTTAGGGGATGGTCACATAGAGGGAAGAGAGGTAGGAATCGACTGGTTGGGAACGGAAAGGCGCCAACTCTCGCTTAAATTGTTTACAATAAATGGGTATAGCCGGGTTAGGATGGTAAATCTCCCCCCGAGGCGTTTTTGACTCAAACTTGGGGGATCAATTCGGTGTCGAATAAAAATAATTCACCCTATTTTTTAGCCTTTTAATTCAAATGGTTTACGAGATTTTCCATAAAAACTCTTTTTTCGATTTTAATTTTTTTTAATAGTAAAATTTGCAATTAATTAATGATAATTTTTTCTCTAATTCTTAGGAGTCAAGGGCACGAAAAAATTATATGGTCATGATTCTTAAACGAAAAGCCAATTTTTAGCGGAAGAAATAAAACAAAGATATGTATTTTTTTAACCTTTTTGAAAAGTATCAATGACCGATCTTTTTCAGAAAATGTCATTTATACTCCACTATACACAGGATTTTTTTCGAATTTTTTAAAGTGGTGCAACAATATGAAAACAAAATAAAAACTTACTGGAAGGAATTAGTCCGGGTGGCGGTCATTAAATGAAACAACTAAATAATTTCAACTATTTTATTGTTTGCCAACGTTTCGACCCCCTTTTCAGTTTCCATTCTCACACCATGCGCCCTGATGATGACCCACAAAGGGGGTCGAAACTTTGGCAAACAATAAAATAGTTGAAACTATTTAGTTGTTTCATTTAATGACCGCCACCCGGACTAATTTCTTCCAGTAATTCTCAACGGTCAACTAATTACATCCACAAAAATAAAAACTTATTTCTTTCTGAAACCTCGTTTTCAACTTATATTTTTATTATTATTGAACAATGTGTAAACAATTATTTCTCACCCAGAATTCAGAATTACATTACTTATAAAACATTTTCAATCATTTTTCTTCAAAATGATTGGATTAAAGCTATGTTTTTCAAAACGCGCGCCAGGCTAGAGCCCTGTAACATCGTCTATTTAGCCTCTATCAATCATTTCTTATAAGGTCTCGCTTATTTAAGTATTCTCTATGGATTTCGTTACAAAGGATGTATTTTCAGTTAAAAAAATAATTGTCTACAAATTTTATAAAAAAAAAAATTAATATCGAAAGTTTTTTTGTTTTTTTTTAATCTCGAAAACCATTTGAATTAAAAAGTTAATAAATGGGGTGAATTATTTTTATTCGACACCAAATTGATCCTCCAAGTTTGAGTCAAAAAAGCGTCGGGGGCAGATTTACCATCCTAACCCGGCTATACCCTTTACACGAGAGGCGGTATGCTGTGTGTCGGGTACGTGGTAATAAGGATCTGGCTCGGGGTTTGTTATGGATGAGGTCTATGAGGTCTTGGGGTAAATGATTGTTATTACGATTTATTGAAATGTATCTGGTGGAGGAGCCTCTCCAAACAGCTCGTTGAATGACTACTGTAATTAGTTAATAGTTAAAAATATTTCCTTGGCTACAGTATAAAAAATAATATACACTTGTAATGGTTTAAAAATAACTTTTAAATATTTCACAGGGTATAGAAGTTTACGATATATTTTAACGATATATTTGCCAAAGCATTAAGGCCCTGGATGTGTGAGAGTACAAAAAAAAAAAAAAAAAAAAAAAAAAAAAGAAAATATTTATTTGCCTCTAACATTAGATAAAGGAAGAGTTTTCAGAAAGTCATTTAATGCTTTAATGTTCAATAGAAAATATATGAGAACGTAAAATTATTTTTTCGTATATATTAATATCATTGAATTTCTTGATCAGTAAAGTAATATGGTAAGAGCATGTCTGACAATGACAGGTGTTGAAATGTTTATTTGAATATGCCAAATGGAGAGCTTCATTTCATCCGAATATTGAGTTCAACATCGCATTTTTTAATTCATTCGATAACTTTTATATTACGTTTACAAATATTGTATGTTGTAAATAAATTTCAATACATGTTTTTATTTTGTTTAAAAATTAGTCGGATTAAATTATTTATGTTAATGTATAGTTTAGCAATCATCTGTATGCGGTAACCGAAAGCGAATCCCCACTTAGATTGATGTATATAAAAATTATATATATTTTAATATACATCAATCTAAGTGGGGATTCGGGGATATATATATATATATATATATATATATATATATATATATATATATATATATATATATATATATATATATATATATATATATATATATGATAATGATAATGGTTAATATATCACCACATATATATGATATTGTTAAATTATTGTAGTTCTGTTTAAAATTTTGATTTAGGTTACTAGATTTACATTTTGCAATAAATTCCTATTACAAGTTTTCATTTAAATCACTATTAATATTGTAAAATAATGATAATTCGTCTACTTTGTTTCTTTCACAATTTCTCCACTACTCATTCTTAAGAAATTTACATTTATAATGAAATAATACGAGATAATAACAGACGTAATCTATTCAACAAAAATTTAAATTAATTTTCTATTATAATTACATATCTATAAGGCTTTTCACTTAATTAATAAATTGATTTGGTTACTGGACTCTTTGATTTGTAATAATACAGTAGAATAAATAGGATACTGATAGTATTACTTTCATTCTCTTTGGATTGGATTTCTTGGAATTTTTTGAAATTCAATATGTGGTTTATTTATTTTCGATTCCTCGATAGATCTCTTTACTTAAGTTTACATAAAGTTTGAACAAATATTATAGAAGATGGTCTTTTATATTGATCCAGCATGTTTTGTGTTGGTAGCAACTCAAAGAAAAGGTAAGCAGCCACTGGAATTTGGGATTATATTTTCCTCTTGGGAAATATACGTATGCTTCATATAGAACGAGCACCGAAAATTCTTGAAAATTATTATTATTTATAAAAAAACAACTAAAATATTGAAAATATATGTCCCCTACATCTCATTAACACTAATTTAGAATTAATAGAGAACGAGACTGTCGAATTTTATGGAACATGCTCATTATTTTTACTATAAACGCTCTTAACTATCGAGAAACTGCATTTTACGTATCTTATGATATTTTTATTTTTTATTACAGTAAAAAACATATTAAAAGATACAATTTAGAACTCGTCATAATCTACCTATTAGTATTTTAATTAAAAACTGTTTCTGTAATTCCTCATTAATTGTTATCTTCATTAGAGAAGACAGCATTTTATTTTGATCTCGTAAAAGTCAGGATGACAGATTCTTGTACAAAGTCTGAACTCGATATGAAATAAAGGTTATTGTTAGATCATGTAGCAGTGCCTCGTGTTGTTAGCGTGTCTATGTCTCTGTATAGATTGTTTGTGACACAAAATGATGGAGCGTGTTCTTTTCATGTAAGTTATCTTCTAGTACTTCAATCCGGTTTGTCCACATTAATTCTAGAAAAACTCTATGCAGGGTTATTTTGTAATGAACCATAGTTTGATATTATTATAGTTAGGTACTTGCATTGCCTGCTTTGCCTTTTTAGTTTTAATTTAATGTATGCAAAATTTAAAAAAAAAAATGCTGCTGTTTCCTCTTTTCAGCTAGTAATTATATATATATATATATATATATTTATAAACTGCTGTGCAAAAATATTGTATCAGGATAAAATTAAATTAAAAAAATTGTATTCCTTTATTCACATTTTCCTAAACTTGATCTCTTGATACATTAAGATAATACTGTCTATGCCAAAGGTCAAAAGTAGAGAATTAAGGCTTTACCCTACTCTGTAAGCCAAAAGAAGATAATTACTCCTAAATCAGCCAGTACGCAACTTTCCTTTGTCCTATTCACAATAGCTTTTCTTCAATTTTTTTCTTGTGATTTCTTCAAAGAGTCTCTTTTCTGCAAATTATGAACCGCGAGACTCACTTAACTGAAACAGATTGTGCCAGAATAGTGAAGTTTTCTGAAACTGGAATGAGTCAGCGTGAAATTGCTCGGCGACTTAAAGTAAACCAATCCACAGTCTCAAGAGTTCTTCGTAGGCACAGGGAGATCAGCAACTACGGTTGAAGACCCGAACAAGGCATGCCAAGGATAACTACGGCTCAAGAAGACAGATTTCTTCGGCTATCTGCCTTGAGAAATCGTACTTTCACGGGGAATCAGCTACGAGGACTCATCAGCCAATTCAGGAATGTTGAAATTTCAAGTTCTACAGTTAGAAGGCGTCATAGGGAGAACAACTTATCGACTAGAATACCTGCAACTGGGCCTCTTCTTACTAGAGCCCACAGAGTTTCCCGACTGGCATTTGCTCGACAACATGCCGAATGGACAGAAGATGATTGGAGGCGATTTCTGTTTAGTGATGAGTCCAGATTCGCTTTGCACTCACCTGATGGAAGGAAAAGAGTGTGGAGAAGGAGAGGAGAGAGGTACGCAGCTTGCAACATGTCCTACAGATTAGGTTTTGGAGGGGGCTCAATAATGGTTTGGGGCGGAATCAGCATCGAGGCACGAACGGAGCTCCACAGGATAACTGGAGGGGCTTTGACTGCTCACAGGTACTTGACAGAGGTGATTGATGATCACGTGATCCCTTTTGCCCCATATGTGGGTGATAACTTTCTTTTTTTACAAGACAATGCAAGACCCCATACGGCGAATGTTGTCCGACAATACCTACAGGAGGTTGGAATCACACTTTTGGAGATCCCACCAAGAAGCCCTGATCTCAATCCCATTGAGCACATTTGGGATGTGATAGAGAGGCTGCTCAGAAGTCGGCAAAACCTCCCGACAACCCTGGATGAGGTGGAGACAGCTCTCAGGTAGGAATGGGAGAATATTGACCAGGCCGTCATCGTGAACGTTATTTCTTCGATGCCTGAGAGACTCAGAGAGATTATCCGTGCTAGGGGAGGGCTGACAAAATATTGTTAGAAGATTGTTAACCACATTTAAATGTTTTTACATTTTTTTCTTTATTTTTCTTATGTCAATAAAGAGACATTTTCATTTATTTGTTTCTTTGTTTTTATTTATCCCTTCCCAGATAATTTTTAATGCTATAAATTTGTTTTATACATACTTCACAACAGTCTTATTAAATAAAATCGCCAGAAAAAAAAATTGCATGTCGGTGTGGTAAGTCCTGCACGAAAACGAAAAGGTTTACGAAACTGAAAGTTCATATTTGAGACAACTATTCGCCCGAGATGTTACAGCAAGTTTTCCACTATAATCGATTGATCGGAAGAGCTACTTTATTCCATGATATTTGCACTTTTTTACGATTTTCTCTAAAACGGCTCTAACGATTTTGATTAAAGTCGCAATATCGTTGTAAAATTTAATGAGCTTTAATATGATTTTAAGTTTTATTCTGATTAAAATAGTCTGACAGGGGCTTAAATGGCGAATTTTTGTATTTTTTTCGTCTAAGGTACCTTAATTATTGTTTATTCCAAAAGATTAATCATATCATTATATTAGCGGTGATAAAGAACGGCTAAATATACAAATTTAACGAATTTGATGACCAACTAAAGGATAAAAGGAGAAAATATTTTTTAAAGTATTTTTTGTTTTTTTTGATAGTAGGAACAGTAATATAGACGTATAATATACTTTTAAAAAAAAATAAAAAAAAAAGTTATTTAATACACAATGCTGTAAAAGGCAAGTGAGGGTGTAGATTCGTCATATCTTATCAGAAGCTTTTTAAAACTCAATAAAAATATTTCATTTCTGTCTTCCTTTTTATTTTTCTTTATTTATTCTATGAACTGCAGATTGCCATCATTTGTCTATATATATCATATTCTGAAGTTTAATCATTATAATAAATAAAGTCAATTTATTTATAGAGATTTGATTTCTTTGCTAAAATTGGAATCCCGAGTTTTCCACCATGTCCTGTTTTCCTCCGACCCTGAGGTGTTTAAGAAGATGCCGCAGGCGGGATCTTTTATTGGGTTTGGTCGATGAGGAAAAAGCTAGCCAATCGCCTTTAGGGTAAGGCCATTACCTCCTCATTGAATTTGAGTTCAGTTCGGTCAGGATCGAATCTCGCTGAGTGGAGTAATTGTTCCACTAAGGTTAGCATGCTACTGATGGCTTTTTTCACATCGATATTTACGATATTAATTATAATAAACACATCATAGTAAAAAAAAACAGTTACATTTTATAGAAAACGTAAGAAATAAGTTTCAACCCCATTTTCGTTATATATTTTTTAATAATCCATCTGTATTTTACTACTAATAAAAAAATCGGTGAATTTTTTACATCTATCCTTTGTGAATAAAGAGATGCTTCAGATATATTTGCTAATAAGGTGATCTCTCTGACCAAATTTACAATGTTGTAAAAATTATATTTTCTGGCGGGAAATTCTGGCATGGACATCGCTATTTAAGGGAAAGAGAATCATTTGCAAGGTGATATATGAGACCTATTTTTTTGTAAGATTTAAGTCCCGCCTTATTCTTATCTCAACGCTATATTTTATTATGAAATCAGTGATGCGAGGTTCCATGATTTATTAGATCGTAATAGAAGCAGGAAAATACTACACCTAACTTTAGAAATAGGAGATACAGAATGGCAGTACTTTGTACCTTAGCGATTTATGTACATTAGGCAAGACTTTTTGTTTGCCTTTGATGCATTAAAGCAAATTGTTTTTGAATCTTTATATTTCTCTGTTTTAAATAAAGGGAGAAATGTATTTGTTTCTTTATCCATATATTTTCGTGACTACGGTTCTCAATGGTTTATATAAAACTGATTGCCCAAAACAGAAAAAACAAAAACAAAAAAAGAAGAGTTAAATGTTCGATATGAATGTCGATATTCCAAATGTTTACTCAAAATCATCTTAATATTCCTTTCCATCTCATGTTATTAACCGCCATTTAATTGTTTATCGAAGGTAAATTTTTTTTGTTGTAAATATCTCGCTTTTAATGCCCAATAAACACAGATTATACGAAATAAATATTTTTGCTCTTTTCAGCCTTTTGGTAGAATATGAAATACTTTTAACTTATACATCTATCCGTTTTGTATCAAGGCTGATATGATTATATGTTTGATTTTTTCGACGCTACTAAATTAAATGAACTTTAAAGGTAGCAAATTTAAAATATCGGCTATGCGAGGTAAATCAAAATCGTTGGAGCTGTTTTTGAGATAATCCTAAAAAGGTGCAAAATGCATGATACAAAGTAGCTCTTCTTATTTGCCGATTTTGTTGAAAATGTCACTTTAACACCTCACTCATATGCTCTCCTTTAGTTTCTTTTTTGTTCTTGATTAGCTTTTCGTTTTCGAGTCACACTGTCTACACACACACACACACACACACACACACACACTCATTCAAGCGATTTTGTAGGACTTGGTCATTTGTACTCAAAGGACCTTAAAAATTGTGTTTCCTTGAAAACTCAAATTTGAAAATTTCCACGATCGCAATACTTCTCCTTACTATATATTCCTTATTTAGGTAGTAAAAGTAAAAATGCGGTACTGATTGCGATTGGTTATCAGTATTTATATTAATAAATATGGTTTAATTCAAAATAAAAAACGAAACAATTTATTTGTTATAACAAATAAATAATTACCTGCTTAGGGAATCATTCATTATTCTGATCAATATTTTAAGAATTTTTGTTAATTGTTTATTCCAGATTGTTCATAAAAACCAGATTCTATCATTACCTAAAATGTTAGTTTTACGGGTAATCACAATAGAAATGAAAACTGGATGTTTCAATTACAACAGAATAGCTGAACTCAAAATTTTAATACAATTTGATGTAGATGCTGTTTATATCGAAATATAGTAGACTTTATTGGAACCTAAATTAATGAAGCTCAATTTGGTTATAGTACCACAGTTTCTCATCTAATTGGTATATCGGACTAAAAAAATAAATAATCAGAATTTTCATTGGACTGAACTCGACAGTAAAATAGAGAAAACTAAACAATGTTCATTTATTTAGCGTTCTTGTATATATCAACGAGACTAGGAAGTATCTAACAGGTTACTATACTATTGCATCCTGAGTGGAAAGGGCGAAATTTATTCCCTTGGTCCGCTCTGAAATTAAAGTCAATCCTCTCAGGCCGGATTTAGACCGACACTGCTTCTGACTCCAAAATAGGCTGCTTTAACACACTCTGCTCATCCTAAAAGTTAATATTTAATAAATTATGCTTTTATACTTAGTATTATTTGTAGAAATTATTATTGTGTCATGAAGGTTATATGTAAGAATTTTCGTGTAGACATAATTCTGACGTTATTTCGCTATAATTTATGTCGGCCCTATAACTTTGACTTAGCGGATTGAAACATAAGTCAAACTCGAACCAGCAAATTAGACAAGGACCCTGTTGAATTCTAATCCTGGCCGAAGATTCGGAACTGCAAACGACAAAGTTCCTCCCTGTTTGCCTACTCTAGTTCTCTGTAATCCTAGCTAGGATTACTTCCCTACAAGAGTTAGACAAATACTAAGGATTAAGAACATCTTATCCTATCTCAACTAATATATATGTTCTCTGATTCACGTATAGTTATATTTTATGGTATTCACAGATAAATTGAATTAAAATGAATATATTTCTATAAATATGTAATGAAAAATATATATTAATTTTCAGAAAGTCATATTATAATTTATAGCAGTATGAAAATAGAGTCTATAAAAATATATGAATAACGTGTTTAAAATATCGCATATAAAATGTCTTCATTTATATTCATTAAACCTCACTTTATGCCACTGTCACTGAAGTCCTAAATTTTGCCGCTCCAGGTTTAATTAGGATGCTTATATTTAACGAGTACTCGCCTTAGCATAAGCTCTGGACCATCATGTTACGTTGCATCAGAAGGACGGCATAAGGAGGTATTTTTCACTCTCTTGAAAAAAATCTAGGACCATCTGCCAGGTTCAACGTTATATTTTAGTTATTCTTTGATTCGCGGATAGAAGTAAACTCATAAAGCTTGTTTTTTTATTCTTCATTTTCATTTTCCCAACTAGGCCATTTCTAGAATATATAGTTTCGGTAGATATAATATATATATATATAATATATATATATATATATATATATATATTATATATATAGTTCCTTATGCAATGTACGTGATACGGTTTATCCCACTCAAAAACTTAATATATATCTAATATTTAGGATTTAAAGGGTCCTAGCCATTGAAATAATTGTATGAAGGGGTCCACTAAGAATTTTCTTTATTTTATAAGTATTCGTTTTCCATCTATTTCTCACTATATACTTAGTATAATAATTCGTTTTTCTGTTTTTTCTTTGGCGTAATTGACGAATCTAATATATTTATGGCATATTTTGTCATCTATAGAAGTTCCAAAGCCGTACCTCTATCCTGCATAGATAGCTATTATATGCTTTCTAGTATGACTTTCATGTAGATCAATAGGTAGAAGGGTTTTTAAATGATACGTTTATTGTTACTTTAACCTACACTAAAAATAATTTCTTACTTAACTATTACAAAAAAAAAAACCCAAAAAACCTTTACAATCCATAAAGGGTCTTTGGTTCAGTATATCTGGAGATTCGAACCGTTTCTAGGCCAACGGCCGTGCAAACTTTATAGAGACTGGATGGGTCCCAGAAGGGTCTTTCTACCCCAGGGTTGTACCACAAATGAAATTACAGAATAATTATCCTGTCACAGCAGGATTCGAACCCGGTATTTTCAATAGACATTAATTAATTCACTCTATCCTCTTGACCACACCTCTTCTATTTAAATGTAATTTTAATGATATATATTTACCATACTATCGTTAACAAATATGTTTAAAAAATAATATATGTAAAAAAAAAAAAAAAGTCGAGTGGTCAAAAACGATCGTATATATTAGTGAAATGATTCTATTTGTTCCGTTTTTTTACTTAAATTGCACAAGTTTTATATCCATCAATTGGTAGTATTGGTGGCAACGAACCTTCGGGTTCGCTAAGGCTATTATTGATAGTTTTGTTCTTGTTTGACTATACAGGTTTAATATAGTATGCTTTACCTTTAAATATATACGCCAGTTTTGGCTTCCATCAAGAAAAATTGATGATACCTGCTTTAAAGTAAATCAATAAAGCTTTAGATAAACACTTCAAATCGTGTCGCTGGACATCCATAGTTCGTGTTACCTCGTATCTGAAACTAAATGAAGCAAAAGTAATTAAGATAAAGCTTAAAACGAATAATTTAAATCCAAGGTATAACCTAAAAGGTAGCTTGGTGAAAGGGAGTAAGGCGATCGACCAAACTCTTCATAAATAAAAGATTCTTTTATTTATTAAAAAAGTCCCAACCTCTATAAATAAAACATCTTTCCGGTCCTGACATTGTGGAGTGAACCTTTTACGAAAAAGATCTGTCTCTGCTTAAAGCCCGTATCTATCGATCGAGCCACTTTAAACGTTTACTTACAGAAGTTTGATTTTTTTAAATAATACTTTTTTGTTATGATTTTATTATTTTTTATTGAATTATATTACAATCTGTCTATTTAGGCATTTATAATAGTACTCTAATACAACATTTAAAAAAATTATATACAATAAAGATATAATAACATATTTACAAAGTCTAGAAGTCATACAATCCTCAAACATACAGCACATTGAATGGATAATCCAGCCAGTGCTAGAACTCCAATATACATGTTTACAAGAGGTCCCGAGACCACTGCCGTTTCTACCTTCTTGGGGGATGGTAAAGTTGTGTGGAGCTGGAAAGGGATTGAGCTAGCGGATTGGGATGATGGGTAAGGTTCTGATGGAATTTGGATAATTTTGATATTATAATGTCCAAAATAAATGGAATATTTAGGCCTTGGTGTAATGCATGGTTGGTGACCTAATAAGGAGCATTTACTATTGATCGGAGGACTTAGGATTGAAAGGATTGAATGCGTTTGATGTTAAAAAATGTGTCTATCCTCCTCATATTATGTCCCTTAGTCCAGATACGAGTAGGTTTCAGTTCTGTGTTGTATATTAGCGGTTTTTTTCAATGGATAGTTTAGAATTTCTATTCAGTAGTCTGTATAATTGGGCAAATCGTCGATTAAGTTCTTGTCGTTTAAGTCTAGTAGGCGGGTTCCAAGTTAGTCTTTTAGATAATAATATGTGTTATTGAGAGATTGCAATATGTAGAATTTCACTCTTGTATCTAAGATAAATATTGACAAATCTTGACTACAGCGATCCTGATATTAAAAGTAAAAGTTTTGCTAAATTACAGAATGTATTTAGTAAGACAATGAATCGAACCACTCATGTTACCATATCAAAAAATATTGAAATGCTACATGAGTACGTTTTAGACCTTGATTCTCCTTTTTATGACTTACCGGCTGGTGAGTATCTCATGCTTAAACTTCCTCTTACGAAAATAGCTATTTATTTGGAAATGTTTCAAAAATACGACAATGATAAATTGAATTAATGCGACGTTAGACGTAAATGTTACCTCTTGCTGAAAGGAAATTGTTTGAATAGAATTGGGCCAAGAGACAACTGAGGAAAGGCTGAAACTTAACTGAGAAGAAGTAAAGCAGCTCAAGGAAACTGTGAGAAGTTGATTCCCAGAGGAGTTATTCTGCCTTCCAGTGATATTGCAACATAGAACCTTCTCGCCTGTTATTTGAGTCTGTGCTTCAACGCTTGATCTTTAATAAGTAACGTTTTTGAATGTCGTATACACTACTACATTTTGTTTTCATTGATATTTACAACTGAATTAATAAATGTAATACAATGACATGAAATACATATAGAGACGCTACCAATTGGTAATACTCCAATAGGAATTATAAATCCGAAGGTCCCGCGGATATTGGACGAGAATTCTATGGCTCAGTGGAGCCGCAAAGCTCAATTCCGCATGTTTTGATAGGTCTTATGATGGTCATGTTGATAGGTGAGCCTTTTAGAGTTATGAGGAAGGTTTGACCTTTTGTATTGTAAGTGTTGAAGTAGCCGAAAACTGCGAGCACTACAAATTAATGGGCATACCGCTATATTAAAATTAACAATTACTTTTGACTTCCTCCAATTTATATTCTCATTATTTTTGTCAAGCTTTTCTTGTCATATATATACTAATTATTATACGAATTGCAAAGTGATTTTGTCACTGTGGAAGGTATGATAGTATTACATGTATTTCTTGTTCTGGAATGAAGGGGTAAATGACATTTTTTTACAATGTGATTTAGTATTGGTGGATGTCTAAGTGACAGAATTTTCGTTCTAGGGCCCTGACTAGTTGTTGATCATTATATTCGGTATGACCAATCCTATCAGGACAAATTTTTGCTTCTTCCAACCAATGATTTTTCAATGATTATTTATATTTTAATTTTTATCTTGTAGCTTTTGAATTAGAATTAAATGAATTCTTTCAGTTGTTTTAATATTCACGGTGCCAGACATGTGGCTCTTTCACCCTTTGTCTATCGATATTTGCCTGAATATTACAATATGATTTTACTTTGCAAACGCTGATTCGTACATTTACAAAACTAAGTTATCTTGCTGTCCATCAATGGTATATTAATATCATATTTAATGAACTTATATATGCAGGTTTACTTATGAGAATATCGCTAATTTAACCAAAATTATTTGATATCTAAGACTTAGATTCTAAATCTTTCGTTTACTATGTGCTCTAGTATAATAAAGCGTTGACTTATTTAATGGTGTCCTTCAGTATGGTTGTTAAATTATCAGATTATTGTTCTAATGTTAAAAAGAGTTCAAGTGTTATTTTCATTTTTTTTTATATTTTAAATTTGATTTTCAGAACTATAACAAATTTTCCATTGTAGTTCGGCAACATTACTCTATATACAAACTTTCACATGCCAACAGATTCGAACCCTCTACAAACGTTTTGATGACAACTTACACGGACATTTAATTTTTTTTTGTAACATAGAGGTTCTTCAACCTAAATCGAAAATAAAAAATACAAACATTCAAGTAAAATACTAATAAGTTTTCGATAGTTACGTTAAAAAAAAACAAACAAAAAAAACATGACTATTTTATTTTTATTTTGTAAATGATTGAAGTTTCTTTAAGATAGTTATTAGTTTTGTGGCCGACTCCTGGGTATTTTTTATTATTGTCCCAATGTCAAAGTCATCAACAATTTTTCTTCACTCCGCTTCAAACGATAAGTAATCCAGCAGAATATGCGATACTATGTGCATAACCCCTTCGTCATCAGGTAGTTATTTGTCAGCCTTGTATAGCGAATCCTCACTCGAGCCAAAACTACTTCCTCCTTCCTGCACAGCCGTAGATCTACTCGATGATGTTCCACGCAAGGGTCTACTACGCAGAGTTTATTCTCCTTCAAAGTCAACCAATGTTCTCGAATGCGTTAATGCACCCGGAACAAATAAACCTTCTGTGACAACCAGTTAACCATTAAAATTCAATTATACTACCAATCTTCTGCTATTTATTCAATTGTGCTAAGAGATCTATCTCAAGTGGGTCCTCAGAATATGTATTTGTTACAGCTTTAAGAGCTGCACGCAGATGCACTGCACGATTTGTTGCAAGCAACTCTGCATGGTATGACGAAAAAAAATATGGTAATAGATACATTTTTACGTCCTTTGAGGAAATAGCTGAGCGTACCCCATCTGTTGTTTTGGACCTATCCGTATATATGCAAGTCCAACCTGTGTTTCTGCTGAAATTTCAGAAATTCCGATTTCTGTTGAAATTGGCTGATTATGCTATAGCACATGTTTCCATTAATACGTTGGGTTTTAGGTATTGAATGTTGCCATGGTTCTGATTGCAGTAATGGAACAAGAGGCGTCGGTAAGAGATGAAGGTTGAGTCTTGATTTGTACACAGATCAGCATACTGGTAATGAATGATTCGGTTTATTTACCGATTTATTTCTGAAAGAACGAAAAAAATATTTCAGGGGTGATTTGGTCGAGAAAGAACATAAACGTAATACGCTGTCTAAAATTTGTCTTCGTGTACTAAGAGGCATTACATCAGCTTCGGCATGAAGGCTCGCGGTGGGGCTTGAGCGGAAAACACACGTGGCTATGCGAAGAGCTGTGTATTGAATCGGGTCAATAATATATTCTAGTATATTCCATTTTGGGACGTATAAGAGTCAGATATATCCAGATTAGGCTGGTTCTATCTGCTCCACAGTTATAATTGCACTTGAAACTTACACTGACATACCCACACATTAATACAAAAAAAAAAGCCACTCGTAGAATATTGAAAATAATAAATGTGTAATAGGAAAGATGCCAGGAAGAGGTCTCGCCATCATGCGTAACATATCAAAACCTTACTTCACACTCACTGATCGTCAACTGCAAGATAGGTGTGAAAAAAAGATTGAGATAAAAAAAAAAATGTTTAGTAAGTGAATAGTTCTAAAGTCGATGATCATAAGGAATTACTTACATCTAGATATATGTAGACACTTCCTGATTCTTTCTTCGAATGGTATTATTTGATCGAATAGATCTTTATTAAACAAGCGATGCTGCCCAACTTAATTGGATTGCTATTTACACAGCTTACTTTTTATTTCCTTATTTGACAAGTTTTAATATAAAAATCTTAACATACAATACACACACACACAAAAAAAAATTATTAATATATTTTTTCTTTTAAATTTTTTAAAAACTATATTATTTATTTATTATTCATAAATTATTTTACTCTTTTTATTTATTTTTTCTTTTCTTGCTTATCTCTCATATTAATTTAATTATATATTATATATATATATATTATATATATATATACATATACTATATATATATATTATATATATATATATATATATATATTATATATATATATATATATATATATTAAATAAATAATTATCACATGACATCCTATAACAACTATCAGCAACCATATGAAACTCTGCATCAATATCAAATCTCCAGCATATATTTTAAAAATAATAATATTAACAAAATAAAATCTTCATACCTTCCTACCAGTGATGCGGCTGAGAGGGAGGCGCTGGGATCCTTTGGACTCTGCTTGTCCTTCCACAAGTGGGGGGACAAGCCCCGTCCGGGGTTCCCGAGCTGATTGTAAATATTGTACATAGGTATGAATGGGACAAGTTTTGTTTATTTATTTGTTAACTTCATTTATTCGTATTTATTTTGTCTATAAATTTTATTATTGTATACGTTTATTTATTTTGATTTTATTTTATGTAATTTGACTTTCCTTTTGTTTATATTGTAAATATTGTATGAATGAGATCCTGTAGCACTATTATTATTGTCTATTATGACAAATTGTAATATATACGAATAAAAAAAAAAAAAAAAAGTTATGCCTCGGTGTTGAGGTGATTTGTCTTGGTTAGCTTTTTATCAATTAAAAAAAAAAATTATTAACATTGTAGTAATACGTGATAAGAGTACTCTCTTTTTACGTATACTCTTTTATTTTTTGCTATTTATTAGAAAAATTGTCTTACCTCATTACTGTTTGTAACCATGTGATCAATAAACCTTTGACTATTTTCTCTTGCCTAAGTGACTTTCGCTGAGCTTGCCGCCAGGAAACTCGAAATAGGAGTAGACACGGAAGGCATTAGGAGGACCAGCGGCCGTGGTAGCGGCAACAGGCCCGAACTGCGGGATCGATATCAATTTGAGATTACACGGGCTCATCTCAGCTTTTGTTATATAGCCTTGTCTTAATGGACAGCTATAACCGGTTATCTAGGGCATCGCCTTCGTCTTTGCTGATTGAGCCCTGCCCTTAGAGGTCCGCCTCCATATGGAGTCTCTAAGTCAGAAGATTATAATTCGTAGCAGAAGTCATCTATTACTGCAATACATGTTTATCAGAATAAAGTGTTTATTAAAAAAATTATACTACATTTAGAAAACATGTTAAATCGTGAAAAATTAATGCTTTTGAGTTGATTATTCTCAATGACGAACGTTTGTAATCGATAAAAAAAAAATATATATAAAATCATCACTGAACTTGTGAAACAGAATAATGTATCTTAATCTTCCAAAATAAGAATAACGCTTTTACTTTCGCTTACCTATATGTAGTTAGGAAAAGTATTGCTATCGTGCAAATTTTTGAATTCCAGTTTTCAACGGAAATAAACGTTTGAGTGACCCTGGGTTAAAATGACCAAGTCCCGCAAAAAGGTCTGTGTGTCCGTGTGTGGTAAGTTTACGAACCTGCAATTTTATATTTTTTATTAAATATTTATTTATTGAGAAATATTACAATATGTTTCAGAATGAACAATAGTAATAGAGATATAGGACCACATTCATACAATATGTACAAAAAATAACGATAAAGTCAAATTACATAAAATAGAAAAAAAAAATCATTTATATGTACAATGAAATAAAACAAAATAAAAAACAAAACAACAACAACCTATAATTGAGATAAATACAAAGTTGCCAAATAATTAAACATCATAAAAACAAACATAACTATATACAATATATACAACTGCTAAGGGGACCCCAGACTGGGCTTTTCCCTCCACTTGTGGAGGAAAAAAGCGGAATCCAAGAGATCCCAGCGCCTCTCTCTCAGCTGCATCACTGGTCTTAGCCAGTAGAGACTGCGTTAGGGCGCAATAGCCACAAACATACAGTACATGAGTGGAGGATCTGACTTGTGTCAGAACTCCAGTATAAATGTTTACAGAACGTCGCGGGGACACTGCCGTTTCACTCTTCGTGGAGGATTGTAGGGGTGGGTGGAGCTGGAGAGGGATTGAGGATTAGGATGATGAAGAAGGTTCTGATGGAATTAAGAAAATTTGGATGGTACCAGATCGAAAATAAATGGAATATTAAGGTCGTGGTGTAAGGTACAGTTGTAAACATAATAGGGAGCATTAACTATTGTTCGTAGGACTTTGGATTGGAAGGATTGGATGCGTTTCATGTTAGAGTATTTAGCTGTCCCCCACAGTTCAAGTCCGTAGGTCCATATAGGTTTCAGTACTGTCTTGTATATTAGTAATTTGTTGTCAACTGTAAGATGAGATTTTCGGTTCAATAGTTTGTATAACTGGCCGAATTTGTGGTTGAGTTCTTTTCTTTTTTTAGGTCAATATCACATGTCATCAAGATTGATAAGTACGCTGTGTATGATAGCAACCCAATACAGTTGGGCAGCACAGTTTTGTTTTATTGTAATTTTGATAAAATAAAGCATTTCTCTCTTCTCTTGTGTGTGGGTTCCACGTTAGTCTTTTGTCTAGTAAAAAACCCAGATACCGGACTGTGTCTGAGGAAGGAAGCGGTATGGAATTGAGTTTAACTGTTGGGCAGGATTTGCGTCGAAGGGTGAAGGTGACGTGTGTGCATTTTCTTTCGTTCACCTTAAAACGCCAAGCATTACACCAGTCTTCTACAAGGGAAAGGTGCCTTTGGAGATTTAGCGATGCTGCTTCAGGATCGGAATTGGATGATAAAATGGCTGTGTCATCAGCAAATGTTGCCAGAAAGGTATCGGGATCGGTAGGGATATCGGTGGTATAGAGGATGTAGAGGACGGGTCCTGAGACGCTGCCTTGAGGAACACCGGCCTCAACAGTATAATGTTTGGAAAATTCAAAACCACAGCAAACTCGGAAGAAGCGGTTTGATAAATAGGGCCGGAGGACTAGGTATAAGGATGGGGTTTGAGCTTAAAGAGCAATCCCGGGTGCCACACCCGGTCAAAAGCTTGCGCTATGTCCAGAAAGGCACCCGAACAATACTCCTTGCACTCAAGGGCGGAGGAAATGTCGTCTACAACTCGGAGTCCTTGCTGAACCGTGGAATGTTGAGGACGGAATCCAAACTGGTGTGAAGGAAAATTGTGAAATTTGGCTAGGATTCGTTTTAATAGGAGTTTTTCGAAGTTTTTAGAGAGGATCGGAAGAAGGCTAATAGGTCTGTAGGATGATGTACAATTGGAAGGTTTGCCTGGTTTTAGGAAAAGGATGATAGTCGAGTGTTTTCACAACAGTGGGAAATGGGTAGTGCGTAGGATACAGTTATAGATATATGTAAGGAATGTAATGGCTTTATGTGGAAGTTGTCTTAGGTTTGAGGAGTAAGGAGATCGTATCCGGGGGATTTACGGATAGGAAGCTTTTTAAGAAGATATTTGACCTGAGAGGGATTGATTGCTTTAGGTGGTAAGGAAATTAATTTTATATTTAAGACAACTTTACGCCCGAATTGTTACAGCAACTTTTTTATCAAAACCAACTAACCAGAAGAGCCACTTTTACTTGAATTTTGCACCTTTTCATGATTTTCTGAAAAACGGCTCTAACGGTTTTGATTAAACTCGCTACATTGATATAAAATTTAATTGCCTTTATATGATGTAGTTTTCATTCTGATTGAAATAGTCTGACTGGGATTAAATGCTAATATTTTATATTATCTTCTTCTAAAGTACCTTCAATTTTTTAGCTTCTATAAAAATAGGATCTTGTCATCATCTTGTTAGCGTTGATAAATAATAGCTAAATATCCAAGTTGAGCGAAGTTGATAAACAAGTAAAGGAGAAAAGTTCAAATATATTTTTTAATGTAATATTCGTGTTTTTGAACATATAGATGTATAATACACCGTTGGATAGCTAAAGATTTGAAAAAAATGTATCTATTACTCGGAATTTTAAAAGTTAATGGAGAGTGATGAAAAGGCGATAAAACTAAATGATTGTTGTAGATAAAAATATAATAGATTATTAAATGCAACAAGTTTCTATTGAAATTAAATTAAATTAATTCTTTAACAATTTATCTTTATTTCTAAATGTATTCAAAAATTATTAAATTGATTTTAACAACGGAGGTAAGTGAAAGTCATGTGTTGAACGCACCAGATTTTTTTTATTATGATTATGATTATATAAAATGAAAATGAAATGAAAAGTAATTTTATTTAGTGACGAGTAGTCCCCTGAGAATAACAAGAAAAGTACAATATAAATAATAATTATCTGGTCGTTGAAGACTTGAGTTTAACAATAAAAGACAGGTTTTGTGATAATGAATAGTTATCATCTAGAGATTTTAAATATTACATATGTTGAGAAGATTGATACTTTAGGAGATGGAGAAATAGTTGGTGTTTAAAAGTGGATGATGATAAGGATTTACGAATGGATACAGGCGAGGAATTCCATAATTGGGTGGCACGAATAACAAAGGATTTTTTGAAGGAGGCAGATCTGTGAGAAGGTATATACAAGCTTATAGGTTGGGATCTAGTGTTTACTGGATGGATAGAGGAACAAGTGGTAAGCATATCAAGAATATAAGGGGTTTTTTCGTATTGAAAAATCGGAAGCTTATTTATATAAGTTATTAAATTCAAACAATTTCCTTTTTAATGATTTATGTTATGAGAGCTTTTTTAAGAATAGTTGTATTATAGAAATTATAATTGTGTCCTTTCAGAAAAAATAAAATGTTCGGCACCTGAAGATGAACTATTAGCCGAAACGTTGTTCGGATTTAAATAAAGTGGCAAAGTAGTAAATCAGCCTTGATTTACTATTGTATTCAAATACTTATTGCCTGCGTATTTAAAAAAAAAAAATGGTCATTCTTTACTCCTCAAAAATAAAATATGTGAGACCGAATAATATACCTACATCTTTCAAAATAATGATAGTGTTATTTTGTAATGTAAAATAGAAAGTAGGAAATTAAAATTGCATTCCCTTGCATTTTTTTTGTTTTTTGCACAGTACGATAAAAAAAATGTTTGTAATAAACTAAATAAATGGAATATTTTGTATAAATGACATAGAAGGGCAGGTCTTGTGTTCTAAAATGACTACGACGTGCTCTTTAAGAAAAAACTTCCCTCAACGCTAAAGTATTCAGGTAAAAC
The DNA here is from genome assembly GCA_023052935.1 of Piezodorus guildinii. Lineage (NCBI taxonomy): Eukaryota > Metazoa > Arthropoda > Insecta > Hemiptera > Pentatomidae > Piezodorus > Piezodorus guildinii. The sequence continues at coordinate 62,411,276 of CM041297.1, forward strand.
ATTCCACCTTGTCCGGATGTAGCTAAACCATAGTTTTTATTAAAAATTTTGTCTATTTTTTCAAATTCGGCATATTAAAAAAATAAAGAGAGATTTTAGCTAATTATCTTTCAAATTAATAGAAGCTAAGAATCTTATGCCTATTATCTCGTCCTTATACATTATACTGTTCTCTTTAACTGGCATTCTATTTCGATTCCGATGTGCCGTCAAATCTATGCGTACTCCATCTTCTTGCATAAATATTAAACTTATTCATTAAGTTCAGCGATTTATCAGTAAAAGATTCCGAGAATGTAGCATAAGTGATCTCTTTTCATTTATTTGCCGACGATTCGAGTCTATAATAACCTTTTCCACTGAAGCATTTTAGGACTATCAACAGATGGTTATTTACACTAAAGGTAAATTACAAAGGTAAATTCCACCTTTAGTGTAAATAAAACTTCTGCTTCGCTCTGTTACATTAATATGTAATTTTATGTTTTTTATTATTCATATTTCTCTATCTCCAGATCTGCGTGAGCCAAACATAGGTTGTTTTTTTAAAATAAAATGAACAATTCTTACAATAGTTAACAACTGGCCAAGTGTTAATATAATTTAATACAAAACAACTTCTCTAACGATCACTGGTGTAAAAGAAAAATATTACATTACTGTGTAACATTGTTAATTATTTTTGAAATACCTCTTATTAATTTTAAATTTGTGTGCAATATTTTAGATTTTGTTCAAATGAACACCTACCTTATAATAATTTTTAATGAAAATATTTTTGATAATTCACTTCACTAGATTTTTTTTTTTTATGAAATGTGGAATTGCTTTTTTGATAATTCACTTCACTAGAATTTTTTTTTTTATGAAATGTGGAATTGCTCATTTTTACTTGTAGATGCCTGATGATGGGAGTGAGATCCCGAAACGTTGATTTAAAGTAGAAATAATAAGAAGTGTTCGGAAGAAATATATCAGCCCTAGTATCCACCTCTAATATTGTGCTAGTTCTTTCGGTGATATGAGTATAATAATATAGTAATAAATATCTAAAATTATAGCAAGTTTAAGGCAAGAAAATTAAGTATTAAAATAAAAGATATTTTTGTATTAAAAAAAATAATAATATTATTGAAATAATATGAGATCTATAAAGGTAAAAATTAATATTGATAATAGAATATCTTGACAGAAGGCTGGGTTTAAGCCTGGGAGATGTAATTTGAACCACTATGTTGTAGGCTACTGCACCTCTAATTTCTGGAAGCTGGGAGTGGCTTTTATTGAAGCTATTTTTTTATGAAATTGTCGATTTTATAATCTTTAAACTGGAGAATTTGTAATAGTTGTGTTTCAATTTACCTGTAAAAGTACAACCCTTTGACGGTGTTAATTAGGCTCAACCGCCAAGTTTTCCTCCCAAATTATTGGATACTCATACTTAATAGAAACTGAGCAAGGAGTACCTTCTCTTCCATAGGATTTCTTCACGGATTCGGACCCAGAACTCGAAAATGAGCAGCCCTGTGTCCTACGCTTTGAACTAACTTGTTCCTTATTTTTAAAATATCATAGGAATATTTAAAACTTCAATTTTAAAATTCAAGAAATCAAATTAAATTTGTGTCATTAATCAATATTCAATTGTATTCATAGTCAATCATAACATACCAATATATATATATAAATTGATGATCTATAGTGAATATAATTAGTTGACCGTTTGAGAATTACTGAAAGCAATTAGTCAGGGTGACGGTCAGTAAATGGAACAACTAAATAGTTTCAACTATTTATTGTTTGCCAACGTTTTAATGTTAAATTTCGTTAATTCTTCATGTGCTAGTATTAAATTTTAGTCATAGTTGTCAGATCCTGTCCATATATACGGTACGTACTTTCCATTCTACCTAGATTTCGTATGTATTTTCCATTCTACCTACCCTCCTTCTACCAAACTCTACCAAGTTTCCAATCGCCCACGGTTCGGTACGTTTCCGCACTTTACTCCATATTTTAATGTTTCCTATTTCACCTGTATATTGATATCTTTATACGTCATCTTTAGCCATAATTTGTTCTGTATAGCCATTTCATTATTTTACCATAACATTGTAATTTTTTTTTTTACTTAAACAACAATTTTTATTCAGTAAAATTACAATCTGTCCCACTTTGGACATTAATAGTAGTGCTGAAAGATATCATACATACTACATTCATACAATATTTACACAGCATAAAATTACAATAAAATATATACACAATAATGAATTAAAACAATACAGTCAAGAATTCGCTTATACCTATATACTCATACACACACTCATACATACATCACATTGAGTGGAGAATCTAGCCAGTGCTAGAACTCCAATATATTTACAAAAGGTCGCGGGGCCACTGCCGTTTCAACCTTCTAGGTGGGTTGTATGGATGAGTGGAGCTGGATAGGGATTGAGCTAGAGGATTAGGATGATGAATGAGGTTCTGGTGGAATTTAGAAAATTTGGATGGAATTAGGTCTGAAATAAATGGAACATTAAGGTCGTGGTGCAAGGTATAGTTGGAGACATAATAAGGAGCATTTACTATTGTACGGAGGACTTTGGATTGAAAGGATTGAATGCGTTTGATGTTAGTACGTTTAGCTTTCCCCCACAGTTCAAGTCCGTAGGTCCAGATGGGCTTCAGTATTGTCTTGTAGATTAATAATTTGTTGTCAACTGTAAGTTCAGATTTTCTGTTGAGTAGTCGGTATAACTGTCCGAATCGTCGGTTGAGTTCTTGTCTTTTAAGTCTTGTATGTGGGTTCCAAGTCAATCTTTTGTCTAACAGTAAGCCAAGATACCGGACTGTATCTGAGAGAGGAATTGGTAATGAGTTGAAATAAACTGGCGGACAGGATTTTCGTCTAAGAGTAAAGTTTATGTGTTTACATTTGGCTTCGTTTACCTTTACACGCCAGTTATTACACCAGTGTTCGATAAGGAAAAGGTGTCTCTGAAGGTTTAAGGATGCTGTTTCAGGATTGGAACTGGATGATAAGATGGCGGTATCGTCTGCAAAAGTTGCCAGAAAGGTATCAGGATGTGTAGGAATATCAGCAGTGTAAAGGATGTAGAGGACGGGTCCCAAGACGCTGCCTTGAGGAACACCGGCCTCAACGGGATAAAGGTTAGAAAATTCTACACCACAGCGAACTCGGAAGGAACGGTTTGAGAGATAGGATCTGAGAATTAGGTATAGAGACTGGGGTAAATGGGTTTTCAGCTTGAAGAGTAATCCAGTGTGCCATACCCGGTCAAAAGCTTGCGCAATGTCCAGAAACGCACCGGAACAATACTCTTTGCATTCAAGAGCTGAGGAAATATGGTCTACAACTCGGAGCCCCTGTTGAACTGTGGAATGCTGAGGACGGAATCCAAACTGATGGGAAGGAAGATTTTGAGATTCTAATAGGGGTAGGATACGTTTAAGAAGAAGCCTTTCGAAGATTTTTGAGAGGATGGGGAGTAGACTAATAGGCCTGTAGGATGAAGTGTTGTTGGAAGGTTTGCCTGGTTTTAGAAAAAGAATGATAGTGGAATGTTTCCAGAAGAGAGGAAAATAGGTGGTGCGTAGGATGCAGTTGTAAATATAAGTAAGGAATATAATAGCTTTCTGCGGAAGTTGTCGGAGGATCTGGGGAGTAAGGAGATCGTGTCCAGGAGATTTACGGAGGGTCAGTTTTTGGAGAAGATATTTGACCTCAGAGGGATTAATAGCTTTAGGAGGTAGGGAAAGTGGAATTGGTGACATAAGAAAGTCTTGCACCGTTTCGGTGTGATTGATGTGGGATTCCGGGTGAGGAGTGAATACTTTGGAGAGGTGTGTGGCGAATTCCTCGGCTTTATCTTCATCAGACGCAGCCCAGGAGTCATCACCACGTCGGAGAGGATGGGAAACTTGATGGTATTTTAGGATCTTTTCCTTGACATTCCACAGGGAATTATTCCGAGCTGATAGAGAGGAGAGGTAGGAATTAAAGGACTGGGAACGGAAGGTCGCCAACTCCCTCTTCAATTGTCTACAATAGAAGTTATAGGAGCGGCGATCTATTGGGTGTCGGGTGCGCTGCCATAATGATCTTGCTCGGCGCTTGGTGTGGATGAGGTCTATTATATGTTGTGGAAAATGATTTTGGTCAGGATTTATATTGGAGTGTTTAGGAGAGGAAGCAGTCCAGACAGCTTGTTGGATGGCGGTGGTAAAGGAATAGACGGAATTATCTAGGTCATCTGGGGTTTTGAGGGTTACTCTGAGATCAATATTATCGGTCAGGATTTGGCGGAAAAGGTTTCAGTTGACAGGGCCTCGGATGAATGATGGTGGAATGGGTTTTGGAATTGGAGTGAGGGATACTTTTAGGATCAGTGGACTATGGTCTGAGGATAGTTCATCAAGGCGAGTTACAGAAAAGTTGAGGGAGCCTAATCCGCTGTGGATAAAGAAGTCGAGGATGTCAGGATTGCGGTTAGGATCGGTTGGCCAGTAGGTAGGGGAGTCAGGAGGCAGGATATTAAAATTTCGGGAGTTGAGTGCAGACAGCAAACATTGTAATTTAATTAATTGATTTCTTTACTTATACATTTCTTTTTTTATGTTTCAATACCGACATTCTCTAGCTCAATAGTTTATATAATGTTATTTTAACTGTATTTCTATTGTATCTTTTTAGCCCTGATGATGACCTACAATTAAGTTCGAAACGATGGCAAACAATAAATAGTTAAAATTATTTAGTTTCTTCATTTGCTGACCGCCATCCTTACTAATTCCTTCCGAAAAATTGATGAAATTCACGTTTTTCAACTTCAGTATTTGAAATATCATTGCCTTGTATGCTGATGTATGCTTCAGAAACATGAAAAATTTTAACAGGAAGAAAACTTGCCTCTGTAGATATGAAATTTCGGAAAAATTGTTGTGGGATATCTACATTAAAAAACATTCCCAGGGTAAAAATGAAACATATTTCACATACTTTAGTACGGGAATGTTATGAGGAAGTCGGACAACTGATGGCAAAAATGATGCTTCACCGTGTACTATGTGGAAGGAGGAAGTGAGGTAGGCCGGAAAAGAGATGGGTGAAAGGGCTACATGAGGTAACGGCGGCCTAAGGGAGGAAGATTATCAGGACAAAAAGATATGGAGGCGTGGAGTATAATAAAATGATATATGACCCTGTATTATAATTAATTCGTTTATATGCATATTTAATAAACACACATTGTATTGTAAGTCAAAGATATTCGAACCCTTGAATAGCTAAAGAAAAATTAGATTTAAGTGTATATTCAAAAATTCATTTTGCTCTTTTCATTTTCTTCTCTAAGTTCCTATTTTCTACTTCTTACTTCCGAGGTAAGGGTCTGGATTGAATTTTCCGTTTAACACGCTCAAAGCCCGGCGTTAATTAAACTTATGAAGTTCGTTCAGCTTCCTGTTGAGTTTACACAAGTTCTTAACTTACGGCCAACAACTAAGTTTCAGTGGCTGGGTAATCGGTTTCCATTAACAACTAAAAATAAGTCCTCCCGAAAATAACTTTTCAATGACATTCTCCTTATTAGTCCTTAGGGTCTTCCCCTGGCAAAGTGTTCTTTGAGGAGCCATCGAAGTCTTCTGTCTTGGTTTTACCAGAACTGATTAATCTATCTTTTTTTTTGTTTTTTTTTCATTAATTGTTGAATGATATAAAATGTAATAGTTATTTCAGTAAATATTTGAATACTATAATTTCAAATAGTGTTTCGGCCGCTTATCTGTTATTAAACATTCGTTACTTTAAATGAGCGACCAAAAGAAAAAGGTCTCCTTTATCGTTTACAAGAAAGTTAATTTATTGTTCTTATCATAGTTATTTATTAGCTTTGTATATTAATTTAAAATTGTTTAGTAAAAACAAGCCATAAATTTAAAATATTGAAATTTAAAAGAAAACATTTTTTTTTTTTAGTTTGACCTTTTAATTGTTTGTGACTAGTTACCACTGAGTAAAATGAAGAGGTTTTACTAGTTAGACTATTTATCGTCGTCGGTAACACAGGTAGTTTGTGAGTCTGTACTTTTCTTTCATATCATTGAAACGTATTGGAAGGCCGTTTTTTTTCTCATTTCCTTTTTGCATTCATCAACATGATGACACAAAACCACCTCCTACGGGATCGGACTTAAGAAGCAGGTCGCTTGTAAACGTGTACGGACCAAGACGGAAGCCTGCTAAACATAGAATCTTGAAGTGGACCGTCTAATTACTGGACTGCTTGTCAAGACAACACCAGCACTTACTCTACATCTACACTTCGGTTAAATTACCAAGGGTATTTGGACATTTTTACCCTCTCAATTGTGCAATTAATTTCAATACACATAAAAATCAGCTCATTAAAATTATTATATATAATTATATTAACTGTAAACATTAAATTTAATTATTAACCTGTCTTAATCTCAATTTACTATTAAAAATTTAGTTTTGATTTGTTTATCAACGTAATATTCGTTAATCTGTTTTCTTATATCATTATTCAATTGAAATTTTTCAGAGTTGTGCTTAGGAAAAGGTCGTCCAACGGTGCTATTTTGCTATCAATACGGCGCCCTAACAAATATTAATAAATTTTGGTTTGTTATTTTATTTTGCGATGCGATATAGGGTTGTAAAACAGAACATGATGCTTTTTCAATATTAAGGCGAGTAACGAAAATCAAGAATTCATATGATATGTTAATAATAATTAGTTAAAATTTACGTTTAACAAAATGTTTCAATCTTTAAAATTGAGAAAACGAATCATCTTGATTGATTGTGTATGACCGTGATAAAAAATATAATGCCAGCTGAGCGTGTTGAAACGCCCATAAATGTCCGTGTACGATGGGACAGTAAAGTTTCCGCTGTGAAATAGAAAACAGTTGATGCAATAAAACGCCACCATTAAAAATATTACCCTGGTTCTCACCTTTGGAATTTAATATTCCTACGTGACATTAGTGTTTATTTATTTATTAAACAGGAAAAGTATAACATGACTTAGGCTTTCAATGTCTTAAAATAAATTTTGTTGAACATAAGAATATATTGCTATTATAATATTATCTAATCGAATTCTATGTTTATTATTCCTTGAGTACAAAGGGAAAGGTAAAACTCCCGTGACTAACTTTGACTTGTATGTAAGATGTGAAAATGCGTATGTATGTTTCACAATTTATATTCATATAAATTTCGAATTAATACAAATTAAATGAAATTTTACAGTTTCGTTGGTAGGGCTACACCGCTTAGAACTACTTGCTAGTCAGGAATTATTGGTGCCTGGTAGGCAATTGGTGTAATTTAGTATTTTTACTGGACATGATTACCTTTGGCAGACTGTAAGTAAGCTATTGGATGGATCTATGTCCTGAATGTTTATTATGTAATTTCCCTCTTATTGTTTTTAGGATAATAAGAATTATAGATAGAAATAATTAGGAATCAGTTATTTGAATAATATTTTAATTTTTCCGATTTATTCGGCTCAAACATGTGTGCTATCACAGGACTGCAAACATCAGGAAATTAACATATTTGCTTCTTCTTTTTTTCAGATGGCAAATAGAAATTTGGAGAAAAACAATTGTAAATAAATAAATATTTTAAATACGCAAACATAGAAAACAACAATATGATTATAATAGATTTAGTCCTTTCTCTTGGCTTTTCCGCGTTCAACGACCCATGATGAATTCAATGGGGGATAGCAATCTACTCTTGAGAACTTTTCCAATCAACATAATTTTTACAAACCCTAAAACCCTATCCCCGAAACTCAGTTACACAAATTAAATATGAACAATTTGGAAAGAGCCATTTTGTAAAAGAGAGAGAAAAAGAAAAAGCGAGACAAATTCGATAAAAGGGCTGAAGGAACAAACTTAAACTTGAGACATAAAAAGTTGGTTGGGACCCTGCTAGGAGGAGAGTGAGGGATTCATTTCATACAAACGCGGAGCTGTTCCTATCTGCCCTGTTAACAGCTTACCCTACTGTGCCTCCCCTTACACTTGTACCGTTTTGTATTCTTTTCCCACATTTTTCTCTTTTATCTCTCTAATGGCATCCTCTTTTAGTTCCGTAGTCCCATCTCATAGGGGTTGGTGTCCTTTTAAAAATACCTACATCGTTTAAAATAACAAGTTTATTCTTCGGAAATAGTTATTCCCCAAAAAGCACTAAACTGTTATCGATTATAAGATATAGCCAATATCCAAATTATAGAAGTGTTCATACTTCCAGCACGAGATAATACTATTTACAGGCAAAATAAGTCAGAAACATTGCGTACACCTTTTCTTTCACTAAAACACCAAATCCAATCAATATAAACTTAACTCACCGTTTTCAGCTCCTTCAATACTTACTACGTACGTTCTCATAACTACAAAAGATTCGTCTACATGACTACTATGAGACCAATCTGAACTTACGGAGTTGAGCTTAGGGACTCTACTAAAACATCTGATTCTTCCTTTATTCAATCCTTACAATGCAAAATACTTCGTGAAATCATTACGCTCCTATTTGTCAGGAATAAACTCATTATTTTGTTTACTTAGTATTGATTTGATATCCTATCATGATATCCCTTCTAACTCCTTCCAATCTCCCCTGTAATTTCTGATAATACTCCGAGGCTAATTTCTGATAATACTCGGAGGCGTCTCAAATAAGATGGCCTCGAGACTTTTTAATTTATTATTTTTCCGAGGGCTGCTTTTGTTTATTATATTCTCACATTTTTTATTTACTTATCAGCTCTACCCTCAAGGGTCATTGACGTGATCGGAATAACTATATTCGATAGTAGAATCCTGTTTTCATTTTTTTTATGAATTCTCTTAGTGTGGTTATACTCTTTTCTTCATCTTTAAGTATTTCTGCCTGATTTCCTTAGGTCGACTTTTTTCCCTCGATTGCTCGAGAAGCGGGCACCGAATATTAAGTGTAGAGTTAGAGGGGTATTGTTGCATTTTTTGCAGGTTGACGCATCCAGGCGTCTCAAAAGGTATCTGTAAACTGGCTGTGCCCGATCCTTAGCCTGCATACAATAATTTTCTCGCTCCTTGAAGTTCTGGAACTAGCTCTCCATTTCTGGCAGTCGGATTTGATTCTTCACAATTCGGAAATGTTCTCTTTCCAACTGTTCTCCCACTCTTTCAGTCGTATCTTTTTAGTGCAATCTATCCCAATCATCCATATTTATGAGTTTCATCGTGACCAAGGAAGGAGTATGGGATCACTTGTAGCTGGGTTACTAGCATAACAGCCTCCTATGCCAAAGATCACGGGTTCAAATCCGCAGGAGGCTAGGATTTTTTAATGGGAGTAAAAAATCCTTAGTTATGCCGTCCTTCGAGGGGCGTTAAAAGGTGGTCCCGAGCCTGTGCGATGTCAGGTACTCGTTAAAGATCCCTATCCTAATAAAACCTGGATAGGAAAAATTTAGGACTCCCACTGTAGCATCGTCCGATTAGCCATAGTAGCATAAAGTGACGTTAAATAAATAAACAAACAAAAAAACAAACAGGAAGGAGTATTATGATTTATACAAAGGATGTTGGTTTATATTGATTAAATAAGAAAATAATAAAAGCCTTAAACATTTTTTAATTAAATAACTTATGCATTTTTCTTTACATACCGTTTTTTTTTTAAACATTGATAATATCTATTAAATATGAAAAAACACAATAATTATGTAATTATATAATTTATCTAAAATATACACATTATGATTTATTGTTCTATTGTTGCTTATCCATTCTTAATGAAATAACTTTTTAATATTTTCTAAAACATCCTCTGATGCTTTTGATTGATAACATTCATTAAATAAGAGAAAAAAAAGTAAAAAAGAAAACAGAGATACCTTAAAACTGTGGCCACTTTTATAAATTAGTTTCAAAGCCGTTATTTATACCTCCTCTTTTTTTTTCTTTCTTTTTTTTAAAGAAACCATCTGCTCATCTTTTTCCTCCTTATTTTTCCTCTTCCACTTCAACACGCCTCGTGGACTGACGGGTAAAAAGAATGGGAAACATTCTCATGTGGAGACGTAGGAATTAAACTTTCTGTATAATACATTTAATTATTTTTAAAATAAGAAATTATTAGTAAATTAATTTATAATTTATTGCGCTACTAACCCTGTAAGTTATTGGCGTATTTTGTAAGAAATTGTTTTATATTGGATTTTAGGATTTTATTTTAAATAATCGAGAAGTAGATTAATTTTAGTTTCGATAGTTCTTATTCTTCTTTTGTGATGTTCTACTTCAGACTTAGTTTCAATCTAGAGATGACTTAAGCAATGTGAGAGATATTCTTGGTTTCGGACTCAGTAGAGGACCTCTCATTCTCTTCTTGACTTTCTGTTATAAAAGAAAAACATCTGGTGTGCACAACACAGGGTTTTCCCTTACCTCTGTTATTTATATCAATTTAAGAATTTTCAAACAATTTTAGAAAGGAAAATAAATTATTAAAAAATTATTTACAATGGATTTTAAAAGCTAACTTGTGATAAATTGGATAACTTGTGTTTTATTAAATAATCTATTATATTATTATCTACGACAATCAGTTTTTTTAATTGGTTTTTCGTCACTCTCCATTTACTTTTATAATAGTATGTATAAAATATAATTGTTTCTAAAATCTTTAGCTTTCCAACGGTATGTATATATTATACATGTATATTTCTGTTCCTAAGTTCAAAAACAAAAAAAATGCATTAAAATTTTTTTTTTATATCTCCTTTTGTTGGATATCGAATTGGTTCAGCTTATGTATTTACCTATTTTTCATCAATGCTATTCAGATAATATGATCGATTTCATAAAAACTACAACATTAAAGGTAGTTTAGAAGAAGAGTTTTTGAAATATCGGCATTTAAGCCCAGCCACACTATTTCAATTAGAATTAAATCTACATGATATTAAAGCCCATCTAACTTTACATCAATATAACGAGTTTAATCAAAATCGTTTTCGGAAAAAGGTGCAAAATGCATGGTATAAAGTGGCTGTTCTGGTTATATGATTTTTATGAAAAAGTTGCGGTAACATCTCGGTTTTATAGTTGTCTTAAATACGAAATTTCAGTTTCATAGAACTTTTCGTTTTCGCGATGGACTTACCACACACACACACACACACAGACCTTTTTTCGGGTATTGGTTATTTGGACTCAGGGGACCCTAAAACGTTCATTTTCGTTAAAAACTGGAATTCGAAAATTTTCACGATCGTAATACTTTCCCTTAATATATATTTCATTTATAGGTAAGTGAAAGTAATAAATAAATTTACATTAATCAAGGGGAAAAAAAAACCCAAAAAAAACCCAGATTTTATTTAAAATTAAAATAAACCTTTTTTTTAAATATTTTTTATTGAAATTTACAACTGTATTTTGTAATACAACAAGTATATGTGTTGGTAATGATAAAATACATGAAAAAAAACATGAAGAGAAAATGCCCATTGGCATTACCCCACTAGGTAACTAAACTAGAAGGTCTCGAGGCCATCTTCTTTTCTGACGCCTTGGAGGATTGTCAGGAATTGAAGAGGAAGCAAGGATTGAAACTAGAGAATTAGAGTGGAAGTGGAGTTTGTGATGGAAGGATTGATACCTGGTTCGGTCCGAATCAGCAACATATGGGATATTAAGGTCTTTATGGATGAGTTTATTTGTGACAAAGTAGGGATTGAGGATTTTGGATTGTAAGGATTGAATACGGGAAAAGTTTGATGGAAAAATTTCGTAGAGATCCAAAGCTCAACTCCGTAAGTCCAGATAGGCCTTATGATATGGTTAAAACTTTTTTTTTATTTTTTTTTTTAACATATTTATTGATATTTACAACTGTATTAAATAAAAATACATCTAGTAAATGTGATGTTAATATGTAAAACTGTCATGAAATACATGTAGAGACACTACCCAGTGGCAGCACTCTAAAAACACTCTAAACTAGAAGGTCCCGTGGCCATCTTCTTTTCAGACGCCTCGGAGGATTATCAGGGATTGAAGAGGAAGCAAGGACTGAAACTAATGGATTGTAGTGGGAATGGAGCTTTTCATGGAAGGAATGGTACCTGGTTCGGGCTAAGTCAGCAACATATGGAATATTAAGGTCTTTATGAATGAGTGTGTTTGTGACAAAATAAGGAGCATTGAGGATTTTCCGAAGGATTTTGAATTGTAAGGACTGGATACGAGAGGAATTCGATGGTTTAGTAGAGCCCCATAGCTCTACTCCGTAAGTCCATATCGGTCTTATGATGGTCATATAAATGAGTCTTTTGTAATTAAGTGGAAGTTTGGAGCGGTTGTCCAGTAAGTGTTGAAGTAGTCGAAAACGTCGGGCAGTTTCTTGTCGTTTAAGTCTTGTATGGGGATTCCAAGTTAGACGTTTGTCAAGGTGGAGTCCTAGGTATCGAATCTGTTCAACAGGGGCTAGTGGAGTGTCATTAAAGGATACTGTAGGGCAGGAAGTCATTGGTTTACGACGAAGGGTAAAGGTTATCTGGTGGGATTTGTTAGAATTAATTTTAATCCTCCAATTCTGGCACCATACTTCAAGGTCTCGGATGTGGGATTGAAGAGTGTGGGAGGCAGTAACTGGATCATTATCTACTGATAGCACACACGTGTCATCAGCATAGGTAGAAAGGAATGTGTTAGGATGGGTTGGGATATCAGCTGTATAGACTGTATAAAGAACAGGTCCTAGGATGCTGCCTTGAGGAACACCAGCAGATTGAGAAAACAGGGAGGAATAGGAACGATTGTGATTTATTTTGAAAGATCTATCAGCGAGGTAGGACTGGATAATAAGAAAATAGGTAGAAGGGAGGAATAGACGGAGCTTGTAAAGCAATCCAGGGTGCCAGACTCGGTCAAAGGCCTGGTTAAAACTTAAATTAATTAATATAAAGTAATACTTGATATAAATTAGCTAAAAAGAAAACAAAAACTCTATTAATTCGAGTTAACATAAAGTTCCAGAATTACCCTACTAAAATAAATTAGAATAACATTAAAAACAAATACAAATTAAGAACAATCCTGAAGTACCACATGTTTCAATCTTTTATGTTTATACCTTTTGCAGCACGAATTATTTTGCTTATGGGCTCGTGTGGGCTACTGTGGCAGGAGTTAGAGAAATCGATTGTTAGTCCCAGAACATATTTTTGGATTTGCGAAATATTTAAAACCTCGTGCATTTGTTCAAATTAATTATTTTTCTTTTTCACTGTTTATACTAATTTTCCATTCTGTAAATAACTAGGCAATAAAGAACTCTTCTTACGCAGAAGCGAACTAAAAGAATGTTTGATAGGGCATAATAAGTACATTTTTACATCTACTGTATATCATTTTTCATCACTTAGTTTTATCGATCATTGATGTTTATACATTGATAGGTCATTTTTCGTAAATAACTTAGATACTTGGTAGATCTGATATTGAGAAACACTAAGAAATATCTATAAGACACGAGAGTAATGCTTTATCCAAGTTCTCATCAGAAGAAGTTTGATATAAGAAGTTCTGAGTTCTAAGCGAGGCTACGCTTAGATGTCTACCTTTCAGGAAGTTGGCCATTATGAACTTTCCTGAAATTGCGGTAAAGAAATATTAAAGTTTATCTATCTTAATTGTAGCTTATATTTTACTAGCCGTAATCTGTCTTTTAAAAAATGAGCAAAGAGGCCAAAAAAAAAAAAAAAAAAAAGTGCTAAAACGATGTCTATGTAATGGTTATATCAAAATAAGGGAAAGGGTTTTTAAGGTTCTGTTATAAGTTGAATGGATGGCACACGAAATATCGCTTTCTAGTATAACAAAAAATGGAGCTAGAATTAGAAATTATTGTCTTTGACAATGACTTAAATATTACTCATTCTTGCCATCATTATTGATAATTTTATAAGTTAGCATTCAAATGCTACATCACACACACGCTGCATGGAGAAGAAAATGTTTTAAAAATAAATTCAGATAATACCATCAAATATTACTTTTTAAAAAATCCTATAATATCAATAAATATTATTGTAAAAAAAAAGAGAAAAGGATCTATTTAAAACATCTCTAACTCCTTATAAGCTGATTTATTTCATTCTGTATTGATTGATATCGATATAAAGTAACAGAAAGCTACTTATGTGTGTATGTGTACATACATACATAATAAATAAACATACATACATACGTATAAATAAACACGGCAAAAACGTTTTACGGGCAGATTGTAAATGTACTAGTCGAATTTGGAAACTGGACCAAATTTTTACTTGAAGTTTTAAGGATAGATTTTAAAATTGGAAAAGTACATTAATAATCTGCCCGTAAAACTTCAAGGGAAAATTTTGTTGCGATTCGTGTTTCACTTGTCCGTTGCATATATACATATATATATATATATATATATATATATATATATATATATATATATATATATATATATATAGCATTTCCAAGTCAATTGTAACCTTTTTCAAGTCAAATGTAACTTTTTCCATTTCAAATGTAACCTTTTCCAAGTCAAATGTAACCCTTTCCATTTCAAATGTCACCTTTTCCAAGTCAAATGTCACCTTTTCCATTTCAAATGTTACCTTTTCCAAGTCAAATGTCACCTTTTTCTTCACTTCTAGCCTTAAATATTCCGTTTTATTTATTTATTTATTGAAAAATAATTAGTTTAATTAACATTATGACTTTTTTAATAATTTTGGCATATAATAATTGATATTTTTTTTGGGTCTCTTAGATATTTGATATCAAGTTAGGTTTTTTACTAGCTAATATTTAAAAAAATTAATTATTGTCTATTTAGTTTTAAGATAGTTGTTGATTTTGATTTTTTAGAGAGGAGGGGTAGTTTTTTGGAATAATTAATGTGTTTTCGGGTATTATAATTAAATTTTTCGAGCTGTATTTTTTATCGCTCGCGTGCATTTTAACTCGCATTAAATTTTAATGTTTTTTATTGATATAGGGATTAATTAATGTGCTTTCGGGTGGTTATGATTACGTTTTTTGAGCTGTATCTTTTATCGGTCATGCGTATTTCAACTCATATTTACTTTTAATGTTTTTTATTGATATAGGGATCAATTATTTTGCTTTCGGGTGGTTATGATTACGTTTTTCGAGCTGTATTTTTTTCGCTCGCGCTTATTTTAACTAAAATTTACTTTTTATGTGTTTTATTGATATAGGGATTAATTAATGTGCTTTCGGGTGGTTATGATTACGTGTTTCGAGCTGTATTTTTTATCGCTCATGCGTATTTCAACTCGCATTTACTTTTAATGTTTTTTATTGATATAGGGATTAATTATTTTGCTTTCGGGTGGTTATGATTACGTTTTTCGAGCTGTATTTTTTTCGCTCGCGCTAATTTTAACTAAAATTTACTTTTTATGTGTTTTATTGACATAGGGATTAATTAATGTGCTTTCGGGTGGTTATGATTACGTTTTTCGAGCTGTATTTTTTATCGCTCATGCGTATTTTAACTCGCATTTAATTTTAATATTTTTTATTGATATAGGAATTAATTATTTTGTTTTCGGAGACTATAATTACGTTTTTCGAGCTGTATTTTTTATCGCTCTCGCTTATTTTAACTAAAATTTACTTTTTATGTTTCATATTGATATAGGTGTTGAAAATTGTTTTTTCGGGTCCTATAATTATGTTTTTTTAGTTTTATTTATTTATCGCTCCCGCGCATTTTAACTCGAATTTACTTTTAAACGTTTTTTTATTTATATAGAGATAATTAATGTGCTTTTGGGTGGTTATGATTACGTTTTTGAGCTGTATCTTTTATCTCTTATGCGTATTTCAATTCGGATTTACTTTTAATATTTTTTATTGTTATAGACGTTTGTAATAATCTTTTCGGGTCTTGTGATTACGTTGTTTAAGCTGTTTTTATTGTCGCTTGCTCTCATTTCAACTTGCATTTGCAGTGGTCTTTCTTTGTTTTTGTTTTAGGGGATTCTCATAACGTGTTTTGAACTTTATTCTTTTATGCGCTTGGGAATTTCTACAAACCGTAGGTATTATGTTATAATATGATGTAAAAATTATTTATTGTTTTTTTGCAGGATCTGACTACATTTTTGATTTGGACGTTACATCGCGATTGCGCATTCTTCTAGATCACTTTTCATTTAAGTTAAAATGTGCACTAGCTATAAATAAATGTTTTCCCGAAAACACTATAAATGATCCTTCTATCGAATATTTATGAAATAGAAACAGTAACTTAAAATGAGTAAAAGCGATAACATATTTGGTTCAAATAATGTTATCAGAACACCCCAAAATAGAATAAACGATTCCTCAATTAAATTATCAAATAATTGTAAGAACAAGTGAGGAAGTGAGTCCATTATAAAATATTTAGTTGAAAAAACTTACTCAGGACGCTAAAAAAGGAACTATAACTGATCCTTTTATAAAAAAATAATAATAAAAATTTTAAATAAAAATAAATAAAAACCTAAACGATGTATATTCCAGCAACGTTATAATGAGAACCAAAAACAAAACAATCAATCCCAATATCAATAAAAAAATATCAAAAATAAAGGCGAGTTGAAATCCGCACGAGTGATAATAAAAAAGCTTTTAAACATTTTCATAACCCCGCGAAAACACAAGGATAGATCTCTATAAAAATAAAAAACATTAAAAGTAAATGCGTGTTAAAATACGCATGAGCGATAAAAAATACAGCTCGAAAAACGTAATCATAACCACCCGAAAGCAAAATAATTAATCCCTATATCAATAAAAAACATTAAAAGTAAATGCGAGTTGAAATACGCATGAGCGATAAAAAATACAGCTCGAAACACGTAATCATAACCACTCGAAAGCACATTAATTAATCCCTATATCAATAAAACACATAAAAAGTAAATTTTAGTTAAAATAAGCGCGAGCGAAAAAAATACAGCTCGAAAAACCTTATCATAACCACCCGAAAGCAAAATAATTGATCCCTATATCAATAAAAAACATTAAAAGTAAATATGAGTTGAAATACGCATGACCGATAAAAGATACAGCTCAAAAAACGTAATCATAACCACCCGAAAGCAAAATAATTGATCCCTATATCAATAAAAAACATTAAAAGTAAATATGAGTTGAAATACGCATGACCGATAAAAGATACAGCTCAAAAAACGTAATCATAACCACCTGAAAGCACATTAATTAATCCCTATATCAATAAAAAACATTAAAATTTAATGCGAGTTAAAATGCACGCGAGCGATAAAAAATACAGCTCAAAAAAATTAATTATAATACCCGAAAACACATTAATTATTCCAAAAAACTACCCCTCCTCTCTAAAAAATCAAAATCAACAACTATCTTAAAACTAAATAGACGATAATTAATTTTTTTAAATATTAGCTAGTAAAAAACCGAACTTGATATCAAATATCTAAGAGACCCAAAAAAAAATATCAATTATTATATGCCAAAATTATTAAAAAAGTCATAATGTGACATTTGACTTGGAAAAGGTAACATTTGAAATGGAAAAGGTGACATTTGACTTGGAAAAGGTGACATTTGAAATGGAAAGGGTTACATTATCTTAAAACTAAATAGACGATAATTAATTTTTTTAAATATTAGCTAGTAAAAAACCTAACTTGATATCAAATATCTAAGAGACCCCAAAAAAATATCAATTATTATATGCCAAAATTATTAAAAAAGTCATAATGTTAATTAAACTAATTATTTTTCAATAAATAAATAAATAAAACGGAATATTTAAGGCTAGAAGTGAAGAAAAAGGTTACATTTGAAATGGAAAAAGTTACATTTGACTTGAAAAAGGTTACAATTGACTTGGAAATGCTATATATATATTGTTATGTACTGAGGATACTGATGGCTCTAAATTTTTTATTGAATAATTAATCCATTAATCAAGTAAATTTTAGTCTTTGTCGGCAAAAGTTTAAAAGGCGTTTACCTCCATGGGGCCTCCCAGCGATACCTCGGGAAACTTCCTAGGCCCCAGGGGCACTTCCCATATCAGCCCCACCTTCCTTTGTCTGATCAAGCAGAACGGCATTTTCTAAAAAAGAGTACTTTTTAAAGAAGAGGGGTGAGGTGATGAGGGTGCGATTTTAGAATCAGAGAAGGACAGTTAAGATCCATCCAAAGGAAGAGAAAAACGAGGGATCGAGGAGCGGTCAGAGAGCAGCTGGAGGATGAAGCCTAGATGGGCGCCTTTGACTGATTCCACCTTCGCAAGCCGACTAAGTGTTTTAAAGGTATTTCTTTGTTTGTAATATTGTATGGCAAGTTTAACTATAATGTCCCTCAGTATTCTCAGGCATAGGTTAAATAGATTGTATATGTTTAAGTTAATTTAAATAATAAGGTAATTTAATAAAACTTGTCTAATTTAATCTTACCCTTCGTGATACCTTTGGAAAAGCATTCCAATTGTTCTAAAAAGTATCGTATATAAATATTTTAAATAACAATGTTTTGAAGGTACCGCTGTCTTAAAAAAGCAGCTGGTCAAAAACATAACATTTAAATTGGCATCCTATTGTGGGACGAATCTATCGATCAACTATAATAAATAATTAAATTACTAAATAATACTAATTTTATTATATATATATATATATATATATATATATATATATATATATATATATAAATATAAATGGCTAACTGTTACTTTATAGCAATATTATACGGAAGTGAATATATCAGCTTTTCAATTTTGGATCAGCATTTGGAATAAGGAGTTTGAGACGGTTTATATAGACCCTTTACTCTCATTAATAATTGATTCATTGATTTCCCATAAAATTTTAACTTCTTCACTCTTCTCTAACTTTTTCCCTCTTAACGAAAGCAATCTACTTTTTTTCTATGACTGTGCTCTTGAACAATACTAGTAGATAGGAACATGAAATGTTAATAGTGTTCTGCTATAGTTAGACTGCAGAAGTTGAGATTGTTGGTTGAAGAACGGGTGCACTAGTAAGCCAACTCGGTTGAATCTTACATTTAATCTGCTACATTCTCAGAAAGTTCTGCCTGATCGTTTCTAGACGATTTATCGTGCCTCTGAGCATAATGTTCCCTATCAAGTCTAAAACTTATGGCTCCCGTATTCAACACTTGTGGCTTATCTTTCTTATACACCAACTAAATTTTTATTTCAGAATTCGAATAGTTACTTTCTCCTTGCCCATATACGAAATATATTGCAAAGGAAATTATTGCGATCGTAATTCTAACTCGAAAACCATAGGTTTTATGAAACGGAAATTTCAAATATCAGAAACTTATAATATCTGAGATTTTACTGCAACTTTTACCCCTAAATTGACAAACCAGAAGAGCCACTATTGATGAAACTCTCTATTTCCATGTATAATGTAGGTTTCATTCTGATTGAAACAGTCTGAAATTGCTTAAATACTGATGTTACAAATTTTCTTTTTCTTATGTACCTTAAATTTTTACTTTTACTTACCTACATATATGAAATATATAGTAAGGGAAAGTATTGCGATCATGAAAATTTTTGAATTCGAGTTTTCACCGGCAATACACGTTTTAGGATCCCCTGAGTGTTCGTGTGTCCGTATTTGGTAATTCTGGTGCAAAAACTATAAGTCGTACGAAACTAAAATTTCATATTTAAAACAACTATACGCCCGAGATATTACAGCTAATTTTAACAGTTAACCAGAAGAACCACTTTATACAATGCATTTCAGATCTTTTTAGGGTCTTCTCAAAACGGCTCTAGCGATTGTGATTAAACTCGCTACATGGATTTAACATTTAATGAGCTTTAAAATGATGCAGGTTTATTTCTAATTGAAATAGTTTGACAGGGCTTAAATGCCGATAGTTTAAATTTTCTTTTTCTGAAGTACCTTTAATTTTGTAGATTTTAAAAAATGAGTCACATCTTCTTGTTAGTATTGATAAATAAAAGGTAAATTTGCAAGTTGAGCGAATTTGATGAACTACTAAAGGAGAAAATTGCAAAAATATTTGTTCATGCAATGTTTGTGTTTTCGAACACAATAAGAGTAATTTAGATATGTAATAAACCGTTGGGCAGATAATGATTTTAGAACAAATATTATTTAACACACGGAATTGTACAATTTAGTGAAGAACGAATGATACTAACTGGTTGTTGTTGATAAAATATAATGGATTATTTAATGATGTTAGATTATTTAATTTGGAACACATGTTTCTATCGAAACTCAATGTATTCAATGTTCTTGAATTGATTTAAACAAAGAATGTAAGTAAAAGTAGTGTGTTTCGTGTACCAGATTTGTTTTTGTATTTTAATAAAAATACATTTATTACAGAACCAATTACAATCCATTCTACCCAACGCTGTAATTTTAAATTTTTGAAATGTACATTTTGTCTTTTCATTGAAATTAAGTCTAAGGTTAGTTACTTTAGGGGGAATATGGTAGCTAGTACGTTTAATGAAAGTAATTGATGAGTTGTGGTAAGTCGCCTCTCTAGGTGAAGACTATTTAGTTACATTTTGGAAGTTATAAGATGAGGACTAAAATATTACACGGAAATAACCATGCTGACTTTTGTTCTATAAATTTATACATACTTATTCAAATCCTCTTTTTTTTTTTTTTTTTTTTTTTTTTTTTTTTTTTTTTTTTTTTTTTTTTTTTTTTTTTAGGAAAGTGACTCAAAAGAAATAGAAAAAATTAAATAAAATTAAAATTAAATTAAATTCTGTGAAGTTCCCCTTTTTTTTTTTTTAGATTTTACATTGAGCGTTAATGAAGAATTGCTTCATGATCATAAACTTTTCTTTGTCTAACTTCTGTAAAAACATGGCTTCTGTTTTTAATCCTCTTACTTCAGTGTTTGCAGCTAACTAGATAATTTTCAACTTTGCTAGCTGAGGGAAATTCAAAATTACGTTAAAGGAGAGAAAAAAATACAAATGACGTACCGAAATTAGTGGAAAATTATTTAATCTCATTTATTTATTTTTTAGATTGTTCCTAACAGTATTATTATGATTTTTTTTTTTTTTTTTGGTCGGGAAATTTCGAGAATAATGAGATTGTCGTGTATTAAACTTTTATTCATGGAAATAGTGAATTGTGATCGTGTATGCTAGTAAACACGCTGTAATTTGTGTCTCATATTTGAGAATTGAGTTCTGCGGTAGGCTGTGTAGGCTTTCCGATGACCGCACTTGATTTCTGTGATTAATTCACTTCCTTTTTTAAACGGTTTGAATGGAAATCTCTTTTTCTGTTTACCATTCCGATTAAAAATCGACCGAAATCCTCTTCATTAGTTTAAAATTAATTTATCTCATTTTTTGTGGTATATTTATCTAAAATAGTTGCAGGTACGAAATATAACTTAAAGCTATACAATAATTATTTTTTTATTACAAGTATTTTTGTAAATACACTATGCTTTGGAACAAAGTATGGGTGGATAAGCCAAATTTTTGTTACTTACTTTTTCGTATGGTATTATGGGTTAATTTATACCTTGTGAAGTTAGCAACCTCTTATTATACTTTAAGTGCATGGTTTCTCAGTATAATGAATAATCCATTTCTTTAAAAAATAAATAAATTTAATAAAACAAAGGTTACCTATTTTTATTTTCACTTAACTATATATGAAATATTGCGATCGTAAAAGTTTTCGAATTTTTCAACGAAAATACACGTTTTAGGGTCCCCTGGATCCAAATAACCAATTCCGAAAAATGGTCTATTTGTTTGTGTGTGTGTTTAGTCTAGCACGAAAATGAAAAATAACTCTCTATAACGATGTAAAATTTAATATGATGTAGGTTTCATTCTGATTGAAATAGTCTCACAGGGTTTAAATACCGATATCTTAAATTTTCTGCCCCTTAAGTACTTTTAATTTTGTAGACCATATAAAAATAACTATATAACCATTTTAGCACTGAAGAAAGCCGGATAAATATTTAATTTGAACGAATATGAAAATATACCGTCGGAGAACTAAAGATTTTAGAAAAAAATATTATCTAAGAAACGGAATTGTATTAGTTAATGGAGTGTGAAACTTAAAATTAAATAAAAAAAACATTTCCTTAGATTTCTTAATTTTGATTTAATATCGAATAAAGAGTTTCAATATATTTAATTAATAATTAAAACGTTTTCTTTTGAAAACGTAAGTTGATCCAGGTAATACAGTAGATTTCGTTAAGATACTACACTGCAGTCAGCGCCCACTATTCGAGTCAGCTGGAATTTCCCAAAGGACTTGATTTCTCTTGGGGGTCGTAGTAATACCTTGTTCCTTTCTAGGTTAAAAAAATATTTGTTCTGCTTAATTTTTACATTAAAAAATGCTTGATGTTTTAGCTCTTTTAAATAATTTAATTATGATTTAAAAGAAAAAAAATCTGGTGCGAGAAACACACGACTTTCACTTATCTCCGTTGTTAAAATCGATTTACGAAATTTGAAATTCATGTTGATATAAATATTATTGGTTAGAGAAATGATTAAATTGAATTTCACTAGAAACATATGTTTTATAAAATAATCTATCATATTATTATCTACGAAATTCAGATAGTTTTATCGGCTTTTCATCACTCTCCATTAACCTTCACTATTCCGTGCATTAGATGATATTTTTTCTAAAATGTTTTGCTATCCAACGGTTTAGCATTAAAGCCAATGACATTTTACATCGATATAGCGAGTTTAATCAAATTCACTGGAACCGTTTTTGAGAAAATCGTAAAAAGATGCAAAATGCATAGGATAAAGTAGGACTTCCGGTCAGCTGATTATAGAGAAAAAGTCCCTGCAACGCAATGGATAATGGCGTAATCCTAAAAATATGACCCAAATATTTATTTTCAAACTTTTTTTTTCAGGTATAATATAAATTTTAGTCGAAACAAATTTTGTGAAATTAAGACTATGTAAATAGAGTTAAAGTGATTACTTTTTTTTTTATATTGTTTATATTCTTATCACTTTATATTCATATCATTTATCATTTTTTAAAAATTCTGATGCTGTTTGTCAATCTGACATTCAATTTTACAATTTCCTTAGTAGTTTCACTTATTCTACAAAGATGAAATGGAACATAGCATTTTATATTGTACTAATGATAATTTATATCAACATGATCAGTCAGTGGATTGTCGTTCGATTGATTTCTACGCAATGTAAAAGAGCGACCCCATACAATTGGACACTGTTTTGTTTTGTTGATAAAACATAACTTTTCCCACTTGTTGGCCAATGAATGTTTATAACTATAAAACAAAATTCTAACTAGCTTAGACCTTATTTTATTCATTCGAAAACTGCAATATGGGTGATATATTATTTTTTCATTTCTTGGAAAAATAAGTTATATATAATTTAATGTTCAAAAACACAAAAATTGCATAAAAAATATGTTTGCTCTTTTTTTTCTTTAGTTAGATATCGAATTCGTTCAACTTTTCAATCAATACCGGTTTGTCCTATTTTTTACTTACTTTACCTTTATAGGCGTTCCAACGTGGGTTGCCTTTTACATCAGGGCAGATCACCAGAGGTCGCGCTCCAGACAATCTCCATCCTGAAGACCTCGGCCTGCCATTTCTTCCTCAACTCCACCAATCCATCTACCTCTGGGTCGTCCTCGTCTCCGTCTTCCTGGCGGTTGCCAGTCCAAAACTCGATTCGACCAACGCTCTGTAGGCATTCGCCTTACATGGCCGTACCATCTTAGTATTCGCTGTCCAATTCTGCTGTTACCAGACTGGCGAACATCCATTCTCTCCCAAACAACATCATTCCGAAGTCTGTCCCTTCTTGTAACACGTATACATCTTCGCCAAAAGTCTATTTCTACTGCTTGAAGCTTGGAATATAGCATGGATGACATGGTCCATGTTTTGGCTGCATACGTTAAGATGGGCTCGACGATAGCGTGGAAGATTCTTCGTTTAATTTGCTTTAAAATCGTCCTATTCTACAGAACCGGGTGCAGCATGCGTGTGGATTTTCGAGCTTGCTCTGCTTTTTTCCTAACGTCAGTTTTTGAGGACCCAGAGGAGTCTAGGCATGATTCCAGATATTTAAAGGCATTTACCTTTGTACATGTCTCCGATTCAACATTTAGATCACCGTCATTCTCAGCGCCTATAGCCATATAGGCCTATAGTATTCGGTCTTTTCGAAATTTATTTTGAATCCCATAGACTCATAGCAATCAAATAGAGAACACATTATAATCTCTAGGTACACAATTTTTTATAAAATGAAATTAGGTACACCATTTTTTATAAAATGAATGATTGTTGGTATACACAGTCGTGATTATTTTTTGGCGTATTAAGTATTTCTGATATGAGTTAATGTTTAATTTAGGAGATTTTGTTTTTATTTAGTGATGCAATTCCTATTACCACAACTGCATCTGTTAAATTTGGATCTAAATTTCCTCCGGTGGAAGTAACAAGATGGCCGCACCTACAGTTCTATATTCATATCGCTCTGTATTTGTTCCCTTGCCATTTCTGTTTTACTGAGTAAACAGCCCTCAAACTTTGTGAATAGTGAGTTAGTGAACAGTTAAACACTTTATAAATCACAACTGGAGAGACAGGTGAGTGCAGTTAAAATTCATAAGCACGTAATAGATTGGTGAGAGCCAGGGCCTGGAGACGAGGCTACTTCGGCACCTGCCGAGAGGCTACTAATTCCTTCTGCTTAGCTATTGTTTACAAGGTCTCGGCCAGAACTGTTGTCAATTCTCACTTCGTAACCGAGTCGTTATTCATATAAACATTATTTTTACTTTCATTTCTTTAAAGTTAATTTTTGTTTTATTTTATTTCTTAATCTTTTTGTGAGTTTTCTTTCATTATCTTATTTCTTTTTTTTTTATTACTCAGATATGTTTCTTTCAATTATGTTTTCATGTGTATATAATGTAAATAGTTTAGTTTTAAGGTTTTAATATTTTTCTCGATAAATATTCTGTTTATTAGACATTGTAGGTTCATATATGTATATCTATATATAATCGATTTTTCTTTTCTTTATTTGTGAACATGGACTCAGATATGGTTACATCATGTGATGACTCGGACGGAGAGACTCCTTTTTCCGAAATTAGTGAATCTGATTCACAATATTTAAAGCGCCGTTCACTACAGAAAAGAAATCGCCATTCAAACCCTGGATCCCAAGAAAATTCGCCAACCAAAAAGAAAAATAAACAGGCTAAGATCAAACAACCGCCAATACAAATTACATCACCGCCTAAAACCCGCAGTACTACTGCAGCCTACAAGAACGAATCAATTATGCCATCTACGTCTGCAACTCAGTCAAACTCTATCGCTCAGATTAACTCTAAAGCTCAGTCATCTATCGCTCCGTCTACTTCTACAGTCAACAACTCAGTTACAGCTCAAAGCTTAAATGAGATTCCGGCTCAAGGGTTTACAAATCCAGAACCACCTCCAGTATTCGTCTCAAAAATTAACGATTTTATGTCCTTCGGTCGAGAAATAGCCAATCTGATTGGGCAGTCCAATTTTCGTTGCTTTTCAAGACATGATGACATAAAAATCAACACAACCTGTAAAGATAGCTACAAAAAACTAATAGATTACTTGACTACAAACAATTATGACTTCCACTGCTTTCAATTAAAGGAAGAAAAATCCTACCGAGTGGTCTTGAGAGGACTTCACTCAACCACACCTAAAGAAGCCATCAAAAGAGACCTGGAAGAAATTGGACACAACGTTAGAAATATTTCACCCGTTACACACCCGAAAGAAAAATATAGTTTACCTTTATTTTTCATTGATCTTGAACCGGCTAAAAACAACTCCGAAATATTTAATATTAATAGATTGGTGTACTCTACAGTTCGTTTCGAGGAACCGAGAAAAAAAACAATCATCGTTCAATGCACCAAGTGTCAAAACTTGGGGCACACAAAAGCTTATTGTTTTCACCAGGCTAGGTGTGTTAAATGCGCTGGCCCCCATGCATCTGAAACATGTCTGAAGCCTCGAACTGAGACAGCAACGTGTGCTCTTTGTGGCGAGGCCCATCCGGCGAGCTACAGAGGATGCACGGTTTATAAAACTCTTCTCCGACAGAAAATTCAAAACACACCGGGACGAAGAATCGAAGAGAAGACATGCACCCCGGCACCTGCACTAGAAAATTTGGTTGATTTCCCAAGAATTCAGCAATCACCACAAACCATCGCACAACCGCAGCCTTCTACCTCCACCATCACTAATGCTAAAGATGATTCCAGGAAATCATTCTCCGAGCCCGCCATTTTTAAGAAACAGCCACCTAGCCGTCAGACGCCTTCGACCCCACAAACCAAGCCTCCGGCTTCCCATCAACATCCACAAGCTACATATCGATCAATCCCTTCCAACCATCCACCTCTGCGTGTAAAACCATCTCCGGAACATCCTCAGAAAATCACTCCCCGTCCCATTGTTCAGCCGAAACCCTTACCTCAAGTATCACAGAGGACTGAACATCCTCGTACCCAACGCCAAATCCATTCTCCTGTCAACACTCCTGACCACATAACATATCCTTCTCACGCTCCTTATCCACACCCTTTTCCCAACCAAGATCTTTCTAGCATACACTCCATCCTGAACTCCTTTCTCTCAGATCTTGCAGAAACCATTAAACCTCTTGTCACCCTTCTCACGAGACTCCTTTCAGAAATCCCATTTAATCTCCCACGATGAATATGAAGCCCCTGACTATAGTATTGTGGAATGCTAATGGCCTACATAATCACCGTGACGAACTGGACATATTTCTACATGACAAACAGATAGACGTTGCACTACTGACTGAAACCCACTTCACTCAACGATCAAAATTTTACATACGAGACTACATCACTTATAGATCAGACCACCCCGACAACACTGCCCATGCCGGATCATGCATCCTTATCCATAATTCCATATCGCATTCCCTTATTCCTTCTACTCCAACTGACACCATACAGTCAACCTCTATAATCATTTCAAGTCGTCCTTTCCATGTTACCCTTTCAGCTGTATACTGTCCTCCTAATAAATCCCTTCCGTATATCCAACTTGATACCCTATTTCGATCACTAGGACCGCGCTTCATTGCTGGAGGAGACTTTAACGCCAAACACCAGCGATGGGGTTGTCGAACATCCAACCCCCGTGGCAGTATCCTCTCAAGTATCTCAATCTCAAATTGTTATTCTATTCTCTCACCCATGAACCCAACTTATTGGCCTACATCTCTCCGAAAACGTCCTGATATCCTGGATATATTTGTCTCCTCTCAGATATCCTCCTCCCAAACTATGATCGAAACCCTGAATGACCTTTCATCAGATCACAGTCCAGTTCTGCTATCCTTGCATTCGAGCTTTGTTTCTAAACCCCCGATCACCTCATTAATTACAGGACGAGTGGACTGGGACGGATTCCGATGCGACTTGGAGAATACATTGGACCTAAAAATTCCACTAAAGGCTAGACATGACATTGATAAAGCTGTAAGAATACTGACGGACTCAATAACTAACAGTATAAAAGATAATACTTCATCCACATTCAACATCAATACTACTCCACAGACTGCACTGCCACAGCACATTCGTATCTTATTAAGAGAAAAACGCAGAGCAAGATCGAAGTGGCATAGGACAAGATATCCTTCAGATAAAACAAATTATACAAAATTGACCAACAAACTAAAATCAGAACTCAGGAAATTCAAAACTCAAACTTTACTTAGCATGACCGAAAACCTCACTACCAACGATAACTCACTGTGGACGACCACTAAAAAACTCCTAAAGTTCAAAGATTTTAATCATCCTCTCCTAAATGAATCACAATCCTGGACAAGATCAGACGACGAAAAATCCCGGACGTTCGCACAACATCTCTCTAAAATATATAACCCTCATCCTGATATCCTTAATCCTCATCACCTCGAATGTATTGAAGCAGAACTGGATATTCCCCTCCAAATGAATCTTCCCCCTAAAGCGTTCCATCCATCCGAAATATCAAACATCATCCAGAGTTTACCATCTCGCAAAGCTCCTGGACATGATCTTATAACTTCCCATATCCTAAAACAACTTCCTCGAAAAGCCATCCTATATCTCACTTACATCTGTAATGCCGTTCTCCGATCCACGTATTTTCCCACTTCCTGGAAATTATCCATCATTAAAATGATCCCCAAACCCAAAAAGCCTCCTGAATACCCATCCTCCTACCGTCCTATCTCTCTTATATGCATCATGGGTAAAATCCTGGAAAAACTTCTGCTTAAACGCATATATCCCATCCTTGATTCCAATCACATTATCCCAGATCATCAGTTTGGTTTCCGAACATCCCACTCCACTATCCAGCAATGCCATCGTGTGGTGGACGTTGTCTCGTCTTCATTGGAGCGCGGATTGTACTGCACGGGAGCCTTTCTCGATGTAGAACAGGCCTTTGACCGAGTGTGGCACCCGGGATTGCTTTACAAACTCCGTAAATTCCTTCCACCTACATACTTCCTCATTATCCAGTCCTATCTCACAGGCAGGTCCTTCAAAGTAAATCATAATAATTCCTATTCACCCCTTTTTAATCAGTACGCAGGTGTTCCTCAAGGCAGTATTTTAGGACCCATCCTTTACACAGTTTATACAGCTGATATCCCATCCCATCCTAGCACTTTCCTTTCTACCTATGCTGATGACACTTGTGTGTTATCAGCCAACAACGATCCAATTATTGCCTCCCAAACTCTTCAATCCCATATCAGAGACCTTGAAGTATGGTGTCAGAATTGGAGAATAAAAATAAATTCCAATAAATCCCACCAAATAACCTTTACCCTTCGTCGTAAACCAATGACAACCTGCCCAACAGTATCCTTCAATAACACTCCTCTTGTCCCAGTTGAACAGATCCGATACCTAGGACTGCACCTGGACAAACGTCTCACTTGGAACCCTCATACAAGACTGAAAAGACAAGAAACTGCTCGACGTTTTCGACTACTTCAACACTTACTGGACAAACGCTCAAACCTTCCACTTAAGTACAAAAGACTCATCTACATGACTATCATAAGACCAATATGGACTTACGGAGTAGAGATTTGGGGCTCTACTAAACCATCAAATTCATCTCGTCTCCAATCCTTACAATCCAAAATCCTTCGAAAAATCCTCAATGCTCCTTATTTTGTCACAAATAAACTCATCCATAAAGACCTTAATATTCCCTTTGTTGCTGACTTGGCCCGATCCAGGTACCACTCCTTTCATGACAAACTCCATTCCCACTCTAACCCACTAGTTTCAATCCTTGCTTCCTCTACAATCCCTGATAATCCTCCGAGACGTCTGAAAAGAAGATGGCCCCGAGACCTTCTTGTTTAACATAGTCTTTGGGGAGCTGCCAATGGGTAGTATCCCTACATATGAATCATGTCAACTTATCTTGTATCACATTTACTAAATGTATTTTATTATACAGTTGTAAATACCAATAAATATATTTAAAAAAAAAAAAAAAATTCCTCCAACATAACTGTATTTACTGATAAATGGAACA
The DNA here is from genome assembly GCA_023052935.1 of Piezodorus guildinii. Taxonomy (NCBI): domain Eukaryota; kingdom Metazoa; phylum Arthropoda; class Insecta; order Hemiptera; family Pentatomidae; genus Piezodorus; species Piezodorus guildinii. The sequence continues at coordinate 62,441,093 of CM041297.1, forward strand.
TTTTTGCTTATAATAATTATAACAAAACATAATTTCTTATTTATGAAATATGCACGAAATCAGTCGGTTTCGTTGATTAAAGAAAAGATTAATTTTAAACAAGAAATACAGGGCGCATAATCTAGCACTAACTACTTCCATCAAAAGAGTTGAATGTTTCCAAAATAAATCTCTAACTTTACCCAGAGGCATTATTATGGATCTAAGCAAACGGGCGGTAAAAAATGATTTATTTTCCTTGTTGAAGAAGGTTCGAGCTCTAAAGGTCTAAGCTGCTTATAAAGAGTTGGGGGATTTTATTTAAGCCCCTTGATTTGAATATAATGTGTGATTATGTGCCTAATTGTTTAGAACTTTTTTAAACAATTTAAATCATTATTATTGTTTACGTAATTCTGTATTTTTTTTTTTAACAAGATCATGTATTAAAAAGCGTCTATTACAAAATCATTTTAGAATAAATAGTTGCCCGATCCACGCGAATTCTCTTGTACGCAACTAATCATTCACATCTATTCCTGACAACCTTCCGAGGCGATTGAAAAGACGTTAGTCTGCCTGTAAATATTTCGAGACCTGGGGCGTTCCAGGGTGCTCTTAATATTAAATACTTTTTTTATGAGGCTGGATGATACAATGTAGTGGACTGTATTTGAAATGAAATATATTATGGAATAATATGGGAACATAATATGATATAAGATTACAATCTATTAAGAATTACAAGGAAATTAAAATTTGATTTAGGTTAAATTATTTCTATTATTACATATCTGCCTGATGCAAGGGTAAGGCGGTCTCTTCTCTTGATTCATTCCTTCGTTCCTGGGCCGGCCGGCGCCTATTCTTTTACTCCTCCATTAGGATGAGGATGATACTTGTGGAATATGATGAAGAAGTTTGCGTCTTTAGATGCATGTGCTTTTCTTGCCTGACTTTCCTTTTCCCTCAGAGCATTCTGGTCTCATTGCGAGTATCTCCCAATGCCGCCAGATGGCCCTGTGTGCGCTTGATTGTGTCGCTGCATGCAAGATACCATATCTTGAAATGGGTCAAGGGCCGTGTTCTCTTAACACTGCCACTGGGTAGTTCTTCACAAGATAATTTCAAGCCCCTAATTGTAAATTAGTCCATTTACTTATTGTATTTATTTTAAGTTCTGTTGAAAATATCAATAAAATGTTAAAAAAAAAAAAAAAAAAATAATAGTTGACTCTGAAATGAATATGAAGGATAAGACACATCGGCTGGCGGACAAAAGCGCTAGAAATAGTAAAAAAAAAAATATTTATTAACCAACGTTTTGACCCACGTTGCGGGTCATCATCAGGGCTTCCAGGCAAGAATCAACAAGCAACTGATAATACCACTTCATCTATTTTTTAAAAAAAAGTAAATTAAATATTCAATAGTTAACCGTGAAATTATTATGAATGAAGAAGTTAGAAAATATTGTAAACAAATATTAGAAAATTATGGCAAAACTATTTATTATCCATTTCAAATTACGTCACTGGCCTTCATCACGGCTTCTAGGGAAGAGTCAAGAAGCAAGGAGGAGGAAATTCCAATTTGGATCTGCTGCTCAACTTCGCTGAGTTGCTATCAGTACACAGCATACCGCATCAATCCCGAAGACAATCTTAAAGAAAAAAGATAGAGAGAGATTCTGCCAAATAGGAAATACATATATTTTACTAATTTTGAAATCGATCATGGACATCTGAAAATCCAGACCAGCCTCAATATATATGGTGATGCAGGATTCCCAGTGAGTCCAAGATTGTGCTCTCCACCGATTATTAAACTTTATTTAATTTATTTTTAAATATATTGTATGTTCGACAGTTAGCCGTGAAATATTTAGGGGCTGGATGGCTGAGTGGGTTAGCACGCGTTGCCTAGTAACAACAGAGGACCAAAATTTGAAACCAAATAATTGCGATTTGGAGTCTCGGGCTGGGGGGCTTTTATCTCAGCATTTATCCTCCGCCCTCCCCTCCCCACTGTGCCGAGAAACCCGGTATAGCCTTTAGTGGTGAGGTAGGTGTGAACAAAAAATAAATAAATAAAGTTAATCGTGAAATAAATATGAAGGTAAGAATCAATGTTTATCAAAACTTTCGATAATAGTTTTTCTAATATATTTTTTTACTACCTCCCTAACCATCTCATTTCATATTCGCAGATTAAAATGAGTATAATATGATTTTTTAATTCCTTAGCTCAGTTTAAAATGTTTTTGCAATAGTTATTTCACCTTTATTACTGTCTCTCCACACGACTTCTGTTGGAACAAACCGTTATAAAGCAATCATTATTATGGTTAGAATTTATTGCTCTGTCATCTAATTTTTCCTTAAAATAACTTTTTATTTATGTATCAGCCCTGTATAGCTGTATTCTTGTTTTTTATAATATACCATCTATTCTGGAATGAATGTCCTGTTTTTTAATAAATATTTTTTTATTTTTTATAATCTACATTTATAAAAGAAAGTGCCATTTTACTCGATTTTCTGGTCATCGCAGTTTCTCAAAAACGACTACAGTGTGAAGTTTAAATTTCTCTTGACCCTCACACAACACTGAAACGACAAGAAACTGCACGACGTTTTCGACTTCTTCAACACTTACTAGACAAACGTTCTAATCTTCCACTTAACTACAAAAGACTCATCTACATGACTATCATAAGGCCGATATGGACTTACGGAGTGGAGCTTTGGGGCTCTACTAAACCATCGAATTCTTCCCGTATCCAATTCCTACAATCCAAAATCCTTCGTAAAATCCTAAATGCTCCTTATTTTGTCACGAACAAAGTTATCCATAAAGACCTCAACGTTCCGTATGTTGCTGATTTGGCCCGATCTAGATACCATTCCTTTCATGACAAACTCCATTCCCACCCTAATCCTCTTGTTTCAAAACTTTCTTCCTCTTCAATTCCTGACAATCCTCCGAGGCGTCTGAAAAGAAGATGGCCTCGAGACCTTCTAGTGTAGAAAAGTTACAGGAGTGCTGCCATTGGGTAGTTCTTCTTCAAGTTTGTTTCACGCCATTTACTTTTGTCACATTTACTTGTTGTACCTTGAAGTACAGTTGTAAATTTCAATAATTGATGTTCTAAAATGTAAAACAAAATTGGTTTTCTAATAACTCAAAAACTATATGCAACCTCAAAAACTATAAGTACTCATTTGAATAACAAGCATATATGTAACCACCTGGAAGCAAAATCGTCTTAATCTGATCAGTAATAGCATAGATACTAAAATACTTATAAAAAATATATTTAAGCATATTTCGTTTCATAGCCATGTTTCGTGTGTAGGTTTCTATCCAGTCCATAAGTTTCATTGTTGTTGGTTTTTTAAAATGATCAATAGGCTGAAAAAAGTTTAAGTTTAGAAAAAAAAATAGAACTTACTTATGAATCCTTAAAAAAAAAAAAAAAAAATGCGTGCTTATTTTGTTGGAAGGGTACACCCCCGAGTGGAAAAAATACGCATTTATTTCACATAGAAGTTGCGATGCTATAGAATAATAATGTTTTGAAGCAAAAATATCAGTATTAGATAATCACGGGTATGGATACTTACTACTGGTATGTTATTGTAGATTAAACTGAATAAAATTAATATCTGATAATCAACAATAATCGTTTATTTGTCGTACATAGACATAGTTAAAAGTTTAACTCATAGCTATCTCAGGTGTTTTTTTATTTTATAACCTAACCTAACACGGTTATAAAGAATTTCTTAATTCGCAGCAATAAAAAAAAAAATTGTAATAGTCGCTTGCAAAGCCGCGAGTATCTTTATAAACCTGACTTATTCTCTGATGAACTGATACATTTTAAGTTAATTTTATACGTTTGGTGAGATGGGTTTGGCTGAAATTCCCAATTACATAAAATACCAGTAAGATAAATATACCGGTGATTGATACTGTACACTGTACTAATGACATTATGGGTTCATTAGCAAACAATAGACTTTGAACATGGTTTGGAGAGATCAAACGCAAAAGGTATAAAGCTATTATACCCATGCTTTTATTTGAACTCTCCGAAGTAAGGATGAAGCTTATCATTTGCTTATAAATGGAAAATTTACTATTAATTGCTTAGCGTGTACATTTCCACTGGCCGTCGAATTCGATGGACAGTTTACATAAAGCGGTTTAATACCACGGTTCACGGCCGTTGAGGTCTAATAGTATTCTATATTTCTATTCTCGAAGTAGATTCTTTGGGCAGTTATTCTGTATCCCTCGAGACTCTAACGTGCCTTTGCCACTAAGAGTCATCACCTCTACGCCCGGTTGGCGTGTGTAAACTCTGTTTGGCTGACGTGCTTAACATACCGTAAAGAAATTAAACGCCTAGAGGATCTCGGGTGCTGACTTACCTGGAGTGCGACCGAACCCTTCCAAGTCTTACCACGCTCGACGTATTTAAACTATGATTTTTTATTACCAAGTGCTTAGTCAGTTCCTCAAGGAAGTGCAGAAATATCCGTTTATAAACCTTTTTTATCAAAAATGTAATAATGAAAAAAATGTTTTTAAATTTAAATGTCAAAAGTTTAACCAGAGATAAATTTATGTGCTCCAGGACAAAAAAGAAGAAGAAAAAAGTTAGCTTACAATGGTTACTACCACTTAGTTCAAATAATAAATTATTGTTTACTTTTGAGATTTAAGGTGTGTAATGACAAGACTATTGTTATTTAGTTACAAGCTATATATATATTTTTTTATCTGTTACACTTATAATATTTAATCTTAATACATTTAATTATTTATGCCCATCTCTAACAACTCACTTACTGTTTTGTTGATGAAGATCATGCAGTACTGTTACGCTCCGTTCAAACATCTATATTTAGGCTTATGTGAATTAGGCAAGTTTAAACGCATATGGAAACTCAAGCTATTGTGATTGGTTCTACAATAGTACCCTCCTTTCAGATTCATATTCAATGACCTTTCTTCAGTCAACAACATAGGAATTATTTTTGAACGAATTCTCTCCTGGAAAACTCATATTGTCCAAATTTCCCGAAGATCTATAAGTACCCTAAAGTTTTTCCGTCCCTCTAGTTACCTTTTTCCACAATCTACACGTGAGCTCCTCGTTTCCTCATCATTTCCTCCCACTTCTACTACGGCTTTGTAGTGTGCGGTGGCCTCTCCATGGTACTTGAGAACAGAGAAGCTTTTTGTAGCTAAGATTCAATATTTTGATTGTTCGTTCCAAAATTGAACAATTTAGTTAGTATAAACTTTTAAATTCTCATTTTAGAAAATTTCTAAGCCTTGATTGCGTTCCATTTTATGACTGTGTTATGAAGTTATTTTAATTTTTCTTAATCCCAGTTTAGTTTCACGTTGCTGAATTTTTTTTTTTAGAATATTTTAATTTTTTTTTTGTATCTAGATATTTAAGGATATTTCTTGAGTTATGTAAACATTCTAAAAAAATTTATCGTCGTTGAGATTAAGAATTACGAGAAAAGGAAATTTTTATTAATTTGAATGTTGAATTGTTATAAAAAAAAATTTATTTAAATGTCAATTATTAGTATAGAAGGATATATATTTATCTATGAATAAAATAATTGATTACAATTACATAGTTGTATTATAAATTTTGAATATAGTTGTTATATTTTTATGATTTTTATTCGGATAATATGAAGATGAGGAAAAAAAATACCTCGGAAACGTAATTAAAGTTTTATTTATGTGAAATGAAATATAATGAAAATGAGAAGAAAAAGTTCTAATTATTTATTCATAATAATATAATAATAAATGACCTACGAACCTGAAGGTTCGATGCCGATACCACTAAAAAATGTCTACATAGGATTCGTCCAAATGTTAACACATCCTCCAGACCCTACCTTTCGGCGTTACCAGTCGGTTCAGTAAAAACCAACTTTTCGTTAATTCGTTCTTCATTAGAACCTTTACAGGCCCATTTGAATCTCCGCGATGCTATCAAGTCAATTATATTCACAGGGTACAAGCTCCGCTAATTCCTCGTTGTGTAAACTTCTAAACTCCCCAGTTTAGAAAAAAAAATTTGATCCAAAGAGAGATTTTACGAAGTACCTTATTTTTTAAAACCTTAAGACGTTGTTCATCCTTAAGCAAAGTAAGCGGCCACGTTTCACATCCGTTAAAAAACGTCGGAAGAATAATAGTGTTATAAATCCTAACCGTTAAGTTTTTAGATTTATTTATGCGAGCTAAGTAATTTCTCAACTTTTTTCTTGAGTTGTTATAGTTGATTTAAGTATTTAAAATATGATTTCTTCTAGATTTAAAAAGACTCCTAAATTATTAACCTAAGCAATATTGCAAGTAAAACTGACCTGAATGAGGATTTCTTTGGGACTATTTCAATTGGAATCGCCACGTGGCAACTTTCTTTTCAGAGATCTTAAGTAGATTACGATGAATTGACAGAAAAAGAAGATAACTGACAGTTGCTTGCGGTCGTCGAGTTCATTTGAAAAAAATATCTATTTTTAACTTCTTTTTTATGATTTTGTCCCTTTCCGTTCGTTGAACTGTCGCTTTTTGTGGGGTCTTGATAAGTTTTTCAGAAGGTGTGTTTTATTACGATTCTTGGTTATATACCAGTTGATGGCAATTTCTTTCTTCGAATTTCTTTATTTTCAAGAAACATGGCATTTAAATTCGTACGAATAGATTGGTGGCATTGAACCTCTGTTACATCTTTTTTAACGAAGATTGATCGGCTCACTGACATTAATATTTTTAAATGAAAATGAAATAAAATTCTTTATTCTGGGACAAAGCCCCCTTTGAACAAATACAATGAAACACAAACAATTCTCATGATCTAGTTACTTTTAAATAAAATTTTTAAACAATGGCAATAAATCTAAAAATCTTAGTACAGTTATATACACGTAGAGTATGCAATTATAGATACACATATTCATACTATAAATACCTATATTTATAATGGAAGGGAAGATTGAAATTCGAATAGGTAATGGAAGAGTTGGTGTTTGAAAGAAGAGAGAGAGAGAGAGGCGGTTTTACAAATAGAGGTAGGTAGGGAATTCCAAAATAATGATGAGCGAACAAGAAAGGATTTGTGAAACGACGCAGGTCTATGTGATGGGGTATAAATATTGATTGATTGGGTTCTAATATCAACGAATGGATGTCATAGCGGAGGGTGAGGAGTTCAGTTATATAGAAGGTTCTCTATTGTTTAAGGTTTGCAATAGGTAGGACCATGGAAATATTGCCGTCGAAGAAGGATAAGCCTCTTTAACTCGTGTAATAGCCAGAAATATGGTCACGTCTACGGGCTCCAAAGAAATCTTACAACTCATAGACGTTTTAATTTATTTCCAGTTCATCGGTAAGTCCTCCATACACCAGGCAGCGTAGTCAAAGTTAGGAATAATAACAGAGAAAACATTTAGCTGAGGGGTTTTTTAAAGGTAAGGATTCACGGCTATAGAGCTGTTTGAGTATGGAAATGGATTTTAGGGATATTTCAGATATATGGTTGTTCCAGGATAAATTTTGGTTAAAGGTTACTCCGAGGTTTTAATAGTTTTTTGGAATTGGATAAGGATCTTATAGAGAAAGAGTAAGGGTAGTATGAAAGGGAGTTTAAGGTTGGTTTGGAACAATGAGGATTACTTTAGTTTTACCTGCATTGAGCTGTAACTTGTTTAAATTCTCCTACTGACAAATTTGATCTAGATCATTTTGAACTTTCTAGGAAGCCTCTGTGATATAAGAAGGGTTGAAAGAGAAGTAAATTTGTAGATCATCGGTATAAAGATGGCCTCAGAAATGATGGATAAAATCCAGAAGATCATTAGTATTAATGGAGAAAAGATATTTATTGCATACGTTAAACGTAGAGTATTATGTGTTATATCGAATTTAATGAACCTCCATAATATATTCTATTTAATACGTTGTTCGAAATCCTTTAAAGAGAAAGTGAAAAACCGCGTTAGGGTGCGCTCGTGTTCCAAAGGAGAATGAGGTTATCTTGTGTTATTTTTTGTTAAGAGAATCTGGGCATTGCCATAAGTAAATGTAAATATGTAGGGATAAATAGGAATTGAGCTAGAGGATTATGAAGATGAATAAGGTTCTGATGGATTTCAGTATATAGTATGGTATTTATACAGTATTTAGAGTATGGTCTAAATTAATGGATATCAAAGAAATGATTTAGGATATTGTTTATTACACAAGTTAAATCTTTTCAACGATAGACCGACTTTTTAAAAAGATTTAAATTGAATTAATGATAATAATAAATTATTGATAATACAAAGGGGTTACATAAACGATAATGAAATTAAAACTTGGACAAGCATAGTAGCATCCAAAGGATCAATTAATATTTACATTGTTACATTCAACGGAAGACAATCGGTACTTGACAGAATGTGTTAAATAGAATCTTAAATTCTATTTGGTCATACTGGAAGGAATTAGTCTGGGTGGCAGTCATTAAATTAAACAACTAAATAAATGAAACTATTTAGTTGTTTCGTTTAATGACCGCCACCCGGACTAATTCCTTCCAGTAATTCTCAACGGTCAACTAATTATATCCACTAAATGGTCATAGTTTGTTCTGAGTAATAATCCTCTCTGACGTGATACAAATATATGTAGTATTGAGTCTTAACTTTTGCTAGGAAGATTTTTTTTTAAGGATTGTGTACGCTTACGGTTAGTGTCGCTCATAGTTTTAAAGTCCAAATAGGTCTCATAGCCCAAGAGGTGGGGCCGAAAAATGCGTGTTATAAAAAGAAAATTATCAATATGATCTTCAAATTTTAGCCAACATTTTTTGTTGTCTGCACCTCAAACTGGTTGCAATAAAAAATGGCGGCCATCCAAAACGGTCCAAATCCAAGAATTGACATCATTTTAACATTATAAAGGTAAATATTACAGAAACCAAATATTGCACGAAAATACTCATTGTAAAATAAGTTGATGGACATCAAATCGGCTTTGTTTCGAGAGCTGAGGAATTAATCGACTTTGACTAATTCGACAAGCGGCTGTAGGTCTTATAGGTACACATATATGTTTGTCCATGTGAAACATTGTGTCCTTAATACAGAAATTGACCTCATTTTAAAATTATGAAGGTAAACGTTACAGAAACCACGCATTATCACAAAAATCACATTAAACATTTTCGTCTTACAATACGCATTTTTCGGCCCCAGTACTTGGACTATTAGAATTTTACTGTAGTCTGTTTTCAACTTAGAACAGAGGAAATCTATTTAGTTGATAAATCGATTTATTTCTTGTTTAGTCCCTCTTCTACTTATTTAATTAACCCGTCAACAGAACTAAGAGAATTATTGAATGTTAGGTAACTGAACAAGTTAGTATAGTTATCGAATTTTTTTTTTTACTTGGTTACATATTTTAAACGGACAAAAGGAAAATAGAATTAGAAACCTTGTTGACAGCAGTAACTTAAAACATTTACAATATACTCCAATAAATGAATAAAACAAAAAAAAATCAAATGAAAAAGGTATAAAAAATATGTACTTAAGCGAAGCAAGGCCCTGCAGAATCCATTTGCATCACGTTCGCTTGCACGTACGTGACTTGAGAAGCAACTGCAGTTTGCATAAGTACTTCGAAGATGGATACCACAAATTGTGCTTTAAATATCCACTCAACCTGTAACCATGATTGAGGAGATTTAATAATTATGGTTAGATTGGCCTTATTATATTGTTTTGTTTTAAAATAATTGTTTGTTCATTAAATGTCACTTTATAGTACTATGGCTAATCTGGCCAACATGGAGTCCTAAATTTTGAATATTCAGGTTTTATTAGGATAGGGATCTTTAATGAGCATGGCACAGACTCTGTACTATCTTTTTACGTTCTCTCCGAAGGTCGGCATAGCTAAGGATTCCCCCCCCCCAAAAAAAAAAAATCCTAGGGCTACCTGCAGGTTTGAATCCGCAAGTTTTGGCATTGATAGGTGACCCGGTATTTTAATTTAGTTCACTGGTCGTGTTTGATTAGAATAATACCCTTTGCATAAGTATTCTCAATTCTACGCCTAAATTTATATTTATATTATTATATTATTGTAACATGTCAAATATAAAATAAAAATAAATGAAGTTGAATTATCTCTTCCCCTTCCCAAATCTTAATGGACAAATCTACCTGATGGATATAGATTTTTTTTTTTGTTAATGAGGCATTCAACTTAATTATAACGGCGGTTAACTTTATTACTAGTTGTTAATTACGCAATAAAATCAATACGTATAAAAAATTGTTAAATATAATTTCTTTGTTTTTTATGTAAGTATAAAATTTTATATTAAATATGGATGAAAAATATTGTGTATTAAATGGGTAAACGGATGGAGTTTAGCTAATAAAGCTACACTCCATCCTCTGCGTCGTAATTAGCCTGGCTTGGTTTGCAAAGAGAAGAAAATTAACGTACATGGTTGATAATTAGCTCTGGTTCGAGATCCAACGTTCGGGGACCTGAACGCATCATAATTAGATTTTATTTGTAATATAAAATTTAATTTGAAATTTATGATTGCCTTTATGTATTTCAGGTACTAAACAAATTATTTTCACAAGTATAGTTTTTAGGCTGAGCTGAATCATGGAGCCTGTTCGTCACATTTTCTCTAAAACATGACTCTTGCCTTCAGGTCTTCTTTTATAATATTTCCATACCGATTTCCTACACATTACGTTTTTCAGGCCTTTACCTAACCCAGTGGTCGGCAAAGTGCGGCTCTTTGGATCCTCAAATGGGGCTCTGGCACAAATATTCACGAAAGGCGCAATATTTTGATAAAAAAAAAAAAAAAAATGAATTTTTTTCTTGGTAAGAAAAAAATGAACATTTTTTCACCTGAATCTACGTGGAAGAGTATAAGTGACTCTTTCGATCATGCTGAAAAAGCTCGGGCTTGCTTTCTTTCCCTTTTCGTTTCTACATTTATATGAGAACAATCTTTTTCAAGCATTAACATTATTAAGAGTAAACTAAGAAGTCTTCTTATTGATGAGAACTTGGAATCGTGCGTAAAATTAAAAACAACTACATACAAACCCTGACTTACTCAAACTTTCCAATGAGATGTAAGCACATATAATAAGTATTTATTAAATATGAAATTTAGTTTTATTTAGCTTACTACTTATTTAGTGTAATAAAACTTTACTAACCAAGCAGATTTGGTCCCAAATTAAAAAAAAAAATGTTGTAATGTTTATATTTGGATTTTTGGCTAATAAGTTTGCCGACCACTATCCTTGAGAAACGACTGATGTGGGCATACCATGTTAAACGGAAAAGAAAATAACTGAATTAACGATATGGACACTCGAGATTACTAGACAAAGGTTCAAATTTATCATAGACAAACAAATTAACTATTTACGATGTATTCATAAAACCTATTTGGACTTATGGGGAACAGCAAAGAAGTCAAACATCAAAATTATCCCACCATTTCAATCATAATTACTTAAGAGAATTGTAAATGTCCCTTTTTATGTATCGAACGAGACAGTACATACCGTTCCAAACCTGCTGAATCTGAACCTATCCACTACCACAAACCATTATAATCCGCCCAATAGACTATCGAGGTGCTGGCCAAGAGACCTGTTATACTGATAGTTTTTTTTAAATATATTTTTTTGATATTTTATTTATTTTTTCACTTCTATTGGGTTGATGCAAAATTAATGCAGGTTTTTAGTAGGTATTGTAAATACGCCATATCTTTACTTTAACCATATATATTTAATCAAAATAATTTCCATCTGAATCAATGCACTTTTGTCAACGTTCAACAAGCTTTCTTATTCCACCAGAAAAAAAATCCGAATCCCTGGACTCAATGAAATCACGAAAAGAATTTTCAATGTCGTCCTGGTTTTGAAAATTTTTTCTCCTCAAAAAGTTGTCCAGATGCCTGAAAAAGTGGAAGTCTGTAGGAGAGAGGTCAGGTGAATAAGGCGGATGTTGGAGAACTTCGTAGCCCAACTCGTGCAGTCGTCGAAGCGTTGGTTGTGCAACGTGTGGTCTGGCGTTATCGTGGAGCAGGATCGGCCCCTTCCGATTCATCAATGCTGGGCAAAGACGTTGCAATTTTTGAGTTCCGAGTTCCGCCGCCATTTCTCGTGTGGTTTTGGTTGGGTTTTCTTCCACTTTTGACCTCAGCTGGTCGTTGTCCAGAGCAAGATGACGGCCCCGACCTTCCTTGTCTTCGAGGTCGAAATCTCCTCTGCGAAACTTCTGGAACCAACGCTGCACCGTGCACTCATTAATAGCCCCCTGACCCCACACTTCATTAATATTACGAGCCGTTTGCGCAGCGCTGCGCCCTAATTTAAATTCGTAAAAATAAATTTGACGAAAATCGCACTTTGACATTTTCGATTCAAGACCTTTGAACACACTGAACAAAACGATTTTACTAAACAAATTCATGGTGAAAGAGAGGCTATTAGATAAGGTTTGTTTTGGTATAATAATGATCAATGTTAGGATTAGCTTTGTTTACACAATTGGAATTAAGATATTGCAATAGAGGAAACCTGCATTAATTTTGCATCAACCCAATATATTATCATTTTGTAGCATATTTGCTCATTGTATAAGCAGACAGCAAATTTCATTATACTGTCAAAACTCCTATAAATAAATAGGCAAGAAAATTATATTTCTTGAAAACACGATCTATTTAAAATTATACAAATCTCTCAAACTTATCATTTACGCAACCCAGGTTTATTTCCATAAATAAATCGCCAGATATATCTCAGACAAAGAGACTATAAATAGGAAATGTCTGGTTTGCTGTAACCCTTCTGATATCCCAAAAGTTATGATTGAGCTCATGTAGGATTTTCTATAACCGAGAAAGGATGGCTTGGAGTCTTCTTTTGTCACGTTTTCAATTCTACTAAGTCGTTTGGGAAAAATATATTTCCCCGATGCTAGATTTGTATTCTTCTCGTAGGCTAAGACCGAACTTGGAAAGCTCAACGAGAAACTTCGACAAATGCGGAAGAAACGCCTAGGATTGACGGTATATGCGATAGATTTAAAATATCTGAAGGTCGCTGTTTTTCTTCTCTACTATCTGTTTCACACTGATTCCATTAGAAGACACAATATATAGAGTTTTTATCAAGGCTCCAAATTCTTAGAACAGAAAAAAGAAGTCTTTTACACATATTTTGATTTGTAAATAATCTTTAACAAAAAGGAAAAGAATTGTGGTAGGGTTCCGTCACATTTCTTCCTTTTTACATTTTTAACAATTATTTACTTCATTGATAGCTACATTGCATGGAGATTTCCTTTTTTTCCGCAACTATGTATTTCGGGGATAGCAAAATCAATCACGTTTGCCGTTGGCTATAAAATTTCTAGTAAAGGCGATTCTGTAGCACTGAATCTATATGGATACCCTTTAACTCAAATAAAATGATCTGGTAATTTAAAAAAAAAAAAAAGAAAAAAAAAACTGCAAATTTTTATTATTCAATATTTATTATTGTAACCAATATACAATGGTTTATTATTTACAAACAACAATATTTATATAACAGTATGTTTATATTGCTGTTGATAGGCAATCAAGTAAGCCAGATTGCAATTTTTTCATTTTTCTTTTCTTTTTTTTTTTTTTTTTTTTTGTTTATCGCGCTTTACTGATTCTAAAACTCTATGCATAATTTTCTCTATCGTCAAAAATAACTATGTTATGAGCGTATTTATGTATGAAATTTCAATTTTTTTCTTTTCTTTTTTCTCTTCTATATAATTATTTGCGGTTTTTTAGTTAAAAAAACACCAATAAAGTTTTTCTCTATTTTCTAAAATAACTGAGTTATTGAATTAAATAACTTTTGATCAGCTGCCATTTTAAAAATAACCGGCTGGTATCAACATCTAGGTGTTGAGATCATAATCATCTACGTATCTTGAAACGGAAGCCCTCAAATTTTGAGGGGAGGAGGATTATTTTTTGTTTTGTTTTGTCGATTACAAAGGTTTATTATTGAAAATAATAAACCAAAATTAATTTTTATTCCAATATTTAATTTATAAAAATGCAATGTATACCATACAAAGAATACTGTGTATGTTTCTTGTTGGGTAGTGATGGAAGTAAGAAAAAACATACTAAATTATTCCACAATGATTAATTTTTTCCTAATAATGGTGTTATAGGAGTTAATTCCTAGTTAGCTAAATGAGGAATTAACGTATATGCATAACAATAAATCAAAGTGCCTAATTTAGATGAACCACCATCACTGTTAATTCATATTCAAGGGAAATAAACATACATCTTTGCTAAGTTTAAAACACTTTATCTCAGCTAATTCCTGAACTGAATTGACTTTAAAAAATTTTTTTCATTGTCGGGAGTTCGATTTCTTAGTAAATAAAAATAAATTCATTCGGCTGACAGACGGATTTTTTTAAATACATCTTAGTTGATTCCGAAAAAAATCAGTACATGAGCTCCTAAGAAAAGCCGAGGAAGGCGGACAAACGGATTTATTATTTTTCTAATGCGTTATTTGGGCTTTTGGTATGTTATATTGTAAGACATAAAATAGAGAGGGTGGGGAGAGTGTTTTTATTTTCGTGATCGATTACTATGTTTCATTATTATAGGAAGTTATGAACCATACAAAAATAAATAAGAGTTTTTGAAGTCTTAGTAACTTAATTTACATTAATTGTATTATCTTAGATGCACCCTTTTCTAATTTTCCACTTATGTTTTCTATACTCTTGTCTTAAAGGTCTCCTTCCTTAAACCTTACAGTACTCCCTTACAATCTTATATATCTTTGTTACTTCATCATCAGTTTCTTCACACTATTTTCTTTTCAAGAGATCTATTTAGTGTGACGTTGCTTCTGGTAGTTTCAGGACCAGCTGTTGCGATCTTGCGCCAGCTGTTTTCCCCTTTAATCTATTCCTCGCTTCCCCATCATCTCCCCAACACCGTCTTAGCAAGAGATGCAGTATTTCCTCTTGTTATGAAGCATAATTATTAACATAATAGCTTGTGAAATAAGATCTTAATCAAATGTTTTTAATGAGTTAATATGTTTTATTTATTGATTTTATTTTTACGCAATGTTTAACGCTTTCCTAAAAGGAATTTTTTTCTGAATATTTAATAACATACTTGACTAACGATAGGCAGTTAGTTGTTAATGTAAAGGATGATCTACTTTTTCTTACAATGCCTTAACTCTAAAATATACTGTAAACAATGTGGTATAAAATAGTTCCATTCACCATCTTGATTTCTGCTATATTCTCTGCTTACTTGAGAGGGAGAGGAGGAGGGGGTAATAAAGCTGGAATAATTGGGAAATTATAAAATAAATTAAATAAAGAATCCCGAATTTTATAGTAGATTTAGTAGAGAAGTATCTCAGGGAAATTTCGTGTGATTGGTATTTGACTAAGCTGCCAAGTTAAGGTGCATAATATAAAAGAAGTGCATTGATTGTGTTAGTTTGTATATTCATTTAACGTCACTTATGCTACTTTGGCTAATCGTACGAGGCAACAGTGGGAGTGCTGAACTTATTCAGGTTTAATCAGAATAAGGTTTTTTAACGAGTAACTCACATCAAACAGACTCCACCGTCGTCCCCGAAGAACAGCATAAACTAAGGATTTGTTACTTCTTTTAAAAATCTAGTTCTACCTGCCAGGTTTTAACCCTGACATTGGGCATAGACGGCTGTTCTACTAGCCACTAAACCGCGCGTGGAAGGTGTTATGAGACCAATGAAATACAGATGTATGAGATGTAAAACTTAATAAGACTTAGTTACTTGGCTAAAAGGTGAAGGTTTAACAGAAAGGGAAAAGATTATCAAGAAAGATAAATGGAATTTTAACAAACAAATAAATAAAAAAAAATCCATCTGTCTACTGTACAAATTAATGAATACCAAATGTTCTTATTATTGCTTATTGAAAGAAAATTAAATTCCCTACAAAACAAAATAAATAAAAAAAGAATCATTAAAATCGGTTTAGAAATATCGGAAATATAGCGTTTTGAACTTCGCAGTGGAGATGGTTGCCATTTTTATTAAATACAATTTGACAGTGTTATCTTTCTTTCTTAAGCCCTTTGGATAATTGCTATGCATATAATATATTAATTAATGTATAAATTATAACTAATAAATATATTCAAGAGAGTTATTTTTGTAATAGACTTTGTAATTTTAATTTTCATAGTAGTAAGTTAAATATTTTGAGTCTAGTTTGAAAGTAATTGTATCCTTCATGCTTTTGTTTATTTATATTTATTACAATGTTTTCCATTGTACTTGTTTTGTTTTTTTCTTTCTCGTGAATTTTGTTCTGTTAATGTCCAATTTGAGTTGTACTGGGACCGGAGAAAAAAAAAAAAAACTATTTTCTACACCAACAAAACCCCTTTTTGTAATCCACCACTACCTCATTCATTTTTTCCTATTATCACTTAATTATTATCAATTCTTTAATACCTGAAGCATTTTTTTTTAAATAGATTAATTTAACTATCTTTCAGTTGGCCTCTAGCTTTCATAGAGTGCGGTTATTCCTAGCAGTGCAGTGGACTTTACCCCAGCTTTTATGTATAGATATATTTTTTTTTTTTCTCCTTTATTTCTATATTTTAAACTGTCATTTAATTTATGTGTTAATTTACTACATTAATTAATGACAAAGGGCGATGAAGTAGGGGTTACGCCACTTTGTCCTCAGCAAAGTTCCTCCGAACCCGATGAACAAGTTCAAGATGTATTAACATCGAAAAAACGAAATTACGAAGGAACTCCACCTAACCTTTCTCCTGTTAAAAAAATGGGAAAATACTACCAGGATATTTCACCAATAAAAGTGAGTAATAAATTTCAAGTTCTATGCGAACAAGAGTTATCTTCTAATAATCCTACAGTTAACCAAAACAATGTTCAAAATGGCGAAAATAATATCTCACAAAAAACAAACAAAATACCCCCGATATTTTTGCATAATGCTAATAACTATAAACTCCTTTTAAACGACCTAAATGCACTTTGTTTAAGTCCTTTTTCTACAAAACTATCCGGCAAAAGTACCAAAATTATGCTCACTACAGCTGAAGATTTTAAAAGAATGACGAAGTATTACGATGAGGAAAAAATCGAATACCACACCTTCTCTATCGATACAAATAAAAATCTAAATGTCGTTATCAGAAAAGTACCCTATTCTATTAAAGATGAAGAATTAAAGGCCGAGTTAATTGCTAAAAGTTTTGAAGTGTTACACGTATTTAGAATCTTAAACAAGGATAAAATGCCCACTCCACTTTGTTCCGTCACTTTAGTAAATAATGAAAAGGCTAAAGATATTTTTAAGCTTGACAATATTTTCCATGCTCTTATTACAGTTGAACCAAAAAATAAAAGCAATGATATCGCTATGTGTACCAACTGTCAAAGGTACGGTCACACAAAAAATTATTGTCATTTAGAGCCTAGATGTGTTAAGTGTAAGGAAAAACATCACTATTCAAAATGCCCTCTAAAATTTACGGATAAGCCATACTGCGTGAATTGTAAACAGGCGCATGCAGCTAGTTATAAAGGATGCCCGTTTTACCAATTAATTAAAAATAAAATCAGCTCACCTGTTGAAGAAATTAATAGTAGCACAAATCACAAAGAAACTACATTTAAGCCAGCTAGAAGGGCTACAGGAGCTGTCTCTTATTCATCAGTCTTGTCACCAGATCGAGCTCCACAACCACAACAACAACCGACTCCCGAAGTTAACAGTTAAAACATTTTAACGACAATCACTAAAATCATTATAGACGCTATTAAACCGTATTTATCACAAATAATGTCCCAGCTAAGCTCACTAGTTACCTCCTTCTTTACAAATGGGCCTTAATGTAAACATTAGCCTATCCGTTGCTAATACTATCTTCCCAGCTTGTTATTGTATTTATACTGCTATTGTATTTATATTTCCCTACGTATATTATGTTATTTCTTTAAAGACAACGTCTTTAATTACCTCTTATGACTTGTGAATTAAATAAATTAAAAATTTTAAATTGGAACGCCTACGGTGTTTTGTCACAAAAGAATGAATTTAAAAATTTTCTCGAAACGAACTCTGTTGATATAGCCTGTATATCAGAAACACATCTTTCTACAAGTAATAAATTTCATTTACCGGGCTTTAAAATTCTGAGGAAAGATAGAAAAAGTTCAACAGCTTCAGGAGGAGTGGCACTAATAATGAAAAATAATATTAGCTTTTCCGAAAATATTCTTCCCGAATTAGCTAATATCGAAGCCATCTCGATTCGATTAAACTCATCACCCAGTACAATCATCACAGCTGCTTACAAACCACCTAATAAGAAACTTCAAGAAGATGAAATTTTAAAATTATTGCCTTATACTGAACATGCTCTACTAATAGGTGATATAAATAGTAAACATATCTACTGGGGGTGTCGGAAAACAAATCAAAACGGAAATAAGTTGCTGGATATCACTTCAAAGCATAATATACAAATTATAGCGCCTACCGAACCTACATTTTTTAGAAATGGTTGTACACCTGATATTTTAGATATTGTTTTATCCAAAAATATCAGTTTACCAATATCATGCCAAACAATATCTGCTCTAAATTCGGACCATATCCCTGTATTAATTTACTTTTCCATCAAAGTTCAAGAAAGTCCATCTAGAAGTTCTCTCATTAGAGGAATAATTGACTGGAACAGGTACAAAAACTTAATATTCCATAATGTTTTTCTTAAGAATAATTTTTCAAACCGTCAGGAAATTGATACAGCCATAGAACATCTGACGCAATTAATAACAAATTGTGTGATAGAATCAACTATGCAGACATTCAGTTTCAAAAAAAAATTATACAAAAATAGCATACCAAATTCTATTTTGTCCAAAATAAAGGAAAAAAATAAAATAAGAAGACGCTGGATGCGAAATAGAAATCCAATAGACAAACGTAAATGGAATCATCTCAGACGCGTTGTCAAACAGGAACTAGACGAACTAACTCTTTCTAATTACAAACAATATGTTGCAGACCTGAACCCTCGGGACCAATCTCTCTGGAAGGCTACTAAGCGCCTTTTGAAGAAACAAGACACCATTCCCAGCTTAATAGAGGGCAGCACATTTATCTCCGGTGACCAAGATAAATCTGAAGTCTTTGCTGACTATTTTGAAAAGACATTCTCCGACACAGAAAGTGAAAGTTTTTCGTCAAGATGCGATCCAGAGTGTTATAAGGATATCAATGAGTTTCTACAATCACAGTCACTCACTGCTGAACTTCCGCTGAAATTCACGACTCCTAAAGAAATAAAAGAACTTATTTTCAGGCTTAAAACAAAGAAAAGTCCAGAACATGACTTGATTCCAGCTATTGCTCTATAAAGATTGCCCAGAAAAGCTATTGTTTTAATCACAACAATATTCAACAGCAGTCTACGCCTCGGATATTTCCCTGACTCCTGGAAGAAGGCCGTATTAATAGCTGTCCACAAGCCAGGCAAAAAAACAAATCATGTTAGCAGCTATAGGCCAATAAGCCTACTACCTATCTTAGGGAAATTACTAGAGACGGTAATAAAAAGCCGCCTTTCTTCCTTCTTACAGTTTAACAATATCATTCCGGAATTTCAGTTCGGCTTTCAACTTGGTCACTCCACTTCTCACCAATTGGTGTAATAATTATCCAGACTTACCGAATTTATAGTCAACGGATTTGAAATGAAAAAAACATACTCTCGTAACATTTCTCGATTTCCAACAGGCATTTGACAAAGTTTGGCATAAAGGCCTATTGTACAAACTGAAACAAATCGGTACTCCAAAATACCTGTACGACATCCTCTTCTCATTCCTCAGCAGCCGATCTTTTACAGTGAGAATAAACACCTCTATCTCCACTATCAGACCCATCCAAGCCGGTACTCCGCAAGGTTCAGTTCTTTCTCCCATCCTCTTCAACCTTTACCTCCATGACATCATCCAGTCTACAGATACCTCGATTGCTATGTTTGCGGATGACACGGCAGTTTTCACTCAGCATGAAGATATAGATATTGCCCGTAATACCCTCCAAAGCCACCTCACAGACTTAGAAAAATATTTCACTAAATGGAAGATAAGTCTAAATGTGCAAAAATGTAACTCAAAAATATTTACATTAAGACGACCTTCGGATCCACCTGAACTGACACTCAACGGTAATACGCTGCCATGGAGTCCAGCCTACGAACCAGTAAAATACCTCGGGTTCACCTCGATCGCCGCCTCACTTGGAACCACCACATTAACCTTAAACTAACCCAGGCCTATGCAAGACTGGCAATGCTATACCCGATCCTCAATAGAAAATCTAGTCTCAAACCTGAAACAACCATTCTTATATATAAAACAATATTAAGGCCATTACTAATGTATGGTTGTGAAGTGTGGGGTGCAGCTTCTTCAACGAAAAGAAAAAAATTGCAAACTTTTCAAAACAAAATATTAAGAATAGCCGTTGATGCCCCATGGTTTATTAGAAATAGCCAACTCCATCGTGAGCTACAAATCGAATACATGGAAGACTTCATCAAAATCCGCTTCAAAAAATATCACTCGCAGCTACCAGCAGTTGGAGGTGCAGTAGCCTACAACATAGGAATTCCAACTTCATCTCGCAGGCTCAAACCCAGGCTTCTACAGGACATGCTGTTGTAAATATTATTATCTAGTTTTATGAACCTCATATTATTTTACTTTTTATGTATATTTTTAACTTATTTTTATTTATTATTATTTAGCTTTTGTTTTTGAATTTTTTTTCTCATTTATTTATTTTATTTTATTTTTATTTATTTATTTATTTTTATTTTTTTTTAATTTTATTATTATTTTTTTTTTTTTAGACTAAAATGGATCTTAAATTTATAATTTATATTCTTGCAAACCTAGTATTGATTTTATATATTCATTACTTCTCTTTCTTTCTTTAGTTTTTATTATAATTGTTCGTTATGTTATCAAATTGTTTCTATTATTTAATTCTCAGAAATAATTATACATTTATAATCGTTAGGGGTGTCTTTGTACGAGGCTATACCCCCACTTTTTCCATTGTTACGAGTTGTAATAATTATTCATTTATGTTAAAAAAAAACCATGTATGGCTCAAGCAGCCGATCTGGAAATAAAGAAATTTAATGAAAACTATCTTTCGGTTTTATATCCAAAATTGATTATTATTGTTTGAATGATAACAAAAAACTAGTAAAAGTAAGTTATTACTTAATGACCAGTTATATGAATATTTTACCGAACAAGATAAATTAAAAAATGGCTTGGAAATGGACGAGTGCTATAGCCCGAATGTATATATGTAGGACAATATATACATATATACAATAAACTTGGTTTCATTGCATAAAAATGTATTTTATACAACTAAGTTATTCTAAAATATTTACTATCTTTTAATAAATTTTGGAATATAATATTATACAATTACTAATATCTTATAATTTAAAGCAGTGGTCCTCAAACTTTGATCTTACAAACCACACAAAATATGTTTTCGGTACAATAATAAATGACTATAATTGAAAAAAAAAAACACGATTAAATAACATTTAGTATGTAGATGTTTACTTTATGTTTTTATATATATTCAAACAACAACAATAATATACTAAATTTAAAAATACTGTCAAGTGCAAACAACTGTAACACTAAAGCTGCTAATGAGTAATTGATTGATATTGTGTTGCCATGTGAATTCAGCAGTATAGTTATCACATTTATCTAATAGAGTTCGTTGGTAAATTAATTATTAAAAATAATCAGATTACTTACACAATCCACGTTAAAGGATAAAGTAAATATGTTTAATGTATGTATATTATCTTGCGTCTAAGTGTAATTTTAACATTAAATATATAGAAACTATCCAAGTAAATTACTAAGTGTGCGGGTCTGTTAATTAGACAGTGGGATACTGTTAATGTTTACAATAACAGTTCGATTCTTGAATGAGTTTATTCGATAGTTATTATAATGCCGTTTTCCAGTTATATTTAGATCTTATTTTAAAGTTAGATTTTGCCCATTCGCAATACCTTCGTAACGCTTTTTACTCTAATTTAAAACTGCTGAAGAACGATTTCCACCTTTGTGCAGTTTTTTTTATTTTTATGTTTTAGCTCCTAAGTGCCGTACTTTATGTTATTAAAAAACTTTCATTCATGAATTGAGTCATTGATTTCCAAAAGATGCGGTATACACTTTAGAAAATGTTAGAAGTATAAAAATTTGTCGTTTATTTTGCATTGGACCAATAAAATTAATTCTTTCATTTATTCAAATAAAGAGTTGATTTTATTTATTTGGCCGACTCTTGTAAGTCTTTGTCGTACTTACTGATGTTAAAAACTCTGTTGTAGTCCAGCCTTCTTTTTATGTATTTACAGTCACTTTGGTTTCGTCGTCTTTGAGAATTTGCGTTTCGTCTATTCGCAGAACTTGTCACAATCTATTAAAAATTGGACAGTTTATCAGTACACGCTTTTACGGTCTTGACTGTGCTTCACCGGGTGCTGGTTGGGGGTTCTAGACCTTTCAGAAGGGAGCCATGGGAGAATTGAGTGTTCGATCAGGAGATGGCAGAGGACATCTTCTCTCCTCAAGAGGCACAATTTTTTTAAAATAATTCTTGTACCTTTGTGGAACTAGTATTCCACCTTAACTTCTATTTCCCTCTTTGCAGCGAACAAATCTGCCTTGTCCAATCTTTCATGGGGATGTTATAGCATCTTGTGACAAAGCTGAAAGCCGTTCTGACTTGGCAGCAGTATCGGATTTTTCTTTTAAGAATTCACAATGCTAATTATGTATTTCTACCACTACTGGATGAAGAATCTTTTTTTGTTTTTTATCGATTTTCAAATATTCATTGAATCGGTTACAATAGCAGGTTTTTGACCATGGCCAAAAAAGTATGGTTGGTTGTTATTTTTATTGGCACAAAACATCCCGGTTATCAGTGCCAGACACTCATTTTAGGTTCAACAATGGACAATGATTTTAGTTAAAACAAATAACAACAAATATTTAAAAACAAATAACTATAATAATAATCAATAATAAGAATAGATGTAACAGCATTAGTCAAAGATAACTATATATCAGGTTAAATTAAAAACTCTGGTGCGGGAACACACGACTTTCACTTACCTCCATTTTTAAAATCAATGAAAGAATTTTCAAATACAGTTAGAGATAAAAATTATTAAGGAATTAATTAAATTAAATTTCTATAGAAACATGTGTTTGTATCAAAAATCAATTATATTATTATCTTTTTGTTTATTTATGTAACGTCACTTTATGCTACTATGGCTAATCGGACGATGCTACAGTGGGAGTCCTAAATTTTGCCTATCCAGGTTTTATTAGGATAGGGATCTTTAACGAGTACCTGACATCGCACAGGCTCGGGACCACCTTTTAACGTCCCCTCCGAAGGACGGCGTAACTAAGGATTTTTTACTCCTATTAAAAAATCCTAGGACCACCTGCGGGTTTGAACCCGTGACCTTTAGCATGGGAGGCTGTTACGCTAACCACCCAGCTATTATTATCTTAAATAATCAGTAAGTTTTATGTTTATTTCATCACTCTCTATTAACTTTTAAAAGCTTGTGTATGAGATAATAACTTTTCTAAAATCTTTAGATTTCCAACGGTATATCATACATATATATTACTGCTCTTATGTTCAAAAACGAAAAATTGCATTAAAAAAATATTTTTTCTGTTTTCTCCTTTAGTTGGGTATCGAATTTATTCAATTTATACATTTACCAGTTTTTCATCAGCGTTAACAAGATAATCTAGTTATTATTATTGAATCTACAAAATTAAAAGTACTTTAGGGGAAGAAAATTTAAAATATCGGCATTTAAGCCCTGTCAGACCATTTTTATCTAAATAAAACCTACATGATATTAAAGCCCATTAAATTTTACATCGATATAGCGAGTTTAATCAAAATCGTCAGAACCGTTTTTGAGAAAATCGAAAAAAGGTGCAAAATGCATGGTATAAAGTGCCTCTTCTGGTAGACTCATTTTGATGAAAAAAGTTTTGTCACTTCTCGGGCGTATAGTTGTCTTAAATATGAAATTTCAGTTTCATAGGACTTACCGTTTCCGCACGGGAGTTACCACACACACACACACACAGACACACACACACACACACACACAGACCTTTTTGCGGGACTTGGTTATTTGGACTCAGGGGACCCTAAAACGTGTATTTCCGTTGAAAACTGGAATTCGAAAATTTTCACGATCGCAATACTTCCCCTTACTATAGTAAAAAATTAACATAAAATAAAAATAATAATAATATTTTTTTAAATAATAATAAAATAAAATAGAATAAAAAAAAAAGTCAAATCTCAATAAGAATAGATGTAACAGCATTAGTCAAAGATAACTATATGTCAGGTTAAATTAAAAAAATTAACATAAAATAAACATAATAATAATATTTTTTTTAATAATAATAAAATAAAATAGAATAAAAAAAAGTTGTCAAATCTGCTTGTAAAAGTCCATTTCAGTAAGGAGGCACATCTATTTACATCGCTTCCTAAAGCAACCGCGACATTGTGTGGTATTCTACTTTGGTTCAATTGTCTAACGTAGAAGGGGCATTCTTCGAAAATGTGAGTAATTGCCAGGGTTCTCCTTGAATTCTGACATATTTTGGCAATTTTTTAGTGGTAAAAGTTTCCCTAGTGTTAACTTTGTGTGTCTGATCCTCAGAGGAGCCAGGAGCACTTCCTCTCTGAGGTAGAAACGATATGAGGTTTTTGCCAAGATTTTACCTCTTCTTAATGGCTTTCAGCGTGCTTGCATAGCTGTTTCCACGTTACATCCCATTTAAAAAAGAAAAACATTTTCTTCTAGAGGGCGCGCTAGCACTGATGGTGTGAGCAGTGCCCTACCACGACCAGGGAGAGTCAGAGCCTCATTGACAGCCTTATCTGCCATTTCATTTCCTATTATCCCCATGTGGCTCGGTATCCAGACATTATGAATCATTTTTCCTTCTTCAGCCATTGATTAGTTAATTCCAGGATTCTTGAAATTTCTGGATGACTGAAATGCATATTTCTAGTGTTTTTAGGGCGCTCAATGAATCTGAGGCTATGATGACATTCTCTGTTGTGAGTGTTCTAGAATTATCTAGAGCCGTTGCGATCGGATTCACTTCAGCTGTGTAGATGGAGAAAAATTGATGAAGTTTCGACTTGTAGGTGAAATCTGATAAAGCAAAAGCAGAATAAGTTTATAAGTCCGACTTTAAAGCATCTGGGAAAATTAACTTGGGGCTAGACAATGCACTGATGATTATTTCAAAGCCCTCTTTAAAATCTATTGATTTGGAAATTTCTTTAGTAAAGTTTGTCAATTGAAGATATAGATGGGGTATTTGAAATGTTCATGTTGGTTTCCTCTTTTATATTGATTAATTTTAACAGGGTAACTGCGGATGATATTCTTTCTGCTAGTAGTAAATGGTTGATTTAGACTTTAGTCCAAATTTCGTGGAGTATTAAAGTTCAAAGATATCGGAAAGTATGCACAAGGCTTCTTTAATATATTATTCCGTATATTTTTGAAATATGGCGATTTCCCCATATAATGTAATATTGGCATTACAATATAAATATAGTACTATTTGGATTTTTTTTTTATTATTACCATTCAGTCATAATATTCAATTTAGGATATGCTACAAAGAGTTGATTAAATTTATCTATTTTTTGAAAAAATATGAGTTTCGTATTAAAGGATTTATAATAACTGAAAGAGATAGGAGAAAATGAATGAACTACTGGTGAGTTAAAAAAATATAATTGCTTGGAGCTGAAAATAGTGGTACTTTTTCTTAAATCCTTTTATAACATAGTATTCTATTTAGTCATTGCCAGTATTTTTTTTTTTTTTAAAACATACTTTCAAATTACCGGAAATGTCAGTGAATTATTAAATTCATATTGCATACCTATGTTATATACACGTATACAACGCACTCACCAGACGACAGGATTAATTATGTTCACTTGAGTTATATGTTGCGTTAACATTAACGACAGACGAACTATCTAACCAGATGCTTTAGAACTAGCACTCTAGTTAATTAACGTGTGAGATGCTTTCCCTTACAACTTCACATCTAGTACTATCTCTGGCTGCTAATGGCTTTCGAATTCCCTTACCACCTACCCAGCTCATTATGTTTATTGTACTCAATTACGTGACAGTGTTTCGTAGTTTGCTCAATTGGATCAATTAGGTTGTAAATGGACAAACAGCTTTAGTGGCAAAAACTGATAGATAATTATTCTTAAAAAAAAACCATCATATTTTTCAATTCGCATCTGTCTGACAGGAATTAAATGTGTTATATAAGACTCTTTGAAATTTAGTTCATTTTTTAGGTATATTTTTTAATTTTACACTTGAAACTTGGCATTGTTGGATTTATCGTAAAGAATGGGGATTAATTTGTATTTTGCTGAGAAAAAAAAACAACAACGTAAATGGAACTCTAGTTCAAGAACTAAAAACAACAAAAATCATTTTGTTCTGCTAATTTAATTATTAAATAAATATATGAAGGTAGAATGAATTATGAAAATTCAAAACGACTAAGGCTTAAATTTAAACTTATAAATGAAACTTATGAGTTAGTTATTCTCAAAAATATAAATATTAAATTTCAAAGCTGCTTCGCGATTTCATAATACTCAACGTTTTCGTTCGATTGCCCTTGTTCCTGAAGCATATGATAAAATATCAACTAATGAATCTCAAGTTTAATTTAATGTAAATAATTAAACTCCCTCTTAATTTTTGAGGCTTACACCAGAAAACCCACATAAAAGTTTGCTTACCAATTAATTTTATTAATTGTTTCCGTTATAATTATCTTATTCCTGATGAATTACAAGAATCAGTCTCATATTGATTTATATTTACAAGCATATACATTAAAACCCGCAATGGTTTAATCAATTAGTATGAATCAAGGAAACTAATTTCTATTTGAAGTGAAAATCAAATATACCACTCCCAATTTTCCAATTCTGATAAACTTGTTTAAACGGTCTTTTAGCAAGGATCTTCCTTTTGTTTATGAAATCCACCTTATGCTTATCCAGCCTTTATAACACGGACACTGGTAGGCATTTGGTCTAAAAGTAGCACAGCTCAGTGAAGTACCAACACTTGTGAATTTCAATATCTTCCTTTGAAATTCAAAAGGGTTTTAGTGGCACAGTCTTTTTTTTTTTCTGTGTCCATTTTGTTTGTGTGTATTTATAAATTGATTTATAAATAAATTTAATATCACAGGACATTACTTTATTACTGTTTTCGTGCTTATAGCAGTGAGTATAAACTGTGATATTTGTCTTATCTCTATTATAAATCAACAAAGACGCATCTAAATGGATGTTAATTATTAATTTATTATATTCGATTTATTAACCCTCCCTGCCTTGCCACTCTGCAACATGGTCGATAATTGAAGATAATCCCGTCTGGAGTTTCTCGGCTCGGGCTCCAGTATACCTTAGTCCATTAATGGCTTTACTCTTAATTATTGATTGTCCCTATTTCATTTAACTTCGATGGCAGGGGCCTTGACCTCTGGACTTTGTAGTCTTAAGCTGGTCTAACAGTTTTGAGTCGCTATCAGCATATTAAAGGTTGTTGATTTTTTAAGGCATTCTAATCATTTTGATTTGGAACATTGAAAAAAAAAGTAATCACGGGTATGGTGACAAACCTGACAGTTGTTTAGTGCCATTTTTACTTTCACTTACTATATATAGTAAGGGGAAGTATTGCGATCGTGAAAATTTTCGAATTTCAGTTTTCAACGGAAATACACGTTTTAGGATCCCCTGAGTCCAAATAACCAAGTCCCGCAAAAAGGTCTGTGTGTGTGTGTGTGTGTGTGTGTGTGTGTGTGTGTGTGTGATAACTCCCGGGCGGAAACGGTAAGTCCTATGAAACTGAAATTTCATATCTAAGACAACTATACGCCCGAGAGGTGACAAAACTTTTTCATCAAAATGAGCTTACCAGAAGAGGTATACCATGCATTTTGCACCTTTTTTCGATTTTCTCGAAAACGGTTCAGACGATTTTGATTAAACTCGCTATATCGATGTAAAATTTAATGGGCTTTAATATCATGTAGGTTTTATTCTGATTAAAATGGTCTGACAGGGCTTAAATGCCGATATTTTAAAGTACCTTTAAATATTTTTTTAATACAAATTTTCTTTTTTGAACATTCGAGCAGTAATATACATGTATGATATACCGTTGGAAAGCTAAAGATTTTAGAAAAAATACTATCTCAATTAAATTAAATTAATTCCTTAATAGTTTCACGTATTTTTATCTCTAACTGTTTTTGAAGATTCTTTCATTGATTTAAAAATAGAGGTAAGTGAAAGTCGTGTGTTGCCCGCACCAGATTTTTTGTTTTCATAGGGATTGAATGACAAAAAGTGTTACGTACCATACAAAACTCCCATTTCGTAGTTTCCTGTATGAAACTGGAATACATCGTTAGAATAATCTGATTAAATTTTAAGCACTTCATTATGAAAAGAATGAGCACTTAAGTGTTTATTTTATTATTGTAAGTAAAACAACAAACCTGGTGCGCGCAACACATGACTTTCGCTCACCTTCTTTGTGAAAATTAATTTAAGAATTTTCAAATAAAAATAGAGATTAGATATTCGATACAACCTAGAGGTGAGTGAAAGTAAGAATTAATCATATTATGTTTCGATAAAAACATACGTTTTAGTAGGTAGTAACACAATTCTAAATTATTTTTCATGTCATCCGTATCATATGAAGTACAATACAATAAACAATTTTTGCAAAAAAGTTATCACAATTGCAGATAATGAAAGATTAAATAAGGTCAAAGAAAAGATTTTTCAAATTTTTTCAGAAAAATTTTACCCCCAAAAAATAGTAAAAAGCATATGGGAATTGAATATTAGAACTAAAAATAAAAATAATAGCAATGGCGAAAAAATAAACAAATTAAAGACAACCCAAAAATTCCAAAGCTGCAATTATATAAAGGGACTTTCTGAGGAAATGAAAAAATACTTCAAATTGTATGATATGGAAGAATATACTTTTGCCTTCAAACCAAGAAACAAAATAAAAAATGATTATAGTGAGCTAAAAGATAAAATAGAAAAAAACTCTCAATCTGGAATGGTATATAAAATACCATGTGTGAATTGTCCTGCAGTATATATTGGTGAAACAAAGCAGTTCTTGAAGGATAGGGTGTATCAACACCAAAATGATGTGAAGAATAAAGAAAAAGATAGTACATAAGACTGCTTTAGTACAGCATGTGATAGATAAAAAACATCAATTTGACTTTGAAAATACTATGGTAGTACATAAAGAAAGCAATGGTTTAGAAGAAAAATTTTAGAGGCAATATATATTTCAGAACACATTGACTATAGTATAAATTACAAAACAGACACAAAGAATCTAAATGATCATTATGCTGAGATTTTGAGCAAAATTAATAAGTAATATAATTTAAGTAAATTAAATTTCTTGAATAAAGTTTAAATAACTTAATATAATGGAATAATATTTGGAATTTTGTGGTTAAGTGATTTATCTTGTTTTTAATTGAATATTAATATATTTGTTTATGTGTTTATGTATATGTATGTATGTGTGTGTGTGTGTGTGTGTGTGAGTGTGTGTGTGTGTGTGTGTGTGTGTATGTATATGTTTATGTATGGTAGTAATTTATTAAAGAATTTTAAAAGAAAAAGTTTTGGCTGTGAAAACAAATGTGGACTTGACTGAGGAGGAGGTAATAAAACAATATATGTGTGTATATTGGTTTTGATATCAATAGTTAAGAGTGAGGGAATACATTTCTTTAATCCAGTGGATGATAACAACCAGGACAGGGCTGGTCAGCCTGTAATAGTTTTATTTTTATTTTATTAAATTATGACAAAATATATATTTATATATTATATAGAGTGCATGATGATGAAATTGCTTTATAAGAATATAAAAAATAATGTTGTTTATCGTTTAGTTTTAAAATAACTGTTTTTTGTAGATCCCTTGAAAATGGCAAAAGGCCGAAACGTTGGGAGAAAAAAATAAGAAAATAAAATGAGTTGAATGAAATGGATCATTTTAATTAAAGGAACCTAATAATAACATACGTTTTGTTAAATAATATATTATCCACAAAAAACAGTCAGTTTTTTCAGATTTTAATAACTCTCTGCTAACTTTTACAATTTCGTGTATAAGATAATAATTTTCCTAAAATCATTAGCTTTCCAACGGTGTATGTTACGTCTATATTACTTTTTTTATGTTCAAAAACCCAAAAATTGAAAAAAAAAATCATATTTAACCTTTTTTTATCAATGCTAACAGTAATAAATAAATTTAAAGTACTTTAGAGAAAGAAAATATCGGCATTTAAGCCCAGTCAGACTATTTGAATCAAAATGAAACCTACATGATATTAAAGCCCGTTATATTTTACATCAATATAAGCTTCGACACCGATATAGATTAAACTCAGAATCGTTGGAGCCGTTTTTGAGAAAATCGTAAAAAAGTGCTAAATTCGGGGTATAAAGTGGTTCTTCAGGATAGTTGAATTTAATGAAAAATTTGATGTAACATCTCAGGTCTATAATTGTCTTAAATATGAAATTTCAGTTTCATACTACTTATCGTTTTTGCGCTGACTAGTTTTGTTATACAGCCTTCTTATGGCATATTATTATGTTTACTAAATAAGTTATAGCTTATGTTTTATTAATATTAACTGTAGAATTTAATTTGTTAATGTTATATGTTTAATGATTTTTTCAATTTATGTGTGATTTATGTTTGGTAGATCTGCTGACTAATAGTTTAGGTCTGGGATCCGTGGTATATACCAAAAGTCTTCCATTTATCAGCCCTCTTCTTTTGTACTCCCACTTCCGATCCGAGTGGGCTGTCGGTCTTGGTTTCGGACGGTTAATTTTCTCGGCTCAGTTACCTAACACCTAGAAACCATACGTATTGGCTTCTGAGAAAGCTTCTAAATTCCTTGGAACTCTAATGAGTATATATATATATAAGATGTATATATTATATCATATAATTAGGAATCGTTAATTTATCATTACTTTCTTATTTTAATAGTATATTTTTTTTAGTCATTCACTGCATATTTAAATAAAATTTCTATCGAATCAAATTTCCTTTATGTCGTAAACCTATGACTTCCCAACCAAGTTTAATAATGTTACATATTCCTGTTAAAGAAATCCTTTTCGGTCCGCTTCACCAGTTTTCGGAATTCCCTCCCATCCGAGATCCGCCATGCTCCCTCTATTTCTTGATCTTAATAGCTTCTTTTTTACATATCTTGACTTCCTAAAATGATGCAATCTAACAATAAGAATATTTATTCCTAAGTTTTTATTGGGTCATAGTCAATAGTTTGTACATGTGTTTATATGCGTCTGCATGTTTTATTTTGTTTTATCTTTATCGATAAATTGTAGTTAGCTATGTAGTATAATAGTGGTACAAGTATTTATTATTGCTAATATTTTTTTCTTTTTAATATGGAATTATTTTTTATTATCCTTAGGTCTTATCCAGATTAGGTCTAACATCATTTTTACATACGATTTTATTAAATATCTGCTTATTTTTTTAGTGAATTATTTTAATCATCATCATCATCATCATCATAATCGTTTCCTCTTCTACCGATATTCGGTGTGAGGATCCTGCCTGTAGAGTCTGGACCATATGTCTCTATCCTGTGCCAACTCCACTCTCCTACTCCAGTCTATCCCACGCTTCCTGCATGCTTCCTTTACACCGTCCTCCCAGGAGATGCGGGGTCTTCCTCTGGGCCTTTTTCCCTCTGTGCGGGTCTCATACGTCATCCTGGCACTTCTCTCCGGATCCATCCTAAGAAGATGTCCAAACCACCTCAGTTTGTGTTCCTCTAGAATGGTCTCCGCCGGTTTGACGTCAAGGTTAGCCCGTATAGTGGCGTTCCGTATCCTATCTCTTCGTGTCTTTCTCTCTATTTTTCGGAGATACCTCATTTCCATGGCCTGGATTTGGCTCCTATGTTTTGAGGTAAGAGTCCAAGATTCTGAGGAGTACGATAGGATAGGAAGAAATGTCGATTTATATACGGCTAATTTGGTCTGCTTTGATACCTCTCTTTTCCCCAGTAAACCTCGCCTCACCATACAAAACATCCTTCCTGCCGCTCCAATTCTCTGGGCCACTTCTTCGTCTATGTAGCCATTCTCATTGAGATGAGCTCCCAGATATTTGAAATTTTCGACTTGTTCTAATCTCTGTCCTCCAGCTCTTAATATCCTCATTATCCTTCGGGGTTTCTTTCCAATTCTCATGCATTTAGTCTTCCCCGGATTAATCTTCATATTTATTTTAGATAATTCCTCTTGTAGGACATTTATGTTATGTTGGAGGTCTCGATCATTGTCAGCTAGCAGGATAAGGTCGTCAGCGAAGGCTAATAGGGAATATCTGGTGGGGTGGAGGTTTCTGTGCCCTAGCTGGAATTTCCTCATTATAGGCTTGGCTCTCCTTAGTGCCAAGTCCAGAACAATAATGAAAAGTAACGGACTCAGGCTACAGCCTTGCCTTATTCCCAATGCCGTCTCGAATTCTTTTGAAATGTGGTTTCTGGTTCTGACCACATTCCTCATCTTTTTATAGAGACTCATCACCGCCAAGGTTGTTCCACGGTCTACACCCCGCTCTGACAGTGCCATCTCTATATCTTCTTTCTTCACTCTGTCAAAAGCTTTCTGGAGGTCTACGAAGCAGATAGAGAGCTCTTTATCCTTTTCAACAGTCTTTTCTGTTATTTGTCTCATCGTGAAGATGAGATCCTGCGTACTTCTCTGATTCCTGAAGCCATATTGTTCCTCTCCTAGTTGGCAATCGACAATTTTCCTTACTCTTGTTTCTAGGATCCTGGAGTAGATCTTTGCAGGCACACTGAGAAGGGATATTCCCCTATGGTTGCTGCATTCTCTATTGTCTCCCTTTTTGTAGATGGGCACAATCACCGCTAGTTCCCAGTCTCTAAGAATTTTCTTCTTTTTCCAAACCATGTTTAAAAGATGGAGGAACATCTCTTGGCCTTTAATCATAGGTTTTAAAAAAAAAAAATTATTGATAAAGTTTTTTTTTTCCATCTCCAATGTTTCAGCCCCAGGACATTCTCAAGGATCCTAAAAACACCAGTTTCATGAATTAAAAGATAATAAACATTTTGTTTTCACATTGTTATAAAATATTTTTACATACCCTCAATCTCTCAAATTCCTATTACATATATATATATATATATATATATATATATATATATACAGTCACGTTTTAAAATGCGTATATCTTAGGCTGGATTAGCTTTGTCAGGCAGATATAGATATGATAGATTTTATAATCATTTGAAAACAGAATGTTTATTATCTCAAAATGTTTATTATCCCTCTCTCTCTCTCTTTTAATTGATAAAAATGATGTTAGGATTCTGTAGAATAGCGTAGAGCTAAAACTTTGGAGATGCAAAAATTAAAAGTTGAGTGAAAATGTGGTTCACAATAATTATTTTAAAAACCTCGAATTTAACAATGATGTAATTCTTATTGGAGTTAGTCACATAATAGAGGTTTTTCTTTATTTCTTTTTTTTTTTGTTACAAATTTATAAAATCATTTTTAAAAATCTAAGGTAACCTATTTGTAGCAGACATCGCTAGAGACATATCACATTTTAATGAAATGTTTACTAACATAAAAAAACTCACTCATCTGCCATGCCTATGGACTTTTCTAGGTTTCTTAAATCCGCCTAAAATAATTTTTTCACTCAGATATATATAAATACATGTTTTAGCTATATATATATATATATATATATATATATATATATATATATATATATATATATATATATATATATATATGTATATATATAATTGATTTTTATTAGACACTTGAGACTTGACTGTGAAGTAAAAATTCGTTTTGTCTGCTACAGTTAAATTTGAAAATGTAAACGAAATTAATGAAATTCTATGGACTTTTCTTAATGTAATTCTGTTCGGAAATAATTTTTTCTTCGAATTTCGTGAATTATTGATTTATAATTAAACACCACAAAATGAATATGATATGAACTGAAAAGTGGGCGTGAGAAGGTAGTTTGACTGACGGGTCTAATAGGTGCCCTACCCTTTACCCTATACCCCCTTCAATTAATTAGTCAAGAATTATTCCTCCTTACCCAACCACTATTAACCATCTCTACCTTCTGCTTTTCTAACTACATTTACTTATGTATTATATTTATTTAGCATGCACAATATATAAATAAAAATAGTTTAATATAAAAACAATTTTATTCTGGGTCTATGTTCTTAAAAATTACAATGATGTAAAATAAAACCGGTTAGCGCAACACACGCCTTTCACCTACCTAAGTTGTTAACATCAATTTAAGAATTTTTAAATACATTTAAAGATACAAATAAATTGTTAAAGAATTAATTATTTTAATTTCAGTAGTAACATTACATTTTTATATACCATTAACCTTTAAAATTTCTTGAATTAGATAATATTTTTTCTAAAATCTTTAGCTATCCAACGGTATACTATACATCTATATTACTATTCTTGTGTTAAAAAACACAAAAATTGCATAAAATTATATGCACTTTTCTCCTCAAGTTGTTTATTAAATTCGCTCAACATGCATATTTGCCCGTTATTTATCAAAGCTAATAAGATTATGTACCAAATTTTATGAAATATACAAAATTAAAGGTACTTTAGAGGCAGAAAATATCGGCATTTAAGCCCTGTCACACTATTCCAATCAGAATGAAAACTACATCGTATTAAAGCCCATCAAATTTTACATCGATATATTGAGTTTAATCAAAATCTTTAAAGCCGTTTTTGAGAAAATCTTAAAAACGTGCGAAATTCCAGCTATAAAGTAGATCTTCCAGTCAGCTGATTTTGATGAAAAAGTTTTTGTAACATATCGGGCGTATTGTTGTCTTAAATATGAAATTTCAGTTTCATAGGACTTTTTGTTTTTGCCCGGGAGTTACCAAACACATACACACAGACCTTTTTGCGGGACTTGGTTACTTGGACTCAGGGGAACCTAAAAGGTCCCTTTCCGTTGAAATCTGGAATTCGGAAATGTTCGCGATCGCGATACTTTCCCTTACTATATATTTCAATATATAGGTAAGTGAAAGTAAAACAGATCTGTTAAAATTTAATGAGCTAATGAATGAGGTGATTAGTCTTGATTAGACAAGATCCTGCTCAGACGTTTTGATATATATTATGATGATATATTTGATGATAAATTATGATTATTATGAAATATGATTATGATATATTTTTGGGTACTTTCTTTTATAGTATGGATTATTCATAGGAGGGTTTTCCTATATACGGGTCTACGTACGTTTAAAATAAAGGAATAATAATTATCCTACTTCTGCTGGGTTCGAACCCAGGATTCGGAGCACTGAGCCACATTGCTCCTCTTTACAGAAGTTAAAAAGGTGTATGCTTTTTAAGGTGTGCATGATTTATGTAAAGCTAATAACTATGTAGAACAAATTAAATTATCTATAATTATTTAGCAGATCTTTTAAAATCTATGACATATCACTATAATCAGATATTTACTCTGCCGGTCAAAAGTTTAGACTAATTATAGTTTATATCAATAAATCAAGAATAACCTCTATGAATTCCTAAATAAAATATAGGTATCTTCTTATTATTAATATTTATAAATACTTTTTCGAATAAGGTGTGAGTAAAGTTTTTGAATATCGTAAATAACAATAAATAATTTGATTACACCGAATTATTACTGCGAATTCTGACGTGATAAAAATAAATAAGCATAAACTGTGTGATTTTTTTGTCTAAAGCTTTATTTATAGTCCAGAAATCCCCTAAGGGCTATTGAGAAGATAAATTTTATACTTAGTTTTATTTATTGATTTTTTGACGTTTGAAGATTATTGATTTGAAGTTGTAAAAAGTTCACTGCAAAGGTAAGGTCCTTTTTTTGTCATCAAAACGTGGTTTAAAAAACACATTTTCTCTTGAATTGCTTAGTTCAACCTACATAATACACAAAGGGAAAAAAATCGATCGCCTAAGTGCCGCACTACAAAAAAACAGATTAATTCATGTAAATTATAAGTGGTATCAAACTTTTGACTTGCAGTGTATATTACACAACTATAACCTTCAGTATCGATACAAAAAGTATCGATTTAATACTTAGTTTATGACACGATATTAAAAATTATATTATTTTTTTAAAAAGGCTCTACAATGCAATAATAAACTTCACTATCGAGGATATATGAACGGTTAAAATCAATCTATACAAATTAAACCCTCAGGCAAAAGAAGGACTGTTATTATATATTCCCATTATAATATACTTTATTGTATCGTATGTATTGTTTGACAAATAAATGGACCATTCAGGGAAATAAAGTAATAGAATAACAGATCAACATGATTTTTATTAATTTATTGAAATAAATAATAGGTCGAATTTTTAATGGAACGGTGTTATATGAAATAAAAAAGATTTTATTTAATTTAGAAAAGGTTTGATTTTTTCTAAGACATTAAGGACAAGAGAGTTATAATTTTATATTCTCCCGAATTCCTTATAATATTTATTTCCTTGTAATTGAGGCTTACAGAGGCTTTTTTCGACTGTTCTGGAAAAAAAAAAAAAAACACGAAGAAAATCATAAAATAACTGAAGGGCTGCAACATCGTTATGTTCTTATCTGTAATACCAAAGAAAAATTCATATTCTATACATTTTTTATTTGTATTTGGGGTTTAACATTCTTAACCTTTCCAATAGTTTGTAGGGTTATCAACCTTTAATGAGCTGGAAATTCCAGAAATACGCTTTAAAATAGTGTACCTGGATGTAAACCAATGGACCATTTAAAAATTTGACGTTTATGATCCATACGATCGTATCAATATAAATTAATAAATAAGTGTTAGTTGATATCAGCATATCAAATATTATTTGAATGTTTATTAAGTTGACATGTTTAATCTAAAATTCCAAGAACCTTTTTCGAAAATATTGAGTGAAATTCATTTATCATTGTGTCATTTTACGTTATTTCATGGTGAATAAAAATTTGCGTATTATAAGAGGCCTGAACTCCTTTTAAAATATATAATTTAATTTGTTAGGTTCCTTTAATACAATTATTCATTCAAACAACTTTTAATTGTAATAAAACTTAAATAATTTGAGTTATGTACTAATTTTCGTTTTTTATCCGGTCTCGGACTCGGAGGATCTAGGATTAAATTTGTAATTCTGATTAAAAAATATTCCAAAAGTGTAAAATTTGGAATATTCAATGCTTAGGCAACTAAAAGAAATAATACTATCGAGAGAGTTTAACGTTAATTCATAATAATAAGAATAGTCATTTATCAGTAAGGACAATTAAAGTCGTTTTAGCTAAAATATCAATGAAATATGACCGTAGTAGCAGAGAATTTGTAAATCTTTCGGAATTAATGTTTAATTTTATTCGAGAAAGCTTTTTGAAAATTTAATTTTTTTCCTTAAACAACTTAGTAAGTTATATAAATGAATATAATATATTGTAATTTTTAATTGTGTTAGTCGGAAATAAATCAGTCCAACAAGAAAGAAGCCTTGCTTAAGAGAATAAGCTAGATTTTTCGTAACTTTACAAAGGCCTGTTTTGAGAGTCGCAAAGTTGTTTTCCAATTGTTAGAAAATTTATGGTGGACCACACTAAGGTCACAAGCCAAGCCATTAGTAAACTTTTAGAAAAATGTGAGAAAGTATCGCCAAAATAAATTATATGGCAACTGTTATTTGAAAATGATGAAGAAGAACGTGAAAAACTTTGTAGGAAAACTATCTATGATTCCTCAGTTATTGATTTTTAAAGTTAACTGAATAATTCTTTATCTCAGACTTTTTATTTACTTACAGAGATGATACAGTGATAATTATTAGACTTACTTTAACTTACTTAATTACTTACTATTACTTACTTACTCACGTACTTTCACTTATTTCGATTTCGTAAAATCGTTTATTATTTTTGTTCGCTTTAGAGTTCATCTTTTTTTATTTTTTTTAAATGAATAGACGTTTTTAGATGAGAATATGATTTTATATTTGATATCGTCTTGGACGAAATCACCTAAAAAGTACGTAACAAATTAGAATTTAAGATTATAGAAATTTTAAATTATGAAATTTATTACATTAGTATGTATGAAGGTAAATGTTTAAGGGTCTTAGGGCCAGTTGCACCAGCCCAGGTCAAAGTGCGGTAAGGGTAACCTACGTTGAAGTCAGCCATTGCCCGTTGCACCATCTAGGGTAGGGATGCTGAATCCACGGTAAACTTTACTGGGAAAGGCTCACCGTTTAACCTCCAGTAAAGAGCTAACCATCCAGGGACTTGTGAAATAGTATCACTTTTGTTCTATGTTATTGTTTTATCTGCTACTATTTCAAGGGAATGGATTTGATTAACATTTCTACAGTATGTTTTATATATAACACTTGACAGATGACGAAGAATATATTATTTTTTATTTTTGTTTTTATTGAGATATATTACAATTTGTTTCAATATGAACATTAGTAATAGTGATATAAGATCCCATTCACACAATATATACAGTATACAATGATAAAGTCAAATAAATAAAATATAATATATGTACAAAATAAGAAAACAAACAACAACCTATAACTGAGATAAATACAAATAAATGATATATATATATATATATATATATATATATATATATATATATATATATATATATATAATATAGAGAGAGAGAGATTGATTGATTGATTGATTTTTATTGTCTTAGGGCCAGAGGCCCTTTCTTACAGACAAAATTATAAACTTTTTACGTACAAATGTGCCATTTAAAATATAATTGAATTACTTATCTACTAATTTTACAATGTTTATGTTTATAATTAACAGAAAATTTTTTACATATTATCTTTTCCAAATTTTAGAAAAATATGAAATAATATATAGGCAATATGCTGAAGGAAGATAAAAAGAAAAAAAAAAAAAAGGAATGATGCTAATAATAAAGGATAATGAATAGGAATAATAAAGAAGACGGAATATCAGGAAAGGGATAGGAAATGACAACTGGTTTACAGAGAGCATAAGGTTTCAAGGCGCACTCGTCGAGTCTCCGTCTAGAAATAATCGAATGCATGCCCTGCGGAAGGAGGATGCGAACCTGATCTCCACCGGAAGCATGTTGAGCTCTCTCGCGGCCGCAGCGTGGAAAGCATTTCTAAAGGTCTCGGTTCTGCAGGCAGGCAATTGGAATAAACCCTGCATTCTCTCGCTCCGCACCTCCACGAATTCACATCTTAGTGCCTCCGGAATCCCTGTATCTAGTATTTTACGTGCTAGGCACATTAGGTTGATTCGGCGATATTCTTTGACACGCAGCCAGCCTAATTCTTTCCTTAATGGAGTTATATGCTCGTCCCATTTGGCGCTAAAGATAAATCGGATTGCGGTGTTAAGGGCTCTCTGAATCCTGCTGTCCTCCGCGTCAGTAATGTCCAAGTAAACCGAATCGCAATACCATACTAGAGGGCATATAAGAGCTGATACTATCCTTCTTTTTACCTCGACTGGCAACAAACGTTTCCATCGAGAGAGGGAATGCATCACACCATGGACTCTGCTCACGACTTGACTTGCGTGGTCTCGCCAAGACAAGGTACTGTTGATAATTACACCTAAGACCCTCATCTTGACACAACGCGGAATAATTTGGTCAAGTATCGTCAGTGGAGGCAGCAATGCACCCTTTTCAGCTTTCACCACCAGTTTAGGGCTGCCGATCAGCATCCAACTTGATTTCTTGCTGTTGAGGTAAAGCCTGTTTTTAGTTGCCCAGAGCCGAACTTCTTCTAAATCATTGTTCACTCGCTGCAAGGTCGAGACTACGTCTTCAGGAAACGCAGAAGCCCAAATAAATACGTCATCTGCAAACATATGTACTCTGCAGTTTCTGAGTGTATTTGCTAAGTCGTTGATGTAACACAGGAACAATAATGGTCCCAAAACTGAACCCTGTGGTACACCTGCACCGCACTCCAACCATCCCGACGCGTCACTTAGAGTCCTTACTTGTTGTTGCCGCTCGCTAAGATACGACTTGAGCCATTGCAAGACCGGCTCCCCAACACCAAAGCTTCCGAATTTGCGTAACAGCGTAACATGGTCGACCGAATCAAATGCCCTTGTAAAGTCTAACGAGACAAATATTGTTACCATTCGATCGTCCGTAGCTTTTCTTATATCCTTCAGAATAGTGTGGAGCGCCGTACATGTGCTACGACCCTGTCTAAAGCCCGATTGATGTGGAGACAGAAGGCGGTTGTCTTCTAAGTATTTCCTTAGGTCCCTCTCAACCAATCTCTCAAGAACCTTCGACAAAACCGGCAATACAGCGATCGGTCGATAATCCGATAGTTCACTAGGCTTGGTTTTCTTGGGAATAGGTCTAATAATTGCACGTTTCCACGCATCTGGGAACCTATATTGCTGAAGAGATGCATTTAGTATGTTGACAAGCACATTGTTATTCTCCATTAATCCGATCATTACCTTCGAGATACCATCATCTCCCGCCACACCGGACCTGACCGTACTTATACTCCAAGCTACATCTTCTTCGCAGATCTCTTCAAAAATGAGGTCGTCTACTTCTTCGTTAGTAGGTAGAATGTTGTTTGTATCTTGTATCTTGACTAATGGATGGGAAGAGAAGAACTGATTGAGTTCATCAAGATCACAATGGACGTATGCTTCACTTCTCTTTGTCTTGACGATTCTGTGGTCCCTCAACTGTTTCCACATTACGCCAGGGGCACAATCACTGAGATCTCTAGCTAAAATCCTTCTCTTAGCGTCCCTAACAGCAGTTTTTACCTTATTTTTGTAGCGCCTGTATTGCAGTGAATCTTCAACAGAACCGCCTCGTGTCATCATCCAGAAGAAGAAGTCTCTCCTTGCCATCAGTAACTTGATATTCTCCGACATCCAGGGAGAGGGCCTTGTTTTTCGCCTCTTGTAGGTCCTAAGCGGAGCGTGCTTATCAAACACCTCTTTTAACTTCTTGCTGTATATTTTAACTTTGTCGTTAACATGATAGGAGTTATATAACTCAGACCAATCGATTATCATCACTTCCAATTTAAAGGCCTCTTTATCTATGTTGTTTAGATTTCGACTATAGGAAGGAGAAACTTTGCATAATTCAGGTCCCCTTTTATAAAGCACAAAAATAAGTTCATGGGTAGAAATTCCTGGAACCTGAACCTGCCCGTGATGCTTCACTTTTGAAGGATTCGACACCACAATGTGGTCAATCCAAGTATTAGAGTCAATGGTTGCCGTATGGGTATGATTCGTGGCCTGGAAAGGAAGAATGCTTAGATTAAGCTCCCTAAACAGAGATATCATTTGGCAGGAATTAAATGAGTCACCCGATGGGTCGGCATTGAAATCTCCGAGCAGTATAACGTTAAGAAACTTGTGTTTGTAACACTGTAATATTTCTTCAATATCAGTAAGATATCCACCCTTAGGGGGGCGGTAGACAACACCTATGCAAATACTCCCGCCTGGTGCACGAATTTCAAGGAATAAATATTCAGGATGATTTTGTTGGTATGTGGAGGCCTCCAACTCGACTACCGGGTAATCTACCCTAACGTATACTGCAACACCACCTCTTGGTTTCCCTATTCTATCATTCCTGAATAATTTGAAGCCTTCGATGCCGACGCTGTATGAGGAAAGTGTCGGGACAAGCCAGGACTCACTTACGGCTAAAACGTCAAACTTCGCCTGCTGAAGAATCAGTCTCACTTCGTCTATGTGTGCAGGCAGGGATTCGGCATTAATATGTGCCACCTTCAGCACAGCAGAGAGAGAGAGAGAGAGAGAGAGAGAATTAAATAATAATAATATATATAAAAACAAAACAAATCAAAACATTAACCTATAATTAAGATAAATAAAAGTAAGGATGATGACTAAGGCTCTGATGAAATTTGGAAATTTTGGATGGTACCAGGTCTAAATTAAACGGAATTTTACGGTCGTGGTGTAGGGTAGAGTTGGTAACGTAATAAGGAGCAGTATTATTAATTTGTGATTAATTAATTAATTTGGAGTTATTATTTACTAAAGGTATTTTAAATTTGGTTTTATTTTCGTAAAATTTTAATCAACATTTTCATTCTATAATTTTATAATTACGGTTTTATTATTTATTCCATTGAAATAGATCCCCTCTAAATAATTGACAATGTTTAGTTTTGTAAATCTAAGGTATTTAAGTTGTTATCATTATTAATAGTTCTTTAGTTATTCCTAGGCAAATAACCTTTTAAGTCAGTTGTTCATTGTTTTTTTGACCAGACATAAATATGAATATATACTGTTCATTTCTGTTATTCTAAAGGGACATATGTGGAATGAATGATTTCTTATATCTGTAGTACTCATTGCCCCAGAAGGTGGCAGATTGTATCATCTCGTAATAAATAAAAAAATAAAAAAAAATTAAAGGGACATAGTCCCAGAATAAAGTTTTATTATTATTAAAAATCCCACTATATTTCTGTTAAAAATAAGTTGTCTACATTCTGAATCTGGAGGATGATTTTCAGTAGGTTCCATATCAGTTTTTGAAATTTTTAACACAAATGATTAATTTTTCATTAACTAATTAATTTTATTATTAATGCATTTAAATGTAGACTAGAGACAAATATCTCCTAATTTTGTACAAAATGTTCTACAGTATGTTTTATATAATTAGGGTTTTACTTTTCAATTAACAAGAGGAGGTATGTTGTTAATTTCATTCTTAGGACTCCACATGAAATTACAAAAGTGACTAAAAACCAAAATAGATATTTTGCTTACTCATAAACTGATTGCTGGGAAATGAAAGTAAAAAAAATCACAAACAATCCAAACAAATTTATTCACATTCAGAAAACAAATAATAAATTAACTCTATTCTTTTAATAACCACGATAAATAACTATATAATAATAAATTAACTAATTTCTTTTAATAACAAACTAGAAGAATGTATTTCTTAAAAAAAAAAGTTCCAAAGTAGCTAAGCTGATAAGGTTAAGAATTGAAATCAGGAAGTAAAATGGCTGACCTACCTTTCATCTCCCGCGAGACAGTAGTTTAAGTTTACGCCGTACCAACAACGCTTCATGCTGGAATCGGAGTTCAGCTATCTACCGTAGTTTTACTTGGTGTATGCTTACCTTAGGTTGAACTGAGGCTGGTGCAACTGGCCCTTTATTATTACCTTTATTATTTAGTTTAGCTTTTATTTAATTTTCAATTTTAAATAATACACTATCAATGATTAAAAAACAAAATAAATTATGACTTCTTCATAAAAAAAAAGAATAAAATAAATTGTTTTATTTTATACATTCAATGCTA
Source organism: Piezodorus guildinii (assembly GCA_023052935.1). Classification (NCBI taxonomy): domain Eukaryota; kingdom Metazoa; phylum Arthropoda; class Insecta; order Hemiptera; family Pentatomidae; genus Piezodorus; species Piezodorus guildinii. The sequence continues at coordinate 62,485,054 of CM041297.1, forward strand.
ATATTGTATAAATGTGGTCTCATATCACTATTACTATTGTTCATATTGAAGAAAATTGTAATATATCTCAACAAATAAATGTTAAACAAATGCATTCAATGTGTAGGCCTCTCCCTTGGGAGGAACAGTCGTAATCGGTGACCAACCGTTGTTAAGAGTTCAGGAGTCTCTCGATTTGCCTGCATCTCTCTGCCCAGTACACCCTACTATGTTTTCCTGTGCTAGGCCTGTTCAGATTGGTTTGTTGTCTGCTCGTTTCCTTCTTCTCTTCTATGGATTTTTTTCTGACTTGTCTCCCCAGTTTTCATGGCTTTGTCAGATTTAACATTTATTCCTGTGCACTTTTTAGCATTGTGGAGAAAATAGAGGTCTAAGGTTTTAGTCCTTCTATCATGTTCCCGTCTTTTTTTTGGTTGAGGCGTATCTCGAGAATTTTTTTCATCCCTTCCTAATCTTTTTGTATTTTGCCCCTGTTTTTCTGATTTTGAATCCTGTAATGAAAATAGCTGGCCGTCTACGAGCAATCGTATTTCATCAATACTTTTTTTACCTTCTTCCTTTTTTTCTAATAAAAAAGGAAAGAGTTCAGACGTTATTTGCCGGATTTCTTTTGATAGATCTTCTTCTACTATGATGTCTTTAAAAATATTATGGTTCGCCAGCTGTTTTTTTTTTTTTTTTTTCTTGAAGATATCAAATTTTATTAAAAGATATGATAGCCTTGCTATTTGTATTTTATAATTTATAATTGTCTTTTTTTTTACTTCAAGATATCAAATTTTATTAAAAGACATGATAGCCTTGCTATTTGTATTTTATAATTTATAATTGTCTTAATATTCACTACATCATATTTTCCTGTTTTTAATACCTAAATACTCTAAACTTATATTTATCTATTCGAAATAATTCTTGCTCTTGAGATTAAAAAAAAAAATATTAAGTTTTTCTTTCTTGTAACAACACATTTTCTATTTTACTAACTTTAATTTTTATGATATCTTCTCCCCTGGTATTTATTTAGTTTGCCTTTCCTATTTTTTTTTTTTAAATCTCCCAATTTTTATAATTTCCTATTGATTTCTTTTAATTTATTTTCTATTTCGTGGTGTAATGCGGCATTTTATAATAACTAGAGTGGAATTATTTATTTAAGTATTCGACTGTTGTAAATTATTTATCTGAAAGGGCAAATTTATTACTATGAAAGTCTGTTTTACTGTCATAAATAATATTAAACTAATTAAATTGACTTGTAAAAAAAAAGAAAAGAAAATTACTGAATGAGAAATGTATTTATGTTTATTATTGTGTTATTTATGTACAGACGATCTTCACTGTACAATGGCCACTGGCGACTTCCTTTGCATTGAGAAAATATACATTAAATGAATTTAATAAATAGTAAATAATTGTGAAATATTACGATTTTAATAATAAAAAAATAGCTAAAAAGATACAAACGCTGCAAATTATTACACAATAGTGATATTTTTTCCAAATACCTATATTAGGGTATAATAGTTTATTTAGCTTTTTACAGGCAATTAGCTAATTTGAAAAGCAACAAATTAATCAAAGAAAAATGGCCTATCACCACTCCTGATTTCAAGACACTATATCTCTGCTATTTATAGTCCAATCTCACTGATTCTTTTTTTATTTTGTAACTATCGAATATCACTAAAATCTATAAACTTAGTATTTATTTAAACGACAAAAAATGGATTTTTCTTTTACTTGTTATTGGGGTTCTCAGTGTCTTGAGACATAAACCCTCAAATTGTGAGGAGAGGTAATTTTCATTGAAATAACTGAATAAATAGTATTCCTCCACCGCCAGGATTCGAACCCGGGACCTAATGTTAGTACAGTTGTAGACAGTAGAACAGTAGACTAGTACTTTATCCATTAGACTACGCCGCTCCACGCTTATATATATAAATATACATTTTTGTATGTATATATATTTTATTAATTTTAACTTGAGTATTTAGTGTTAGTGGTAAAATTTACATGAATCATTTAGTTCTAAATAATGTTTAACCGTGTGGTGTCATGAATTGTAACATAAGTTGCAAGAACGGAAGGCAATTTAACTCAGAACCAGTAGCAAAAACACCACTTCGTTTCTTCTGCAATGGACACTCCTGACCCTTTTCTCGTTGGAAAGGGCTTTGGAACTATAATTTGAATGAGATCTTCATTACATTTACTCTAAAATGTATTTTTCCATTCAGTTTAATTAATTTTATAATAAACTCTATAAATCTAAAACTTAGTTCATAATTAATACATTATATTTTTTTCGTATTTGTATTATTCAATTTTGGTTACAAACTTTATATGGCCAATAAAAATTATGACTGCTACTTCCAAACAAGATTTTTCGTCTATGCTACCACATGGTTTACATTTTGGTATATTAATATTCGAGGTATTCAGATTTACAAATAACTGTAAACTAAACAAGTGTATATCTTATTTATTGTAGATGTAATTTACTTTTATATCAAAGAAATTCATTGGTAATGCCGTAATAAAAAAATCTGGTGCGGGCAACACATGACATTCACTTACCTCCGTTTTTAAAGTCAATGAAAGAATTTTCAAATACAGTTAAAGATAAAAATACGTGAAACTATTAAGGAATTAATCAAATTGAATTTATATAGAAACATGTGTTTCATTAAAAAATCTATTATATTATTATATAAATAATCAGTTAGTTTTATGTTCATTTCATTACTCTCTATTAACTTTTAAAAGCTTGTGTATGAGATGATATTTTTTCTAAAATCTTTAGCTTTCCAACGGTATATCATACATGTATATTATTGCTCTTATGTTCAAAAACGAAAAATTGCATTAAAAAAATATTTTTTTCTGTTTTATCCATCAGTTGGGTATCGAATTTATTCAATTTATATATTTACCTGTTTTTTATCAGCGTTAACAAGATAATATAGTTATTATTATAGAATCTACAAAATTAAAGGTACTTTAGGGGAAGAAAATATCGGCATTTAAGCCCTGTCAGACCATTTTTATCCAAATAAAACCTACATGATATTAAAGTCCATTAAATTTTACATCGATATAGCGATTTTATTTAAAATCGTCAGAACCGTTTTCGAGAAAAATTGAAAAAAGGTGCAAAATGCATAGTATAAAGTGCCTCTTCTGGTAAGCTCATTTTCATGAAAAAAGTTTTGTCACGTCTCGGGTGTATAGTTGTCTTAAATATGAAATTTCAGTTTCATAGGACTTACAGTTTCCGCCCAGGAGTTACCACACACACACACACACACACACAGCCAAGCAGAAAAGCCACTTTATACCTTACACAGATGCAATAGGAATTTAACGATTTTGATAAAACTTGCTAAATCGATGTAAAATTTTATGGGCTTTAATACGATGTAGGTTTTATTCTGATTGAATTAGTCTGACTGGAATTAAATACCGATATTTTTTTTTTTTTCTTCTAGTATCTTTATCTTTCTTGTATATTTATCTTTCTTCTAGTATATTTTTCTCAAATAACCTGTGACTAGTGGTTGGGCTGATTTCTACGGCAGATATGTTGCCCTCTATTCTGTCTGCCCCTTTAAGTTTCCCTGGGTATTCCACTCGCATGGGATTTTACATTTTTCCGGATAGCATTTGTTGCCATAGCGGTAATGGAAATAGCAAAATTTTCCGTTGGAGTTATACTTTCTACGACGAATGGAGCTACGAGTACGTTTGAGGTTATCTCGGTCTCGACTTCGGCTACGTTCTAGACTGACACGTAAAGCCTTAATTTGTTCTTCCAAGGAAGAAATTCTATCCCTTACTTCGTCGGTTTTATTCACCACACTAATTTCCGAGCGCGAGTTCATGGCTACAATTTTGTCGGCCATAAGAGCAATTTTGTCTAAGTTTTCTTCGCTTATTGTCAATATAGTTTTAATCGAATCCGGTAGCTTATCGAGCCATAATGTTTTTAAGGCTGTGTCGGATATTTCATTGCCAGCAAGGCTTGCATTTTACGTAATAATTGGCGGGGTTTTAGATCGCCTAATTCTATGCCTGTTACTAGCCTTTTAATTTTCTTGTCTTGACTTTCTTTGAAAAGATCAAGAAAACGAGATTTTGCAAGTGAATATTTGTTTATTTTCCTGACCTGTTACAATGTCCCAGATGTTATCTATAAAGTTCGGATCTAATTGTGAAATCAAGTAATTGAATTTCGTTATTTCACTAGTGATTCCATTAATGGAGAATTGAGCTTCTACTTGGTAGAACCTAGGCTTTTCTACTATAAAAATTTCAGGCTTTTCTACCCAAAAAGGCGGAATTTTTATAGAAATACGGCTTACCTCAGTATTTTGAGCAGTTATCGTTTGGGCTTGGGCGATATTTTGATCTTGAGGCTCCTTCATTTTGGTTCAAAAATTCGGGTTCACTAATTGTAGGGGGGTTGATGTATTTTATGAATGAAAAGAGATCTTTAACTAAAGCACTTTATTATTTTACACAACTATATCAACTTTTTTTAACCTTCCCATAGTTTTATGAAAACATATGTTTGCAATAGATTTTATCGATTGTTGATTTCTCCTACAGTTATTAAATTTATTTTAAAAACCAAGGTAAGTGAAAGTCGTGTGATATGAAAAGCAAAATAATGTTTTGGTTGATAGTGGTGCAGACGTATCAGTTATACCAAGACAAATGCACAGATCAGAAGCATCCGATTTTAAATTGTTTGCAGCAAATGGCACTGAAATTCCTACATATGGAAGCAAAATCGTAGACTTGGGTCTTCGAAGAGAATTTTAATGGCCGTTCATCGTGGCAAAAGTACGACAAGGAATCTTGGGAGCCGATTTTCTGGATAAGTTTAACCTTCTAGTCGACATTAGGCAAAAACGATTAATCGATGGTACGACGAAACTGAATACCAAGGGTACACTAAACACTATCACAGCCGAAGATATTATAAACTCTTTAATTAGTAATTTTAAATTTCAAACATTATTAGCATCGTATCCAAATTTAACAACCCCTAGATTAACACCTTTGGCGATCAAGCATAGCACTGTCCACTATATCAAAACAAAAGGTGGTCCAGTGTTCAGCCGCCCAAGGCAACTAGATTCAAGAAAACTGAAGATTGCTAAACAGGAATTCAAATTCATGTCAGATAACGATATAATCCGTTCTTCAAAATCTTCATGGGCCAGTCCGTTACACATGGTAAGCAAAAAAGATGGAACATTTCGACCATGTGGGGATTATAGAAGGTTAAATGATTTAACTGTACCAGATCGATACCCAATCCCTAGAATCGATGATTTTCACCATCTGTTAAAGAACAAAAATATTTTTTCTAAAATTGATTTATTTAAAGCTTATTTCCAAATTCCTGTCGCTGAAGAAGATAAAGAAAAAACTGCAATAGTAACTCCGTCCGGTCTCTATGAGTTTAATGTCATGAGTTTTGGTTTACGAAATGCTCCTTCAACATTTCAACGTTTTGTGAATGAAGTATTTCAAGGCTTAGACTTCATATTTCCTTACTTGGACGACGTCTTAGTGGCATCGGCTTCTCCAGAAGAGCATGAAAATCATTTAAAACAAACTTTTGAAAGACTTAATGCTTATGGCTTAAGAATAAATATTTCTAAATCCATTTTTGGTGTGGAAGAACTTGACTTTTTAGGTTACCACATTTCAAAACATGGATCAAAGCCGACATTGGTCAAAATAAATGCCATTCTAAATTATAAAAAACCAGAAACGGTACAAGAGCTTAGACAATTTTTAGGTATTCTCAATTTTTATCGTCGATATTTGAAGCATGCTGCACATGTACAGGCACCACTTCATGACTACCTGAAAGGAGCAAGAAAAAGAGACAACAGAAAAATAGCCTGGACAGAAAAAGCTGTGGCTTGTTTCGAGCAATGCAAGCAAGATCTCGCAACTACCGCCAAACTTGTTTTCCCCGACGCTCGCTTTTTTTTAAGATTATGCACTGACGCTTCTGACTTAGCTATTGGAGCAGTATTTAAACAGTTTGAAGAAGATGGGTGGAAGCCCATAGCATTTTTCTCAAAGAAACTCTCAGATGCGCAGAAGATCTACAGTGCATATGATAGAGAATTATTTGGAATATATTTAGCAGTAAAGCACTTCAAACACTTATTGGAAGGCCGAGACTTCAAGATCTTAACTGATCACAAACCGCTGACGTACGCTTTCAAGCAAAAAGATGATAAAGCATCACCAAGGCAACAACGACAACTTCAGTACATATCACAGTCACAGTTCAGTACCAGAATTCATCACATAAATGGAAATGCCAATATTGTTGCTGATACGCTATTACGAATAGAGGAAGTACATTTGCTGGACTATGATTTAATTGCAACTGCCCAAGCAGAAGATGATGAATTCAAAAAGTTACTACAGCATGAAGATTCAAGTCTTGATTTCAAAAAGCGTCAATTATCGTCTGGTAAATTTCTTTGGTGCGATATATCAACTGCTAACATTCGCCCATTTAATCCAGAAAGTTATAGAATGACTGATTTTCATCAAATCCACGACCTAGCACATCCTGTTATTAAATCAACTGTCAAACAGGTTACAGCTCGATTTATTTGGCCTAATATTAAGAATGATGTTAGAAAATGGACCAGAGCTTGTATAGCCTGTCAAAAAAACAAAATTAATAAGCACACCAAGTCTGTAATCGGCCAGTTCACTGAGCCGGATGAGAGATTAGATACTTTACATATTGATATAGTCTGATCATTACCTCCTTCGGAAGGATATTCTTACTGTATCACAATTATTGATCGTTTCACCTCTTGGATGGAAGTAATACCAGTGAGCAGCATAACCGCTGAAACTATAGCTAAAACACTAATTGAAAACTGGATCGCACGATTTGGCGTTCCAACACGAATTATTACGGATCGAGGTAGACAATTTGTATCGGGTATATTTCGTGGTGTTGCAGCTGTGTGCGGCATTTTTTTTGCTTACCATGTGTAACGGACTGGCTCATGAAGATTTTGAAGAACGGATTATATCGTTATCTGACATGAATTTGAATTCCTGTTTAGCAATCTTCAGTTTTCTTGAATCTAGTTGCCTTGGGCGGCTGAACACTGGACCACTTTTTGTTTTGATATAGTGGACAGTGCTATGCTTGATCGCCAAAGGTGTTAATCTAGGGGTTGTTAAATTTGGATACGATGCTAATTATGTTTGAAATTTAAAATTACTATTTAAAGAGTTTATAATATCTTCGGCTGTGATAGTGTTTAGTGTACCCTTGGTATTCAGTTTCGTCGTACCATCGATTAATCGTTTTTGCCTAATGTCGACTAGAAGGTTAAACTTATCCAGAAAATCGGCTCCCAAGATTCCTTGTCGTACTTTTGCCACGATGAACGGCCATTAAAATTCTCTTCGAAGACCCAAGTCTACGATTTTGCTTCCATATGTAGGAATTTCAGTGCCATTTGCTGCAAACAATTTAAAATCGGATGCTTCTGATCTGTGCATTTGTCTTGGTATAACTGATACGTCTGCACCACTATCAACCAAAACATTATTTTGCTTTTCATATCATGCACAAATAACCTGTGACTAGTGGTTGGGCTGATTTCTAGATATGTTGCCCTCTATTCTGTCTGCCTCTTTAAGTTTCCCTGGGTATTCCACTCGCATGGGATTTTACATTTTTCCGGATAGCATTTGTTGCCATAGCGGTAATGGAAATAGCAAAATTTTCCGTTGGAGTTATACTTTCTACGACGAATGGAGCTACGAGTACGTTTGAGGTTATCTCGGTCTCGACTTCGGCTACGTTCTAGACTGACACGTAAAGCCTTAATTTGTTCTTCCAAGGATGAAATTCTATCCCTTACTTCGTCGGTTTTATTCACCACACTAATTTCCGAGCGCTAGTTCATGGCTACAATTTTGTCGGCCATAAGAGCAATTTTGTCTAAGCTTTCTTCGCTTATTGTCAATATAGTTTTAATCGAATCCGGTAGCTTATCGAGCCATAATGTTTTTAAGGCTGTGTCGGATATTTCATTGCCAGCAAGAGCTTGCATTTTACGTAATAATTGACGGGGTTTTAGATCGCCTAATTCTATGCCTGTTACTAGCCTTTTAATTTTCTTGTCTTGACTTTCTTTGAAAAGATCAAGAAAACGAGATTTTGCAAGTGAATATTTGTTATTTTCCTGCCCTGTTACAATGTCCCAGATGTTATCTATAATGTTCGGATCTAATTGTGAAATCAAGTAATTGAATTTCGTTATTTCACTAGTGATTCCATTAATGGAGAATTGAGCTTCTACTTGGTAGAACCAAATTTCAGGCTCAGTATTTTGAGCAGTTAGCGTTTGGGCTTGGGCGATATTTTGATCTTGAGGCTCCTTCATTTTGGTTCAAAAATTCGGGGTCACTAATTGTAGGGGGATTGATGTATTTTATGAATGAAGAGAGATCTTTTACTAAAGCACTTTATTATTTTACACAACTATATCAACTTTTTTTAACCTTCCCATAGTTTTATGAAAACATATGTTGCAATCGATTTTATCGATTGTTGATTTCTCCTACAGTTATTAAATTTATTTTAAAAACCAAGGTAAGTGAAAGTCGTGTGTTGCCCGCACCAGATTTTTAAATAATATTTCTTATCTATGCATCCCATTGATTTTTATTATCAAGTGTGTTTTATGGAAATAATATTCTATTTACGGTTGTATAATAAGGGTTGACCGGACCAGTTTTTCTCTTCATTTCCTATATTGGCATTTACTTAATTAAATTAATAACATGATAATGGTAACCAGAGGACATTACATTGTACTTTAGAATGGGTTTTATTAGAATAGAATGGTTTCGATAGAATTGAGCAAAATAATTATTAGCCATCGGGTACAATGAAAGTATATTATATTCTTAATTATGATGATGATCGAATTAAGAACCTGACACAATTATGCATTTACTGGTCTCATGATAAACCTCTCCGATCAGCACTAAAATCAAATGCATTCCTACTAGAAGCGAGCGATCTTTTGTGATTAAAGGGTCGAATCCTCAACTTGAGTTGCCTGTTGAAGGGCCGAGAGCTTCAACAGGCGTCTGATTGTCTTTGATGTAATGCTGACGGTGTACAGGACCGCGGTTCAACATGCTAAGGGTTGTTAAGACATGCTCCTATGATCGCCTTTGACAAGGATCTGACCCTTCAAGGCTTGTAATAATTATCTCTATTGTCTATTATAGCTTGACTAGTCTTTTAAATAGTTAAATATAATTATCTATAGTACTACAAAATCTGGTGCGCGTAACAAACGACTTTCGCTTACCTCCGTTGTTGAAATCAATTTTAGAAGTTTAGATACATTTAGAGATTAAAAATAAATTGTTAAAGAAATAATTAAATTATGTTTGAATAGAAACATATGTTTTATTAAATTATTATCTGCGACAATCAATTTGTTTTATCGGCTTTTCATTACCCTTCGTTAACTTTTAGAATTTTGTGTATATGATAGTATTTTTTCTTAAATCTTTAGCTTTCCAACGGTATATTATACATCTATATTTCTGTTTTAGTGTTTAAAAAAAATTAAATAAAAAAATATTTTTTGCAGTTTTCTCCTTAAGTTGTTTATCAAATTCGCTCAACTTGCATATTTAGCCGTTATTGATCCAATTCTAATAAGATGAGGTGGCTGATTTTTTTTCTACAAAATTAAAGATACTTATAGGAAGAAAATTTAAAATATCGGCATTTAAGCCCTATCGGACTATTTCAGTCATAAATAAACCTACATAGTATTAAAGGCCATCAAATTTTACATCGATAGAGCGTTTAATCAAAATCGTTATAACCATTTTTGAGAGAATCGTAAAAAGGTGCAAAATGCATGGTATAAAGTATGTGCTCCGGTCAGCTGATTTTGATAAAAAAGTTGTAATATCTCGGACGTATATTTGTCGTAAATATGATATTTTAGTTTCATAGGACTTTTAGGACCACACACGGACCCACACACACACACACACACACAGACCTTTTTGCAGGATGGTTATTTGGACTCAGGGGACCTTAAAACGCGCATTTCCGTTGAAAACTGGAATTCGAAAATTTTCACGATCGCAATACTTCTCCTTACTATATATGGTAAGTGAAAGTAAAAATGGCACTAAACAACTGTGAGGTTTTTCCCCATACCCGTGATTACCTTTTTTTTCAATGTTCCAATATTTCATAATAAGTAAGTGAAAGTAAAAAGGACACAATTGTTAGAAATGTTTATTTTAACATTGATCTTTTATTAAAAAAAAAAAATTAACTCTCGGACTTACCTTAGAATTGTCACAATTTTTCAGACGGTACAGTACTCATCGCACAAAAATATTGGAAACTTTGATGATATAACTAGTTGCGCTAGAAGGTGAAAAGTAAAAATAAATGAAACAAAGAGTGTTTTCATTGTGTTAACGATTAACCTGTTGTATGTCCAAAAGTATATTTTAACGATATATTGCTATGTTTTTGACCGACTGCTTTTCTAAGACGGCGGCACCTTCAAAACAGTAGTAATTAATATATTTAATGTATTTATATATAATATAATAGAATAGAATAGCTTTTGAGCGTCTGTTTGGGATGACAGTAGATACTGGAACAGCTATGACTTGAATGATCGTAGGGATGAAGCATGGCGGATATGAGTGGGTAGGAAATTCCAGAGAGTAGTAAAGCAGACAAGAAAGGAATGAACAAAAGTTTTTGTTCTATGGATAAGAATTTAAAGGTCAGAATAGCGCGATCTTGTTTCGAGGGAGTGGATTGACGATTTAAATAGCAGAAGACTGTGGAAATAGAGAGGCAACTGAGAGTTGATGGTTTGGTAAAGATATGATCCTAGGAAATATTGTCTGCGGATAGAGCTAAGGAGCCACTTAAACTAGCTGCATAAATGGGTCACGTGAGACCTCTTCGGTGTGTCGAGGACATATCCTAAAAATATGTTCATAATATACTTATATATTACTATTATAATATATGTTCATAATATAAAACTATACTTTTTGGAACTATTGGAGTTCTTTTCCAAACGTGTCGTATTTACCAGTCCCAAAAGATGGCATGCAGGGGAATATTAAATTAACCAGGTTTCAATAAATGTCATTATTATTTAAAATTATGTTACATATATACAATCTATTTACACAATACCTAGAACTGTACCTAAAAGTACTGAGGGATTTCTAATAGTTAACTTTGCCAAACGATATTATGATAAAAAGGTACCTTACAAACACTTAGCTAGCTGGCGAAGGTGGAATTCGTTACTCAACATTCTAACCCCCGGCGGACTTCTCTCGATGGACTTGAGCTCTTTTTTCTCTCTTATACGACTACCTTCTTCTGGTAGATGGAATACCACTGACCTCTTCTTTTGGATGGAACATGACTCGTCACCTTAATCACCTCTTCTACTCAAAAATATTATATTTTGGAATCTCCTATCGGTGGTCATGACAAAGGAAGCTTGGTTGATATGGGAAGTGCCGGAGCCGGCGGTCCAGCCTTTGTCCACCCTTGTCGTCTAGTCGGGATCTAGGAAGTTCCTAGGGTATCGCGGTGTGCTCTTAGGAAATTCAAAAAGGGGGGAGGTAGGTAAACGCCTTTTGATATTAAAATTATTTAATAATGAACTTACTCTCCTCAGTATCCTCAATACATAACACTACCCATACCTACTGCAAAAGAAGTACGATATGTAGTACTTTATTCAGACAAAAGACTGATATGGAGGAACCACATTGGACTTAAGAGGTGGAAAAAGCATTTTGGACTATTATCTAGGCTACTTGAAAAACGATTAAAATTAGCCTTAAATCTTAAAATTAAGATCTAATACCCAAAGAATTCAGTTTTTTCAATCGAAATTCATACGAAAAATCGTGAATGGACCATTCTATTTGATATAGGACTCGGACAAGCTGTTTCAGATAATGGTAAAGAATATATTGAAATTACCACGACAGATTGACTTGAATTCAAAGGGAAACTATTATTATTATTTATTTAACGTCACTTTATGCTGCTATGGCTAATCGGACGATGCTACAGTGGGAGTCCTAAATTTTGCCTATCCAGGTTTTATTAGGATAGGGATCTTTAACGAGTACCTGACATCGCACAGGATCGGGACCACCTTTTAACGTCCCCTCCGAAGGACGGTGTAACTAAGAATTTTTTACTCCCATTAAAAAATCCTAGGACCACTTGCGGGTTTGAACCCGTGACCTTTAGCATGGGAGGCTGTTACGCTAGCCACCCAGCTACAAGTGATCCCCAAAGGGAAACTAAAAATTGTTATTTTAAAATTTAATTACCATTTTAATTCATTAAATTATTTAAGTGTATCTTTTAACCGCTAATCTGATAGATATACCAATATTTTTAAACTAAATTTAATAAAAAGTAAATGATCCTTTATCATGTAATGTCAGTTTAAATAGAAATACTCACCGTCTTCACCCCTTGCAAGAGTTATAAACAGTCGTGTTTATCCAATATTGGAGAACCTTGAACACCAAGTAAGGGCTTGACCTGAATATCTTCCTAAAAAAGACCGAATCGGCAAAAAATCCTATCTTACTCTGACCTCGTCGATATGTATGAGATCAAGCTAAAAGGACGAGATTGGACTGGAAAGACCCGTTGTTGCAAGCTTTAAATGAAAATGGCGTATCCTTTGAATCCTTAAAACACAAGGGCCTCGAAAAAAAAAAAAAAAAAAAAAAGAGGAGACCACTTGCAAGCAAGGACATTATAGGCTTCCTCTTACAAACACTAGAAAGGAGGAGTAGAGCGTAAGCTAAGTGAACTAATGATCCAAATTAATACTAAATAAAATATTCAGATCTTTAAAAAAAATTGGTGAGCGCAACTCACGACTTTCACTTACCTGCGTTTTTAAAACCAATTTTAATTTTTTTAAAATTCATTTAGAGATTAAAATAAATGTTTAAAGAATTAATTAAATGGAATTTCTGTAGAAACATGTGTTTTATTGAAAAATCGATTATATTATTATCTAAAACAATCAGTTGGTTTTATTGGCTCTTTATCACTCTTTATTATCTTTTACAATTTTCAAACGTTTACAAAGATCTTTAGCTTAACAACGATAAATTATACATGCATATTACCGTTCTCATGTTCAAAAAAAAAGTAGCAAAAAAATTTTTTTGTTCAGCTTTCTCCTTTAATTGTTTAGCAAATAGGTTCAACTTATATATTTACCTGTATTTCATTAATAATAACAAGTTGAAATGATTATTTTTATAGAATCTACAAAATTTAAGATACTTTAGAGCTAGACACTGAGCATTGAGGCCTTGTCAGACTATTTTAATCAGAATGAAACCTACATGATGTTAAAGTATATTAAATTTTACATCAATATAGCGAGTTTAATCGTCCTAACCGTTTTTGAAAAAATGTACAAAATGCATGGTATAGGTGGCTCTTCTGATACGCTCATTTTGATGAAAAAGGTTTTCGTAATGTCCTGGGCGTATATTTGTCTTAAATAGGAAATTTAAGTTTCATAGGACTTTTCGTTTTCGCCTGGGAGTCACCGCACACTGACCTTTTTGTAGGTCTTGGTTATTTGGACTCAGGGGACCCTAAAACGTGTATTCCCGTTGAAAACTGAAAATTTTCATAATCGCAATACTTTCCCTTACTATATATTACATATACAGGTAAGTGAAAGTAATAATAATTAATAAATAATAATCGTAATTCTGAAGACTTGATTATGAAAAATCAAAAACCATAAAATAATAAGAAGTATTATGGATTATTTTTTAAAAATTATTTTGTGATGTAATCACGAGGAGGATGTCATGTAGACCAAGTGAAATAGTAAATATACGCACAGACCCTATTTATTTAATAAGAATATTTACTTTTTCTTAATATGTATATTGTTATTTTCATTTTACCTCTTTAAGCGTTTTAGTTGAAGAGTTCCTACCAGCATTTTTTCAGATATATATTAATTCTACTAATTTATTTATACATTTTTCTCTCAACGTTAACACTAACTGATCCTTCATCAAGTATTATTGGTTAGGGAAATGGGTCTACATCATTGTAAGCCCGTTTCTGATTCTAAGAGAAAATCATTTGCACTTCTTGATCAGAAAAAACGTTGTGTTAGGGGCTTGAATCGTACAGACATATTTTGTGAAAATTTCAAGTTTGATGTTTCAAAATATTTTATACTTAAATTCATTCCCTAATTTTAATTTATTTTTTGGAAAGCACTTTAGAATACGAAATGGAAAATTTATATCAGGAATTGGATTTATTTACTTTTTTAAAATATGTATTTGAATCTTTGAATTGAATTTTGACTACTGAAGTAGCGGTGGCTGTCAGTGGAAATGAAAAAAAAGAAAATGTTAGTTAGGTCCAAAGCATTAGAAAACTAGTTAGTTTAAGTGATAAACTTTAGCGTTCCAAATGCCCCAGTCCATTTGGACTTCATACATATTAGAGATCTGGCTGTGATCCCTCCAGCGGTGCCTAAGCTTTTGATCCAGCATTATTTAACCGGCCTGATCCTTTGTTAAATATTTATAGTGTTTAATGACCACCGGTATTATTCTAGGTGAAAGTTATTATAATTGTTTTCGAACCTTTTCTTTCCTCTTTTAATTTATTTTTTACTGATAATCGCCCTTTCTTCGTTAGAATTTTAATATTATGTGGCTCTGGTTGGGTCTAAACCTGCCAAATCTTATATTTGATAACAATATTGCATTAATATTATTTCATTTCATCCCATTATGAAAACTGAAAACTTGAAAGAAACGTCGATTAAACTTACTGAATGCATAATATTCACATATGAGTTATTTTTTGTCTATATAGAGATTAACTCAGAGTATTATGAGAGTTTTTTTTTTTTTGAGTTAAAGTAATAAACATATTCTAATTATTTAATGATACTTGAACAATATGTAAATTAATATTCTGTTATGTATACTTGTGTTTATTAGATAGTAATAATTCCGAAGGATTAAAAAAAGGATTGTTTAGAGAAAACCGGCCAGAGGATAGATTTTAACAAATATCGAGGAATCTCATTTTCTATAATCAGTTTTTTTAATTTTTGGTTGTGTGCGCTTCAGTATCATGTAGGTTTTATCCTTATTGCAATCGACTGATTAAAATTACTTTCTTAAATAAATTTCTTTCCCTAATATAACTTCATTTTAAAAAAATTTAAAATATCCCTGCATCCCAGTTAGTAGTAATAAGAAATATTAAAATATGCAATAGGTAGACTGTACTACATTTTGACTATTGGTAAGGTCTCAAATCATAAATAGAGTATCATTAAAATTTCATTATTGAAGCTCTCGGCGACTTTATCGTCTTATTCATCTGTAACGATATCAAATTCCTTAAAAAAAAAATAAAATAATAAAATAAAGACAAAATGTTTACAAAATGCCTTTAGAAAGTGAGGATATTACTCATATAAATAAATTTAGAATCTTATTAGTTAGATCATGATTAGTTGTAATTTTAGCCAAAATAATTTTAATAAATAAATAATTTTATTAAATTAAAAATAATGTGATATATAACAAAAACTTTTTATGTAGTGCAAGGCACTTACTTACTTTAATGAAGTGAGAATGGTTGACTGTGTGTATATAGAGGAGAAGTTAGTTGAGCTTGCAGTCAAATTAACACACAATTAAGTAGAAACTTAATTTAATTGTGCAGACGTTTCGGCCTGAATTTCAGGCCTTCATCAGGGCGATTATAGGAGTGAGACCCTGACTATCAATTACGTTACTCTTATAGCTTTGTATGCTTGATAATTTTTTTTTTTTTAATTCTATAAAACGTCAAAAAGCGTTAATTGAATTTTATTTTTTTCTAATTATTCAGTCGATTATCAATATATTTAATATCACAAACTATTTTATAACTAACACAAACTATTTTCAACCTATTATAAACTATTTTATATTACATTGTTGGACTCTCTCCTTCAATCGACCTGAAGAAGGCCTAAAATTTAGGTCGAAACGTCGGCACTACTAAACAAAGTTTATACTTAATTGTGTGTTAATTTGACTGCACCCTCAACTAACTTTCTCCTCCTCTTGTTTTTTTTTACTTTCACTTCCCTATATATGAAATATATAGTAAGGGAAAGTATTGCGATCGTGAAAATTTTCAAATTCCAGTTTTTAACGAATATACACGTTTTAGGGTCCCCTGAGTCCAAATAACTAAGTCCCGCAAAAAGGTCTGTGTGTCCGTGTGTCTATGTGTAGTAACACTAGTGCAAAAATGAATAGTTTTACGGGACTGAAATTTCATATTTAAGACTACTATACCCCCTAGATGTTACAGCAACTTTTTCATTAAAATCGGCTGACCGGAAGTCCTACTTTACCCCATGCATTTAGCACCTTTTTACGATTTTCTCTAAAACAGCTTTAACGATTTTAATTAAACTCGCTATATTGATGTAAAATTTGATGGGCTTTAATATGATGTAGGTTTCATTCTGATTGAAGTAGTCTGATGGGTCTTATATGCAGATATTTCAAAATTTCTTCATCTAACGTACCTTTAATTTTGTAGATCCTATAAATATGACTATATTATCTTGTGGCCATTGATAATTATTAGCTAAATGCGCACGTTGAGCGAATTTGATAAACAACTATAGAAGAAAACTGAACAAATATTTTTTTATGCTTTTTTTTTTTCTTTTTTGAACACAACAATAGTTATATAGATGTATAATATACCGTTAGATAGCTAAACATTTTAGAAAAAATATTATCTGATTCACGGAATTGTAAAATATAATGGAGAGTGATGAAAAACCGTTAACACTAACTGTTTTTTTGGGTTCCCAAAAAGGAAAATTCATTTGACAGTGCAGGAACCTGGCGGCTTGTCAATGAAGCACAGCGCGCGAATTTTGTTTTTGAACATAAGAACAGTAATATAGACGTATAATAAAACTAGCTGATTATTTTAGATAATAATATAATTGAGTTTTTAATAAAACACGTGTTTCTATATTAATTCAATTTAATTAATTATTTAATGGTTTCCCTTATTTTTATCTGTAACTGTATTTGGAAATTTTCTTATCGATTTTAAAAACGGAGGTAAGTGAAAGTCTTGTGTTGCCGTCACTAGATTTTTTATTATTAATGTGTTTATGGAGGAACGTTAATTTACATATAGGACTAAAGTAACCGAAAACATTTTAATGAGACTGTCTCAGTTTTTACATTAATCATCAGTCCTTAATTGTGATCTAAAATAGTTTGATAATACATTATATAACTTGAAAAAAACATAGCGATAAGAGCCATATAATTGGCACCAAATATTTCCGTAATTGATTATGTTAAATTTCTTTGCTATTCGATCTTAAATAAATGTTTCTATCGGAGCTCAATGTTAATTTTTTTTTCAACCTTAGTAAAGTTTAGAAACTGGTCCAATAAGAGAAGCTAGTAAAACTTTTGTATTTTATGCCCATTTTAAAATGCTATGGGCATTTCGTCCACTATATTTGATACTTAATTACGTAACAGTAGTAAACACATTCAGCAGCAGGTTAAAAAAATGTATAATGCTTAAGAAAAAGCTTGGGCTTAAACAACATACAATTGTATATAATAAACGTTGACCTTCTTTACGCCATATCGCTCAAATCGCTCTTCCTGGTTTTAATGTCCGACTGTTAACATCTGGTCCACCCACGTTTCATGTGAATACTGATTGTTTTCTCTGAAGGCAAACACTCTGCCGACCTCTTTTTTGATTCTGGGAAATTCCAGTATTTAGGGAAGAAGGCCGGAACAAAAACAGTAACCCACCGTGCATTAAAAACAAGAGTGGGCTCATCGATTTAGCAAAAATACTATGTGATTTTAGATTATTTATACGATTATTTTTTTTAAAAAACTTTTAGAAATGATTCTATGCTCACATACATTTTTTTTTCTAAACATCACAATAATTGAATAAAAATAAGGCTTAGTTACAGCTTACAAAAAATATTCCACAAACCTTTAAAGATATCAAAATAAGTTTCAATAAATGCATTTAACTAGCATTCCTCTAATTTAATTTCATTTCATACCTATCAGGGTTTAATATCTAAAAAGCAATCTGTTGAAATTTAAATAAGAGTGCTGTTTAAAATCCTTAGAGGTAAGTCCAATAAGTATAGCATGCTATCCAATCGCTGGAAAAGTAGTAAAACTAGGGATTTTCTCGCTTTAGAGATTCCTTTCCAATCCTCTCAACAACCCATTTCCAAAATTTCTCGAGTATTCCAATCAAAATTCTCTTGCATATGTATGAGGAGGAGGGCAGGTATTCTTGCTACCAGTCCAACTTGAATCAAAACTTTTGTTTGCTTGTTCAGTTTACATACATCTTTATATATTCCAAGTACAAAAGATAATTTTGTCTTTGAAGTTAAAATATGTTACTAACATGAATTAAGAATAGATTTATTTATCCAGAGGTAACATGACTATATTTATGTCCAGAACACATGTCTCTTTTTACTTTCACTTACCAATATATAAAACTAGCTATAACCCGCGGCTTTGCTCGCGAATTTTATCTTTATTTTTATCTTTATTTAAATTTGCATAAATGCGTTTATGAGTGGCAACTATAAAACACATATGATGGAGCTGTTGATTGGGGATGTGGTAACAAAGAAACTACCAATAAAAAACACTTCGTTTATTTATTTTCTTACTGGTGTGTTTTTTTGGTGGCTGCACTCTCAACCAACTTCCTTACCATATAGTCAAAACTTTCAAGAAATATAAAACATTATATTTTTACAATTATATTTATCAAGGTTGTTTTCAAGTGAAAATATTACCACTCGTTAGATCAATGTATATTAATCACATTTACAATATGTTGCAAACGTGATCATATACCACGATTACGTTACAGCTAATCATAAAATCATAAAAAGGTACAATATGCATAGTATAAAGTGGCTCTTCTGGTTAGCCGATTTTGATGAAAAAGTTTTTGTAAAATCTCGGGCGTATATTTGTCTAAAATATGAAATTTCAGCTTCATAGGACTTTTCGTTTCCGCTCGGGAGTTACCACACACACACACACACACACACACACACACACACACACACAGACCTTTTTGCGGGACTTGGTTATTAGGACTCAGGGGACCCTAAAACATTTTTTTCACCGTTCTCTTTTATTTGGATGTCGAATTCGTTCAACATTTATTAACCTGTTTTTTATCAATGATGATGAGATGATATGGTTATTTTTATAATATCTACAAAATTAAAGGTACTTTAGAGGGAAAAAAATTACAATATCGGCATTTAACCCCTGTCAGACTATTTCAATCAGAATGAAACCTACATCATATTAAAGCTCATTAAATTTTACATCTATAAAGAGGATATAATCAAAATCGTTAGTGCCGTGTTTGAGAAAATCTTGAAAAGGTGCTAAATGCCAGGTATAAAGTAAATCTTCCATTCAGCTGGGCGTATAGTTGTCTTAAATATGAAATTTCAGTTTCAAAAGACTTTTCCTTTTCGTCCGGGAGTTACCCAACACACAAACACACTCACACACACACACACACACACACACACACACACAGACCTTTTTGCGGGACTTGGTTATTAGGACTCAGGGGGCCCTAAAACATTTTTTTCACCGTTCTCTTTTATTCAGATCTTTCAATGGTGAACTGAATTGGAAAAAGGTTAGCTATTTTGTGTTCTTCAATTAATAGTAAATTGGAGTTTTAATCCTTTGTTAGTGTTCTTGAAACGAAGTATTAGAGTTAGACTGTAGTCAGAATTATGAATTCATAGACTTAAGCTTACGTAATCTTCAAAAAAGGTAAGTGATACGAAACATACAAATTAATTGTAGTTTTCAGATTATTGGATACCTGATAGTGGTAACAGGTCGAAGAGACCACTGCTAGCCTATCTGCCAATACATTAGTGGCCAATAAACGAAACCTAATACAAACATTGTTCGTTTTGATATCCTAACCTCAATTTCCGAAAAATTCGTTTCATATCGTTGGCTCCATAATTCGGTTTTAAACCAATTTTATGTTAATTAATAACTCTCGCGGATCTAAGGGACCAGTGGATGGAGTCTCGAACAATCACCCAATCATGGCGAGCGAAGAGGATATACTGAGCATTACAGCGCAGAGGGTCGGATCGTCAACATCTGCGTCTGTCGGGAACGAGAATACGGGCTCCGGGATGTCTTCATCAAGCCATCGAAGTGTGTCAACAGTGGACCGCTTGGCAACTGAAGCACCTCACGCCTCAAGTGAGGGAAAAAGAAGAAAATTGTGGGAATTACTGGGAGACAATATAAGCAGTCTTCACGACTTTGTCATGAAGAGTAGGAATGCCCATAACCAAATAAAAGCCTACGCGAACTCAATCCGTATGGTTTATGAACAGTTGTCTGCAATGGAAGGGAACTTAGTTCAGTCTACAGTTGGCAACAGTTGTGGAACTCAGACTATTCCGAGTAATCAATCTATTGAAGAAGAGTTCGATGTGATGACGCAACCATCCCAGAAGAATACTAGGCCCAAGACGAAGAGGCTGGAAGAAGGGGAGGGCATCGTTTCTCAAGAACCTAATCCTTCAAAAAATAAACAGAAACATCAATGGCAATTAGTAAAGGCTAAAAAGAAAAAGAAAACTAATGAGGTAGAGCATAGGATAAGAGCAAGGCCCGCACGTCCAGATGTGTTGATGGTCAAGGCAAAGGAGGGATCGTCTTATGCGGACATATTACGATCGATAAAAAGTGAACCTGAGCTACAAGATATAGCTGACGACGTACAGAAAATAAGGAAATGCAACAACGGAGGTCTGCTGCTTGTGTTGGACCGAAAGTCGAAAGACAGAGCGGAAAATATTTGTACAGCGATAGCGGAGAAAATGATCGATATAGCTGAGGTCACGTGTAAAAGGGACTCCGTCGCTATCGAGATAAAGGATCTCGATGAACTGACAAATGCTGAGGAAGTACACCTTGCGCTTAGAAACCAAATCGATGGGGCGGAAAAAATTGACATATCAGTGGTGAAATCTCTTCGCAAAGCTTATGGTGGCACACAAACAGCAGTTGTGGTACTACCCATGGAACTAGGCAGAAAAGCTGTTGAAAAAGGCAGCATTCGAGTTGGCTGGGTAAGTAGCCGAGTAAGAGAAAAATTTACTCCACAAAGATGTTTCCGATGTTTTGCCTTTGGTCACGTGGCGAGGTATTGCAAAGGACCTGACAGAAGTAAACTATGTTTACGATGTGGGGAAGAGGGACATCTGGCAAAAGGATGTAATTCTGAACTATGTTGCCTACTGTGCCCAGAAGGGAGAAATCGAAAGCACGCCACGGGTAATTTCAGTTGCCCAGAATATCAGCGAGCTTTGAAAGCAGCTACCAAAAGCAGGAAATGAAATTTTACAGCTCAACTGGAATCATTGTGAAGTTGCTCAGGATCTATTCTGGCAAACAATTAGGGAGATGGATATAGACGTTGCCATACTGTGCGAACAGTATAGAGATGCCAATGGGTCCTGTTCTGGATTGAGGACAGCTCTGGTCGAGCAGGTATTTGGGTCAATAAATGCCATTTCATTCAAGAAGTCCAACCGATTCAAAGAAAAGGTTTTGTATGGATCAAGGTGGGATGCATCAACATATGTAGTGTCTATGCATCACCGAGCGCATCACAAGAAGACTGAGACTTTGCTAGACAGAATCGTGCTGGAATTAGAAGGATATAATCCTGTTCTCTTCGCGGGAGATTTCAATGCATGGGCAACTGCATGGGGTAGGAAAGAAGCTCAGATCTCAAGAGCGTGAAAGGAGCGGTCAGGTAAGACTTATAAGATAGATAGATTTGATAAAGATGTCCAGTACTGAAGTAGGCACATAGCCATACTGCCCCCCGCGAAGTAATGCCTGACGGCAGTTCCGTGGGGTGGTGAAGGCGAATAGGGAGGTGGTTTTTTAGTGAGTAGGAATCTCACACTGTTGTGGGCTTGTATAGCCACACATCGTCTATGTAAGATTTTTCCCCTACCTTCAATAAAAAAAAATAAAAAAAAAAAAAAAAACACACACTCACACACACACACACACACACACACACACACACACACAGACCTTTTTGCGAGACTTGGTCATTTCGACTCAGGGGACCCTAAAACGTGTATTTCCGTTGAAAACTAGAATTCGAAAATTTTCACAATCGCAATACTATTTATTGTATAGTAAGTGAAGGTAAAAATTGCATAAAAAAATATGTTTGCAATTTTCTGCTTGGGTTGTTTATCAAACTAGCTCGAATTTGATATTTAGCCGTCCTTCATCAATAAAATATCGGCATTTAAACCCTGACAGACTATTTTAATAAAAATAAAACCCACGTGATATTAAAGCCCATTTAACTTTACATCGATATAGCGAGATTAATCAAAACCGTCCGAACCGTTTTTGAGATCATAAAAAGGTACAATATGTATGGTATAAAGTGGCTCTTTTGGTAAGCTCATTTTGATGAAATAGGTTTTGTAACGTGTCAGGCGTATATTTGTCTTAAATATGAAATTTCAGTTTCATAGGACTTTTCGTTTCCGCCCGGGAGTTACAACACACGGACATACACACAGACTTTTTTTACGGGACTTGGTTATTTGGACTCAGGGGACCCTAAAACGTGTTTTTCCGTTGAATACTGGAATTCGAAAATTTTTATGATCGCCCTAGAAATATATATTACTATATATAGTAAGTGAAAGTAAAACAAAAACAATAAAAAAAACAACTTGAGAACCTTTCGCCCAAATAAAATAATTTCTAAAAACAAAGAAAGTGTAGTAGGTTCAGTATTTTATATAAAACTAGCTGACCAGACAGACGATGTCCTGTCTGAACTATATCTTAGCGAAATCGGTCAAGCCATTCACGCGTGATGTGATGACCAAGGGAAAAGGCGATTAATTTATATATATATTTACTTATGGGGCAGTGTTATTCTAAAATGCAATGACTGAATATACTAAGAGAAAATGTTAATTTTCACTAATATATTATTAACGTAATTATAAATTAATTTGCACTGATAAAAAGTGAAATAAAAAAGGAGTTTTACTAGACCATTTAATTTAAGTAATTAAACGAATTTTAATACAAATCTTATACGTAAACATTATTATATTTTCACGTTGTTTTTCGGAATAACTTTTAATATAGCAAAGCAAATCTGATCAAATTTTTTAAACTTTATTAAATGACAGTTATGATTTAATTCTGGAGTGTTGCCAATATACATTTCTGGAGCGATTCTTCTGACGCTCTCCTTTAAACGCCCTGAGGAAGGCTTATAATTTAGGTCGAAACGTCGGCACCAGTCTATTAAAATTCTTAATTGTGTGTTCTTTTGACTGCACTCTGAACTAACTTCTCTCAATATTATTACTAGTTTAAATATTTCATTACTCTTCTAAGTTGACTTCCATTTATAAATTATCCTTGGCCTCAGTAAATTACGAGATAAATATAACCGTTTACCAGATTAAAACACATAAAAGAAATAGGCCTTCTTTCTTTATTGTGTCTTGGAAGACTTCTATTGATGAGGCTGGCGGACCGGGCCAATAATAACAGTGAATCTTTTATAGCAACATTAGAAACTCTGCAAGGCTCAACCAATTATAGTGACAGTTTAAAGGCCAACTTTTTCTGCCCAAGGAAAGATAAATTACTTAAAGTACTTTCTCTGAATAAAATATGACCGAATACTTTTTTTTCCATCCTAGATGTGTTCTGTGGATAGTTCTTCAATAATCGGTTAATCATTTTTATTTAGTAGAAAACTTAAGATATCTGCCAAAAGCTGTTCCTAAATAAAATCCTGAAAGTAAAAATTATGTATGCCATAACGTATGGAATTTAAATTATTCAAATATTGCAAACTGAAAATTTTATTCAGTGAAGGTATTCGTTATTCATTCGGTATTGGAATTTAAATTGTAACAATGGAGTGCCGAACAATTCCTTGTCATTGGCAGTGCTTAATTTTATAATGACTTTAATTACTTAATGATATCTCGTGATTCTTTTGAAATCTTATGATCTTATGATTTGTTTAAAATTAAAAAAAAGTTTTTTTTCATGCAATATTTGTGTTTTTAACATAAAAAGGGTAATATAGATGTATAATATACCGTTGGAAAGCCGGTGCTAGGCAGCCGGTGCCCCGATGCCGACACTGTGATGGAACCCTTACCATTCGGCATATTTTTCAAGAATGCCCTTATTACTCATCACACCTGAATAAAATTGGACTAAGCCCGAATATTTCAGCGGTGCTGGGTGATAGAGAGGAAAACCATTGAATTAGTTTTTGATTTTCTTAAGGAGCAGTCATTATTATCGAAATTATAAAGACCATTCCTAGTCAGTTAGCATATCTTTTTTATTTATCTTTTTAAACTATTGTTTACATAATAGTCCTTTTTTTTCTATTTTTTTTTCATTTTTATTTATTTTTTTTTCTCAATTAATCATTACCTAATAGTTCTTTCTTATAAAGGTTGAATATGCATATATCTAGGCGTTGATTACCTTAGGGTTTTACGCCTTAAACCAAAACAAAAAAACCGTTGGAAAGCTAAAGATTTTAAAAAAATTTATCGTATACACTGAGAGTGATGAGCCGATAAAACTTACTGATAGTCTTAGATAATGATGTAATAGATATTTAATAAAACTCAGGTTTCTACTGAAACTCAATGTAATTAATTCTTGAACAATTTATTCTCCTCTTTTAATATATTTAAACATTTTTAAATTGATTATAAAAAACGGAGGTAAGTAAAATTCGTCTGTTGCGCGCAAATGACTTCATAACTAGATTACAAAAAAACAAACTTTAAATTGTTTTGTTTATTATTTATTCATTTAGCTTCAGTTTCGTGCTTCTTTTGCTAATCGGAAGATACTACGATGGGAGTCCTAAATTTGGCTACCTATTTAGGTCTAAATATAATAGGTATTTTTAACTAATACCTGACATCACACGGGCTCAGAAGCACTACTTTGTGTCTGAGGGTCCCCATCCCTCCGAATTACAACTTAACCAAGAATTTTATACTCCTTTTATAAAATCTTTGTGTCATTTGTCGGGTTTGACCTGTGACCTCGGGCGTAGAAGACTGTTCGGCTAACCTATAGTAGCTAACCAAGGGTAATTGAATTAATTTGTACGAATAAAACTGAGATATTTGTTTTTCCATAATATACCAATTGTTGAAGTATCTGTGAGGTATCAGACATCTAAGCCTTAATCACCCTACAAGAAAAATCTATACCTGCTTATGTCAAGAAGCTAATGATCAGAAAATCCTGAGAAAAGTTCTGAATAGGAATTGATGAACTGCTGACGGGGTCTTTCAAAGGAGAAAAACCTGTAATGGTTTTCCAAAGAAAATACCTACCATAAGTCATTTTAGAACATAAATAACATTTATCTTTAAAAAAATTATATTTTTTTATGTAGTTATAGTTCCTTTTAGATGAGTTTAAATCAACATTTATATATATACAAAACACGATTTGCGTGGGTGAGAAGGGAGGGGGGAGAGGGATGTAAAATTAAATCAACCTCTCGAAATGGTAAAAAAATACCGACGCCCACACTGTTATATGAAATTGTAACATAGGCTCTCGAAATTATTATATTTTAGACAACTCCATGACTTATTTATGTTTTTATATATGAAATAAATGTTTAAGATGGACTCTGAACTACTACAATTAAATAAATTAGAAATTACAGTAATTCATTCATTAATTTATATTCTGTAATATTTAGTGAAAAAATGAATATTTATACAAATAGTATCATTTTTTGTTTTGAATATGACGTTTTTTAGCTTAACGCTTTTCTCATAATTTTATTACTTATAAAGATGACCAATACATAACTTCGTGCAAAAAGGTGTACAATGCTGTCAGTACCACTGTGTAAATGTTATATTAAACTCATCATAGAAAGGCCTCAGGGTTGTACGCTATTTACACCCTTTAGTATTCGAACTCCGCGTAGGCTTGATATATTGTGCATCGGAGTGGAAAATTGGTTGCAGCTTCAGGCGCTGTTCCTTGTGTGAATGAAGTTTGAATTTCTCGGCTGTATGAGGATTGTGGTAATGCATTCAAAATAGAATACCAACATTGCCAAGAAAAAGATAAGAAATCATGATTTTGTTAGCTTGATTGTTTTTTAAAGAGGGTCATGAAGCTTGTGACTTGAAGTTTGATTGTAAACAGTAACTGAAGTAAAATCGTGGTGATAGATATTGAAGGGCATTTCCTAAACCAGGCTAAGTCTTGCATGTTCACTTGTGAAACATTGTTCCTTTGCACTTTCATGTTTTTTATTCACACGTGTTTTTGTCAAACAACCAGTGAATTTCCTGAAAAACATTGATTATAGTGACATAATAGATTAAAGTACTCGTTCTCAGCAGCAACTCTTCCTGTTACTGTTAAATATTTACGTAAGGAGGTCCCTCATTTCTTCTCTCTTTTTTTCAGCCGTCTACGGGTGTTGTCTGGAACCAAGTTGTAGACAAATTTTTAATGGGTTGAAAATCTGTTTGTTAAATGTCAGCATATGATGGTGTTAACGTTAACGTTACTTCCAAACATCTTGCCTGTTATGATTTCAAGATTATATAGAGGATGGAATTAATTATATTTGGAATTAGATTGTTTTAATAAAATTAATTATTCCAATCTTATATAGTTATCGATCTATATAAATTCAATTAATTATTATCAGGTAAATCGAGGTTTAGATATCGCTTCACATTTAATTAATGTAAGCATATTTAAGCAACATTGATCAGACTGAATTGGAGATTAGAAGCGGTAATGAAGCAATACGTAAATGATATATAACATATAATAGAGAACGACGATGACGTAGGATGTAACTTAGAATGTAGGAATGGTTTTTAACTCTTAAGAAATATCTAACAGTTCTAAGACTAAATAGCGCAAGGCTAGAACAACTAATATACATTAGTTCTCACCTTCACGAAGAAGGCTAGATAGATTGCGAAATAAATGTTTAGTTCTATCAAGGAAAGATTCTTCGATAAAAAAAGAGCTGTAAAAAAGCTGGTTTATAAAAACAATTACTTACCGATTTTCACTTTTTCAAATAAATCTTGGACTTCAACTAAAAAGCACTAGAGCTAACGTCATGCGATAGAGTTGTGGTATTTAAGAAGAATAAGTGGGAATTCTGAAGAGACAAAACGAAACGATACAATATGGTGAAATGTGTGACTTGGCCAGCTTTGGATACTATTGAACATGAACTGAGATAGTTCGCCCATTTTCCAGGGGGGCAGAAACACATTTGTCGAGGCCGTATATGAGAAAAGATGGAAGGTCTGAGACCGAGAGGAAGACTAAGGAAGGCGCAATCCTGGAGGCCTTTGACAGTAGAGGTCTGGAACAGAGAAGGAAAGAAAATTGAAAATACAAGAAGTTCCGGGTAGAAGAGAAAATATTAAATAATACGAAATATTGCAAGTGTTAAAAAGTCGAAGGAAAAATACATCTTGTGGATTTATAGATTTTATTAATATTATAATTTTATATAAAATATGATTTCATAAATTTATTTTTTGAGAATCGCTGAACACTTCCTGTCGTTAAAGAGGTAAACAAGCTTGATCTTTCTTGAGCTGTCTAATAGCCAAAATTACCTTTCCCTTTTTGAGAAGATCTCTGAAGTCGTTATAGGACTTACAGGAAGCGTATCTCTGATACTGAAATTTTCAGTGAAATATGGCAACGTTTTATCAGGAACTCAAAGGCTAGTATTTAATTGAGTGAATTAAAAATATTGACTGACACAAATAGCTTTGCAAGTTGTATTACTTTGTAATTTCTGTCATTGCCATTAGCTTTGAGTCTATAAACATTATTAAGATCGATTCGACAGTTAATTCATTAGGGTTAAACATTCGAAATTGTCCATACGCTCAACATGTAAGATTTTGGTGATCTTTTTACCAGTTATTCTCTATCCTTTCCTGGATTTAAGCCATGGGTTAAGAATTGTTCTGACAAAACTTTAAGTAGGATGTTTTTAATGCTTCAGTCATATTATGGTAAGCTTAGCGGCTGAAAACTTGTGTTAGGAAAATCATCTAACTATAGTAATCTAGCTGATATCGATTCAAATTTTACAACATGATAAGGATGTGCTTTACATTTTGTATTTCTATCCCACATCACCTGAAAAGTGAAGTTGAATGGTTGAAAAATTTACAAAAACAAGACTTTTAGAGAGTGAAAAAAGAAAAGAAAAAAAAGCCTAACATGTCTTTCATGGCATTCCAAAGGGAATTTTGACTTAAATCCTTGTGATTCTACAATAAACTAGACGTTTTATACTGCTAGTCAGAAATACTAATTTAAGGCCTTAGAGATTTTTTACCATTTTCTTTAAAACAATTCCTCAGATGATAATGAGAGGTCAATTTTTTTAATTGGAACAATTGATTTTTAGGTAGGAAGTGATTATTATCATATGATTATAATCAATATACTGGTATATTTTTTTAATTAATGAAAAAGAAAAAAAATTTAGAGTTTATTTCAAGTAAAGATATAAGTGAAAGTTATGTACTACTCTCATGAGATTGACAGATAAATTATAATATTACACAGATAAGTAAGTTTTTAAAAAATTGTTTTTGTATTTAATGAAATACAAAGACCATGATTGTCTATTGAGCTAAGGCCTAGTAGTAACCTTGTAGTCACATGGTGCTGGTTTGAATCTAGCCTGGAGATTATGACATTGTTTTGTTTTATTCGGTTCATGAGAGGCTAATGAAATAAATATGGTTACAATATGTTGGTTTCCCATAAAATTAGCCGTTCCGTCTAGCGTTAGTGGTTAGGAAAGGACGTAAAATCCCAAGAAAAAAAATTTCTTTCATTAAGGGAAAAACTATTGCAATGTTCAGTTTTGAAAGATTGAAGAAACAAACTTTTTTCTGGTATTATAAGATAATAGCTGCATCTAGCCAAGACACAAAATTAATGTGGAAAAAAATATCATATATAAAAACAGAAATAAATTCATTAGGTGACAATATAATTAAATACGATTTACTACTAATGATTAAACTAAAGGATACACAAAAAGGAAAATTGCTGTAACTTTTTAACTACCTAAAGAACTAAAAATATTAAAACATCTAATTTAAACTGAACAGTATAATTTATTGTCAGATAGTCTCATTATTGAAAGCGAGAAGATGCTAAAAAAAAAAAAAAAAGGTATTTGAATGTGGTAAGAGAAGTTGCACAACTGTTGTTTGAACAGTGAGAATTCCAAAATCTGGTGGAACGGGCTTGAAAGACTTTTGCTATAGATATTTAAGGCTTATTTTAAAACTTTCTATTTCAATTAGAATGAAAGTAATATACGATTATCTTTTATTGAATTAACCCTCGAGAACTATTTAAGGAAGAATTTTTTAAAAGATTATATATATATATATATATATATATATATATATATATATATATATATATACATATATATATATATATATATATATATATATATATATATATATATATATATATATATATAAAATGCCCCTCCCACAAAATTTGAGGGCTTACGTTTCAAGATGCGTAGAATCCGAATAACTAATTAAAAAAAATGTCGCCCGTAGAATTTCTCTGAAACTACTTTTTTTGAAATTCTTCACAAAAATACTAGTCCTTGCAACAATGATCCTAACACCATGACGTTGATACCAGCTGGTTATTTTTTAAATGGCGGCCGATTAAAAGTGATTTAATTTAATAACTCAGTTTTTTTAGAGATTGGGAAAAAAATTATTTGAGTTTTTAAATAAAAGGCCGCGAATAATTAAAAAACGAAAAGATAAAAAAATTAAATTTTATCTAAAAATAAGCCGTAACACAGTTATTTTTAAAGATACAGAAAATTATATGTATAGATTTTTAAAATCAGTAAAGCGTGATAAATAAAAAAACAACAAATAAATGTTGATCTGCATATTCAAGTAACAAATTATAACATATGTAATTCCACCAAAAATCGCTGTTATTATTGAAGATAAAGAAAAATCGAAGAAAGAGAATTTTTTTTTTTTAAATCATACCATAACTTATAAGAGAGGTGGTTCTCTGATAAATCGGTTATTATAGATGATAGAGAAAACATATAAGGTGTTCTGGAATCAGGAAATTTTATTTAAATGAAAATCGAAAACAAAAGAAAAGGAGATAGTATGCTTTAGGTTTATTATTTTCAATAGTGAACGTTTGTAATTGACCAAAAGAAAAAAAAAATTACATCTCAAAGTGTGAGGGCTTACGTTTCCAGATGAGTAGAATCCGAATAACGAAAAAAATAAAATCCGTTTCTTTCAATTAATAAATAAATAAATACCAAACATTTCAACAGGTATACAAATAGTCATACCTTAATATTGTTATTTGGAAATAATAAACCAGTGTGAAATAATTTGCAGCTTTTTTTATTAGCGGATTTCTATTAATTGGTTCAAAGGCAGAAAACGTGGTTCTGGAATGCAAACAAAATTGATTACTCATACCCTTTTTTTCTGTAAACTTCTTTATCATCTTGTCCGTCGGAAAGTGACAGAACAAAAGAGAAATATAAATTAAATGGATCATGAATTTGATACAGAATACCAGATAAAGAGAAGGCTGAAACCATGCACCGCAGCCTCTAGAGATTACAGTTAAAGAGGAGGAGCGTTGAGGTGGTTCCATAAAATATGAAACACAAGACCCGCCCGCTGCCTCTCCCAACACTAACGTAATTTTACATCTGCTCCAGGGTCACCCTCACAATAGTCAGCTCATTTTCTCTAATGACTCGGGTGTCTCCAGGGAGGCCTTCTAGATCGGAATTTAATGATACGCCTCTAATTCATCAGGATAATTGCACCAGCGCTAGAGGTGGAGTAATTATAGTTTTATTTCTACCTCATCTTTGTTTGTAGGAGGGATATAGCTTCGTTTAACTTCTTTAAAAGGTTTATGTTGCCTCGTACTTAGACAAATGATTAGCCTGTTTGAACACTATTATGAAATAACTATTTAAGCACTAGTTGCTTGGTTGATTTGTTCCTTAAATTCAAGGGTATTATCAGAAAAGTAATTGACTATAAAACTCTTGCAGGTTTTTTTTTTTTTTTAGTTTCGGCGGTTCACACAGTATTTGACCTTTGCCTCTTAACTTAAGAAAGCCGATTTTCTATTATGAATTTCATCTTGGTTTTCTTTTTAAGAAATCGAGATAGAACTCGGAACCTATTAACTACAATTATTTTCATTTTTTTTAATTTATTTATTTTAATATTTCTTGAGATATATTCAAATTTCTTTTCAAAATAAATAATAGTAATAGTGAAAACACAAAATAACAACCTATAATTGAGATAAATACAGAATTTGTGGCTATTGCGCCCTAACTCAGCCTCCACTAGCTTACACCAGTGACAGAGAGATCTCTTGGATTCCGCTCTTCCCTCTATAAGAGGAAAAAAGGACCATTCTGGGGTCTCTTCCGCAGATTTTAAACTACTATGCAAACATCCTATAGTAACCCGTCGCCAGATCTATTTCAATAAATAAACATATAGATCTTAAATTATTAGGAAAGGGTATAGACTACGTTGGAGATATGTAAGCTTAAAAATATTAAACTAACCTTCAATTGCTGTGCATCTCATTCTCTATAAAACGCAGAATACAGAAGATGGTAATCATACCTCTGAAA
Organism: Piezodorus guildinii; assembly: GCA_023052935.1. NCBI lineage: Eukaryota > Metazoa > Arthropoda > Insecta > Hemiptera > Pentatomidae > Piezodorus > Piezodorus guildinii. Next base: position 62,517,113 of record CM041297.1, read on the forward strand.
ATTGAGACGTTGATTTCTAAAAGGTACTATATCCACTTTAGACTATTTTACAGGTAACACAAAATTTGGCCATTTATTTATTATTGGACCAATTTACTTGATTCTTTTTTTATTAAAATCTAAAGTTGATTTTTAAGTGTGTTGCCAACTTATTTTTCCAAATTATTGCACTTTTCCCTTGAGTTTTAAGCAATATAATATGGATATAGTACTTTTTGGAATGAAACGAGGATATAGTACTTTTTGGAAAGAATTAAAAGGGATATAGTACTTTTTGGAAAGAATGAAAAGGGATATAGTACTTTTTGGAAATAATTAAAAGGGATATAGTACTTTTTGGAAAGAATTAAAAGGGATATATCACTTTTAAGAAGAATATAACGCGAGATAAGTTGGTAACAGTCACTATAACCTTTCTAATACAACATTACCGATAACTAACGTCTTTACATTGTTAATTACTAAATTATGTATATTTCCTAATTTCAATGCGTCCAAAGGGACGCATCTAAGTTGTTTCAAATAGCCTAAAAACTGATTGCTAGGTTAAAACCATTGATCAAAATAATAGCAAATGATTCAAGACGTGCTAAATGAACCAATGAAAATGCACAAAACCAATAAATTAATGGTGATATGTTACGGGGTTAGGTGCTTCTGCTGTATGATAGGAAATATAGTACTTTTTGGAAGGAAAGGTTATATCTATTTACATAGGATATAGTACGTTTTGGAATGAAATGTTTTTAGTACCTTTTGGAATGAAATAAATTGTGGATTTAGTACCTTTTGGAATGAAATAAAATTTTTAAAATACTTTTTTAAAGGATTTTTATGTTTTTTAGATGAAATATGACGAGGGATTTTGATAAAACTAAACCATTATAATACAAATATGTCAAAATATCAACTTTTAAAAAAAATTTCCTTTAGTACTTTTTGGAAATCAAGGACTCAATTGTACATTGCCGTTTGCCAATAAGAGATGCTCCTCACGCTTTCCGCTACCATCTGCTATCGAGAGTAGAGAAAACTATTTATGATAATGTGTGATGTGAGTTTGGTGATGGTGATTTATCATACACTTTCAAGGTATATTAATAAATATACAATAACCTCCTTTTCATTAAAAATTTGTCTTTTTTCCTTTTTAACTTTTAGTGTAAATTATGTTTAATTTATTAAAATTGTGTTTCTAACTAATTATTAAAAAAAAACATTTGTTCATTATGGGTTTATTACAATTATTTGTTTCAATATAATTTTATAATTTAGTTTCGTAGTCTTTAAAATATATATATATATATATATATATATATATATATATATATATATATATATATATATTATAGAATGTTTTGATAAGTGGTATTTGATGTTACTATCTAACTTTTGTTTTTTTTAAAATTATGGTTAACCCCTCTCCATACTTTTGTGAACAAGCGCTCGCTTTTAGGAATTTTCACTCACCTCTTCTCTCAAGTGTGTTAAATCACATTTTTGAATTTCGCCCTCTTTACAGGAAAAAGATTAATAAATATGGCATAGGGAAAACCATTAGGCTATAATAAACAATCGTCAACGGTATAATTAAATGTATGCAAACAGTAGGTTTTTCTTGCTTACCTGACGTTAATTACGTTTTCGTTTGTATGTCAAATGTTTTTATTATCGTTCATGTTAATTTTTTTTCCTTCTATTTCTCTGCAATGTTTTATTTCATTAAACTGCATATTTTTGTTTTCATTCGTCTAATTTATATATATTGACAGTATATATATTGATTACTTCTCTCTAATTTTATAATATTTCAAAGTCATCCGTGAATTTTAATTATAAGGGCGATAATAACCAATAGTAGTTTATCACTCTTACAATTAAACAAAAAAATGGATTAGTTGTTAAAAGACAAAATTCGTTGTTTATTTGTTCATTTATCTAACGTCACTTTATGCTACTATGGCTAATCGGAAAATGTTCCGAGAGAGCCCTAAATTTTGCCTATCCCGGTTAAATTTAGGATAGGGATCTTGAACGAGTACTTAACATCGCACTGGCTCGGGACCACCTTCTTTCGTCTACTCCGGATGACGGCATAACTAAGGGTTTTTTTTTCCCATTAAAAGAATCCTAAGACCACCTACTTGTTTGAACCCGTGACCTTGGGCATAGAAAGCTGTTATGCTAGCGCTATAATTCAGGTGACTCCGACAAAATAAAATAAATTCGATAGATGACTTAATTTATTGTGCCAAAATTCCGGCTTAAATTTTAAACTATCTTTTAAGCTTTGATATTCATAGCCCTGAAGATGGTTCAAAATGTGGACCGAAACGTTGAAAAAATATTTGCGTAGACAATATTTAGAGGTGTCGGGACAGAACCTTCGAGTTTGCTAGGCCTATTATTATTATTATTTAAATTACTTCAGCACTTCCACCAGGAAGGTACAGGATGCCTCACATAAGAAACCAATAAATAATAAAACGGAAAATACAAAAAAATAAAAAATAAATTAGAATGAAAGAATGAACATATACATTTTTAATAATAAAGCTTTTAAAAGGACTGATTTCCTCGAAAACAGTAATTATAAGATTAAAGTAAAATCATATTATTTAAATCTTATATTTAATCGCATATTCCTATTCATAAATTGTTTTATAGGGGGTCTTTATAATAGAAAATCCTTTGTAAATTTAATTTATTATATTCCCACATATTTCTTAAGGTTCGGTCAATTCAATGAAATTACAGGATATCAAAATGATGCAATTTTTAGGCGAGTAATTAGTTCTTACATATTGTAAAATAGATTTCAGCTTTACACTTTTTCCCTTCTCGCCTGTGAATGAGAATATGAGGGTCGTAAATTTCAAAAATATGAATAAAGGTTACTTGAAACACACTACATATTAAAGTTAATAAGAAACTAGGCTCCAGGAACAAACTTTTGGGCCATGCGATTTCGAGAAGTAACTTATTGTTTACATCATTCACTGCTTCTTCTTGTATCGATGTTTATTTTTTCCAAAAAAGCATAAACAAGTTTTATCGAACTAATATGGTGAAAGTATCAGTCTTTATAATCGAGATGTTCTTGGTATCAACTTCATACGAAATATAGGTGTCTATTTTTAATTTAGACAAGGTACTTTATAAACCATTTATCTGACTATTTTTATTTAAATATGACTTATTCCCTTGTTTTTATTACATTATTTTTATCTATTTTTTAATATTAATTTCATCATGTATATGAATAGATGGAAAGATTATTCTAATTCAAGATTAATTACAATACTACCTATTTTAAAAACAAAATTATTATGATTCTAAATCAATTACATTTGTAAGTTAATTTTAAATTATAGATATTAAGTGAATAGAATTATTATAAAATAAACAGGAAATATGTTTTTTGGAAATTGGAATTAGCAGATTTCATCAGCTTTTTGACTCTGGATTTTAATTTTGTCACAATATCATCTATTATCGCCCTCGAGGAAAAAGCAATTAAATTATATTGCTACTGTAGAATATTCGAAATTGAGGTCGGATATCTCACATAGTAAAACTGGTTTTTGTAATTATCGAGATTATTTTTTTACAGTGTTTGTGTTAATTTTCAAAGCTACTACTATAAGTTATCTCATTATAAAAAAACCCATACTTTTTCCGAAGTTTGTGTACTTTCTTTTTGAGGCAATTATTTCGGGTTACGCACATACAAATTTACATTTTGTAAACTCTTAAAAGACATGATTTCCAAAACATATCTAAGTTCAAAGAAAATTTTTTTTTAGATATTTAATACGCCATTTTTCTTCATTGGTTTTATTCAAAATCTCTAGTTTTGATTTTTATTTCCACTTTTAATACGATAATAAGGAAGTATTGCGATCGATGACAATTGTTTGGGCGGATTCCAGTTGTTCAAGGAAATGATAAAACTTTTTTAGGCTCGCCTGAGCTCCAAATGATACAAGTTCCAAAAATCGTGTTGGTTTTGGGGTAACACCAGGCAAACTAAAGTTAATAGAAACTAGGAAAATTTCATATTAAAGACAACTTTAGCAACGAACGTTTCTTAAACTTTTTTATTCAATAATGAGCTACCAAAAGTCACTTTATGTAATATCATTTTATACCAAGTTTTTTTCGATTTCTCAAAAATTGTTCGACGATTTTGATTAAACGCTATATATTTAAAAAATGCATTATATCATGTAGTTTTTTTATGATAAAATATGGACTTACCTTTTTTACATGATTTTGTTATATATTTGTTTAATTTAATTTAATTTTGTAGATTATTAATCAAGATAACAAGACTATATTTTAATAGAAAAATTTGTAATATCATTATATTTAATAAATTACGTGATACCAATAAAGTGAGAAAACAGAAAAATATGTTTTAATGCAATTTTTAGAGCTTTTACATAAGGATAATATACAATGATGTTTATACCTCAGGAAAGCTAATATTTTATGAAAATTATATTTCGAATAGTCAATATTTATAAAAGTTTATTAGAGAGTGTATTTAAAATACTAATAAAACTATATGCTAATTATAGAAATAATAAATTGATTTTTCAATCAAAACAGTTGTCTATAATATTTTAATTACATTATTTCCTTAATAATTTATCGATTTTTGTAATCTAAACTGTATTTAGCAAAAAATTTTTTTTGATTTCAAAAGTGAGGTTTTGTAAATTTGTGTGTTCCCGCATCAGTTTTTTTTTTTTTTTTAAACTATTTCTCATATGAACTTATCGTGTTACTAGCTGACCAGCAACGTTGTTTTGTCATGTATATATAATTTTATCTAAGAAATTCCAGCGTAGAAAAAAATAACTAACTTATTGTAAGTGTGAAATGATGTGGATATGATGAGGGTGTGAAGATAGGGAACACATTTTTTTTTTAAATTTATTCCTTAAAATTATACATACCATTAATTAATTACGATAGAAGCACTAAGAAACAATATCGATTTCTTAATGGATATAGGGGGAACAGTATTTTTTGTTAGCCCTTCTTTAGCTAATACAATAAACTGGATGGATTACCCACTCGGAGCATGGTATAATTATCCTTGTGAAAAATATGAGTTACACTGAGATAGTAAAATGATAATTGTAAAGGTTACAACTATGCTTGATGAATCAAAAATAGTACTTGCCGAAAACTGTGAAGGGAGTGAGAGAAGGCGTTTTGAGGGAAAGAGGAGACCGGCTTCGGTCTCATCCCTCTCCGTGCTCCTTGCTGGCTGAGGAGTGACACAGCTAGACGCCTGACAGGGAAAACTTACCAAATGATAATTGAGACGTTGATTTCAAAAGGTACTATATCCATTCAAGGAAATTTTACAGGAAGCTCCAAAATCTCTCATTACTATACTATACAACTAGCTAATTTGGGTTTTTTTTTAAATTAAAATTTAGAATTTTTTTTTTTACAATAATAATAACACCATATCAAAGTTATGAAATGAATTTTTTTAGAACGATTTGGAACAGAAATAAATGCGAATTAGTAATATTTTTAGAAAATGGCGGCATTTTAAAAACACCTTTTTAAAGGGCTAGATAAAGTCATTGATTAATTTAGATTATTTAGATTGATTAGATAAAGTCAAATAGAACATTTAGATAAAACTAAATGATGAGAATACAAATATGTAAAAAAATCAATTTTGTAAACAATATCCTTTAGTTCTTTTTGGAAATAAACGTCTCATTTGATCAGTTATGGAGCGAGATAAAAAATTATTGAATTACTAAAATTACTATTAAAAAATAGGGGAGGGTGATAGAAGGGTGGAAATGTAGGGTTGTATGTATTTTTAATGCAACTTTATAAAAAAAATAAAATAACTAAAAAATTGCCCAAAAAAATTGTTAGGGGTGGACAAACCTCATCACTTAGAAGTATAAAAAATAGATAGTTGCCGATTCTCAGACCTATTAAATATGCATAAAAGTTTTTATGAAAATAGATCAAGCCGTTTCGAAGGAATATGGTAACTAACATTGTGACACGTTAATTTTGTATATTAGATAATTTTTTTATGTGACTTAAAAATTATATAATTTTATTTTTAAATATTCCAAGTCTGTGCATTTTAAAACTTTCTTCTTAGATAAGGTATGAATAAAAAATAGAATAGAAAAAGAAATCTTAAAATGAAAAATTGAATCCGCATCCAGGAAATAGCATAACACCCTCGGTCATTCTTTTACTTTAAAAGATGTAATTTTTTTGTAATTTCCGAAGTCACAGTCTATCAATGATCTTGAATCAATGAAAAAATATTATTTGTAAGAGTTAAATAAAAATAGAACACATGCACTTTAAATGCTTTATTACAAACAATAATATTAAATTTCTGGTTTTAATTAAATATTTTTTGCGAATGTGTAATAAAAATCTTATTTAGTTTCTTCGAAATTCTATTATTGCTCTTGACTTTTACCCTAGTAGAAGCTGTACTTATATCAAGCAGCCGTCAATCGATAAAAAAAGTTATTAAAAATAACGTTTGACTTTCCAGAGTTAAGCCCTAATAAAATTTGTTTTCCTCACGTTGGCCTTCGGGCTCTTGTTGAAATAGTTCTGTAAACTATGAGAGAAATAAAGTTCTTTGTTTTAGTTAGAGTAAATAAGGGTGTAAAACAACTTTTATTTTTTATATTTTTTGTAAAAGTGTTACGGTTGTAATATTAATAGCACCGGTATATTTAAATAATATTAGTAATATATTCTGGCCGTACCTAAATACGCAAGTAAGTAGTGGTGGGGAGGCGCAGAAGGTGCATGCGCATCTCACATGCGACAAGACAGAGAGGCGCACGGAGTGACAGTAGTAAGACACCCGAGTGACAGGCAGCCACGCTGGATTTGTTCTCCTCCACTACACATCCCGACGACTTCGTGAGGAAGCCGGGAGATTTTTCCGGAAAGGAGATCGGAGGAAGGAGAACTGTCACACGAGGACTTACGGTAATTGGGAGAGCGCTATTAACCCGCCTCCCTGTGTTGTGTTGTAAATAATCCTACTGGCCAGGGGAATAAGGACTATATAAATAAGCAATGTATATAATAGATTTAATAGAGGATATATTATGGGTTTTTTTTTAATTTGTTTATAAAAATATAATTTGTGTATGTAAAGTTGAGTTTTGTTCACAGGGTTTTCTTTAATTAAGTATAAATAGTTTTGTTTTTATAATATTCTAGAGTAGGTTTTTTATTTTGGTTGATGTAAATATATTTTGTATGTGTGAATTGTTTTTTTATTTTATCCTTTAATTAAATATACATGTTTTTTATATCTTTATTATACGGGAAATTTTATGTTTGTTTATTTATTGTATGTGTAAAGGTACAGCCAGAATTTAATTTATTTACTTCTTTATAACCTAAAATAATAACTGGTTTTACTTTAAAGTTTATGTTTAATGTTTTCGTTATTTACATTAAAAAAATAACGTGGCGCCCTGAATAATAGACCAGGACAAATTTGAACCCACACCCTTCTCCACTGAGTGTGGGCAATCTATGAGACGAGGGTTACAAAAGGAATTTCGTTTGCCGCGTATCGTAGATTTTTAAAAATTTCATTTCGGACTTTATTAATATCCCTTTCTCATCATGAGATAAAAAGTAGAAAAAGTCAGTATGTTAATTTTTACTTTTTCTTATATGCGGATAATGATTATATATATATATATATATATATATATATATATATATATATATATATATATATATATATATATATATATATATATATATATATGTATGTATGGTGTTCAAGAATCCTCCTTGAACCAGAGAAAATGTTATAACTAAAATTGAAGATAAGGCTCAGAAATAAGCAAGAAAAGTGAGTGAAGGGACAGGGCAATAAAAGTTTAGAACATTGGAATATGTGAGTAGGAGGTTGAGGGAGGCTAAGCCGGGGAAATGATAAGCCAGGGACCACCTACAGCTACAAGTAACAGCTCACCAAACAGCAACATATTTATAATTTAAAACAACACTTCAAGCTACTCTGATTTTCATTTTATATTGTTTAATTCCTTACTCTTATATTATCTGTAGAGTTAATTAAAACTGGAACATTATTAATATGTTCATAATATATTCAATACCTCCAAAAGATTACAATCCACTCACACATCACAAATTTATTTATCATGATACATGGGCCATATTCATAATGAAAGAAATAAATGAATTATGTAGTTTTGTATGCTTATTATAACATTTATAATGTATGTAACTTTATGATCATTTATGTTCAAAATAAATCTTTAAATTTAGTTTTCAGTGTAAATCAGCTAATTGGATAACACATTGTTGAAAAAAAAATCCAATTCTACCAAATCATCAAAAGAAATAATTTTGGGTAATCATTGAGGATAATTACCCATGACATCGATTTAAAACCTTATTTTTTCATAGGTAAACCATAACCTCTTCCTATTATCAAATCGTCAATTAAAAATAATAGACCATTATCTATAAGTTGCACATTTATCGATGATCCAAAAACTTTAAGTTTCTTAAAAAGTAAGATTTCAGGAAAAAACAAAACAGTTTTTTTATTTTTTTCATATTGTTCCACCATTTAATAAAAATTTTTAGTGCATAGGAGCATAAAAGACATCTTCTGCCGAAATTCGGAGTGTGAAATCTTTCAAAAAGTTTAAAAATAGTATATACAATACTTTGATTTGCAGACAACCGAAGGATTTCCGACCCATTTCCCTACTCTCATGCATCTCAAAAATCCAGGAAAGTATGGTAAACAGAAGACTTGTAGATATATTAGAAAGTAAGCATATACTATCTAAAAACCAATTTGGCTTTAGGAAACAGCGTTCAACAATTGATTCCTTATTGTCTTTAAGCCTGGAAGTACAGGAAGCCTTCTCTCTTAAAGAACATCTAATAGCAGTTTTCCTTGACCTAGAGAAAGCTTACGACACAATGGACAGAGGTCGAACATTGGAAATTCTAACAGAATTAGGAATAGAAGGGAATATGTGAACTTACATTCACAAATTCCTAACTGAAAGAAAATTTTGTGTGGAGAGTAGATAACAAATTTTCCTCAGATCATTCCTTAGAGAACGGCACCCCACAAGGATCTCCTCTTAGCGCAACGCTGTTCCTACTAGCAATCAATGGAATAATGTCTACTATTCGTAAACCTGTAAAATGTTTTCTTTTTGCTGATGACATTGTCATTATCACTCGCAGTAAATCCCTAACATACATTCAATGGAAGCTACAGGACGCATTAGAAAAAGTAGAAAACTGGTCAAAAAGTGCTGGGTTCAGACTATCAGCTACGAAAAGCAAATGTATGCATTTCAGTAGACATAAAAGGTATCAAGAGAATCCACTACTAACAATATCTGGCTCTGTTATTGAGTATGTTGAAAGATATGTCTATCTAGGAATGATCCTAGATAAAAGGCTAAGCTGGATTTACCATATAAAGCAATTGAAAGATGAATGTACTAAAAGACTCGGTATTCTTAAGTGTATTTCTCATACCAATTGGGGAGCTGACAGACACACACTCTTAAAGGTATATCAACATGTAGTAAGAAGCAGAATAGAACATGGCGCTCAGATCTATGGAACGGGCAGTAAAACAATACTTAGAATGTTAGACTCTGTGCACAATACGGCACTCCGGATTTGTACGGGAGCTTTCAGAACCTCTCCAGTCGAGAGCTTGTATATTGAGTCTGGAGAACCCTCTTTACAAATGCGTAGAGAATATTTGACCCTAAAGTATGTAGCAAATTTGAAATCACGCCCTCTTCATCCTCTATATTCAAGATTGTTTGCAGAAAATCAAGAAAATCGTGGTCTAAAAAATATAGAAAGTAGTGCATTCAAACAGCTAGTCCTTACATCGCTAAGGACTTTAAACATGAATTTAAGGGCCATAAAACCTTCCCTAGACATGGAAATACCTCGATGGAAGAGTAACAGACCAATCGTTGACAAGACGATGTCAAGATACTCAAATAAATGTCCATTGGAAGCACATAATTGTTTCTTGGAACTGTTAGAGAGTTATAACAACTTCTCTGTTATATACACGGACGCCTCGAAAACGGAAAATAGTGTAGGTTGTGCAGTAAAAATAAAACGCCAACAACTCCTTTTCAGCTTGCCAGAAGAGTGTTCTGTTTTCAGTGGAGAAGGGACAGCCATACTAAAGGCTCTCCAATGGCTTACTGGATCGGAAACAAAAAACTGGATCATTGCTGCAGACTCTAGGAGTGTATTGGAAGCCCTTGGAAATACGTCGTGGCCCACTAATTCCATCATCAGGGAAATATTAAACGCGTGGTGGGATCTTAAAAATAAAGGCATAACCGTAGTCTTTATCTGGGTTCCAGCACATTGTGGTATTCCGGGCAATGAAGAAGCAGACAGAGCCGCCAACTTGGCCAGACAAGGCAACACATCTGAAAGCACGGTACTGGAAGAACTCACAGTAGAAGACTGGATCAGAAAATTGAGAAAAAATCTCTTCAAAAGCTGGAAAACAACTTGGATATCAGGACAACATAAACTGTTGGATATAAAAAGAGACACCAAAAAATGGACCACGAGCACGAGGATTTCTAGAAAAGAAGAAATCATTTTATGCCGGCTCCGTATAGGACATTGTCAGTTTACCCATGGTTACCTTATGAGAGATCTGCATGCACCCACCTGCGAATATTGCGATAATGTTCCAAAAACTGTTCAACATCTATTATTAGATTGTCCCCTTTTCGAAACATCAAGAAATAGTATTAAACTAACAGGAACCCTAAAAGATATATTAAATGATGATGAAGACAAGGTGAAAAATTTACTGAATTATTTAAAAGAAATCAAGTACTACAATCAAATTTAGAAAAAACACAGTTGCCAATGACCCTGTAGGGTAGAGGCAAATAACAAAATAAAAAAAAAAAAAAAAAAAAAAAAAAAATACTTTGATTTTAATTCATCCAATAAAAATCGATTTTCGTTTAAAAACTGCGATCATATAACTTTTTTAATTTGTTGACTCATGGAAAATGATTATTTAGCTCTTCATCTATATCCCAATTAAAAAAAACAAAAACTATTTTTTCTATTATATAAATTTTTTGTGGTATTTTGAAATTAGTTATGATGCTTTTTGAAAGGTGTCACTCACCGAATTTTGCTAGAAAATGTCTTTTATGCTTCTCCCAAATCAACAATTGAGACGTTGATTTCCAAAAGGTACTGAAGGACATTTTTTACGAAATTGATGCTTTTACATATTTGTATTCTCATCATTTAGTTTTATGTAAATATTCTATTTTATGATATCTAATAAATTCTCAAGTCTTTAAAAAACGCGATTTAGAAATGCGGTCATTTTCTAAAAATACTAATTACGCATTTATTTTCGGTCCAAAGCATTCTAAAAAAAATCATTTCATGACTTTAATATGATGTTATTATTATAGTAAAAATATAATTATAAATTTTAAGGCAAAAAGACTCAAATTAGCTAGTTTAATAATATAATAATGAGAGATCTTCGCGCTTCCTGTAAAAATTCCTAGAATGGATATAGTACCTTTTGGAAATCAACGTCTCAATTTTTTCGAAGTCGTAGAACAATATGAAAAAAATTAAAAACTATTTTTTTTTTTCCATAAAATCTTGCGTTTTAAGAAACTTATAGTTTTTAAATTATCGGAAAATGTGTAGGAAATAATTTTGTTCAACCGAAATTACATTCTTCTTAGTGAAAAGCATAGAGAATACCTGAACAAGTGTGGCTTTAGAAGAAATCTTTGATGGTAGCTAAATAGACAAGGTTATAGAGCGCGCGGTTTGAAAAACGTAGCTTTTATCCGATTGTTTTACAGCAAAATGATTAAAAATGCTTTATAAGGAATATAATTCCTAATTTTTGGTGACAAATAATTGTTTAAACATTTTTTAATAATAATTAGAAATATAAGTTAAATGCAAGATTTCGAAAAAAAAGTCTGGTTTGTTGGAGGTAGAACAGAAGAAAGAAGAAAATTTTTCGGACGTAGGAAGGACTATAACAGAGACTTAGCTCAAGATCGTTTCCGTGGGAAAGATCTGCAGAGATAACTCGAGTTCGCGCTTGCAAAGCGCATATCGACGAGAATGGAGCGGAGGGGGGAAATATCTGGCGGAGTACCTACAGGCGAAGGAAGATTGGAAGAGAGGGACGGTTTGGGGAGAGAACCAGCTGGGACAACTTTAAATAGCAGCACGAGAACACAACAATCTAGTCACCCAACGTATGCTCAAGTAATGTCAGCCCAAAGACCTTCAAGTCGAGATTTTGCTATAGTGCTTCCAACAATCAAGGGTATAAAACAGGGATTATACGTGGAAAAAGTGACAGATTTAGTGGAACCTCAAGCAATAAAATTTGCGTCCAAGATATCTAATAATCGATTCTGTATCCATTTATCTAGTAAAGAACAGGTGGATAAGCTAATAACGAATCACAAATTTGTTTCTATAGATGGCAATATGATTCCTATCCGTCGTTTGGTAAATCCTGCGAAACGCATCATTATTTCAAATGCATGCCCTAGCATTCCACATCCTTTAATTGAAAGCGAGTTTCACAAAATGGGAATTAGATTAGTTTCTCCTGTAACATTTCTACGGGCAGGCTATCAAAACCCTAAAACAAGTCACGTGATGAGTTTTAGACGACAGGTGTACATCAACCCAGAAGATTTTAGCGAACTACCGTCATCAGTAGTTATTCACAGCGAAGGTCTATCACACCGCATTTTCCTAGCCGAAGATATACTTCTATGTTACGTATGTAGGAAACCTGGGCACTACGCTGCGAACTGCCCAGAATCGGACGGTGCTGAAGAAGAGCCAATCCCATCTATCACTAATCATACGACCCCAGACAAATCAAGTAACGCCCCAACAGACCCAGGAACATTAGAAAACAAAGAAAGTAAAAACCTACCTATTTCTATAATTGTTGAAAATGAATCTTGCTCATCATACATAGAAAATATTGCAGACACTGTGCTAAACCCAAAACCAATCCAAGGTAATGCTTGCTGCGAAATTTTAACGAATATTACTAAAACGAAAACTTCATTAACAAAAAATCAAATTACCCACAAATCTACCGAATATTTAGTATCTCGACAAAAACAGAATAACAAAACTCTAGAAACTAACACAGACAAACCACAAAAAATGACACCGCGTATAAAAGAAATTCTGACACCAATTCGTGACATACTGACAGACAATAATTATCCTTTACAATTTCAAGAAATATGCATATTATACGAAACTATACAAACAGAAAAACTGACAGTAGATCTGATCAGACAGTTTACAGAAGACACAGACGGACTATGTAGAATGCTAACAGATATCAAAGGCTCTATAGCCAGTAGAAGCATCAAAATATGGTCCACAAAAATTTTAAACTTATTAAAAGAAATTCAAATTAAAGAAAAAACAACTAACGCCAAGTACTTAAAAGCACCTCCCACAAGCAACCCATCTTTAAAAAACAAAACAAAAAAACATGATGACAACTCTACAATGGAATTGTAATGGGTATTTTCGTCATATTGAATTCTTTCGAAAATTAGTATCAGAGGAAAATCCACTTTGCATCTGTTTACAAGAGACACACCTAAACGTAAAACATTCAGTGGGACTTAAAAACTATAAAATATATAGAGAAGACAGAAAGGCTAATAGAACATGGGGAGGAGTCGCCACATTTGTAAAAGAGAGCGTCCTTAGTGAACAGCTGTTGTTGCGAACTCAGTTTGAAGCATTAGCAATCAGAATTCATTTAAACGAACCTGTTACAGTATGCAACATATACATACCACCCTCTCAACACTTTTCAGACGAAGACATAGACAACATTATTACCCAACTACCAAGACCCTTTCTTCTATTAGGTGACTTTAATGCACACCACACTTTGTGGGGCTCTTTTCTCCCAGATTTAAATCACAGAGGTAGGAGCATTGTAAAGTTCTTAGAAAGAAACTCTTTTACTATACTATTAAACTCAGGGAAAAGTACCCACTTCAGTGCCAAAAACAATACTTTCTCAGCAATCGATCTTAGTTTTTCGGATGTTAGGTACGTAACAAAAATCAGAAATTGGACCACCAAAGACCACCCTTATGGGAGTGACCATTTCCCCATCGTCATAAACACATTAGAAGCGGTCAACAATGCTCCTTCAATAACCCGATGGAAATACGATTTGGCTGATTGGGAGAATTTCAAAAAACAAATTACCCAAAAACTGGAAATCGTACCATATTTGCAGAACATTGATGAAGAAGTATTTCAGTTTACCGAACTAATCCTAAATGTTGCTAAGGAAACAGTTCCCACGGTTACAAGATCCTCAAGTCATCCAAATGTCCCGTGGTGGAACAAAAATTGTAGTGATGCAATCAGAGCAAAATAACGAGCCCTAAATAGATTTAGGAAGAGCAGAACAGTGCAAGACGCAATTGAGTTTAAACGTTTAAGAGCCATAGCTAATAGAGTTATTAAAAATAGCAAAAAGGAGTCTTGGAAGCAGTATGTATCTTCTATAAACAGCCAGACCCCAGCTAACGAAATGTGGAGCAAGATTCGAGCCATCAGAGGTATAAGTAGACAAAAAACTATTCCTGGACTAGAAGACGAAAACCGAATCTTAAACAAACCTGAGGAAATTGCAGAATCTCTTGCAAAGCATTTCAAAGACGTCTCTTCATCACAAATTCACAATCATATTCCGAATAGTAGCTCAGGCTCAAACAGACTATTGACAAGCGAAAACATAAGTTATAACGAACCACTACTGATAACAGAACTTGAGTCTGCACTAGAAAAATGCAACGGAAAATCTGCTCCAGGCTTGGATGGAGTCCCAGGACTATTCTTAAAACAGCTACCTGATGAAGGGAAGAAATTCTTACTGGGGCTTTATAATAAAATCTGGAATAGTAGAGAATTCCCCTCAAACTGGAGAAAGTCAATAATAGTGCCCATACCTAAAAAAGAAAATTGCAGACAACCGAAGGATTTCCGACCCATTTCCCTACTCTCATGCATCTCAAAAATCCAGGAAAGTATGGTAAACAGAAGACTTGTAGATATATTAGAAAGTAAGCATATACTATCTAAAAACCAATTTGGCTTTAGGAAACAGCGTTCAACAATTGATTCCTTATTGTCATTAAGCCTGGAAGTACAGGAAGCCTTCTCTCTTAAAGAACATCTAATAGCAGTTTTCCTTGACCTAGAGAAAGCTTACGACACAATGGACAGAGGTCGAACATTGAAAATTCTAACAGAATTAGGAATAGAAGGGAATATGTGGACTTACATTCACAAATTCCTAACTGAAAGAAAATTTTGTGTGAGAGTAGATAACAACTTTTCCTCAGATCATTCCTTAGAAAACGGCACCACACAAGGGTCTCCTCTTAGCGCAACGTTGTTCCTACTAGCAATCAATGGAATAATGTCTACTATTTGTAAACCTGTAAAATGTTTTCTTTTTGCTTATGACATTGTTATTATCACTCGCAGTAAATCCCTAACATACATTCAATGGAAGCTACAGGACGCATTGGAAAAAGTAGAAAACTGGTCAAAAAGTGCTGGGTTCAGACTATCAGCTACGAAAAGCAAATGTATGCATTTCAGTAGACATAAAAGGTATCAAGAGAATCCACTACTAACAATATCTGGCTCTGTTATTGAGTATGTTGAAAGATATGTCTATCTAGGAATGATCCTAGATAAAAGGCTAAGCTGGATTTACCATATAAAGCAATTGAAAGATGAATGTACTAAAAGACTCGGTATTCTTAAGTGTATTTCTCATACCAATTGGGGAGCTGACAGACACACACTCTTAAAGGTATATCAACATGTAGTAAGAAGCAGAATAGAACATGGCGCTCAGATCTATGGAACGGGCAGTAAAACAATACTTAGAATGTTAGACTCTGTGCACAATACGGCACTCCGGATTTGTACGGGAGCTTTCAGAACCTCTCCAGTCGAGAGCTTGTATATTGAGTCTGGAGAACCCTCTTTACAAATGCGTAGAGAATATTTGACCCTAAAGTATGTAGCAAATTTGAAATCACGCCCTCTTCATCCTCTAAATTCAAGATTGTTTGCAGAAAATTAAACATGAATTTAAGGACCATAAAACCTTCCCTGGACATGGAAATACCTCAATGGAAGAGTAACAGACCAATCGTTGACAAGACAATGTCGAGATACTCGAATAAATGTCCATTGGAAGCACATAATTGTTTCCTGGAACTGTTAGAGAGTTATAACAACTTCTCTGTTATATACACGGACGCCTCGAAAACGGAAAATAGTGTAGGTTGTGCAGTAAAAATAAAACACCAACAACTCCTTTTCAGCTTGCCAGAAGAGTGTTCTGTTTTCTGTGGAGAAGGGACAGCCATACTAAAGGCTCTCCAATGGCTTACTGGATCGGAAACAAAAAACTGGATCATTGCTGCAGACTCTAGGAGTGTATTGGAAGCCCTTGGAAATACGACGTGGCCCACTAATTCCATCATCAGGGAAATATTAAACGCGTGGTGGGATCTTAAAAATAAAGGCATAACCGTAGTCTTTATCTGGGTTCCAGCACATTGTGGTATTCCGGGCAATGAAGAAGCAGACAGAGCCGCCAACTTGGCCAGACAAGGCAACACATCTGAAAGCACGGTACTGGAAGAACTCACAGTAGAAGACTGGATCAAAAAATTGAGAAAAAATCTCTTCAAAACCTGGGAAACAACGTGGATATCAGGACAACATAAACTGTTGGATATAAAAAGAGACACCAAAAAATGGACCACGAGCACGAGGATTTCTAGAAAAGAGGAAATCATTTTATGCCGGCTCCGTATAGGACATTGTCAGTTTACCCATGGTTACCTTATGAGAGATCTACATGCACCCACCTGCGAATATTGTGATAATGTTCCGAAAACTATTCAACATCTATTATTAGATTGCCCCCTTTTCGAAACATCAAGAAATAATAGTAAACTAACAGGAACCCTAAAAGATATATTAAATGATGATGAAGAAAAGGTGAAAAATTTACTGAATTATTTAAAAGAAATCAAGTATTACAATCAAATTTAGAAAAAACACAGTTGCCAATGACCCTGTAGGGTAGAGGCAAATAACAAAATAAAAAAAAAAAAAAAAATGCAAGATTTCAGAAAAAAAAGTATTAATTTTTTTTCATATTTTTCAACTCTTCAAAAAATTTGAATTCCTGAATAATTCCTGTGCATAGAGAAAAATAAAGGACATATTCTGAAAAAAATAATCGGTGATTGATACTTTTAAAAAAGGTTAAAAAAGTACTTATTTTAGTGTTGTTTCTTCCGCCAAAAATTGGCTTTTCGTTTAAGGACCATGATCATACCATTTTTCATGACTTTGACTCCTAAGAATCAGAGAAAAAATCATTAATTAATTTCAAATTTTATAAAAAAAGATCGAAAAAAGAGGTTGTAAAAAAAATCTCGAAAACTGTTTCAAATAAAAAGCTGAAAATTAAGGAAATTTAATTTTATTCGACACAAAATCGATTAAACCAATGATTGAACCCGTGGCTGAGTGGCTAGCGCGCTAGTCTCTCCTACTTCAGGTTCTGAGTTCGAATCCCAGTCCTGGCGGGACTTTTATAAGGATGTAAAAAAATGGGGATTCACTCACAACCTCTCCCCCGGGTATGTGAGACCCGTCAGCCAAAGGGTGGCCCCTCACAAAATTAGTCGTAGGGAGTGACCTTCACTAAAAATAGCATCATGAAACGTGAGACTAAACTCGCAGGAGTTTACTCCGCCATGCTACACCGCCACTAAAAGAAGATATATCCTTTTTTATGATCGTCAGCAAAAAAATTAATTATATCTATTTTTAATTAAATTATACAGGAGACTTATTGGAACATTCAATTCAGAACAAGAGCCCATTTATAGTTATTCGGCTGTGTGGATAGGCTTACCTTAATCATAACAAAGTAATTTCTGGAGATTGAGTTTATGAAACAAACCTGCCCACGAGGCTTGGACAAAGAGAAAGACAATCTCTTTAGGCCTTATCAGGGGAACAGTCGGTCTGTGGTTTGGTTCAGTATACCCTTGCGAATCCCAAAGGTCCTTTATTGGATACCTATTGTCAACTTTGAGGGTAGGCTTTGTTTCCTTTTGGGAATATGCTCTGCTGGATGTTGTTTTATTGTTTTAGAATTGCGCTCTGAATAGGAAAGTATTGCAATTTATCGTGCTTTCGTAAACCTTTTTTTTAAACATATTGAAACTTTCGTTATTAATTTTTTTTTTGTTCAAGTATATTCTAGAAGAATATTTCTTGTATAATACTCTCCAAATCATAACCGGAAGAAATACTAAAAATATACTCGGAGAAAACGTTTAAAATAAAAAATAAAGTGATTTACTATATGAATAATGACAAAATACGTGTTTATAAAATATAGAAAAGAATATATATTTTTTATTTGTAAAAGACAAGTTCATATTCAAATATACTACATAATATAAAATTATAAAACAAGACCTTAGGGTAGTGCTGTATTACAAAAACAATAAACAAAAGATAAAATAATTGCTTCATGAAAAAAACAAAAACCAAACTGGATAATGCAAAACTATTAACATAATATTAATTACTACATAATACTAAACTTGAAATAATGACAATTATTTTAAAATAGCTGACCCGACAGACGCTGTCCTGCCTTAAATATGTCTTAGCGAAATCGGTCAAGTCGTTCACGCGTGATGCTATGACCATTTATATATATAGATTTGAGTTGGTTGAAAGTGTAGGTTGATCGGTATATGTGGTTAAGATTTTAGTTCCAGCTATTTAAACAGTTATACCCTAATATAGTTATTTGGAAATAATAAACCATTGTGTAATAATTTACAGCGTTCTTTTATCTGTTGTATACCTCATTACTTCACCTATTAGTAAAATTAATAAAGTCCATTAAAAATATTTTGACTCTAAGAAATTGTTTTAAAAAAATCGAAGCTAAACATGAAAAAAAAAAAATCTATGCTACCAGAAGAGTGGGGAAGACACCGGTGACGATGGATGGTGTGTCAGTGGATGTTAGATGACTTGCGGACCACATTGGGGGAGTACTGACTCTCATGATTTGTAGTGTCTAAAAAGAAGAAACTATACAACGTTAAATAGTGGAGCTTTTCTGTTTTTTAATTTATTCAATGATTCAAAATTAGAACTATGAACTAGAAAAAATATTATTTTTTAAATAGTCAATATGATCTGTTTGCAAAATCAACTTGATATTTGGTTCTGATGGGACTCTTACGATTATTGTTTAGGATGTCCCGCGACCATCTTTTCATTTATTTCGCATATGGTCAAAAACAGCCTTCTAATAATTAAAAATGTATATGCACTTCTTGTAGTATATTAAATTAATGACTAATTTAACCAAAATTAACATGATCGGCGCTGAGTAGGAAAAAATTATAAGCCAAAATTCTATAACTATCGATCAAATATATTTTATAATTAATTAATTTTTCTTTCGCTTACTTATATATGAAATATATAGTAAGAGAAAGTATTGCTATTGTGAAAATTTTCTAATTCCAGTTGAAACCGGAAATACACGTTTTAGGTCCTCTAAGTCCAAATGACCAAGTCCCGCAAAAAGGTGCCTGTGTGTTGACTATATGCCCGAGATGTTATAGCCACTTTTTCATAAATATCAGCTAACTAGAAGGACTCGTTTTATACTATGCATTTTGCACCTTTTTAACGTTTTTCTCAAAAACGGCTCTAACGATTTTGATTAAACTCTATATATCGATGTGGAATTTGATGGGTTTTTATATGATGTAGGTTTCATTCTGATTGAAATAGTCTGACAGAGCTTAAATGCCGATATTAAATTTTCTTCCTCTAAAGTTTTTTTTTTTTTTTTTTTTTTATTCGTAATTATTACAATTTGTCATAATAGACAATAATAATAGTGCTACAGGATCTCATTCATACAATATTTACAATATAAAGAAAAAGAAAGTCAAATTACATAAAATGAAATCAAAATAAATAAACGTATACAATAACAAAATTTATAGACAAAATAAATACAAATAATTGAAGTTAACAAATAAATAAACAAAACATGTTTATTCATAACTATGTACAATATTTACAATCAGCTCGGGAACCCCGGACGGGGCTTGTCCCCCCACTTGTGGAAGGACAAGCAGTCTAAAGGATCCCAGCGCCTCCCTCTCAGCCGCATCACTGGTGAGAGCCAGCGGAAGCTAAGTGAGGGCGCCAGAGCCACAATCACACCGCACATAAGAGGAGAATCTGACCAGTGTCAGAACTCCAGAATAGATGTTTACAATATGTCTCGGGGTCATTGCCGTTTCAACCTTCTAGGAGGGTTGTATGGATGAGTGGAGCTGGATATGGATTGTGCTAGAGAATTAGGATGATGAATGAGGTTCTGGTGGAATTTGGAAAATTTAGATGGAATCAGGTCTGAAATAAATGGAACATTAAGGTCGTGGTGTAAGGTATAGTTGGAGACATAATAAGGAGCATTCACTATTGTTCGGAGGACTTTGGATTGAAAGGATTGAATGCGTTTGATGTTAGAACGTTTAGCTGTCCCCCACAGTTCAAGTCTCCTCTAAAGTACCTTTAATTTTGTAGATTCTATAAAAATAACCATATTATCTTGTTACCACTGACAAAAAACAGGTAAATACATAAGTTTAACGAATTCGATACCCAACTAAAGGAGAAAATCGAAAAATATTTTTTGAATGCAATTTTTATTCTTGAACATAAGAAAATTCTACAGTAAGCGGACCTATTAACAATAAGTCTGAATAGAAATAATCATACTGCCATAAAGTACAAAAAAAGAAGGGAGAATAACTCCCGATTCTTTGCCACCACAGTAATTTGGAAAATCTCTCTCTGAACTATTCCTAGCATCTTTTTTTTTTTTATTGTTCTTTCTAAGTTTGTAGTATACGCATAGGTTTATATAAGACAATATTTTGTCTCAGATTTTAAGTGAATTTGTAATTATTTTTTTTTTTTTTATTTGTTTATCCTTTATTTTTATTAGTTGTTTATTTATTTTATATGTTTTCATTAATTTATTTTGTATGTATTTATAATGTTGAGAAAATTTTAAATTCTAATTGAGATATCTATTTCACTACTGTATATCTATTAACTGTAGAATACATTCTTAAATTTTCCACAATGTCTATTAATTATTGTATACACATTTTAATATTCCGTTTTTTTGTTTTTCTACTGTTAGGGCATGATTATGATGCTTAAATATAAAAAAAAATTAACTGTCCTTTACTAACATTTAACTGACACTAACATCTCTTGGTTAAATATTCCCTTTTGGTAACATATTAACATAACAAAAAATTTGAAATTTTACACATAAATGTATATAATATATAAATCAGCTCCTTAATTTCCCCCTCTTTGACTACTGCTGTACGGTGTAGGGGGGGGGGGGGGAGAGGGTGTCTCAGGGGATCTCGAGAAAAAATTAAAACGAATGTTTAACTGCTTTGTACGTTCCATATTTGGGATATCCTGAGACACCCGATTTTGCGAAGAGTTGAAGTGGCTTTATCCTTCCTACCGCCGTAAGTACTTCCTTGCATCCTTCCTCTACCAAGTTATCCAAATCCGGTGTCCGTTTTACATCTCTGATCTCCTTAAATTCATAATCTTCGTTCGTTCCCGTAACACCTACTCACTCCCTTTTTATCTGTATATAACGCCCCATTGACCACAGCTTTCGATATGTCATTCTTAATCCGATCCGCATCACTAGGGAACTCCATTCCCTCTAATACACCCCTAAACTTTCTCAATATTTAAATTCCGTCTATTTAGCCATTTCCTGTCAATTCAATTCACAATTTAGGTCACCTGCAGTAGGATATCTGGCATAACAGCCTTCTATGCTAAAGATCACGGGTTCTAACCCGCAGGTGGTTTTAGGATTTTTTAATAGAAGAAAAAAATCAATATTTGAGCCGTCCTTAGGAGGTGACGTTAAAAGGTGGTCTCTAGCCTTTGCGATGTCAGGTACTCGTTAAAGATCCCTATCCTAATTAAACCTGGAAAGGCAAAATTTAGGACTCCCACTGTAGCATCGTCCGATTATCTACAGTAGCATAAAGTGACGTTAAATAAATAAACCAACAAACAAAATTTCCAAATAATCCTAAGTAGATACTACTTTCAGGGAAAATCAACAGATAAAGCCGGCAGAGACGTTTATTCATTTATTAAATTTTTATTTTCTGGGGTGTATTGTTATTTATTTTTTTCTTTCAATCATTTTATGGATGTAAGATTAAATTATATATAATTTTACGAACTCTCAAAAGAATTGTATTTTCCTTTTTTATTTTAAAACTGTATATATTTTTGTGTTCTCTACATTTATTTTTCTTGTTTTTGCATTTTTATTAGACGATTACGACTCGAGCTTAAGTCCACTTTTTATTTCCTGCTGTATTATTCTGACCATGTCCCAGAATAAATAAAGAATTATTATTATAAGAAGGAATTAGTCCGGGTGGCGGTCAATGAATGAAACAATTAGATAGTTTCAACCATTTATTTTCTGCCAACGTTTCGACCTCCATTGTTGCTCATCATCAAGGCTTATTGTAGGCGAGTGGAAACTGTTTCCAGAAATAACTGTTGGCAGAAAATAAACGGTTGAAACTAACTAATTGTTTCATTCATTGACCCGGACTGATTCCTCCTAGTAATTCTCAACTAATTATATCCAATTATTATTAAATATCTAACGTATTTTTTCTAGTTATTTAAAATTTATAGAGATATATTACAATTTGTTTTAAAATAAACAATCGTAATAGTGATATGAGCCTCAGCCTAACATATTAATTGAAGAAAAAAATCTGGTGCGGGCAACACACGACTTTCACTTACCTCGATTTTTAAAATCTATGAAAGAATTTAAAAGTTTAAAAGCGAGTTTAATACAGTTAGAGATAAAAATACGTGAAACTATTAAGGAATTAATCAAATTAAATTTATATAGAAACATGTGTTCCATTAAAAAATCTATTATATTATTATCTAAAATAATCAGTTAGTTTTATGTTCATTTCATCACTCTCTATTAACTTTTAAAAGCTTGTGTATGAGATGATATTTTTTCTAAAATCTTTAGCTTTCCAACGGTATATCATAAATGTATATTACTGCTCTTATGTTCAAAAACGAAAAATTGCATTAAAAAAATATTTTTTCTGTTTTCTCCTTTAGTTGGGTATCGAATTTATTCAATTTATATATTTACCTGTTTTTCATCAGCGTTAACAAGATAGTCTAGTTATTATTATTAAATCTATAAAATTAAAGGTACTTTGGGGAAAGAAAATTTAAAATATCGGCATTTAAGCCCTGTCATACCATTTTTATCCAAATAAAACCTACATGATATTAAAGCCCATTAAATTTTACATCGATATAGCGAGTTTAATCAAAATCGTCGGAACCAATTTCGAGAAAATCGAAAAAGGTGCAAAATGCATGGTATAAAGTGGATCTTCTGGTAAGCTCATTTTGATGAAAAAGTTTTGTCATGTCTCGGGCGTATAGTTGTCTTAAATATGAAATTTCAGTTTCATAGGACTTACCGTTTCCGCCGGGAGTTACGACACACAGACACACACACACAGACCTTTTTGCGGGACTTGGTCATTTGGACTCAGGGGACCCTAAAACGTGTATTTCCGTTGAAAACTGGAATTCGAAAATTTTCACGATCGCAATACTTCCCCTTACTATATATAGTAAGTGAAAGTAAAAACATGTGAGGGGTTAAAAGAAAAAAAAAAAATTTGGTTAAAAGGTTAGAAGTTTTTTTTTTCGAAAATGTTCTTGCATTTTGAACCTACAAGTGGTTCAGTATTAGCTGTTCAAATTTTTAGTGATTCAAATAATATGAGATAGAAGAATATATACTTTCTGCGTACTACTACATTTATATCTTACTCGTTACTTATAATATGTATTGTAGAACTAATATTCTGACTATTCAAAGAAATGATTGGAAAACACTAAGTTATTTGAATGTTAAATGTTAGAGTAAAATACATACTGAAAATAGAGGAACTATAACGTATTCATGCATAATTCATTTGGCTTCTCCTTCCTCGAAAAAGGAACAAAAAGGAGTAAATTTACTTAGGACCAGGGTGTATCTATTCATAGCACGGCAAAGTTCCAAGTTGTACCTGCCTATTCCTTATTCGTATTGTCTCCTACGGGAAACATCCTTTCTGATTCTTAATTTTTATCCTGATCAGTCATTAATGTTTAAATTAGATGTTTATTTATTAAAACTGAAGATGAATATCACTTCTAAAAATCTGAAAAAAAAATCTTGTGTAAATTACCAGTGAAAATCAATATATTTCCATATAGCAAATAATATTACAGAAAAGAATAATTTAAAAACAAGATGCGCACACAAGCAACTCTCGCTTGTTTCCATTCTTGGAATCCCTATATGTTTTATATCAACATAACGAGTTTAATTAAAATCGTTAAAGCTGTTTTAATTAAGGAGGCTCTGAAATGTATATATTAGTTACAAACTGTAATTCGTAAATTTTCATGATCGGAATAATTTTCCTATGTGTATATGTTTATAAGTTAGTAAAATTTTAAAGCTTTTACCAAGAATCACAAAATAATAATTTAACAAATTTAATCCTACCTCTTCTTGGACAAGTAAGCAGTTATCAGAGGAAGGTAATATAAAATATATTTGCTTTACCATTAAGAAAGAAAATAACTTTGCTTTTGTTTTAGATAATCATCTAAATATTTCGTAGATTATGCTTTGTATATATACGTATATGTATAAAGCTCAAAAGGCGTTTCGTACCCCCTAGGTTTCCCCATCGGTCTGGCCTCTACCAGCGATACTCCAGGAACTTCCTAGACCATAGCTATTAGCTAAATTCTGCTCTTCCCATGCCAGCTTTGCTCCCGTTTGAAATGTCCAAGTTCGGCAATTTCCATAAAATATTATTTCTTTTTAAAAGAAGAGGGGTAAGAAGTGACGAGGGTGTTCCACTCACCTTCCAAAAGCAGGCAGTCGTGCGTGTTCCGTCCTCAAGAAAATGTCAGTCGGTATTGGAGATACAGAAGAGCTCAAGTCCATAGAGGGAAGTCCGTCGGGGTTCGGAATGAGGATTGACGAATTACACCTTCGCTAGCCAGCTAAGCGTTTGTAAGCTACCTTTTTATTGTGTGACGGACCTAATGTGTGTGATGGAGTGAGCTGGTGGAAGCAAAGAGGTTATTTGAAATGGATTTGTCACTGCCTCAAACACATTTATATTTTATCATTGTGGATGTAATTAGTTGACCGTTGAGAATTACTGGAAGGAATTAGTCCGGGTGGCGGTCATTAAATGAAACAACTAAATAGTTTCAACTATTTTATTGTTTGCCAACGTTTCGACCCCCTTTGTGGGTCATCATCAGGGCTAAAAAGATACAAAAGAATATAATTTCAATGACATTACATACAATATTATATAACCTATTTAGCTAGAGAACGTCGGTATTGAAAAAATAACAGAAGAACTGTATATGTAAAAAAAATACAATGACCATATTACAATAATGAAAGTGTTATACAGAAAAAATAAAAATGTTCACTAAACAAAATTTACACAGGTATCAATAATTTACATGAAATATGAAAATATGAAGTAGAGTGGAGATACGTACCGCATTGTGGGAGAATGGAAACTAGGTACTGTTTGGTAGATGGGGGGTAGGTAGGATGGAAAATACGTAGGAAAAGGTGGAATGGAAAATACGTACTGATTTATGGACAGGGCCTGACAACAATGACTAAAATTCTTAATACTACCATACAAAGAATCAATGAAATTTAACTTATGATTATAATAATGATACAGGATAAAAAATTATGATTTAATTCTTGAAATATCACCTATATAATAGTAAGAGCAGTGATGGAAGATGTATATGGAGAAAAACTGACTGTACCTCCCAACTTAATCATCCCTAATTCTGTTTTAGGTATCCAAAGATAACAGGGTGGAAAAAATAATAATGGAACATTGTAAAATACATTAATTGACAAATCTTACAGGTTGATAAAAAAAAAAATAAATAAACATAAATACAAGTTGGAATAAATTGAATAGTGAAGACATTTAGAAAATTTTAAATACATAAACAAAACAAAATAAATACATATATAGAATTATATGGATACCTAAAATAGATTTTAAAATATTAATAAAAACCAACAAACAATAATAATGAAAAACAAAACAATATATATGGTGGGATAGACAGAGAAAATATGCTACTTAATAGAGTTTAATATGTGGCTATATGTGGAGGAAATGCATTGTTTATCGGTTTTGTGGTTAACAGGATTGGATTGGAGGTGGATGTGGACGGATTCTGCGATTAGTCTTTTCTTATGGTTTGGAACATAATCTAAAATGGAGCAGTCGTCAAAGTTAAAGGAATGATTGAAATGTATGGAGTGTTCAGAAAGTTTTGAGGCTAGAGGGTTTCGAGAGGATACGGAGAGTTTATGTTGCGATATTCTGGTTTTTAAGTAATTTTTGGTTTCTCCTACATAGGATACATCACAATCTGAACATGAAATTTTATAAACAATATTGGAACGATATATAGGAGTGATCGGGTCTTTTGTATTGGTAAAAAGGTGAGAAAGCTTGTTCTGGGTCTTTAGTCCTAGTTTTAAGGAAGGTAAGGAAAATTTAAGGATTTTTTTTTATATTTTCAGAAAGGTGCGGAATGTAAGGTAGGGATCTATATAAAAATATCATGGGTGAATCATGGTCGGGAATTGTAGGGGAAGTAACGGTGGTTTTTGTGTTATAAGAATCTATAAGGTTTTTAATTACTTTTTTTGGGAAGCTGTTTAAGGTTAGTATTTTTTTAATACGTTCGATATTATTAGGATGGTACTTTGGATCCATTGGTCCAAATGGTACTTTCCACTTTTTTTAGCTTCCCAAAAAAAGTAATTAAAAACCTTATAGATTCTTATAACACAAAAACCACCGTTACTTCCCCTACAATTCCCGACCATGATTCACCCATGATATTTTTATATAGATCCCTACCTTACATTCCGCACCTTTCTGAAAATATAAAAAAAATCCTTAAATTTTCCTTACCTTCCTTAAAACTAGGACTAAAGACCCAGAACAAGCTTTCTCACCTTTTTACCAATACAAAAGACCCGATCACTCCTATATATCGTTCCAATATTGTTTATAAAATTTCATGTTCAGATTGTGATGTATCCTATGTAGGAGAAACCAAAAATTACTTAAAAACCAGAATATCGCAACATAAACTCTCCGTATCCTCTCGAAACCCTCTAGCCTCAAAACTTTCTGAACACTCCATACATTTCAATCATTCCTTTAACTTTGACGACTGCTCCATTTTAGATTATGTTCCAAACCATAAGAAAAGACTAATCGCAGAATCCGTCCACATCCACCTCCAATCCAATCCTGTTAACCACAAAACCGATAAACAATGCATTTCCTCCACATATAGCCACATATTAAACTCTATTAAGTAGCATATTTTCTCTGTCTATCCCACCATATATATTGTTTTGTTTTTCATTATTATTGTTTGTTGGTTTTTATTAATATTTTAAAATCTATTTTAGGTATCCATATAATTCTATATATGTATTTATTTTGTTTTGTTTATGTATTTAAAATTTTCTAAATGTCTTCACTATTCAATTTATTCCAACTTGTATTTATGTATATTTAATTTTTTTTTATCAACCTGTAAGATTTGTCAATTAATGTATTTTACAATGTTCCATTATTATTTTTTCCACCCTGTTATCTTTGGATACCTAAAACAGAATTAGGGATGATTAAGTTGGGAGGTACAGTCAGTTTTTCTCCATATACATCTTCCATCACTGCTCTTACTATTATATAGGTGATATTTCAAGAATTAAATCATAATTTTTTATCCTGTATCATTATTATAATCATAAGTTAAATTTCATTGATTCTTTGTATGGTAGTATTAAGAATTTTAGTCATTGTTGTCAGGCCCTGTCCATAAATCAGTACGTATTTTCCATTCCACCTTTTCCTACGTATTTTCCATCCTACCTACCCCCCATCTACCAAACAGTACCTAGTTTCCATTCTCCCACCATGCGGTACGTATCTCCACTCTACTTCATATTTTTATATTTCATTTAAATTATTGATACCTGTGTAAATTTTGTTTAGTGAACATTTTTATTTTTTCTGTATAACACTTTCATTATTGTAATATGGTCATTGTATTTTTTTTACATATACAGTTCTTCTGTTATTTTTTCAATACCGACGTTCTCTAGCTAAATAGGTTATATAATATTGTATGTAATGTCATTGAAATTATATTCTTTTGTATCTTTTTAGCCCTGATGATGACCCACAAAGGGGGTCGAAACGTTGGCAAACAATAAAATAGTTGAAACTATTTAGTTGTTTCATTTAATGACCGCCACCCGGACTAATTCCTTCCAACAAACATTTATATTTTAGTTCTCTTTATATTTCATTGAAGCTCATTTTTATTTCTTATTTTATTTTCAGTATTTAATCAGGGTAGAAATATTATTTTATTTTATAGTGGCAAATCCAATTCAACCTCTAGTATATTATTATGTATATTATTTATTATTTTAGACAAGGTTGATTATTTAAAGTAGGCAAGAACAAGGTTTATTTCATTATACGCGATCTCAATACTTTCCCATTTTATTTAAAAGTAAATTGAAACAAATAATTATTAGTAATAAAAGTTTGATTAAATGATTTCATAGCAATAGGAACATTTTGTATAATTTTTCACTATTTTTTTGTTTTGACAAGAAATTATAGGCTACTCACACACAAATCTCTGCTGCTGTAGAAAGCTATATGGTTTGTTATCTAAATAAAATATTAATATATCTCCTGGCCATAAACAGCTGCTATCGCTGGAGCTACATTTTCTGATAAATAAATGTTTTCCTTGCCGGGCCTGGCTAATCAGGTGGAAATAGTAACGATTTATTATGCATCAGGGAAGATATTCATATTCCTATTCACAATTCATACGCAGCTTTTGTGATTCGTCTACACCCTTATCGCTGCGCCGCAACATGATTGTAATTAGTGTCGTACTAAATAACGCTGTGATTTAGTGTTCTTCGGCACGTTAGCGTAAGAAATAACATATTATATAATTGGATGGTGTGGTTCACATTTACAACTCTATTATCAAAAGCGTTTTGTTCTCACTCTTTCCTATGATTTATGAATAAAGAATTTCCATAATTTTTCTTCTTTATTACAAATCTAAGTTCATTTTTGAAGTGAAAACTTCTCATGGCGCATTATGCGATTTTTGGCAGAGGTAAAAGCTTCGATTTCGTAACTCTGGTGACGTTACCAACATACTCTAGGCTGGCACATCAGCAGCGGTCTCTTCAATTTTTAAAACTGTATTTTTAAATATCTTCACAATTCATTAAATTATATATAAGGAAATAAAGGGGGAAGATCCCCTCCTTTGAATAAAAAATCCTGTTGTATTTGCAAATTCCGAATTAATAGAGAAAAAAAAATCGCCTTAAGCTTCCAGGGGGGGTATACAAAATACTAAATACTAAATAAAATACAAAATAGGGGTACGAAGAAAAAATATGCTATTGTCTAATCAACAATTTTCTATATCAACAAACAAATTAACGGTAATATATGAAATGAAGAGGAAATTAAGCGTTCTTTAAAAACAAAAACAAAAAAAAACATACACAAAAAAAAGGCGTTTTTTCATAGGGAGCGGCGTGTTCTAATTGATAGAGCTCTAGTCTACTGTGCTCCTGGTCCAGGGTTCGAATTCCGGTTGTGACGGAATATTATTTATTCTGTTGTTTCAGCCGGGGGGCGATCCTGAGGTATGGAGACCCTCTTGGGACAGACCCAGCATCTATAAAGTGGGTACCCAAAAATGGGGAATACCCTGGCGCTGAGCGTGATCTCGGGCGAATTAACTCATTGCACGGCCGTTGGCCTTGAAACAGTACGAATCTCAATATGTACTGAGTCCAAGACTCTTCGTAGGTTGCAGTGGCACAGGTTAGGTTCAGGTTATTTTAATTTTTCATAGACGGATCAATCTTCCAATAGAGAATAATCCGAATTATAGTGCTGAAATTCAAGATGAAGAGAAAATTAAGAATTGTCAATATCAGTACAGGCTTTTTTGCCTGTCAACGACTAAGACAAAAAAAGATTTAATTAATTTAATTCTTTCACAGATAGATCAGTCTTTTGAAACAGTTATAAATCATATTTCTACATTCCCGTGATACAAATGGCAGGTCCATCAAAAATAAATTGTGCTATGTGTATACCCCAACTCATACATTCACATTCAAATTAAGATAGCATAATTCAAGATTATATATATATATATATATATATATATATATATATATATATATATATATCGACAAAGAGATGATGTTTTACAGTTAAATGAAACAATTATAACAAGACATTCATTCTAAACATAATCTGTTTTTACAAAAGTACTCTTATTTTCAACGAAATTTCAGTGCATATTTACTTCTATCGGCAGTCCCTATGACTGCCTGAATTTTAATTTTTTTTAATTATTATTCTTACTTTCTCTGCTTAGTGCTTTCTTGTTCAAGATAAGGTTGGATTATACAGACGTGCTCAAAACGAATTTTGCTGATGGAGCGATATTTTTTTTTTATTGATGCTTATGAATTTATTTCCTACTCACTAAAATCTAATAGGACCATTAGGTTTCTGGCTCATTTATTATTTTTGTATTACGTTTTTAACAGTTAAATAGTAATAATTGTCAGTAAAATTGAATGCCTGTACGATAAATATGCTAATAAAGTATTAAGGCTTTGGTACATACCCTATGTGTAGGTGAGTGATTCCAACTAGTGGTCGGTGGACCCCTATGGGTCCGCATAGTATTTCCTGGGGGTCCGCAAGGGTTTATGGGGAAATTTTTTTTAAATTTCGTATACGTAAAATGTTTGTGAAGTCTAGGCTCATTATAATAATAACAAAAGTATTGGTCAAATTTAACATTCTGAGCAATATAATAGCTATTGATCACTGACAAGTAATTGCTACTACATAATCACTATTGTCAAATAGATCATCAGATATTTTCTAATATTTGAAAATGATAAGCTTAGAAAAAAAAATGTAAATTGGCATAAAATAACGCACAATATTTGATTTGATTTGGATTGGAATAAATGTCTATGCTGTATTAGTTTTAAATTTTCACAATTCAATATTTAGCGGTTTGAAGTAAAACTCTTACAACCAGCCTCTTTTTTTTTTTTTTTTTTTTTTTTTTTTTTTAATTTCCTTTTCCTACTTGGTCATTTCTGGTATAGAGTTTCAGTAGCAATGGTATTTCGCATGGCATCTACGTGATACAGTGTAGTCCATAGTGCCGCTTAGCAACTTAATGTTGGTGCCATACCATTCTGATTTTGCCGTATTTATTCCTGAAGCTCAGTGTTTTTGTGTATTTGGCTTGCCTCTTAGTAAGGCACTACCGTCTTTCGCGTCTGCTAGTGAACATGCAGTGACGTCATCATGTGAAATTACGCGTTTAGCCACTTGCAGCACCTAGCGTAAATGCATATACGCTAGTAGTTGCACACACACACACACATATATATATATATTATATGGTGGTTTGTATTCGGTAGATGTCACAGAAGCGTTTTTTAAAATTATTATTGTCACTATGCTTCTGTAATTTTTTTCTATTCGTTTTTAATTAGGGTAGGGATCTTAAGCGAGTACTTGACTTCCAATTTACGTCCTCTAACGGCATAAATAAGAAATTTTACTCCCTTTAAAAACTCCTAAGACCATCTGCCGGGTTTGAACTGGTATATAAGCTAAAAATGTATCTGGATTAAAAAGTAACTGGAACGAAACGTAAAAAATACTGGCAATTAGCAGGAAACGTAACGGTAGAAAAAGTACTTTTGTATTGTGGAATGGTCCATTGACAATGTTTCTCAATAACTGTACTATATTTTAAAGTTTTAATGTCCTTCAATTATAATTTTATTCTTATTATTTTAATTATTTATTATCACCAAGTAGTTTTTGACCCTACCTACACAAACATTTTTATATCTTATTTTTTTTCCTCTTTATTTAATGTTTAACAGTTATCCACGAATTTATCCTCTATTCTAATGTTCTTGTTTTGTTTTTTAATTTTCGTTTTTATATTAGTTCTTGTAATGCAAATGTTACATTCCTATGATGGTGTGTAAGCTACCAATTCCGAATAGAACTAATCTGAATAAAATTTCGATGCCGATTTCATTCGAGGGGATGGGCAGCTATAAACTGAAATTGGTAGTTTTTGTCGCTGAAATTGCAAATTAAGCCGGAGGTTCTACATCAGGTGTATAATACTCGGTAGAAGAGCCATTTATAAGGGTCACTCAGGAAGTGAGGCTAGGCAGTCATCAATATGCTAATGAGATGTGAGTAGTCCTCCATTCGCTTGTGGTTTTGCGGATTTCCCCATATCCATGATCAATCAAATGTTTGCAACGATTCTGTTTGTGCTACGATTTTGTGAGTGAACTCGCTGGAGTGGATGATTTCATGTTTATTATGAATAAAAAAAAACTTTATTCTAGGGCAAGATTCCTTAAGAATAACATAAATTTACAAGAAAAATAAAATGATTATTGGTCAAAGAAAAAAAAAAAATATGAAGATGAACAATCACAAAACTTACCCGTGTTGTTAAAATCAATTTCAAAGCATTTAGAAATTCAAATAATTTATAAATAAACTATATATAAATAAAATTTTTAATAATTGATTATATTAAGTTCTAATAGAAAAATGTGTTAATAAATATTCCATTATATTATTGTATACGACAATCAGTTATTATAATCAGTTTTCCATCACTCTCCGTTACGTTTTACAATTCTGCGTACAAGATAATATTTTTTCTAAAATGTTTAGCTTTCCAACTGTATATTATACGTGTATATTACTGTGTTTATGTTATAAAACACAAAAATTGCATTAAAACTATGTTTTCCCTTTTCTCCATTAGTATCGAATTTGTTTAAGTTATATATTTATCCGTTTTTCATCTAAGAGAAGATGGTCATTTTTTATACAATCCACAAAATTAAACGTACTTTAAAGGAAGAAAATTTAAACTATAGGCTATTTAAGCCCTGTAAGACTATTTCAATCGGAATGAAACCTTACATCATATTAAATTTTACTAGTGAGTTTAAACAAAATCGTTAGAGCCGTTTTTAAGAAAATCGTGAAAATTTGCACATTGTATGGTATAAAGTGGCTCTTCTGCTTGGCCTATTTTGATGGAAAATTTCCTGAATATACATCATTATAGTCAATTAGTTAACATGTGTTTGGGAAGCAGGAATGCATTGAAAAAGGAGAGGTTCGAATGGAGAAAATGACTTATGTTTGATAGGGGAGTATTCCAGAAAACAGTAGACCGGGGCTTAGAAGGAACGTTCGTATTGTTTTTTTTAGTAAATATATTCAATTACATTTAAATAACAAAAGAAAGAAGAATAACAGAAAAAAAGGATCATAGTTATATCTCTTTATACATATTTAAAAAAATATACATAAAAATTAACTTTCACATCACATTAAAAGTGAATATGCTATTCTTTTCACATTGATTGGGATACTAAAATCAGCTTACACCTTATTAGTTAGAAAGAAAGTATTTAAAGTGGAGGATTTTAAGTAAGGACAGGGATAGAACATGACGGATGTTTGAAGGCAGATTATTCCAAAAGGCAGCGGGCCGGGCTAAAAAGGAGCACTCATATTTTTTGGTTCTATGGAATGTAGTGTACAGGTCAGGCAGACGGGATCTTGTTTCTTGGGAATGGTTGGAGGATTTGAATACAAGGAGGCTGTAGGCGTAAAAGGGGTCTTCGAAAGTTGGGGGATAGCCAGTTTAACTCCGCATAGAGGTGGGATACATGTTACCGTCCCTAGGTACCGAACATGAGTTTAAATTTACTGAAGAAGTGTATATTTTTAATTTTTAATCTTAAAAAACCACTTCTTCCTGTGGCATTTTAGAAGTGTTATTTATATTTTTTTGTGAAATTGTTAACTTATTTATTAATTATCAGTGTACATATTAGTATAAAATATTCCTTAGACACTAAATGGTTTTGTCCGATAGTTCGTGTTTGTCCTACATATGGCAGTAACGAAATAAGGACTCTAACCTATTAGATGCGGTTCTGCGCTTGCGCTAGTTCATTAACATACGTCGTTATATCGTCTCTTCTTTATGAACAGTTTTTAGTGTGTAATAATTGTTTTTATTACATATAAACAATTAGTGATTGTGCAACAACATTCGTTGTCAACAATGGACTAATCCTACTGACTGTAAGTAGTAATATTTACGATTACTTAGTTGTCGTATGAAGTAGAGCTGAGAAGCCTTATCTTTTTCGCCATATTGCGATCCCCACTCAGCTTCCTCAGCTTGCCAGTCTTCCACTGACCCCTGGAGGGGCCACGTCGCGCTCCGGACAACAAGGTCAAGGTCGCGCGGACGTATTTTTTTTGTTTTATTTTTTATTTATTTTTTTTTATTTTTATGTATCAATGAGATACTACCACCAAGTCATGGCGGGAAAGGCAAGCATTAAACGCTCCAGGTCAGCTGGCTCTTCTGCTTCCCCGGTCAAGCAAAGGCAAAGACGTAATAACAAACGCCCTACGCCCCCCTCATCAGCTGCTTCTAACGAACAGGAACCACAACCCGGGACTTCATCGCAAGGGATGACTGAGGAATCTCCCTTTTTTACTCCTAACCCCTACCAAGTACTCCATATCGAGAAAGAGGTCATGGAATCAGAATCTACACCGAGAGATCCCCGCCCTCCTCCCATATTTGTTAAAAATATAAGAAATTTTCAACTACTATGCACCCAATTAAATAAAATCATTGATAACAAAAGCTACACATGTCTAACGCGTATCAATGACACAAAAATATCACCCGATTCAGCTGATGTGTACCGCAAAATAGTAAAATATCTTAGTGAAACAAAAGCTGATTTTCACACGTATCAGCTAAGAGAGGAGAGGGCATTAAGGGTGGTAATAAGAAATTTACACCCCTCTACACCAGCTGAGGAAATAAAGCAAGAACTGACGTCTCTTGGGTTCAAAGTGCGTCAGATAACTAATGTCATGAAAGATATTATAGAAGAATCAGGTGACAGGAGTAAAATTCCTTTACCTCTATTTTTTGTGGACTTAGAACCGTCTCCAGGAGTAGAAAAAATTTATGAAGTGGAAAAACTCTATTACACGAGAGTAAAGATTGAAAAGCCCTATGTAAAAAGAGACATTATACAATGCCACAATTGTCAAGCATACGGCCACACGAAAACGTATTGCCACCACATACCGCGCTGTGTTAAATGTGGTGAGCAGCACAAGTCTGAGCAGTGCAATAAATCTCGGATAATCCCAGCAGTTTGCGCTCTGTGCCACAAGGGACATCCGGCGAATTACAAAGGCTGCGAGATTTACAAAAATCTCAAGTCAAGATTTCTGAAGCCCCAGCGCCAAGAGGAGACTAGACCGAGGAGAAACCCATCAAAATTCGTCGACCCGACAGTTTCGTTCGCCCAACAACTTGGTGGTGGTGACCAGTCTACTCAGTGTGAGGCCACGCCGGTTCAACATACACTCAAGCATCCCGAACCTGAATCTCAAACACCTCAAAATTTTAATTCTCAAAAACTTCCCCAGCATCAAATTTCTCCTATCCCTCCTCCATCAAATGTCACAGACCTCACCACTTTAATGACATCATTCATCTCAGAAATAAAATCAATAGTTATGCCTCTGATATCAGTCCTAACAAACCTAGTATCAAATTTAATTCCTGCCTTGAAAAAGCCCTAAATGATTCCATCCAACTCCATTTCCATTCTCCTCTGGAATGCGAATGGTGTTCGAAATCATATTAATGAACTAACTTTATTACTACACGACAAACGTATTGACGTAGCTCTTATCACTGAAACACGACTAACTAACAAACGATCATTCAACATCCCAGACTACCAAATATACCGAACTGACCATCCCGATGGAACAGCTCATGCCGGCACTGCTGTCATCATCCATCGCTCCCTCTCCCATAATTTATTACCCTTACCAGTCCATAACTTCCTCCAAACCACTGCTGTAATTATACAAACCCGTCATTTTCCTATAACAGTAGTTGCAGCATACTCTCCTCCAAAAATACCTATTTCCGAAATACAATTTAATTTATTCCTTAATTCCTTAGGGCATCATTTCCTCATAGGTGCGGACTTAAATGCCAAAAACCAGCAATGGGGAGCCAGAACTACAAATTCTCGCGGGCGAACATTGCTGTCTGCACTCTATTCCACTCACTGTAATATCCTCTCCCCCGATTCCCCTACCTATTGGCCTACTGATCCTCACCGTAACCCCGACCTCCTTGATTATTTTATCCACAAAGGGCTAGGACCTTTAAATCATTCCGTTTCCCGGCTCGATGACCTTTCCTCCGATCATAGCCCTCTTACCCTGACTCTCTCATTATCTCCTATTCCGAAACTCCCTCCACCATCATTCCTAAGAGGCCCAGTGAATTGGAACCTCTTCCGCGAAATAATAACGGATGGAATAGACCTCAGAGTATCCCTCAAATCTCCACAAGATCTTGACGATGCAGTTGATTCCTTTACTACCCTTATCCAACAAGCAGCCTGGAATGCATCTTCACCTTCTCCTTCCCCAAAATACTACCAGAAGAATCCTATACCCCAAAACCTCCTAGATCTAATCCATACCAAACGACGCTCTAGAACCCTCTGGCAAAGAACCAGGCACCCAGACGATCGTAAATCCTACAATTATTACACCAAATTAGCTAAAAAGAAATTAGATACCTTCCGATCCCAATCCTACAATTCCTATCTTTCTTCACTATCTATCTGCGACAATTCCCTCTGGAAAGTAACCAAAAAAGTTCTTAAATACCAATTCATCTCCCATCCCATCCGACGTGAAGATGGATCCTGGGCTTCGTCGGATGAGACTAAAGCGGAAGAATTTGCCAAATACCTTTCTAAAGTTTTTATCCCACACCCCGAGCTCAATCCTGCCCATACAGCTAACGTAAAGGAATTCCTCTCCTCTCCAATTCCTCTCTCTCCACCCCTAAAGCTATTAACCCCTCTGAGGTCAAATTCCTTATAAAGAAACTAAAACCTCGAAAAGCTCCTGGCTATGACCTCCTCAATTCTAAGATCCTTCGTCAACTGCCCCAAAAAGCAATTATATTCCTTACCTACCTCTATAATAGTATCCTCCGTACAACCCACTTTCCTTTGGTGTGGAAACACTCCATCATTCTCCTTTTTCCCAAACCTGGTAAACCTCCCAACAACACCTCATCCTATAGGCCTATTAGTCTCCTTCCGATCCTTTCAAAAATCTTTGAAAAAATCCTTCTCAAGCGTATCCTACAGTTAATTGAAATTCCTTTCCACCAGTTCGGATTCCGCTCACAGCACTCCACTGTACAACAAGGCCTACGAGTGGTTGACCATATATCCTTTGCACTTGAAAACAAGCAATATTGCACTGGTGCCTTTCTGGACGTTGCTCAGGCATTCGACCGGGTCTGGCACGATGGCTTGCTTTTCAAACTAAAAACCCATTTACCCCAATCCTTATATCTAATCCTACAATCCTACCTTTCAAACCGTTCCTTCAGAGTCCGCTCTGGTTCAGAATTTTCCAATAGTTACCTGATCGAGGCTGGTGTACCTCAAGGCAGTGTCCTAGGTCCTGTCCTCTATCTCCTATTTACAGCTGACATACCTACGGATCCTGATACCTTCTTAGCAACCTTTGCCGACGATACTGCCATTTTATCAACCCAATCAGATCCCGAAATTGCATCTTCCTATCTACAAAGACATCTATCCTTGATTGAATTTTGGTGCGCTAATTGGCGTATCAAAATTAATGAATCCAAATGTAAGCACATCACCTTTACCCTTCGCCGCAGATCCTGTCCACAAGTCAATTTTAACTCCATACCGCTTCCCTGCTCTGACACAGTCCGGTATCTGGGATTCTTACTAGACAAAAGACTAACGTGGAACCCACACACTCGACTTAAACGACAAGAACTCAACAGACGATACGGCCAACTATATAGACTACTAAATAGAACATCAAAACTTTCTGTTGCTAATAAACTATTAATTTACAAGACGATTCTAAAACCGATATGGACCTACGGACTCGCACTGTGGGGGACAACTAAATTTTCGAACATCAGGCGTATCCAATCCTTTCAGTCCAAAGTCCTTAGAACAATAGTCAATGCTCCCTATTATGTTACAAACAAGACCTTACACAATGATCTGAATATCCCATTTGTCCTCGATTTAATCCCATCTAAATTCCTAAACTTCCACCAGAGGCTAACTCACCTTCCTAATCCTTTATCCCAATCCCTATCTAGCTCCAGCCATCCCTATAACCCTCCTCGTAGGTTGAAACGGCAGTGGCCTAGAGATCTCTTATAACTAAGCAATGCTGAGTGTTGGCAATGGCCAGCTTCTCCACTCACGCCTGAGAGTCTGTGGCTCTAGCGCCCTCTCTCAGTCTCCACTGGCTTATTAGACCGGTGACGCGACTGACTGAGAGGCGCTGGGATCTCCTAGCCTTGGGCCCCGACACCCACTTGTGGACGTCGGGGTTTAATTCGGAGTTCCCAGGGGCAGTATGTAAATATTGTATATATAAGTATGAATGTGACCAAGATTATTATTATTTATTTCTTTTATTTTCTTTTTATCTTTATTTACGGTTATTTATTCTTCTTTATATTTTATTTATTTTGTATTCATTTATTTTTATTTCTTTATTTTGTGTACATAAGGAATGAATGACTTCTTTCATCTCTAATACTTATTGCCCAAGATTGTGGCAGATTGTATTATTTCTAAATAAATAAAAGTTATAAAAAAAAAAAAAAAAAAAAATTAAATAAGAAACGGTTTGAAAAAAAAAAAAAACCTATTAGATGAGGGTTAGTTTCTCTCCAGAGGGAAAAAGTTTTAAGAAAACTGTAGGAAGGAAGCAATCCAAATGATTGATACTAGAACTAGTGGCTGGCATCTTTCATCGTAATGTACAGGGCAAAGTAGGTCCGTACCTTGGTTAAGTAGGGGCGTTTAGTCTTTGTTACCGGCTTATTTTCTGCTTTGTAACTTACAACATGAAAGAAGGAAATATTTCCGCGCACTTAGTTAAAAAGTAGCATTATTCAGAAAAGTTTTTTACCTTTAAATGTTTATGTTTAACGTACTTGTTGTTGTTCACCCCCACCTCGCCTTTGAAGGCTATACGGCTGTTTCATGGTCCAGGTGTTGGGGGTGGGGTATAAATTGCTATGTTTTTGACCGGCTGCTTTTCTAAGGCAACGGTAGCTTCAAAAACTAGCTTACTTACACTATTTAGTCAATAAACTATATTTAATGATACTATTGGATCTCCTTTCCAAAGGTATCGTGTTTACCAATCCAATAGGTGGCATGCAGGGTAAGATTAAAGTAAACAAGATTTAATTAATACATTACTATAATTATTAATTTACACATATCCATTATATTAACACATTGCCTAGAACTCTGATTGAGAATACTGAGGGACATTTTCACTACTACCTTTGCCATATAATATTACAAATAACGAGATACCTTTAAAACACTGTCGGCTGGCGAAGGTGGAATCATCTTAAGACGTCCATTCTCTGCTTCATCCTCCAGCTGCTCTCAGAACCCCGACGGCCACCTCCTCTTCTTGTAGATGGAACCCGACTCACTCTTCTTGAGGATAAAACTTGACTGACTCTTTCGAATCTCCTCCTCATCGTCCTCACCTCGGGCGGGGCTAATATGGAAAGTACCCCACGCCGAGGGTCCTTTGTCCTATGGTCTAGAAACTTTCCCGAGGTATCGCTGGGGGCCCCCATGGATTCAGGTAAACGCCTTTTGATCTCATGCCGACAAAGGCTTATTAACATTTATTTAATTAATATAATAGTTCTCTAATAAAGAATTTCCACCCCTCAGTATCCTCAATACATTACAAAATATCAAGATAAAAGTTCCTTGTAATTATTTGGTTTTGAAGTTTTTGGTCATCTGAGGTAGCCAGACAACGCATGTTCAAAGCAACGCGCGCTAATCCAATCAGCCATCCCGGCTCCTTCGCTAAACGTAATTATAAGATGTGTTTTTTGTTTGAAGCTGACAAGTCAATGGAAAAGAAAAAAATCTGGAGCGGACAACACACAACTTTCACTTACCTCGGCTTTTGAAATGGACTTAAGAACTATAACATAAAGTTTAAGTCGAAATATAGGTATGTGGAATTAAAAAAGCTCGAAGAATTATATACAGTTTCGTTGGAAAAATATGTTTTAGATTAAGTAACATAGCAGTAAAAAATTGTTATGTAGAATAATCACAGAAGATTATGTCCTATTTGTCACTTTACATTACATTTAACCGATTGGTATATAAGATGACAGTTTTACTAAAAGCTTTAGCTTTCCAACGGTATATTATACATCTATATTACTATTCTTATATTCAGGGAAAAACAAATTACTATTTTCCTTTGTATTTTTTCTTTTTTCTACTTAGGTGTATATCAAATCCGTTCAATTTATATATTTCGATGTTTTTTATCAATGCTAACAACAAAAAATGGTTTATTTTTTGGAATCTACAAAATTGAAGATACGGTAGAGGAAGACAATTTAAACTATCGACATTTATGCCCTGTCAGACTGTTTTAATTAGAATGATTCTTACATGATATTATTAATTAACCAATATATTTTACATTGATAGTTTAATTTAAATCGTTATAGCTGTTTTTGAGAAAAACCTATAAAGGTGGAAAATTCTTGGTATAAAGTGGATTTTCTGGTTGTGTTAACTATTAAATTCCAAATTTCGAATTCAGAACTTACCACACACACACGCCATTTTGCGAGATATGTTTATTTAGACTCAAGAGAGACTAAAACGTGCATTTCCAGTGAAAAATCGAAATTAGAAAAAGTTCACAATCGCAATGCTTTCCCTGGCTATTCTACTCACTCTGCTCTCTCCCACATTTCCCAAGATCTTCACAAGGCCATAGATCAGCACAAAATAACTATCCTTGTTTTGCTTGATTTTTCCAAAGCCTTCGATTCTGTGGACCATAATATCCTCTTAACCAAACTCCATAGACTCCCAGTATCCACAGGCGCTCTTCAATGGTTTCAATCATTCCTTACCGGCCGTTCCCAGTATGTTGTAGTTCCCAATAAACCCCGCTCCGACTCACTGCCACTAACAAAAGGTGTACCCCAAGGTTCCTCGTTATCTCCTACCCTTTTCTCCATATTCATAAATGATCTTCCGCTCTCCATCAAGCACTCCCAATACCACCTCTATGCCGACGATATTCAGATTTATATTTCCTTTACCCCAAATGAATTTCCTGATGCTATCTCTAAACTTCAGGAGCACATAAATAATATTAGTGCTTGGTCAAACAGCAACAAACTCCTGCTAAGCGCTGAAAAAACAAAAGCCATCCTGATAGCATCACCTGCTCTCCTTAAATCCATTCCCAGCTCCCCCAACCTTTTCCTAAACAATACTCCTATCTCTTTTCATTCATCTGTCAAGAACTTAGGTATTACTCTTGATCAAACTCTCTCTTGGAAACCGCACATCTCCCAAATATCCCGCCGAACCATAACAACCCTAAAGCAATTCCGTCGCCTCCATCACCTCCTACCATTCAATATTCGTAAACTCCTTGTTTCTTCCCTTGTCTTTCCCCACTTTGACTACGGATGCGAGGTGTACAGCGGACTTTCAGGTGAGCTCGAAGCAAAACTTAAGCGTATTATGAACTGTGCAATACGGTTTGTATTCGGAATCACCAGAGACACGCATATAACCCAGTATTACACCGAGTTAAGGTGGCTTTATCCTCGTTATAGATGCCAGTATTTCCTAGCCTCCTTCCTCTACCAGGTTATCAGAACTCATCGTCCCAGCTACATCTTCCAATCCCTTCAATTTAAATCATCAATTCAGTCCCGTTCTACTAGATCCCGTCTTTCTGACCTCTACCCTCCTCCTCACCGTACTGCTGCCTTTGACAAGTCCTTTCTAGCCAAAGCAACCACTCTTTGGAATTCTATTCCTCCTGAGATCCGTCATGCAAGTACTGCTTCCTCCTTCAAATCGCTACTTTTCAACCACCTTCTCCTTACCCAGTCAAACAGACAATAACTTATAACTGCAGATGCTATAAATACCAATTATTATTATTATTATTTTTTTTTTTGTGTGTTTGTATTACTCAAATTATCATTGATGAACCAGCTATTTCTGTTTTTTTTTTTTTTTTTTGTTTTTCTTATTCCGAAAATCTGACTTGTAAAGATGTATATATATTACTACCTTAATTTTTTTTTAGTTTAGTATTTTGTTATTCTAAATCATGACCACACTGTTCCGGTCATCAATTATGTATTTTATTTTATTCTTAAGGGACTTTAGTCCCAGGATAATAAAGAAGTTTTTTCATTTCATTTCATTTCATAGGTAAGTAAAAGTGACAACAGAATGTTTCTCAGTAGGTTAAAAACAGCCTGTAAGACTTACAATATACATTGGAATATCATAACTAAGTTAAACCTCCAATATTGCTTTTCAAGGCAGGCGACGTAGAGTTTCCAAAGTAGTAATTTAATATTTATACGTATGACATGACAATATAAAGTGTTTCTTTCTACTA
The DNA here is from genome assembly GCA_023052935.1 of Piezodorus guildinii. Taxonomy (NCBI): domain Eukaryota; kingdom Metazoa; phylum Arthropoda; class Insecta; order Hemiptera; family Pentatomidae; genus Piezodorus; species Piezodorus guildinii. The sequence goes on from CM041297.1 coordinate 62,560,384, forward strand.
CCCTCTCTCTTTCTGAAATATACTAAAATAAAATATGTTTTCAGTCGAAGTAAAAAAAAAAAAAAAAATAGCTGGGGGCAATTGGTCGTTTTGAATCTCTCATAAAATTCATATAACGTATTAAATGACACAAGTACTTCCATTTCAGAAATACTGAATCATCCGAAAAAAACGGATCATCTGAATCACTTTTAAGTTTTTGTGTTTTTCTTTGTTTTGTTTTTTTACCTTGTGATTTATTTTTTCTTCCTCGCAATTTTTTTTTTCTCTTACTCAATTCAATATTGATTAAGGCGATTTCACATATTGAAAGTATTAACTAAAATTAATAATCATGGGTTATAATTAGTTCTGCTAACAAAACAAAAATAGTAGCTGGAACGGTATGTCGGCAATCTCTGTTCTTTATTTTCTATCCTTATTGAGGAAAAAAAAATGTATTCCAGAAATTCAAAGAAAATATGAAATTGTTAATTTATGTTTAATTAGTTAAAAGATGACCTCGAGACCTCCTTGTTTGGATTGATTACTAGAGTGCTGCCAATGGGCAGTTTCTCTTCACGTTTTTCATGTACTTATCTTTTATCAGCATATTTACTTGATGTATTGTAGTATAAAGTTGTAAATTTCAATAAAATATAATAAAAAAAAATGTTGAATAAAAGACATTTCCGAATTGAGTGGCAACTTAAAAAGAGAAATATGGAACATCCATGATTTTGAATTTCCAAAATGATAAAGAATAACTATCATTCATTCATTCATTATTCATAAGGAATGACCGATAGAAAACCAAAAATGTTGAGCAATTTTATGTGCATTGACTTTCATAATGAAAAGAGCTATAAACTAACAGTCTATTTATGTAGAAAGTATTATATTGTAAAACTTCAGTGGTCATATCAACGTTAGTTGTTTTAGCAGAACAAAACATGAATAACTATAATTTTTGGAGGTTGACCTCTACGGTGTAATGGTTTGCATTACAGGTTGGCCTTCTTTCTTGAATTAAACGTTAATAGGCAATATTAGTACTCATCGACCAGGAAGCATCGTCCTATTAGCCACAGCAGCTTTTATTATTTTTAAAAATGTATTCAAGAAATATAATACTACATAATTCTGCGGTCGCGGGTTCAAACTTGGCAGAAGGCCCTAGGATTTTTTAATGGAGTAAAAAGTCATTAGTTATGTCGTCCTACAAAGAGGGTGTTGAAGAGGTGGTGCTGTGTCTGTCCAATGTTAGAACTCGTTAAAGATCCCTATCCTAATTAAATGAATTAAAAGTTACTAGGTAAAATGAGGAGTCATCGTCTAGGAAGCATCTTCCAATTTGGCACAGCACCATAAAATGCACAAACACACAAACAACAATAATTTTTTATATTTTTAAAAATGTATTCAAGGATCGAGACGTTGATTTTCAAAAAACTCTCTCATTACTATATTATTAAACTAACTTATTTGTTTCTTTTCGCATTAAAATCTAGAATTATTTTTACAATATTAATAACACTATATTAAAGTAATAGAATGAAATGTTTTAGTTTGATGCTTTGGATCGAAACTAAATTCTTATTTAGTACTTTTATAAAATAAATGTATTTCTAATTCACTTTTTTAAAAGGCTTAAAAATTAAATAGGATATTTTGTTAAAACTGAATGATGTGAACACAAATATGTCAAAATTACAATTTTGAAAAAAGTGTCCTTTAGTACCTTTTGGTACTAAAAGACGTCTTAATGAATCTCAATTAACGTCTTAATTATGTAGAATTCTCAACATCATTCTATTTGATCATAACAAGCCATGTTTAAAATATCCTGATAGATATCAAATTTCACACTTCTTGTTACCCATTTACTCCTTTATATGCCTTGTTATAACTAAGTTAATTAAAATATAAAGAAACTCAAGTTAATTTTATCCTGTGTTCGTTATGCTACGTATTCGTTTTTTTTTTTTTGTTTTTTTTTCTTTCTTCTGCAATTGAAGTAAAAATACTGTTAGACGTATACTGTTAGCATTCGCATTACGTGATCATTACACTGTGCAAATAGCTTGTCATGCAGCCCTCCACTACGTCACTAAGATTGCAGGCTGTCACTGAAGTGAACAAACATGAAGGTTAAAAGAGTTTCTGATTGGAATCTCGCGGCACGGCGTCCTAGCACGGAAACATCCTGCCTTCTCTGTCATCAATCAATACCTTTGCGGATATTTTATTATTTTAAAAAACATAAAATTTTAATTATATTTTGATCATTAGAGACCTGGTTTTCATGATTTTGCACTTTTTATTTTCTTGCGTGTATCAGCTTCAAACCCGAACAGCTATCCTATTCACCAACTTGGGAATAATATAATATAATTTTTTATTGCACGTTTAGCTCTTTTTGGGACAAACTGTGGTTTGGATTTTAGATGCATTTAATTGAATATTTTCATTTTCAAGTAGTATTTGATTATTATAAATTTTAATATTACAATTGACCGAACCAACTTTTCGGTTACAAAAATACATAGATATACCAATAAATAGAATGCGATTTATGCCCGAATTAAATAATGTGAGTATTGAAGACTTTTATGAAATTCTTGCGAAACCCCACGTAATAGACATGAAATTATTATTTATTTTTGTCACAGAAAATCTTAAAATAAGATTTCAACATCTTTCTTCTCAGAATGTTAATCACTCTTAACTGTTTCAGGATTTGTTTGTAATTTGTAGGGATTTAGTATTTACTTTAGTACTATTATATTTTTACATTCTTATATTTAATTTGTTATTGTATATGTTGGAGGAAATTAATCATAAAGATAGCAGCACCTTTATGCTTATTGCTGTATATGTGTTTTGTTGTTTTTGTTTTAAATACTTATTGGAATTGTGATTGATAATGTATATTTGCTGGTGATAAATTTATTAATTGTGCTGTGTCAGCCAGCTCTATTTGTATGGGGTTTGCCCTAAAAACAAATAAATAAAGTTATTATACCAATAAATATTCAAAATTTTATTTCGTTATTATTCTCTGATTAAATCTTGAATTAAATTGATGGTTAAGTAGAAGAAAACTGAACGGTTATATTTTTCTGAAAATGGTATTTTTCAGTAAGAAATACCCCTTTTTTGTGCGTTTTGGCTCATTTAACATCACTTATAATCATATAACGTCACTTCGAATTTGCTACTACTGAGATTTTAAATATCAGATATATTTCAGCATATTTGCTGATTGTCAAATACACTCTGACTGGCGTAAATATAGATATAAAGAGAAAAAAAAATCAGGCTTTGTAGTGGTTATTGTTATTACAAAAGTAACTTTAAAATACCTATTTCTAAAAATGTCGAAAATCAAAACCTGTATATGAAAAATCCGGAAGCTCAGCTCTGAAATTGTGAAAGTGAGATTGTGAAAGGAAATACAAAATAAACGCTTAGTGAAAAACAGATAAGAAGAAATTATTTCTAGTTATGAATTTATAAAAAATGTTATTATTTTGTTAGCTGTACAAGAGCATCTCTGAAAGCTAAAAATAAATAGGTCTGTACAAAAATAGCTCCCGGATTTAATTTAAGCGTCAATTAGTCAAAACTTATTTTATATCGATTTGTGCATGGTTTTTGCGAGATCGTATTTTATAAACTTCAATCTAAACCACTAAGAACTTTTTTTTTTAAGTACACTAAAATAACCAATGCCTGATGATATATTTGTTTTAAACAATGGTCTAGTATATACGGCTTTACCATGAGTATTTCTACTTATTTATAATCTGAATAAAACAGTATCAATGCTTTTTTAGATGGTTAAGATATTTATACATAGGTATATAGACACACAAACCTATAATTTGGATGTTTGCTGCACAATTTTTACTACACGCCTTGAGATTTTTACTGCATGAAAATCTGATCTATAATCATCATTAATTTTTAAGACATGGTTAGTTCTTCCCAGCTTATTTGCAAAGGTTACATAGCTATATATAAAACATTTTTAAAAATTATTACAAGTAAACTTTTATATATTAGAATAGCAGAGAAAAACTTGTTGTGTTTTGTTGAAGGATAGGTTCCTCTAGGTCTATGAACCCCAAGTCGATACAACACCGAACAAGAGATAAAAAATATATAGTGTCTCGGGCAGAAAAACATCATAGTTGGCCGATGCTATTCAATCTTATCCTGTCACACATGTTTTGCAGATTAACCATTTCATTTACAAAAAATGACAACGCTTTTAAAACACTTTTGAACCGCTAATAAAGGTTAATTTTAGTATAAAACCTAAGATTAAGAAATATGTGAAAAGATTTCCCTCAGCTTTCATCCACCCTGCTACTGAAAAGCTTTTGTCCGGCGTTTTTAAAATCGATTTAGTTTCCATTTAATAACATGACCATGCAAATTATTATCCACCTAAATCACTTAGTGTTATGAAGTTTTGTCACACAACTACCTTTTAAGCCATTAGATATTACCTATTTCAATTTTAAATAATAACATAACTATCTATTTCCTTATTAAATTATTAATTTATAATCATTTTCACGCATTTCGTACGTTCGATGGCATGCCTCATTATTAGGGAAACATTAAAAACAATATATATTACTTTATAATCGAAAAACAATAATTTATTTGTTATATTTTAGTAATTAAAAAAAATCTGGTGCGTGCAACACACGACTTTCACTTACCTTCTTTTTTAAAATCGATTAAAGAAATTTCAAATACAATTATAATAAAAAAAATGAGTGGAAACATTAAGGAATTAATTAAATTGAATTTCTATAGAAACCTGTGTTTTATTAAAACCTATTATATTATTATCGAAAATAATCAGTTAGTTTCATCGATTATCCATCACTCTCTATAAACTTTTAAAAGCTTGTGTTTGAGATGGTATTTTTTCTAAAATCTTTAGCTTTCCAACGGTATATCATACACGTGTATTACTGTTCTTATATTAAAAAAAAAAAAAAACATTAAAAAAATATTTTTTTAGTTTTATCCTTTATGTATTTTTTAAATCCGCTCAACTTGCATAGTAACCTGTTGTTTATCAATGCTAACAAGGTAATATGGTTATTTTTATAGATTCTACAAAATTAAAGGTAATATAGAAGAAGAAAATTTCAATTATCAGCATTTAAGCTCTGTCAGACTATTTCATTCTAAATCAAACCTCTATGATGTTTTATCGACACAGCGAGTTTAATCAAAATCTATTTATGAGAAAATTGTTAAGAGGTTAAAAATGCATGATGGCTCTCCTGGTTAGCTGATTTAGATGAAAAAGTAGCTGTAACATCTCGGGCGTATAGTTGTCTTTAATATGAAATTTCAGTTTCATGGGACCTTCAGTTTACTCGCAGGTGTTACCACAAACACACACACACACACACAAACGCGGGCGCGCGCGCAGACATGCACACGCAGACCTTTATGCGGGACTTCGTCATTTAGATTCATTGGATCCTTAAACGTGTATTTCCGTTGAATATATTAAAATAAGATTTAATCCAATAATTTGTATACAACTATTTCACCACCTTTTGTCCTCTCAGTACACGTATAAGATCGATGTCTCCACCACATTTAAAACTTTTAATTCAATCTGCTTACTTTTAATTTTTCCAAGTATCTTCAATTTTTGTTTTTGATCCATTTACTACAATAGTAAAAATGTTGGAAAAAATAAGTGATAATTATTAATAATTAATTTAATAAAATAATATGAAGAGATAGTTCTGTGATTATTGAAAATACATTAAATTGAATTAGGTAAAAAGTTAAGAATTATTTTGAATTGTATGCTTTCCGTTGGTAAATTTCTCCTTTAATGAAATGCTAATTATTTTTATAGCTTTTATTTATTCTTCTTTATTTCATAAAAGAATGAGAGACGGTTAATTTTTTTCGGATACAAAATTAAATAACTTACTTTGGATATAATAAATAAATAAATAAATAAATAATATATATATATATATATATATATATATATATATATATATATATTTAATTATGATATGAGGGGCTTAATAAAAATGGGTAGAACCTTTTTCGAGAAAATATTAGCTCTGTCTAAATTCAATTTCATAAATTGACATTCGTGTTGACCATTCATGGGGAATCCAGGTGATGTGTCGGATCAGAATAAATTTTCGAGGAATCTGAGGAATATGTTTTCACAAGTAATGACTTGATCAAACAGTTTTTTTTTTGTTTTTTTTTTTAATTTTGAATCTATTTTTATCGAACTGTACGCGTATGATATTTTTATATTTATTATTTTTTAATTTCACTTATTTATGTATGAAATATATAGTAAGATAAATTATTGCGATCGTACAAATTTCCGAATTCCAGTTTTCACCGGAAAAACACGTTTTAGGGTCTCCGCAAAAACGTTTGTGTGTGTATTTGTGAGGAAACTCCCGAGCGGAAGGCCTATGAAACTAAAATTTCATATGTAACACAACTATACGCTCGAGATGTAACAGAAACTTTTTCATCAGCTAACAAGAAGTGCCACTTTATACTAGGAATTTTGCTCCTTTTTAACGATTTTCTCAAAGACGGCACTAAAGATTTTGTATAAACTTAATATATTGATGTTAACTTTGATTGGCTGTAATATCATGTATGTTTTATTCCGATTGAATTATTCTGAGAGCTTAAATGCCGATATTTTAAGTAAATTTTCTTTCTCTAAACTACCTTTAATTTTGTAGATACTAAAAAAATAACAATATAATCTTGTTATGATCAAAAAAAAAAAAAAAAAAAGGTAAATATATAAGTTGAGCGAATTCGATATCTAGCTAAAGAAGAAAACTGCCAAAATATTTTTTAAATGCAATTTTTCGTTTTTGAAAATAAAAATAGTATTTTAGATGTTTAATATACCGTTGGGATGCTAAAGATTTTTAGAAAAAATATTATCTACACGGAAGCATGTAATAGTTAATAAAGAGTGATGAAAAACCGATAAAACTAACTGATTGTCGTAGACAATAATATAATAGATTTTTTCATAAAACACATGTTTCTATAGAAATTCAATTTATTTAATTCTTTATTAGTTTCACTCATTTTTATCTCTAACTCTATTTGAATATTCTTTAATCAATTTTAACAACGACGGTAAGTGAAAGTCGTGTGTTGCCCGCAACAGATATTTTTATTTATTTTGTACTTTATTGAAAATAAATTAAATTTAAAATTTATGATTCCGATGTTGAGAAGAGGGCGATGGTGAATAGGGGTTGAGACTCCTTTCCTTGGCAACTGCTCATTTGATGATTTTATAATTAAGATACCATCTGCTGGTAAGAAATATTTCATTCGGAATTTACAGTATTTAGTATTAAAGTAAAATTTCATTAGCTTTAGAATATCCAGAGTCCTCCATTATTTATTTGAATGGGGAAGTTCTCTTTTTCAGGGTTATTATTGTCAGAAACAATTTAATTTGACCATCTAGAAAATTCTTTTATTTAACAAAAAAAAAAATATATATATATATATATATATATATATATATATATATATAAAATACACAAATTAAATATCTATATTTATATAAATCTTGTGTCACAATGTTTGTTTGCGATAAACTTTGTAATTCGGTCCAACTTAAATGACAGGATAGTTTTTATTACTATTCTAAATGGTTGAAAAATATATTTTTCTAAAACGTAAAACAAAATTTGTTCAACTGTGGCAACACTGGTTCCGAGTAACCTTCCCATATCTTCACATATGTGAATATTAATTCAAATATAAGTGTGTGTTGATTGTTTCTATGCGTTCATATTTATAAAATATAAATTCAGATTATAGGTCCATTTAAAATAAAATAAATATTAATTGGCGACGTGGATGGGATAAAATATACATTCACTCCATAGTTTCCAGTTATAATAAAATACATATTAATATGGGTTTCCAGAAACATTATAAGTACTCATTTGAATGACTTATGAGTTACAAAGGATTTATGACGATATATAACGGTTATGTTTAAAAGAGAAAACGATGTTATAGAATAATTTGGATGTTGGATTTGGTATGTAATTGAGTAAATAAAATTGATATCTGAAATGAAATAATAATGTTTTATTTATCATAAACTGAGTAGTTCATTGCTATTCACCTATATTTATTTTATATAACTTCATTCAACATAGTCACTATCAACATCTTTCGTAATCTGTAGCCATAATTTAAATTATTTTATTTATCGAATTGAATTCACCAAACCGCAAACAAAGATAAAGAAGTGTAGTTTATGTTCTATTTTTCAATGTGTCTCGATATTAGAAACAATATATTTATAGTTATATTAGATTAATTATAGTAATAGGTTAAGTTGTTTTTAAATCACTTTCCTCATCATGCATAATTCTAACTTTATTCTAATAAGTAGCCATTTAATTCTGTTAAATATTCAATAGCGATCCAGTAGAAGTAGACATACCTAAAATTACTCAATATATTTTAACTGTAATGTAGTCTATACTAATATTATAAAGCTGAAGAGTTTGAACGCGCTAATCTCAGAAACTACTGGTTCCAATTTAAAAAAATTTTCTATTTTCGATAGTCCATTTATATTTATTCAGGTCTCTATGGATGAGTTTGTTGGTAACAAAGTATGGAGCGTCGAGGATTTGTCTAAGGATTTTGGATTGCAAGGATTAGATGCGGGAGGAATTCGATGGTCTTGTGGACACCTATAGCTCAATGCCATAAGTCCAAATAGGTCTGATAATGGTCGTGTAAATGAGTTCTTTGAAGTAAAGAGGGAGTTTTGATCGTTTGTGTTTTAATAGTCGGTATCTACGAGCAGTTTCTTGTCGTTTAAGTCTTGTATGAGGATTCCATGCAAGGTGTTTGTGAAGATGAAGTCCTAGGTATCATATTTGTTCTACAGTAATTGACTGAGGTGTGATTAAAGGAAACAACGGGGCAGAAAGTCATAGGCTTACTTCGTAAACTGAAGATGATTTGGTGGGATTTATTTTAATTCTCCAATTGTGACACCATTCTGCAATGGCGGATACATGGCTCTGTAGGAATTAGGAAGCAACAATAGGATCATTATTCACGCATAGCACGCATGTGTCATCAGCGTAAGTAGAGAGGACTGTGCTTACAAATTTATGTTTGAAACAATTATACCCTCAGGATGTTTTTTTTTTTTCATCAAAATCAGCTATTCAGAAGAACCACTTTATACCATACATTTTGCACCTTTTTGCAATTTTCTCAAAACAGCTCTAGAGTTTTTGATTAAACTCGCTATATCGATGTAAAATTTCATGAGCTTTAATATCATGTAAATCATATTCTAATTCAAATATTCTGACAAGGCTTAGATGCCAATATTTTAAAAATTCTTCCTCAAAAGTATCTTCAATTTTGTGGATTTTGTGAAATATCATTTGATTTGCATTGCTAAAAAACAGCTAACTATACAACTTGAACGAATTATATGGTGAACTAAAGGAGAAAAAAGCAAAAATATTTTTGTAGGCAATATTTGTGTTTTCGAACGTGAAAACAATAATCTAAATGTATAATATACCGTTGGGGATCTAAATATTTTAGAAAAAAATATTATTTTATACATAATATTGTTAAAGTTAATGGAGAGTGATGTAAAGGTGATAAGACAAATAGATTATCGTAGATAATATTGTAATAGATTATTTAATAAAACACACGTTTCTATTAAAACTCAATGTAAATAATTCTCCAACAATTTATCTCCGTAATGTGTTCAAAAATTCTTAAATAGATATAAATAACGGAGATGAGTGAAGGCGTGTGCATGCACCAGATTTTAAATATTATTTTTACCAAAAATATTTACTTACATTTACCGATATATGAAATATGTAGTAAGGGAAAGTATTGCGATCGTGACATTTTTCGAATTATAGTTTTCAACTGAAAAAAAAAACGTTTTAGGGCCCAAATAACCAAGTCCCACAATAGGTTTTTTTGTCTATGTGTCCGTATATGGTAAGTCTATCGAAAACGATAACTAGTGTAAAACTGAAATATTATATTTTAAGAACGTCTATTCCTGAGATATTGCAGCAATTTTTCAACGTAAATCGGACTAGCAGAAAAGCCACTTTATACTATGCATTTTGCACCTTTTTACGATTCCTCAAAAACGGCTAAAACAAATTTGCCTAAACTTGCTACATCGATGTAAAATTTAATCAGCTTTAATATTATGTAGGTTTTATTCTGATTTAAATAATCTGACAGGGCTTAAATGCCAATGGTTTAAATTTTCGCCCTCTGAAGCACATTCAATTTTGTTGATTTGAAAAAAATTAACCATTTTATGTCGTTACCATTGATACAAAACGTCTAAATATATAAGTTAAACAAATACTTTTCTATACAATATTTGAACATAAATACTGTAATATAGATATATAAGGGGTACTCACTACGTTTGCTATAGCATAATTCTTGTGCAAAAAAAACCTATTGTGGGACTTGGTTATTTGGGCCCTAAAACGTTTTTTTTTTCGTTGAAAACTATAATTCGAAAAATGTCACGATCGCAATACTTTCCCTTACTACATATTTCATATATCGGTAAATGTAAGTAAATATTTTTGGTAAAAATAATATTTAAAATCTGGTGCATGCACACGACTTTCACTTATCTCTGTTATTTTATCTATTTAAGAATTTTTGAACACATTACGGAGATAAATTGTTGGAGAATTATGTACATTGAGTTTTAATAGAAACGTGTGTTTTATTAAATAATCTATTGCAATATTATCTACGATAATCTATTTGTCTTATCACCTTTACATCACTCTCCATTAACTTTAACAATATTATGTATAAGATAATATTTTTTTCTAAAATATTTAGATCCCCAACGGTATATTATACATTTAGATTATTGTTTTCACGTTCGAAAACACAAATATTGCCTACAAAAATATTTTTGCTTTTTTCTCCTTTAGTTCACCATCTAATTCGTTCAAGTTGTATAGTTAGCTGTTTTTTAGCAATGCAAATCAAATGATATTTCACAAAATCTACAAAATTGAAGATACTTTTGAGGAAGAATTTTTAAAATATTGGCATCTAACTCGACGGGTTTAGCAAAATAGTACATAAAATATGCTATAGCAAACGTAGTGAGTACCCCTATTATATACCGTTGGAAAGCTAAAGATTTTAGAAAAAACAAATCGTATACACAAATATGTAAAAGTTAATGGAGAGTGATGAAACTAACTGATCGTTCTTGATAATAATATTATACATAATTTAATAAAACACATATTTATATGGAAAAGAAATCGAATTAATTCTTTAAACTTATTTCATCTCTGACGGTATTTAAAAATTCTTAAATTGATTTTAACAACGGAGGTAAGTGAAAGTCGTGTGTTTCGAGCACCAGATTTTTTGTTAGCATTAACATTTTTTTTTAAAGCTCCTTTTGGAAGTTATCTGAAAATAGTTAAATGTGCCATAAAAATAAAAATAAAACCTCATAGGCCTAGGGAAGGATATTGCCCAGCAGCACCCCTTACTAGGCCTTAATTTAGCCATGTTTCATCCAGCTTCTCTTTACCCTTCTTATAAGATTTAATCTGGTGTAAAGTCTTTTTCCAAAGGGACACAGGGAGGGTACCGGCCTAAAAAAAAACAAAAAAAAAAAAACAGCACACTGCTCTGTGTTAGATTTTTGTGCCGGTGCTCATGAGTATGAGGATCGCACGAATCAACGGAAGATTGAAATGCCAAATAAACATTAGTAAGAAGAAGGAGAAACATTTTTTATTTACACTGTACCCTGTACCAAATAAGAACCAATACGTATGGCTAAGATCGTTGTTTATTAATAGATGTAATAATTGATAAGTCTAAACTTGGAAGTTACGTCTGAGCAAGCAGTAGAGAGCATGTACGAAAGGATGGAATGAGGGGAGTCCTAAAGAGGATTGTCCAATGTTACGCATTCATGCGTTTCTACGCGCACGCATTCCCATTCAGAGACCTACATAATTTAAGTATTAAGTTTGTTTAGAGAGCGGGGTGGTATACTAATCTCTGGGTCCTGAATTAAGGTCTGCCATTTCCGGGATAATTACATCACACATAAGCCGGGTGAACGTTTTGTGGCTCCACCTGCCTCTTTAAAAGTGAGTGTTTCGGAACAGCTAAGATCTTAGCTAAGTATTGAATCCAAAACTTGTATAGATTGTAGCATTCTATGTTTTAGTTTCTTACATAGTAAGGATTCGGTTCGTGACTAATGGATACGCAGGGTATTATTAGATGGATACCATGATCAACTGCTACGTTATTCCAAATTCCGATTATTTCCTTTAGAGCCTAGATGAGCCCGAGGTGAACCCCATCACCTCTTTTTATCAGTTATCTTGACCCTAATACCCGAAGAATAATAACTCGGTGATCTATGCGATTTGCTACCACCATGCTCCTTGGACATCTTAATCAAATTGGAAAGCTAAAGATTTCAGAAAGAATATTATCTCATCCATAAAGCTGTTGAAGGTGATGGAGAATGCTAGGTTCCGCATTCACTTCCGTGATTGTTGTATATGTTAACTTATATTGCTATATTATTTAAACGTTGATTGGTAAATATATCTATAAAAAAGCATGTTGTTTTTTTTTTCAACCGATAACACATTGGTCCGGTTCATAACTTCATAACCATATTTTTTGATTTTTTTTTTTTTTTTTTTAATATCAGAAACATGGGTTGTGTGATATAGAACAACAATTCTGTAGTTTTTGTATTCAAAGAGCTGATAAGAATGAAAATCTGCTCCTGAATTCTTGAAACAGCTGGTTACTAGTTTTCTGTACATCCCGGGTAGAGGAGTAAACGGATACCCCTTTGAGTGGAGTTTTGAAGTGAATAGAATTTGGGAACGATTTGTTTTCTAAATTGTTACTAAAGCTTGGTAATCGTGGATACCGTGAATGTATATGGGAGGTGGTTTATCTTTAGAGGTTTCAGAATTCAATTAAATTGTGTAATGTATCAAAAGTGTTACTTGCTAGTATCTGCATATTATTTCCTTATTTAGTTCTTTTTAGCCTCCGGATTCAGCTGGTAAGTTTCTTCTGTGTAACGAGAACGGTCTGACACAGTATAAAACAAAACTAGACCTAAATTATGTAAAAAAAAAATGCTGGAAGAGAGATTTCCTTTCTTAAAACAAAACATCATACAAAATTAAAGGGAAGACAGACTTGAAGGAAACTGCGGTAAAGGTACGGTCCTTCCACATGCCTTCCATGTTGTTATTCTAGCCAATTTGCTGTTTGCCACATATTGCTGACAGGGGCGAATGAATAAATAAAGTGAAACAATTATTTTAATAAAGCAAATTTCTAATGAGGTATAATTAACATGTAACTGTAATTAAAACATTGAACTTTCTACAAGCATAGAAACTTATTTGAGCTTTTTAGTGTCAAGAACAAAACATAGCTGAACGATATTCCATACTTGTTGTTCAATTATATTCCTTTGAATTTTCGATATTCAAACAAAAAACCTCTCAGCTATTTAAAGGATTCCTGCAGTGTTAAAATATTGACGAAATACTTCAGTGAACAAAATTGCTGAATTTATTTGTGACGTCTCTACCCTTGTGGTTCAATGGCATATAAATTGACGTTATAAATTATGATAGTGCAGGCTTATTTAGAAATATTTGGGCAGTGACCTTTTTTTCATCATCTTTAAGAATACCTTTGAGTGCGTATCCATTTATAGCTCTTGTCTCAATTTAGTGAAAATTGGGCAGTCTAATAATACACGATTCACTATCCTTATTGTGTTAGTTAGAGTACAGGTTGGGGCTTCCATAACTCGCAGAAAAAAGAATTCACAATCTCCTATCACAGCCGGAAGAGGATCCACTTCTTTCCTCGGCCTTCAGTAGGATGTTTTTCAAGGAACATTATATTTTTTCTATCATTTAATTTTGAGAAATTCATATTCCAGCTTCTATTCCAGTTTTTTGGTAGGGTATTCATGATTAAATTATTAATAGTTGAGATAATAATTGCTGAATTATTAGATGAAAATTACTTATCGTTACATACAGCTCCTTAATGCCACCTTACGTCATTCATTGCGATTTTTTAGTTTATTTAGAATGATGCATTATTGTTTATAATTCTGTTTTTGTGTCAGTTAAGTACTAAATAGTTTAATTTTTTTATTTTTTTATGTGGCTTAGTTTTATATCTTTGACCCTGGCGGTCAAAAGTTTGAGACAACCAATTGTTTTCTTAAATTAATCTATTTGATTTTTTTTTTTTTGTGGCATTTAGAAGCTCTTTTTTTTCTGTTTTAATTTGGGTTGCACTACAAATTTCTCAGGAAAATTCATTCCTTTTATCAGTCATTTAATGAAAAAACCGAACATTAGCCGTGCAGTAAACTTGTTACAACTTGCGCAGTCAACAGAACAATAAATCAAACTAAGAATAAAATTTATTTTGTCAATACCTCCTAGAGGATAACAGGGCTGAAAATAAAGCTTCTGACACACAAATTAACCAGAAACCGAAGAAATAACCAGGAACTCTATTAGTACGTGGAAAAAATAACGGACGTTATGCGGAAGAGAAGGATCGAATTTTGTTTTAAAGCCCAGGTGCAAACAGACAAGAGATGGACTGAAGAGCAGAAACAGGAGCATGCAGAACGGATGAGGCATTACTGGCTCAAAAGAAAATAACAGTAGCGTGGTCCGAAGTTGGCAATAACGGAACAAATTGATTATTTAATAAAACACATTTTTCTTTCGAAACTCAATGCTCAATAATTTTTCAAACATTTTACTTTCACTTACTATATATAGTAAGGGAAAGAATTGCGATCGTGGAAAATTTTCAAATTCCAGTTTTCAGTGGAAATACACATTTTAGGGTCCCCTGAGTCCAAATAACCAAGTCCCGCAAAAAGGTCTGTGTGAGGGTGTGTGTGTGTGTGTGTGTGTGTGTGGTAACTCCCGGGCGGAAACGGTAAGTCCTATGAAACTGAAATTTCATATTAAAGACAAATATACGACCGATACGTTACAAAACCTTTTTCATCAAAATGAGCTAACCAGAAGAGCACTTTATACCATGCAATTTGCACCTTTTTTCGATTTTCTCAAAAACATTTCCGACGATTTTGATTAAACTCGCTATCTCGATGTAAAATTTAATGGGCTTTAATATCATTTTGGTTTCATTCGGATATAAATGGTCTCACAGGGCTTAAATGCCGATATTTTAAATTTTCTTTCTCTAAAGTACCTTTAATTTTGTTGATTCTATAAAAGTAACTATATTATCTTGTTACCACTGATGAAAAACAGGTAAATATATAAATTGAATGAATTCGATACCCAACTAAATGAAAAAACTGAAAAAATATATTTTTAAAGAAATATTTTGTTTTTTAACACGTGAGCAGTAATATACATATATGATATACCGTTGGAAAGCTAAAGATTTTAGAAAAAATATTATCTTATACTCAAGCTTTTAAAAGTTAACAGAGAGTGATGAAAAGAAGATAAAACTAACTAATTATTTTAGATAACAAAATAATAGATTTTTTAATAAAACACATGTTTCTATATAAATTCAATTTAATTAATTCTTTAATAGTTTCACGTATTTTTATCTCTAACTGTATTTGAAAATTCTTTCATTGATTTTAAAATGGAGGTAAGTGAAAGTCGTGTGTTGCCCGCACCAGATTTTTTTAATGCGTGTTTAGATTTTTATCTTTTAAAAAATGAAGATATTCACCATAATTCGCTGACATTTTAAATGATTTAAACTTTTAGTAAATAATGTACTTAGTTATATATTAGTCAATACTTTCCACAGTCCCTGCGGTTCTCGGAACACCGTATTTGAATAACAAGCCAATATAATGTGGTCTAACAGTTGCGAATTTCTAGGCTATACAAGGAAAAGTTTCCTAATAGCTTCCATTCCCTATCTTCTGACTTTTAACTAACCAAAAGCTGTCCATAAATATATTTTGGGGACCAGTATATTTTTTTTTAGAACTTTCTTTCTGATATTGCGTGATTTCTAAATTGTTCGGGATGCCCAGTATAACACGATTAATATTCTTTATTTATTGAGGGTAACTTCAAACAAGCTGGGCCCTTTGTGACTTTAGACAAAGGCCTAGAGAGCGTAATTAGCTTATAATTTCTGATTCATGAAGGGAAGAGCCCACTAACTGAACCAAAAACAAAGGTGAAACTACCTACTTACTGATTTGTTAAAACTTCGTTACGGTTCGTAATCTTCATAAACTAATTTAAATAATATTATAGCCTAAGAATATTGGCGGAAAGAGCGTTGCGCAGTTAAAAATCTATTTTACTTTCCGGTGATGACGGTGATTTCAAAATAAGCAGAATATGATTCTGAATTGAGAACGAGTAAAATTAATGAATTAGAGTAGAGGAGGAAAATTAGGAATATATACAAAATAACAAAAATATCACTTCCATACTATATTTCCGTTTTCATTCATGAAATCGAACGATTTTATTGGGTCACGAAATGTTGTATATTTTATATATATAAGTACATTTTCGCCCAGCGATACATTAAATATTTGTTGAAACGAGTGCAACTGTAAACTTTATATAACTTTTTAGTGTAAAGTAAACTTTATTACGAGGCATGTTTTTTAAGTAAGTACCGTTTTGGAATTAAAAAAAGACGTGCAAAGATATCGCAATAATTTTATTTTTGCATGAAAGCCTGAACCTTAATCTACTTTATCCAATACCTTCTACTAATTTTGAGGCACTTGTCATAACGCGGCAACAGTTTTTAAATACCCTCCTTCGGAAAATTCTGCCGCCTGACTTTTTAACCACTGCATAACAAATGTTTTGACTTCGTTATCGTCTTGCGTGCAATCCAGAACAAAAGACATGGCAAGTTGAGTAAGGGTATCGTTTTGCTGCATGACAATGCCCATCCACATGTGGCTAATCGGACCAAAGATCTCATCAAATCATAAGTGGGAAACTGATGATGATTCTCCATACAGCCCTGATCTGGCGCCCAGCAACTACCATTTTTTCTTTTACTTGAAGAAACACCTGGGTGGTAGGCGTCTTCAAGACGATAAGTCATAACATTTGTGATGCAGTGGTTAACAAGTCAGGCGGCACAATATTTTGAGGAGGGTATTCAAAAACTGGTGCCGCGTTATGACAAGTGCCTCAAAATTCATGGAAATTATGTAGAAAAGTAGTTTAAGGTACAGGCTTTCATGTAAAAATAAAATTATTGCGATATCTTTGCACGTCTTTTTTTTAAATCTGGCGCCCAGCGACTATTATTTGTTCCTTTACTTGAAGAAACACCTGGGTGGTAGGCGTCTTCAAGACAAGTCAAAACATTTTTGATGCAGTGGTTAAAAAGTCAGGCGGCAGAATTTTCCGAAGGAGGGTATTTTTTATTTTAAAACTGGTGCCACTTTATGACAAGTGCCTCAAAATTAGTAGAAGGTACAGGATAAAGTAGATTAAGGTACAGGCTTTCACGTAAAAATAAAATTATTGCGATATATATATATATATATTTTTTTAATTCCAAAACGGTACTTACTTAAAAAACATGCCTCGTATATTAATTTAATTAAGAATTTTTTTAAATTATTTATATACACAAAAAATTATGTAAAGTTTACAGTTGCACTCATTTGAGCAAATATTTTGCTACATGGCTAAGCGGAAGACGATTAACTTTTGGTCTTAAGCTACTTAAAGTATTGCTATCGTGAAAAGTTTCGAATTCCAATTTTAAACGGAAATACACGTTTTAGGATTTAGGATCCCTGAGTCCAAATGACCAAGTCCCACAAAATGGTCTGTGTGCGTGTGATAACTCCCGGGCGAAAACGAAAAGTCCTATGAAACTGAAATTTTATATTTAAGACACCTATACGCCCGAGATGTCACATCAACTTTCTTAATAAATGCGGCTGACCAGACGTGCTACTTTATACGTTGCATTTTGCACCTTTTTATAATTTTCTCAAAAGCGACTGAAACAATTTTGATTAAACTGACTATATAGATGCAAAATTAAATGGGCTTTAATATGATGTAGGTTTCATTTTGATTGAAATAGTATGACAGGGCTTTAATGCCGATATTTTCTTCATCAAAAGTACCTTTAATTCTGTAGATTCTATAAATATAACTATATTATCTTGTTACCATTGATAATTAACACCTAAATATGCACGCTGAGCGAATTTGGTAAACAACTAAAGGAGAAAACTGAAAACATATTTTTTATGCATTTTCTGAACACAATAATAGCAATATAGATGTATAATATACCGTTGGAAAGATAAGGTTCTAGAAAAATACTATATTACACGGAATTCGTAAAGGGTTACGAAGAGTGATGAAATGCCGATAAAGTTAAATGTCTCGGGTTCTAGAAAAGGAAAATTCATGTTGACCGTGCTGCACCCTGACGGCTTATCAATGAAGCAGAGCGCGCCAATTTTGTTTTTTAACATAAGAACAGTAATATAGACGTTTAACACACCGTTGGAAAGAGAAAGACTTTAGAAAATATATGGTCTTATACATGTAAAATTGAATAAAGGGTGATAAAAATAAAAAGATTTTTTTCATATTGTTATAGGTTCTGTAATACTTATATATTTTTATTCCGGCTTTTTGGGCCTCTTCGGAAAGAGGCGGACCACAATCTTGTAAGGCTGACGGGAAGATTTTATAGCTTGAATTTTGCATATTTTTACGATTTTCTCAAAAACGGCTTTAACGATTTTGATTAAACTCGCTAAATCGACTTAAGATTTAATGGGCTTATATAATAGGATGTAGGTTTAATTTTGATTGAAGTAGTCTGATAGGGTTTCAATTCCGATAGCTTAAATTTACTTTCTTTATTATTCCTTTAATTTTGTAGATTTGGATAAATTAACCAAATCATCTTGTTAGCACACTGATTGTACTATTAATTTTAAGTGCTCTCGCTCAAGTAGAGCTTTATTTTAACTTTTTCGTAGTTATTTCGATACTAGGCTAAGTAGCTGCGTTACTGGAGGTTCGCATAATGATTATACTAATACTTTTAAGTGGGCTAGGTCAAGTAGAAATTTATTTTAACTTTTTCGTAGTTATTCGATACTAGGCTAAGTATCTGCGCAATCGGGGTTTCGCTTACGTTTTATACTACTTTAAGTGCGCTCGCTCAAGTGGATATTCATTTCACAAAATCTATATTTGTGTTTTCTAGGGATTCGTTTTGTGAATGCTTTATTGATTTTAGGAATGTCAATTATGTAAACTTTCACTACTTCTTAGTTTTAGTCCGGTTTACCGAGCCGTATATTAGTACTAGGTGGGTCTTCGTCTGTTGAAGGTAAATCTTTGTGTGACGGGAGAGGATATGGCTGCTTTAGTTATTTTTGTTGGCTATATTAACACTGATTAGTGGAAAGTGTTGTTTTTTACAATATTAAAAAAAAATGTATCTTAACTCATGAAATATATTGGGTTCAGTGATGGCAAGGAACTGTTTTATAAAACCTTTGGCCAAGGAACAAGGGAAATAATCCGTGATTAATTTATTTAAATGTTTGAGTAGCTCTATACAGAAATTTGGGTATTCCAAGAGGTTCCTTATGGCCTCTGAACGGCTGAAAGAACAAAATAAATAAATACCCCGCAGTGCTGGATTCAAACCCGATTTCCTGCTTCTTAACTGAGTTTTATTTAATTCAGTAAAAATAGTTAGATAAAATATAAGAATTTTTAAGATAATTCTCTTAATCTTAGATAGATTTGTTCAGGAAATCTAATATTTATTTATTTTAATTTATTATTATGTTTAGTTAAACCAAGAAATAAATGTGAGGTATGAATACATGGCATGATATTAGCTCATGAAAAAAATACCCTTTGATAGTACTTCAATGTTTGTCAGTAAATTTAGTATTTTATATTGTAGTGTGTGATATTATTAACTTCTACTGTTATATTTGGTATAAGAAAAATCAAACATTTGTTACTAACCGGGAGAAAAAAAAAGTTTTCTGAACTCACTCCATTAAAACCTCAAATATTTTTAGATTAGAGAAGAAGAGGGGGGAAATCTGCTAATAGCAGTATCCCGCTTAGTAGAGATCAACTAGATTAAACATCAGGAGAGGGCAAACACGGGTTGGGTTATACGAAAATAAAACGGAAAGCAGGGGGTGAGTTATAGGCAGTTTTTATTTTAGGCTTGCATTTATAAATTTTACTTTTAATCTCTAAAGTTTATTGTTACTAGAAAGAATCAGATTTAGCAAATATCCACATTTTTACGTCTAAAATTCATCTACTAACTAAAACGAACTGAACCGTTTTCATTTTTTTAAACTATATATGATAGAATTCCCTTAAAAACTAAATGGTAATCCGTATCACCGGGATGATATTTATATTAGAATTATATACAAATGTAAAGCCTAATAAATAACGTTTCTCGCTTCGAAATATAACTAAATGTATGTTTTTTTATATAAGGGGACTTACTACGTTTGCTATATCATGCTATTTGTGTTATTTTGCTAAACCCGTCGAGTTTCTACAGTTATTTCCTGTATCAAATTGATGGGTTTAGCACAATAGCACAAATAGCATGCTATAGCAAACGTAGTGAGTACCCCTATAGTATTTTCACTAGTACGGGTTTGAATGAAAAAAGAAACGCTGCAAATTATCACACAAAGGTTTATTATTTCACAATAACTATATTAGGGTATAGCTGTTTAAATAGCTGGAACTAAAATCTTAACCAGATATACCGATCACTCTGCAGTTCCAACCAACTCAAATCTGAAGCATATCTGACATACAGACTAAACAAAAAACAAAACCAAAAAACTATGCCATGGAAGCAAAACCCAAGTAAACAAACTTTTTCCATAATAATCTATTCGATTTTACTCTACCTTCAATAATAAACGAGTTTCGATGGAATAACAGCTATTTTATTTTTAAACTTTAATATATGAATAAACTTTTTTTGTTAATTGCGCTTTAGGAATCCAAACATAACTGAGTTATGGGCGTATTTATGGATACAATATAATTTTTTTCTTTTCTTTTTCATAATTATTTGCGGTAATAAACACTGATCAATCTTCAAAAATAACTGAGTTATTGGATTAAAGTTCTTATAATCGGCCGCAATTTCAAAAACAACCAGCCGATATCAACATCTAAGTAGTTATGATCATCGATGCATGCCCTAGTATTTTTGTGGCGATTTTAAAAAAAATTGGTCTATTGAACAATAGTAATAGTGATATGAGACCACATTCATTCATTATTTACAAGAAACAATGATGAAGTCTAATTACATTTTAAAAATATAAAATTCATATATATATACAGTAAAAAACCAGTAAAAAACAACTTATAATTAAAATCACGGGAGCAGCGTGGTCTAGTGGGTAGAGAGCTAGTCTACTGTGCTCCGGGTCCTGGGTTCGAATCCCGGCGGAGGCGGCATATTATTTATTGTGTTATTCCAGCCGGGGGGCGATCCTGGGGTATGGAGACTCTCCAGGGGCACACCTTGCCTTAATCAAGTGGGTACCCGAAAATAGGGAAAAAGCCTGGTGGCTGAGCGGCACGGCCGTTAGCCTAGAAAGAGTACGAATCTCTACATTTAATAAGCCTAAAACTATTTATGGGTTATAGTGGTTCAGCTTTTATTTTTATAATTAAAATCAATACAAAAAAAAAATAGACACAATAGTATAGCTATATAAAATAACGGATATTGAAAATAAATAACATATATATAACAAAAAATATTCTCTAAAAAATTAATGATATGGATATTATCGGAAAATTTAAGATATAACAACAATAGAGCCCCAACGCTTAAATATGTAGAAAAAACGTGACTTTTTCCTTTAAATCCAGTATACCTGCAAAATAATTAGTTCTAGCCATAAATGTTATGTAACAAATATATAATTTATTTATTAGCATAGACTTTCTGAATCAAAACTTAAAAATTTTAATGAAAAAGTTGTCCTAAATAAGAAATATCAGTTTTGACGACTTCTATTCTTGTGTTCAAAAACACGAAAATTGCATAAAAAATATGTTTGCACTTTTCTTCATTAGTTGCTTATCGAATTCGCTCAACTTGCATATTTACCCGTTATGTTCAATACTGATAAGAATATGCTTCAATTTTTTTTTAATCTATAAAATTAAAGGTACTTTAGAGGAAGAAAATTTAAAATATCGTGAACTTAGTCCTGTCAGACTATTTAAAAACACACACACAAAGAACTTTTTGCGGGACTTGGTCATTTGGACTCAGGGAACCCTAAAACGTGTATTTCCGTTAAAAACAGGAATTCGAAAATTTTCACAATCTCAATACTTTTCCTTACTATATATTTCATATATAGGTTAGTGAAAGTAATATAAATGTTACACATAAAAACTATAGGCAACCCAGTTAGTGTGACATCACCGTGTCAAAAAAAAGTATTAATGCTTTACTATGTAAGATAAACTGATACTGTAGCATTTGATTCTATTCCACAATAATGGACGATGTATATTTCAAGAGGAGGCGAAGAAGTGAGAAACTTGATGGTGCTCCTAAATTGGATGAGAAGCGGCTTGAGAAGATCGCGGCTTATTGGTCGGATAGCTCTGATTTGGAGGAATTTGCATGGGGAGCGGGCAGATGCCGTTAGGGAGTCCAATAATTTATAACTGAATTACCAGAGATAATGTCTGTCAGGGTTCAAAGCTCGTATAAAATATTTATGAAGTAATCTTTTTTTAAATTTTATTTCAGTGTAATCATGGTGGTCTTTGAGGGGTGGGTGAGAGATATTCGTAACAATTAGGATTTTTCCAGTGAATACTTTTAATAAAAAAGAAACTGACAGTGAAAAAATAATTTTGGTTTCGTATCTTCGCAACACGTAGCAGTTACTATTATATTTTTTTATAATTCGTTAGTGAACTATAAGAAAAAAAAAAATCAGGTTCCCGCTACTCACGAATTTCGTTGTTAAATATTTTATTACATTAAGTTTCAATAGAAACATGTGTTATTGAATAATATATTATATTACTAGCGACTTGCTCTTGCTTCGCAATTTAAATGTTGTGTAATTTATGTTTAAAAAACTTCATTTTGACCAATTAAGTGTTTATCAATTTGGGATTATGAATTCATCGTAACGAAAAGTGCACTTAGCAAGATAATATAATGTTTATTATATAACGTCCATTAATTCTTATACTTAATGATCGGCAGAAATTAGAAAGAAAAATTGGTTTGATTTATTAATTATTTGTATGTCATGTTTAAGGTGCCTATTTTTATTAGGTGTATTACAATGTTAAATTTCATAAGAACTTATTTTAAAAACATTTTAATATACTAAAGTTAATTTAGTTTCCACGTGAGCCCCATTTAGTTTGATTGGAACTACTATTTTTTGTGAAATGATATAAAATTAGAAATAATTATTAACATTATTAGTTTATAAAAACTTTTCCTTTATTTTAGAAGCTTACTTTGGTACATAATATTCTTTTAGAAAATCTTTACTACTGTACAAATTACATAATCTGTACGATCATCATGAATCACCATTAGCTGCCTAGTCCTCAACATTACGAATAACATTTGTGCATAAATGTATACGCTTATAACATTTTTCTATTATATCGCCCGACTATTGTTTATTATTGCATATTCACTTTTCTAAAAATTTGCGCTTTCCAATGGTAAATTATACGTCTATGTTACTACTTATATTTCAGGAATAATTTTTTTATGACTTGATCACAGAAAATTTATTTTTACTGTTTCAAGAAAAGCTGCGATGTATTTTACTTATAAACCTTCAGGAAACAATGTCCTAAATGATGGTAAAAACCGGATCAAAATCCGTCCAGTGGTTTAGAAGGAGTTACAGGAAACCAAAATCCCATTACATTTTATATATATAGAGATTGTCAACGCCAATCATTTATTAGTTTTATCGGCTTTTTATCTCTCTCCGTTAACTTTCACAATTTCGTATATAGGATAATATTTTTTTTTCTAAAATCTTAAGCTTTCCAACAGTGTATTATACATCTGTATTACTGATTTTATCTTCAAAATTGCAAAAAGAATACTTTTTCTCTTTCTCCATTAATTGGAGATCAAATTTGTTCAACTTATATATTTATTCATATTTGGTATCTTACAGAAAGACAATCTAAAATATTGGCATTTGAACCATCTTAGACTATTTCAATCAGAATGGAACCTACATTACATTTTAAATTGATATAGCGAGTTTAATCAAAATCTTTATAGCTGTTTTTAGAGAATCGTAAAAAGCTGCAAAATTTATAGTATAAAGCGACTCTTCTGCTATTTTTAATTTTAATGAAAAAGTTGTCCTAAATAAGAAATATTAGTTTTGACGACTTTTCGTTTTTTGTGAGACTTATCACATGTAAATGCGGCACAAAGACCTTTTCGAATTAGTTATTTAGACTCGAGGGGCCCTAAGACGTGTATTCCGTGAAAATGTTCAAATGGAAATCGCAGTACACTCCCTTACTATATATTTCATACATAAGTTAGTGAAATAAAAAAATTAGTTGTCGGTATAAAATATAGGACATTTTATGGGTTTCAAAAATTCGGAGATACATTGATCGTAGGCATGTCAGAACTAATAGCAATGTGCTACCGTGTAAGTAATGCAGTTGTTCTGAGAACAGTGTCACACCTGCTGACCGCTATTTAATTAGTAAAGAGCAATCGGACCATGCTCAGTGCATTGTTATTCATTTGCCAATTATTATGATAGTTTAGTTCATTATATACTGATGAGTTACCATATTTTTTTTCGTCATTTATATCAATCTTTTTAAAAAGTCTCTAGTAATAAATATATTGCAAAAAGAAACATTTGCTTAAACTTTTGTGAATATTTAAAGTCCCATTATCAGTTTATCTTTGAATTTATGAATGCTTTTTATTGGTATTAAATGATGTAAACAAGGATGACATAGAGATAATGGGCATGCTAAAAGCTCAGCCCATCATAATTCCGAAATTCACTAAGTTCACTTGAGAACCCTCTTCAAAGTCCGGAAATCAAAGTAGAAAATTTAACTTAAAGGGTCACTTGGCAAGATTAAATTGGATAAAACTTTTTCCTCTCCAGCTGTCTGTAATAGAAATTATTGAAGTTTCAATGGGCCAAGGAGCAAGATAAAAGAAATTTTCATGTTATGGCTTAGTTCATTTGAACATTGGAGAGATCAGACCTGAGGATGCTTTTCATATTTTGCTGTCTAAGCTGCTTAATACGTTAAATCAACACTAACAGTTATATTACTTTCAAAGGATACAACCAAGCATCTTTTTCATTTCAATTATAACATCAAATGCAAATCTAATGGGTTAATAAACATATTCAAAACAACAAACTTGTGGTATTTGACTCGTCAGTTCTGCAATTCAGATTTTGCTGATGCAAAAAGGGTTATCCTGGAACATGTAGTAAAAGATAGCTGGTTGAAGTTCATTCGATCTTTTAAAATGTTAGTCCTATAATTTAAAATAAAAGGGTGATTGGTTTATTTTTATTGGAAATAACAATGTGGCAAGTATTTGTATTGCAAATGCTTGGCTTGGCTACGATCATGATCCGGTATTATTTCTAAACAGAATATTGATATTGTTGTATTTGGAATAGTGATGAATTCTCAACTAGATGGTGAGAATCCAAGTTTGGTATAAACACATAAACAATGTAATGCTAATTATGCAGTAAATTTATGAAAAAATCATGTATCATACACTGTATCATCATTTTCAAGCGGGGTAGCTAGAGCACTAATTCCAGTTTCGAGCCCGGATATAGCATTTCCCCGAAGATTGGGTAGATTACACGGCTGCTCACCGTGATCCAGATTCCAAACATCCTTGCTTAGCCATTGAATTTGGAACAGTGTCGGTTCTTAGTTTGTTCTGAACCTAAAACACTTCATGAGCTGCCTTGGGGTAGGTTTTTTTTTTTTTTTTTTTCCAATCACTACTCATACCTTATTACTTTATTTTTTTTTCTTAATCATTAATACCTTAATTAAACTTTCTATTCAGTTTCGGTTATGGCATGATATGGTTATGAAAGTTATTGTGAACATATCTTGTAATTACATACGTTTATACATAACTAAATGACATATACTCGTGGACATAAATATGAATGAATTTGGAATAATGGTATGTTTTACAGAAAGTTGAGAACCTGACTTTTTTTCTTTAATTTCTATTACATTCGAGGTATAGTCATTTTAAGAGAAGGTTGTCGAGACCTTCTTTTTAAGTTTCTATAATAAAAAGTAAATATTTAAATTAACAATAATTGTCTTAAACGTAATGGTCGTCAACATTATTTTATGTTTTGAGATTCTCAGGTAACAGAAACTGCTAGTTAAGAGAATCGTGTGTCATTCTCGTTTTTCCTAAGTTTGCTGAAATATTACATTTCAGGCATAAAACATCGTCCACTTGATTTTAAAGTTAGTCATCCCTACGAAATAATTTTGAACTAGATCTCTTCTCCAACGTTGGATATTACAGTTACTTTCAACCATAAACTTTGCATTTTGAATTCACACTGGAATACTTAAGCACTTACAAAATTGATGAATATTATATAATAATGCCTAAAATAGTTGTTTTTTCAATTAATTTCATCTACATTAAATAGTAAAAACAGACTCAGACCAAGAATTACAAAGGCTATCTGACTTCTATTTTATTTATCAATTACAAATGGAATGCTGAATGCTATTTCTGGTCCTGGGAGAAAGGAAATTAAAACCAGGCCGACATAATGGGGTTTGACCGGACTAATTGGTGGCTTATATTAAGGCCCCTTCGTTAGCGGTTTTAACATGCAGCCTTTCCCTTAGTTGAACATTACTTAATATGGTATATAATTATGTATACATATAATATATTATGAGGTTTATTTTCAACAATACTTATTAGTCCTAGGCATGTGGGAAAAGCATTTTATGGTAATTTGTTGATTTATACACAGAAGGATTAGGAGAAATACACTCACTCAAAAAAGCTTCCATGCACCCAAATATAATTGGATTGATGCAAATAAATGAATTAGAGAAATTTGCAACTTTTGACCTTACATCTGGCTCAAAAATATTAAATTCATATTCGTTAGAGAATTTCAGTTTCCTAGGCACCAAGAGCTGATCTTTTAGTCGCAGTTCAATTTTGTAACATTGCATATGCTTATTATCCAAATGGGAAAATGACAAGGAATGCGCTATCGAAATATAAAAGAATTGATAGAAAAAATATTTGGTGCTGGGTCCCTCAAGATTAACAGTTATGAAATGAAATGAAACCAAAAGAAATTTTATTTAGGGACAGCTAGACCCTAAGATTAATATAAATGTACAATAGAAGATTTAACTTCTGGCTATATAGATTTTATCATATTATATACAGCGTTTTATGGATTACAAATTATGATACTTATGGATCTGTATATATATATGTATATATATATATATATATATATATATATATATATATATATATATATATATATATATATATATTATATACATATATATATACATATATAAATTTATATACACACACACATATACACGAATATATATACAAACACAAAGTCATATTACAACCGTAAATATTTATTTATTTATTTAACGTCACTTTATGCTACTATGGCTAATCGGACGATGCTACAGTGGGAGTCCTAAATTTTGTCTATAGGGGGGATCTTTGGATAGGGATCTTTAACGAGTACCTTATATCGCACAGGCTCGGGACCACCTTTTAACGTCCCCTCCGAAGGACGGCGTAACTAAGGATTTATTAAAAATCCTAGGACCACATGCGGATTTGAACCCGTGACCTTTGGCATAGGAGGCTGTTACACTAGCCACCCAGCTACAAGTGATCCCTACAACCGTAAATAAATCCAAATAATAAAAAATATTAAAACAAAACAGAAAAAAAAATTGAGAATGTTGAGATAAAAATAAAGAGGCTAGATAGTTAAGTTTATAAAGGCACGGCAGATTGATGTTCGAGGAGATTGGTTAATAGATGGTTTAGTATGGGAGGAAGTTAAGTATGGGCATGTACGAATCGACATGGGCAAGGAATTCCAAAATGAGGATGCACGTATGACGAAAGATCTCTTAAATGAAGCAGTTCTGTGGGATGGAATGAACAGGTTCAAGGGCTGGGATCTCGTGTTGATGGAGTGGACAGAGGAGAGTGGGGTAAACAAATTGTAAATATAGAGGGGGTTGTTGGTTTTGAAGGATTCATAGAGGTATGTTCCTAGGAAGCATTGCCGTCGGGATTTAGGGTAAAGCCACTTCAACTCGACATACCAGGCTGATACATGAGAGTGCCTGTGGATTCCGAAGATGAATATAATGAAACAGTTCATTAGTCTCTTCAGCCTCATCTCAAGCGTCTCGGACAGTCCGCCAAACACCAGGCAGCCATAATCGAAGTGGGGGAAGATAAGGGAGGATACTAAGAGTTGGCGGGTTTTAAGGGGTATTAAATCATGTTATCTGAGGAACTGTTAAAGGATGGCTATGGATTTTCTAGAAATTTGAGAAATGTGATTATCCCAGGATAGGTTTTGGTCGAGGAATACGCCTTGGTTTCTAAAGGAAGTTTGGAAGATGATGGGTCTAAAAAAATATGTAAAATTAAAATATGCCTGGCCAACAGACAAAATAAACATAAGTAGCTATTATTTACAACGATAAAAGTAAAAGAAACATTACACAACAAAAAAGTTTTTAAAACATCTTTTGAAATGAATTGATTATGAACATTTAAATGTATGCAGTTAATAATCGTTTGTATTCATTCAAAGTTTGATATCTAGAGTTGATATATCACAATTGCTAGACGTCTGTTTAGGATGAGGGATGGTAATAGAAAAGTTGGGATTTGAATAAGGATGGATAAGTAGCATAGCGGATATGGGTTGGTAGATGATTCCAGGAAGTAGTAGAGCGGTCAATAAAAGAACGATTAAATGATTTAGTTTTGTGATTTAGAATGTAATGTTCAGATTGCGCAATCTTGTTTTAAGTGAGTGAACTGAGGAATTAAATTGAAGGGGACTGCGGATGTAGGGAGGATGCTAGGTGTTAATGGTTTGATAAAGGTATAATCCTAGGAAATATTTTGCACGCGTGGAGGAAAGGAGTCACGCACCGTATAAGTGGGTAACATGAAACATCTTTGAAGTTACGAAGACAAATCTTTAAATAGTGATCATAATACTCCCAGTCTTTCCTCGATCACTCCCGAGAGGCGAAACTATATACTAGCAGCAGAAGTCAAAGAGAGAGAAAATAAGTGAGTAAAACTTCAGGGTACTGTTTTGTAATCCGGGCAATTCCTTTTAATTTGTTTTTCATGAATATTGCCCAAGGAACATTGCCAGTCTGTGAATTTGGAGTGGAATGTATTTAAGGAGGATTTGAATATATTGTATAATGGCTTATTTTAACAATATTTGATATTTAATTAGTTCATAACAATAAAAAATGACATTTTGATGATAGAAAGATAAGTTCAGTGTGGCTGCTTGAATGTTGTTATAAATCTTAATATGTCGTTTGAGCTCTTACTTGTAGAGTTGGCTGGCTCCTGACCCATTATTCTCCCTGCTCAGTCTTCCTTGTGCTTCTACTCACACATTAAAATGTTGTAGACAGTCATTCATTGCCCTGTAACTTCACTTATATCATCTTTAGTCTTGGCGACACTCTTTTCATTACTAATTTTATATGGCTTGCCAACATCTGTCCGAATTGGTGGAGCCTCCCAATTTTAATTCATAATAATTTTAATTCTTAAATTATCTCTTGTTCAAGGAAGGTGGTATTAGATCTGATGTGAAAATTCAAACCTAAGACAGTTCCCATAGTTTATTCAGATTTTCCAAAGCATCGATTCTATCCAGGTCTTCCTGAATGTATGCAAATGCTACTAATGACACAGAGGGAGAGAAGGATAGATACACCTGGAAATCCTCAAATCCCTAAATGAACTATGTTTGTATGATACATTTTTTAATTATGTTGCATAGTAAACATAGTTTTAAATGGTGTTAGAGTGTTTAATAAGTGTCTACCTCTTACTTATTTAAAATCTATTGACGTTAATTATTGTTTAAAAATGATTTACTGTGTTGTACTATGAATCGTTCTGCTTTAGTACTTTCTCCATCTTTCAGGAAGCCTTTTTTATCACATATTTCCAAAATTGTTGAGATTTACACCCAGAACAGTTATCATAGAAGAAAATATATATAGGAATGTATAGACTGTTATAATATTTTAGTACTGCTTATATCAGTTGGATTTCACTTCAGTACAGTCTTGAAAATATCATCAGACTTCAGGATAACAACAACAGTTATTATTGGAGCAAACAACGGTAAGTTGTGTTATAATTTACAGTGTAAAGTGAATGCTGAGTCACCTCTTCATATCAGATGATTGCCAATAGCCCGGCAAGGCTGGTCTTGCTTAACTTTTTTTTAAGCTATTGTTTTTTCCCACATCTGTTTTTTATTTAATTACTTTCTATACATGAAATGCGATATTATCATCAAGTAATGTCCTCCAAAACTTCAACTAAAAGATCTAGATCTAGTGGTTCAATCCCGTCGCCTACAAAACAAAGACCCCGCCGTGATACTAATAAAAGATTAAATCTACAAGCAACCCCTTCCGGTACTAATTCAGAATCTGAACCACAACCTGGTACATCGTCACAAGGGATGACTGACGAATCGCCGTTTTTCACCCCAAATCCTTTTCAGATTTTACATAATGAAAAAGAAAACATGGAATCTACTCCTATACCCAGTGAACCACGGCCTCCTCCAATATTTGTCAAAAATATTAGAAATTTCCAGTTGTTGTGTGCGCAATTGAACAAAATTACCGAATCTACCAGCTGCTACTGTATGAGTAGAATCAATGATACCAAAATATCTCCGACTACTGCCGAGACATATAGATAAATAGTGAAATATCTAACTGAAACCAAAGCAGATTTCCATACCTATCAGCTACGCCAAGAGAGAGCTTGAAGGGTTGTAATCAGAAACTTACACCCCTCGACACCAGTTGAAGCTATTAAAGAAGAACTAACGGAGATGGGCTATAAAGTGCGGCAAGTCACTAACTTCCTAGAGGATAAATTCCTCTATCTCTCTTTTTTGTGGATTTGGAACCAGCTGAAGGAGTTGAAAAAATCTATGACCTCAATAGATTGTACTATTTCAGTGTAAGAGTTGAAAAACCTTACACAAAGAGAGAGATAATTCAGTGCCATAATTGCCAAGCATATTGTCATACTAAAAGTTATTGTCATCACATACCACGCTGCGTGAAATGCGGTGAACAGCACAGGTCTGTGGAATGTACGAAACCAAAATCAACACCCGCTGTATGTGCTCACTGCCTCAAGGACCACCCGGCCAACTATAAAGGATGCCAAATCCATAAGGAACTCAGGACCAGGTTTCAAAAACCTCAAGTACTGGATGAAACAACAAGACATGCAAGCACCAGAAGAGAACCCTCTAAACTTATTAATGCCAATGTATCATTTGCCCACCTACTTGGAGGTGGGAATCAAAGTACCGAAACCGTGGCCCCGCCGGAACTAATAAATATACCTCAATCCATTCCACATATACCTCTTTCTCAAAATGTAACCAATCCTAATCCACCACAAATCTCTCATATTCCTCCTCCTTCGAACGCCACAGACCTTACCAGTTTGATGACATCCTTTATCTCCGAAATCAAATCCCTTGTTATGCCTCTAATATCACTCCTTACGAACCTTGTATCAAATCTCATTCCTGCCTTACAAAAACCATGAATGACCTCACCTAATTCCTTATTCATTCTCCTTTGGAATGCAAATGGTGTTAGAACTCACACTAACGAACTTACAGCCGTACTGCAAGACAAAACGTTGATGTTGCACTCATTACTGAAACTAGACTAACCACTAAACAGTGGTTCAAAATACCAGAATACATAACATACCGGACAGACCATCCAGACGGCAAAGCCCATGCCGGTACTGCTGTCATTGTCCGCCGATCCCTCTCCCATCACTTACACCCACTTCCCGCCCACGATTACATACAATATAACATACAATATATTTATGAATTTATTTATTTTCTATTTAATGTAATTTGACTATTATTATTATTTT
This sequence comes from Piezodorus guildinii, assembly GCA_023052935.1. Lineage (NCBI taxonomy): Eukaryota > Metazoa > Arthropoda > Insecta > Hemiptera > Pentatomidae > Piezodorus > Piezodorus guildinii. Next base: position 62,592,856 of record CM041297.1, read on the forward strand.
CTGTATATGTACTAAGAATGTGGTCTCTTATCAATATTATTATTGTTCATTTTGTAACAAATTGTAATATATCTCAATTTAAAAAAATAAATAAAAAAATAAAATTACTGCTTATATTTTATTCGGTACTACTTACTATACTTAATTCCTAATAATGTATAAATTAATTCCACAAACAGGGTGACACCATGGTATATTGGCAAGCATAACATTCTTCTATACCAAAAGGTTACGTTTTCAAATCCGACAGATGGCCCTTGAAATTTGTATGACAGTCCTATGAGCTGTCCTTCGGGGAGACACGAAATGGTAGCCAGAGTCTGTGATGGCAGGTACTCATTGTGGGTCTCTATCCTAATTTAACCTGGATAGACGAAATTTTGGACTCTCACTGTAGCATCTGTGATTAGCCTTAGTAACATTAAGTGACGTTAAATGAATAAACAAACAACTCAAATGACTGGGTTCATCAAACAAAGTAAACCACTGAAATATGACTCATCTGCTAGATGATACCATATAAATATTTTTTTAAAACACATATAGCATATACAAATAAACTTAAATGGTTATTACGAATAATAATTGCCAACTTGATGGAATATATAGCAAAATTAAAGTATGTTTAATGGAAAATATACTACAATATGTACCTTTATTTATTTTTAATATAAATACAGCAGTATGTTTATTTTTCATAGCACAATGAAATCCTCCTTATTTTTTGCAAAGTTTAGTAATTAACTTTGGTTTTTGTTCCTAAAGATTCTATTATAATCTATTTGTATCTAATTGAGTTCTTAATCAAATTGTAGCTTGTTTGCTTCAATGACATTAATTATTTTAACTACGGTAGGAAAGGCGGATTATTTTTCAGTTTAATTACCGATTTTTGTAAGAACGAGAAAGTTAAGATGGCATTCAGTTCGTCCTCCAAGGCTGGATTCAAATCAACAGTACTTCGAATATACGGCAATAACTCGAAAATGCACTACCTTAATCGACTCGGCTACATAAGTAATATATATATATATATATATATATATATATATTTTTAGCGATTGAACATTGGTTTGACGCATTTTATAAAAAATAGTTTATAGAATATAATGAAATATAAAAATAATTTGATCGGCGTTTTCTGGTACTCTTCTATGTGATTGTTCTCTTAGCAAAGTTAACATAAAATCAGATAATATAATACTATAATAAAATAAAATAAAAATTTATAGAGAATATACTAATACACCGACAAAAGGAAAGCAGGGATTACTCAGAACTATACCTAATAACCACTGTTTTCGTTAAAGTTGGATCGGTATAACATTACCATTGGCCAATAGAACAAGACATCAGTCTGCTAAGCATCCGATTGGCTGGTTGCCAAGCCACAGCGGCCAACGGAAATACAAGATAAGTCAGCGTATCTGATTGCTCTTCAATTGATCCTCGCTCAATCTTATTAAAATAAAACGGTTCGCTGTGCTTGGAGAGTGATACGAACCACTTCAGGGCTTGGCTTATAAAATGCTTGTTGATTGAATGTTCTAATTATTGAAATTATTGATGTATTGGTTATAGCTTAGTTTTATAATTCTGTTAATCAATCTGAAAATTCGTTGAAATGATCCAATTTTGATTCTTGAATTATAATTTATGTTTAGATCATTCTACAAACATTTTTAAAAGGATATAATTAGGCACAGTTAAGTTAAAGCATAAGTAAGAATATTGGCGATAGGCATGTGTTGTGAAATGGTAAAGAAAAGATAGCGTAGTATGCATAATTTTTGTTGTTGAAAATTGAATAGAATAAAATTAAAATAAATATATTCTGGGGCTTGGTCTCTTGAAAATAACAGTTATGAACAATAGACGTATACATTATGTCTGGTTCAGAGTTACACAATTAATTATTATTCATAATGGTAAGAGAAGAAGAAATATACAACAAAAAGTTAGTAAAAAACACTTCAACACGTATAAATGGGTCACATGAGACCTCTTTAAAGTGCAATATTCAAGATATATCTTAAAAAATGAAATACAACAAAGATCTCATGTACCTTAGTAAAACATATGTATTCTGCTTATATATAGGAATAAAAAAGATTATAAAGATAACATTTAAATATGAATATGACTTCAAAAGATGACTCCAATAAGGTTGCTGAAAAAAAATCATTTTCCTTGAAACTACACTTTGATTTATGTATTTATTTTTATTTCATACGACTGAACGTGAAAAAACGCAAGATCCTTTATGGTTTGTATAGATCCAGGTTTTTATAGTTTTGTACAGAGCTCTCATCTGTCTTGGTATAATTTATTTTATTTTATTTTTTGAGTCCTAGCCACTCGTAATAAAATAAACCACTAAAACATTATGCGTACAATAACTCCTTACGTTTTTTGGATACGTTCTTTGTTGGTAATTAACAATAACTACTAGCTGAAATCGATCTGGTGGTACAATAAATATATCATATTGTTATATATTGGGGATACTGAGGCGAGTAAATTCATAAGTAAATTATATTTAACATAAAAAAAAGAATTAATAAGCCTTTGTCATCAAAAGTACAAAAGCCAGCAACCTCATACTATCCCTTCATTTCTTCCCCTCCTCCACCGTGCTGGGAACTTCCTAGATATCAGGAAGCAGCTGACGAAGGTGTTAGGCCTGGTCAAGAGACCTTTACCATCTAAAGGTGAACTAGACAATCTCTAAGGTATTAAAAATATCCTTGGCCAGGTCTTAAAAGATGTTTCCAAACACATCCCCCTACTAGAGGACTTAATCATATCAGTCCTCGTCTACCGTTATATCCCTGTCCAATACAAAAAAAGTATTTTAGAGAAGATGGAATAGAAATAAAGAGGTAGACATTTAGAATCAAAAGAGGGGAGTTAAAGTATATCAACGGGAATAATCAGCCAGAGGCCGACCACGAAGAGAGAAAAGTCCGTCGGGGGTCGGAGATCAATCAGAGAGGAGTCGATCCAGATGCTGGGGGATGAAACTAAGAAGGGACGCCTGAGGCGAATTCCATTTTCGCCAGCCAGCTAAGTGTCCTGAGGTACATCTTTTTTTTAAAATATTGTTTGGCAAAGTTAACTGTAATAAGTCCCTCAGAATTCTCAATCGTAGTTCTAGACATTTTGAAATGGAATGGATATGTATTAGCTAAGTTTAATAATAATGTCATTTATTAAAACAACTGGATTATTTTATGTTCCTATAAATACCAACTAATGCTGTAGTGACATTGGTAAACACGACATTTTTGGAAAGGAACTCAAATGGTTTCAGACATTATATTAAAGAAATATATTATAATAAATGCAATTTTTGGAGCTACCGCTGCCCTAGAAAAGCAGTAAGCCGGTATAATGCGGTACCAATTTATATATTTCCCTCATTTTTCTTATGTTTGTAATTGAATTAATGATGTTTATTTTCCCGAGTTCTGTTATTTTAATCGATATTAAATAAGATACTTGAAAATTTAATGACTTAATTATTGAACGTCTTAGACAAGCTTAAAATTTGTAGTCGAAGTCTGGAACGTCATTTCCAAGTCGATACTTCCAGCTGGAGGCGAGCACCCTTCGGTTTGAGTTTTAATTGAATCCTTCTTAACTTGTAATTAGCACTCCACTCCTCTCTGCTTCGATAGACATTGTAAGTTTCAGCTGGTCCGGCACAGTATCCAAGGAAACTCAATCTCAGCTCAAAAACTTGGCTACTAATCCTATTGTTATTAAAATTAAATAATTATAGTAATACATCTTGTAATTATATTTATTTATTATTTTGTAGAGAGCTGAATGAATTGTCCGAAATTATGTAAAACTAATTTGTGCGAAAAGGATAATGTAACGTATTTATTTGGGGATACGACTTACATGAGCATTTGACGAGATGATAACGTTCGAGAAGGTTCTATAACATTATATATTTTTATAATGTATAAGATTGAGTCGTTATATTTTTAAAAATGTTCCTTGGTCAAAGTTATCACGTTGACTGCCACAGATATTTAAAAATACAAGAATTCCGGAACCTGGAGCCAATTTAAGTTAAACATATTATATTGATAGAAACGTTAATTATAGTAAATCCTATCCTATCTAACGGATTGTCCCTGCAGTACCTTGGCCTCCTAGTAATCTCCTCCACTTCGCCTACCCTTCCCCATCCGCTGACACCCAACGACTGAAGTTCCCCTCTACATCCTGCAACCAACGAAGTCTAGTCTGCTCCTGCTCCTTCTTCCACAAGGGTGACCCTTGATCCTTATTTTTGGCAATCTCCCACCTTCCATTCTCTGTACATCTCTTAGTCATCTTATCCTGGCACTCTTAATCGTAGCAACTATGTCAGTTATTATGTGTATGATATTGTAGTAAATATCAATCATATAAAAACTCGTAGAATGTTATTTTTTCATCGAGTTTATGCTTTATCACAGCGAACCAGAAGATCAACAAAACGTTTTCGGATACCACTTCACTCAGCAAATTGGATATTTGTCTATAGATTCGTTAGTAATACTTCAGATATTGCGCCAATACCGCGATATAGCTCATAGTTGGATTCCTAAAAGTAAAAAAAACCTATTAAAAAACACACAAAAAAAAAACTGTACTTTATCAACTGTTTAAGTACAAATACTTTTTCTTTTGTTGAAATTAACTCTAAATATTATTTCCTATTCAGTAAAATTTACAGTGCATTACTTAATTAATTAAACTTTTCGTATGATTCTAGAATCCACATGTATCGCAGTTCAACAGATCATTTTCTAGTTTAATCTGAATAAAAAGTCAGGAACTGGAAATAACATTTTGAAATGAGATTATATGTAGTTTGAAAAAAAAAATACACATTTTATTTTAATAAGTTATCTTATCATTTCGAATTAGATCATGATAATTAATTTTATTTAAGTGCTAATAATTAATAACATTTATAATGAGGTATTTTATAAACATCTTCGTATTTTATCCGTCTAATTTTAGAAGAAGAACGAGAACTACTTAATTTTTATCATTCATCTTGGCAGAGCTAAAAGCGGAAACTGTACCTTATTTAATATGAATTTGACTGGGATGCGATTCCTTTTTCTGTCGGTTATTCAATATTAAGGGCGTTCTAAGTGTCTTTATTTGGAAAACAAATTAATCTTTTATAAACCATTCAAAGTAAAATCAAGTCAAAAATTGCACCTTGACAAACGTCTTACTTGCACACAAGATTGAAACGACAAGAAAGTGCCCCACGTTTTCGACAACTCTAACACTTACAAGACAAACGATCGAAACCTTCCACTTAACTACAAAAAACACATCTACATGACCATCATCATGAGGCCGATATGGACTTACGGAGTACAGATTTGAGACTTTACTAAACCATCAAATTCTTCTTATCTCCAATCCTTACTATCAAAAATCCTCAATGCTCTTTAATTTGTCACAAATAAGCTCACCCATTAAGACTCTGCCCAAACCAGGTACCACTTCATTCACGACAAACTCCATTCCTATTCCAACCTACTAGTTTTAATCCTTGCTTCTTCTACAATCCCTGTTAATCCTCCGAAGCGTCTGAAAAGAAGATGGCCCCTGGACCTTCTAGTTCAGCATAGTTTTTGGAGAGCTGTTACTGGTTAGTATCCCTACATGTGAATCATGACAACATATATTGTATGACATTAACTAATTGTATTTTATTATGCAGTTGTAAATATCAACAAAATTATTTTAAAAAAGAAGTCAAAAATACTAATCTTATTATTTTACCTATTAATAACTATATTAAGATTATTATTTTTGAAGTTCGGATTATACATTGATAAGCTTACAATTTATAAAAAATATTGTTTTATGAAACGGTTTACATGATTTTTTGTTTTTAACCGTCTCGATTTAAGTGTTTTTTAATATTTGAGTTTAATTCAGTTTTAATGATTTATTTGAGTTATCATAAGGTTTTTATTATTTTAAATGAAAAAAGGTTTTTAACTCATAACACTGAGTAATGAATTAATAAGAGTTATAAGTTCTCTTCTGAAGATGCACTGGATTAATAAGTTTTCTTTACACGCAAAGAGAAAGAATAAATCACTCGTAAAACGAAAATTGCCCCCACTTGGACTCAATTCCTTTTAAAACAGGGATCGATGAAGAGAAGTACATCAGATGTCAAACGCAAATAAAATATTAGACAGATTAAATGTCAGAGCCTTCCAACAAGAATCCAATTATCTGGCGTCCCATTTCCTTGAATCACCTATTTCTTTATAAAAATTGATCCCATCACGAAGTCACTGAGTGGTCATTAAAAAAAATCAAGCGTTTTCCTTCAGCGGCAGAATTCAAACAAGGTTACATATGTTGACTTACTAATTTTCTGCGTATGGATAACAATAAATAATCATGGACATGTCATCGTTCTTAACATTTAACATGGTGTAATATTATGTACTCAGCTTTAAGTTATGAAGATTTATTTCATCGTTATTTTTATTTTTTAAGTCGGTTCCTGTCAGAAATGTATAATATTATTAAAAAAACTAAGAATAATTGAATAAGTAAACGTAGATTCGGTTCAAGTTTATTAGGCCTCATGTGCAAAAACATAATCAGTGATACCAAATATATATATGTAAATCTATAATAAATATAAATAACGTAAAGATAAATGATAGTTAATAAAATTACATTCATGATAGATTATGCAAGACAGTACTGAAACCTATCTTGACCTACGGACTTGATTTGTGGAGGACAGCCAATTTTTTTAACCTCAAACGCATTCGATCCAAATTACTCCGAACAATAGTTATGCTCCTTATTATGTCACCAACCATACCTTACACCACGACCTAAATATTCCATTTATTTTGGATATTATTCCATCAAAATTCTCCAAATTCAATCAGAACCTTATCCATCACCCCAACCTTTGGCTCAATCCCTATCCAGCTCCACACACCCTTACCATCTGCCTAGGAACGGCAGTGGCCCGAGACCTCTTGTAAACATGTATATTGGAGTTCTAGCATTAGCTAGATACTCCACTCTATGTGCCGTATATTTGAGGATTGTATAAGTTCTAGACTTTGTAAATATTTAATTAATTCTTTATTTATATTATTTTATAGTTTTGTAAATATTGTATGAATGTTATACTTGATCACTATTGCAAATTTCCTAATTTCCTAAGAACAGATTGTAATATTCATAAAAAAGAATAAAACCTAAATAAAAAAAAAGAAGATAGATTAGACCAAACAATTTTAGTGATGGAACCTTTACAACATCGTGGACTTATTAGTAAAGCACGGGTATCGTAAAACATTATATATAATATAAATATATATATATATAATATATATATATATATATATATATAATATATATATCATATGTAATAATAGAGATATAAAAAAGAAAAGAAAGTTAAATGAGGAAAACGAAAGAAGATTAAATAGAATACAAATGGCTGATGAATATACTAAAATAATTAATATACAGCTGATTCTCTAAAGCCATCGATTTAGACGAAATTTATATATTTGTTTTTATTTAACAATATTATCTGGTTTAATTGCATCAATAATGGTTTTCTATTTACAGATTTTTCTCCCATGTAAGTTTATTCAACTTTTATTTATCACCTTTTATTATCGTTTGTTTACTTATGAATATTAATATACACTTGTGATATTTCCGATAGTTTCGGCCTAATATTGTATTAAATAACGAGTCTTAATTTAAACAATTTAATTTATAGTAGTCTATAAATGTGGTCAGTGGTCAGGCCACTACTAGACTACTCCATCGATTTGTGAACCTGAGGTATCGGAGATATACTGTGACTCACCCAGCCTTATAAATGGGTGACCGAGAATCGGAACACCTCATAGAACCACCCAAGACCCTTCATCGGTTGTAGAAATAAGTACATGTTCTTTATGTTTATGAAACGTTAAAATTATTTTAATTATGCCCATAATCTGCACTTTATTCAGATAATATAAGAGGTAATAGTATTCTAATAATGTATAAAAAAAAACATTTGAGAGCGGCGTGGCCTTGTGGGTGTTCGCCGGATCTCAGGTTCGAATACCGCCTGAGACAGAATTATTTATTCAGCTATTTCAGCCGTGGAGCGACCCTGGGCATAAGGAGACCCTCCTGCACATCCTCCCCCTAAAAAATAAGTACCTAAATTGGGGGAAAACCTGGCGCCATGCGTGATTTAGGTCCTCCTTTCATCGTCGGTCATGAAACAGTACGGATCCCTATAAGTACTGAACCTGAGACCCTTCATGAGTTGTAGGGGTATACAAGTTCTTTAACAATTTTTATTGTTATAAATAAAAACCATAAATACACTTCGATTACAGTTTTTTTATTCGGACCTTATACAGAGATTGTTTTTCAAGTTAATAACGCTAATTATTTGTTTTGTAAGGTTGAAAATCAATTTCTTTAATCGAAGAAACTGGTATTATTTGTAACATTTAGTTGAAGACTGCTACAATTGTTTTGCAATGAAAATTGTTTAGTATATTTCAAGCCAACGCTTATGAAATATCTTGTAAGCGTATATAATTCTATTTGAAGATCAATTAAGAGGTTTACAAACACAAATATACTCCGCTTCCAAATCCTTGTGGGCGCTTTCCGAATTAATTTTCCCTTTTCATTATTCATGACAACCAATTATATTTAAATCATGAGCATTAAAATTTAATTTAAAGCCGTTTATAAATAAATTAAGGTTTTGCATGTTAGCACTGCTCGAAATGTTTATTTTGGTGAACAAATACAATAGCATATTCATCCGTGAAGCAGAATTTCCGTGTAGTTGTTATCCTCGGAATTCATTCCATTATTATTTTAATATACAAAGTAGGAATAAACATAGGCTATTAATATCAAGATTTATTTATAATAGTTGATAATGACGGATTTTATATTAATGACATCTTGTCATATTTTATACCATTATTCACAGTTGTTTAACCTTTATGTATATTTTTCTCTTTTTACTTGCTAGAAAAAAAAAGTTTTTTCTTATAGCTAGGCAAGTATAGTTCAGCAAAACGTTTGCAATTATATATATATATATATATATATATATATATATATATATATATATATATATATATATAATGATTAATAGTTGACATAATTAGTTGACCGTTGAGAATTAATAAAAGGAATTAGTCTGGGTGGCGATCGGTGAATGAAACAATTGAGTAGTTTCAGCAGATTATTTTTTGCCAACATTTCGACCCCCATTGTGGGTCATCATCAGGGCTAAAAAGAAACAAAAAAAGGTACATTTAAAATAAGATTAAATATACTATTTAAAAAAACTATTGCGCTAGAGAATGTCAATGTTATGACAAAAAAAGAAACTAGTTGTGTAAAGAAATCAATTAGTTAAATTATAATGACAATGGTATAATAATGAGAGGGCTATACAGAGCACATAATGACTAAAGATAATGTACATATATATAAAAAAATTACATGAAATAAAAAACTGCTCTGTACTGCTCTGTATGGCCCTCTCATTATTATAGCTTTGTCTTTGTAATTTAATTAATTGATCTGTTTACACATCTAGTTCCTTTTATGTTATATTATTTACATTCTCTAGCGCAATTGTATATTTAATCTTATTTCAAATGTATTTTTTTACCCCTGATGATGACCCACAAAGGGGGTCGAAAAGTTGGCAACAAATAAACTGTTGAAACTACTCAATTGTTTCATTCACCGACTGCCACCGGACTCCTTTTATTAGTAAATGATTAATGTATAGATATAATATTAATAATTAAGGCAAGAAAAAATGTTATTGCCATTGTATAAGGTACCAAGAACTTAAAACATTTTGTTTACAGCTTGCCAAAGTAATAATAATAAATAAAATCGCGATTTTTTTAGACACAATCCTCCCAACTGTAAGAATAGGTTTTTCTTTGCTTGATAATTCTTTTTTAATTGATTATTTTTATTTTTTTTAAAGTGTAACTGCAGATTTTGTCTATGCCAATCATCTAGTTGAAGTGCATAGAAAAAATCAATCCTTAACAAATTATTCAAAATACATATTTTTTTTAGTATTGACACCTGGTTCATTAAAGGACAATAAATAATACCAACTAGTTAACTATTTCATTCCGTGTTTCCATAACCATTGCATCATATCCATTCGTGTCACATTTAAAATTTCTGTTTATTAACAGACAAAGCATACATAAACTTTATGATTGGAAATTTTCAAGGATTTTAATAATCATAAAGATTGTTATGGTGGTATCAAGAGTAAACTTTACCGCTGGCTTGTAAAGTAAGTATTCATGGCCGTGCAAATGCTTCATAAAAAACTGAAAAGCTTGAAAACTGTAAAACCACCTCTAATCATAATGTAATTTGTTGGGTTTAGTAGACACTTAAGAAATCTGATCATGTATAATGTAATTAACATGTTTCGGAGTAGGTTTACCGTTACGGTATATTTATAATTTTATGTTCTTTGGCTAACATTAAAAACATCACAATAATTATGTTTAATAGTTATCCTATACAAATACCATTAATGAATATAGAGTTGCTGAGGATACAGAATAGAATAGAATATAAAAAAAAATTATTCTGGTCCCTTAAGAACAATTAAGATATAAAATGTGTCTAGCCTCAAGACTAAAGAATTATAATCAATTCTTATTCAGAATGATATAAGAAGAAAAGAATGGATTAAAGTATAAAACAAAACAGAAGAGTAATATAAATAAATAACTTCTGATAGATTAATGTTTTGAACAAAACTATACATTGAAACTGATTCATAATGATTGATCCATTAACTTAATAACATATGAACAGTAAATAATAAATTATATCCTTAAATTGATATATCAGACTTGATGAGCTGTTTCAGCAGTTAAATGATTTCTATCTTTTAATCTAAAGTGGTTTTGGGACTAAAAAAACTTTCTACAATTCTATTATTCCTTTGTAAATTCTTCAGTTAGCCATATGCTAATAAAGCGCTTTGAGAAACAATTTCTAAATACGGCTTCGGCAGGAGTAAAAGAATGGCCGTTTCAAAAGTTAATATAGAGTTTTTCAAAAATTGCTTGTTTTTTTTTCTGCTATTTCAACAAACTTTCGAAGTACAGTACAGTCCGTTATTTTTAACTGTTGACTTTCTTATAGAAATCAGCACTTCGATTATCTGCCGTATCACTCTTTGTTTTTCGTCCGGAAAATTTATTTCAATACAATTTGTAGCGCTTCCGTTTTGAATGTTTTTCGCTTTACCCACATATGATAAAAATCCGAAGGCACGTCACGCTATTAGGTTGGTGCGGTATTCGTTTTAATTCATAATTCGGGATAGGTGCAACCGAGCTTGCAGCAAAACATTCTGCCTACTCTCCCAAGTAGTATTGCCTCATCAAAACTTCGTATATTCGTTGCAGCTGTTCCAAATAAGAGTCAGAATTAACTCCGAAATGATATCATAGTTGATTACATCTTCGAAATTAAAATAAAATTCGAAAAGTTAATCCTGAAATATAAGTAGTAACATAGCGGTATCATATACCGTTAGAAAGCGCAAGATTTTAGAAAAGTTAATATGCAATAAAATAAATCGTACAAGTTAATACAAAGTGCTCCTAAGTCCATAAACTTATAAAGATATTTTATTGGTAAAGTGGAAGTTTATAGTTAAATGTACAGGCTCATACAAGTTATTTTCTTCCATTTAGTACGCAAGATTTTAGAAACCGTACCGAATTGTATCCAAGCTGTTAACATAAATGGAAAGTTCTAATAAATCCATAAACTAACATTGTTAATAATTATTTCTACGTTTAGATCATTTCATGAAATCTGATGTTCCACAGTAAACTAAATAGAGGGGAGCATGGAAACTAAATAAAACTTTAACAATGCATATAGAAAAAGTTCATTCCAAATATATGATAATAATACATTGGATAAAGTGGAATGATAATATTTTATTTATAAGTGCACTTTTCGTTACGATTAACCCAAAATCATAAATTTATATGTCGCTAGTTCTATATATTTAGAATTACAATTTTATTCTTTGCAAATAGGATGTGGATTAAGTCTCTGAGCACTCTTACTAATTCCCTAATTGTTGTGACTAATGGTAATAATTCGTAATATACTTGAAACAAAAACACTTCTTTATTGATATAATTAAAAGTTATAACCAGATTAATAGGTTATTGCAAGGAGGTTTAAGATACAATCGATAATCGATTTTAACAATAGTTACAATAGTCCTCCCACGCTAATTCGGCCAACCACGTAGTCGTTCAGATACTTTGGTGGGCGAGTTTGGCGGCTTGATCTTCGAAGTTCAGGAGCTTGATCTTGTCTTAATCCTTCGAGATTTGGAGCTTCAATTTCGTCCGCAACAGTAGGGTCTGCCGTGTCCTCTTGCGGATGGGCTGGAGCAGGCAGAGGAGGATACAGCACCTCTGGATATTGATTGTTTTGGCAGGCATCTTCTTTTGGATTGGTGATTTCCTCGTGGGCAAATGTGACACATTTCTTTTCTACTCCTGTTCTTCGGAGCTGGTTTATGTGCCTTTTGAAAGAGTAGCCGTTGTCTAATGTGACAATATAGTGTAGACGACCAAGCTTTTTGCCAATAACACCAGGTCGCCACTGTTGCTTGTTGTTTGTATAATATCGAGCTTGTACTCGGTCCCCCACCTTAAGTTGTCTCGCTAGCTCCTTTGGTTGTGAATGCTGTTCAATGGTTGCAGGCTTAAGAGCGTCCAGTTGGATTCTAATCTGACGATTAAGGAAAAGCTCACTAGGCGTTTTTCCGTTAATGAGAGGTGTCGCCCTGTACCTAAAAAGAATCTCTAGAATTTTCTTTTTCATAGGGAGATGTTCGTTTTCCATAGCAGCTAACCTGTGTTTTAATGTCTGAACATTCCTCTCAGCGAGTCCGTTAGTTGCTGGATGACCCGGTGCGATGAACCTTTGAGTGATTCCAGCAGCTGCACAGAAGTTCTTGAATTCCTCACTTGTGAAAATTGTGGCGTTGTCACTCACCATGACGTCTGGGAACCCATTTCGTGCAAAAACCTCTTGCATTAGATCGATGGTCGATGATGATGTTGGAGCAGTGTTGCTCGGACAGATTTCCGCCCATCTTGATTTTGCATCCACCATTATAAGGAAGTGGTGATTTTGATATGGTCCAGCATAGTCAATGTGTATGCGCTGCCAATTTTCTTCTGGCTCCATCCATGGGTGAAGAGGAGCTTTAGGTGGGCTGTTTTGGACCTTCGCGCAGTCAGGACATTCCCTAACTGCTCGCTCTATGTCCTTGTCGATTGATTTCCAGTAGACATAGCGTCGTGCCAACTGCTTCATTTTTGTTGTCCCGATATGGGTTCGATGAAGCTCATGAAGAACGGCTGGTTGCAATGCAGTTGGTATCACAACTCTAGGTCCTCTGAAAAGCACATCTCCTTCAACTGTGAATTCGGTGTTTTCGACTCGGTTTCTGCGAAGTTTTTCAATCAAATTGGATAACTCTTCATCGGCTTGATACGCTTGTTTTAGAGCTTGATGTGTCAGGGTCGATGTTCCAATGTGTTGGATTGATGCTTCACAAATTTGCTTCACTTCATTATTAATAGCTATGTCCGTACGATCATGTAATGGACCAGATTAATAGGTTATTGCAAGGAGGTTTAAGATACAATCGATAATCGATTTTAACAATAGTTACAATACTAATTAAGACCAATTGCAATATTACAGAGTAAAAAAAATTCAATCACTTTCAAGTTTATCAATTGTATGGCATTTCTTAAGGTGTATTAATCAGATTGTTATCTAAAAGAGTTCAGCACGGTTTGTTTTTAAAATTTTCCAATTGTATTTCAACCATCCGTTTCGTAAATTGAAAAAATGTATATATGTAGGAAAAAAGAAAGAATTCCAGATGTGATTTAAAACTGTGATAAGAGAACCCATTAATTTCGAATCTGGTCCCAAATAGTTATCAAGAACAAGGCTCCTGTTTGGACTTCGGCGGAGGCGGTGGCAGAGAGACCTTCTCGCTGTTTAACAGATAACCTTTTGATATAATTTTTTATTTCTTTTAATTAGTTTCCTTATAAATATTATTTTCTTTGCAAACATATTGTTTAGTTATTTTTTAGATTCCTTTATCGTTATTTTTGTAAACTGTGCATAATTCTGCACTGAACTAACTCACTATGTCTGGCACAAGTGATGGGAGGGAGGTTATCCCGCCTGATAAGTTAAGTAGTTTGAATAATAATGAAACAATAAACTTAAGCACGGAAATAGAAATGATGCCTGCAGAACACAAAAATAATGCAAGCAACAAAGAGCAGGAAATTAGTAAAGCCTCGACAGATAGAACACAAAACTCTCTACCACGCTTATATGAGGAGAGAGACATGGGCCCATATTTTGTTTTTGTTGAGAGTAAGTCGATGGAAGGGGTTGGAATTAGTCGAATACATCCAATGTCTGTTGGAAAACTATTAAATGATTCCTGTCCAGTAATTTACAATAACATTCTGTCTATCACCAGGTCGGGTCGCAATAGAATAAAAGTTGAAACTCGCTTAGGTTCACACGCGAACGCACTAGTCAATTCGGAAATTTTAAAGTCTAAACATTTCGTAGTGTATATTCCACAATTTATGCTGGAAAGAAAAGGAGTAATTAGAGGAATAGATACTAATTTATCCGAGGAAGACATATTAACTAATATTAAAACTTTATATTCCGAATCTCTAAAAATTATCGCAGTCAGAAGGTTCAAAAGGAAGGTTTTAAACCGAGATACAAAAGAATATGAACTTAAACCGACGGGTACGGTTCTAATTAATTTTAGAGGACAGTTTCTCCCTAATTATGTAAGCATCCATCACGTGAGATGCGAGGTACAAAAGTACATTCAATCAGTAGTACAGTGTCAAGCATGCTTTCGTTATGGTCACGTGACCACTAAATGTAAAAGTACGACACCCAGGTGTTCGGATTGCGGTGAAAAACATGCGAAAGAAGAGTGCCCTCCCGGTACGTTATTGAAATGCATTCACTGCCACCAAAATCATTCTTCTCTAGCTAAAGATATATGTCCGGAATATAAAAAACAAAAAAATATAAAAGAATTAATGGCCACCCAAAATCTAACCTATATGGAAGCAAAACATTTCCTAGAAGGCAAATCATACAGTTGGGCCGTATTAAGACAGACACCTGAATCGTTCCCAGCATTAGATCAAACTAATAACAAACAATTATATAACAAAAATAACTCTTCAGTAATAAGTAAGATTAGTGTAAACAAACGAGTAAGAGTTTCAAGTCCGGAGAAACATCCAAGCGTTGACCCTACCGAACAAGCAAGGAGGGAGATTAATAATAGCTATAAAATGCCTTTATACCCATCAAACCCTTTACCTTCTAATACAAATTTCCCAAAACCTAAAACTACTGGAACACACCTCAGGTTAAACCGGATAAAATAAATCAAATTTCAAAAGCTATTTATTCAATTGTAAGTTCAATTTTGTCAAACAAAAATTTAATAATTTCTGAAGAAGAGATTAGGAACATAATAAAAGAGAGAGGAGATAGCTTGTTAATAAATCATTGATTCAGATAAAAATATTTTATCTAAACTATTTTAATAATTTTTCAAAAAATAATTTATCAGTATCTAATTTAGCCCACCATTTTTATGACTAAATCCTATAAAATATTACAATGGAACGCTAGATCAGCAATAGCAAATAAAAATAGTTTAGAATATTTTTTATTTACAGACAATATTGATATTGCCCTAATATCAGAAACTTGGTTCAAGCATAACACATATGTGAATTTCCCGGGATACAATATCATAAGGAAAGATAGAGATGATGGCTGGGGTGGAGTAGCCATTTTGATTAGGAATAAATACAACTTTACACAGGTTAGAAACTTTCATAAAATAGACGGTATGGATGCGATTGCCGCGAAAGTCGTACTCAATAAAAATTTTAAAATTAACATAGTTTCGTATTATAACCCTCCTAAAAATTTAGTAATTAAATATCATTGGGAAAAATTTATTACGAGTTTTGACTTTCCATTAATTCTGGCAGGAGATGCCAATGCTCACCATTACCAGTGGGGCTGTAATTTTTGTGATAAAATGGGAAATGAATTAGTATCTGCAGTAGAGAACTCCAGCTTAGTACTGTTGAATGATGGATCCGCTACATACGTAAATAATGTGAGTCAGACTAATAATATTGCCTTGGATATCACTCTCTGCTCACCCAATATCGTAAACAATATACAATGGAAAGTTCACGATGATCCCTTAGGTTCTAATCATTTACCGATCGTAATGGAAATTCACAATATGCAATTTAAAGATACCAATATGAGTAAATCGACCAGAAAGTGGCAAATAAAGGCTGCTAATTGGGAGGAATACGAAACGTTTACCTCAGATAATTTCCACCTTCTATCCGATAACCCTACATATGAACATTTTATACAATTTTTGAATAAAGCTGGCACGAAGTCAATACCAACTTACAAACAAATTTACAGCAGAAAATTTAGCAGAGGTTGGTGGGATAATGAATGTAGTCTTTCACTACAAAATAGAAAAAATGCCTACAAAACATATATAAAAACCCCAAATTCTTCAACATTTTTGACATACAAAAAGGCGGATGCGGAATTCAAAAAAACTCACAAGAGATAAACAGAGAAATTCCTGGCGACTATTCTGTGGAAGTATCAATAAATCTACCCCGATTAAGGATATTTGGCATAAACTAGCTGTACTCAGCAATCGCAAAACAAGTAACCGCTTACCAGTCACAAAGGATGAATGGTGTGAAGAATTTATGGACACACTGGCGCCCCCATATGTCATTTTTAAAAATAGTTTAATCACTGACAGTAGAGAAGAAACGTCTGAAGAAAATTTTCAACTAATGAAAGAGTTTACTCTAGAAGAGCTCAATAACTCTTTAAAGAAGAACCCTAATACAGCACCAGGACTTGACAATATACATTACAGCATGTTAAACAGACTTCCGAAGAAAATTAAAATGAGCTTATTAAAAATCTTAAATGATGTTTGGCAATCAAATGTAATACCTGACTCATGGAAGGAGTTCTGTGTTGTACCAATATTGAAACCAGATAAGGATCCCAATAACGCTTCCTCATATAGACCGATTTCGTTAAGTTCGTGTGTACTAAAGACGTTTGAAAGAATGGTAAAGGAACGAATGGAGTGGTGGTTAGAATCACAAGATAAATTGCCTGATTACCAGTTCGGTTTCCGTAAAGGTAAATCAACGATGGATTGCCTTCTAGAATTACATACTGACATACATACAGCTTTCACATCAGGGAAAAAAACAGTCGCTTTATTTTTAGACATAGCAAAGGCATACGACACTGTTCCGTTACACATACTCAATTATAAAATGACAGACATGGGTTTCCCCATAAAATATATTGACAATATTATCAATCTGATCAGCGATAGAAAGATATCATTAAAAATATCAAATTCAATAATCATGAGTAGGGTGGCACAGATAGGTTTACCTCAAGGAGGTATTCTCAGTAGTTTATTATTTGCAATATTTTCTACTGATTTAAAAAAATACTTACCTGAGAAAGTTTCAATCTTACAATTTGCCGATGATATTTGCCTATATACCTCAAATCAAGATATTAATAAATGTGTCGAGTTACTGGACGAGACAGTAAGAGGGTTAAGGAGATGGGAGTTAGAGACAGGAATGACGATTTCAGCTTCTAAATCAGTTATATGCCCGTTCACTAGAGAACGCACATTTCCACTTGATGAGCGAGTTGAATTAGCTGGAACTTTTTTCACAGGCGTCAATGTCGTGAGATTCTTAGGCGTTTATTTCAACCGAAAACTAAATTGGAATCAACACATTTATGAAATCATAAAACGGTCGGAAAAAAAAATGAGCATATTAAAAATGATTAGCAATAACAGTAAATGGGGAGCAGATCCAAGCATATCTTTGTTATTCTATAGGAGCACAATAAAATCCATATTCGATTACGGAGTCACATTATATGGTGAGGCCCCTAATACACAATTGCGCAAGTTAGATATGATTCATAATAGGTGCATAAGAATCTGTTTAGGAGCTCTTAATTCCACCCCTATCGATGCCTTATTAAACGAAGCCAGCGAACCACCCCTAAAACTAAGAAGACAGCTACTAACCGACAGAATCTTTTTTAAAACATACGCTAACAATCAGAATTGCTACAGTAAAATAGTTAACCTATGCATTCTTATCTTAAGTAAAGCTTATTGGGAGAAAAAGAAATATACACCATTAGTTTTCAATAGTTTTATAAAATATCAAAATTCATTACGTGATATATATTCAAATAAAATGCTACCTCAATATCAATTAAAATACGAGATGCTATTACAAAAATTCAATATAGAAATAGAAGTCGGTAACCCATTGCCTCATTCAATGATTGCCTCTACTACTAAAGCATGGCTTGCAGACAAATGGCCGCATCATATTCATATATATACCGATGGCTCAAATATTAATAATAATTCAGGTAGTGCGATTCATATTCCTAAATACAACCATAATGCACAGTATAAATTACCTACTGGTTGTTCTTCTCATACTGCTGAAATGTATGCCATATTGGAAGCCGTCAGATACATTAATAAATCCGCGGATCGTAATTTTGTTATTTTGACGGATTGTAAGAGTGCATTATTGTCACTGACTAATAGTATTAACAAAAACATCAGTAGCTTACAAATGGAGATCATGAAAAACTACTACATAGCGGTCAAAAATAAAAAAGTTTTAGTATTTCGGTGGATTAAGGGTCACGCGGGAATCCCAGGCAACGAGGTAGTAGATGGACTGGCTAAATCTGCCACCACAGCTGGGCAACAAGTTGACTTTCGGATACCATTCAAAGATTTTTACAAAACCATTAAATTAAATACATTCAAAATTTGGCAGCAGTTATATCAGGAAAACCCCACTGGACAATTTTACAAAACCATATTTCCCAAAATTATTCGAAAACCTTGGTTCGCGGAAACAAATTTTAGCAAAAACGTGGTAAAAACATATATTAGATTAAGGACAAATCACGGGATCTGCAACAATTACCTTCATAAAATAGGCGTATCAGAATCTCCGCAATGTGACAAATGTGGTGATAGGGAGACCCTAAAACACATATTATTGGTGTGCCCGGCATACAAAACTCAAAGAGGAAAGATGATTTTTGAAATAAATAATAATCAGAATATTAGTTATGAAAATTTATTAAAATTTACGAATGATAAAAAAATTTTCAGTATAAATAAATATTTACAATCGATTAACAAAAGAATTTGATAATTGTAGTAGTTCAGTAATTGGTAATTGTAATTTGGTAATTTTAATTGGTAGTTTCAATTTGGTGATTGTAATAGTTTTCAATAATAATACATAATATATAAAATGGCTGTATGGTGTATGCCAATGCCATCCATTCATGGAAAAAAGGAAAAAAAAAAAAAAAAAAAAAATTTCGAATCTAGTTTGTTCAATCATAAGAGGCAATCTATTTGCGTGGCATTGAGAAGTTCCCGGACAGAGCCCGGAGTGATGAAGTGCCCGGGGGATCTTAAAAGCCCTGCGGTCGAGTTAACTAAGGCCCCGCTAGGGGATTACCTTTGGAAGGGTCGTTTGTGTCGGCTAATGTCTGTGTCCTAGGAGGTCCCTTGGGGAGGGCACTTTTACTCATCAGACCGGCGGGTCAGGAAGGGTTGTCGTTCTGCAGGTAACACAAACAACCCTGAATAATTGCCTTATTGAAGTTAAAAGACAGTAACTTTATGTATCTCGGAGCTGGTTAACCATTTCGGAGATCATTTCGTTTGATAATGGACTCAATACTACAGTTACCTGATCTTATACGACTTTGGGTTTTGTCGTATATCCTCCCAAGGATAATTTAACATAAAACATTATGCACACACACATAAAGCCCACTGGTAAAACTTGGGCAATTTTTGAAAATCTTCGCTTTTGAATTTCTAGAGGTTTACGTTTACATAATAAATAGGATTATATTAAGAAAGTTTTTTTAATTTTAATTTATTTTATTTTATTTATTTATTTTTTTTTTTATCCTAAGCCCTCCTAAACTGATCATTGGTCGAGTGAACTGGGACGTATTTTGAACAGACTTGGAAACCAGATTGGACTTAACTATTCCATTAAAAACTAAAACAGACGTTGACAGTGCCGTAGATAAACTTACAGACTCAATACGTACCAGTACTTTCGATAACACTACAAACACTAACGCCAACATCAACAACCCACAACAAACAAATTCATATCTTGCTAAGAGAAAAACGTAATGCAAGATCGAAGTGGCATAGGACTAGATATCCAGGAGACAAAACATATTATACCAAACTGACGAACAAACTAAAAATAGAAATCAAGAATTTCAAGATTCAAAACTTACTGAGTATGACTGAAAAACTAACTACTACCGACAAGTCACTATAGACTACTACTAAGAAACTGTTAAACTTCAAAGACTTTAATCACCCTCTCCTTAATGAATCTCGATCCTGGACTTGATCCGATGAAGTGAAATCCCAAACATTCGCTCAGCATCTTTTTAAAACCTACAATCCGCATCCTGATATCCTTAACCAGCATCACCTCGAATGCATTGAAACAGAACTGGATGTTCCACTCCAGCTGGCCCTTCCTCCTAAAGCATTTCATTCGTCAGAAATCTTAAACTTGATCCATAGATTACCTTTCCGAAAAGCTCCTGGAAACGATCTAATCACTGCCCATATCTTAAAACAACTTCCTAGAAAAGCCATCCTATTCCTCACATATATTTATAATGCCACACTCCGTACTACCTATTTTCCTGATTTCTGGAAATTATCTATCGTTAAAATGATCCCTAAACCCAAAAAACCGCTAGAACTTCCTTCTTCCTACCGTCCTATATCTCTTTTACCTATTATGGGTAAAATCCTGGAAAGACTCATCCTTAAACGTCTTTATCCAATCCTGGAACTTAATCATATAATCCCAGACCATCAGTTTGGGTTCCGAGCATCCCACTCCACCATCTAGCAGTGCCATCGCGTGGTGGATGTAGTCTCTTCTGCATTGGAGCGCGGATTGTACTATACGGGAGTCTTTCTCGACGTGGAACAGGCCTTTGACCGAGTCTGCCACCCGGGACTGCGGTACAAACTCCGTATATTCCTCCATCCAACATACTTCCTCATCCTCCAATCCTACCTCTCTGATAGAATCTTTTAAATCAACCACAATAGTTCCTATTCATCCACTTTTACTCAGTCTGCTGGTGTTCCTCAAGGCAGTATCCTAGGACCCATTCTCTACACAGTCTATACAGCTGATATCCCAACCCATCCTAACATATTCCTTTCTACCTATACCGATGACACTTGCGTGCTATCAGTTAATAACGACCCTAGTATTGCCTCTCAAAACCTCCAATCCCACATCAGAGACCCTGAGGTATGGTGTCAGAATTGGAGAATTAAAATCAACTCCAATAAATTCCACCAGATTACCTTTACCCTTCGTCGCAAACCAATGGCATCCTGCCCTACAGTGTCCTTTAATGATATTCCGCTTGTCCCTGTTGAACAGTTCCGTTATTTAGGCCTCCTGCTTGGCAAACGTCTTACATGGAATCCGCATACAAGACTGAAAAAACAAGAAACTGCTCGCCGATTTCGGTTACTTCAACATTTACTTGACAGACGCTCCAACCTTTCTCTTTACTACACAAGACTAATTTACATGACAATCATAAGTCCTATCTGGACTTACGGAGTTGAGCATTTGGGCTCTACTAAACCATCAAACTCTTCCCGTATCCAATCCTTACAATCCAAAATCCTTCGCAAAATCCTTAACGGTCCTTACTTTGTCACCAATAAAATCATCCACAAAGACCTTAATGTTCCATATGTTTCTGATTTGGCCTGTACCAGGTATCACTCCTTTCATGAAAAACTCCACTCCCACTCTAATCCACTAGTTTCAATCCTTGCTTCCTCTTCAATTCCTAACAATCCGCCGAGGCGTCTGAAAAAAAGATGGCCTCGACACCTTCTTGTGTAGATTCACTACCAGAGTGCTGCCAACGGGCAGTTTCTCTTCATGTGTATTATCGTTGTAGCATATTTACTTGATGCATGATCATACAGTAGTAAATTTCAATAAATTAATTTAAAAAAAAAAATCTCACTTTTTTTACCTATACGAGGGTTTCTTTTATAGTTAGGGTTGCAAAAACATGTAAAATAGTATGTCGATGAATGGTTCTGCTGGAACCGTCATATCTAACTGGTACATGATCTGTAACCTTCCTTAGAAGGTGCCTTGAGAGGAAGAGATGGTTAGAGTTGACAAACGACCTCCCGCATAATGGTGTGTGGTCACTGGGGATCAGCTGAGCTGGGTCTTGGGCCTTCGGTGATGGATTAAACAGCCTATCCTATTTCTGCTCGACTTCTTCATACTATTGTAGGACACCTAGAACATTAAATGTGGGGCATTCTTGCTTAGATGAATTTACAAGGACTAAGACTGCGTTTCCAATAAGATGAATCCATCTTATAATCAATATGTTCCTTCAAATAATGAAACAATTAATTAATACAAAATAGATAGGCTTGTTGAAATATTGAATGTGCGATTCTGGTCCGTAGATAAATAATGCTGGTTTTCAAAAGATATTTACCTGCAGGGCAAGCGCTGGTCAATGTTCACTCCTAATTACCCATCCAATTACTCTTTATTAATCTTAAAAACCTTAAAGCAAAGATATAGATAATTAGGTGGTAATAAGGAAATTTCTCACAAAAAGAAAAACATAAAATAATCAATTAGCTGACTAGAGATGTCTTGTATATATACCACTGAGTCAGATTAAAGAAAAATCCTTATCATTAAGAAACCATATAAAACTCATTTCTTTTCACAGTTCTCTCATTACCACATATTTCTTTCAACATTCACATATTCTCAAATTCTTCTGTTGTAACTGGCCATGTCATATATGAAATGTAATGGTGCAATATTATATAACTTATACTACAAAATTGTTCTTCCAAAAGTGTCAAATATTTCTTTAAAAAAATTCTTACAATACTGTCATTCTTGATGTTATATTTATTCATTTAAATGTAATAGTCCCACATATGTCTCCATCTATACCTTATCTTTTTAAAGATATAATAATTTCAATTACTTGTTTAGTTTCTCATATAACCTTCAAATATTTTCATACCATTTTATTTTAACCTTTGAAGGTTTGTTTCCATGTTTTATTGCTGTTATCTTAATATTATACTTCACTTATTATTATTTTTTCTTTTAATTGTATTGGTTGTTATCTTGTTTTTCTTAACCCCGATGATGGCTTATAATGTAGGCAGGAACTCAAAATAAATTTATCTTACTCGTCACTTCTGCGCTTGCGCTAGATCATTAACATACATGGTTATATCGTCTCTCGCTTATGGACAATTTTGTTATTTATTATTGGTAATTATGCAATAACATTTAGTGTCAACAATGAACTAAGCCTACTGACTGTAAGTAATAATACTTAATAGTTCACAGTTGTCATATGAACTAGAGCTGAGAAGCCTTATCTTTTTCGCCATATTGCGATCCTCACTCAGCTTGTCAGTCTTTCACTGACCCCCGGAGGGGTCGCGTTGCGCTCCGGACGACAAGGTCAAGGTAGCGCTGACGTATATATTTTTGTTTTCTTAACTTATTTATCTATCAATGAGATGTTATCACCTACTAATGGCTAGAAAGGCAAGCACTAAACGATCAAGATCAGCTGTCTCTTCTGCTTCCCCAGTCAAGCAAAGGCAAAGACGTAATAACAAACGCCCTACGCCCCCCTCATCGGCTGCTTCTGTCAAACAGGAACCCCAACCCGGGACTTCAACGCAAGGGATGACTGAGGAATCTCCCTTCCTTACCCCTAACCCATACCAAGCACTCCAAATTGAGAAAGAGGTCAGAGAATCAGCATCGATACCGAGAGATCCCCTTCCTCATCCAATATTTGTTAAAAATATAAGAAATTTTCAACTGTTGTGCACCCAATTGAATAAGATCATTGATAGCAAAAGCTAAACATGTATAACGAGAATTAATGACCCAGAAATATCAGCTAATGCATACTGCAAAATTGTAAAATATTTTACTGAAACAAAAGCTGATTTTCACACGTATCAGCTAAGAGAGGAGAGATCACTGGAGGTAGTGATAAGAAATTTACACCCCTCTACACCAGCCGAGGAAATAAAGGAAGAACTGACGTCTCTTGGGTTCAAAGTGCGTCAGGTAACAAATGTATTAAAAGAAAACATAGAAGAAACAGGTGCCAGGAGTAAAATTCGTTTACCTCTATTCTTCGTGGGCTTAAAACCGTCCCCAATAGAATAGAAAAAATCTATGAGGTTGACAAACTGTATTACACGAGAGTAAAAATCGATTTGCCACCACATACCGCGCTGTGCTAAATGTGGTGAACAGCCCAAGTCTGAGCAGTGCAATAAATCTCCAACAATCCCAGCAGTTTGCGCTCTGTGCCACAAGGGACATATGGCGAATTACAAAGACTGCGAGATTTACAAGAATCTCAAGTCAAGATTTCTGATACCCCAGCGCCAAGAGGAGGCTAGCCCGAGGAGAAACCCATCAAAATTCGTCGACCCAACAATTTCGTTTGCCCAACAACTTGGTGGTGGTGGTAATCAGTCTGCTCAGTGTGAGGCCAAGCCGGATCAACATATACCTAAACATCCTCCATCTCCGAAATCAAATCCATAGTTATGCCTCTGATATCACTTCTTAACAAATCTTGAAAAATGATTCAATCCAACTCTATTTCCATTTTCCTCTGGAATGCGAATAGTGTTCAAAATCACATTAACGAACTAACTATATTACTACAAGACAAACATATCCTTATTTATTCTTCTTTGTAATTTTTA
This sequence comes from Piezodorus guildinii, assembly GCA_023052935.1. Lineage (NCBI taxonomy): Eukaryota > Metazoa > Arthropoda > Insecta > Hemiptera > Pentatomidae > Piezodorus > Piezodorus guildinii. The sequence continues at coordinate 62,618,060 of CM041297.1, forward strand.
TTTTATTTTTTTTTTAGTTACTGTACATAAGTAATGAATGACTTTTTATAGTATTAATACTCATTGCCCAAGATTGTGGCAGATTGTATTATTACTAAATAAAATAATTAAAAAAATCTCACTCGTGTTTTTTTTCTTGATTAACGCTCCCTTAACTACCAACTTCTTTGTCAAATATTTTCAAGTTTTCTTTAATTTATAAAATAGATATAAAGGAATATAATACCCATAACAATAACCATTCTCATACAACATTAACGATAACTAAAATCTTTATAAAGTTATTTATGTTTACTAAGTTATGTATATTTCCTTGCTCTCCCTCTGAGAAAAATTCTTTCCTTGTTGGTAAACTGCATTTTATTGTCTATTCCTCATTCAAAGGATTTCTTATTTATTTATGGCACTATAATAATTTTGAACTTTTATACGCAATGTCATATTTCTTCATCAACAGTAAAAAAGGATTCTTCTTAATAATGAAAATATGAAGTATGACTTCCAAGGAGAAGGGAAAGTAAAAAAGAAGGGTACAGACCTAATTACCATGTTCCCTACTGTGGCGACGCAAGGGAAAATTTAATTCCTGTAAGACATTTATCTGTATAAAAATAAACACTCCAAATTATTGCTTAATGGAAAATTATTTTCAAATCGTTATACATCAAAAGTTTCAGTTGGTCAAGTAACTCTACTTTGCCTACAGCATTGGTTAGGAGTCAAATTTGAATCATGTATACTACATATATTAATTACTAATACTAATTCTTTATTTTAGGTGGTGAGTAAAAAATTTTGGTGCTGGCAATACACGACTTTCACTTAACACGGTTGGTAAAATCAATTTAAGAATTATTAAAATAAGTATAGAGTTTAAACTAGTTTAAAGAATTAGATTAAGTTTCGTTGGAAACACATGTTTTAGCTTAAATAATATAACAATAGAAATAATTTTCTACAATAATGACATAAGTTTATGCTCCTTTGTTTATTCTGCTTTACAGCTTTTTATACAACGTACCTATTTTTGAAAATCTTAAGCTTTCCAACGGTATATTATACATCTATGTTATTGTTCTTATGTCCGGAATAAAAAAAATATCTTCACTCTTTTCTCTTTTAGTTGGTTAACAAATTCGTTCAACTTGTAGATTTAGCTGATTTTTAGCGATGCTAAGAAGATGATATAATTATTTTTCTAAATCTACGAATAGAAAGAAAACTCTGCATTTAAGCACTGCCAGACTATTTAAATAAAAATGAAGCCTACATCTTATTAAAGCCCGTTAAATTTTACATCGATTGAGCGAGTTTAATCGAAATCGTTATAGTTATTTTAAAAAAAAACCGTAACAAGATGCAAATGTATGGTATAAAGTACCTTTTCCAGTCAAGTGCCTGTAACATCTCGGGTGTATAGTTATCTTAAATATGAAATTTCAGTTTCATACGAGTTTTCGTTTCTGTGCTAAACTTGCCACACACACAGACATTTTCGCGTGACTTGGTTATTTAGGCGTAGGCGTATTTCCGTTGAAATTTGAAAATTTCAATACTGCAATACTTTCTCTTACAATATATTTCAAATAAAAGTAAGTGAAAGTTAAAATACATTAGGTACGTTTAATAATATTTATTTAAAAGGAAATAAAAGATATTTAGTTCAAAATTTTAATTCTAGTTGTAATATATTATATATATATATATATAAGTGTTGAGAACAAGCCAGTAAAATAAACAAGAAATGTTAGTACAGCTAGTTAAAGGTTCGATTTAATTCCGAGAATATTTGTGAGTTCTATCTTCCCGTTAATTCTGTTGTCTTTTTTTTTTTTTTTTTTAATTGTTTTTCCTTATTTTTTTATGTTTTAGTTATAGCTCCTGTAAAAAAAAATGGCTGAATCCGCTAGCATGTTTAATCGTGTAAAATCATTAAAACCAGTACTATTATACAGAACATATTATTGTCAATGTTAAACATAAACGCTTCTTATGTAGATTTTTTATTACAATTATTTCAGGGCTGAAAAAAAGGGAGTATAGATTTAACGGTCTTAATTAAGTGAAAAAAAAAACTCCAACAAACTAACGATTTAGTAGACAGATAAAACAAGAAATTAATTCAGCATTAGCTTCAACTAATGTATAATTAAGATTTGAACGTTTGCTAATAATTTTTATAATTAACCAGTTCATTCCTAACAGAACAAGTCTTTTGAAATAGTTCCGACGAAAGTTCTGTAGAAAACGATAATAATTGAATAGTAGTTTGAACCAAACATCATCGTTCTGACAGGTCTGAAAACGAAGTTAAAGTGGATATAGTACAGTGAAGGCTTGTCAAAGAATATTAATTAATAGTGAAGGGTATCTTTAAAGAACCCAACAGTCAGCCATAAAAAGTATTGATTATTTCTAAAGAATAGACTTACAATTAGAATTTTGAACTAAATATCTTTTATTTCCTTTTAAATAAATATTATTAAACGTACCTAATGTATTTTAACTTTCACTTACCTTTATTTAACTTTATCATATGGCTTCATCTTTATAAATTTATCATATCAATAATATGTTTTACTTTAACATGTCAAAAAACATTTTTATATGTGATAATAATAGTAATAAGGGACCATGAAGCATGTCCATATAACCGAGTCCATTTTTAATTACAATTAAAGGCGTTTAGACCCTTACTAGCTGTGAAGCATGGTTTTGTTACCTTTAAACTTGAATCGATTCACGAATTACATAGCTTATGTCAATATTGTGGCTTATAATGTGTTTGTATTTTCGTTAGTAATGAATTTGGTTGATGTAAGAGTCATAAAAATGCTTAGAAACTTAGACATGTTTCTAATTCTAACACTATTTCTTTTTCGAGAAAATGTAAGGAATTTAAGATTGGCCTTAAAAAATGATGTCCTTTAATATGTGTGTTTATGTATATATATATATATATATATATATATATATATATATATATATATAATAATTATTTTTTATTTTTGAAATATCATCTATTCAGGTTAAAAATATGATGATCATAAAATACCAAAAGCTTTTAGACTATTTGCTGATATCTTGTAGTCTTAAAGCCTGAAAGAATATTAAATTTCGAAGAAAACTAATCTCTTTGCAGTTACGTATTGTACTGGCTCAAGTATTATATGGTATTTTGGGGGAAGGAAGGGGGTGGCATATTAAATATCTGCTCCGGGCGGCAGAAAAGAAGGCTACGCCATTGCATTCATATTTTATTGTTTTAATATAAGATTTTTCATTGTTTTTACTTAACTGAGCACCTCTTGTTCAACTTACTAAAAATAAAAAAATTATACATGTTAAGAAGTCACACAAGGAATGAATTTTTTTTTTTTATTGCAGAAGTTTAATCTAATTTAAATTTAACTTAAGATGTATCTTAGCCGTTTTCTTTTCATTCGCCTTAGTAGATGATAAGAAAGCTTACGGGGCAGTACTCAACTAATGGGATGTTTAATGAAAATATATGAATAATTGTATCTGTGACAAAAGAAATTTTTTTTTTTTTTAAATAGTAGGTAATTAAATAAATATGCTCTATATTACGGTTATGTTAAAGTTTTCTGAAATTGATTTTTTTTTTTTTTAATATCTTAAGGGAGCAGCGTGGTTTAGTGAATAGAGCACTAGGCTATTGTTCTCCGGATCCTGGATTCGAATCCCGACTATGGCAGAATATTATTTATTCTGTTATTTAAGCGGGGAAGCGAAACTAGAGTATGGAATCCCTCCTGTGCCACAAATAGCCTCTATAAAGTGAGTAACCAAAATTGGGGAAAAACCTGGCGGCTGAGTGTGACCTCGGCCTAATCGGTGACTACGGCCGTTGGCCTAGTAACTAGTAATCTCTATATTATGTACTGAGCCCAAGACCCTTCATGCGTTGTAGAGGTACAGTTTTTAATTTCTTTTTTTTTACTATAAAATATCTTTATTTATTTTTATATTTTATAATGTAATTTAAGTATCTAGACATTGTTTTATTTTATTTGTTTTTCTCAAATGCTTGTTTATTATGAATTCAGGGCTAAAATAACCCAAGTGGCTGAAGAGCCTCTATGTTAATAAATAAATAAATTACTTATTTTTTTAGTTTTTTTTTTTTCTTCATGTATCTTTTTTTCAAACTGGTCTGAAGCTATCTGACAATCAGCAAATGATCTGTACAAATGTGAGATCAGGCATGATAGGCATGGGGAAGGAAAGTGCCCAGCTGCACCCCTTTCTAGGCTTTTATTTAGCAGAGGTCTCTCACCCAGCTTCTCTAGCCTTCTTCTGACTGGCATTTCAGATATTCACATATTGTTTGTAGTATTCTAAAACGGAAATTATTTCCTGTATAAATTAAATTGATATGAAATTGGTTACTTCATGGGTATTTATATGTTAATTAGAAAGTCTTGTTTTTTGTTTTGATAAATTGGAAATAAAATACGATTCATTGAATAATAAAATTGTTAAAAAACATTTACTTTGACTTCCATAAAATTAATTCTACTAATTAAATAAAGGTTAAGTTGGTGATGAGAAATATGGTTTAAGATAAAGACCTTAAAAGTTTGCTGACCGTTTGATATCTGCCTGCATTAAGTGTTATGTAGATAAAGCATGATTTGCAAAACTTGGAAACGTTACCCCTTTGCGGCTTAAAATAAATCGGCTCCTCTCGTTGTGGTGATTGGAGATAATGGTGGTAATGGACATTGATTAATGATTGGTCTGATTAAATCTGGTAATTAACAGCCAGCGGCTCAGAGATAAAACCAGTTTTCCTTTGTTGTCCAAAACTGCTAAATGGAGTTTTCCTACCCACAGAACGAGCAGTCCTATTTATATTTGGAGAGAGACAACTGTCCTAGATTTCAGTTTCGAATTAATTAAATTTAAGCCACTCTTTTAAACTTTTTTATTTCGATTAATGCGATGCTTCTTATTTTCGAGATAAAAACAACTTTTATCTTAATATTTTATAAGTGCATTGAAAAGGAAGGTTCAACAAGATTTATGGATATTTTACAGCCAGTCTGGATAATCGAATGATCGGCACAAAGGCATTAAAATACAATCATAAAAATAATGGATAAATACAATGTCTATTTTCTATCTGAAAAAGAAAATCCGAGAGGGATCAAGCCAAAGATTATATACGGTTTAAGAGGTTTGGTTCATAACTAAGTACGTTATTCTATATTAACTAGGAATTTTACTTTATTATACCTATATATTAAGTGTAGACTAGATTTGTCAATGTAAGTGCCAGTTTAGATTTTTATGTATAGCGTTTTATTTTTTATCTAGCACACTCACTGGTTTTATTAGAAGATTTACTTCTAGATTGGTTCAGTATATTGTGTTGCTACAAGCAGCCTCTCGCATTCGGGATTTGTCATTCTCTTGTACAAAACTAAATATTGTAAATTTCGGTTATGAACGTTCCAGAACTCCATCCTTCGGCGGATTATCAGCGGTACCAACTTACAGAGGGCCAAAAACCATATCCTACATCAGGAGTTAGTATTGCCAATAGTGCCTGAGTATCTCAGCTGGAGGCACTTTAAATTTTTTGATGGGCTGAAGGCCTGTGCTAATCCATTGTTTTCTGATATCACCCCACCACCCAAGCCTGGGAGGTGGCAAGGATCACTACCTCTCGTTGACGTTGTCGCTGAGGGAAGCAGTTCGGACTATGTCTGAACTCAATTTATTGCCAAAACCCTGAAGAATGGTCCCTCCCATTTTGCAATGGATAAATAAAGGCATAGAAGAAGCCCTTGAAATATTACTAGTGCATGCAGCGCATTTAGCAATCCTCTTTAGAATACCTCCGGGTAATAGAAGGACAAAATGTGACATCTATAAATATTACATTTGTATTTGTATTTTGTTTGAAAATAAAACCAGAGGGTATGAAAAAAAAAATAAAATAAAATAATTCGGTTATGAACTTAGACTGCTACTGTCAATATTTAACGTTTAGAACATTTTATGTTTTTTGTTAGATCATTATTTTTAATTAAATTCGAAAAATCGTGTATTTAATTGGAAGTCCCTTATAACTTCTTTATCTTACCTTTATCTTACCCTTATAACTTTATATTTAAAGTTCATTATCTTACATTAAAAGTGTCATAAGCTGAAATAAAGAAATTGGCTAGAAGTGCGAATAACAAACAGTTCTATCTGGAGAAAAATTTTAACAAATTTAATTTTCATGAGGTTTTAACTGGAATCTATTACTTACTTCGTACTTCTGAAGTCAGTTTACTGATAGATTCGTATGAAATTATATTATTTCAGTAAATACTCAGTACTAATTTTATTATTATAATATGAATATATATTGTTGTTTCTTGACTTTTGATAATGTAAGATTTGATTTCTAAGGTTCATTTTTTTTTTTTTATATTTCTAATTCACAACATGTAATTGTACTTATAATTTATGTAGTTAACCATCTTGCACTATAACTATGTTACATTTAAAGATTGTTTAATGATATTAATTTTTTTTTTTTTTAAACATATTTATTGATATTTACAACTGTATAATTATATACAACAAGTAAATGTGATGGATATAGTAATCTAACATGAAATACATGAAGAGATGCCACCCATCGGCAGCACTCTGAAAATATTTTAAACTAGAAGGTCTCGGGGCCATCTTCTTTTCAGACGCCTCGGAGGATTATCAGGAATCGAAGAGGATGATAGGATAGAAACTAGTGGATTAGAGTGGAAATGAAGTTTTTCATGGAATGATTGATATCTGGTTCGGGCTAATTCAGTAACATATGGGATATTAAGGTCTTTATAGATGAGCTTATTCGTGACAAAGTAAGGAGCGTTAAGGATTTTACGAAGGATTTTGGATTGTAAGGATTGGATACGAGAAGAATTTGATGGTTTGGTAGAGCCCCATAGCTCTACTCCGTAAGTCCATATCGGTCTTATGATGGTCATATAAATAAGTCTTTTGTAAGTAAGTGGAAGATTGGAGCGTTTGTCCAGTAAGTGTTGGAGTAGTCGAAAACGTCGGGCAGTTTCTTGTCTTTTCAGTCTTGTATGAGGGTTCCAAGTCAGACGTTTGTCAAGGTGGAGTCCGAGGTATCGAATCTGTTCAACAGGGGCTAGTGGAGTGTCATTAAAGGATACTGTGGGGCAGGAAGTCATTGGTTTACGGCGTAGGGTAAAGGTTATTTGGTGGGATTTGTTAGAATTAATTTTAATCCTCCATTTCTGACACCATACTTCAAGGTCTCGGATGTGGGATTGAAGAGTGTGGGAGGCAGTAAATGGATCATTATCTACCGATAACACACACGTGTCATCAGCATAAGTAGAAAGGAAAGTGTTAGGATGGGTTGGGATATCAGCTGTATAGACTGTATAAAGGACAGGCCCTAGGATGCTGCCTTGACATTAAATTAGTTTGTTGTTTACAAAATAGTAGTCCAACGAGTTTAACAATAGAGTTGATGGGACTCACCTATTTTTTGTGTTGATGAAGGCTTATTTAAGGCTTGGAGTTATTATTGATCAGAACCTATCTTGGAGTAATCATATTTCACAAATCACCCGTTATTCTAAAACAATTTCTAAGATTTCGTGACTCTATTCCACGTAAAACCCGTATGCTACTCGTCTCTTCGCTCATTTTCCCCCAGTTTGACTACGGTTGGACTCTCTGAGATATTCGATATAAGACTCAAAAGACTTATGAATTGTTTCATTAGATTCACATGTGGAATCCCCAGGCGCTCCCATGTTTCTAGAAGGTATACCGAGTTGTATTGGCTCTATCCCTCTTTCCGTCGGCAGTACCTCCTTGGTGTCTGTCTCTTCCGATTTTTCAATACAAAAAAACCTCCTTATATTCTTGATATGCTTACCCCTTGTTCCTCTGTCCATTCAGTAAACACTGGATCCCAACGTATAAACTTGTATATACCTTCCCACAGATCTGCTTCCTTCAAAAAATCCTTTATTATTCGTGCTACCCTATTTTGGAATTCCTTGCCTGTATCCATTCGTAAATCCTTATCACTATTCACTTTTAAACACCAACTATCAATCTTCCCAACATATGTAATATTTAAAAGCTATAGATGATAACTATTCATTGACACAGAACCTGTCTTTTATTGTTAAACTGAAGTCTTAAACGACCAGACACCTATTATTTATATTGTACTTTTCTTGTTATACTTAGGGGACTACTCGTCCCAGAATAAAATTACTTTTCATTTCATTTATGAAAAACTAACTTATTACTAACTTAATCCCTAATTTATTTGTTTATTGTTTCTTTATTTAACGTCACTTTATCCTACAATGGCTAATCGGACGATGCTACAGTGGGAGTCCTAAATTTTGCCTACCCAGGTTTTATTAGGATAGGGATCTTTAACAAGTACCTGACATCGCACAGGCTCGGGACCACCTTTCAACATCCTCGCCGAAGGACCGCATACCTGAGGATTTTTTCCTCCCATTGAAAATGTTGCCCCATTTGGCATGGGCTGTTATGCTAGCCACCCAGATACAACTGACCCCTTTCTAATTTATTTCTAACTAATGTACTAATGGAAACTGAAATTTACGTTTTGTTTTTTCCATCGTTCTTGAGCCGTTGCTGGGCTAATCGTATTCAATAAAGATTTCAACGAACCATTCTATTCAATATGGCGTTACCTAATGTAGTCTGAAATTGTTCAGCTTTTATTTTCTTCAATGTAGTCGAACGGGTCATCCTGAGTATCGCGTTTTTAAACCTCTGAAGGTGTTTCAGTGTGCCTTCAGTTAGGTGCGTAAACAGTGGCGCGGCATACATCAGTGTAGGACGTAATATACCTTTATAGACTAAAAGTTTAAGTCATAGTGAGAGAGCTTGAGAAGTTAGGAGGTGATGAAGTCGGTACAATTTGATTTTTATCATCCTTATTTTATGATAGACATGAGCAGAGAGCTTCATATACCGATCTATCTTGATGTTGAGATAGAAAATGTAGCGAGAGGGTCGCTAAACTGTGCCGCCAACTCGGAAAAACTTTTATTAGTCTAGATTTTTTAACTTTTTGGTTAGAGAAAACACAGCCCGTTTTTGATAGATTCCCTCTGATATTCAACTGCATTAATTTCCAAACAATAGTTTGAAACACCAGTTCGGCCTGAAGTAAGAGCTTGAGTTGGGCTCATGCTAGAACTTTAGACGGCTATATCATCGACTAAAAGTTTCTCTAGGTTCACTCAAGAAATATTCTATTGCTTTTAGGTGAGGTTTCGAGAATGTATTGTTCTCATATTTATGCCCCTACAGAAAAATAAATATTTATTTATCTTTGCATACAATAATTAGTACATAACATTACTGTATTAGAGAAAGAAAACATGTTTTTAAATATTCCTAAGAATGTAGTAAATTAACAATGAATGGATAAATATTAGTTAAATATATGTTTCTTAATTGGAATGACATTTCTTCTAACGTTATAAATTCTTAAAAGTGAAATTCGGTTAAATTTAGACTACTACTTATCAATGGGAAAAGCCAGGAAAAAGGACCATTCGTCTGTGTATCCGTGTGGTAAGTCTGTCACAAAAAAAAAAAAATAAAAAAAAAAAAAAATAATCGTACGAAACTGAAATTTCATTTTTAGGGCTACTACAGACCCGAGATATTACAGCAAAATTTTCATTAAAATCTGCTGACCTGAAGTGCCACTTTATACTGATGCATTTTGCACCTTTTTACGATTTTCTCAAAAACGACTCAATCGATTTTGATTAAACTCTCTATATCGCTGTAAACTTAAATGGGCTTTAATATCTATCACGTTTGTTTTATTCTGATTGAAATAGTTTAACCGGGCTTAAATGTCCACATTTGAATTTCTCTTCTACTAAAGTACCCTTAGTATGGTAAATTAAAAACAAAATAACCATATCATCTTACTGACATTGATAATAAAGGATAAATATATACGTTTAACGAATTCGATATTTAACTAAAGGAGTAAAGAGAAACAAATATTTTTTCATGCCATAACAGTAAGAAAAAATATTATCTTATATGCAAAGTTGTAAAAAGTAATGTAAATTGAAGAAAATTGCCTAAACTAATTATTGATTATTATATTAACAATTCAATACTGTATTATTTAATCTTAATCATATGTTTCCAACGAGGCTGAATAAACATTTTACTTAAATGAGCTTAAAATTATTTTCAAATTCAAGTTTATTTAATAGTTCTTCAATTGATTTTAACAGTCGAGGTAATAGAAAGTACTGTGTTGCGCGCACGAGATTTTAAAAAAAAATATACATGTTAATATTCTGTTTTTTTTTTCACTGTTAGAGCATAAACATGAGAACAATAATATATAATTATAATTAAGACAGAACACTGTCCGTTGCGTCTGCTAGTATATAATTAAAATAATTACCACTAATAAGGTGATAAGTTTATCATATCATATAGTTAACTAATATCCAAGATATTAATAGAATATATATAATTAAACTTTAAAATCATTGAGAAGAAAGAAGTCTTTCTAACGTAAGCTACCATCAAAATAGCGCCTTGTAAATAATGTTTACGTGGAGTAGTCACCATAGCGACACTTGCTGCGAAAGTAAAATTGGTCTCTGGAAAAGCTTTTCCTTGCCTGCGCTTTTTAAGGCCCAAGCTCATTTTCAGACATATTGAGGCCCACGGCCCTTTTCTTTATCTTGTATTTTCTTCAGGAGCGTTCCTGTAGCTTATTACTTGCAATATAACGAAGTTATTTTTCATCGAAAAAAAAAGAAGTAATTCGAAGCTTCGAATATCTTTTTATATGCCTTTGATAAATATTAAAGTGTATGAAAGAGTTAAATAGGATCAAAATGTTTAAAAGATTTTTGATGTAATCTACTTTTAATAAATTGTTGAAATATGTCACATTCTGTCCTATATGGGGCAATAATTATAACGATAAGAGATTACATTCATACCATAGTAATAAAAATAAAATCTATGTATATGAAAACAACCCATACCTTGCACCACGATCTTAATGTTGTAACAGGTCAGGTTCTTAGAGAAGATATTGTTTATTTATCAACAAACGTAATTTATTATTTGAAAAATTAATATAAACACTGAGAGTAACCTCTCTGTTATCACTCCTTTTTTGAACTAAGGTCAAACACATGGTTTTTCCTATTATTATGTTACAATGTTACATTTATTTTAGACCTGATTATATAGAAAATTTGTAAGTTCCCTCAGAACCTTATTCGTCTTCCTAATCCTCAAGCACGATCCCTATCCATTCCCCCGCACGACCCTACTCGAAAGTTGAAACTGCGGTTGCCCCGCGACGTTTTGAAAATTCTTTTGCTGGTGTTTCTACACTGGTCAGATTCTCTTCTTATGTACGGTATTATTGTTTCTATGGAGCCCTAATACAGCTTCCGCTAGCTCCCACTAGGTGAAGTGACAGAGATTAGATTAGATTTTTATTGTCTTAGGTCCTGAGGCCCTTTCTTACAGACAAAATAATAATGTTTTACACTTATATGTGTGCCAATTACGATTATTATTCTAAAAACATATAACATTTTTTCTTTTTTATAAGTAAACTTAAAATAAAACTATTATAAGTTATACAATCAAGTGATAATAAACAATAGAAGGAAAAGATTGAGGAAAAATAAAGAGATTAAGTAAAATGAACAAGGGATATTAGGAAAGGGAAGGAAACATCTCCAGGTATGCTCTGAGCTTCAAGGTGCACTCGACGGGTCTGCATCCAAAAATATTCGAAGGCAAGCCTTACGGAAAGAGGAAGAAAATCTGACTTCCACGGGTAGCTGGTTGACTTTCTCGCTGCCGCGACGTGGAGAGCATTCCTCAAGGCTTCAGTTCTGCAAGCAGGTAATTGGAATACACCCAGTATTATTTTATTTTTAAAATGATGCAGGGAATTACTTAATAATATAATTATATTTTAAAAATGAGCTCTTTTTTTTTAAGTGGCTGAAGTCCATTTACACTTGAATTAAGAAATGTATTATTGATTATATCCAAAGATGGTGATGAGATTAGGTTTAATTAATATGTATTTAACAAGTTGGACAATTGCATTAGTTAAATATTCAGTAAATTTAATTAAAGCAGTTTAACAATATGTATTTAAACAAAAATATTTCAATGTTTAAAAGTATCAATGGACATAAGCCAAGACTTTTAAAATTAATGTCTCAATTATAGGATGATAAAAATAATTAGCTAAATTACTCAAGTTTATCTAATTTAGTTTACAACTGATAACTATTACATTTTGTAAGCTTGCTTCTATTGTACTCCTGCCATTCGAAAAGTAAAACTATAAAGCTAGTCCACTACCGGGTGTATCCGATAGCCAATCAGAAACAGAAGCAACTGACCAATCTGAAAATAGCATATTATTACCGATAATTGTATAGCCAAAATTATTTCTCTGAACGTTGGAGTAAATTGGATGCCGTTAGGGAGAAAACAATGGCCATTTTCCAGTCTGTTAATTCCTCATTCTCTTTCTGGTTCAGTTGTTAGCAGTGTATTACGTATTTAACAAACCAAACAGCTTCGGGGCTGGATTTTAATGCCAAAACGTTTTCGAGAAACCTCATTCATGCCTCAGGAGAAGGGTATGTTTAATAACTTAAAAGCTTATTAAAATTTATCAGTTATCGTTTCTAGAGATGTACCACAACCTTGTTCTATTAAAATTCTTAAGCCTTATTTAACTTTTTTAACTATAATTATTATTATTATTATGTTTAAAATAAAATATTTTAGTATCACAACCCCCAGTGAATAAATCCCATTTTGAGCTTCGTGAATATTATTTTTCCTAAGTTTTATTTGTATTATAATGTTGAATCGAGAAGAATACACTTACGAACTGCAACAAACAGATGACCATCAGCCCGCTTTACTTCAACTACTTCCACACACAGTAAATAAGGAAACTTCAAGAAGATGCTAGGCGATAACACCAAAATAGTTAAGAAAATAATTGTTTCTAAAAAAAATCCTAAATTCTAATTCTAAATTGCAAGATGGAAAATTAGAAAAACTATTTTTATTAATACGAGAATGATTATGTTAATTCTTTCCCAACCCTTATAATTCTATAAGTTGGTCAAATGTTTAAATAAAAAAAAAACAAGCGTTCCTCTACTGCTCATGTAGGGTCTTAGGCTTAGTACATATAGAGATGCGACCTGTTTCTAAGACAACGGCCGTGCTATGAGGTGATTCAACCGATATCCCACTCAGCTCCTAAATTCTTCCCTATTTTTTGGTACATACTTTATACAGGCTGGGTGTACCACTTGGTATCAAGACTCTGCCCCAGGATCGTCTCACATATAACTGAAATAACGGAATAAATAATATTTTGCTACAGCCGCGATTCGATCTAAGACCTAGCGAACATCAGACTAGTGCTCTATCCATTAGACCACTTTGATCTCTATGTTTACTATTCACACATGCATATGTTTAAAACTTTTGATGAACCGTCATCAGGACATCTATGAACAGTGTTAAACACGCCTCATGTCTTACATACTAACTTACCTTCCTCGACCAATCCTCATACTTTGAATCTCTCTTACTATGTAGTCTAAGAGTCTATCTACCTTTTTTTTTTCTTTTTCTTTTTTATAATTTCAATATTTGGTCATATATTCTTAAACAACAAATTAATATCAGAAAAAAATAAATATTTTTTAAAATTTAATACCTGTGTTTTCAAGACATATTTTACAAAACATAAGGCGGGTGTAGGTATGGGAAATTTCCTTGCCCCCGAACTTCTCAAACAAAGTCCTCAATAACACTCTAGATTTTTCCTCCAGAAATTGTGCCTAATTCTTCCTATAATATTTTTTTTTATTAAAAACTATGTTGATGACCTTTTATTTCTATCTTCAACTCCAAAACAATCCTAAATATCCTAACGCCTTCCAACTCTTACCACCCTCGTATTTTACCATTTAAACAGAAAACATCAACTCACTTCCGCTACTCTATCAACATATCGGTGAAAATCCCGGGGTTTATCCTTAACATGGCTTATTCTTGCCCTTGTTCACATGTTTGACCGAAACGTCAGTAAAATGAAAATATTGTTTAATAGACTGACTCCTGATTATTTTTACCTACGATAATTTCAACATTCGACCATACATTCTTCACCAAGCAATCCATGTCAGATTAGAAGAAAAAAAAAATATGGTGCTTGCAACACCCGACTTTCACTTACCTTCGTTATTGATATCGATTTGAGAATTATAAAAAAATAAAACAAGAATCGAAAATAAAATTATTAACATCGGATTTCAAAAGAAACATGTGTTTTAATAAATAACCTATTGAATTATTATCTGCGACGACCAGTTTGTTTTTTCAGCTTTTTTTTACTCTCCGTTAAATTTTACAATAGTATGTATACGATAATATTTTTTTCTGAAATCTTTAGCATTCCAATGGTATATGTATACATGTATATTACTGTTTTTAAGTTAAAAAACAAAAAATTACATAAAAAAATATATCACCTTTAGTTGGTTATCGAATTCGATCAACTTATATATTTACCTGTTTTTTAGATTTAATAATATGGTGAATTTCATAAAAACTACTAAACTAAAAAAGGTACTTTAAAGTTAGAAATTTTAAAATATCGCCAATTAAGCTGTGTCAGACTATTTCAATCAGAATGAACCCACTATAGCGTCCGGCGATGACAGCGCCATCCAGTTGCTAAACGATGAAACAATTGCGTTAAAAACATTTAATTAGTTTTCTCCATGATTTGGATATCGAATTCGTTCAACTTATATATTTACCTGTTTTTTATCAATGGTAATAAGGTATGGTTAATTTTATAGAATATACCAAATTAAAAGTACTTTAGAGGAAGAAAATTTAAAATATCTTCATTTAAGCTTCATCAGACTATTTCAATCAGACTGAAACATACATGACATTAAAGCCCATTTAATTGTACATCGATATAGCGAGTTTATTGAAAATCGTTAGAGCCGTTTTTGAGAAAATCGTAAAAAGGTGCTAAATGCATGGGATAAAGTAGGACTTCCGGTCAGCTGATTTTAGTGAAAAAGTTGTTGTACATCTCGGATGTATAGTAGTCTTAAATATGGAATATCAGTTTCTTACTACTTATCGTTTTCGCGCTAGACTTACCACACACAGACACATAGACCATTTTGCGGGACTTGGTTATTTGGACTCAGGAGACCCTAAAACGTGTATTTCCGTTGAAAACTGGAATCCGAAAATTTTACGATTGCAATACTTTTCCTTACTATATATTTTATATTTAGGTAAGTGAAAGTAAAAATGTTTGTATAATTTAATACGAAAAAATATAAAAAAAATACGACCATCAAAAAGGAGGATGGATTAGTTCTGATATATAAGGTTACTATTTTTTTGAAAATTCCGATTAGCTGAACTATAGAAATTAAAACTAAGATTATTATTGTCAAACTAGCCTTTAACGGAATTTTTCATGGAATTATTTTCTGAAATTAAAACAAGGTGAACCGCCTTAATTCTACTGAAATAAAGTTGAAGAACTTTTCCAGTGATTCGAAACAAACATAAAGCGAATAAGCTTTGTTCCAAAAAAGAATTCAATTTAAAATGAAACCCTAACAAGGGGCGGTCTTGACTCCTCTAGAATGACCTAATTGAGCATGGAATGGCCAAAGAAGGGACCATCGCCCTCCAGATGAAAATGTTTACGAAGGGTTTCCAAAACTAATTCCCCTTTTTTTTTTCAGTATAATAAAATGTAAAAAAAAAAAGTATTTCTTTTGTGACCGCTCGTTTTTAAAAGATTTTTTTTCTCTTTTTCTTTGTTTGAAAAACAGCACCTCTTCATATTTAAGGTTGAGATAACCAACACTGGAGGCCAATTAGACGAGCATCGTGTAATACTAATTTACTGCTTTTTTAAATTATTTTTACATTTAGTACTTAGATAACTTTTTTATATACTTGTTTAATGTTCTACTTCTTAAACACATAATTAATTCAGACGTTTAGGTATTTGATGATAAAATCATAATTTTTTTCGATAACTTGCCGAGAAAACAATCGCATTTAAAAACATAATGAATGAAAACCGTTGAACGATATTAAATTTATAAAAGAGATAGGGGCTCCGAAGAAGAAAAACTAATAAAAAAAACTATTGTACAACGAAGCTGTTTATTTTTAACCATCCTTCTAATCTGTGCATTTATATTTACTGTTATTATATATTTTTATATCAGCCTTTTGCCGAGCTTTTATTAACTGTTGTAAAAAGAAATATCATCGTCCTGCCATCTTTTATAGCTCTTCAGGCAAAAAAAAATACGACGGCCCATATACAAATTCGCCAATTCTTGTTCCCTATTTACTTATGGATTACGATTATATAATTATAATACATCATATGATAAACACATATATATTTATTTACAGTATACATATATATTGTGGATAGAGCGCTAGTTATGATAGAATATTATTTATTATGTTAATTCAGCTGGGGAGAGGAGGGGGAGGATAGGAGAGAGGGAGGGGGCTGTGTGGATACCCCTAGGGTATGGATCCCTTCTGGAGTAGAACCAGCTTCGTTAAAGTGGGTACCCGTATTGGAGGAAAAACCTGGCGGCTTAGCGTGATCAAGGCCTAATCACCTTATTGCAGGGCCGTTGGCCTAGGCATTTTTCTAGAAACAGTACGAATCTCTATATGTACTGAGTCCAAGAGTCTTCATGTATTCTTTAGGTACAGTTTTTTTTTTTTTTTTTTTTTTTTTTTTTTTTATCCTTCGGTAAGTATTACTTAACACGTCGTTCCAAATGACAACTGTATAACGGCCGTGCAATGAGATGATTCGGCCGAGATCACACTCAGCTGCTAGGTTTTTCCCCATTTTTGGGTACTCACTTGGTTGAGGCTGGGTGTGCCCCAGGAGGGTCTCCATACCCCGGGATCGACCCCCGGCTGAAATAACAGAATAAATAATATTCCGCCACAGCCCGGATTCGAACCCAAGACCCGGAGCACTGTAGACTAGCGCTCTACCCACTAGACCACGCCGCTCCCTATTGTAGGGGTTAGGGTATTGGAATAGGTGCTCAACCTCTTGGCTATTAGCACCGAATAAATTTGTAGTAACACATTCTTTTACTCTTTTTATTTATTTAGTTTTCCTTCTATATATTTTTTTTGTTTATTTATTTATTTTTTGACACATTCTGAATTAGTGAATTTATTCCATTTTTTTTATTTTATTTTATTTTTTTATTATTATTTTTTTTTCTTATAGTTCCGGGAGTAGAGAACATTCTTTGACGAACCTAATTAGTGAACCAACTGTTTCACTAGAGTCCTTCAAGGTCTCACTCAACGATCTTGCCAGATTAAGTTTATCCATTAGTACATGGAATTTGGGGCAGTTCTCAATTATATGTTTTATTGAGAGAGGCACACTACACAAGTCACACATTGGTACCGGCTGCCTGAGGATGAGATGGAGATGTGTGAGTCTGCTATGTCCGATGCGAAGTCTCGCCCAAGCAGTTTCCTCGCGGCGAATACTTCGTAATGATGTATTCCACGGATAAGGCGATTGCTTGATATTTCTTAATTTATTGGTGTTGTCAAGTTCTGACCACACCTGTTCCGAAGCCTGGTATATTTTTACCTCAAGGTAATTTTTTACGTCTTCCTTGATGTAAGTTGGGTGGATTTGGACATTTGATAATGCAGCTTCTTTCGCAGCCCGATCCGCTTCTTCATTACCATCAATGCCCACGTGGGATGGAATCCACAACAACACAAGTTCTTTTTTCAGCATTTTTAAATCTTCCACATATTTTCTGATCTTATTAATTATTGGGTTATCAGTGCAGATATTATGAATGCTCCTCAGGGCAGAAAAGGAATCAGTGCTTCTAATGAACTTTGACTCATCACATGACCTGATGAATTCGGGTGAATTTGACATTCCTACAAGTTCCGCAGTATATATTCTACTTAGGTCAGGCAGTTTGAACTTTAGGGTACTTACGGGTGTTATAATAGATGAACCAACCTGATCATTCATTTTGGACCCATCCGTGAATATTTTTGTGTGATCTGAATGATCACATATAATTTCATTGTATTTTTCTCTTAGTACATAGTGCGGAGTGTCATTTTTGTTATACTTTGTTAGAGTCAAGTTTGTTCTTGGTACTGTTTGGTCCCATGGTGCTTCTCTTGTTTCTGGTTTAGTGAGATGCATGTAGAGAAGTTCTTCGACGCAAGCCCTCGATCTTATTCCTAATGATGCTGGTTTGGTCGGATTATTCAGGTATACTATTTTGTATTTGGCTTGGTATATATATTTGTAGGCAGGGTTATCGGGTTGTGTGGCGAGTGATGAGATATAATTACATGCTATTTGTAGACGTCTGAACTTAAGTGGTGGAATTCCTGATTCTGCACACAGGCTAAGCACTGGACTTGTCCTGAAGGCACCAATAGCGATCCGGAGGCCTGTGTGGTGGATTGTGTCCAGTTGTGTTAAAATTCATGATTTAGCTGACCCGTACACATGACTGGCATGATACATTGGTATATTTGAAGTAATCTAGTTCGGTCAGATCCCCAACTGTTCCTGCAAGGACTTTCAACACATTAAGTCGCTTCAGGCATTGTTTCTTTATGTTTTTTATATGTGAGCCCCATGTCAGCTTGGAGTCGAGGTAGAGTCCTAAGAATTTGCACTCATTGTGGAACGATAGAGTCTGGTCATATGGCTTGATTTCAGGTGGAGGAATTGGGCGTCTTCGCTTTGAAAATAGCATACACTTAGTTTTATTTGGTGAGAACCTGAGTTCTGATTGTTGTGACCAGGTTTGGAGTTGATCTAGTATGGATTAGACAAGTGCTTTATCTTTTGTGGAACCAGAGTAATTCATTATTATCCCTAGATCATCTACAAAGAGGAAGGCTTTTAAGGATCTGTTGGTAAGAGCCTTACGGATATTACTAATTGCTATCATGAATAATGTTCCACTTAAGACACTGCCCTGGGGAATACCATTTTCAATAAGTCTTTTGTCTGCAACTCTAACTTGGATGTATCTTGACAGGAGAAAGTTTTGAATAAATAAAGGAAGTGCACCTTGCATGCCCCACTCATTTAGTTGTTTCAAGACTAGAGGGCGCCAAATCGATTCGAAAGCTTTTTCGATATCGAAAATGATTCCCAGGCACTCTCTCTTGTTTATGAAATAGTTTAGCACTTCTGCTTCAAGCGCTACCAGATGATCTAGTGTTGATCTTCCTTTTCGTTGTCCACACTGAATACTAGGTAGGAAATTATTGCTGTCAAGGAACCATAAGATGCGCTTGTTTACTATTTTCTCCTGGACTTTACAGACACAGGTCTAGAGAGACAGGTCTTTACGCATTTATATCTAGTCTGTTTTTGTCGGGTTTTAGTATAGGCACTATGATGGCGGTTCGCCAGTTTTCTGGGAAGTATCCTTTTGTCCATATTTTATTAAAGATATGTATTCCCTCCCTAATTGTATCCCCTTGTACACAAGTTATAAAAGCTTTATTTTATCTGAATACTTTTTACATTTCAATAAATTCTTTTATCTTGAAATACATTACTATTTCAATATGCTTATTCTTATAAGAGATCCTTTTTTGTTCATTATTTTAATATATATATATATATATATATATATATACATAGATACATACATATTCGGCGCACAATCTTCAGGTGTGAAAACCAAAGTTTATCTAACAATACTTAATTATGGATACCCACGTTTCATACAGTAATATCATTTCACAACTAAAAATATAAAAGTTATAAAATAACAGAGCAATTCATAATTCAAACATCAAAATCGATTATACTATTCTCCATTTTAATTTTACCACCCTCTTCTCCTTTTATACATGAAGCTTTATTGTTGAATTACCTACAGACCTTAAAGTATTTTGCATATTTTAAAAATAACATTAGTAATTTTTTAAAAAATATTTATTAATGCAATAAACTTTTATCTTTTTAATAGAGCCGTATAACATTCTAGGACATGGTTATATTGACTTGTTCCAATGTTTTATTGATTTATTTTATTTCATGTTTGTTTGTTTTTAAAAGAAATTAACGTTAATATAATAATAGAATATAATTTTACTATCAACTTTTATATTTTATTAATTAATTTATTGTAATATATTATTATATTTAAACATTTTTTTATTTTTCATGTATTTTTAAATGTTTTATATTCTGAAAATGGTTATACGAACGAAATCATTGATATGTACTTTTGGATAAAACTTTTTTTCATCTGAAGATTGCATAATAGCCGAAACGATGTGTAGTCAATACTTGTTCAAAAATTGTTGAAGTATTATTACAACCTCCAAATCTTATTTCTTTATTATTATAATATTCAAATTTTAGCCTCTTGGCAGATACGGAAATCCATAAAATATTTACTTTTTTTTCTTGTCCTCTTTGGTACTTATTTTGATATGGTTCGTTTAATTTTCTTTTATACATCAATTTTTCAATATTTGTTATTACACAGAGTTTCCAAATTCAAAGCCACGTAACTTTTAAATTTATATTATCGAATCGCTATCACAATTATGTTCATTTTACACAGCCTCACATATTCAAAAAAATATATAATATTTTCTATAGCTTTATAATTTATAAAACCTCTTCTTTAGCTTTTATGTAGGGCTCATTTGACGGAATCGAAAATAGGGAAGGAGTTAGTAATAATTTATTTTATTCGCATCAAACGCTCATTCTTCATAATATTTTCTTTGACAGAAGTCTCGTCTTCTTTTTATATGGAATAAAAGAGACACAATTTCCACAAAGTTCTTAACATAATATTTAATAAGCACTAGGTATTACGTTTTTATTCACTCGGGACTTGATAAATGCTTGGCCTGGTTCGACGTGACAAAATTGTTACTGATACAGCAAAGGACAAAATAATAAGGACTTTTGACGGATACTGGCTTGTTAAAATTATGTTATTAAAAAAAATTTTGTCGATTGCTAAGGTTCATTTTTGAAAATAAGGTAAAGAAATAAGGCTTGAAATAAATACGGATAAGACAAAATATATAGTTGTAGTAGAAATGGATCCATCAGGATACTTTTATGAACTTGTATAGAAATTTAATTATTTAGGATTTATTTTTGCGAACCTTAAAATTTTCGAACTAAAGTTTTCAACGGGTATGAATGTTTCCTTTTAGAAAACCTTATGATTATTTATGATTCCCTGAGTAAAAAACCAAGTAACGAGAACACGTCAGTGTTCGGTAAGTCCTGCAAGAAAACGAAAAGTTATACGAAATTGTAATTTCATATTTGAGATAACTATACGAATGAGATGTTACTTCAACTTATTCACTAAATTCGGCTAACCGGAAGTGCTACTTTATACCATGCATTTTCTCATTTTTAGATTTTCTCAAAAACGGCTATGACGATTTTGATTAAACTCGCTATATCGATAGTTATGGAATGAGATTGACTCATCAGCTATAGTAATTATCAATAATTAATATTAACATTTCCCCTATTACAAAGGATGCCGCTCCCTCCTAACTTTGCCTAGCTCCGATAGCCTTGAGGGGATTTGGCCAAGATACCTGGGCACTAACCCGAGCTCAAGATCAAACAGCTTACCTACAAGAATTACTTGGACATTTTGGTTACTAAGTGATACCATATGTCTCATAATCACTTCATTTGAACTTTTCCGCCTTCCTATAATAAAGTTATTTTATATTATGTTAGTAAGAATTTCATATTCCTATTTTGATTATTAATAAAGTTACATAAGTTTATTTAAATGTATGTTAGTTAACTGATGTAGAATTTAATGGGTTTAATATGATGGCTTCATTCTGATTGAAATATCTGACTGGGATTAAACATGAATATTTGTAATTTTCTTCTTATAAAATAATCAAACAAAGGAGAAAAAAGCAAACGTATTTAAAATGTAATTTTTGTTTTGTTTGATTAAAGATTGAACCGTGATTTGATTAAATTGACTATATCGATGTAAAATTAAATGGGCTTTAATATCGTGTAGATTTCTTTCTGATTGAAATAGTCTCACAAGGCTTCGATGCCAAATTTTTGTATTTTATTTTTGTAGGTACCTTTGATTTTGTAAATTCCAAAAAATTAACCATAACATATTAAACCATTCTGAAGAACTTCTAATTATACAACTTGAACGAATTTGATAGCCAACTGAAGGAGAAAAGAACAAACATATTTTTTATAATTTTCTTTGTATTTTTGATGATGAGAACAGTAATATAGAACGAATAATGTACCGTTGGAAAGCTAAAAAATTTAGAAAAATAAATCATTTATAATCAAAGTTGTGTTAGATAATGAAGAGATCGATTATTTAATGAAACAAATGTTTCTATTGAAATTTAAATACGTTTTTCATTCATTTTAAATTTCTAAAATGGAATTTAACAACAGAGGTAAGTGAAAGTCATGTGTTGGGCGTACCTATTTTTTTCATATTGCAATCGAGTCCAAAATATTAGAAAGTTATGCGATTTTGGTATGCAATAATTGTTTTCAAAAAAATAAACCATGGTTCTATAACTTGCAGCACTGTTACTTTTAGCTTGCTAATTAGATGGCTTTTAAAAAAACACAAAAAAATGAGCTTCTATTTAGGAGAGATTTAGTTGAAACAGACAGAGATGGGAGAGAGTCACCGTGTTTTCGCCGCCCATTAATTAACGGAAACAGGATTGTCAGGGCGGTCTCATCCCTTCCTTCCCTATATTCTCTTGTAGCCTACAACCCTTGCCTTAGCGACCCTGCAATTGTTGTTGTTTATTGGCTATGAGGCCCTTCTGCGCACTAACGAGGCCAGGAAGGGCTCCAATTAATTAACATTTTATTAGTGTCGGTCTAAGGAAGGAATACGATTGATAACTATCGATTTGACCTCATTTTACCTATTCTACGTTTTTGCATTTTAATATGTTGATAAATTTAATGAATTAGGTATTTTAACTTTCACTTACCTATATATCTCATATATAGCAAGGGAAAGTATTGCGATCGTGAAAATTTTCGAATTCGAGTTTTCAACAGAAATACACGTTTTACGGTCTCCTTAATCCAAATGACCAAGTCCCGCAAAAATGTCTGTGTGTGTGCGTGGTAACATCAGTGCGTAATGGAAAAGTCCTATGAAACTGAAATTTCATATTTCAGACAGACAAGTATATGCCCGAGCGGTCACAGCAACTTTATCGTCGAGATCGGCTGACTTTTATACTCTGCATTGTGCACCCTTTAACGATTTTCTCAAAAACAGCTCAAACGATTTTGATTAAACTCTCTATACTGATGTAAAATTTGATGAGCTTTAATATCATGTAGGTTTCATTCTGATTAAAATAGGCTGACAGGGCTTAATTGCGATATTTTAAATTTTCTTTCTGTAAAGTACCTTTAAGTTTGTAAATTCAAAAAGATTAATTATATCATATTAATGACATCAATGAAGGACGGCTTAATATTAACAAGTTGGACAAATTTGATGATCAGCTAAAGGATAAAAGAGCAAAACTATTTTTATTTTTTATTTAATAATAAGAACGATAATATGGACGTATACTATACAGTTGAAAAGAGAAAGATTTTAGAAAAAAATTTTATCTGATGCACAAAGTTGTAAAAGGTAATATAAAGTGACGAATAGCGAATAAACTTATTACTGATCAACAATTTAATATATTTAATATAAATCATATGTTTCCAACGAAAATGAATACAGGTTTTATTAAACTTAAATTTTTTTTCAAATTTAAGAATATTTAATATTTTTTAAATTGATTTTAACAGTCGAGGAAAGTTGAAGTTGTGTGTTACCCGCTCCAGGTTTTTTTAAAAATAGAAATGTAAACTGTGATTAGGTAATCGATAAATGCTATAAGATTAGAGTAAAACAAATGATCAAGTATTGTAAAGAATATATGTTTTTTTTTGTATATATGTAAGAAACATAGGTAAATTATTTTTAATTCTTATTAATTACTTTATATAAATATATATGTATGTATACCCCATTTTAGCAATTTCTTTACTGAAATTTCACCTGATATCTAATATCTAAAATAATGAAATTATTATGGTTAATCATATACAAATTGATATTAATAGACTTATTCAATTATTTACTATTATTTACTAATTTATCTTTTCTTGAACATACTTTATTTATTGTCAGCATAAATTTAATCTATTTTTTTTTTTTATAATAATCGTGCTTTATTGAGAAGTAATACAATCCGCCACTATCTTGGGCAATAAGTATTAGAGAAAAAAGAAGCCATTCATTCCATATGTACAAAGTAAAACAAACAAAAAATAAAATACCTCAATAACAAATGAAAACAAAAATAAATAAATAAATAAAAATAAAATGAAATAAAATAAAATAATTATAATCTTGGCCACATTCATACCTATATACAATATTTACATACTGACCCTAGGAACTCTGAATCGAACCTCTGCATCCAGAAATGGATGCCAAGGCACAATGTCAGGAGATCTCAGCGCCTCTCAGTCAGCCGCGTCACCAATCTAGTCAGTGGAGACTGAGTGAGGGCGTTAGAGCCACACACTCTCAGGCATGAGCAGAGAAGTTGGCCATTGACAGCACTCCAATTGCGTATTTATAAAAGATCTCTCGGCCACTGCCGCCTCAACCTACGAGGAGGGTTGCAAGGATGGTTGGTACTAGATAGGCATTGTGCCAGGGAATTAGGAAGAAGAGTAAGTTTCTGGCGGAAAGTTGAGAATTTGGATGGGATGAGATCTAGAACATAAGGGATCTTGAGGTCATGATGTTAGGTCTTGTTTGTAACATAATAGGGAGCATTGACTATTGTTCTAAGGACTTTGGACTGAAAGGATTGGATACGTTTGATTTTCGAAAATTTAGTAGTACCCCATAGTTCAATTCCGTAGGTCCACATAGGTTTGAGAATTGTCTTGTAAATTAATAGTTTGTTTCCAACGGAAAGTTGTGATGTTCTGTTCAGTAGTCTATGTAACTGTCCGTATCTTCTGTTGAGCTCTTTTAAGTCGAGTATGTGGGTTCCTAGTCAGTCTTTTGTCTAGTAGGAAACCTAAATATCGAACTGTGTCAGAACAGGGAAGTGGTATAGAGTTGAAATGAACTTGTGGACAGGATTTACGTCGGAGGGTGAAGGTGACGTGCTTACTTTTGGATTGATTGACTTTAATGCGCCAATTGTCGCACCAATGTTCAATCAAGGAGAGGTGTCTTTGGAGATAGAAAGATACTAGTTCAGTGTCTGAATGGGTTGATAGAATGGCAGTAGATGGCAAAAGATGCTAGGAAGGTATCAGGATCTAAAGGTATATCAGCTGTAAACAGATATAGAGGACAGGACCTAGGACGCTTCCTTGAGGTAACGCCGGCCTCGATTGGGTAACAAGTGGAGAACTCTAAACCACAGCGGACTCTGAAGGAACGGTTAGTGAGATAGGATCATAGGATTAGATATAGGGATTGGGGTAATACGGATTTTAGTTTGAAAAGCAAGCCATCGTGCCAGACCGGTTCGAATGCCTGAGCAATGTCCAGAAAGGCTGGTGTGCAGTACTGCTTGTTTTTAAGTGCAGAGGATAAGTGGTCAACCACTCTTAGACCTTGCTGTACAGTGGAGTGCCCAAGCGGAATCCGAACTGGTGGGAAGGAATTTCAATTAACTGTAGGATACGCTTAAGTAGGATTTTTTCAAAAATTTTTGAAAGAATAGGGAGCAGGCTGATTGGTCTGTAGGATGAGGCGTTGTTGGGAGGTTTACCAGGTTTAAGAAAGAGGATAATAATGGAGTGAATTTAATCTATTACGCTTTATTTTATGATCTTTATTATTATTTGTATGTATTTTATTTTTATTGAAATTATTTATTTACGTTTGATTTATTTTAATTCTCATTTCTTTATTTGAAATATTTTATATATTCATTCGTTTATTGTCTGACATGAACCTATTTCTTCTATTTCTTTTTATTTTGTTCGTATTTCAATTTTTCATTTTCAATTATTTGTCCTGATTAAAATTGATCTTGATTAAAATTTATCTTTCTTATTAAATTATTCAGTATAATTATGAAAATAAAATATTTAAAGATGTCTTTTGCATAAGACTATACCCTCTCTTAGTCAATTTTCAGGTCTGTAGGTCCATTATTGGAAAATTGTTAACCAAAATAATTTTTATTGATTGTTTTTTATTTTCGAAGAACAGCCGTGAAAAAACAAAACATTTGGGGTACATAAATCGCTATCTCAACCATATTACTTCTCACTTAGTTAAAAAACAACGCAAAAAGGACGAATAGAAAAATGAATGTCATTTTAGAAGCTTTTTTACATCAATAAATAAAGACTGAATGTACTTAAATTCAAGAAATTAAATTTAGTCAGAAGTTTAGGTTGGTTTCAATCCTTACCTTAAATGGTTAAGAGATAGACGATTGGAATAGGTGTGTTTGGCCATTTTACAAAGATATTTGATGTAAAGATACTTCTAGTCCTGACGAAGACCCGATGTGGGTTTAATTATTGATTTCACAATTAATTGTTTAAACTATTTTTGGTAATAATTTATTGTCCGCCCTCACACCTTCTTATCCTTCATTTTAATAGATGCAGTCGACTATTTAATGCTTAGATTTCAATTCAACTCGCTATACCGATGTAAAATTTAATGAGATTTAATATCAGATAGGTTTTAATCTGATTGAAATAGTCTGACGCGGTTTAATTAAGAAAATTAAACGTAGTTTCTCTATAGAAAATTTAAAATATCGACATTTATATTTTAAATTTTCTATAGAGAAACTACGTTTAATTTTCTAGCTTTAGAAAAATTGATCATTACATGGTGTTACCATTGAGAAAACGTTTGTAAACACACAATGTTAAAGCATTTGATAACCAACTGAAGGAGGAAAGCATAAAATTGTTTCAGTTGAATTTTTTTCCGAACATAAGAATAGTAATATAGATGTATCATATACTGTTGGAAAGCTAAAGATTTTAGTTGTGGAAAGCTATAAAACGTTATGCAGAAAGACGAAAAGGACTGATTGTGTTAGATAATAATTTATATTTTCAAATTTATTTTAAAACAACTTATCAGCTCCGAAATTTCACAGAAACGTACACAGACGATACATTTATCTTGACAAAATATTACAATTCTACACACACCCCACAGACATTTCACTATCACTTAAAACAACTTCATGATTGTTGCAAATTTTGGAGAATTCGACTCAACCAAGCCGAATCCCACTACATTCACTCTCCGACATGATACCTGCCCTCCTGTATATCTTGACAATATCCAAATTCCATATCTCGGCTTGACATTTGACAGAGGAATTAATGGGGTCCACACATCAGGAACAGACTTATAACGTTAAATTGAAGGCTAAAACTTGTATACTCACTTATTTCAGGACGTTCAAAATTAAAGCAAACACAAATTTAACGCTTAATCCTAATTACTGGAACCCATTTCGACTTAAAGTCACAGATATACAAGACAGCAAAAAAGAGTAACGTAAAATTCAAATTTTCCAATCCAAAACATTCAGAACTATAACAAATTCTTCATGGTATGTCAGCAACAATACTCTATACACAGACCTTTACATCTCAACAGTCAATAGTCAGATCATGGTCCTCTAGAAACTTTTTCAAAACTCACAGAGACATACTTACAAATTAATACTAAACATGGTGTCAAGTCAGGAAGAGACACCGCTGGGTATTTCTTTACCTATGAAGCCTACTACGCCTCAAGATCAAAACCTACCCCCATCATTCACTAGTTGTCCATGAAGTTGCCAGATGCTAGTAGCATGTGGGGCGGAATGGCTGAGTGGGTTAGCGCGCGTTGCCTATCAACCTCAGAGGACGATAATTTGAAATCAAATAATGACGTATTCGAGTCTCGGTACTGGAGGGCTTTTATCTCAGCATTTATCCCTCGCCCTCACTCTCTGGCCCGAGAAACCCCATATAGCCTTCCAAGGCAAGGTACTAATAGAAACATGAGGGTTAAAAATAATAATAACAATAATTTAATCTTAAACACATGTTTCCATCGAAATTCAATTTAATTCTTCAACTTTTGCTCAAGTATATTTTAACAACGAAGGTAATTGAAAGTCGTGAGTTTCGCGCACGTTTTCCAACACGTGAATGTTTCTTCTCATACATACTTGTTGAACTGAAGAAAATTCATAAAAAGTTGACAAAAAGTTCAGTTCTTGCGTAAATGATACAAAACTTAGGTAGTAAATAGGAACTTTTGAGTTGGTTAAAAAGTTATTTTCACTTTCATGCTGGAAAGTTATATTAACTCTGACAACCCAACTAACTTCCGCTTTCAATCTCTAAATCATCATCGAACCTTGAGATCTGTTAGTGAAACATCTATCTATTTTCAATACGACAATGAGAACAAAGTTATAGCTATTTGTTTCTGTTTAGTTCATCATTTGGGTTGATCAATAAAATACTTCTCAAAGTAAAAATTAATTTTCATTCGTAATACCCGAACTTTTTAACACTTTTAATTGAAAAAAAAAAGATCAAAGTACAACAATAATTAAAGATAGTACTTTAGAAAAGTTCAGTAATTGAAAAAAAATCCAATAACTTTCCATACAATGGAAATCTAATCGATAAACCTGTCAAGCGAACTGGGCCATAAAAGTGTTGGAAAATTATGTTCTCAAGTGTTAATACAGGTGAGTACCGATAATCCGTATTACAAATGCATGAAATTATACTCCCCAATAATAAAGAGTGAAAAATGAAGATTAATGCTAAAATATAATAATCATCAATATTTTTTTAAATATAATATTTCTTATTCGTTCCACTAAAATGAACCCAGTAGTTATATTTCTATATACTTATATTTCTATATATATATATATATATATATATATATATATATATATATATATATATATATATATATATATATTGGATACAGATAAGGAGAAGAAGATGGAATTAATGAAGAACAACTAGATTTTGCTATATTATTTTACTGGAAGGAATTAGTCCGGGTGGGGGTCATAAAAAAAAACAATAAAAAAAAACACCTGCACCACTACAACCCATAAAGAGTTTTGGGCTCAGCACATGTAGAGATTCGTACTGTTTCTAGGCCAACGAACGTGCAATGACGTATTTCGGCCAAGATCACGCTCAGCCCGATTATCCCCTGGCTAAAATAATTATATTCCGCCACAACCGGTTTTCGAACCCAGGACCCGATGCACAGTAGATTAGCGCCCTGCCCACTAGAACACGCCACTTCTGGTCATTAAATGAAACAAAAGAATTGAAACTATTTAGTTGTTTGCCAACGTTTCGACCCACATTGTGGGTCACCATCAGGGCGTGTTGTTGTGGGCGAATCATCCGGTGTACGGCGGACCAGCGGATTATTTTTATTCGTTATTCGGCTTCTACGCCTCTTTAAACGTAAGCTCTTAAATTTTATCGTATCATTTTATTTATGTATTATTTATTTATTTTTTTTTTTGCTCGGCTACAAATGCTCATTATTCGAAATAAAAACCATAAATTGTCAATAAACATAAAATGACCTGTACTGAAGAATAAAAAAGAGAGGAGTAAAACTAAATTACAATTTTTATTAAGTAAAAGTTTTATTAATAAAAGTAATAACTGAAATAATCATGAAATGGTAAATTTATTTTTGTATATTATATATATAATATATTTTCGGTCGATTACAAATTATTGTTGAAAATAATAAACTAAAATAAAATATATATGAAACAATTTTTGAAGGAAAAGGGACTAGCGTTAAAAAACATAAAGCAGGATGAAACCATCCCAAATCGTTGTGAGGATAAAAAAAAAAAAAGAGCTGCAGGTTGTGTGAAAACAGGAAAGTAAGTAATTGAAAAGTCTGTACTTTCCTTGTTCCACGTAATTCAACTACTTCTACTCCAAAAAAATAGGCTGGCAATAATTAATTCTTTTAGCTTGACCTTTCGGAATTTTTAAAGCCCAGTTAGTTATTTTTTTATTTTTATCTTATTTTTTTAAATGGCTTTAATTGTCATTTTGTCATGAATGACTTTAAAAGGCCTCAGATTTTTAGAAGAAACCGAGCTCCTATTATATTAATATATGCATATTTTACTAAAATTTAATATTATTCTTTTATATTATTTTTAATTCTTTCAACTGTGTGATTTTTTTTTTGTCTAAAAGAATCGACCGATAAAACTATTATAAGTGCGAATATATTTTATGGCGCACCATTATTTCTCACGTTGCATAGTCGGTATGGTAAGTCATCAAGGCTTGCGGTATTTCATAATGGAGAAGAATAGCAAAGTCGGCTCCATTTATACGAATCAAAAAATCGAAACTCAATGTAAAATTAAAAGTGTCAAGATTCGATCGTTTTTTACTGAAGGGAATAAGTTTTTCTTTGACGAGGTTAAAAAAAATGTATTAGGGAAAAAGACATTGACCTCATACCTTTTTGTGTATCTCGGAACTGCCTAAGACTATTTAGCCTAATAAAACTGAACTTTCACGAGTTAAATCATCCACACAGACCTAAATATTCTATGAGACCTTAGTATACTACAAGACAATCCAAGATAGATATACCTTTTTTTAATTCCAAACTCCCAGTCCACATAATTCCGTGATCTATTATTCCTATATATTCCTGCTAATCCTCATACTTATAGATGGCTAAAGGGCCTTTTAAACTTAAATTAACATTGAAGTGCTGTATGGCTTAATTAATTCGCAAAGTTATTATTATAGTCGGAGTTACATTTTTACTTTCACTTACCTATATATGAAATATATTGAGTAAGGAAAAGTAATGCAATCGTGAAAATTTTCGAATTTCAGTTTTCAACGGAAATACACGTTTTAGGTTCCAAATAACCAAGTCCCGCAAAAAGGTCTGTGTGTCCGTGTGTGTGTGTGTTATGTCTAGCGCGAAAACAATAAGTAGTAAATAACTGAATTTTCAAGTTTTAAGAGCGTTTATACCTGAGATGTTAAAGCAGCATTCCCATCAAAGCAGGCCAAGCAGAAGAGCCACTTTAAAACATGCATTTGCCCCTTTTTCCTCAAAAACGGCTCTAAAGATTTTGATTAAACTCGCTATGTCGATGTAAAATTAAATAGGCTTTAATATAATGTAGGTTTCATTCTGATTGAAATATTCTTTTGCAGGGCTTAAATGTCGATAGATTAATTTTTTTCTCCGTAAAAAACCTTCACTTTATTTTATTTTAGAAAAATAACCATATTATCTTTTTCGCATTGATGAAAAACAGGTAAATTTTTAAGTTAAACAAATTTGCTATACATCTAAAGGAGAAAAATAGCAAAAATATTTTTTAATGAAATTTAGGTGTTTTTAAACATAAAAACAGTAATATAGATGTGAAATATACCGCTGGAATGCTAACAATTTTAGAAAAAAATATTATCTTATACACAAAATTGTCAAAGTTAGTGATAGTGATGAAAAGCCAATAATTGTCGTAGATAATATTATAATAGAATATTTAAGTGAACTTATGTTTCAATTGGAACTCAATGTAAATCATTCTTTATCAATTTATTTTCATATCTAAATGTTTTGAAAAATTCTTAAATTGATTTTAAGAACGGAGGTAAGTGAAAGTCGTGTGTTGCGCGCACCATATTTTTACTTATTTATAGCAAAAATCAATAGAAAAAAAGTATTACAGGTTTTTTTTTAAATCAAATAGAAACTATAAGGTGAGCCACATCGCCCGTTTTTTAATTTAATACCACGAATACCATCAGATAATGATAGGCAATCTTAGAGTGTAGAACATGTTTACATTTATGTCGAAACGTAAGCTGAAATATGTCATTTTTGTCGATAATTTATTTCATATATAGCTGATAGAAGTCTCTAGTTTCTTTTCATTTCAAAGCACATCTCTTTTGACTGATTTCAATTTACTTTATGGTTTTATACGACAAATTGTTTCTGTCTGATACATATATTTATTAGCATGTGCAATATCGCTCGCAAACGCGGAAACAAATTTTTATAATTATTGTAGAATCCACTATTTGTATTGTTTATGGTACTTTCCTTAACAGCTGTTGAGTGCCGCTATCTAGCTGAAAGCATGTCAACCTCTGACCATATAGTGGCAGCCAGAACTTTCTAGAACAGTTCGGTTGAGAAAGGTGACCTCATGTGCCCCTATATAAATGAAATTTCATAATTTTCCTTGCAACAAACATCACCCAACAATATAGAGGAGGAAAGAAATGGACACCGCCGGCTTTGGAAGGATCATGAAGAGAAGAGAGAAACCTAGCAATAGCCAAAATAAGTTGAACTCTTAATGTTACAAATTTATTTTTTTACGGTTGTTTTTCTCCAAATTACTATTTACCACCTGCAAAAAAAAAAAAAAAAAAAAAAAAAAAAATTGCAATTAGCAAATATGTTAACTTCCGAAAAGTAGGTTAATTCAAGGCATCCCTAGGCCACCACCTCAATATTCGTCTGTGTGGGTTGTACGGATTTGTGGTGGAATTAAGTGTTTGGGCCGATAGGTTCATGTTGTAAGTCAGTCTATCGTGAAATTTTTTATAATCTTCTATGGTTGTGAGTTTTATAGTGTCTGAAACTGTAAGTATGTCCCTGTGGAGTAATTCCTTGGTTACAAACAATGGTGCATCCCCGATATTTCGTAATATTTTCGATCGGGATTTGGATAATAAAGGTTTTGGCACATCCCTATAGCTCTACCCCGCATATCTATAAGGGTTTGATCAGTATTTTGAAAATAGTAATATTGGTGTTCAAGGATAATTTTTATCGTTTGTCAAGGGGAAGGGATTACAGTCAAAATCGTGGGGTCAGTTGTTTCTCTTAAGTCTAAATTTTAAAATAAAATAAATAAAAATTAATAATCCGCTGTTAACATTGTAGGCCAATAGATTCAGAGTAAAACTTAAACCAGTCGTCCTCTATACACTCTACCCATTTTAATAAACCGATGACTCCTATCATTTATTCATATTATATTTAACGCACCTTATACTGCCACAGGACATTAATACATAAATATGTAAAATAAAAAATAATTGGTGAGAAAACTGTTTCTTGAAACACTCATCAAACGTTATTGTTGAATGTGCTGGAACTCGTTGTGGTATTCCAGGCAACGAAGAAGCATACAAAGCCGCCTGCTTGGCCAGACCAGGCAACAGATCTAAGAGCACGTTACCAATGGAACTCGCAGGAAAAGATTGGATTAGCCAATTGAGGAAAACTCTCTTGAAAAACTGTGGTGAACCAGCCAATTTAAACTGTGGGATTTAATAAAAAGACGCCAACAAATGGACCACGAGCACTAGGATATTCAGAAAGAAGGAGATAATTGTATGTGGACACTACTTAGTGTGTACTATCAGTTTACCCAGAGTTAACTTTTTAGAAATCTGTATGCACCCACCTGCGAATATTGTAATAACGTTCCACACACAGTCCAATATATTTTGTTAGAGTGTCCTCCATTCGGATGAACAAGGCGAAAAATCAAATTGACAGGAACCCTAAAAGATGAGGACGAAAACATTGTTAAAAAACTATTTAGCTACTTAAAATAAGTTAAATATTACAGCCACATATAATAAAGCCTCAGTTGACAATGATTCTTCAGGGTAGAGGCAAAGAAGAAAATAAAAATATGATTGAATATTAATGTCATCCACTGTTAAAAGGCATGTTAAATTATTTTAATCGTGCATATGATAGTTCTAGACACTACTGGTCGATAAACTGCAGGCTACCTATGCCATTAGACATCGTTTGTTATTGCTAGTTCTGCATGTCTATATGTTTCAGCTAATCCATAACTAGCTAGAATGAGAACATATTGTTGGGTGTTTCCCCTTTCGATTTAATACTATGTAATAATGACAAGAGTCATTTCTAAACCAAGGATCGAACTAATTAGGCCTTAGAATTAGAGTCGGCATGAGGCCAGTCAAAGGTTCGAAAGACAATGGCTGGGAATCCGAATTGCAGAATGAATCCGAAACCTAACAAGTTAGCTTTTGTCCAAGTTGAAGGAGGGCCGCCACTCGCAGACCTGGCTGCCGGATTGGATCCTATAGGCTGCTTGGTCTGCCCCGCCGGGATAAGGAGTCTCATCCTCTTTGTTCCATGTAATTGGCCTTGTCTTAGCCCGGTGTACTTCACGGGGTTTGCTGCAATTCATTAAGGATTAATAAAATTTAGACAATGTTAGATCAATATATGTTTTCACTTTCAAGTCATTTACATTCTTAACCTGATACACAATAATGTGACTAGTTATTTATTTATTACTAGATTACAAAATACATTTTTTTAAAAACACTTATGCGATAAATTTTCAAACTGCTGTTTCCTTGCAATCAGCAAATATATGAACAGCGGCTCGACTCAAGAGAGCTCGCTAAGTGACCAGCATATCTCTTGGCCACCGCCTGCGTATTCGTCGGGGTGGGCTATAGATTTCTAGGGTATTTTAATGTTTCTGTAAGTGGTTTGGTATGAAAACATACAATGCTAGCCTTTGGTGGAAGTTATATTAATGTTCTGTAGCAGTAGTTGGTATATTCAAGTCGCTATGTATAACGTTATTTGTCACATATAATGGTGCGTCCACTATTTTACGCGGCAGTTTAGACTCGGAGGATGATCAGGAATAGAAGGAGATGAGAGATTGCGGACAAGTGGGTTTGGGTAAAGTGGTAATTTGGAGTGAAAGGAAGTATATCTAATTCGGGCTAAGTCTGGAACTAATGGGATATTCAGGTCTTTGTGGATTATTTTATTGGTGACAAATAAGGGGCATTTAGGATCTTTCGGAGGATTTTGGATTGCAAGGATTGGATGCGAGAGGAATTTGATGGCTTGGTGGATCCCCATAGTTCAATTCCATATGTCCAAATAGGCCTAAGTATGGTAATATAAATTAGTTTTTTGTAGTAGGAGGGAAGTTATGAACGTTTGTCAAGTAAATGTTGTAATAAGCGATATCTGCGAGCTGTTTCTTGTCGTTTCAGTCTAGTGTGAGGATTCCAAGTAAGTCGTCTGTCAAGATGCAGTCCAAGGTATTGGATCTGTTCAACTGAGGTGAGTGGAATATTGTCAAAGGATATAGTGGGACAGGCAGACATAGGTTTGCGGCGCAGGGTAAAGGTAATTTGGTGGGATTTAGTAGGATTTATTTTGATCCTCCACTTTTGACACCATTCTTCAATGGAAACAATGTGAGACTGAAGGGTTTGGGAAGCAATAGTTGGGTCATTGTTTACAGATAACACACATGTGTCATCGGCGTATGTAGTGAGGACAGTGCAAGGATGAGTAGGAATAGGTATATATGGTATAAAGGATTGGACCCAGGATGCTACCTTTGGGCACACCTGCGTTCTGAGTAAATATGGCGGAGAAGGATAGGTTATGGTTTACTTTAACGGTTCTATCTGTGAGGTAGGAACGGATTAATAAGAAGTAGGTAGGAGGGAGGAAGTGACGAAGTTTGTAGAGCAGTCCTGGATGCCAAACTCGGTCAAAAGCCTGTTCCACGTCGAGAAAGGCTCCAGTGCAATACATTCCGCGCTCCAATGTGGAAGATATCACATCCACCACACGGTGACACTGCTGTATAGTGGAATGGGATGAGCGAAATCCAAACTGGTGGTCAGGAATAACGTGTTGAATGTCAAGGATTGGGTATAGACGTTTTAGGAGGAGTTTTTCCAGTATTTTGCCCATGATGGGCAAAAGAGAGATAGGACAGTTAGGATGATAGATTTTCAAGAGACTTTTTAGGTTTAGGAATCAATTTTGATAATGGACGATTTCCAAGGATCGGGAAAGGAGGTAGAACGAAGTGTGGCATTATATATGTAGGTGAGTAAGAGTATGACTTTTTTGGGGAGCTGTTTCAGGATATGGGATGTGATGAGATCATGGCCAGGAGCTTTTTTTTTAGATGGTAATCTTTGAATGATATACTCCTGCCAGTATTAATATTTTTAAAAATGTATGGTTATTCTTTAATATGTATAATATTTTCCTTATTGGTGTTTTTCCGTACAGTGGAGGATTTCCTATTAAAATGTTAGATTGTTGAATTTTTAAATTTGTATGTTTTAAAAGCTAAACAGCATGGAAAAAACATGTCAATAAAATCCATGAAGGGTTTCAGTTCAGCACTTTGTGAAGAGCTGTCTGTTTAGATGGTATAGTTGTATATTCTCAGGAAGCGGCTTGGCATAATGGATAGATCACTAGACTCCAGTCCCCAGGTTCAAATCCTAGCAGTGGCAAAATATTATTTATTATGTTATATCAGCTGTATGGCGATACATGGGACACGACCCAGCTTCCATAAAGTTGGTACCAAAAAATAGGGAAATACCTGGCGGTCGAGTATGATCTCGGCCTATCACGGCATTGCAAGGTCGTTGGCATATAAACAGTACGATTCTCTCTCAATGTACTAAGCCCAAGATCCTTCAAGGTTGTTTCTCTTTGTTTTATCCAAATACTATCCATATGTGAGACAAATATTTCCGAAATCAGTAACCTGACATTGAATTGAATCATAATTTTAGTAAAGTAAATATTTAAATAGCTAGTGTTTCTTTTTTTAATAAAATATAGTTTTTCATGGGTAGGGACTAAACTGTCTGACATTAAGCAAATTGAGGCAGGAATACCTCAAGGCAGTGTTTTAAGACCAATTTTATTTAACATATACATGTCAGACTTACCTCAGCACAATGAAACTCTTTTGGCTACTTTTGCTGATGACACAGCTATCCTGAGTTCAGATAGAAATCGTTTTCAAGCAGCAATCTCTATTTAAAATCACCTCGAAGAAATTGCTGCCGGAGCTATTAGATGGAAAATCAAAATGAATGAGCCCAAGAGTGTTAATGTGATAGTCACTCTTAACCACAAACCTTCTCCTCCCATTTATTTCAATAACATTTAAATTCCTACATCAGAAGAAATTCGAAATTATAATGCAATATACAAATAAAATTTATGCAAACAAAATTCTAAAGTTCCAGTCGGGGACTGTTTTCGTAATGATTTAGAGATCAAACTTGACTTAAACATTCCGTTAAAAACTAAACATGACATAGTCTCCGCCATACAAGAACTTACAAAGTCGATAGAAACTGTCATAGACACCAACACATCGCTTCGCAAAATTGGACATCTTCATAAAACAAACTTACTTAATCACATTCGACTCCTACTAACTGACAAACGTAGAGCAAGGAAAAAATGGCACAATACAAGATATCCATCTGTCAAAAAGCATTACAATCACCTGACAAACAAATTAAAAACAGAAATGAGAAAATTCAAAATACAAAACTTTACAGAGAACTTGACCACTTCAGACAAATCTTTATGGACAACAACCGCAAAACTGCTAAAATTTAAAACCTTTAATCATCTTCTCCTTACTAAATCCCAAACCTGGTCGAGATCCGATGAAGAGAAATCCCAAATCTTTGGAGAACACCTTTTCAACACGTTTAATCTGCATCCTGATATCCTTAATCCCAGCCATAGTGAACATGTTGAAGCAGAACTAACTGTTCCTCTCCAAATGTCCCTTCCTCCTAAGGCCTTTCACCCTTCCGAAATCATTAATATCATAATAATCAGTAATAATCTCCAAATAGATATATTTTTACATCAATTTAATTTTCAATTAAATAAATCCTTTTCAATTTTCTTACCATATGTCCTTGATCTCATCCTATTCAAATTCTCAACCTTTCACTAGAAACCTATTCTTCTTCCTAATTCCCTGGCACAATTCCTATCTAGTACCAACCATCCTTATAACCCTCGTAGGTTAAGGCGGCAGTGGCCGAAAGACCTTTTATAGATATGAAACTGGAGTCTGGCAATGTCAACTTCTCCACTCATGCCTGAGAATGTGTGGGCTCTAGCGCCTTCACTCAGTCTCCACTGGCTAGACTGGCGACGAGGCTGACTGAGAGGCGCTGGGAACTCCGGGTGGTGTGTGGCTCGATTTGGAGTTCCCAGGGGCAGTATGTAAATATTGTATTTAGATTTGAATGTGCCCAAGATTTTATTTATTTTATGTTATTTTTTATTTTATTTTATACATATGGAATGAATGAGTTCTTTTAGCTTTAATACTTATTGTCCCAGATAGTGGCAGATTTTATTATTTCTCAATAAAGCATTATTAATTAATAATATGAAAACAATATTACTAATTATTTTCAATTAATTGTTATTTTTTGGAGTCAATCACTTTTCATTTCACGTAATACTTCAAACAGTATACAACTAACTAAATAAAACTGAAAAACTTGAATGATGAAATAGAAATAAATAAACTTGTCAATGTTTTTGTATAAACAAGATGCTACTAATGGTTGCTTTACTTCTAAAATCTTTCTGCTTATAACCTTGTATCCATTGAAAACGAGAATCAACTTACGACGATTTTAATGATATACTCCACCCCACCTATTTAACCGTATTTATCGATTTACTTAAATATGGGTTATATGGAACCACAATTGATTAAGTCTAACCTACGTAGAAGTTAGTTTATGTTTGTCATAGGCTGACATGGCCCTGGGCCCAACGTATCAAATTACCGAAATTGAGTTGGTCCTGCAAACATCAGATATTGACTCTTTGACAATTCGGTTTGATCATCAAGCTTTTACAGCTCGTTCGGCCCTCCCTGATGTGTTTTAATCATATACCGTATGTGGAAGCAGTCAATTGAGTTCTGTATATGTTTGATAATTTTTATTTTTTGTTGATGTTTCTGGAGAATTATTAGACATTTTCCGGTTTATCCTTATCTATTTCATCTAAAATCGGTAAATACAATATTTTGATGTAGCTGTAAGTGATGCCTTACTGTGTTTCTGATTTTATTTAAACTACATAATTTAAACGGAGAGCTATGTTGGCCATTATAAAATCATTTATTAAGAACGATATAAATTATTGATTGAAAAAGTTGTGGTTCGTGGTTTTGTGTCTTTATAACATTTTTGTATATGTCTTCATGACTATAAGATTCGTAAAATTTAAAATATTGAAAATGTTATTAAGAGTATCTTTAACGTATTGACAATGAGATATATTTGAGATCAAAATTAAGGGTATAGCCGGGTAATGATGGTAAATTTCCCCCCTCAGCTTTTTTAAAATCAAACTTAGGGGATCAATTTGGTGTCGAATAAAAAATAATTCATTTAAATTTTTAGCTTTTTATTCAAACTATTTTCAATTTTTTTTTAAAAAAACCTCTTTTATTGATTAAAAAAAAAAAAAGATTCTTAGAAGGCAATGGCATGAAAATATTTGATGATCATAATTCAGAAACGAAAAGTCACTCTTTAGCGGAAAAAGAAAAACAAAATATGTATTTTTTTAACCTTTTTGAATAGTGTCAATCACCGATTTTTATCGGAAAATGTATTTTATGCTCCTTTATACACAGGATTTTTTTTTTTTTTTTTTTTTTTTTTTTTTTTTTTTTTTTTTTTTTTTTGAATGGCGGAACAATAAAAAAAATTAATAAAAACTCACTTTTTTTTTCTGGAATCTTGCACTCAACTTATCTTTCTTCTTATTATTGAAAAATGTGTAAACGATTATTTCTCGCCAAAATTTCTGGTTTACATCACTCACAAATCATTTCTCTACAAAATGGTTGGATAACAGTTACGTTTTTGAAAACGTGTGCCAGGCTGGCGCTCTCTAACGCTGTCTATTATCCGCTATCAATTATTTTTTCTAAGGCCCTGCTTATAAGTTTCAAAAACGCATGGTTTCAGAGGAAAAATCAGTTTTTAATTTTTTTTGTTCCACCACTTCGAAAAATAAGAAAAAAATGTTTACTGCAAAGGAGATATTTCAGGCTAAATTCGGCGAGTAATACCTTTAAAAAAAGGGTTTTAAAAATATATATTTTGATTTTCATTCATCTACTAAAAATCGGTTTTTCTTTTAAGGATCATGATCATATCATTTTTTTCATGCCTTTGACTCCTTAGAATCAGAGAAAAAATCATCACTAATTAATTTCAATTTTTACTATTTAAAAAAATCGAAAAAAGAGGTTCAAAAACCGTTTGAATTAAAAAGCTAAACATTTAGGTGATTTTTTTTTATTCGACGCCAAATTGGTACTCCAACTTTGAGTAAAAAAACTACGGTGGCAGATTTACCTTCCTTACCCGACTTTACCCTTTAAAAAAACAATGTTGTTTTTTCTGAGGAAAGCATTTATTTTAAACAAAATGGATATACTATTAGCAACTACCTCTTCAAATTAGGTAGATTAACGCCAGAAGTTTAAATATTTTATTCCTGTTGCATAATCAATTTATATTATATATTAATCAATGAATCTGTTGTTGTTTTTTTTTAATCAGCAGATAATGTGTATTTACAATGTTAATTGAATCCCTGATTGGAACCACACTACACGTGGTTATGACCCAGCAACATGCCTCAATCCCACTTTTTATTCAGACGTGTTAAGTTCATTATCATTCATGTGGATCCAAAAATGCTTGAGTTAACTGAAATAATTAATCAAATATTTTTATATTAAGAATTATTTGAAATATAATCTGGAATAGGTTGTTCAATACAATCATTTCTTACGCTTAGGGAAGAGTCGTAAATTTCATAATGACTTGTTATCATAAAGTTTAACTTGAGTTTCTAGGTTAAATATCCGAGCTGAGAAGATGTTTACTACTGGATTTGATATAACTTAGATCAAACTTTTTACGACGGAGCGTTTCTGTTTTATAAGGAAAATTAAATGATTATTTTTATTTTTCAATGCATATATATATATACGGTCTGATCTTATTTCTGTCGATTAATTCGCTACGGAAAAATCTCCAAACAAAAAAATTACTTTTTTGTCTTACTATTTACGAAATGTTCAGAGGTGGTTTGGGGAATCACCGGACGGTATCATAATTTAATATCTGCATTTTTAATGCGTTTTTATTTAAGGTGTTTACTTATTTGGACCTATATTTACATTAAGGTAATAGATATAGTTTTGAAAAAATCTATTGATTTTATGTACATGTCTGAGCTATTAAATAAAGCATCTTATTAGCAAGGAATATAGCATTAGTATAGCTAGCCTGATGATTTTCGTTCAAATTCTATCACATTGAGATTAAGTGAATTGTAAATTTTGCTGTATTTGCGAATTTAAATAAACATAAAAAACATTTATAAGTATACTAATATTAAAAATCTGGTGCGGGCAACACACGACTTTCACTTACCTCGATTTTTAAAATCAAAGTAAGAATTTTCAAATTAATGAAATTATTAAGGAATTAATTAAATTAAATTTCTATAGAAACATGTGTTTGATTCAAAAATCTATTATATTATTATCTAAAATAATCAGTTAGTTTTATGTTCATTTCATCACTCTCTATTAACTTTTAAAAGCTTGTGTATGAGATGATAATTTTTCTAAAATCTTCAGCTTTCCAACGGTATATCATACATGTATATTACTGCTCTTATGTTCAAAAACGAAGAATTGCATTTAAAAAATATTTTTTCTGTTTTCTCCTTTAGTTGGGTATCGAATTTATTCAATCTATATATTTACCAGTTTTTCATCAGCGTTAACAAGATAATCTAGTTATTATTATTGAATCTACAAAATTAAAGGTACTTTAGTAGAAGAAAATTTTAAATATCGGCATTTAAGCCCTGTCAGACCATTTTTATCTAAATAAAACCTACATGATATTAAAGCCCATTAAATTTTACATCGAT
Source organism: Piezodorus guildinii (assembly GCA_023052935.1). Classification (NCBI taxonomy): domain Eukaryota; kingdom Metazoa; phylum Arthropoda; class Insecta; order Hemiptera; family Pentatomidae; genus Piezodorus; species Piezodorus guildinii. The sequence continues at coordinate 62,660,239 of CM041297.1, forward strand.
ATAAGCGAGTTTAATCAAAATCGTCGGAACCGTTTTTGAGAAAATCGAAGAAAGGTGCAAAATGCATAGTATAAAGTGCCTCTTCTGGTAAGCTCATTTTGATGAAAAAAGTTTTGTCTCGTCTCGGGCGTATAGTTGTCTTAAATATGAAATTTCAGTTTCATAGGACTTACCGTTCCCGCCCGGGAGTTACCACACACACACACACACACACACACAGACACACACACACACACACACACACACACATACACACACACACACAGACCTTTTTGCGGGACTTGGTTATTTGGACTCAGGGGACCCTAAAACGTGTATTTCCGTTGAAAACTGGAATTCGAAAATTTTCACGATCGCAATACTTCCCCTTACTATATATAGTAAGCGAAAGTAAAAATTAAGCCTGGCAATGACATCATAAAAATGTTTCCTAGATTTGTGGTGTGAATATTCCAAGTTTAGCCATCCAGTGGAAATTTTAAGAGACTGTATTATATTGTGTAATAAAGGTTTGAACACTCCTGAGACAATACAACATCTTAAAGAAAATGCGACTTAAATCCACCGCACCTCATATGTTTTATTTAAGCATTGTGATTCAATTCAGACAATGGTGGACTAGATTACGTTTCGAGAATTGTTGTTCTCATATTCATGCGTTATCAGTGGAAAAAGAAAACATTAAAATATTCAAACAATAATTAGTGCATATTGTTTCAGAGAAACAAAACATTTTTATAAATTTAATTTCAGTGGATTCACAATTAATGCGTATATTTTTACAATTGTTACATATATTTTTTAATTGGAATTCACCTAAAAGGATCCGCTATATATTAATTTAAAAATTTTCATTTTACGACTAAATCATGTTTAAACCAACTTCCAATTAGTTTATTAAGAGGTTTAGAGCTTGAATAATCTAGAAAGTAAGCAATAGATACATATTTGAATGCAATTTGAAATAATGTTATTAAAATAATCCACTAAATGAAACCTGTCCTTATTTTTTCTGTAGAATTTGTATCATTTCAAAGATTTCTTCATCAAATTTTAACATTTACGATACAGGGTTTAATTTTTACTTTCCTATCTTGCGTTCTGCTAAGTCTAATATTGTGTCATATTAACTATAATTTCTACTTGATAGCTAAGGAATGACAAAAAAACATAGCCATATGATTTTCCCTATTTTCACTTCCTGTTATGAATCATGGACCATTATTTACCAATAGCAGCATATTTAAGCGTTACCGGAGGTTCACAACAGTGATTGACTTCAACAGCATACCGAATGACGAATAATTGATACGGGTTGGGCTATGGCTATTCAATAAACAAGCAGGAAAACTGGCGGCGATCGAACCAAAAGAAAATATACTTCAATTAACACGAACAGAAGTGAGCATTCAATACACCGAAAACAGTTTTAACTAGGTAGCTATGAGCAAATCTCATCCAAAAATAGTATTCTCTTGAAGACTATATGTACTAGTTTAATATAAAAAGAAGTAAAAAAATAAACAACTTTATTCTTAAGATTTTATTTACAACAACATAAATCTGTATAGAATGCATCTGCACAGTTTTCAAACATTGATTAGAACTCCATAACAATCGACTACTTATTTGCTAAAATTTATTTTGTACATCAATTGCTTTTATTGTTCCAAATTCTAGAAATTCCAACTAAAAAAAAACAAAACAAAAAAACAGAAGTGAAATAATAAAATAAAATGAAATAAACATATAGAAATGTTATTGAAAAAATAAATAATTAAAATTACATATACTAAAATCATAAGATAGGGTTTAATAATTTAGAATTTTTATAAAAATATATGTTTAGTTCTCTTATGTCTATATTTTGCGGTTGATAGCTTAGTATGATTGCCAATTTGTTTTATAAGGGTATCGTCAGTCAGTTGGCATTTTGAGAAAAATTATCGTGTTTGTTGGTATTTAAATTCATGTATTGTAGGGATGTCCAATTCTTTGTGCATAGTAGTTATTTTCGTGCATGGTGGATAATTATTAATTATTCTAAGACATCTATTTTGTAATACTTACAATTACCCTTAAGAAGTATCTAGATACAGTAAGAGGGAAATGTTCAGAAAATGTTTTAGCAAACATGAGACTAATTTGGAGTTAAGAACAAAAATTAAGAAGTTAATGACACAAATGTTTATTAAAATCATATATATTCAATCAATTATTAATTAAAAACTGACAATTACGATGAATTACTTCAGACAGTTTTCAACTAACATTCTGTTGTTTATTTAGTTAAATATTGGATTTAGGTTTGTATCATTCGGTTCTGTATGTAAGTCAATGCACTAAACGACATTTTGCCGAAGGGTTGTCTTAGTCGATCTAGAATACCTTTATAAAATTAATTCCAGAAATCAGACTAGTAAAACTCTATGCAAAAGTCAATTTTCTTATCCATTTCGTATTTCTTTATTAAATAATTTGTGACAGAAGAGTATATGAGACATCTTGTCATTAATTTTATTTATTTTATTTTTTTTATAAACATTTATTGTCTTATCTTCTCTCTATATATAAAATGATAACGTGATTTTGGTTTCCGCCAACTCCTTCTAAACCACAGGACGGATTATGATAGGGTTTTCACTATCATTAAGGACATTATTTCCTGGAGGCTTATAAGTAAAATACATTACAATTTAGCTTTTCTTTAAATGGTAAAAATAAATTTTCTGTAAACACATTTTAAAAAACCTTCCTAAAATATTAGAAGTAATATAGACGTATAATTTACCCGTTGGAAAGAGCAAAACTTAGGAAAAGTTTATGAGCAGTAAAATAAATCGTTTGGGTTAATATAAATTTATTGGAAGCCCATAAACATATGAAAATATATTATTGATGAAGAGCGTAATAACAGTTAAATGTACAGGATCGTGCAAGTTATATTCTTCCATTTAGTTCGCAAGATTTTAGAAACAATATTACATACCGAATTTTAACATAGATGTTAAGATAAATGTAAGTTGTTATAAATCTATAAACCAACTTTGTTATTAATTATTTCAAATTTAATCCCATTTCATAAAAACGGATGTTTTACTCTAAACGAAATGGGATTCCTACGGAAAGCAATTAACTCTCAACTAAACTGCAAAAGGCTCATTTACATGAACATCATAAGGCCGATATGGACTTGCGGAGTAGAGATTTTGGGCTCTATTATACCGTCAAATTCTTCTCATATCTAAAGTCGTTCGTAAAATCCTTAGTGCTCCTTACTTTTTCATGAATTGGAATCATGAAACTCATCCATAAAGACCTTACTGTTCCATATTTTGTTTATTTGGCCCGAACCATTTTGTGACAAACTCCATCCGCACTCTTACCTACTAGTTTAGATCTTTGTTTCTTCTACAATCCTTTATTATCCGCCGAGGCGTCTACAAAGAAGGTGACCTCAGAACCTCCTGGTTTACCGTAGTTTTCGAAGAGCTGTCAATTGGTTGTTTTCTACTTGTGAATTATGACTTATGTCTTGTTTCACATTCACTAGAGGTATTTCTTAATGCAGTTGTAAATTTTAATAAATATAGTATTTAAAAAAATATGTATTTTAACTATGTCTGAGGAATATTCATATTGTATGTAACGTTATTTGGGACAACTGAATAGTCAATGGGTTGTCCACGAAATTGTTGATATCTTTATCGCAGACTCTACCCTGTTATGCAAGTTTAGAGGAGGTGAAATATAGTAAATAAGTTGACAGTAGATTGAGATCATTTAAAAGAAATACTTTTATTGCTTTGCAGACAGAGATGGTTAATTAAAATGATAAATAAAAGAAATAAATAGATGAAAGACAAACTGTAGAGCGCACAATAACAACAGAGATAAAAGACGAGAGGTTACAATGGATACAGCAAGTAAAAGAATAAATAAAAATTAGTTTTAATTAGATAAAAAGAGAAGAAAAAAACGCTGCAAATTATTACACAATGGTTTATTTCCAAATAACAATATTAGGGTATAAAAGTTTATATGGCGGTTGATAGGCAATTAAGTAATATGAAAAGCAATAATTTAAAGCATCATATCATATCATGCCACTGATTTCAAAACGCAATATCTAAGCTAGTTATTAACCAATTTCAATAATTCTTTTTTCATTTAATCCAAAATTTAATTCTCTGTCAAATAGCAATAAAATCAATATTTTTTTGGTATTTATTTATTAGGAGATACGAATTTTTTTTTTATTCGCTTAAAACCTTTTAAGACCTTACATTTTATCTTTATCATCAATAATAACCGAGTTATCTGGAAATCACATCTCTTATAAGTTGTGGCTTGACCATATAAGACGATTTTAAAATTTTTTTTTTTTATTGCTCTTTGTTCATGGCGTTGGCTTGATCACGATTTTTTTTCCGATTTCTCTCGATCTTTAATAATAACCGATTTTTGGTGGAATTACATCTATTATAATCTCACTTAATTATACATATGAGTTTTTTTAAATTTATTTATTCATCGCGCTTTACTGATTCTAAAACTCTCACTTTTCTCTATCTTCTTATCTATAGAGTTATAAACGTATTTATCTGAGCAATTTCAATGTTTGGTTTATTTTATTTTATTTCTTTACTTTTATATAATTATTCGCGGTTTTTTGGTTACAAAACAATAATGAATTTTTTTTTATATCTTCGAAAATAACGTGGTTACAAGCGTGTATGTAGGCGAGAATTTATTATTTTTTTTTTTTTTGTTATTTCTTTTTGTTATCTCGCTTTACTGATTCTAAAACTCTATACATACTTTTCTCTATCGTCAAAAATAACTGATTTATGAGCGTATTTATGTGTAAAATTTCAATTTTTTATTTTTCTTTTTTCACTTTTATAAAATTATTCGCGTTTTTGGTTAAACACACTAATAAATTTGTTTCTATCTTCAGAAATAACTGATTTTTTGAATAAAATCATTTTAATCAGTCGCCATTTAAAACTAACCAGCTGATATCAACGTTTAGGTGTTAAAATCATCGTTGAATGGACAAGTATTTTTGTGGCGAATTTAAAAAAAATATGGTCCAGTAGTTTCGGGGAAATGCCGCTAACGACGGACGGCGGAGAAACGGTTTTTTTTTTATTCGTTATTTGGATTCTACTCATCTTGAAACGTAAGCTCTCAAATTTAGAGCAGGGGTAATTTTTTTTTTTTTTGTTTGGTCGATTACAAAGGATGATTATTAAAAATAATAAACCAATATTAATATGTTTGAAACAGTGACGTATCCACTTCACATCACACACATCAGGCCAAGCATACTAGGATAATTATTTATTCTGTTATTTTAGGTTTGAGACGGCTCAATCAACCTATATAGTGTGGGTACTCAATCAATATCTTTTTAAACAATATCTGGTGTAAATATCTTTTTGCGTGATTTCGCCCAAACCACGTTTGCATATACGTAGGTCTAGAAACAGTACAAATAACTTTGTATTGAATTGGGTTGTAGTGTTATGCATGATTGATTTAACCCCTATCTTTAAAAGTTGGATTGTTTGTTTGTTTATTAATTTTTCTTAACGTCACTTTATGCTACTATGGCTAATCGGACAATGCTGCAGTGGGAATCCTAAATTTTGTTTATCCAGGTTTTATTAGGATAGGGATCTTTAACGAGTACCTGACATCCCACAGGCTCGGGACCACCTTTTCACGTTCCCTCCGAAGGACGGCATAACTAAGAATTTTTTACACCCATTAAAAAATCCTAGGACCACCTGCGGGTTTGAACCTGTGACCTTTGGCTTAGGAGGCTGTTATGCTAACCACCCAGGTACAAGTGATCCCTTTAAAAATTAGATAATTAAAAAAAAAAAAGAAGCTGGTATAATAAGTATGAGTATATTGTTTGGAATTACTTTAGGATGGTCATATCTAATAGTAAAAACAAAGCATTTCTTTAATTTAGTTAAATATTTCGATCATGAAAAATTTTAAATAAAAAAATCTAGTGCGCGCAACACACGACTTTCACTCACCTTCGTTGTTGAAATCAATTTAAGAACTTTTAAATACATTTAAAGATTCAAATAAATTGTTAAAGAATAAATTATTTTGAATTTCAATACAAACATTTGTTTTATTAAATAATCTATTATATTTATACCTATAAAAATCAGTTAGTTTTATTGGATTTTCTTCACGCTCCATTAACCTTTAAAATTCCGTAATTTAGATAATATTGTTTCTAAAATCTTCAGCTATTTAACGGTATATCATACATTTATATTGCTATTCTTGTGTTCAAAAACTCAAAAATTGTATACAAAAATATGTTTTCATTTTTTCTTTTAGTTGTTTATCAAATTCGCTCAACTTGCATATTTAAACGTTATTTATCAATGCTAATAAGATGATGTTCCAATTTTTTATTCTACAAAATTTAAGGTACTTTAGAGAAAGAAAATTTAAAATATTGTCATTTAAGCCCTGTCAGACTATTTCAATCAAAATGAAACCTACATCATATCAAAACGCATCAAATTTTCCATCGATATATAGAGTTTAATCAAAATCGTTGGAGTTGTTTTTGAGGAAATCGTAAAAAGGTACAAAATGTAAGGTATAAAGTAGATCTTCCGGTCTGCTGATTTTGATGCAAAATTTTCAATAACATCTCTGGAATTTCAGTTTCACAAACACACACACACACACACACACAGACCTTTTTGAGGGACTTGGTTATTTGGACTCAGGGGACCCCGAAACGTGTATTTCCGTTAAAAACTGGAATTCGATGAATACTGGGAATCGCAATACTTTCCTTTACTATATATTTCATATATATGTTAGTGAAAGTAGAAATATTTTTGATCTTTTGAACACTTGAAATTTGAATAAATATGAATAAATTTAAATATATAATATTGTAGTTATTAATTTTTTTTCTAATATACATCTTCGAAATGTTACTGATTCGTAATATCCATATTATGGTGGATACCCAGTTATAAAAAATTCACTACAGAATTTATTTACTTTTCAATATTTATTTTGTATACCAGCAATAAGCGCAAATATATATCTTCCAACATTGAAAAAGTCATTATAATTGAGTTAATAATAAGTGAGGAAAACTTTGAGATTCATCATGCTTAATTTCGTTTTCTATGAATTTTAATAAGATTATATCAGATGATATTCATATTATGATTAAACAAACTTCAAATAGAACAAACTTAGCTTCAAGCCTCTAAAGTTTATTCAGTTCTTCCCTTTATCTCAAGTTTTGAGATAAGGATTCCGACGTTATTTAACAGTAAAGCCTTATCCAGAAAGTGATTTTTAAACTGATCAGAGTGAGACGGAAGGGGCATTAGATTGAAAGTTCTTGAAATTCCTCGGAAGACAGAGAGGACAGGATTAGGGTGGACTCAGATTTTCAACAAGGATCCGATAAAAATTCTTTCTCTCTGTCATTCCCCTTTTAATAGCTCAAGATGATTGTCAACGCACGAGATAGATCCTAGAATTAATAGGCTTTTTTATTCTAACCCATTTGTCCGGATCTGGAAGATTTTCAAACTACAATGTCTCCTTTTAATTTAAGTTGGTAAATGATGAGAGAGGTGGGAGAATTCTGATCATTAATTGTACTATTGAAGTCGTTAATAATTCAGATAAGGCTAAGATATTATAAAGCTATAAGAAACTTTAGAAATATTAATGGAATTTTCTTTCCACTCGTTCCCCCTTATTATTTCTGTAGAACTTATTCATGTTTCTAATATCTTTCTTGTATGGTGATACATTTTTTTTCGTATATGAATTCAAGCAGGTATATATTCATCATTATGTTTGCTATAAATCACTATTTTCAATCAATAGTATAAGATTCTCACCTAATATTTTGGATTACTGTTGCAATATAAATCTGTCTTCTTGTTAAATTTTTATTGATAGTTACAACTGTATATTAAAGTATATCTCATAAATGTGATACAAGATTGTACTGTAATGAGTCACTAGTAGAAACACTACCCATTGGCAGACCTCTAAAACTATGCTAAACCAAAATGTCTCGGGGCCATCTTCTTTTCAGGCACCTCAGAGGATTGTTAGAGATTGTAGAGATAACAAGATTTGAAACTATTGGATTAGAGTAGGAATGGAGTTTTTCATAAAAGGAGTGGTACGTGGTTCGGGCTCAAGTCAGCAACAAACGGAACATTAAGGTCTTTATGGATGAGTTGATTCATGACAAAATAAAGAGCATTGAGGATTTTTCAAAGGATTTTGGATTGTATGGATTGGAGACGGGAAGAATTTGCCCCAAAGTTCTATTCTGTAAGTCCATATCGGCCAGTTAAGCATTTGTTTAGTAAGTGTTGAAGTAGTCGAAAACGAAGGGCAGTTTTAGTCTTGTGTGAGGGCTCCGATTAAGACTTTTGTGCAGAAGGGGTCCTAGATATCGACTGGGGCAAGCGGGGTGTTATTAAAGGATACTGTAGAGCAGGACATCATAGGTTTACGACGAAGGGTGAAGGTTATTCGGTGGGATTTATTGAAATCAAAATAAACCTAAAAACTAAATAAATTGTCAAATATTTGTACGGTGTTTTCTGGAGTACTCCAGAAGAAATATTTTTTGTCACCCTTACCTGGTCTTTGTAGGCTCTACGGGTGTTTCCTAGGACCTGGGGTTGAGGGTGAGGAATTAATGCCGAATTAAAAGCCCTCCTGACCGAGACGCGAACACAATTATCGTAACCTTCTAAATTATATTATCAGGTTGGTCGGCAACGCGCTGACTGTTCACGAGCGTTAACCCAAACAACATTCCCGTCCTGATGAAATTAGCACACTTTTCGCAGTCATTCGAAATAGCATATCCGAATGTATATCTATATGTGCTATACCCAAAACTCTTATGGGTTGTAGAGGTAACGTATTTTGTTTTATTTTTTTTTTATACTGATTACATTAGTAACAAATTATAATATAATTAAAGTTTATTTATTATTTATATAAGTCAACTACAACGGTTTATGAGCGACTCAGGTATGACTGACATGGGTGTTTTAGTTGAGTGTGTAAAGCGGGAGAGGGATTTTACATTTTTTAAAAAAGTCTTTATTCGTTTTCCCCTTAATGAAGCTACGATTTGAATCAACAAAACCTACAAAATACTCAGAATTTTAAAGACGACGACAAAAAAACACACATTAACTAGTAGTACTTATTTTAATTGTGTGCTGACGTTTCGGTCTACATTGTTCGGTCTACTACAGGGCTAAGAGAAACAAGATAACCAATGCAATTAGAAAATTATTAATAAGTTAGGTACATAGTAATAATATGATATGAATACAGCAATATGATATGAATACAGCAATACAATATGGAAGCAAACCTAAAATTAAATGTAAAATGATAATAAGATGACGGTAATAAAGTGTGGTAGCAAACATAAAATTAAGATGATAATATTCCAATAAGAATTTAGAAGACTACTAGAGAATAGAACTATACAAATAATTAAAAGTTAAGAAAAGAACAATATGTGAACAATTAAAATTTTAACTTTGAACAATTGTGAAGTGATATTTGACGGTAATATATGAAAATATCAGAGGTAGTATATAAAAAGAACATAATCATTAGAAACAAGAAACGATAAGAATATATTTTTTCTTTTTTTTTAAGTAATGTAATATTAAACTAACAATAATATATGAGGATATAAAACAGAAAAAGATATGAAATGCGTAAGACCAATTTCCAGAAAAGCTTTGTTATGTTTACTGACTCGACTATTTATTGAAGAAGAAATCAAAATATTGGTTAATGTTATTTTTTATAGATATTAATGGTATAAAATAGCAGACTAGGATTTAAAAATATAGAATTAATAAGCGAGGTATAGGTAACAGAAAACGAAAACCTAACCGATAGTTAATTATTTACTAATTTAAAATTAATTACGAAATTAAACCGATAGTTTTTAAATAAGAACTTTTCGATATTCAGAGGATGGCTCTGAGTAGTAGGGAATTGAGATTGCTGATTTCAAAAAGATACAATATCTATTCGAGGAAATTTCACAATATCCATTCCATCCAACAAGAAGCGCAGGAAGCTCTCATTAATTCTTTATTCAACTTATTATTCAATTTATTTGATTTTTGCATTAAAATCTAGTGCTCCTTTTTTTTATTTATATTGGTAAATTAATTTTTAAGTCATATGAGGAAATATTCTTCTATGATTAGGGACGAAAGTAAATGCAAAATTAGTGTCTTTTGGAAATATTCGAATTTTTGAAACCGGGTTTTAAAGAACTAGAGTGTTTCAGGTGAAATCGGATGATGGAACTTAACCATTATACATAGTATGAATATTTTAGAATATAAATTTCTTAAAAACTGTCCTTTAATGCCTTTTGGAAATCAATTTCTAAATTACTGAGGAGACCAAAGATCATATCACCCATTGGGGATCGGAGGCAACTAGATAGATATTACTTAATTGAAAAAAATAAAAAATAAAGTAAATATAAATAAATATTTATATATATATGTATGTATGTGTGTGTGTGTGTGTGTGTGTGTGTGTGTGTGTGTGTGTGTGTGCATTATGCATTTTATAAAGTGGCCCTTCTGGTTCCTCGATTTCGGTCTTATCTTAAATAGGGAATTTCATTAGCAGTAAGACTTTTCGTTAGCAAAATATATTTATACAAGGACGTTACAAGGTAGGGGTTTGCATATGCAAATTCTTTTGAAAATTAGCTAGAACCATATTTGCATATTGTAAAACATAAGGGAGTAGCTGAAACTTAGCATTGTAAATAGCAGCGTTACTAGCCTTCCCCAGGTAAACATTGAGCTTGGAGTTCCTCTATCTACAGTTCAGGTTCCAATAAACTTACGAAAAAATTAAATAACGGATATTTGTATTATATAGTGCTTTAAAATCTCCTATAAGCCCAGTCAAAGAGTTATATTTACTCCGTTCTTTTACCGAGCGAATGAATAGAGATTCATGAAAACAATGAGAGCTCAGTGAATCACTTGACTAATAGATTTTCAAAACAGTTCTTAATGAGCAATTAGCTATTCTCTCTTTCCCCCTTTTTTCTTTATTTTTTAAGAATTGAAAAAAAAAATATTTCTCCTTTATAAAATGATAAACCCATACCCAAATTTTATTTAAGGTGCTTGTGGAATTCTATATTTAATAGGTTTAAAAAGAAACCAAAAGCCATCACAACAACTATAACTACTTTAAGAATATTCTTGTCATCATATGAGGTGTAAGCAATGTCAAAGGGCCTAGCGGAATAAGCATGTGCAATCTGCCTCCACGTATATGAAACTCAAATTCATATTATTGATTCACACCTATGAGAAACCACCTTTTGTAAAATTTTAGAAAAAAAAATATTGTTTTCTTCTAAACAGGCGAACTGATTTTCACAAAATTAAATATTAAAATGAAATTTTAGGGATTTAAAAAATATTTTGTTAAAAATTTTTCAAACGAAAATCCAGCAAAAAATTTTGTTTGAATATTTCAATATTGAATATTTTTTTATGTTATGTTGGATTGGTAAAACTCCAAATTCATTGGAAGGTTTTCCGTAGTTTTGTTTTCAATTTTATCGCCTGTGTATCCCATTGTGAAAAAAAAAAAAAAAATGATTAAATTTGTTTTTTACGAAATTGTGGGTAGAATTTTTTTTTAATGTTTAAAAAAATATTTTTGGTTATGTTGGATTGGTACACCTACAATTTATCGCTACTTTATTTCATTGGAGGGTTCGTCACACCATATATTTTCTTAAAGCTGATCTCAATTGTGAAAAAAAACGGCATTTTGTCAGTTCTCTCACAAGCCATGCTATGATTAGTAACTGGTCGCGCCTGAAGAGGGATAGAGCTGTAGGCTCGTACAGTAATTAGATATTACTTAAACACTATGCACAAATATTATGTATTACTACATCGATTGTTACTTAACCTAAACGTAACTTTTACAATGTGCTTCGGTTATCATGTTTTTGTATACATTTTGTGATATGATACTTAATATGTTGCTAATATTTCATTTAATAAGATACAAATACCTTGGAAACACACATACATATGACACTTTTCGAAAAACTGCTAAATCACTCAATCTTTTTTTTTTTTTTAATATTTTTATTGAAATTTACAACTGTATTTTGTAATACAACAAGTAAATATGTTAATAATGATAAAATACATGAAAAAAAAACGCGAAGAGAAAATGCCCATTGGCATTACTCCACTAAGTAACTAAACTAGAAGGTCTCGAGGCCATCTTGTTTTCAGGCGCCTCGTAGGATTGTCAGGAATTGAAGAGGAAGCAAGAATTGAAACTAGAGGATAAGAGTGGGAGTGGAATTTGTCATGGAAGGATTGATACCTGGTTCGGACCAAATCAGCAACATATGGGACGTTAAGATCTTTATGGATGAGTTTATTTGTGACAAAGTAAGGAGCATTGAGGATTTTTCGAAGGATTTTGGATTGTAAGGATTGAATACGGGAAGAATTTGATGGCTTCGTAGAGCCCCAAAGCTCAACCCCGTAAGTCCAGAGAGGCCTTATGATGGTGATATAGATGAGCCTTTTGTAGATAAGTGGAAGGTTGAAGCGTCTGTCCAGTAAGTGTTGTAGTAAGCAAAAGCGACGGGCAGTTTCTTGTCGTTTCAGTCGTGTGTGGGGATTCCATGTTAGACGTTTATCAAGTAGTAGTCATAGGTAGCGGATCTGTTCAACTGGAACAAGCGGAATATTATTAAAGGAAACTGTAGGGCAGGATGTCATAGGTTTACGACGAAGGGTAAAGGTAATTTGGTGGGATTTGTTGGGATTGATTTTGATTCTCCAATTCTGACACCATATCTCAAGCTCTCTGATATGGGATTGAAGAGTTTGAGAGGCAATAGTAGGATCGTTATTGACTGATAACACACAAGTGTCATCAGCATAGTTAGAAAGGAAAGTGTTGGGATGGGTTGGCATATCAGCTGTATAGACTGTGTAGAGGATGGGTCCAAGGATACTACCTTGAGGGACACCAGCAGACTGAGTAAAAAGGGATGAATAGGAACTATTGTGGTTTATTTTGAAGGATCTTTCAGAGAGGTAAGACTGGATGATGAGGTAGTATGTAGGTGGGCGGAATTTGCGGAGCTTGTAAAGCAGTCCTGGGTGCCAAACTCGGTCAAAGGCCTGTTCTACGTCGAGGAAGGCTCCCGTGCAGTACAATCCGCGCTCCAATGCTGAAGAGACAACATCCACCACACGAAGACATTGTTGGATGGTGGAGTGGGATGAGCGAAATCCAAACTGGTGGTCCGGGATTATCTGAAACGTCTCTAGGATAGGAAAGAGTCGTTTAAGGATTAGTCTTTCCAGGATTTTACCCATAATGGGTAAAAGAAATATAGGACGGTAAGAGGAAGGGAGTTCCAGCGGCTTTTTGGGTTTAGGGATCATTTTAACAATGGCTAACTTCCAGGATTCAAGAAAATATGTGGTTCGGAGAACGGCATTGTAAATATAGGTAAGGAATAGAATGGATTTTCTGGGAAGTTGTTTTAGAATATTGGGAGTGTTTAGGACACGATCCAGGAGCTTTGCGGGAAGGTAATCTGTGGATTATGTTTGAGATTTCTGAAGGATGAAATGCTTTGGGAGGAAGGGCCAATTGGAGTGGAATATCCAGCTCTGCTTCAACGCACTCAAGGTGATGGTGATTAAATATATTAGGATGCGGATTGTAGGTTTCATTTGTAGGCTGCATTTGACGCACCGGGCCTGGTGGTGACAATAGGACTTGGTGTGTCCTAAATTTTGACAGTTTGTGCACTGGACTATTATTGATTTTTGTCTGGGCTGTTCAAAACGGATGACTGAGTATAATAGCCTCGTCACCTGAAATATATCCGGGTTGTTTTGTGCTGGCTCCAAATCCACGATAAATAGTGGAAGTGGGTATTTTTCAGAGGGGTGTAAGACGCAAGTAACGTGTCTAGCGGTATGGCCTATCTCTTCCAGGGCTCTTTTAATTGCGTCAGTGGGGGTCGTTGAGTGGAGTCCCCTTAAGACCACTCGGTATGATTTTTCCTGCTTTAGCTGGTAGCAGTGGAAGTCGTAGTTCTTGGTAGATAAATAGTTTACGAGATTTTTGTAATTTTCTTTTGAGTTAGTATTTATCTTGATATCGCTCAGTCTGGAAAAACATGTAAAGTTTGGCTGTCCGATCAAGTTGGCGATTTCTTGACCAAACGTAATGAAATTTGATATATTATTAACGAATATGGGTGGTGGCTCCGGATCAGAAAACCCCTGGGGCCCCGGGATGACGTGTGAGTTGTTCGCTGCAACAGTATTGTTGCCGGTTGAGGTCGATGGTGCTAGTGCTGAAGACGGTGTGGTGGTAGATGTAGACGGCGCCGTATGCTCATTTTTGACGGCTGCAGTGGTACTGCGTGTTTTTGGTGGGGAATTTATTTGGTTAGAAACCTGTTTGGTTTTGGCCGCTTTATTTTTTTTCTTATTCGGAGAGTCTCCAGGTCCAGGATTTAAAGCTCTTTGCCGTTTCTGACGCGGCTTCAATTATTGAGAATCTGACTCGCTAATTTCCGAGAAGGGCGTTTCCTCTGCCGAGTCGTCACACGAAGTATTCATGTCGAGATCCATGAATAAATTTAGAAGAATTAAGAGAAAAAAAAAAGTATACTTTTAATATTAATTTATCTAAATAAAGAAGAAAAATCTAACTACTAAATCTATTTACAAAAATATATACATATAACACAATGTTCAATAGAAACATATTGAATAATTAAACTAATAGATTGGGAAAAAAAAGGCTTATGGTAGAATAATAAATGTCTTTAGAAAAATAAATAAAAAGTCTTGAGTAAAAAAAAAATTAAACTTTAATATATACACAAAATGTTTATATTATTAGTCGTAGATGACAGGAGACTCGAACTAGACCTTGTAAACATGAAAAGGATTAGGACTTATCTTCCAGGAGCCTCGCTTCCCCCACTCCAGGCTGCCACCAGTCTATAATTTGCTTTAGTAAAATAAGTGCACTCACCTCAGTATTAACGATTGTTAAGTGTTCAGTGGGTTAACAATTCACCATCCACAAAGTTGGAAGGCTGAAGATTCAGTGACTTCGAGCAATTAAGGTAAAATCATGGAGCGATACGTAAATTGAACATCAGTAGCGGCCATGACAAGTAAAACTTCCCACTCAATCTTAACAAAAATAATAGTGAATCTGGTATCACATTAAAAAATTTAACTACTTTATCCAAACTAATCACAAAAACCAAAGGCATAGACTAAGTAGAGCTTAAATCAAATGTTGCATATGAAATTCCTTGTGAAGATTAATGCTGAAAATATTATTTTGGAACATCACAGCAATATTTAAAAAGGAGAGTTTATTAATACAAATATAGGTGTAATTTCCTAGATCAAATTGCCCTCACCACTCATTTCATACAAACGGGACATACATTTAAATCCCATTCACCCGAAATTATACATTTTCAAACAAAAAAACTTTAAACGAAGTATGAAGGAAATCATTACGATAGAAAAATATGAAAATCGGGCAAAACACAAAAAATCAGAAGTCCAAAGTATTAATATTAATTTTATGCAAACTTAACATCAGATACCAACAATACTTCTGAATAATAATTTTGCCCGATAACCGTTACTAAACAAATAGAAAAAAAGAAAAGGGAGAAAAACACCCGAATCTCAGACCATAGTAATTTGGAAAATACTTCTCTGAACTATCCCTAGCATCTTTGTTTTATTTGTGTTATTTATAAGTTTTTAGTATACGCACTGGTCTATGAGACCCTATTTTGTTTAAAACTCTAAGTAAATTTGTAACATTTTCTTTTGTATGTATTTACAATGTTAAAAATAAAAGTAAATTCTAATTAAGATATACATTTAATTACTGTATTTCTATTAATTGTACAATGCATTCTTAAATTTATTCAAAAATTTTGAAAACTCTAAAAATAACATCATCTATTAATTATTATATATATATATATATATATATATATATATATATAGAGAGAGAGAGAGAGAGAGAGGGGGGGAGAGAGAGAGAGAAAGACAGACATACACACACACGTATATTTATGATTTTACTTTTATTTCTTCCTGTTTACTCGATACCATGAAAGAAGGTCTTTGGTCACGCAGTGTGGTGTTCTTACAGACATTTATTGCTTGCGGTACAATGTCCAAACAACTTCACGTTGCTAGAAATCATGGTTCCCTTGATGCAGTGGTAGGTAACACATAACAATTTAGAAAGAGGATTTAGCTCCAAGGGTTATTCCTGTCCTTGAACTTCAGTTTCAAGGACAGGAATAAACTGTGTAGATCGACAGATTATGCCTCCTTAAGAACACTGACATTTTTTTGTCAATGGCTTGGTTCCAATTATTATGTATTTGTCTTACTTGTATCTTCCAAACTTAATCCGAAATAAATGTTTACTTTTACTTACATATAGGATTATTTACATATATAAAATACATACGAAGGGAAAGGATTGCGATCGTAAAAATTATAGAATTCCAATTTTCAACTGAAATACATGTTTTAGGGCCTCCGAGTCCAAATGACTAAGTCCTGCAAAAAGATGTGTGTGTGTGTGTGTGTGTGTGTGTGTGTGTCTGTGTGTGCGGTAACTTCCGGTTAAACGAAATCTCATATGAAACTAAAATTTTATATTTAAGAAAACTATACGCCCGAGATATTACAAAAACTTTTTCATCAAAATCAGCTAACCTGAAGAGCCACTTTAAACACTGAATTTTCATATTTTTACGATTTTCTAAAATACGGCTTTAACGATTTTGATTAACTCGCTATGGCAAAAATTCAATGGGCTTTAATATCATTTAGGTTTCATTCTGATTGCATTACTCTGACAGGGCTTAAATGTCGATATTTTAAATTTCCTGTATCTAAAGTACCTTTAATTTTATAGATTCAGAAGAACTACCCATATCATCTTATTAAGGCTGACAAAAAGCGGCTAAATGTAAACGTTGAACGAATTCGATATTTTGATAAAGATAAAAATTAAAAGATTTTAGAAAAAAAAATATGATCACAAGCTTGTAAAAGTTAATAAAGAGTGATGAAAATATGATATAATTATCTGATTATTTTGGACAATATTATAATAAATTTTTTAATAAATCAAATGTCTCTATATAAATTCAATTTGATTGATTATTTCTTCGTTTTACTCATTTTTATCTCTAACTGTGTTTAAAAATTCTTTAATCGATTTTAAAAACGGAGGAAAGTGAAAGTCATGTTGCCTGCACCAGATATATATATATTTTTTTAGTTTGTATAATCGTTTGTTAGTTATTTTTTTACACTATTTTTTAACGGAGAATCTCTACCTTTCTAGGCCTTAATTGAGCCCAAAACAAATGCTATATATTCGATAATAGAGGTATTTTTATATTCGATGACCATCGGTAGTTTGAATATCGGTAATCAATGATCTTTTTTATGACATCTACTAGCAGAACTCTTAAAGAATCTAATTTGTTAATTAAAATTAAATATGAATTATTTTCGCTATTTCTTTATCATAAATTTAAACTTTATTTCTATGTTCATCTATTGATCAGAAAAAAATTAATCAAGTGTTACTTGAAAATATTAAATAGTACGTATAATGAGAAAAAGTCTGAATACATAAAATACATGCTCATACATAGATTACATGAAGCCTCTAATCCCTATTTGGATATTATGCAAAATAGATGGATCCTTATATGTGCCCTGTGGATTAATTGCCGGAATTGAAGGCAATTTCCTCAACACTTAGAGGGAATTATCGAGCCTGGTAGCAGTCATTAATTCATATCTCCTACCCCCGGCTTAACCGGTCTATGGAAAGCACCCCACGCTCTGAAGGCTACAAATCCTAGAGCTATTTATAAAGGTCTCCTCTATCTAAGGTCTAATATTTATTTAATCAAACACTTCTATGAAGGGTGTTAACAACAAATTCACATGTTTTTCCTTTGACTCATTATTTCAGATATATCATTCTCCATGTCGAAGTGTGGTTGCTATTATAAGTAAGAAAGGGTCACAGAAGTTCTCGACAATGCACGTTCAATTTAAGGAAGATAGTAAGATTGAGGTTGGTGCCCGCCGTGGTAGAAGCACGTACCGCAGCACCAAGTACAAGGTTATCCTGCCAGGTTGGGGGCGAACCCTACCAATTAGAAGAGGGAAAGAGTTAAGAAGGAAATGACCCGTGAGGTAGAAGCTCAATAATAGCGTATAGGACTCCACATAGGTACGAGCTATGCACCACATCCTATACGGAGGGTAGGTGGAAGGAAAATGAGTAATATCTTATGATACCAAGGCAGAGATACTCTGACCTAGGGAGATACCATCTGGTAGTAGCAGGTTGGTGATCTGAAGAGCTGAGCAAACTCTTGGGGATGTTAGTCCACCATGTTAATAATTGATTGTGAGAGCTTCTCTACCAGACTAGTGTCTTGGCTTTTATTTATTCTCATAAATCAGTACATGAACAATGATATTTACAATTATAATGAACAAGTCACAATATAACAATAAATAATATAATAATAAATCTTCTTTGTTCAGGCGTGACTTAAGCGGGCGTTGCTAGCGCCACCTGTGAGCTAGCGCGTAAAGCATGCGCTACATGATGAAGCTTCCGCTACACCCAACCAGCGAAAAATGTCACGAGGTTTATGAAATGTTACTCCTATCCTAGCCCGAAAATATAAATCATGGTGTTAGATCTTCACCAGCCCACTTAAATTCTCTAGGAAAAAAATAAAATAAAATAGAGATATTATTATTATATTATAGATGAAATATTTTTAAGTTCAGTTTTCATTGGAAATAAGCGTTGGGTCCTTTGAATCCAAAAAATCAAGTCGTGCAAAATGTTCTGGTTATGTGCTAGGGTGTCTGTATGTGGTAAGTATTGCACACAAACAAGGAGTCCTACGCAACTAAAATTTCATATTTAAAACAGTGTAACGCCTCAAATATTACAGCAATATTTTAACAAAATCGAATGACCAGAAGAGTCACTATATACATTGCATTTTGCACGTTTTTAAGATTTTCTCCAAAATGGCTTTAATGATTTTAATGAAACTCGCTATATTCATGTAAAACTTAATGGGCTTTAATATATTGTAGGTTTCGTTCTTATTGAAATAGTTTGACAGGTAATAAATGTCGTTTTTTTTATTTTTCTTCGTCTTCAGTATTTTTTATGTTTATAAATTCGAAAAAAATTAAAGGGTAATGAGGCAAACACATATTTTTAAAGCGATTTTTGTGTTTTTGAATATAATATAGATGTATAATATACGTTGAAAAGCATATGATTAAAGAAAAAATATTATCTTACACACAAAATCTTAACAGTTAATAGATATTGATGAAAAGCCGATAAAAGTAATTGATTGTTGTATATAATAATATATGGATTATTAAGTAAAACTAATGTTTCTGTCGAAACTCAATGTAATTTTTACTTTCATTTACCTATATATTTTTATCAATAACTGTATTTAAAAATTCTCGAAGTGATTTTAACAACAGAGGTAAGTGAAAGTTGTGTGTTGCGTAATACTTTTTAAATATCAGATTTTATGTCTTTAAACAACACTTGATGATTCATTAAAATGATGGAATATTAGTCGGTAATGACTGTTATCATATATTAGTTATAAATATGGTGGTTTCATAGTACCCTATAAACAAACCCTATAAATTGAACATATTATGGTTGTATTCGGGATGTTTTGTAACGAAATATCCATCAATGAAGCAACCTTTTAATGATTGTTGTCCTTGGTGAGAGTTAGGAGGCCATCAGTCATAAAGGAGTGAAAGAGAAAAAACGAAATGTTTGAAAACAAAGTTCTTGATTCGAAAAAATCAACTGTTGTTCCAAACGAATAATTTTTGTTTTTGTTTTCTTTTCCAGATCGGCACTAAATGCTTTATTTGTCCGTTAGGTCGCTGATCATCATGAAAAAAAGTCAATAAGTTCATATATACTGTAACCGTTAAAAGTCATTATGAGCATTTATTACGAATATTTAAATTTATAAATTTTGGTTAAAAAAAGTGAAGAAATTAATTTTTTTATTAACTTAATTTTTTTTTATTAGGTTCCTTTAATTAAAATGATCCATTTCATTCAACTTATTTTATTTTCTTATTTTTTCTCCCTACGTTTCGGCTCTTTGCCATTCTCAAGGGATCTACAAAAAACATTGGACCAAACATGGACCAAAGTAAAGTCAAAAGTTTAGAATTTTCCAGTGCTTCACTTTTTTAATATTAGTTAGCAAGACCCTTAATACTAATATTTTCCGCAATATTGTGTTTGCAAATAAATAATAAACGAGTGAATCATTCCTGTTCGCACAAGTGCCGAACAACCGGCAGTAGGATTAGCATTATTCGGTCATTTATTGTGTTCAAGGTGTGTTTAGCACCAAGTCTTTTTGTTTTTATTTAACAATGGACATTGCTGAGACAGGTAAGATATTATATTGCTAAACTCGTTATTGATTATACATTGCAATCTACAAGTAAAATTAATTTAGCAATTCGCTAATGTAAACCCCTATTCAATAACGAAAAACTATATAACCCCAAAGTTACCCCAAGGATTCGTTTCATCAATCCTTCTAGTCTTCAGATATTACAAAGAATTTTAGCGATTTTTTTCGTTTTGGCTTTCATTCATTCAAACTATTCTTAATTGTAATAAAAATTAATTAAACTGAACTGAGATCCAAGATGGCAGTATTTAATATAGCATTTAAGGAATTAAAAGATAGTTTTTCAACATTGTTTAAAGATAAAAAATAATGTTGTGTATCTTTTAATTTTAAAATAAATGTTTTTTGTAGATCCCTTGAGAAAGGCAAAGAGCCGAAACGTAGGGAGAAAAAATAAGAAAATAAAATAAGTTGAATGAAATGGATCATTTTAATTAAAGGAACCTAATAATACAATTATTCATTCAAACTATTCTTAATTGTAATAAAAATTAATTGAACTGAACTGAGATCCAAGATGACAGTATTTAATATAGCATTTAAGAAATTAAAAGATAGTTTTTCAACATTGTTTAAAGATAAAAAATAATGTTGTGTATCTTTTAATTTTAAAATAAATGTTTTTGTAGATCCCTTGAGAATGGCAAAAAGCCGAAACGTAGGGAGAAAAAATAAGAAAATAAAATAAGTTGAATGAAATGGATCATTTTAATTAAAGGAACCTAATAATACAATTATTCATTCAAACTATTCTTAATTGTAATAAAAATTAATTAATTTTTTTTGGTTATAGTAAGAAAGTAATTTTATAAAATAACTAATAATATTTTTTTTTTTTTTTTTACTTTTTTTTATTTGCTTTCGGGGTGATCCCCATACAAATAGAGCTGGCTACATAAAAAAATATATTATACAAAATATACTTCAATAAAGAGTTAGCAAGATACTAATTCATTACGTTATAAGCTCTAGGTACAATAAACAATGATAAATTACAATATTTTAATAATAAAAGTACAATATACTTCAGATATTACAAAGAATTTTAGCGATTTTTTTCGTTTTGGGTGATACATAATTTTTTTCAGATACAACACTCCGAATCAAAAATTTTACAATCTATAATTTGAAGAGTTTCCTAAATGATATAAAATACATCTATAAGCAGGTTTCAGCAACCCCGAGCTATAATTCGAATTTTTGTATTATTTTTCCCGTATTCTGGGACTTCAAACGTAATATGTAAAGTTTTAGATTTTAGCAGATAAATTTGTTGTTTTGACCACTGTACGCTGTCAAACGTGTCAAAAAAGAATTAGTTTTTATTATTTTTTCTTATATTTTTTTCCGTAATCTGGGACCCCAAAGGTTACAAGTTTCAGAGTTTTGTCCACCTAAATCGGTCATATTTTCCACTGTGCGCCGGTAGGTCCTGCAGCTATTTTAGGATTATTCAATCAATAATACAATAAATATGTGCCTAAAAATGTACATTCACGTTCTGGTTATATGCTAAAAAGACATCGATGGCTAAACAAAGTGTCTCTCAGTATTGATAACATTTTTCTATTCTTTTAGCTCTTCTTTTTTATTTTTAATAAAAATTCTAATTTCTCAATTAAATAAATTTTTGTTTTATTTTTTAAAGAGTTTAGACAAAAGAATTACAGTTTATAACTTAAAAGGTTTCCAGAGGATTCCTAAGCTGTTATATTAATTTTTAATTGTTCAAAATTGTGGTTCAAAATTTATGGGTATCTACACACACACACACACACATACATATATATATTATTTATTAATTTATATTTTATAGGTTTTTTCATTTTTTTTTTTCTTGTTACTTTCCCTACTGTTTCAAACAAAATATTGTATTATTATTAGCTAACTTAAATGATGATTTTCTACGTTTTTTAACCGGCTGCTTTTCTATGGCCGTGGTACCTTTAAAAACTAGCTTGCTTGATTTCTTTAATCAATATATAAACTATATATACTGAAACCATGGGATTTCCTTTCCAAAGATATCGTGTTTACCGAGTAGGTAGCATGCAGGATGAGATTAAATTAGACCAGTTTCACTGAATAACATTATTATTATTATTATTATCGACTTACACATATACAATCTATTTAAACTATGCCTGAGAATACTGAGAGACATTATAGTTAAACTATACAATACAATATTATAACTAAAGAAAATACCATTAAAACACTTAGTCGGCTGGCGAAGGTGGAATCAGTCTTAGGCCCCCCTTCTCGGCTTCATCCTCCAGTTGCTCTCATCCCCGACGGACCTCCTCTTCTTGTAGATGGAACTTCAACTCTCGTTAGTGGAATAAGGCTGCCCTTCAAATCTTCGTTCACATCCTCGTCACCTCGAGGGAGAGGGGGGGTGGGAGGATGTGAAGTCCGGCCTAGTAGCTGGGGTCTAGAAAATACCAGGTGTGCCGAGGGGTGCAGCCCACAGACAGCCCAAGCCCACGGACAATCCAAGAGGGTTTGGGAAATGCCTTTTGAATATTGCCGACAAAGCTTATGAACATTTATTTAATTAATATAATAGTTATCCAATCCTAACTTAGTCCCCTCAGTAGCCTCAATACATTCCAGATTAAAACTCTGTTGTCATGAAAAAAGAACAACTGAAATCATGATACAAAACATATGTGTATGTAACATATCTACATTGTAAATATTTTATATAAATAAATATTCTTATTATTATTATTTATAACTTGGGCTTATAAATAAATAACATTGATCATAAACTACATTTTTAGTGGTAATTGTAGATGTTAAATACGCATGCCGTATCGAATATTGAACTATTTGTTAATTATAATGAGTTTTATTTAAGGTAACTACCTGTTTAAGCATTACTGCAGTAGTCATAAGTTGTTGTGATCAATGCATGTATCACATATTATTAGTGCGTTGCAGGATACAATAACCAGCCATCATACCAAATTACTCCCCATTCCACTATAATACATAAATCATCCATTCAACCATTTCCAACTATGCCTTAGCGTCTGAGTACATCTGCAATAATACCATCGTGTCAATATCTAACCGCATAATCCACTTTATTAACTGTAATATTTCTTTAGAACAATATTTAAGCATCGATTCATCAAGAAAGGAGTCGTAAAGAAGACAAAAATTATCGTAATACTACAACTATTATTATATTGTATAACACAACTATATTTTTTAGTCTAAAATAAATGATCCATACATAATATACACACCCATATATATATATATATATATATATATATATATATATATATATATATATATATATATATATATATATATATATATATATTAATATATACATATATTAATCGGCTTTTACCTTGGTCATCGCATCACGCGTTAACGGCTTCACCGATTTCTCTAATTGTATTTTTGTTATGTTCATATCAGTCAGGAAAAGGATCTTATCAAAGAAAAAAAAATAAACGTTACTTGGGTGAATAGTTTTTTTTTTTTTTTTTTTTTCTTTTTAACTTTCTAAGGTAATCTCTTTATCTATATATGTAAACATGAATGTCCCTTTTCCTTTGTCATCGCATCACGGCTATTACATTTACCGAAGACATAGTTCAGACAGGACATCGTCTGTCGAGTCAGCTAGTATATAATATAATTCTTTATTGTTTTTTAGATTTTTTTTTATCTTCATATTTTCCATTCGCAATTGTCAGAAGCTACCTAACCATAAGGAAATGTGATATATAAAATATAAGGAGCAGCCATGATAGGCATGGGAAAGGAAATTGCCCAACAGCAATTCTAAGCTTGAATTTACCAGAGAAGGCAAAGCTTTTCATCCAGCTTCTCTTCAGCCTTCTTCTAAGATTCATTTCAGCTATTGACGTTTCGTTTATAAGTCTATTGTTAAGAGTTCGTATGTGGACGTCAACTCTTGGTGGTTTTAATTTCGTTTGTTCAGTTTCGTTGTTAACGTACCAAGGTGCTTTCGTTAGTATTTGTGTTAAAATTCGTTATATCTTAAAATTGTTTAATGAAATTATTGCAGTTTTGTATGTGAGTATTTTTTGCATAGCCATAAATCTGTAAAGCGTGAGTTCATATAGGTTTAAGTAGGTATGTGTATGTATTCAGTAATAAATTCTAACTTTATTTATATGAAGTATTTCATTCGTTGAGTCCTTTTGACCAATCTTTATCCTCGATTGCTCGAATAGGGTGCAATAAATTAGGAACTGTTTGGCAGTTTGTAGGGTATTTTTAACAGACTGGTAATCTTTGGTATCTTAAAATTATTTAACTTTATTTACAATTTTTATATGGGAGGTAAATAAAAATCGTGTGTCATCAGATTTTATATTATGTAATAACTACTTTTGGTAGTGTACTTGATCAGGGATAAGAGTAGCAGTAGGTATTAGAATGTCTATAACAATGTTTATACAAATATAATAAGAGGAGCCAGGCAGGTGGTTGTTGGCAGAAACTCAGTCAGGTTGAGCGACATGTCGGAGGGTCATTCAACAAGTCTGTGAGCTAAGCGTACTAGGCTTAGAACATCACATGAACTACTATTGTGTGTTCTCTTACAGGATCTGTGAAGTTGGTAAAACCGTGTGATATCAACTCTATATTATACCATAGGTAGATTTTTAAATTATAAAGATATTAACTGATTAACGGGTACATACATAAGTCTGTATCATTCTTAGTTAAACAAGATTGTGTTAAATTTTTAACAAGTGAGTCGCTCCTGCTTTGCTCGTATTGTCGTTTATGTTTAAAAATGTACTGTTTGACAGATTTTGAGGTTATCGAAGATACAAAGAATCGTGAGATCAATTTATATAAATGAATAGAAATAGAAGATACCAAAGAGCATATATTTAGTTTTATGGATATCCTTATTTATTTTTTTTAGGGTGTGTAAAGGCGCGTATCACTAGGGTTATTAATACCTTTTAGCAATGAAAATGAAATGAAATTTTAGCTTGTATTATAAACCAGTCTTGTCTAAGGAATTAAAAAGTCCGTTGGTAGTCTGTATGTTATCTTGTAAGTCTGTAGCATTCGCAAAAAGGTTCTTTGTATGGGGTGCAAGCCCTGTATTCCGTCTAATCATGTCGAACAGTAAGAGGGCACCCGCATGTCTGCCAGTCCGGAGGAAGCTCGCGTGCCATAAGAAGCCGTAGGTCAATCGGGTATGCCCTATGCGAAGGCGCGTCAAGACCACTTCTTCTATTGGCTTACCGCGTACCGACGATTTCCAGCGGGAGACATCACTTTTAGTTCTCTTAATTTATAATCTGTAGTTAGTACTAATTTTATCAAGTAAAAAAAATCTTTTGTTGTGGAGTGTATAATAAAAATTTTAAATTTAGAATTTTTCCAGAATAAGGGATCTTCAAAGTAGTTTTACAAGGGGATTTAAGATAGATAGCTTACCTTGTCGCCTGCTTCCTGTCTTCTCAAACGGGCCCGCTCTGGCTCGGCACTCTCCTCCAGCTGCTTCTAGATTTTATCTTGCAAAACTTATGAGATCTTAAAATTCTTAAATTGAGTTCCTCTATCGTGACCGGTAACCGTATATCACCATATATCGTCATGGACTACAAAATACAACCGAGACAAAAACTCAACTTACACTGACGCTTGAAAAAAAAAAAGACAGTCTAACTACCAGCTGCGCCGTATCCACGGCTCAATCTAATTATATTTAAATTCAAATCAAGACTACCTCTTTGGATTGCAAAGTGATTAGACCGTGCTCTAAGCGTCTCCGCTTATAATATGATTTATCTGTTAATTTTACTACGTTTTAAGTTGTGATTTTTTTAGCAAAAAGGACCTGTGACGTTATTAGTTTTATTTAGTGTGAAGAGAAGAAGAACTTTTTGGTTTTTAGTTATTTCTGATGAGAAAAACATGTGAACCATAAAGGTTAGTTTTTTTTTGTTTTTGTTACTTTTATTTTTCAAGTTTAAAACCTTTAAAAAAAGACTGTAGTGAGCGATTAAACTTGAAAAACCTTAATCAGAAGAAGTGTGGGGCTATGTCGCTCGAAGAACCGGGTAATATGGAGCTGCAAGAAGAGGCAGGTCCGTCAACGACCAATGAGGTTACTAACGAATGGGAACTTGTTACGGGACGAAAAAGGCCATCTCCTTCATCTGACCCAAGAATTATCAATAAAAAACGTAATCAAGTAGAAGTTAGCAACAGGTATGACCCTCTCCTAAATACAAGTAGTGTCGAACCTGACATGCCGCCAAATCAAATAGACAATGCAAAAGTAAAACCACCTCCTATATTTCTAAAAGGTATTCAAAACATAGAAGCGTTAATAGCATTTTTGAAAAAAGAAATAGGCAATAGTTATTTTAACATTAAAGCTACAGCCAGAAACACAATAATTTACCCAGCCACGCCGGAATCATATAGAACAGCAGTACGGTGCTTGAAAAAAGTGAAAGCCGATTTTCATACCTACCAGCTGCCTGAAGATAAAAATGCGAGAGTGGTTATAAAGGGCCTCCATTCTTCCACCCCAGCATCAGTAATTAAAGAAGAATTGAAGAGTTTCGGCTACGAAGCTACAAATGTCACAAATGCTATCTCGGCCAGGACTAAATTACCATTACAAATGTTTTTCGTTGATATCACGAAAAACACTTTTAATGAAAAAATATTTGATATCAACTATATTTATTACACCCGAATAAAGGTGGAAGAGGCTCGCAAAAAAAGGGAAATACCTCAGTGCTTTAGGTGCCAGGGCTTTGCCCACACCAAATCATATTGTAACCATCAGCCTCGCTGTGTACGGTGCGGTGAAGCCCACGAAACCTCTGCATGCCTTAAAACTAAAGACACGCCTGCGAAATGTGCCAACTGTGAAGGGGCACATCCCGCCAACTACAGAGGATGCCAGACCCTCAAAAATCTGAGAGCACAGCGAACCCAAAGGTACCGCCCGCCGCCGGTGTCTGTCGAACCTCCTCCGGACCTAGAACAGTATCCAGCACTACCGCACAGCCTTCATCAATCAGCGCCTCCAGAACCTGTTCGTGCACCCCCAAGGATGGACCGCCAATTCGGAACTCGGCCCAGCGTTGAAGCTCAGCAGCAACTACAAGCAAGGTCAGGTATGAGGGAAGACAGTAAACAGCTGGTGCCCCCAGCTGGCTCTGTTCCTTTTCCACAGACAAATTTAATAAATAATTTAAATGCCCTCATTCAGCCCCTTTACAGCCTAATTAGCCAAATATCTCAACTCACTCAAGCTTTAGCTACAACTTATGGACATTAGTTCTCTGACTGTTGGCTCCCTGTCAATCCTTCTTTGGAACGCAAACGGACTACTTCGACATAAAACTGAACTGGAACTTTATGTTCATCAAAAACGTATTGACATTGTACTTCTGACGGAAACACATCTCACATCACGTAACAAACTTTATATACCAAATTATACTTTATACAGAACAGACCACCCCGATAATACTTCTCATGGAGGGACAGCTATATTAATAAAATCTAACCTTAAACATAACCTTATACACGTAGACTCGACGGCTCAGATACAAATAACTGGAACACAAATACAGACCAAATACAAAACTATAACACTTGCTTCCATTTACTGTCCCCCTAAATACAGCATTACTGAACAAATGTTTATTAAACTATTTAAATCATTTGGTAGAACATTCCTTGCAGGAGGCGACTTCAACGCGAAACACCAATACTGGGGTTCACGATTATGCACACCAAGGGGCAGGAGACTCAAGTCTGCTGTTACCCAGCTATCATTAAAGGTATTTGCCCCCGACAGACCAACTTACTTACCGAATTCTCAATACAAAAAACCTGATGTACTGGACTTTTTTATAGCCAAAGACTTGTCTCTACCTATTACAATTACAACTGAAACAGACCTTGGCTCTGATCATTTACCGGTGAACTTGATGTTGGGGGTGGAAAAATCCTTTGTGGAAAAAAAACCATCGCTTACATATGGCATCATCAATTGGGACCTTTTTTCTGAACGAATTAATGCCCAGCTGACCGTTCCTAAAGCATTAAAAACCGAAAAGGATT
The DNA here is from genome assembly GCA_023052935.1 of Piezodorus guildinii. NCBI lineage: Eukaryota > Metazoa > Arthropoda > Insecta > Hemiptera > Pentatomidae > Piezodorus > Piezodorus guildinii. The sequence goes on from CM041297.1 coordinate 62,689,055, forward strand.
TGGAAGAAGCGGTTGAACTCTTCACGACAACTATTCAAGAAGCTGCTTGGTCCTCACAAGAGACAAAAATAAGGCAAACAGTAAGCTCACCGTCCTATCCTCAATATATCAGAGACTTAATCAGAGCCAAAAGACGGACAAGAAAACTATGGCAGACCAACAGACTTCCTTCTGACAGACGACTTTTTAATAAACTTAACAACGAACTAAAAAGAGAAATACGGAAATTTAAACAAACTAATTTTGACATCTATCTGGAAAACTTGACGACGGATGACAACAGCCTTTGGCGACATACTAAGCGACTTCTAAAGCATCACGAAGTATCTGTCCCATTGAGAAAAGACGATGGTTCCTGGGCTGTGTCGGACAGAGAGAAATCCGCACTTTTTTCTGACCACCTTTCAACTGTTTTTCATCCTCACATAGACTTAACAGACATACACCACGAAAATTATGTGCAGAAATTCTTAGACTCCCCTCTTCCTATGTCTCTTCCGCCAAAATCCTTTACTCCTTCCGAAGTATCTAGACAGATTATGAAAATGCCAAAAAGGAAGACTCCTGGTGATGACCTTATCACTGCTGAGGTACTTCGAAAAATCCCCAGAAAAGCTTTAGTCTTTCTTACAACACTGTACAACGCTATACTTAGGACAACTAAATTCCCTATTCAATGGAAATATTCTACAATTTTAATGGTACACAAACCCAACAAGGACAAACATAGACCTGACTCTTATAGACCTATTAGCCTTCTTCCGGTATGCTCTAAAATATTTGAAAAACTCTTGCACGAACGCATTATTAACATACTGACAGATCAAGACATATTACCAGATCACCAATTTGGATTTCGATCTTCTCATTCCACAACACAACAGCTACACAGAGTTACTGACTTTATTTCTACTGCTCTAGAACTAAAACAATACGCATCTGGGGCATTTTTGGATGTTACTCAGGCTTTTGATAGGGTGTGGCACCAGGGTCTTCTTTTTAAACTGAAACCTATTCTTCCTTGCACATATTATTTAGTTCTACAGTCTTTTCTTCATGACCGTTTCTTCTCTGTCCGACAGGGTTCAGAGACCTCATCAATAAAACCAATCTGTGCAGGTGTTCCCCAAGGTTCTATCCTGGCCCCACTTCTCTACCTTATATACACTTATGACTTACCAACAGACCAAAACATCCTAACTGCGACATATGCCGACGACACTGCTATTATTACGAGAAACACCGACCCAATACAGACCAGTATGACATTACAACACCACTTGGACAATGTACAAAACTGGTGTAAGAAATGGAAATTAAAAATTAACCATGACAAGTCACAACATGTTACATTTACTTTAAGACACGGAACCTGCCCTCCAGTTTATATAGACAACCACCAGATACCACAAACAAATACAGTAACGTACTTGGGACTAATCTTTGACAAAAGATTGACATGGGGCCCACACGTCAAAACAAAACGCAAAACTTTAAACTTTCGACTCAGATTATTATATTCGATACTACATAAACACTCTAAATTACGCATAAGACAGAAGCTTAACGTATATACTTATTTATTAAAACCTATATGGACTTACGCATGCCAAATTTACGGACCTGCTAAAAAGACCCACATTCAAAAAATACAAACCTTTCAATCCAAATTTTTAAGACTGACAACGAACTCACCACCTTATGTTTCAAACGATACTCTTCATACCGACTTACGCATTCCGACTGCAACAAACCACATTCGAATGTCGTACAAAAGATTTTACGACAAACTACATGGACACACTAACCAATTTGTTCAAAATATGGCTACAACTGACATCCCTGACATAACTCGGCGAAGACTGAAAAGGAGTTGGATGAGGGACCTCCTAGCCTAAAATAATAGATCCTGTTTGAATGTCAGGAGGATGCACCACTGGGTGCTGTCTCCCTCATGCCTAACCATGCCATGTCTCCTTGTTTATAAAATCCCATTTGCTTATTGTAAACATTTTACAGGTGCAAATAAAATCATTAATGACAAAAAAAAAAAAAAAAAAAAAATTCAAATCAATAAGTAAAAATTATTATTTTTAATATCGCGTACGCTCGAACAGTAGTAGTCAACCAATTTGTCTGGATTACCTGTTTGAGGTGGGAAACGAAGTCCCCAACGGGCACACTATGAAACGTAATGCCATTCGCAATTGCTTGTTTGGCTGCGCGATCCGCTAGTTCGTTGTCAATTGTACCAAAGTTGCTAGGTACCCATACAAAGTAGAACTTTTCAAATGTTTTGACGAGAGGGTTAATGGAAAAAGTGTTTCTTAAGTTGAGTAGAGCTAATAATAAGTAGGTACAAATGATCCTGGCAATTTGAGTAGAGTTAGCAACAGTTAAACTTTTGTAAATTGCCGCCAGTTCTGCGGTATAGTAACACTACAAAGTGGTGAAAGAGAAAACAGAAACTGCCTGCCATCGCGTACGACTCAAGCTCCCACACATGTGTAACTCGTAGAGCCTTCTTGATTGTAGTTCTTGAAATTATTGTTTATAGATGTACAGAAATGTATTTTGTTTCAGTAGTTTGTTAATGAAGTGACATATTTGAGAGATAGGAAATTCCCAGGGATAAATCGGAGAAGTTTCTGTTTTATGCAAAAAAGAGATTTCAAGTTTAAGGTCAAGAAGAAATTTTGATACGTGGACTATAACGGATGGTCTTTCAGATAGGGATATTTGTTGTCGGGTGAGGCATTGTCTATTTGGAAATAAATGACGGAACGGATGATTTGAAGTAGATAGGATCTTAGTTGAAAGAATAAGGTCGTTGTTGCCTTCGTTGTGCAAGTGGGGGTTCACCAGCTTCAACGCACAAGCTTGAACCGCACAAGAGGACTTAACCCTAAATTAAAAAGAAATAAACGGGTACAATAATATAATAAGAAAATAATGCGTTCCTACACCAGCGAGATCATGCTGTTAATATAAGAAGAAAGAAACAAAAAATAACAGAAATAACAACGGCTCCTATTTTATTCGGTTTATTTTTTAAATAAACTTTTTAAAATACGTAGACAAAGTTTAATTTACTTTACATGGCATTCCCACGTGGTTTAAAATGTAACGGCTGTTTTCATGAAATAAAATTTTAAAGTAGAAGTAATTAATAACGATGCATATATTAACATATTAACTTTCCATTTGTTTTAACAACTTACATACAATTTGTTTCGCAATATTGTTTCTAAAATCTTGCGTACTGTATATAAGAATATCACTTGTAGGATATTTTACGGTGTCAACATTGAATCCCGTTACCTCCTTCTTTGCAAACATTAGAAGTGACATATATTCATAAGTTTTTGGGCATATGACGACATTCTGGTAACTTGTGCAACTTATTTGATTGTATATTAAATTTTCTTAATGTTCTAATCTCCAATGGTACATTACACGTCTTATATTTCAGTAAAGATTTTTTCATGCCTGGATTAGAGAATATTTTATATCATTCACTATTATAGAAGAGTATATTATACTATGATCATAGAACACATTCAAATACACAGAACATATTGATATATGTGATAATGAAATATCAAGATTTGATGTTGTGATTTAAATTTATTTTTTAATGACCTATATTGTATAAAAATATGGAAATAGATATAATATCTGAAGATGAGGCAAGTGAAGCCTCGAAACGTTGTTAAGTTTGACATGTGTGAATAAATGGATACATATGAACAAAATAAGGAAGAGATCGTTTCCAATTGATATGATCAGAGAATATTTTACTTTCCTTTCCAAGGAAAAAACTGGATTGCAACGTATTTTACTTAACCTCCAAGTCCTAAATAATTGTGAAAACTATAAAAAATTATACGGTTCTCATTATATATCAAATGATAAAATCCCAGCATTTATTTCTAAATTCACAGTCTCCTTCAATTTAAATCCTCTGTCCACGTGCTTGGAACAAGATCGCGCACTCCGACTTTTATATCGTATCTCACAGAACTATAGCCTTCCATCGATCACATCTTGCCCGTTCCACTGCATTCAATAATTCCATTCCTTCTAATATTCGTCATGCTTCTAACTTATCCACATTCAGATATTTCCTTTTCCAACACTTATTATCCTCAACAGACGCTTTTTTGTTTTAAATATGATATTTGATCATAAGAAATCAATCGTTATTATCACTGAATATCTTGCGTATTTTGTTATTTTTTGTTCAAAATTAGTTGTTTTTATTTCATCATTATATTGTATTTTTAGTTTATGGAGTTTACCGTGAGAGGCCTCTGGTTCGGATCTCAAGTCTCCAGTTGAACAAAAAGCGTTTTAGAAGAATTCGGTGTTGGTAATAGTGAATTGTCCATGATGCCCGAGAATATAATATTGGAATGTCTGGGAAGTATATATCAATACCTGTTTGGGTGTTAGTTGGGTTAAAATTCCTGAATAACCTTATTTATTTAAACTTATATTTTCTTTAGTTGACTTATCTTTCTATTTAAATTTTGTCATTGATATGGTTCGATACTGCTGATCATTTAGGTGTGCATTTTCAATTTTTTTTCTTTTTTGCATGGATAGTGCTTCTAATTGAAAACTGTATTACATACTATAACATATAACATAAAAAAACTATTGATAAAGAAAAAATGTAAGGCAAATTTATCACATTTCAACTTAGCATCACATGTCATTAGATTAATAAATGCCCTGTGCATAGTAGCAACCCAATACAGTTGGGCAGCACTGTTTAGTTTTGTTATAATTTTGATGTAATAAAGCATTTCTCTATCTATTATTATTATTTTATTTTATTTTTTTCTGATTTGTACATATTTTTTTTTTTTCAATCTGCTTTACCAATATAAATAATTCAATCAATTAAATGTATTCTGGCCAGGAGTACTATCTTAATTTGTAACATTAATTTTATTTATTCTTAAGGGACTATCTCCGAGAATAACGTAATTTTCTACTATACTATTCTAAAAACCCGTTGGGTGGTTTAGAAGGAGTTCGTGGAGACCAAAAATAACATTCAAGTTGTAAAGTAAAGCATTATTAAACTTGTATGGATTTAGACAATGTTAGGAATGGGTCCCATAAATTAAAGATACAGTTAATATATCCACACTCAATTCTTTCCAAGAAGGATTTTATGTTTAATTTTATTTTGCCAGAATGTCGTAAGCGTATTTTGTTGTGTTTTATGGTATAGATAAGCTCTCCAACTCTTATATTGTAGGAAGTCATAAATCACTATGTGTCACCAGCACAACAGGACGTGCATGCAACATTTTTTATGATAGTGCATGACGAGAAATCTCGGGGAGTAATTGCTGTCGAAGGGAAGGCAGTAGACAGGGCTGACGTGAGCCACCCCGCTGACGGAGAGGCAGTAACGAGATGTACAGCCCTGGCAGCCAACATCCAATGCCGAGGAACCGCTGTGTCAGGATCTGGAGTTATTGTTGTTTCCCTTCTGCTCAGTTCCTTCCAAGAAATCTAAAAGTCGCGTTTGGCTCCTTATTGTCAAATATTAATTTATTGTGTTATAAAATAAGTTTATTGCATTTTTTACTATTTTGTGATGTAAGCATTCACGACTATGGATTTTGGTGGTTATTCAGAACTTCTGTCCAAAACCTTCTGCATTCGCACTCGTTTTCGCTCTCTTTGCAGCAGCTTGTGATCCTCTCTGTTCTTCCTCCTTCTCATGATGCTCTAAATCCTTTTTGTTACACTGGGCTGCCATATTTTTTTCTTTTTTACTATTATTCTGTCCTTTTCTTAAAAGTATTATTTTTTAGAAATTTTGTAGTGTCGCTATTCCTTAGAGGCAATAATTTAATACTAGTAATATCCCTTTAAATGAATATTATGTTTTTTTACTAGCGGACTCTCCCCTGCTTCGCACGTTTGCATTTTGAATTTGGTATCATTAATGTTTAAAAAAAAAGCTCTTTCTGACCGCTTCTGAAGTTTTAGTTAACCGTACCGAATAGTGCAATTGGTTAAGTTTATTTGTTTGTTCTTTTAACGAAAAGCAGAGATAACGGAAAATTTAATAAATAATAATAAACTCTAATAAATAAACTTGATTTGTATAAATGTATTAGAAAACTATAGAAATAACAAACGTTCCTATCTTATTAGGTTTATAAACTATTTTATACCTATTTATGTAGAGTTTATGAGCTTAAAACAACTTTATATTAACTTGTACAATTTCTTTTAATGCATATTTAAATTCTTGCGTTTCCAACGCTATATTATACGCTTATGTTACTACTAATATTTCAGGAATAATGTTTTGATGACTTGGTTACGGATAATAAATTTTACGCGTTTAAAGAATATCTGAATTGCAATGTATTTTACTTATAAGCCTTTAAGAAACAATGCCCTTAATGATGGTTAAAACCGTCTGAAAATTCGTCTTGTAGTTTAGAAGGAGTTAGCAGAAACTAAAATCGCGTTATCATTTTATGTATATAGAAGTATTGAAGCGTATTGATTGTAACATTCTTCATCTATTCTTTATATACCTAAATTTAAACGTTTTATTCCTTTCAGGATAATGATCTATGTTTTTAAATTACCTTAGCATTGCTTCAGCCTCTATTTAGTATCAATTCATCATTCGTAGTTTGTAGAAACATATATTCCTATATCGAAAGTTTGACTATATATAAACCAATATATGTAGACTTAACATAAACAAAATTAACTAAGCCATCGTCATTATTATTATGTATTTTATTTTTCTCTCACATTGGTGTTGATCTAGTATTAAAAAATAAAAAAATTACATAGTTGATTGATAGGGCTACACCGGACGCCATTACCCTAACAGCTGTGACCTTTAGCGACGGAGCCGAAAGGATAGAAGAGCGGGCGAGAAGAGACCGCAACTGACACACTTTACTTAATGGAGACAGGACTAACCTAATCCTGGAACAAAGGTTCCCGAAAGCTGAGGGAAGGCACTCAGGTCCTGCCCCACTATTGCTGAGTAAACAGGGCTCTAACTCCTTCCATGGCCAGTTAGGCTTAATGTTTCCCCTCTATACACTTCTAGCTTTCTACGACTCTCAATTAAAACGACTTTTGTTATTATAATTTCAACACTAACAATTAGCTAGAGAGATAAAATGTTTCTTACCTTTATATGTCTTAAAGGTATTATTTTAACCATATTCGATGTTAGACAAGCACAGTGAACATTTTTTTTTTTTTTTTAATATACACTCACTCAAAAAAGTTTCCATACACAAAAATATAATTAGATAAATTCAAATAATATTATTAGAGAAATTTGAAACTTTTTATTTTTCATCTAAGATTCGTGGAGTGCAATAGAGTTGAGCTGGAACAGGTGAAGAACTACGCATATCTTGGCACTATAATCGACAAAACTGGAAAAATTGACTCGGAAATTTCAAAAAGAATTAGTAAGGCAAACGCAGTCTATTACAAGGTTTCCAACACAGTTCTAGGCAAGAGAGAGATCGGACGAGAGGTCAAGCTAAATATCTATAAATCCGTGTTTCTCTCGGAATGTTGGATTCTTAAAGAAAAACAACGAAGACGAATCACCGCTACAGAATGGAAGTTCCTCAGAAGAATACTAGGAAGAACCATGAGAGACTGCATCAGAAATGAGGAAGTAAGGAAAGTCCTAAATGTGTCCCCACTACTTTTGATAATCGAAAGAACACAGCTATGTGAAAGAAATAGAAAGGAAACATGGGAGATCCATTGCTAAAATAAAAAATCTAGCAATGGATAGAGATGGCTGGAAGGAATGGTTGAATGCGCCTCCACGCTATTATGAGGCAAAGAAGGAAAGAGAAAGAAGAAGAAGAAGATCTTCCATCAAGCCCAAAAAGATTAAGTTTGGATTCTTCAGAGAATATGACCCTTTCCCAGAAATTTTCGGGTATAAGTACTGATTCCGTAACAAATGGCAGCCGCTTTTTCCGGGTTATCTTACTCATGAAGGGCATTTTTCTTGCGACTCGATCACTGTCTTCCCTCTCAGAGTATTTCTGACGGTTTCCGGGTGGACTTGGTGGAATCCGATAGTCACCATTTATTCTGAAGGTCATGGGGGTTGTGAGGATTTGCTTGATTTCAGCACGTAGTGATTTCCCAGTTTCCTGTATCATCCAACATGTGGTCTATCCTCCAACTATTTTAATCCTCTATGTTTTTTTAATATATATTGTACAGTAGTATGTGACTTATAAATAGATGTGCACTTTTTCCAAAAAATTAGCTCTGCATTTGGTAACGAACCATAAGCTCTCTCAAATCACGAGACTGAAATTGGATCCCAGGCACTAGTAAAGCTAATACTGAACTAAGAGTTGAGTATAGAGATAATATTTATACTAATAACACTAGAAAGACTGCCATAGTACAAGAAATAGGATTAATATTGAATGTGTATGGAAACTTTTTTGACCTATCATTAACAAATGACAATCTGCCTCGTTTGATATTAGTGTTAAAATTAAAATAAATAAATATTTTTTCCCAATGTTATTATTAATAATTTGAGTAATTGTGTATTTTCATCGACTTTCTTACATTTCTTTTTGTTGATATTTGAAACCGTACCTACAAATCAAACATTTAAATGTGCCATACAGAATTTTCAAATTGAAAAAGTCTTGAAAGCTGCACAGCAGTACCTCTTTGATGTTTATTTAAGGTAGCTCTTTTACGTTTAGTTTAGTATCAGGTCTCGAGGCCATCTTCTTTTTAGGAGTTCAGAGGATTATCTCTCTATATATAAAATTATATCCCGATTCTTGGTTATCACTAATTCCTTCTTAACCACTAGACGTATTTTGATACATTTAGAGCGTTCTTTCGTGAAGGTTTACAAGTAAAATACATCGCAATTTGTCTTTTGTTTATGAGGAAAAAATAATTATAATATTGACGTATAATATACCGTTGGAAAGCTCACGATTTTATAAAAGTTAATATTCAATAAAATAAATCGTGTAAGGTAATATAAAGTTGTTTGAATCTTATAAACTTATGAACATATGTAAAGAGGGAGGTTATTATAATTTAATGTTGGCACTGAAGTACTGTATCGTACAAATTATATTATTTTATTCAGCACGCAAGATTTTAGAAATAATATTACGTACAAAATCGTAACTAAGTTATTAAAATAAATGGTAAATAAAGTTCTCTTGATTGGTCAAACAGAACTTTTTAAAACATAAATAACATCACATTTTATTTATACCTGTGCGAAGCAAGGGAAAGTCGCAAGTCAGAAATAAAGAGAGATAAGAAGTTACGAAGTTGCAGGTTTGTGTGGACTAGTAATTTAGAATTATCTATTTCGGTCTATGTGTAAAACTAGTGAGATATTCAGGTCTCTATGGATAATAACATTACTAACAAACTAGGGATTATTCAGGATTTTTTTTGTGTAGGGATTTGGATTGCAAAGATTGGGTGAGGAAGGAATTTGATGGTTTGTTAGACACCATAGCTCAACGCCATAGGTTTTTTTGTTCTAATAATGGTTATATACATGAGTTCTTTTTATTTTAGAAAATAGGGAGTTTTGATCTTTTTCGAGTGTTGTAGTGATTAGTATCTTCCAGAAGATCTTCTTGTTTTAGTCTATTGTTTGCATTCCAAGTAAGAAGTTTGTCAAGATGGAGTACTTGTTATTGGATCTGTCCGATAGGGGTGAGTGTGATATTGTGAAAGGTATATGAGGTTAGAAATCAACTTAATTGGATTGAAAAATGCTCTTACAGACTTCATAAACAAATACACTCTTCCACTTATGATAATAGTTGGAAATATCGAAGGGCAGGAAGATTTAAATTAAATTAATACAGTAGTGATTCTAGAGGGGAGACCATCAATGTTGTTCCGTTTAACTTTGAAAAGGTGGCTTTGTTCACCTATATGGGGTCTCTTGTAACGCAAGCTAATGCACCAGAGGTTGAGGTGAAAAGAAGAATTTTTATGGCAAACAGGTGCTACTTTGGCCTCCGGAGAGAGTTCACCTCCCGGCTCCTAGCCAGGAGGTGAACTTGGAACTCCTAGCCAGGCCCGTCTTAGCTCCATGGATATAAGACATTGGTTCGACTATTAGTAAAAGAAATGAACAGGACCTACAAGCCTTTGAGAGAAAAATAATTCAACGAATATTTGAAGGAGTTCGCCCCATTGGACATTTGAGAAGGCGGACCAATAATGAACTTTATGCATGTTTTAAGGACAATGAAGTCGTTATGACATTGATGCTTGGCAGACTGCAGTGAGCCGGTCATATGGCTAGAATAGAGGATGAGGCGATCCTTAAGGCCGTCTTGACTGAACCTCTCTACGGCATCAAAAGATGGGAGACCGAAAATAAGATGGCCGGATGATGTGAAAGCAGATGCTAGGGATATCCTGGGAGTGAGAAACTGGATGACAGCTGTACAAAATAGAAATGACTGATGAAAGCTGGTCAAGAGGAGGCCAATACCAACACGTTCTGGAAGTAGAATGGTCGATACTCAATCTTTACGACCTTTACAAGACAAATTTGGACCAATGCTTTTCGATTAGACGTTGCTATGATAACTGTACATAAGTGTTCATTTTTTAATAGATTGGTTACATGTAGGATAACCTGTGTGCCATAAAAAAAAAAAAAAAAAATTAAAAAAAACATTTGTTATGTTAATACACGTATATAACGTATCTGTGGATAAATCTGATTGAAACGAGAAAAGTAGTAAAATGAAAAAAAAGAAAAAAAAAGTTTATTAATGCGGTTGTAGTTTATGTTTAAAAATTATTAATCTTAAAAATAGTCCTGTGAGGACAACTTATTATATTGAGTTAAAGAACCCAATTACGTTTGCCAGCACGACTTTGTAAATAATGTGTATCCTTTAGTTAAAGGAATGGTATGATGTTCAATAATCTTTTGAAAGAAACTATAGGAAAGACGATAGTTTTAAAAAAATGAACTTGGACAGTTTTGATATATTTGCTCAGTATATGACGGTAGCAGGTGTGCCTCGATCGCTGAGGTCATTTGGCCCGAAGCGAGAAAGCTCAAAGTGTCAGCAGTACCAGAAGGAGCTTTAGTCTCTGCTATTTAGCAGCAAAGTCTACTGGAACATGAAAATATGGTTTCATAGAGATTTTTTAAAAACATTTTCAGAAAGACAGTTCTCTAAATTATAAGCTTAAAGGAACCCAATAGGAAAAAACTATTGGTTCGTTTTGATGTTTAAGGAAATAGGAGCGTAAATTCTTCAAAAGTAAATGAGATGAAACAAAAAATATCGGTCAATGCACAAGATTGTTAATATTTCATGCAAATATTATCCTTGGAGTGCTGCCAAGGGGTGGCTTCTCTACATGTGTATCAAGCCATTGCTTAACACTACCCTCTGATTTACTTGATGTATTTATTTTAATTCAGTTATAAATTTCAATAAAAATATATTGTTAAAAATAAGTTACCCTCCATTAATAGAATGACGTCTATATCTCGCCACAATGATAGACAAAGTGAATAATTTTCACGCTCTTTGGAATCTGAGGAATAGTGATTTATTTTCTATTTTAATTTTCTGAAATGGAGCAGTGACGTGGCTGAATGAGAGGCACTGAGATCTTATGATATTTTGCCTTGACATCTACTGTTAGATGTCAGGGTTTGATTCGGAGTTCGCAGGGGCAGTATGTATATATTGTATTTAGGTATTATTAAGTTCATGGTTATTTATTTGTATTTTTGGTTTTATTTATTAATTTTGTTTTTATGTTCATTTGTATTTAATTATGTTTGTTCTATTTACTTTCTACGTATGCTATGGATGGCATCATTTAACTTTGATACTTATTGCTCTTAAGTGTGGCAATTGCATCATTAAAGTCATCAGTAGAGCGAAATAAGGAAAATTCGAAAAATATATTTAGAAATTTAAATCATTAACCAATTTTCTTACTTTTAAAGATCTGAGATAACTAAAATTTCAAGGTTTATTATGGTCACTATTAACGAATGTATTTTCTACCAGTAAGTTATTAAATGTTTTAAACAATTTTGGAACAGTCAAGTAAGATTTACTTATAGAATTCAAAATATTCGAGAAAAATAGAATACAACCGTGCAGTTCATTGATTTAAAAATGGTGTGGTGTTCTTATTCAAGTTAACAGCTACATATAAAATATATTTTATACGGTGTAAACATGTCTTATTTTTCCCTGAGTTCAATTAACCAGGTCTCGAAAACGAACTGGATAAATGTGTGAACGAAAAGTTGCCATTACAGAAATTGTTAATTTAATACCGAATATGCGTGTGTAGATTGAGTACTGCTGCTAAGGGGGTTTCTCTTCATGTTTTTCATGTACACTATATTTTAGCAGCATATTTACTTGATGTATTATAATATACAGTTGCAAATTTCAATAAAAATTATTTTAAGAAAAAATTGAATTAAGAAATATTTTTCTTTATTCTCCGTTAGTTGGTCATCAAATTCGTTCGAAATGTTTATTTTTTAGCAATGCTAACCAGCTGATATGGTTATTTTTATGGAACCTACAAAATTAATGGTACTTTGAAGGAAGAAGATTTAAAATATCGGCGTTCAAGCCCTCTCAGACTATTATCAGATTGAAACCTACATAATATTAAGCCAATTAAATTTCACATCGATATAATTTTGATTAAAATCGTTAAGAGTCGCTTTTGAGAAAATACTGTAAAAAACTGCAAAACGCATGTTACGAAGTAACACTTCCGGTTAGTCAATTTTAATGAAGAAGTTGCATTAACATCTCGGCCGTATAGTTTTCTTAAATATGAAATTTCACTTTTGTACGCATTTTCGTTTTCGCACTAGACTTACCACATACAGACACACACACAGACCTTTTTCGGGACTTGTTTTGCTTTTTTAGATTCAGAAGACTCTAAAGCGTGCATTTCCGTTGAAAACTAGAACTCGGAAATTTTCACGATCGCAATAATTTTCCTTACTATATATTTCATACATAGGTAAGTGAAAGTAAAAAAAAAAAAAAAAAATACAAAAAAGAATCCTGTACTTCAGGTCATTTTCATATCATAGGTGAATGCAAAGTATTTCAATAGAAAAGCTTAAATAACGGTTAAAAACATGACGCAGAATTAATCAGAAACGCACATTAGGCTGTAAGCCTAACCTGGAAAATCTGCCTTTATTTCCCTATTACTGGGTGGTCTATTAAACTCTTGAAATGTTAATTAAATATTCTACACATCTCTCTATATATACCGTACAAAGCAGAATTAGTTCCTTTTATCCTGAAACGTTATGTTCTAAGAATAGCTAATGAATATATGTTTAATGCTGTTTAAGCATAGCTCGTTCCTACTACAGTAATGATTTTATTGAAAAACCGACAAGGATATCTTAGAAACTGGGCCATATATTCGTACCTAGAAATGTATTGGAGCGCGTATGAGACCGGGGCAAGAATAATTTTCAAACCTTTCCTCATTTATATAAAAATTAGAGAAATCTACACAATAAATTGGCTTAGTTACAGTTTTAATATAGACAATTCGGTGCGCGCGTCTTTCACTTAACTCCGTTGTTAAAATAAATTTAAGATTTTTCAAATACAGTTAGACATTTAATATATATTGGCAAGTGAAAGTAAAAAAAATGAATTAAATTATTGGAAGGAATTAGTCCTGGTGGCGCTCATTAAATGAAACAACTAAATAGTTTCAACTATTTTATTGTTTGCCAACGTTTCGACCCCCTTTGTGGGTCATCATCAGGGCGCATGGTGGGAGAATGGAAACACATTTAGTTGTTTCATTTAATGAACGCCACCCGGACTAATTCCTTCCAGTAATTCTCAACGGTCAACTAATTACATCCACAATGAATTATATTATGTTTCAATATAAACATAGGTTATATTAAATAATCTCTTATATCTTTATCTACAATAATCAGTTAGTTTTACCGGCTTTCCGTCACTCTCCGTTAACTTTTACAATTCCGTGTATAAGATAATATTTCTTCTAAAATATGTTTCTTAAGCTTCCCGGTTTATACATCCATGTTAATGTTTAAAAACAGAAAAATTGCAAATAAAATATTTTGTTGCTATTTCTCCTTTATTTGGATACCGAATTCTGTAAGTTTGTATGTTTACCTTTTTTTTTTTTATCAATGCTTACAAGATGATATGGTTATTTTTTTGGCATTTAAGCCCTATCGATCAGAATAAAACCTATATTATATTAAAGTACATTAAATTGTACACCAACTTAGCAAGTTTAATTATAATCGTTATAGCCGTTTTTGAAAAATAGTATTAAAAAAAAAGCAAAATGCATGGTATGTAGGGGTTCTGTTGCCCGATTTTCGATCAACGAGTTGCTGTAAAATCTCAGGCAAATACGCTTCTAAAATATGAAATTTCAGTTTCCTACGATTCTTCGTTTCCTGCTAGAATTACCACACACATTCACAGACCTTTTTGTGGCTAAATATTGCTAATCAGACCCTAAAACGAATATTTCCGTTGAAAACTGGAAATCGAAAATTTTTACGTTCACCATACTTTCCCTAGCTTTATATTTCATATATAAGCAAGTGATATGAAAAGGGTAATTGTGATTTCATATCCTATAGAATTTTAGTCGCATTTCATTTAAATTTAATTATTTCCTTCATTGACTAATTTGGGCAGGACGATTTAATATGCACATGGGTTCCGACTGCCGTCATTCCACCAGAACTTTATTACTCGATCCAAGTATTGGGTTCAATCTAATTAAATTTTCAAACGTAATAATCAGACATTCCTCTATTAGATTGCTGGTCTGTCACCAATTCCGTGTATCATATGTTCATCAATAAATAATTCAGAAAATATTTCTTATAAAATGTTGTTTAGTACCTATTATTGTGTTCATTAAATAAAAGACTGTTTCATTAAGCACAATACATGTATTATTTACTATGAAAGAATCTGGCGCTGCCAACTCTGACTTTCATTTAGCTTGTTTGTTAAAAAAAAAAAAAAAAAAAAAAATATATATATATATATATATATATATATATATATATATATATATATCAAAAAAAGTTATAATTAAAGTTTTATAAAATAATTATAATGAGTTTCGCTAGAAAAATATGTTTTAGATGAAAACAATATAAAATTATTATGTACAATAATCACATAAGTTAATGTTCTTTTAGTCGCTTTTTTTTTTCTTCAAATTTTTTATTCACACCTGTCAATGAATGTTGACAATCAGCACCTTAAATTACATTCCAAAACTTTCTTCGTAAGATGAATTTTTTTCTTAAATCTTTATATTATACATATTTGTTGCTTTTCATAGGATCAAAAAAAAATATGTTTGCTCTTTTCTCCTTTAGTTGGCTTTCGAATTCCTTCAACTTTCGTATTTAGCAACTTTTTATCAATCCTAATAAGATGTTAGGGTTAATTTCTCTGAATCTATAAAAATAAAGGTACTTTAAAAAAATGAAAGAAAATTTAAAATATCGGCATTCCAGTCAACATGTCCTGTAATCAAAGAAGCAGGGTTTAGAAATAGGGTTTAAATTCAAGAGAAGCAGAACTGGGCTATGATGATCGGAAGAGAGGTCTCCTATGGATTTTATCGTACTTTGAGGGGTGGGGATTTGGGATGAGACGTGGGATCTTTTTTTTATTTTACAAAATAGACGTATATGAATATCCATTTATAAAATATTCAATCAGGTGAGCATACAAAGTAAAATATAATAACATGTTTTCATCACAAAACAATATGGTGGTAATTAAAAATAAAATTAACAAATTACATAAAATATAAACAATAATTATATATATTATATATATATATATATATATATATTATATATATATATATATATATATATAATTAATATATAGGGAAAAAACTTATATAAAAATAAATAAATAGTTACCAAAGTTTACAATAATACAAGTGGTATCTTATATTATATTAGGCAACAATTATCAAAATTTTTTTTTCATCACTTTCTTCAATAAAATTTCAATTTTATCACAGTAATTTTACATATAAGAAGTCGACAATTTTGATGCAATAAATAATTTCTAGATGGTTTTGCATAATCTAAAGGAGAGTGATCTAATATAGTCATGAACTATAGGTATCATTCCAAGTAATTCCGAACAATTTGTGCTATTGTTTATCATATTGTCATATCTTTGGAGATATGACGGAATAGCTGTTGGAAGTTGTGACTTGGGAGAGAATCCTCCCACGAGTGTTGGATGTTCGGTATCCCCACCGTTGATCTTTGGCGTTGTAATCTCCCCAGCAATGAAGCGCGGATCAAAAGAGCGAAATAAGGAATCAATTGGTTATGGGAGACAGGTTTACCTGAAGAGACAATATACAGCTGAGATTGTCATGTTGAATGGGCGAGAAAATAAGGTAATGGAGGTCGATTGAAAGGTGTCAGTTGGAGTGGAGGGGATCAGGGAGTGACTTAATGAATTGTGAACAAGGATACATGAGCCAGCGTGGGATTTATTGACTGGTGATCTGATCTGTATGTGATGTCACATATGTAAAAGTATGAATGAGTTGTAAAATGTGTTTAAATCACCAGGAAAATGTCTATGTTGTTGTCGTGAATAAATAAGTCAAGGTCATCTCGGCGACAAATCAGACCTTTAGCATTCCACAAGAGAACAGCCAGGGTCTTCTTACTCATCTTGGGATATTGAGGGGATTTTAGATAGGAGTCTAGTAAAGAGAGTGATAAGGGGTTTGATAGCATTTTTAGTTTTATGAGAAAGGATGAAAGAATAGGAATAATATCAGAAGAATGTTGGTAGGAGTAGGAGTAGGAGGGAGTGTCTTTGATTCATCGGTCTAGGAAGAGTTGAACCCTTCTCTGAGTTGTTGAATAGGAATCATGTTTAATGGAGTTTCTAGTGAGTGGTTTTCAGGAACTGATGATATGGATGGAAGAAGCTGGTTGAGGTTAGTTTGAGGAGGCATCGTGGTGGTAACTTCACTCTTTTGGCACTTTGAACAGGGGATGGGAGTTCTAAGAAAAACCTAAATGTATATCTTATATTTAGGATTTTGGGTTCCTTGTCATTGAAATGATTGTATGAAGGGGTCCGCGAAGAAATTTAGTAAGGACCCATTGCCCTATATGCCAGAAATCATGAAACAAGAGAAATAAAACGATGAGTTTAATGGTTCTGACAGCTTACTTCAACTGAAAACATTGAAAAACTAAAATAAAAAAATAGTATAAGATATATATGTATTCAAATACTTATAACGAAGTCAAATATTGTCTATTATCTTATGCCAAGTTACGCCTGTCCTAAAGGCTATAATTTTTCAAACATTAAAAAGTGACAAATTCAACGATTGTGATTGTGTAGTAGCAGTCGCTTTTCAGTGGTCCCCAGCAATTATATCAGTTAGAATATTAACTTTGTGTGTATTCTTTTCTTGTCATTTTCACGTACCTATATACGAAATACATAGTAAAGAAGGAATGTATTGCAATCATGAAAATTTTCGAATTCCAGTTTTCAACAGAAACACGTTTTACAGTTTCCAACAACCACAAATAACAAAGTCCCTCAAAAAGGTCTGTGTGTGCGGTTTGAGTGTGTGTGTGTGTGTGTGTGTGTGTGTGTGTGGTGGTAGGTAATGCACAAAAACGAAAAGGTTTACGAAAATGAAATTTCATATTTGATACTATTATACGCCTGAGATGTTACATAAACGTTTCACTTATGTTAGCAGAACGGAAGTGGTACTTATACTGATACCATGCATTTTGCGCTTTTTTGCTATTTACTCAAAAACGGTTCTAACGATTTTGATTAAATTCACAATATCGATGTAAAATTTAATGGGCTTTAGTAAATATATAATTTTCATTCTGATTGAAATAGTCTGACAGGGCTTAAATTAAATTAAAAAAGGCGTATTTTTTTCCTCTAAAGTACTTTTGTAAGACCTGAAAATTTAACCATATCATCTTATTGATATCATTAACAAATAACGGCTTAATATACAAGTTGAACGAATTTGATGAATATCTAAAGGATAAATGAGAATAATATCTGTTTAATGTGATTTTTGTTTTTTGTATATTAAAAATGGTAATAGACGTATAATATACCGTTGGCAAGAGAAAGATTTTATCATAAACGTTATGTTGTACACAAAGTTGTAACGTAATGTTAAGTGACGATTAGAGCATAATCTTTTTAATGATTATTACATACAAGAATTGGTATATTATTTTACCTAAATCCATATGGTATATTATTAAATGTTTCCAACAAAACTGAATACAATTTTTATTTAAATTAAAATAATATTGTTTTTATAAACTTACGCTGATGACACAGCCATCCTATCCTCTCACTTAAATCCCGCATTGCATCTATAGGCCTCTAAACGCACCTTTCTCAAATTGAAGACTGGCGTAACAACTGGAGAATTAAAATCAATCATTCCAAATGCTAACATGTCACCTTCACCCTTCGAAGACAATCCTGCCCTCTAGTTCTCTTTAACTCCATTCCGCTCCCTTTCTCTGACACAGTACGGTATCTTGGCTTCCTTCTGGACAAAAGACTAACTTGGGTCCCGTATACTAGACTTAAACAACAAGAACTTAATCGACGATTTGGCCAATTATACAATCTACTGGACAGAAATTCTGAACTATCAATCCAAAACAAACTGCTAATATACAAGACAGTACTGAAACCTATCTGGACCTACGGACTTGAACTGTGGGGAACAGCCAAATTTTCTAATATCAAACGCATTCAATCCTTCCAATCCAAAGTCCTCCAAGCAATAGTTAATGCTCCTTATTATGTATCCAACCATACATTACACCGCGACCTAAATATTCCATTTATTTCAGACGTTATACCATCCAAATTCTCTAAACTCTATCAAAACCTTATCCATCACTCTAATCCCCTAGCTCAATCCTAATCCAGCTCCACACATCCTTACCATCCTCCTAGAAGATTGAAATGGCAGTGGCCTTAAGACGTTTTGTAACATGTATATTGGAGTTCTAGCATTGGCTAGATTCTCCACTCACGTGATGTATGCTTGAGAATTGTATACAGGTATGAGTGACTGTTGTATATATTTTTATTGATTTTGTTTTGTATATATGTATATTGTAGTATTATTATATAAATTTATTGTTTTGTATATATCGTGTGAATGTAGTACTTAATCATTATTAAAAATGTCCTAAATTGGACTGATTGTAATATTACTCAATAAAGAATTGTTTAAAAAAAAAAATTCTCAATGAAGACTTGCGAACTCCCTGAACTTAGTCTGTGAATCCTAAGGTGCCGCGAAACACCAATTAGAAACCACTGGTATATACAATAGTTTAAAAAAAACTATACATAATATAAATGGAATTAAATAATGATTTCATTAAAAATTGATTATGCAACTTCAAGATAAACCCCATCTCAAATTAATTGCTTGCCTAAAGACATAAAATTGGTGATGCCAATAAAAGGTGTTAACAGATCTGATATATCCGTTCATAACACCTTCAATAAGAAGTCGTTCTGGTAGACATTTGGTTTCGTGTTTATTGTGCATTTAATGCCACAGCTGCAAACCAGACTGAATGCATCAATTTAGTTTACTGCTGGCTTTATAAGGAAATAGCTTTCAATGCATTTCAATTTTTTTTTTTCAGACTTTCTACTTCTTTGAGTCTATAAATTTAAAATTTTTTTAAATTAAAAAATAAATATAAATTTTTTGGTTTATAGATTTTATCATATTTCGTTAAAATACTAATAATCATATTAATACCATTAAAAATACGATGAGATTCAAAATAAAAAATCATAGCCCCTTTAAATAATTTTTATATTTACCAAACAAGAATTAAAGTTAGATCAATTTTTATTATTTACACTACATCAGTAAAATTAATAATTATTATTTTTTGAAAAATGAGATTTGTTTTGCAGTTGAATATATTTGGTGCATCTTTGAAACCATGTATTTTCATTTAAAATTGATTTCTGTTCAATACTTAATCGTAGATGTTTGTTTGCTATGAGGTGCAAACAAAAATAAATCCGAATAAAAAAAGTGTTATCATTTTTTTTTTTTGTACTTTCAGGATAACTGTGGTTAGCCAGTTATCCATTCTGGACGTTTTTAGTAATGATCGGTCTGCACTTGGGGACGTATAAATATAATTCTATGTTTTTAGTAAGAATAAATCTTCTGGTTAGATATAAAGACGTTTCTATGAGTATACTTAATTATAATTAAGTCATATAAGATATAAAATGTTTACAACAGGTGATCTTGATCTGATAATGACTGTATTTAACATAAGAAAAAATAAAATAATAATAAACCAAAAAATAACCTAGATTTTTCGAGAGTTATCTAGAGCTGGATGGTAACTCCTTAAAATTCATATTTGCTGAAAAAGGAGAATCTGCCAGGATGAGAAAAAAAAAGTTATATGAAAAAAAAATCAAATATGACCCATTAATTACATATCTATTTTGAGAGTCAATTTCAGATAATTGAAGTGAAAGATCATTAAACAGTATGTTGATTAGTATTCAGCATTCCAGATAATAATATGATGGATTTTTAGAATAAACAGACAACTTCCAAAATTACGTTTTATCAAACACTTTAGGACTTAATCAACGATTTAATAATCTGAGTATGTAGTACAACAATATTCACATAAAAATACAATTTAGGTAGACATTGTTGGTAATTCTTCTGGTTTACCTTCAGGCTTTAGATTTAAAACCTCTAATGCTGGAACTGGCACCGTACGTCTGGAGGTGTATAATAAATCAAATATACTTAATTTTATAACAACTTTTCAAAATCATTTTTTCGTATTTCGTATTATTAAAAATGGAACAAAAAGATTCTTAGTGGAACCATTTCATTCAAGTTAAAAAAGATTTTTTTTTTTAACCAACAAATTAACTAAATAATTTCATGGCAATAATACTATTTCTGGATCGATTGTAAAAATCATTCAATATATTATTTCTTTAATAATTAATACAAATCTTAAAGAAATAATTCATAATAAAAAAAGTAAATAAGAAGTTTTTTCTTTCACTTATCTATCTAATGTGGCTCTACAATCCAGTGTCAAATCTTGGCCTCCTCTAGCAGCCATTGTCTCGATCCCTTGCAGCCGCCATCCGAAGCTCCGAAGCTGCAGTATATTTGTTGCATCAGCAGCCCATCGCAGCTTAGGTGTCTTGGTAGATCTTCACTGCCTATCCACACGACGTGTCCCGCCCATCTTAACCCTGCTTTCTTTGTGACTCGAACGATATCAGGCTCCTTAAGTATGCTGTACAGTTCCTGGTTTTTCTTCTTTTCCAATCTCCTCCTACGAGAACACCACCATAAATACCCGTGAGGATTCTTCTTTCAAAAACCAGGAGTTCCTGTTTACAAGTCCGGGAAACAGTCCAAGTCTCACAATCATACAAGACTGGACGCACTTTCGTCTTATAGAGACTTATTTTAGCTCTTTTAGAGATCCTTACGCCGGAGCTGTTTACCCATAGAGAAAGAGCATCGATTTGCTGCTGTGATTATACAACAGACTTCTTGTTTAGGGGCGTTGTCCTGAGTTATCAATGACCCGAGATACACGAAATCATTGGAGTTCTCGAATTGACACTCGGCAAAGTTTACCTCCTCTCTGGGCCAGGACTCCTCTCCTCTTACCATGCATTTGGTTTTGGTAGCACTGACTTTCAAGCCACGTCTCCTCGCAGGACCCAAGGAAAGCATAGACACAGCTCGGAAGGAGCGTCCAACTATGTCCATATCGTCCGCATGGTGTACGACTTTATTCTTAAAAAAAATGAAAAATCAGCAATACAAATATAAAAAGAAAATAAATCGAATTATAATGCCGAAATTAAAAATAGAGAGAAAGTTAAGGGCCGTAAAGATCAACACTAGTAAAAAATTCAACAACAAGTAGACAAAAAAAAGAGTGACTAATATTCTTCCTTTAAAACAGTCATTAAGCATTTTCCTAAATGTACGATTTAACATTTCACAAATGGCAGATCCATCAATAAAAATGTGTTATGTGTACCACCAACTCATACTGTTAACTTGACAATACAAAATGAACCATACATTCTATGGTCACATTCACGTTAAAAGAACATAATTAAAGATGATATATCTCTACAAAGTGATGACATTTTACAATAAAAAGAAGTAATAATATCAAAACTTGCATTATTAATACAATCTACTTGTACAAAAATTCTATTCTTTCTTACTAAATTCCAGTGCAAATCGAGTATTTTAAAAACGTTTTCATTTACACCTACTCAAAAAAGTTTCCATACACCCATGAAGAAGTTCTTAGTTTTCAAAGCTGAGGTTGATATCCTCCGCACTTTTGACCTTTCACTGGCTCAAAAATAATAAATTTAGATTCCTAAGAGAATATGACCCGTTCCCAGAAATTTTTGTTTTTTTGTTTGCAAACTCCTTAGCAAATTATAGCCGCTTCTCCTGGTTTAACTTACTGAAAAACGACTTTTTTCTTGTGAATCAACCACTGTATTCTTTTCTTCCTAAAATATTTTTGACTTTTTCTGGGTGCACTTGGATCCCATAGTACCTATTTATAGGTGAGGTATTAGTGTGAGGATTAGCATAGACTTCAACAAGAATGTCTCACCTCTGGTGATTCTCAAGTCTACTGTCTTCCAACACATGTTCTATCCTTCAAAAGTTTTAGCTCTATGTATTTTTAGTCCATACTGTACAGTAGGATGTGACTTATTCAACAGATAAGCAATTTTTCCTATAGATAAGCTCTGCGAGCCATGAGCTCTCTCAAATCACGAGAAACGCGCATATTGAAAAGAAATCAGTTTCCCAGACCCATGTAAAGCTAATACTGAACCAAGGTTTGCTTATCAAGATAATATTTATACATGTAACTCTGGAAAGACGGTCATAGGTGTAGTACAACAAATAGGATTATTATTGGAAGTATTTGGAAACTATTTTGACCTACCATTAACAAATGGCATTCGGCCTCGTTTTATATTAATAATGAAATGAAAATAATTAAATATATTTATTAATCTAATATTAGTATTAAATAATTTGTACATTAGGAAATTGTTAAGTTGTAAGCAAATAGCTATGCAAACTAAAAGCATGCTGTATGGAAACGTTTTTGAATGAGTGTATATCGGTAGTTTCTATGGTTTTCTAATTTCTTTAATTATAATTGGCAATTGTCAGATATAGAAACTCATTATAGACAATTTTTTATCGTGAGAAATTGTCTTATCTAGATACAAATATGTTTTCTTCAACACTTCTTTGTAACGACCGATGATTTAAACCCCTTGGAGCCTGCAGTGCGGTCCTTCCTCAGAAGTAGGAATGCCACATACAACTTTCATCAGTCTCTTGAAAGTTTTATCAACAAGCCTAAGCTCCGTTTTGCTGTGGTTTCCTGTTCCGGCTACAGTTTCCTTGTTTTCTGTATTCTGGATGTGCCCATGAAAGGCAATCCTTTGACATAGATGAAACATATATCTAACGGGATTCCAAGTAATAAGGCAAGTAGAAGTTTTGAATTGCACGCACTTGATTCATTTTTAATAATGAATACGAAGTAACTGTTTTATCTTACAATGGCTCTTACAATTTTCAGTTCGGTGTAATAACATCTAGGAAAATGTTTCTCAGTAAAGAGACAAAGGCTAGAAGGTTTATGTTTTCTTTAGATAAATCATCAATTGCTTTCTGTCTGTTGTTCCTTTCTTTGAGGAAAACTCAACCAAGACAATTTTATGGCAAGACCATTTATTCTTTTTAACGTTTTTCAATTTGCATTGTTTTGTTAGGTTAAATTGGTTTTAGAAAAAATTATATTTTAGATGCCAAGTAGAATGAAATGAACCTGTCATATTTTTATTGAAATAAAATTTTTCATGGAATGAACTAAAGTTACCAATCGGCATCCCTTTGTAATTAATCTTTTAATTAATCAAATAAAAATATTAATAATGATTTTTTTTATTTGTATAGAATACAAACAGAATACTGGACCTATTTTTTAGGGATATGAAAATTTCTTCCTGTACAGTACTTTCTCTATACTAAATCAATCCAATTTGGTGGAGGTGTTAAGATGAAACAGATATGGCCTAAAAACAATCTCCCAACATAAGGCTGTTAATATTTTTTTAAAATTACCGACCCTGTAATCGCAGCCATTTGTGTTATCGCTCTAAAGGCAAATAAAGAAGAAGAAAAAAATGAATAAAAACCGTAGGTCCAAAAGGCAAATAAAATTTTAGATTTGAATTTATATATTAATCCTCAAATAACATAATTCGAAGCGAAATACTCGAAACAGATATTCCAAGACTGATTTAGCATTATTATTATTGTAAATAAACATCCTTTATCTTGAAGTACACATTTTAAGAAAGAAGATAGCACTTAATAAATGTTAGTTCAATCACAGACATGCTTTCTTCTTAAATTCTTAGTCTTATTATAATTTTTAAATTCTTAGTAAATCTAGTGATAGATTATTTTAACTTATAAAATATTTAATTATCATGAATTTCTATTCAATTTACCAAAGGAATGTTCCTTTTTCATAGGAGAAGCTAAAGCTGTCTTCAAGGCTCTTTATTGGATACAAAGTTCTGAAGTGAAAAAATGGGTCATTGCCACAGACTCCAGGAACGTTGTAGAAGCCATAGACAGTCCATGCAGTATTAACACCATAATACGGAAAATAATAAACTTGGTGGGAAGCGATGCAAATGAATAAAGTCTTCGTAAGGGTCCCAGCCAACTGCGGAATTTCGGAAAATGAAGAAGTGGATTAACCTAGTAGAAATAGGATTTAGGCTAAAAGAAGGTGGGGTAAATTTAATTTTTAGGCACGATTGTTTGTACTGCTCCCCTCATTATAAACCCAAGTTTTCACACTTTTCACTCTCGTGCGTTTTCCGCCATCTTAAAAAAACCTATAAAAAAAAAAAAAAAGCATGTTGGAAAATTCGAAATACCTACTGAGATACGTGGATGCCAATATTGGCCAAATCGTGTAAAAAAAAAAAAAAAAAAAAATGTCAGAAAAGTCGGTGGTTTCGGTTCAATAACTATTTTGGTGTGCAGTTTATTAAAAAATACATAAGTAACGATCTTTTAGAGCATTAAATTTCTAACAAGGTAGATGTATAAGATTTTTAATAACCCCTAATATACACCAATAAATGTTGAAATAACATTTTTACTGAAAGTGCTCTGTTTATAAAAAATAAAATACTCTGTTTTAATTACATCTTCTAAACGCAATATTATCTCAAAACCATTATTGTGTATATTCTAGGAAAAAATGGCGTTTTTTTTAACTGATAAGAACAAATTTTTAATATATTACTTTTATTTTAATTAATTTAAAACTAAAAGAAAAAACATTTTTATGATACAAAGACAACTATAAATAAAATATAAAGCATTTTTGTTAGTTGTTTTTCCTTTTTTGGCCTCAAATGTACTTGATGTGTATAAGAGATGCGTGTCGTCAAACCAGTCATCTTCCATGTTATATTCAATATTTGGTGTATTATTACAGGATTCGAATCCGCAATAAAGACAGACAATATAACATTGAAGTCCACTTTTTTTGCAGCTTTATTTGTTACCACATTTCTCTTTTTATCCATAAGAAATCATATTGTACGAAAGGAATAGCGAACGAACCTTGAGAACGTTCATTTCCGATGAAAAGATTTAGTGGTTTTCTTGGCAACTGATGGTCGGTCGCCACATCAATACTTGCAAAGGAAAAGAAGACCTGGATCCTTTGATACTTATCCACAGAATAATCATCGCTAAGCAGTCTGATGATGATTTGAAAAACTATTTCGAATATGAACTTTCTCCGTTTCCATTATCTTCTACACAGAGTACATTGGAATCGGAGCGAACCTTTTTATGTTATTTTAAGGAACTATGAAGCATATGTACAGCGAAATCATGGCAATAATGCTGTGGCAGCCTTCGATCTTCACCATTGAAGAAAATATGAGAAGTTCAAAAAGCTCTCAAAGAGCTCTTCGTTCCAATTTACAGTCTTTTTCAGTTCGTTTTAATGGTGAAATGTTTTCGCAAAAGCCTCATGATGACATGAAACATGATTTCGTATTTGTGTTGTTGTCTTACATTGATGTTTTAGTTTTGGTGACGGCTATAGCGACAGATAATGTGTATTTCTGCAAACCTGGAATACGTGGCATTGCAGATATGTTCTACTCCACAAGATCTATTAAATATAAACATCTAGTGGAAACATTTTTTTATCCATGCAATTAAATAAAAATTCCTATTGTCTGTTTACGGTGGTGATTTGGACACTTATATAGAGATGATTTGCTGTATCTTCGATTTGTTAAAGCTGTAGCAAGAGCTAAGCTCGATTTAGCACCTCCAACAAGGGATTCAATTGAATTTCATGCTTATCTGTAAGTAGAAATATGGATAGAAAATGTGAAAGACCCCTTAACCTTGGGCTGGAAAAGGGTTATAGGTGACCATGATTAAAGAAAATCAGCGACACTTAGCATCAGAGATCATGATGGAAGAACCAACACCATCGACATAACTGAATATGATTCCTAGTCATGCAAAGAGTTATGCAGCTGAAAAAATAATAGACCAAATATTGAATATAACATGGAAAATGACTGGTTTGACGATACTCATTTCAAATCCTTCCGTTCAAAGTGATTTATTAAACATTTACAGTACATTTAAGACTGAAAAAAAAAAAACAACTAACAAAAATGCTTTATATTTTATTTGAAGTTGTCTTTGTACAATTAAAATGTTTTTTGTTTTAATTTTAAATTAAAATAAAAGTAATATATTGAAAATTTGTTCTCATTAGTTAAAAAAAAAAAACCGCTTTTCTTTTCCTAAAATATACACAATAAAGGTTTAAAGATAGTATTACGTTAAGAAGATGTAATTAAAACGGAGTATTTTATTTTTTATTAACAGAGCACTTTCAGTAAAAATGTTATTTCAACATTTCTTAGTGTAAATTAGGAGTAATTTAAAATCTTATACATCTACCTTGTTAGAAATTTAACGCTCTAAAAGATCGTTCCTAATAATTTTTTTAATAAACTACACACCAAAATATTTATTGAAGCGAAGCCGTACAAACAATCGTGCCTAAAAATGCCTTTACACCATTTTTTTCTAGCCCACGCCCCCTTTTTTAGTCTAATTCTACTGGGCTAGATAGAGTCGCCAACCTTGCTAGGCAAGGAGAAATACCAGAGATAACGGTGGTAAAATAAATCACTATGGAAGACTGGATAAACCATCTGAAGTCGATTATATTTCAGAACTGGGAGAGAGAGCTATCTCCTCAGAGGTCTGGAGGCTCCAACTAGTGAACATTGTAACAACACGTTGCTAACAGTCAAAAACGTGGTACTAGTGTCCCCTATTTGAACCAATTCGGCAGAAATTAAATTTAATGGGAAGTTTGTTTATTACTGGTTTATTTTTTTAACGTCACATTATGCTTCTATGGCTAATCGGACGATACTGCAGTGGGAGTCATAAATTTTGCCAATCCAGGTTTTATTAGAATAGGGATCTTTATCGAGTACCTGACATCGCACAGGCTCGGGACCACCTTAACGTCCCCTCCGAAGGACGGCATAACTAACTAATGTCAGTAGTTAAATTGTCCAAATTCCTTAAAGAAACGAACTATTACAATAAAGTGTAATTTTCCAATCGTGCCAGAGACCCTCTGGGGGTGAGCAAAAGCAAAGAAGAAAATATATCATCGTTCATAAAAATTAATTTTTTTTTATTAGCCTGTATTTGTATCACATTTTTAAATAGATGTTTTTCGTTCCGAATAGAGAATAAACCATTCCAAGGTGAAGCGCTGTCTGATATTTTAATGTCAAAGTCTCTAATTCAATTAGTTAAATTAAGTTTAAAAGATGCAATAAAAGAATTCAGGCTACATGGTACAGAGTTTGCTAAAGGTTTTGTGTTTACAAAGGATTGTGCTGCGGTCTTTCTGTTGGAATTAGATTAGCGTCTTGACCAACCACTTAACCTTATTGTCAGTCCTAATTTTCAATCCGAATTTAGCCATATCATACAACAACGAAAATAATTAAATTTAAAAAAGTAAGTTAATGAAACATGTTTTTAATTTTTTAAATTAATCATGTATTATGAATATTAGCATTGAAGTAAAAAAAAAAAAAAATCAACATTAATTCTCTCCTTTCAATTATGTTACTGGAACATGGTATTAGAGCTTTCAAGCAGTGCAGTTACCAGCGACAACTCTTCCTAGCTGTTATATCAACTCGAATCAGTTAAGAAGAAGGTCAGATTGTCAATTAAAAATTAAACAGATATTTATACAACTTTGCGCAGCTTGAAATACCGTCCCTCATAAATTTCATTATGGATTGAGACGTGTTCAAGTACTACAAAACACCACACTCCATTCGCTACTAAGTACGTAGAGGAACGTAATAAGGCTGTAGAATGCCATCTACGAAACGGCGGAGGAATAGCTTGTTTTTCAATACCGTGACCAATAAAAACTAAAATGATATGCATTTATCTGTAATATGTTAAGTTTTTTTATCAGAGCAAAGGAGGTATATTGAATTTTGAAAAATCTAATAACGTTCTTTTAATTATTAGTCTCAAATGGAATTTTTTTAAAAATAATTAGTTTTTAAAGTAAAAATTCTAAAGGTTCTTCACTGCTTGTTTTCGCAAATTTTATCATTTTTACTTTCCCTTATCTATATATGGAATGTATAGTACGTGAAAGTATTGCGATCGCGAAAATTTTTGAATTAGAGTTTTCAATGGAAATAAACGTTTTAGGGTCCCCTGAGCCTAAATCACCAAGTTCCGCAATAAGGTCTGTTTGTGTGTAAGTATGTGCTAAGTCTAGGTCTACGATTTTCTCAAAAAAAGGTCTAAAAAGTTTAATTAAACTCGATATATGGATGTTAAATTTAATTAGCTTTTATTTATTCTGATTGATATAGTCTGACAGGGCTTAAATACCGATATTTTAAATTGTCCTTCTCTGAAGTACTTTTATTTTTGTAGATTTAAAAAAAAAAAGTACATCATCTTATTTGCATTGATAAATAACGGCTAACTATGCAACTTGACCGAATTTTATAAGCAACTAAAGGAGAAAAGTGTAATCATATTTTTCATTGCAATTTTTGTGTTTTTGTACCCTAGAATAGTAATATCCCATTAGTTGAAGACTTGGCCCGTTACAAATATACCTCTTTTCATTCCAAACTCCCTGCCCACTCAAACCCGCTTATCCGTGACCTCTCCTCTATATCTATTCCCGACAACCCACCGAGGCGCCTTAAAAAAAGATGGCCAAGAGACCTTCTAACATAAGACATTGGAGTGCTACCAATGGGTAGTTTCTTCTCAGGACTACCATGTATACTAATCATATATAAAGCCTATTTACTTGTTGTATTTATTCAATACAGTTGTAAATTTCTTTAAATAAATACAAAAAAAAAAATAATAGTAACATTGATATATATATAATATACCGTTGGATAGCTAAAAAATATTATCTAATACACGGCTTCTAAAGACTAAATGAAGAGTGATGAAACCGACAAAAGTAATTGATTGTTCTAGATAAATAGATTATTTAATAAAACACATGTTTGACATTGAAATTCAATTTAATTAATTCTTTAACAACTTGTTTGTTTATTTATTTAACGTCATTTCATGCTACTATGGCTAATCGGACGATGCTACAGTGGGAGTCCTAAATTTTGCCTATCCAGGTTTTATTAGGATAGGGATCTTTAACGAGTACCTGACATCGCACAGGCTCGGGACCACCTTTTAACGTCCCCTCCGAAGGACGGCGTAACTAAGGTTTTTTACTCCCATTAAAAAAATCCTAGGACCACCCGAGGGTTTGAACCCGTGACCTTTAGCATGGGAGGCTGTTACGCTAAGCACCCAGCTACAAATGATCCCTTAACAACTTATTTTACTTTATAAATGTATTTAAAATTTTTTAAATTTATTTCAACATCGGAGGTAAGCTAAAGTTGTGTGTTTCGCGCAATAGATTTTCTCATTTTTATTTATTTTTTTTAATTCCTTCACCAACTTACGTCTTTCTCCAGTATTTATTTATCATCAAGTTTTTAATTTTCTAAATAAGAGAATGCTAAATCAAGAATAAAATCTTTTTTTTTTTTCTTTGTATTAGCAGTGTCTGTTACCACGTGATTGTTTTTTTTACCCAACCATTTATGAAGTGTAGTTCCTAAATAATGCGTGTTATACCTTCACACTCCTGTTCTGTTATATTTGTTTGTGCATTTGTTTCCGTTTGAATAAAATTTACCTACCACCTTTACATAAGAAAAATTAATCTGATAAGTCCTGTGAATCAGCTTACCTGTAGGGGCAGTTTAAGGAGACCCATAGGATAACCTCCATGTCCCCATCACTGCTTAATCTGAATTCTCAAGCTAATTCTTTTACAATATTATTTAAAAAATCCATAGAGCATATACTATTTTAATATTTTGCTTAAAAAGTATCCTTCCACTTTCCTTTCTACATTTGCTAATGACACTTGTGTGTTATCAATCAATAACGATCCAACTATTGCCTCTCAAACTCTTCAATCACACATCAGAGACCTTGAAGTATGGTGTCAGAATTGGAGAATTAAAATTAATTCAAACAAAGCTAACCAAATAACCTTTACCCTTCGGCGTAAACCTATGACATCCTCCCCTACAGTATAGTTTAAACAACCTTGAGAAACGCCTTACTTGGAACCCTCATACAAGAGTGAAACGACAAGAAACTGCGCCACGTTTTCGGCTACTTTAACACTTAATAGTCAAACGTTCTGATATAATTAACTACAAGGCTTATCAACTATGATTATCCTAATGCAGATATGTATTTGGGGCTCTACTCAATCATTCAATTCTTCCTGTTTTCAATCTCTACAATTCAAATTCATACTTGTAACAGATAAACTGATCCATTAAGACCTTGATGTTTCATGCGGTGCTGGTTTTTGCCGGAACCAGATACCATTCCTTTCATGACTCAATGAACTCCATTTCTACTTTAATTTACTCGTTTCATTTCCTTATTCCTCTTGAACTCTTGATAATCCTTCGAGGCGTCTGAAAAGAAGATGGGCCCGAGAACTTCTAATTTAGAATATAATTAGTGTGTTGCCAATATGAAACTTCTATACGTTAGTATCATGCTTTTTATATGTTATTTTTTAATTTTTACATTTACTTGTTGTAGTATTTCATTATACAGTTGTAAATTGTGATAATTAAATATTTTTTAAAATCGTTCTAGGATTCCTTAAAATCCAGTTGGCTGTTTAATTAGTTTAATTTTTATTTTATATAGACTTTTAATTTTAAAAGTCTATATAAACTGATTAACTTATTTGAATCATAAACATGATTTGAATAATAAGGTGCTTTTAAAGGTTTAAGGATGTATTTGCCGTGACCTGGAAACCTTTAAACTAATCAACCAAGTTGAGATTGAATGGGTGAGGTTGTGCTTAGGTATTCTAGGGTATGATCACCGTACTGAGGATATAGTATTCTGAACTTGCCATTGATCCTTGGGTACAATCAAGCGTAAACATCAATACAGTAAATTGCATGTCAGACCCGAGGAATGCTTAACTATATCTCATATGTAGCAATTGTCTTGTCGGGCATATTACAGTAATACCTTTCCTTTTTTATACATTTTTCCACCGTCTTCGTGTGTTTCCTCGTATTCGTAGTAAGAAATATCGAAGAAAGCGAAAAGAGCTAAATATCACTATTTCCTTTGTATCTTTCAGTGTAAAAAAAAAAAAAAAAAAATTATGATAGTCTTGTTTTAAAATATTTTTAACCATTCTCTAGAACACAAAATCAATAAAATATTCTCTCAAAAATTTGACTAATTATTATTTAAAAATCAACACAAAAAACTTCTAAATATCGGAAGCGCCTAAGATAGCCTAAATGCCGTACAGTTTATATTACAAAAAATAATTAATTTAATCAAACTAGCATATTTCTATAAACAAGACCGTGCCTTTGGATCATTCGATATTTTCCTCAACACATTTTAAGGTCTCTTAGTCTAAATAACTAATGTTCATGAAATGGTCTAAGCATTTTTTTGTATGTGGCCATAAGTATGACTCATAAACCATAAGTAGCACTAAACATTGATATAAGATGTACAATTATTTTATACTAAATCGTTTTTTATGTGTCAAATCGAGCTATCAATTTTACAAAATTTGAATGTGGTTATAATAATTTAGATAAAACTGATTATATCACTTTGTTAATGAATGTTGCTATTGTCATTTAATTAGTATCACGGTGTAAATAAATGGTATAAATCAAAGAAATGTGTAATTTTTCAATTATTTCGTTCTATTTCTTTATAATATCTGATTGTTAGTAAAAATAAAATGTTAATCGACGATTTGGCCAATTGTACAGACTACTGAAAAGAAATTCTGAACTATCCATTGAAAACAAACTGCTAATATACAAGACAGTACTGAAACCTATTTGGACCTACGGACTGGAACTGTGCGGGACAACGAAATTTCCTAACATCAAACGCAATCAATCCTTTCAATCCAAAGTCCTCCGAACAATAGTTGATGCTCCTTATTATGTCACCAACCATACCTTACAACAATACCTAAATATTCCATTTATTTTAGAACTTATTTTATCAAAATTCTCTGAATTGCATCAGAACCTTATTCATCAACCCAATCCGCTAGCTCAATCCCAACCCAGCTCCACACACCCTTAACATCCCCCTAGAAGGTTGAAACGGCAGTGGCCTCGAGACCTCTTGAAACATTTACGAGTATATTGCAGTTCTAGCAATGGCTAGATTCTCCACATACGTGATGTGTTCTTGAGGATTGTATAATAGGTATGAGAGACTGTTATACATATTCTTATTGATTCCTTATTGTATAGATGTATATTGTATTATTTTGTTATATTTATAGTTTTGCATATATTGTGTGAACGTAGTATGAATGTTGTTCTTGATCACTATTAAAGTGTTCCAATTAGACCTGATTGTAATATTATTCAATAAATTTTTTTCATGGAAACAAATTTAAATAAAAAATATATAAGAATTTGCTCAAAGAAAAAAAAATCCAAATTACGGATCTTAACTTGATGATAAACACAAATATAAAGAATAAAGGTTTATAGTGAAGGGAAAATAATATTCTATATACAAAGCCGTCTAAGACAATGCAGAGTAAAACGTTATAAACTTACGAGTTTGTTGTAAAAAGTAACTTCTTAAGTTATGGTAGTTAACCTTAAATATATAATTTCATTAAAAATGTACATATTTTTTTAGTTTCATCCTGTTTATTGATTCACACCTGTCAACTGTAATGTTGCAATCAGCAAACTAATGCGATTTTTCTGTTGAACATCCACTGCCTTTTTTTTTTCTTTTTTTTTTTAATTTAACATTTATTTCATTAACTAAAAATCGATAAATTCATATATATTATATATATATATACAAAAAGAATAATAATAAACAAAAAAAACAAAAACAGTACAACGACCTACAATTGAGAGAAATACAAAGTTGGCAAAAAAATAAACATTACATAATTACCTACTTATCATTAGTGTAACGTTCTTGAAAATAATATCTTCCTTCTTGTTAGTTTAATTAGTGTTCCACAAATATTCTAACAAGAATATTATTATTATATAATATAACTCTCTAATAAATATCTGAATATTTGTGCCTTATCAGTCTATCCATAAATTTTTTTTGTATATATTTAACTATATAAATTTCAATTTGAACGTCCTGTATATTATTATATTATTACAAGAATATATTATTATATAATATAACACACTAATAAATACCTGAATATTTCTGCCTTATCAGTCCATCCATAAATTTTTATTTGTATATATTTAACTATATAAATTTCGATTTGAAAGTCCCATATATTATTATATTACTACAAGAATATATAATTATATATAATATAACACAATAATAAATATCTGAATATTTCTGCCTTATCAGTCCATCCATAAATTTTTATTTGTATATATTTAACTATATAAATTTCAATTTGAAAGTCCCATATATTATTATATTACTACAAGAATATATAATTATATATAATATAACACACTAATAAATATCTGAATATTTCTGCCTTATCAGTCCATCCATAAATTTTTATTTGTATATATTTAACTATATAAATTTCAATTTGAACGTCCCTCCAAATTTTAGTTTAATTGCTTACTCAACAGCCTTCTACTACAAAAAATCGTACTTTTAAATGATATTTTGCAAATGATCAATTTAAGTGTGTTCCAACTCTAACAATAGCAACTCATAATTCAGTGCTTTGAGTTGCGATCTATAGTTAGTTAATGGTTGAATATTGGCCCTCCCCACGCAAACCTAGTACATCAATTTATCTTAGAACCAAATTAGTACCATTAATTTCGACTTAAGACAATAAGAGAAGTAATAGCTCGACCCATCAGAAGAGAAGATTAGCATGGCAGATGGCTGGAAAGCTTCCCTGAATAATGACTGCGACAATTTTTTCTTTTTTTTTTAAACACATTCAAGAAATAAGGCCTCGTCGGCATTTTAAAAGTAGAAATATCGCCGTTATCCATCAAGTTTATCTTAATGTTGGTAAACCATTTTATATTTTTTGCTTCCTTAGAGCTAAGTAATTTCTTTTGATACCTGTATATAGAGGTCATGCTTCTGAATGGGAGAATTATTTAAACTCAACTTTGACCTTTTAAATTACAAGTGGGATCCTATTTATTTTGTTGAATTTCTTCTTTGATTTGTCATTTAAAAAATGAAGGCAAAAAATAAAGTAATATACTGTTATGTTTTGAAGATATTGAGGGGAGTTAATCCATTATTAGATTATTTTAATATTAATCAAATAATTATTAATAAGCCTTTATTGGCAAAAGTTCAAAAGGTGCT
Source organism: Piezodorus guildinii (assembly GCA_023052935.1). NCBI lineage: Eukaryota > Metazoa > Arthropoda > Insecta > Hemiptera > Pentatomidae > Piezodorus > Piezodorus guildinii. The sequence goes on from CM041297.1 coordinate 62,724,362, forward strand.
TCCTACCCTTCCTTAGGTTTCCCCATTGGTATGACCCTTACAGGCGACTAAAAGCAGCTGGTCAAAAATATAGCAATACCCTCACCTGATTATTATAAGCAGAAATATGTCGTTTTTAAATGTGTTGTAATGATTGTTCAATATAACCCTTACAGTCTTTTGCTTTTAATTAAACTACGTAAAATCTACACATTCCGATGAATAAATTTTATACTAATGAAAAATGTAACCAATGTAATACGATAAATAATTCAAATATTTTTTTTTTTCAATATTAGCAAAAACAGGACAGGAGAGAAACCCTACTACTCTCCACATTAGGCTGGCATTTGCTGACGACCTCGTCATAATTGCATAAAAGGATTGGTTGTATAAGAAGAAATGTCCCATATCAGCATGAGTATAAATCCAGAAAAGACAAAATGCGTGAGAGTTGGTAAGAAATCACAGCAAGTAATGAGAATCAGTTTTGGGTCAGGTCAAGGATTACACCTGGCTGAAAGAAAGCAGAAGTATTAACGGGGGGGTATCTCAGATGCTGGGAGCAGTAGACAGAATGTTCCACACAGTTAGGAGAAGCTTCCTGAACTGAAGAGAAGTTATTATGGAAACAAAGCTATCAGTGTACAAGTCAACATTCCTGCCTATTCTTATCACTCCTATGTGGACCTTCACATCAAAGCATAGGAGCCAGATCCAAGCAATGGAGATGAGGTACCTAATTGATGTTGAAGTGAAGACTAGGAGAAGTAGGATCTGGAATACGACTATTAGGTCAACTCTTGAGGTCCAGCAGCTGGAAACTGTACTAGGGAAAAATAAATTGAGATGTTTTGTACCCCTCCTTAGAATGCATTCGAGTAGAACTGCTAGAATAACTTATGAGACACAATTATAAGGAAAAAGGCTTCAAAAAAGACCTCAGACCTCCTGAGGAAGGAGGCATTGAGGAAGCTTGGGAAAGATTGGAAGAGGAGAACAGAGCTGGTTCAGGATAGGAATATGTGGTCCAAGCTCAGATCAAGATGATGATGATATACATATTTTTTTTTTTTTTTTTTTTTGCGTGGCAGGCCGTGTAGGCTCATAGCCGTTTGCGTTGTGATGTCTTAGAAGAATACATTCATGATTTTGGATGTCATATTACTAGTTAGGGCCATCACTCTCTACGTTTATTTTTTTTGAGTGACTACTGGTTGGGTTAGTTGGGTCTATAACCGGGGGAGGGAGTGTAAGTGATTCACTATATATTTATGTATATATATATATATATATATATATATATATATATATATATATATATATACATATATTTCATTATCTTCTAGGAATTCGTATGTTAGAGATGTTAGTTTTACATTTTTTATTTTCAGGCATTTTTTGTTAACCATTATTCTCTGCATAGTCAATTATTTAATTGATTCCCTATTGCTACTACAGATAATGCAAGATTATCTATTCTAAATAAAAAAATAAAATAAACTGTATTTTAAAGACATTCTGCAAATTTGGTATTCAAGCTACATCAGACAATAATATAAGGACAAGGTCATTAATTGAGATTGAAATTGAATCAATTGCTTAGAAGTATAATATGTTTAATCAAAGCCTTTATGCTATTATCTTTATACATTTTACTTTCACTTACTATATATAGTAAGGAAAGTATTGCGATCGTGAAAATTTTCGAATTCCAGTTTTCAACGGAAATACACGTTTTAGGGTCCCCTGAGTCCAAATAACCAAGTCCCGCAAAAAGGTCTGTGTGTGTGTGTGTGTCTGTGTGTGTGTGTGTCTGTGGTAACTCCCGGGCGGAAACGGTAAGTCCTATGAAACTGAAATTTCATATTTAAGACAACTATACGCCCGAGACGTGACAAAACTTTTTTCATCAAAATGAGCTTACCAGAAGAGGCACTTTATACCATGCATTTTGCACCTTTTTTCGATTTTCTCAAAAACGGTTCCGACGATTTTGATTAAACTCGCTATATCGATGTAAAATTAAATGGGCTTTAAATTCATGTAGGTTTTATTTGGATAAAAATGGTCTGACAGGGCTTAAATGCCGATATTTTAAATTTTCTTCCTCTAAAGTACCTTTAATTTTTTAGATTCAATAATAATAACTAGATTATCTTGTTAGCGCTGATGAAAAACAGGTAAATATATAAATTGAATAAATTCGATACCCAACTAAAGGAGAAAACAGAAAAAATATATTTTTACTTTCACTTACTATATATAGTAAGGAAAGTATTGCGATCGTGAAAATTTTCGAATTCCAGTTTTCAACGGAAATACACGTTTTAGGGTCCCCTGAGTCCAAATAACCAAGTCCCGCAAAAAGGTCTGTGTGTGTGTGTGTGTGTCTGTGGTAACTCCCGGGCGGAAACGGTAAGTCCTATGAAACTGAAATTTCATATTTAAGACAACTATACGCCCGAGACGTGACAAAACTTTTTTCATCAAAATGAGCTTACCAGAAGAGGCACTTTATACCATGCATTTTGCACCTTTTTTCGATTTTCTCAAAAACGGTTCCGACGATTTTGATTAAACTCGCTATATCGATGTAAAATTAAATGGGCTTTAATATCATGTAGGTTTTATTTGGATAAAAATGGTCTGACAGGGCTTAAATGCCGATATTTTAAATTTTCTTCCTCTAAAGTACCTTTAATTTTTTAGATTCAATAATAATAACTAGATTATCTTGTTAGCGCTGATGAAAAAACAGGTAAATATATAAATTGAATAAATTCGATACCCAACTAAAGGAGAAAACAGAAAAAATATATTTTTAATGAAATTTTTCGTTTTTGAACATAAGAGCAGTAATATACATGTATGATATACCGTTGGAAAGCTAAAGATTTTAGAAAAAATATCATCTCATACACAAGCTTTTAGAAGTTAATAGAGAGTGATGAGAAGAAGATAAAACTAACTGATTATTTTAGATAATAATATAATAGATTTTTTAATAAAACACATGTTTATATATAAATTCAATTTGATTAATTCCTTAATAGTTTCACGTATTTTTATCTCTAACTGTATTTGAAAATTCTTTCATTGATTTTAAAAATCGAGGTAAGTGAAAGTCGTGTGTTGCCCGCACCAGATTTTTTTTTATTTTAGTCGAAAACTCCTAGTTGACTTTCAAATAGAGAAAAAGTTAGGTAGTAAAAATGGGTTGGAGCTTTTTGCCATAAAGGAACTAAAACCTTACGACTATCCCTTCTAAGAAAGATCCTCCATTTTAAACTCTCCTCTAAGTAAAAGAAAAATAACTTCGAATTCAAGTGCGGTCTCACCTACAAAACAAACAATGAGTCAAATATTTTATTAATTTCATAACATACACACACACACACACACACACACACACACACACACACACACATACCCACACACACACAGATATATATATATATATATATATATATATATATATATATATATATATATATATATATATATATATATATATATACTAAAAAAATAATGTATTAACTATGATTAAATATCGTACAATATTTTATAAACTATTCAGCTAAAGGATGTCAATATTTCAACATTAATAAAAGAAATAGATGTGTACAGAAATCAATTAATTAAATTACAATGACTGTAGTATTATAATGAATGGGCTACACAGACAAAATTATGACTCAAGATAATGAACAAAGATATCATTATTCACATGAAATAAGAAACATTAAAATATGGAGTAGAATGTAGATTAGTAATGTATTGTGAGCTAATGGAAACTAGCTACAATTGGTAGAATGAAATGTAAGTAGAATGAAAAGTACGTACGAAATGTAGGTGGAATGGAAAGTAATCATAATTAATAAAATTAATCATATAATATTAATAATGATAGTAGAAAATAATAATTAAATTCGTAAAGTATAAACCTATATAATTGGAAAATATATAGTATACAGTAGCATTTCTTTTTCTTCCAATTTGGTTTAAAAGGTTTTGTAAGGTCTCAATCCTATATCTTCATGGGCCCATGAAATTTCATATTTATACGAATTTTCATTTCCGTGCTAAAATTATAACACACGCACACACTCCTTTATGCAGGACTTCATCATTTAGACTCAAAGGATCCTAAGATGTGTATTTCCGTTGCTAATCAGAATTCAAGTACTTCCACGATCCAAATACTATCACTTAGTTAATATTTCATATATGGGTAAGTGAAAGTTGAAATTATACATAGGTTTGTTAGGTTTGGCTTATAGACGTTTAACTAGCGAGCCCTGATATTTAGTATTTGGATAATAAATCGTAATTTTTAGAAATAAGTAGTAACTCGCATAGTAAATGGAGCTGAATTTACAATACTTACGACTCAACAGAGGCCTGTTGATCCATGACTGATGGAGAATAGGAATCTTAGTAGCGCTGGAGATATTATCGGGAACATTATGCAATATGTTAGCATGACTGCTAACACAAAACATCGGCATTAGTGGGCGACCAGCTACGTTCGTGTGAGAAATCGCTTGCGGAACAAACCTGAGCATGCAAATCTATGTTTATTGCAACCTGGTGGTAAGATTTATTTGCAATATATTATGAATAATTAGCTATGATTAATAACGTGCTAGCAACCCAAGCTAGGCGTTAAATAAAATGTTCATGATAACCATTTGGGATCCTTTCAATCCACTTTTTTTTGTTAAAAGTATATATAGTACTAGAAAGTTAGCTACTAATAAATCATTAGTAATAAGCAACCTAATTTTTGTTTGTTAGTTCTATTAGAATATACTTTCAAATTATTCTTTTTCCCCCGAATTCCTAAATTTTAACTTTAATTTTTGTATTTCGAAACTAGGCCTTTGTATTTTCCAATTCATTTCAATAAATAATAGGTTCATGTATATTATATATATATATATATAAATATATATATATATATATATATATATATATATATATATATATATATATATATATATATATATATATATATATGTTTAAAAAAATAAACGACTACACAACTTTCACTTACCTCCATTGTTAAAATAAATATAATAATTTTTAAAAACAATTATAGATGAAAATAAATTTTTAAATAATCAATTATATTGAGTTCAAATAGAAACATATGTTTTATTAAATATTCTATTATATTATTATAAACTATTTCATCACACCACTTCCAACAATTAAACAATGTTATTGGTTCTGTATACTTATTACAGAACCAATATGATCATTTATTGATATTGACGACTATTGTAGACCATCTGGGAGTTTCCTGCAGATAATTGGACATCTTTTGAATAGTCTGTGGTCTACAGATTTCACATTAGTAGTATATTTATAAAAACTAGCCTAACAACTTCTTTGAAAAACATTAAATGTATTCATTGGTGAGCTGTATCTAGATACCTATTGGTTCGTATGTTACGATGGAAAGGTACTTACATATGTTTTTCAAACAATTAATGATTTATATAGGTCTCAACGCATTATTATTAATCCAAAAGAAACAAAAACGAATTTATCTAGCAGAGTTTATTTATAAAACAATATACATTCCAATGAAATGGAAAGGCATTAGTTTACACATTTATACAATAGATTTCTTATTGTTTTATTAATATATGTTACAAACGAATAAAATTTTATGTTCCTACATTTAAATGCCCTGTAATTTATGACACAACACATACATGTCCTTAAATTTACGACTACACTTCACTATTTCAATCTAGACAGAAGTATATAGGACGAAATCTTGAAACATTACCTCTATACGCAAAAACTATATTTTCAGTTTTTCAAATGTTTTATGATAAAATATTTATTTACATACCATTTAAATATTACATTTTTACATTTAATATACACAATTCAGAAGAAAGATAAAATGAATAGAATATACAATTAATTTAATATAGCAGGGTTAAACATTTAAAACTTTAACTTTTGAGAGATAACAAACACACCGTTTAACATCAAATATATTTTGTTACAGTTTTTTCAAAATTTTATATTATCCTAGTAACATTACACAGAGAAAATTCGTGAAATAACATTTAAATAAGATTCACTTATTTACAGATTTAAAATTACATAAAGGCACTTCATTTAACAAGGTGTTGAAAGAGTTAGGTTTTTTTTTTTTTTAAGAATTCAAAAGGGAATTTACATATTTATTAGAAGTTTAGTAGTTCTACACTATAATTCATTGCAAGAATCCTGAATGTAATAATAAAACTGTTAACCTAACTCTAATAGACACTCTTTACTTCTTCAATGTCACAATTGTTGCAAATGTACTGAAAGTTGGTCAATAGCCGCCCATATATAGCATTTGGTTCCTGCAAAATAAAAATAATTTAAATAATATATTTTTTTTTAATGTTCGCTCCATAATCTCATAAGCTAATAAATCAAAAATATTTGTAAGTTAAGATATGCTAGTATTGATATTATTAACTAAGTTACCCCTTTAGTCTTTTTCATTTAAAATTTTTTTTTAGATCCTGAGACCCATTATATGCGACCCATTATGAGACCCATAGACAGCTGATATCCCAACCCATCCTAACACTTTCCTTTCTACCTATGCTGATGACACCTGCGTGTTATCAGTTCATAAAAATTCATTTATTGTCTCACATACCCTGCAAGCCAACATCAAAGACCTACAAGTATGGTGTCAGAACTGGAGAATAAAAATAAATTCCAAAAAATCCAGGTTTCAATCCTTTCATGACAAACTCCATTCTCACACTGACCCACTAGTTTCAATCCTTTCTTCCCCCTCAATTCCGGATAATCCTCCGAAGCACCTGAAAAGAAATGGGCCCGGGACCTTCTAGTTTCGAATATTTTTAGAGTGCTTCCAATGGAAAGCTTCTCTGCATGTATATCATGTCATTGTTTTATATAACTATCACATTTGCTTGATGTATTTTTTTTATAACACATTTGCAAATACCAATAAAATGTTTTTTAAAAATTTTTTTTGGAAAAATCTGGTATACTTTAATATTTCGTTACAGAAGATTTATTTTTGGTATACATCAATAATTTGTATACAAAGGTGTAATCAATTATTATCTCACAAGTATTGACAATTGTGTTTATTTATTAGTGTAAATAAGTTTTAGATAGGTTAGAAATTTTTAGCAGGCGGAATTTGAAGTTCTGGTCAGATGTAAACCGATAAAGATTGAAGTTCATGAACATTATTGAATTTACCAATATAACATGTATTTTAGGATAAAGGTAATTCTACCTCATGGAAGCCCTGATTTCTAAGAGAAAGTTTGGTCAACACCGTGCTTTAATTACCTGATTTTACTTTATTAGCTGTTCATTTTAAAGTTCAAGATGAAGCTACCTAAAAGTCTGTATTTATGTGTAATTTTGGAATTAAGTTCCACCTTGATTGTGTATGAATATGCGATGTTTTTACTGCATAGCTTACACGGTTTTACGTAAGGCTTTCACGGTGTTTTTATCTGGAAATGATGTGTACCTGAAAAAACCTACTAAACTTAAAGCCCATTAAGTGACATTATTAAAACGGGTAACGATTGATATTAAAAGTTACTTGGTAAACGATTTTAATGGAAAAAAAATTGTGGTGAAATGGTGAAAAAATAGTCTCAAATTTCTTTTTTTGGTCAATTACGTTTGGTTCCTGCAAAATAAAAATAATTTAAATAATATATATTTTTTTTTATGTTCGCTCCATAATCTCATAAGCTAATAAATCAAAAATATTTGTAAGTTAAGATATGCTAGTATTGATATTATTAACTAAGTTACCCCTTTAGTCTTTTTCATTTAAAATTTTTTTTTTAGATCCTGAGACCCATTATATGCGACCCATTATGAGACCCATAGACAGCTGATATCCCAACCCATCCTAACACTTTCCTTTCTACCTATGCTGATGACACCTGCGTGTTATCAGTTCATAAAAATTCATTTATTGTCTCACATACCCTGCAAGCCAACATCAAAGACCTACAAGTATGGTGTCAGAACTGGAGAATAAAAATAAATTCCAAAAAATCCAGGTTTCAATCCTTTCATGACAAACTCCATTCTCACACTGACCCACTAGTTTCAATCCTTTCTTCCCCCTCAATTCCGGATAATCCTCCGAAGCACCTGAAAAGAAAATGGGCCCGGGACCTTCTAGTTTCGAATATTTTTAGAGTGCTTCCAATGGAAAGCTTCTCTGCATGTATATCATGTCATTGTTTTATATAACTATCACATTTGCTTGATGTATTTTTTTTTATAACACATTTGCAAATACCAATAAAATGTTTTTTAAAAATTTTTTTTGGAAAAATCTGGTATACTTTAATATTTCGTTACAGAAGATTTATTTTTGGTATACATCAATAATTTGTATACAAAGGTGTAATCAATTATTATCTCACAAGTATTGACAATTGTGTTTATTTATTAGTGTAAATAAGTTTTAGATAGGTTAGAAATTTTTAGCAGGCGGAATTTGAAGTTCTGGTCAGATGTAAACCGATAAAGATTGAAGTTCATGAACATTATTGAATTTACCAATATAACATGTATTTTAGGATAAAGGTAATTCTACCTCATGGAAGCCCTGATTTCTAAGAGAAAGTTTGGTCAACACCGTGCTTTAATTACCTGATTTTACTTTATTAGCTGTTCATTTTAAAGTTCAAGATGAAGCTACCTAAAAGTCTGTATTTATGTGTAATTTTGGAATTAAGTTCCACCTTGATTGTGTATGAATATGCGATGTTTTTACTGCATAGCTTACACGGTTTTACGTAAGGCTTTCACGGTGTTTTTATCTGGAAATGATGTGTACCTGAAAAAACCTACTAAACTTAAAGCCCATTAAGTGACATTATTAAAACGGGTAACGATTGATATTAAAAGTTACTTGGTAAACGATTTTAATGGAAAAAAAATTGTGGTGAAATGGTGAAAAAATAGTCTCAAATTTCTTTTTTTGGTCAATTACGTTTGGTTCCTGCAAAATAAAAATAATTTAAATAATATATATTTTTTTTTATGTTCGCTCCATAATCTCATAAGCTAATAAATCAAAAATATTTGTAAGTTAAGATATGCTAGTATTGATATTATTAACTAAGTTACCCCTTTAGTCTTTTTCATTTAAAATTTTTTTTTAGATCCTGAGACCCATTATATGCGACCCATTATGAGACCCATAGACAGCTGATATCCCAACCCATCCTAACACTTTCCTTTCTACCTATGCTGATGACACCTGCGTGTTATCAGTTCATAAAAATTCATTTATTGTCTCACATACCCTGCAAGCCAACATCAAAGACCTACAAGTATGGTGTCAGAACTGGAGAATAAAAATAAATTCCAAAAAATCCAGGTTTCAATCCTTTCATGACAAACTCCATTCTCACACTGACCCACTAGTTTCAATCCTTTCTTCCCCCTCAATTCCGGATAATCCTCCGAAGCACCTGAAAAGAAAATGGGCCCGGGACCTTCTAGTTTCGAATATTTTTAGAGTGCTTCCAATGGAAAGCTTCTCTGCATGTATATCATGTCATTGTTTTATATAACTATCACATTTGCTTGATGTATTTTTTTTATAACACATTTGCAAATACCAATAAAATGTTTTTTAAAAATTTTTTTTGGAAAAATCTGGTATACTTTAATATTTCGTTACAGAAGATTTATTTTTGGTATACATCAATAATTTGTATACAAAGGTGTAATCAATTATTATCTCACAAGTATTGACAATTGTGTTTATTTATTAGTGTAAATAAGTTTTAGATAGGTTAGAAATTTTTAGCAGGCGGAATTTGAAGTTCTGGTCAGATGTAAACCGATAAAGATTGAAGTTCATGAACATTATTGAATTTACCAATATAACATGTATTTTAGGATAAAGGTAATTCTACCTCATGGAAGCCCTGATTTCTAAGAGAAAGTTTGGTCAACACCGTGCTTTAATTACCTGATTTTACTTTATTAGCTGTTCATTTTAAAGTTCAAGATGAAGCTACCTAAAAGTCTGTATTTATGTGTAATTTTGGAATTAAGTTCCACCTTGATTGTGTATGAATATGCGATGTTTTTACTGCATAGCTTACACGGTTTTACGTAAGGCTTTCACGGTGTTTTTATCTGGAAATGATGTGTACCTGAAAAAACCTACTAAACTTAAAGCCCATTAAGTGACATTATTAAAACGGGTAACGATTGATATTAAAAGTTACTTGGTAAACGATTTTAATGGAAAAAAAATTGTGGTGAAATGGTGAAAAAATAGTCTCAAATTTCTTTTTTTGGTCAATTACGTTTGGTTCCTGCAAAATAAAAATAATTTAAATAATATATATTTTTTTTATGTTCGCTCCATAATCTCATAAGCTAATAAATCAAAAATATTTGTAAGTTAAAGCCCATTAAGTGACATTATTAAAACGGGTAACGATTGATATTAAAAGTTACTTGGTAAACGATTTTAATGGAAAAAAAATGGTTAATAAATAAGAGAATAGTTAAGGTGAATGGTGAAAAAAAAGTCTCAAATTTCTTTTTTTGGTCAATTACGTACTCATATCATATGTAAAATTTAGCATCTGTTAGATCATATCAATAGAAAAATTGATAAAGCGAAAATATATATATATAATATATTATCAAATGTTTCCTTACTTCAAAAAAAACTTTTTTTACTTTTTTGAGCCCTCATAACAAAATAATAATATATAAATCAGATATCCACCCATTAATAACAAACCCTCGCCAGTCTAGAGCCATTACAAAAAAATTATTTTTGCTGATTGTAAGAATGAATCATCCGAAATCATTTGTAATCATTTTGTCAATTTCTAAATATGTAAATAGAGTTTATTTATTTAAATTTTCTATTTTAGCATCTGTGTAGTAAACAGTACACAGTTTAAAGTTTAAGATTAAACTTAAATAGATGGAAGATTCTTTGTAATTTTTTTTAATTTATTTTTATTCTTATTAACTGTATGTAAGAAATGAAGGACTTATAATATAATTACTCATCTGCCCAAGCTTGTGGCAGATTGAATTTTTCTAAATAAAATAATTTTTAAAAAATACATGGATTGATTAATCTTTTACGCTTTTAAAACGTATTTGGAGTTGTTTCATCCCCGGAAATCGTAAAGAGTGAACTTTTATGTATCCAATAATCTTTAAAAGCCTCTCTGTATATATATGTCCAATATCAGGGGGGTCGGTTCTTCTACATAGGCTCTGGAATGTGTTAGCGCAGGTGTTTTCCTCGATGTAGAATAGGCTTTTGACTGAGGCTGCTGGCATCCGGGACTGCTTTACGGTCTCCGCTCCCTTCTGTCTACATATTTTCAGTTTCCATTCTACCTCATTCAAATAAATCACGACCTCACTGGTTTCTTTTTATTATGTTTTCACTTATCGGATTATCAACTTATAGTTTTTATACATGTATAACATATCGCAGCATCCATTACCTCGAGTTTCATTAAAAAGTTTTTTTTCCCTAAAACTTAAAAATGTGTCAACCTTAGAAGGATGTTATCATTATATAAAAATTTAATATGAAATATTTAATCTAAAGTTTAAATATATTTTTATTTTTCTCATCATTGTCCTAAATTTTCTTTTGGTTCAATTTTTGTAAGATATATATTCGGCCATATATTCTATAATTCTCCTCTTACTTATATTTTCTTCGTTATATAGGACTGAAACGTTTTCAAAATCAGAATTATTTTATAATCGTAAGAATGTGGTGATTAACCATGGATAATTTCGATTTAGTATAATTCGAGTTACAGTTTTGTCAATCTAATTGTACTCTCCTTTCAAGCCATTGTGAAGTTTGTTCGAAATATGACTTATCATCACAATTTTTACATTTTATTTTACACATGACAGTTGTCATGTTTGCTTTGGTATCTCGTCTTTTTTTTATTTTTGTGTATTTATTTTTAATTTTTTCCCGAATTTTATTTGTATTATATCATTTTTTTCTTAATTAATTGCTATTTTATTCTTAAAGTTTTTTATATATGTTACTGTAAAAATATTTTTTAGGGGTTTGAGTTCTAAACTTTATTGGATTCATCATCATTTTCTATAATATGACTCTATGAAATATGTGTTCTTAATTGTAATTTTTTGACACAGTAAGCTAAATTGGACGACACTGCTGATGAAGCGGTGTAAGAGTACATATGGATAAATATGTGGGATGGAAAAGCATTTGTAGAAAAAGACACAATTGATAAAATAATTAATTTTAATGTTAAAATGAGATCTAAAAAATATTAGAGATATCGTAAAAATAAAACTGTTGTATAGATACTTGAAAATAAAGGCTGATTGAAAATAAACTACATTATTAATATGATTAAATTTTATTTTATTATTATTAATAATTACATTAGTAAAGTGGTTTAAAAAAAAACTAAATATTTTCTAAAATTATATCGTATATTACCTATTACAAATCATTGTATTAATTTTAAGGCACATCCGACTAACATAAACCTGTTTGTTGAAACAATGGTTTAGCGATTGTTTAAATGTTAAGCTAAACCCTAGATAGTATATGCTAAACTCAGGCTCTAAGAACTAACCACAATCAGCAAATCATTATTTTCAGTGAATTATCAAAATTTAAAAATTCAATATAGGTACCTATTTACTATAATTCACCGCGCGAAAATTCATGAGTATGTGCAATGCGTCAGTTGTTTTTGCTACAAGCCAGGGCTTTCGATGATTTTTTTTTTTTTTTGGGTAGTTTATACGATAGTATATTAGCATCTCGCTGGCCCTCTGGACATTGTCTGTGGACCACTTATTGGGAACTACTGGTCTAGCTCAAGAACTAAACAATGTACTGTTTTGGAAACCGGGATGGGAATATCATTAGCGATGACCTGGAAGCAAGAGTCATGTTTTATGAAGAATGCGACGAATATAAAAATAATTTATTTAATAATGGATTTTATCTACCACGAAACAGAATAATTCATGCAAAAGAAAAACAAATTATCATATAAAATTATCAACTATGTTTGCAAGATATGCCCGCACACTAGACTGAAACGACAAGAAACTGCTAGCCGCTCTTGGTTACTTCAACACTTAGAAGACAGACGCTCTAACCTTCCACTTGAATACAAAAGGCTCATCTACATGACCATCATGAGGTCTATCTGGACTTATGGAGTTGTGCTTTGGGGCTCTACTAAACCATAAAGTTCTTCCCCATTTCTAACCTTACAATCCAAAAATCCTCAGCGCTCTTTACTTTGTCACGAATAATCCACAAAGACCTTGATGTCCCATAAGTGGTTAATTTGGCTCGAGCCAGGTATCAATCTTTCCATGACAAACTATACTCCCACACTAACCCATTAGTTTCAATTCTTGCCTCCTCTTGCAATCCTGACAATCCTCCGAGGCAATCCTTCTAGTCTAGATTACCAAATAGAGTGCTGCCAATGATCAGTTTCTCGTTATCTCTTTTTCGTGTATTTTATCTCAGAGCTAATTTACTTGATGTGTTATCCAATAAAGTTGTAAATGGGGGCGAGGTGGCCGACATGGTTAACTTTAAACACGCGTTACCTAGCTACCAGATGATCCATTCCTTGAAACCAAAAATTACGAGTTCAACTCTCAGAACCGGAGGGGACTTTTATCTCCACGACACCGGGTCCGAGAAACGCCCTATATAGCCTTCAAAGGCGGAGTAGGGGGGAATAAAAAAAATACAGTTTTAAATATCAATAAATAAATAATAATAATAAAAATTGCAAGATCTAAAAGAATAATAAATGAAATGTAAGTAATATATGAAATTTTATTAAAAAGTGTGCTTTATAACAAATATTAATAACAAACTAATAATCACTTACTTCTGTTATCTAAGATGGGAGTAAAGTTTTGTGAAATACGATAACTTGAGGATAAAATAACGACCTGACATAGGGGTAGAATAACAAGGCCTGGGTAATGGTGGTTTTCTTGATTGTCACTTTGGAATAAGATACGACTACGTACGGGGGTCCTTTATATAAAAATTGAAGATTTTCAATATTACAAAATGAAAAAGATAAAAAAAAGTGGTAGGATGTCTTTTGATTAAAAAACAAATTACAAGTTAGAAAGACGGTGGTTCTCAACTCCTTTATGGGTATTTTATTATAAGAACTGGGATATTTCACATAATCAATTGGTAGGCTTAAATATCGATAAGATTGTAAAAAAAAAAATATTGGAAAAAATGACAACGAATTTTCGTCCTCTATTTCAATTTTACTAAAATAATCTACAGCGAGTGTCAAAAGTATTAGGAATTCGTATTTCTGTTAATTTAATAAGTATTTTTTACAACAATTAATTTATATATTTCTTTTAATCTAATAAATCCTTTTAATTTTTTGTAATAAATCCTTTTAAAATTTTTTAATCTAATAAATCAAGTGGGTACATCTATTATTTAGTACCCTCAAGTATAAACTACCGAACCTAACCAGCGTATACACTGCGGAACTTGTAGCAATATCAAATGAACTCGAATTCATTATGTCACATAATAAGTCAAAGTTCATTATATGCACTGATTCCCTTTCTGCCCTAAAGAGCCTACATAATATGTACACTGATCATACAATAATTAATAAGATACGAAAATATTTGGGAGATTAAAAAGTAATAGAAAAAGAACTCGTTTTCTTGTGAATTTTATCCCACGTAGGCATCGATGGCAATGACGAATAGGACTGGGTTTCGAAAGTAGCTGCATTATTTCCTCCCATGCTTCCACTAAAGCAGTTCATAGCTCCTGTAAGTTTTCAGGAGGGTTAATTCTTCTTTTCACACATCTGCCCAGTTCATCCAAGATATGTTCTATAGGATTTAAGTCAGTGCTACGAGCTGGCCATCTTAGTAATATAACATATTATTCAAGGATCTATGTTGTGTACAAATCTGCATTTTGGGAAGGTTTGTTGAAGACACGGTGATTAATTTTCACCTCCAGAGATATTCCTCTCCACACCATCACTGAACCACCTCCAAATTGAAATCTCCTAGTAGTTTTGCATTCAGAATAACGCTTACTTGACTTTCGGTAAAGTCTAGCACGTACATCTGCAGAATAAAGTAAAAAACGTGACTCCTCGTGAAAAAATCACAGTCCTCCATTCATTTTTATTCCACAATAAGTGTTCTCGAGCAATATCTAAGCGGGTTATTCAATGATTTACAGTGGGCTGTGGTCCTGTGGCTACACCCCTTGGATGTAAGCTCATTTCAGGATGTCTTCTTCTGACAGTTTCAGCTCTAATTGTAACATAACGAACGACCTTTGTTATGTCATTAATATTTAAGAATCAAAGAACGTACTATTTGTTTTGAACATTTTAATAACAATGAATAACCTCAATACACATTCTAATAATATTTATAACATATGTTCCAATAATCGATATTAACACATGTGCTTAGAGATATAACAGTCCTCCTCTGCTAATCGGCTCCCTCACATACGAAACCAGTCCGGTGGCTAGCGCTGCCTCGTAGATCTCCTCAATGGTGGGTGCTCATCATTCCATTCTTTATTCCTCGTACGATCCAAAGCTGGTGTCTTCGGTGAATTTCCTTCTTCTCGGATTGACGTTATTAGAGATCCGTCTCTCCCCTCCTTATCTTGCGTTCGATCTAGACGGACATCATCTCTCCCCTCTTCATCTCGTGCTCGATCTGGACGGACATCAGCTCTCTCCGGTGGGTCCTTAAATGGCCAACCATAAAGACGGACTGTAGTTTTTTCTTGTGAAGTCCCACTTATATCAGTTTTGCGCATTTGATCGACGTGTCTTCTTTCTCTTTTCCCGCCTTCTACATCTATCCAATAGTGGAGACTTCCTTCTTTGGCCGAAACTTTACCAAAGTTCCATTTTCTGGTCCCATCATAGTTCCTTATTTGAACCTGGTCACCTATTTCGAAATTCCTTGCCGCTAAATTTTCCCTGCTGGCCTCCTCGTCTGACTCTTTTAGCAGATCCAAGCGAGTTCTGATTTTTCTCCCAAATATAATTTCAGCTGGACTCATATTAGTTATACTATGAGGTGCATTCCTATACTGCATCAGAATCCGACTTAGCTTCAAGGAAATGTCACCAGTTTCCGTCGCCATCGCCTTTAACCCTTTCTTAACTACCTGGACGTACCGTTCAGCCTGGCCGTTGGAAGACGGATGATATGGCGCTGTTCTTTTGTGGCGTATTCCGTTTGATTTCAGAAACTTTTGAAATTCTGTAGATGTGAATTGGGGCCCGTTATCTGTAACCAGCATTAATGGTAGTCCAAATCTGGCAAAAAACGCTCCTGAGTTCCGTAATTGTCCTTTGCGTCGTGATTTTAGGTAAGTCAACTACTTCTAACCATTTCGAGAATGCATCTACTAGGATTAAGAAGTAACATCCCTGGAAGGGACCTGCAAAATCCATGTGTAGCCGTTGCCATGGCATCGTTGGTGGCTCCCACGGGTGGACAGTCTTTGGTGGATTATTCCAATTCTCACAGCATGGCTTACAATTACGTACCAGCCTCTCGATGTCAGCATCGATCGTTGGCCACCAACAATAACTTCTTGCCAACCCTTTCATCTTTCTTATACCGATGTGAGCTGCATGCAATTCGGCGAGTACTAGGTTTTGTAATCTTCTGGGTATAGCGATCCGATCTCCTCTGAAGACACACCCATCTTGAAGACTAAAAATTGTTGAATCATTTTTGTTAACCTCTTTTCCTGTTTTCAGGGCTTCCATCAGAGGAGCTAAATATGGGTCCCGGCTAGTTTCTTCTTTAAGCATCTTTCGAGTAACGGGCATAACCTCAGCCTGTTTCAACTGGAAGATTGTAGTATCATCCATTGTGTCCTGTAGAACCTTTTCTGCTGGAAATCGGGATACATAGTCTGCGTTAGCATGATTCTTCGTGCTTCTGTAGACGATATGATAATCAAATCCGGACAAAAATATAGCATATCGTAGCATCCGTGTTGCTGATAGAGAAGGCAAACATTTATCTGGACTAAGAATAGACGTTAGCGGGAGGTGATCAGTTACAAGAGTAAAAGGTCTACCATAACAGTATAGAAAAAATTTCTGCAAACCCCAGTATAATGATGTAGCCTCTTTGTCGATTTGACTTTAATTCTTTTCACTTGAAGTGAGGGTTCGAGAAGCGAAGCTGATCGGTCTCTCTGATCCGTCTGGCATTCTGTGTGACAATACTGCTCCGAGGATGTAGGGTGAAGCGTCTGTACTTAGTATAAGTGGTAGTTTTGGATTATATGGAATCAAAACCTGATCGCTGGTTACTTCTTCCTTGATTGTCTTGAACGCCCGTTCGCATTTCTTTGTCCATTCGAATTTAGTTCCCTTTTGATGGAGAGCATACAGTGGTTCCAGAATAGCGGCCAAGTTTGGAATGAACTTATTGTAATAGTTCGCCATTCCTAAGAAGGTTCTTAGCTCAGAAACGTCTTTTGGGGGTCTAGTCATAACGATGGCGTTAATCTTGTCTGGGTCTTTGTGTAAACCATCTTTGTCTATTATGTGGCCCAAATATTTGATGGATTTGGTAAAAAATTTACATTTTTCTTGATTTAACTGGATTTTGTTTTCTCGTAGCCGATCGAAAAGTAACTTAAGTCGTGCCATCGCTTCTTTCTTGGTACTGCCTTGCACCTTAATATCATCATAAAAACAAGAAACGCCTTCTAAACCTTGTAAGGCCTGGTCGACGGCCTTTTGCCAAGTTGCTGGTGCTACTTTTACGCCAAACATAAGCCTCTTGACTTTGAAGATACCTAGGTGGGTGTTTATAGTCTGGAGTAATGCGCTCTCTTCATCCATGGGAATGTGTAGATAGGCCTGTCGAACGTCCAGCGTGCAAAAATACCTTCCGCCACTCATACGTGCAAATATGTCCTCAATTCGGGGAACTGGGTAATGTTCGTCCTGGAGTAGGGGGTTTAAGGTAGACTTATAATCAGCGCAAAGTCTGATTGTTCCATTTGGTTTCACAATAGGTACCACAGGAGTTGCCCAATCTGAATGGGTTATTTTCTCAATAATTCCTTCAGATTCTAATCTCTTTATTTCGTTACCAACAGGTTCTAGAAGCGCGTAAGGAACTGGTCTAGCCCTCTTAAAAATAGGCTTTACATTATCTTTCAATTTAAGTGTACATGTGGCATGAGAGATTTTCCCCACCTTATTAGCAAATATATCTGAATAAGAAGATAACAGTGTATTTAACTCTAACTCAGGTGGTTGGCATGTTTTAACCGCCCGGATATCTGCTAAGTTGACTCGAAGTTCCCGGATCCAGTCCCTTCCCATGATAGAGTCCACTAATTGGGGAATAACTACTAAGTTACCTGTGATTTTCTTGCCTTCACATTGAACCTTGACCTGACAGACGCCTAATGGTCTAATTATTTCGTTGGTGAATGTTCGAAGTCTTATGTTAGTAGGTTGGAGTTGTTTGCCCGGGAGTAATCTATCGAAAGTCTTTTTCGAAATGGTCGTAACGGCGGCACCGGTATCCAATTCTAGTTCTAGATGCTTACCTTCTAACTGATGAATTTCGTATACATCTCGAATTTGATGAACTTCAAAATCCTCTTCTATCTCCGAGTCGTCCTCCGCTGATGACATGACGTCTATATGGTTCTGATTACGTTTTCCCTGCCTTTCGGTGCTAAGGCATACGCGGGCCAGGTGTCCGATTTTCCCACATTCTCGGCATTTTGTTTTCTTGGCATTACAATCCACGCTGCGATGACTCCTCTTCCCGCATCGATAACAACAGCCCCGAAGTTGTTTCAGCTTCTCCCTAAAACTAGCCTGTACTGTGGGAGACCCTCTGTACTGTGATCGATTTTTCTCCTTGCTCACTTTATTGACAGTTAAATGTGAGCTTCTCATTTGTTGGCTTTCTAGTTTAGCAGTCTCTGTAGCAAGAGCTAAGTTAACAGCGTCATGGAATGTCATATTTTCCCCCTGCTGTAATATTTTTTCTCTAATGTCATTATCACTAATCCCCCGTACGAATTGAGCTCTTAAATGAGTGTCCATTGTGGACTCCTGACACTTTTGACAGGTGAAGTCACAATTATTGGCAATTTGCCGCAGATTAGCAACATATTGACCGATTGTTTCATCAGACTTCTGATGTCGAAGGACAAATCGATGTTGTTCTGCTATTTTGCTGGCTTGAGGACACAGATGTGTTTTTAAAATCTTAATTGCTTCTTCATAAGCTAGATCTTGCGGCCTCCTAGGTGCCGCTAAGGAAATTAAAGTCTGGAATATTTTTGGACTTAAGCTATTTATAAAAATTTGTAACTTACGAGTTTTGGAGGCTTCATCTGCACCATCAAGTCCTTCTAAAGCCAAGAAGTTCTCGAGCCGCAAAACGTAGGCATCGAACGTTTCCTCATGGTCATCAAATGGTTGAAAATTAAGCCCGTGAACTTGGTGTTTGGACTGTTCTGTAGCCGCAGTTTCTCGGACTTGAATCCGTTGAAGAGCTGCCACCAACGACTCGATAAGTTGTTCGGACATCGTGAGTTCAGAAGTGTAAGTCAACCATCCTCGTCGCCAATGTTATGTCATTAATATTTAAGAATCAAAGAACGTACTATTTGTTTTGAACATTTTAATAACAATGAATAACCTCAATACACATTCTAATAATATTTATAACATATGTTCCAATAATCGATATTAACACATGTGCTTAGAGATATAACAACCTTTAGCCTTTGAGCAATCTTAGAAAAAGTAGAAAAGCGATTTCGAACAGTATGTCTTAAAATAAGCAGATCATCTCGTGGCTGTGGTTCTTGGGCTACCTGAACCTGGCCTGCGTGTGTAGAGCCCAGTGTCACGGAAACGGATCGCTCTACGCACAGTGGTGTAAGGTAATCCTAATGCCCGAGCAGAGTTTTCTGACAATGGCCAATTTTGACTAAAGCAACGGCACTGGCCACTTGTTAGGCGGTTATTACGATTATTAGTTATTCAAGCAAGGGGAATCAATATCCGGTATTGAAAGTTAAATTAAACAGAAAAAAAACAATTATCTTTGTAATATAAATTTTCGTTTATTTTCTCTTTTTCCATTTTTTAAAAAATAAATCTTTATTTTTGTTTCTTAATCTTAATTTTACATTTGGATCATCAAAAATAATACTATTTTATAAACATTTTGAGTAATGCTATTAATTAAAACATTAAATATCAATATAACATTAGTGATGAGTTCAAACTTTATTTGTTGTAAATAGCATGACATACTTACAATGCCATATCAATTAAAGAAATAAGACACAGTATAATACTGAATGGCTTTTACAAGGCTAAAGTTTCTTAATATTCATTTTAAACGTCAACTGAATAAGTGGCCTTTGATTTTATAAGAAAATAAATAATATTATATAAAAAACAAACTTTTTACTGTCATTTAAGAAACCTGACCTCACTTAGCATTATTGTTGCTACATTTGCTATTGGCTAACACATTTTGATTGTATATATTACATATTATTAGTATTAAAAAAATAAATTGAATCCATAAATTATACTTACAATTAAGAAAGTAAGAAACGGAGGGTGGACAATATCATCAAATAGAAACAAGGCTTCATAATGTCTGATGCATCTTGCCTTTGGATTGCTGCTATGTTGTCACCGTCTGCAAATATAAAGATAACAATATATATTCAATTGTATATTTTAAAATATGTGATACTTGTTTAGTTTTAGTTAGCGACCTTATCAAGATTGGCAAAAAAAAAAAAAAAAAAAAAAAGAATGATAGGAAATTGTATTTTTCGAAAATCACTCGACCTTAACATCAAATAGAAAATTCCATACCCCAGGCTTATATATTATTTAATATACTATTTAAAAAATAGATTCTTAGAATAGCTGGACGTGAAGCTTACATATAAACCAGAAATATCTGCTTACTTCTTGTTACAAAATCAACATGGAATATAATAAATGCCATTTCTAAATATTGGGAATCTTAGCCGTTAAAAAAAAAAAGTATAAAAGAAAATTTCCAGTCATCGTAAGCATATATGTTTTCTAATTTTACTTTGTATGTCCATTGCGGCAAACTGTGATACATACGAATAAATAAATATATTATATTATTATTAATTTTACTTTGTATAAACTTTAGTACATTCTATTTACTTTTTTTATTTTATTTCGATAAAGGACACTTATCAGTTAGACTTTTATCTTTTCCTTTCTTTTCTTCCACACCGCCTGCATCCTCGCTGAGTGCAAGGCCTCTCATTTGATCAGCAAGTTTCCCTATTCGCCAACATATTATTATATAACAATTTATCAACTTAAGATATTTTAAAAAAACAAATAGATATATTTTCTTCGTCTTGATAAGTTTAGATGTTGTCAATTTTTGAAAAATTGAAAAAAAAAATAAAAAATAAAAATATGATATTTTAAAACTTTTTTCAAATAAGAAATTGTACCCTTGAAACGTTTTGAAGTCATCTATTAACACTATGAAATATTTACTGTATTGTATCTAGAAACCGGATTTTCGCGTAGTTTAAAAGAACAAAGAAAAAATCTGGTGCGGGCAACACACGACTTTCACTTACCTCCATTTTTAAAATCAATGAATGAATTTTTAAAAACAGTTAGAGATAAGAATACGTGAAACTATTAAGGAATTAATTGTTTGTTTATTCGTTTAACGTCACTTTATGCTACTAAGGCTAATCGTACGATGCTACAGTGGGAGTCCTAAATTTTGCCTATCCAGGTTTTATTAGGAGAGGGATCTTTAACGAGTACCTCACATCTCACAGGATCGGGAACACCTTTTAACGTCCCCTCCGAAGGACGGCATAACTAAGACTACCCGCAGGTTTGAACCCGCGACCTTTGGCATTAAGGAATTAATTAAATTGAATTTATATAGAAACATGTGTTTTATTAAAAAATCTATTATATTATTATCTAAAAGAATCAGTTAGTTAAATCTTCTTTTCATCACTCACTATTAACTTTTAAAAGCTTGAGTGTTAGATAATATTGTTTCTAAAATTTTTAGCTTTCCAACGGTATATCATACATGTATATTACTGCTCTTATGTTCAAAAACGAATAATTGCATTAAAAATATATTGTTTCTGTTTTCTCCTTTAGTCAGGTATCGAATTTGTTCAATTTATATATTTACCTGTTTTTCATCAGCGTCAACAAGATAATATAGTTATTTTTATTGAATCTACAAAATTAAAGGTACTTAGGGGGAAGAAAATTTAAAATATCGGCATTTAAGTCCTGTCAAACCATTTTAATCAGAATGAAACCTACATGATATTAAAGCCCAGTACATTTTACATCGATATAGCCAGTTTAATAAAAATCGTCGGAACCGTTTTCGAGAAAATCGAAAAAAGGTGCAAAATGCATGGTATAAAGTGCCTTTTCTGGTAAGCTCATTTTGATGAAAAAAGATTTTGTCACGTCTCGGGCGTATAGTTGTCTTAAATATAAAATTTCAATTTCATAGGACTTACCGTTTTTTCCCGGGAGTTACCCCACACACACACAAACACACACACACACCCACAGACCTTTTTGCGAGACTTGGTGATTTGGACTCAGGGGACCCTAAAACTTGTATTGCCGTTGAAAACTGGAATTCGAAAATTTTCACGTACTACATATAGTAAGTGAAAGTAAAACAGTGTGGAGTAAAAACCTCAAAATGTGCAAAAACCTGCAATAAAATTTTGGTGGATATGGTAGTTTGAAAAAGTCTTTGATAATTTTAATTAAAAATAAATTATAATTAATTAAACTTTAATCTACTTAGAAGAGGAGCCCAACATTTAAAGTATAATTGAATTAGAAATACCTCAGTGCAAACATTTAAAATGCCCTAAACTATTATATAATTAAAACATATGAATGTAACATCAATTAAATTTTATAGCTATACAGAGAAATTACAATCCGATGCATCATTCATCCAATATGTCAGTCGATAAATTTTAATAATGGTTAAAAAATATATAAATATTGTAATATGTATGTAGGCATTTAATTACCTATGTCAGACAATTAATTAGGTTGAAACATTCAACTAATTTCAATTTAATTAAATGGAATTAAAATTATTAAATTCCTCTTAAAAATCGAAATATGCAATTTAATGCAGCCAAAATCAAAAACTTGCAATTTATTTCAAAAAGAGCAAAACGTACAATTGTAAAATATTATTGCCTAGTTGATGAATGGGATAGCTGTTTGGGTCTGATGCTGATACAAAGAAGCAATAGAATAAAAGATTCTCCTAAAATTTATAACATTTTTTTTTAATATTAAATCTTTGAAAGAAATAATGCTTTATAGCTATGGTAGGCAGAAATAACTAGGAGTCAGTATTTTTTTTTAATATTAATTTTGCACACGTTTCGACTAAAAATTTTGAACCATCATCTGGCACTCATTACTGAGTCTTTTCATCTCAGTATGCCACTCACAGTTTGAGGCCGAAATGTCGGTAAAGTTAAAAAAATTAAGAACTATTTATAGAATTTATATTGTACCTAGAATAATTTCAACAGTCGACATAGTTCAACATCCTCAATATAGTTTTATAGCCCTGGGAACTTTCCAAATAATTCGTTATAATATTTTATTCTATTGCATTTATGTTTTTATTTAAATATATTTATTGATATTTACAACTGTATATTATATACAAAGTAATGTGATGGATTGAATTTATTTTAAAATATTTTTTTCATAAACATATCCAATTTATTTATACAATGAATTTAAAATACTTGTTTTCATTAATGATAAACTTCTTCCTACATTAATCCCTTTGATTCTCCCCTTTAGTTATTCCATTTCTGAAAATAAATTGAATTTATAGCCGATGCTAGGACTAATGTTTTTCAGTTATGACCTTTTGATATTCAGAAATGCTTTAGTCATTAAATACTTTTCCTTTACTGTTAATCTCTCTTGCATTTCTCAGGATTCTAAGCTCTCAGGGCTTGAACTTCTCTAATGAACTTTGTTGCATACTTCCTTACATATATGGAAACTTGGAAGTTCGAGGACTAGACCCAACATCCTTTGCGGGAGTAGATTTAGCTGAAGTGTGGGTCTTGGGTCAATATTGAACCTCAGTAAAGCAGTACTCAGTGGTTTTACTCAAAATTAATATTTATAGAAACTATCAGGTGGTCAATATATAATTTTATCAACCTAAAAATTATCTCATTTTCTTCATAAAATTCAACCCTTCTAACAAAAAAAACCATAAAATGCCATAATACTTGTAATTCAGATCTGTTATCTGATGTAAAAAAACAAAAGATAAAAAAATATGTAGATCGATTACATTATATTTTCTGTAGGCTAAATGATTCCTAGAATATATTCATTATATCATTACAATTAGCTTAATAGTAAATATAAAATTTCATCTAGTAAAACTATAAATAGGAGTATTCTTTTACTTAAATTTTTAAAAACATAAGTAATAAAAATTAGTCATATTGTTGCTGTTAAACGAATAGATATTAAAAAATATTGGGAAAATAAGTTTAAAACATGGACACTATAAAATGCATATACTTAATGCTCGATTAAAAGTTTTGTTTAAGATACTATACGAATATATTAATGCAAAATTATTAGAATCTGATTTAAGCATTGTAGTTTATATTAACAAAAATTTTGTCTTGATTATTTTTCATGTGTTGGGTATTTTGTGTTTTTTTCTATCGCAAAGGTATTTTAATACCTTTGTAGTAATTCTACTGTATAATGTAGTATGTATGTATTTTTTTAGTTTGACAGAGTATTTTGGCCGAACATGGACTGATATGAGCAACCGACTCAAGACCGAAGATAAAATGTATTTTCTCTGAAATTAAGAAAAATATGCATTCAATAATTCCATAAGTTTAATCCTAAGTATTTTTGAAAAATAGTTAGATGTCTCTTTTTATACTCCTACGTCACAGCAACTGCCAGAGATCATTTCAATAATTTTCACGACGGACTGACCCCAAATTCAAATCCGCTGACTCAGGTCCTATCCTATGCCACAAACCCTTAAAATCCTCCCTGAACTCTATTGAGGAGCTGGCGATGGGGCTTTATACTTTAAGCTCAGAATATTATTATTTTATTTTGAAATTTTATGTTCCTTTCTTTTATATATGTTATCTACAAATAACAATTTTTTCACCTTTTATTTTCCAGCATATTTGTATAGTTGTATTAGTACATGCTATACTTTTACCCATGAAAAAAATAAAAATAAACAACAAAAAAATACGTACTTGTACTAAATCTCGTATAGAGTTCAATATATACAGGGATTCGTACTGTTTCAAGGCCACACGCATTAAGCGGAGATTATGCTCAGCTGTCGGGTACCTACTTTACAAAAGCTCGATAATCCCCTGGAGAGTATCCCTTCCCAAGATCTTTTTTCCATGGCAAAAATTTATTTGAATGATATAAATCACAAAATTATTCTGTCTCAACCGAAATCAAAACAGAAAAAAATATACTTTTAAAATAATATGTGTACGTCGAGTTAATTAATGGACATTTTAAGAAAAACTGATTCGAACCATGTAAGTGGGCTAAAAGGAATGGTATCCCTCATTCAGGGTGTAACAATCTACCGAGCTGATCTTAACTGCTGCATTGTTATTCAGTCAATATACCTATTTTTATTTTGTTTTTAAACAATATTTAATAACATTGCCACTTTAGGATACTATTTTCAAAAATCCACTTTTGTAATTGAACAAAAAAAAAAAAAAAAAAAAATGTATCCCTCTCCAAAATTTAAGGGCTTATGTTTCGAGATGCTTAGAACCCGAATAACGAATTAAAAAATCATCAGTTTGTCCGCCGTACGCGCAATTTCTTCTTAACTACGGGACCAAGTTTTTTGAAACTAGCCACAAAAATACAAGGGCGTTCAGCGATGATATTAACACCTAAATGTTGATATTAGCTGGTTAATTTTAAAATGGTGGCCGATTAAATATGATTTAATTCAATAACTCAGTTATTTTTGAAGATAGAGGAAAAATTGATCAGTGTTTAACTTAACCCAAAAAAAAAAAAAAAAAAAAAAAACGCGAATAATTATGAAAAAAATTGAAATTTTCTCCATAAATACACTCATACCTCAGTTATTTTTGAAGATAGACAAAAATATGTACAGGGTTTCAGAATCAGTAAAGAGCGATTAAAAAAATAAAAACGTTAATCTGTATATTCTAGTCAAAAATTATAATAGATGAAATTCTTCCAAAAATCGGTTGTTTTGAAGATGTAGAAAAATCGAAAAGAATTTTAGATAAAAACAACGCGAACAAAAAGAAGAAAAAAAATCGTATATGGTCAAGCCACAACTTATAAGAGATGTGACACCCTAATAACTCGGTTATTATTGATGATAGAGAAAAAAATAGGTAAGAGGTTCTGGAATCAGGAAATTTTATTTGAATCCGTTTGAAAGTTTAATTGAAAATCCGTTTCTCCTAATTAATATATGAATAAAATGCAAATTTTTATTTTCTAGTGCCATTTAATAGAGAATTAAATTTCCAAAAAATGAATCATTGAAAATGGTTGAGAACGAGCAGAGACGAACGTTTTGAAATAATAGTGGTGCTGTGCCATTTTGCTTTGAATTATTTGTTGCTTTTCATATTACTTTTTTTTTATTTTTTTAAAATTCATTTATTGAAATTTACAACTGCATGTTCATACATCTAGTAAATATGCTACAATGATAATACACATGAAAAAAAACATGAAGAGACACTGCCCATTGGCAGCACTCTAAAAAACAAAAAAAAAACGTGAATAATTATGAAAAAAATTGAAATTTTCTCTATAAATACACTCATACCTCAGTTATTTTTGAAGATAGACAAAAATATGTACAGGGTTTCAGAATCAGTAAAGAGCGATTAAAGAAATAAAAACGTTAATCTGTATATTCTAGTCTAAAATTATAATAGATGAAATTCTTCCAAAAATTGGTTGTTTTGAAGATAGAGAAAATTCGAAAAGAATTTTAGATAAAAACAACGCGAACAAATAGAAGAAAAAAAATCGTATATGGTCAAGCCACGACTTATAAGAGATGTGACACCCTAATAACTCGGTTATTATTGATGATAGAGAAAAAAATAGGTAAGAGGTTCTGGAATCAGGAAATTTTATTTGAATACGTTTGAAAGTTTAATTGAAAATCCGTTTCTCCTAATTAATATATGAATAAAATGCAAAATTTTATTTTCTAGTGCCATTTAATAGAGAATTAAATTTCCAAAAAATGAATCATTGAAATTGGTTAAGAACGAGCAGAGACGAACGTTTTGAAATAACAGTGGTGCTGTGCCATTTTGCTTTGAATTATTTGTTGCTTTTCATATTACTTTTTTTTTATTTTTTTAAAATTCATTTATTAAAATTTATAACTGCATTTCATACATCTAGTAAATATGCTACAATAATAATACACATGAAAAAAACATGAAGAGACACTGTCCATTGGCAGCACTCTATTAGTGAATCTACACAAGAAGGTCTCGAGGCCATCTTCTTTTCAGACGCCTCGGCGGATTTTCAGGAATTGAAGTGAAAGCAAGGATTGAAACTAGTGGATTAGAGTGGGAGTGGAGTTTTTCATGTAAGGAATGATACCGGGTACGGGCCAAATCAGCAACATATGGTACATTAAGGTCTTTGTGGATGATTTTGTTGGCGACAAAGTAAGGAGCGTTAAGGATTTAGCGAAGGATTTTGGATTGTAAGGATTGGATACGGGAAGAGTTTGATGGTTTAGTAGAGCCCCAAAGCTCAACTCCATAAGTCCAGATAGGCCTTATGATTGTCATGTAAATTAGTCTTTTGTAGTAAAGAGAAAGGTTAGAGCGTCTGTCAAGTAAATGTTGAAGTAACCGAATTCGGCGAGCAGTTTCTTGTCCTTTCAGTCTTGTGTGCGAATTCCATGTAAGACGTTTGTCAAGCAGGAGGCCTAAATAACGGATCTGTTTAACAGGAACAAGCGGAATATCATTAAAAGGCACTGTAGGGTAGGATGTCATAGGTTTACGACGAAGGGTAAAGGTAATCTGGTGGGATTTATTGGCGTTGATTTTAATTCTCCAATTCTGACACCATACCTCAAGGTCTCTGATGTGGGATTGGAGGTTTTGAAAGGCAATACTAGGATCGTTTTTAACTGATAGCACGCAAGTGTCATCGGCATAGGTAGAAAGGAATGTGTTGGGATATCAGCTGTTTGGACTGTGATGAGAATGGGTCCTAGGATACTGCCTTGAGGAACACCAGCAGACTGAGTAAAAATGGATGAATAGAAACTATTGTGGTTGATTTTAAAGGTTCTATCAGAGAGGTAGAGATTGAGGTAGAGACTGGAGGATGAGGAAGTATGTTGGATGAAGGAATTTACGGAATTTGTACAGCAGTCCCGGGTGCCAGACTCATATTACTTAATTGCCTATAAACAGCTTTATTAACAGTTATACCTTAATATAGTTATTTGGAAATAATAAACCATTGTGTAATAATTTGAAGCGTTTTTTATCTAATGAAGCCAAAGTTTTCAGACGGTTACCGTACATTATCTTGAACATTTATTTTCGACAAAAGTATAACTTAGAGTCTGAATGTGTGTTTTACGAAAACTGGCATGTCTTAATAAATACCTGAAATTATTATAATATGTATATATTTTTTAAGATTTTAATGTCTCTGAATAAAATTTTTTGGTAGAGCACCTTTTGAAAAAAAAACATTATTGTTTTAATTGTATATTGCAAACTAAGTATACCTAGTTATCAATTATTTAATGATGGAGAGTAGTATATGTTTTTTGTCAAAACAGGAACAGTTCACGCTTAAACTTCAGAAGCTAATTTAGTTAGGAATATGGTAGGTACTTTATTGAAAATAAATTTAAAGAAATATAGTTTTCGTTCACTAGATACATTTTTCGAAGATGATTTCAACCGAGCCATGAGCCAACAAGTTTTTAAATTATATTTTATTGCCTAATATATCCTAATATCCCTGTAGAGTTACAGAATAAAGTTTTAATTACATTAAGTAAAACTTTTACTTTTGCTAAACTTTGATTTCGTAGAACGGAACAGAATATTTATTTCTGGATTGATCTTAAATTGGCTTCTGATTCCCGAAAATTGTAATCAGGAAAATGTTTTCTCCGTACAATTTGTTTAATTAATTTTGTTTTGTTTTTTCTTATGAAAAATAAACTGGTAACTAATTGAGTTAAACGGTTCTGATATCAATTTTGAAATGAAACTTTCTCTGAAAATAAAAATAATATGAGGAAAAGGAAAAAAGACATAAAATTTCTAATATATTTAAAATAATAAAATAATTTTACCGCTGCCCTCTCTAAAACAAGGAAATATTTTATTTAAAAGAATACCATGAAAGAATACGACGTTCTTATCTGTTCTAAACTTTGTATGACGGTTTTAGTGATATTTTTATATTAAGTATACGGTGTAATTTTTTTTTTATTATTTGATTATTTTTAATCTTTAGATGAGACTTACTCGTTACAGATTTATGGTTCAGCAAAAAAGACTCAAATACAAGAACTGCAATCCTTTAAATTTTAAGACATAACGACAGATCCTTGGTGCGTAAATAACAAAACTCTACATACGGATTTACAACACCCAACAGTTGACAAATATATACGAACTCTATATTCGTGCTTTCATTGCAAATTACACGGACACGACAATAGAATCATAAAGAATATGTCAACAACTGAAATGCCTGTTAGAAAAATGCCGAAATAAAGCTGGATGGAAGACCTTATTTCTTAAATTAAAGCCTAGGAAGGGATGTTGCTGGGCACTAACTTTCTCTGTGTCCATCATGACCGGCGCCTATGTTTCTATAGCACATTTGCTTACTGTCACTTATTGCTTTTGACAGGTGCGAATAATAAATAGAAAGATTAAAAAAAAAATTAAATAAGGTTTATTTAGAGAAATTGTAAATCACGTTTAAATAATTTATGTGGAAACTTTTTTTCAAATTTGAATTTTTATCGTTATCGTCTTAACTTTATAATATAAAATGGCAAATATATAATATCCTTATCTGATATATCTTACTATAACTTTTAAAAAAACTAACTAAACAGAAGAAAACAGTAAAAGAATTTCTATGAACAGCAATATTGATATCAGATAAAAGTGATTGCATTGGCACACGGCCTAAAATTAATTCGCTGTTCCTCGGGCTTATTTGTTTTATTCTATATTCAAGATAGAAATCTAATATGTATCAGAATTTCTCCATTGAATTTATATTATCTTTTTAAAATATAAATTGAATTGAAAATTTAGAAAAAAGCATATCCTAGAGTTTATTTAAACAGTATTTTTTCGAAGGAATGGGGTTCCATACTTTATTCGAAGAAAATATAATCTGTTCAAACAAATCCTATGACCTGAAGCTTTTGTTATTCTTGTTTCTTTGGAAAACTTTACTTCTCCGAGATTGACTCTTATTAAAATTCAATCTCATAACAGTATCGATTTAATTGGACTTCGTCGGGAGAATGGGATAATCTACAGTCAGTTGAAACGTACAGAGTGCTTGTTCCTGTGAATCTAGAAATACTATGATATAGTTATGACCAATAACAGAACTAATTGAATTGCATACTAGAAGCTGATTTATCGACCGCTGTCTATAGAAGCGATGCATGTCTGTTCCAGCAACCGCCGTGTTGTTGATGCATAACGTCATTGCCGTGACTGAGGTTGCGGTATTTTATTCGCATTTTATATAGTAAATTATGTATACTTTATAAATAATGAAATAAAGAGTTGTGAAATATGAAATGGGCAACTGGTTTGGGCAACACACGACTTTCACTTAGCTCGGCTGTTAAATCAATTTAAGAATTATTACATAAATTTAGAGGTTATGAAAACAGTTCTAAATTTATTTAAATAAAAATGGTATTCAGTTTTGTTAGAAACATATGATTTTTTTTTCTTTTTATATCTATATTCACGCCTGTCAGAATGTATCTGACAATCAGCAAATGTGCTGTACAAATTGAGATCAAGCATGGTAGGCATGAAGAAGGAAAATGCCCAGCAGCACCCCTTCCATGGCTTTATTTTATCCAAGGAGGTCCCTCATCCAGCCTCTCTTCAGCCTTCTTCTGACTGGCATTTCAGCTATTGACATGTCGTTAATCAGTCTATTGTCGTGTCCGTTAAGTTTACTGTGAAAACGAATATATAGTGTTCGTATATGTTGGTCAACTGTTGGTTGTTGTAAGTCCGTATGTAGGGTTTTGTTGTTTACGTGCCAAGGAGCTGTCGTTATCAGTCTTAAAATTTTGGATTGAAATGAGTGCAGTTTTTGTATGTGAGTCTTTTTTGCTGAACCGAAAATCTGTGAAGCGTAAGTCCATATTGGCTTAAGAAGGTATGTGTATGTATTCAGTTTCTGTCTAATTTTTAATTTTGAAGATTTAAATAAAAGTGAGTATAGTACTTTCAGTCGGTGGTTAAGAGTCTATCTTTTCATCTTGACATGTGGGCCCCAAGTCATCCTTCGATCGAGTGTCAGTCCTAGGTAATGTACAGAGTTGGTCTGAGGAATTTGGTTGTTGTCGATAAAAATTGGTGGGCATATGTTTTGTCGTAGTGTGAACGTTACGTGTTTTGACTTGTCGTGATTTAAACAAATTTTCCATAGCTTGTACCAATTTTGTAGTATCATCAAGTGATTTTGTAGTCAGTGAGGCGAGTATAGGATCGTCGTTTGATGTTAAAATGGCAGTATCGTCCGCGTAAGTTGCAGTCAATGTGGTGGGATGAGTTGGTATGTCATTTGTGTATACAATGTATAGGAGCGGAGCAAGTATCGATCCTTGCGGCACTCCTGCCAAGACTGGTCGGATTGATGAAGTTTCTGAGCCCTGCCGAACAGAGAAAAATTTATCAGAGAGAAAAGAGTGTATAATAAGATAGTATGTGTAAGGTAGTACGTTCTTGAGTTTAAAGAGAAGCCCCTCGTGCCAGACTTTATCAAACGCTTGGGCAACATCCAAAAATACTCCAGCCGCGTATTGCTTTTTTTTTAGTGCTCCTGCAATGAAGTCAGTAACTCTGTGTAATTGGTGTGACGTGCGAAAACCGAATTGATGGTCAGGTATTATTTTTTGCTCAGTCAGTATGTCAACCAATCTTTTATAAATTAATTTTTCGAAAAGTTTAGAACATATGGGAAGGAGACTAATAGGCCTATAAGAGGATGGTTTGTACATGTCTTTGTCTTTTTTTTGTATCATTTTTATGATTGAATATTTCCACTGTACTGGGAATTTAGCTGTCCTAAGTATGCAATTGTATATTGTCGTGAGGAACACCAGAGCTTTCTTGGGCATCAGTTGGAGTGCAGTTGTGCGACTTGTGAAGGAGTGAAAGATATAGGAGGTAGTGTCAGCTGTAGTGGAATGTCCAGAGTACTTTTAACTAAGTTTTCATGTTCTGTATTAGGGTAGTCAGTAGGTGGTATAAAAACAGAGGAAAGATGATCAGCAAAAATTTCAGATTTTTCTCCATCTGACACGGCCCATGAAAAATCTTCTTTTCGCAGTGGTACTGACACCTGTCGATGTTTCAACAATTTCTTGGTATGCTTCCACAAGCTTCCATCGTCAGTTGATAGGTTGTTTAAAAAGGAATCATAGTTAGTTCTATTGAATTTTTGTATTTGTCGTTTAAGTTCGTTGTTCAGTCTGTTAAAGTTTTGTCTGTCAGAAGGAAGTCTGTTAGTCTGCCATACCTTACAAGCTCTTCTCTTTGCTGTGATCAAGTCCCTTATATATTGAGGGTATTTTGGCAGATGATCTAATCTCGATGTTATCTTCTGAGATGATGACCATGCTGCTCTTTGGACACATTTAGTAAATGTTTCCACCGCTTCTTCTAATTCTGCTTCTGTTTTGATGGACATGGGTATTGAGAGATTTGTTTCAAGAAATTCTTGGTATAGATCCCAGTCCAATCCGCTATTTATAAGCATGGGCACCCTTTGCGCATTGCATGGTTCGTCGAGAGCGACCAAATGTAGAGCAGAGTGATCAGAGCAAAGATCAGAGATCGTTTTTATGGAGTAAGGTATGGTACGTAGTCCTTTGGTAATAAAAAAGTCCAGTAAGTCCGGTGTTTTCTGTTGCGAGGTTGGCCAGTAGGTTGGTGTGTCTGGTGATATAGTGTCTAATGAAAGCTCGTGGATGGCAGCCCTCAGATTTCTTCCCCTAGGTGCGCAAAGACGTGACCCCCAAAATTGGTGCTTCGCGTTAAAATCGCCGCCTGATGTAATGCAACGCCCTAAGTTTTGAAAATAATTGCGAAACGCCGAAGATGTCAGCACATATCTTGGAGGACAGTACACCGAAGCTATACTTATCACGTGGTGTTTGGTGTGTAGTGTAATGCCAGTGGTTTGGATGTCAGGTGCAGTTGGTAAGTGTAAAAGGTTATGTTTGAGTGGTGTCTTAATGAGGATAGCAGTCCCGCCGTGTGCTGTGTTGTCCGGATGGTCTGTTCTGTATGTCAAGTAACCTGAAATACCAAATTTTGATCGTGGTGTAAGGTGTGTCTATGTGATCAGTGCAATGTCAATACGTTTTTCATGTAAGTATATGTCCAATTCTGTCCTATGTTGTAGTAGTCCGTTCGCGTTCCAAAGAAGGATGGACAAAGAGCCCCCAGTCAGCTGATTACGGGCCATTAGGAGGGCAAATAGCTTGTGTTACCTGTGCGAGCTGCTGTAGAAGGCTAAAAAGAGGCTGGATAAGATTACTCAGACCGCTTAGTAGCTGATACAATTGTGGTGGGATATCAGCTGAAGTTGGCTGCTGAATACTTTCCCGCCTCATACCTTCTGTAGATTGGTTAGACTGTAGTCCCGAGGGTGTAGCTTGTTTCACTGCTATTTGTTGACGAGCTGATACCTGCTGCTGCACGGGAGCTTGCCGTTGAGATGATTGTTGCTGCTGCTGTTGCATCTGAGGAAAATTGCTTGGTGGGATTGATTTCGAAAGATTGGGGTATTCTGTTGGATTTAAAGGAGAAGGTGGAATACGTTGTTGTTGATGACTCCCCATATTTCTTTGTGATCTCAAATCCTTCAGTGTTTGGCACCCTCGATAGTTTGCGGGGTGTTCCCCTTGGCAATTTGCGCATTTCAATGGCGTATCTCGGGTTTTCGTGCATGAAGAACTTTCATGCCCTTGTCCACACCTTACGCACCGTGGTGCGTGGTTGCAATAGGTCTTGGTGTGACCGTATTTTTGGCATCTAATGCATTGTGGGAGGATTCTTTTCTTTCTAGGTTCCTCTATTACTAGCGATTAGCTTCGTCCATGTTGGCGGCTAATTCCTCCTCGTTAAGCTTTTTCACTCCAACTTCAGTCTAAACCTTTGGTTTCGGAAAGATATTTAATCGAAAATAGCTCCGAAATCCAATGATTTTTACGTAAATGAAAGTTATACAGAAAAATTTAACTTTTGAGCTTGGTAAACACCATATGATTCTCTCATATGATTTAGATTGAATAATACAAATATATTAAATTGTTGAGTATAATAATCAGAAATAAGTTTATGCTCTAATCGTCACTTAGCATTACCTTTCACAACTCTGTGTACAAGATAATGTTTTTTTTTTTAATTTTTCTCTTTTCAAAGGTATATTACTGCTCTTGATATATATATAGGATTTTCCCCAATTCGGGTACCCACTTAAAAGAGACTGGGTCTACCCCAGGAATCCTCCTTACCCGAGGGTCGCCCCTCCGAATGGATAAGCAGAATAAATAATATTCTGTCATAGCCGGGATTCGAAACCAGAACCAGGAGAACAGTAGACTAGCGCTCTATCCACTAGACCACGCCGCTCCATATATATATATATATATATATATATATATATTATATATATATATATATATATATATATTTCTACGCGTCCATATTGTGATACAACACTTATTATAATTATATTTCATAAGTTACACCACGTAACATATTTTGAGCAAAGATAAGGCAAAGAAAAATAATTAAATTTTAAATTAAAAAAAAAAGACAGTAGTGGCAAATGATGAAAAAAAAAGAATAAAAAATAAAGATAATAAAACTAATGAATTATTTGCAATATAAATCATATAGAACTCAGATATCTTTGCACAGTTTCTACAAGCCTATTGCTACACTTATTTAAAAAATTCTGCATAGTCCACAAATTCATCAAATTTCAAAAAGTATTTTGTATGAAGGTCACACTTAAAGGCGGCGATTGGTCTCCGTTGAGCAGGGCTGTAGAAATTAGTTTGTGTCTATGTCTTTCTAGTTAACTGCAATTAAAGTCTTATGTTTGTTCACTTCCACCGTTACACCTACAACATTTGCCGTCTGTGAGTTTGAATAGAAATAAATGGCTTTTGGCTCCTCCATGTTCCGTCAGAAATTATGTCAGTTTGTACGATATTTTTTTCCGTTCAGTTCGTTCGTCAATTGTTTTAATAAATTCATAGGTATATCTAACTTTGGTTGAGGTCATCCATTTCGTATTCCACTTCTGCCTTTTGTCAATGGACAATAAGTTTTTGATGGCGCTGATCGGTGCCTTATAATATGGACTAGTGTCTGTGATGTTAGGCTCCGTACTGTCTTTTTGGTGTCAAGTTCTTTTTGTAAAAAAGTTCCTTGTACCAAACTTCTATTGCATATGACATAATTGGTTTAATACCAGCTTTTATAAATTGTTGATAGCTCTTCCTAATTTAAACCAAAGTCAAGGCTGCGGAGTTTGGGAGCCCATGGACTAGCTTTAACAATCTATTTTTTCATATTAATAATATGTCGTGCCCAATTTAACTTTCTCTCGAATTTCAAAATACCAAATATTTTAATTGATTAACTTGAATAAAAAAATCTTGTTCGTCTCAAAAAAAATAATAAAACTAGTATTTCTGTTTGTAATTAACATTAAATGTTTTTTCAAACTCTGGAAAGCATTAAAGGAAGATACAATATTTGCTCTCCGTATAGCTATATTCATCAGGAGTAACAATAGATTCAACACCACATTGCGCACAATTGACGCAATAGGATCAATGAAGTCGAAAAGATAAACAAACTCAAAACTAGTTAATCGTAAGAGTTTTGTTTCGTACTAAGACAACGCCCGACTCTACACCACATTAGTCAGTAGCAATAAATTATTAAACTTCGGGTGGGACCTTTTGCCCTAACTTCCCTTTTCGCCAGACTACAAGCGACTCCTACATATCCTCAGAGCCTCTGCAAAAAGAATCAATGGTTATCTCACAACGAATAGGTCATTAAAAACCATCATTAGTTTTAGATGATAAATCCTAGAACGTTCTTAGCAGTTATTGAAGAAATCATACAAAATAATGGACAGATTAAAATGATATATATATATATATATATATATATATATATAGAACACCGATTTTATTTCAGCTTGAAATCTCAGAAGGCCTTATTTTCTGACCAAAAATTGTTTTATCAATTTTGGAATCAATGACGGCCAAACTGCCACAATTGTAAATGAAAATTTTTTTCTAAAAAGCATCATAAAAACCTGGATGAATAATTTGGCCATTATTTATTATATTTGGATGTTTATAAACTTTTAAACTTTTTAAAATTCATCTGAAATATGTTAAATAAAAGATTCAGGTTTTATCATTATTTTATAGTAAAGAAATAAATATTATATCTTATGTACACAATTCCTTGCCATGTTATCTTGAGCAATACTAGAAATGTATCTATGTTGAGTCCATTTCTAAATATCGTAATTTTACTGGCTAAACATTTTAAGCTGTTTTAAGACGTAAATACAAACAGAAAGTTTATTTGTAAGTTGAAATATTTATTTCTGAAGTGATATTAACTTAATGTATGTGATACTAGATTGGCCAATCATAAACATAAAATAACAATCATTGCACCTTATAGATAATATTGGAATATTATACCCATAAGACAGACGGTCTACAAAAATTGAGCTCTTTCAATCAATATTATGGTTATTAAAGGTCCACAAAACAGTCGTAAAATAAATAATAACCTATTATCTAGAGACTGTATATTGTATATAGTATTAAGGGTTATTACTAACTATTATCGCATTTTAATACTGAAATGTTACATAAAGATAAGTGTATG
Source organism: Piezodorus guildinii (assembly GCA_023052935.1). Lineage (NCBI taxonomy): Eukaryota > Metazoa > Arthropoda > Insecta > Hemiptera > Pentatomidae > Piezodorus > Piezodorus guildinii. The sequence goes on from CM041297.1 coordinate 62,761,815, forward strand.
GTTTAAAAATCAGATGATAAAAAGTAATTTTTTTTTATTAACTCTTTGTCTACCCTTTACAGGTGTCAATAAAAGGGTAATCATGGTTGAAATATATTTTAATGGTAATCAATTATTTTTAAACAATAAACAGGAAAATTACCAAATGTTATCTATTAGATGCGAATTTTTTTAGAGCATCGGTATTTAATGTAAACAATATATGAACTAGTTATATTTTCCTTGAACAGTATTGTCTATTGTATAATAGTAAATTATCTAAGTAAAAATTATTAAAGTAAATTATCTTTTAATTGTTAAATATAGGAAAAAATAAATTCGTTGCAACAAAAAATAAAACTGAAAAAAATGAAAAAAAAATAATAAGAGCAGTAAATTATTGTTGGAGATAATAAGGTTGAGGCATATGGATGACATATAGACTGTATAAAACGAAATTAAATATGAAGGAACATTTTAGATTTGTTATTTTATAATTTCCATCATCTACTCTCAACCGTCTAGTTTTATTAAAACGACCAGGCCACATTGGAAACCCTTAAACACCAGCGGGGTCAGGTTTGGTTATTAGACTGTGCACTAATTAGGAACAGCTAATTAAAAAAAGTAGATTGCCTATCTATTACTAATTACAAAAAATAGGCCAATCAGTTGCTATGCATTCCATTTAGGGCTATTACATTCCTCAGGTTCGATTTCAAAATTAAACAAAACAAATTTACAAAAATGAGTGAATGATCTTTAAAAAAATATATATTAAATGTAACTAAACGTAATTACGATATATATATATATATATATATATATATATATATATATATATATGTATATATATAAATTAATTAATAATAAAAACCTATCGTTAGCAAATTTATTTAATTGTAAAGAAGGTTCTTAAGTTAGGAGCAATGACTATACGTTTTCGTATAACAGTAAAGTTTTGCGGGTATAGTAGAGCTTCAGCGCCCTCCCTAGCATGAAGATAATGTAAAAACATAACACTTGTTTATTTATAATTGAAATTGAGCGTAATTACACCAGCGAGTACGATTATAGCAGACCGATCAAGTAACTAATTTTAAGCCATTATAGATGTTAATTAACTATACTTTTTTAAATAATGTAGCATGGTAATTAGCGATAATCGGTACTAAGTGTTCATTTTCATCATTTAATTCATAATAATATAAAAAAAAAATACATTATCGACATTAATTTCATAGAATCAAATTGAGGAAATCCTATTTATGTTGTGTTTAAATAATTGTATGTATATTACGGAAATGTTTTTTTAAACAATTTACAGTTCATTTGAAATATTATATTGCGCCTAAACTCTTATTATAACTGACGAGAATGTTAAATTAGTCGATGCAATCTATTAGCTGTTCATGAACTGTAAAACGATAGTAATAAAATACCACATGCATTCTAACGTATTCCATAAAATGAATTAAATTGTTTTAAATAAATAAATAAATAAACTTCGAATTTACTTTAAATAAATAAAGTGTAACAAGTTTTAATTTTCCCGCTCGGTTTCGTCCGCCCGGTGTCTTAAACTTGAGCATATATATATATGGAAACGTACAGTGTCGCCGCCTAGGATAAGTACCGTGGAGATACCGGAATTCCGCGATCTTAAGCCATTCCCGTAGAAAGTCTCGTACCCTATACATGTATGGAAGTACCGAGTTAGCAGGGAAGCAACCAGGAGCAGTATAAGGATATTTTTATTTAATTTTTTTTCGTCATATATATATTTAATATACCCAGCGGTAAGCATCCTCTGTTAACTTTACTTTGAAGATTATTTGATATTATTTCCTTTTTTTTATTTTTAAAACTGATTATTATTTAATTAATTTTAGTTGGTGTTATGGAAGAATTTCTTTTTGCCGTATGATTGTATGCCGCTTACAAAGGAAATAAAGTAGACCATCGAAAATAATTTTATTTTCTAAGAACCTGGACCTTAACCGTTAACCATGTCACAAAAGTAATGGTTTCAATTCTGCAACTTTGTTAAATTTCATGAACCGTATTTTTTATAGGCTATTTTTTAACTATCTCTTGTAAAAATATGTCCTATACATTTTTATTAAATGAGAAACCTGAAATACGATCTACAACAATTTTTTTTGGAGCAATTACGAGGATAATAAAGAATTCCTGTAGTAAAATCTTATAAATTATTACTAGTAAAAAAATACTAATATTTTTTCTTCGTAATAAACTCAAGAATCAAGTAATAAACCAATTAATACTCATTACATAATCCATTTTTCTAATAGTAAGAAATTTAATATTCTTTTAACTTTAATTTTCTCTGCCTCTTTCGGGTAGTTCATTAGCGTCAAGGATTAATTTAAGATTGTAATAGTTCCCAGTGCTTTTAAATAATTTAAAACGTCATTTCATCCAGGTTGAACATCAAGAATCCGTAATTAAATGAAAATGGCTATCATTTTATATTCCTTAATTAAGAGGAGCAAGTTATTGAATCGATGAAACTTGTAACCAATTCTACATACACTAACCTATAAATGGAATAACATAGGCGTGGCTGAAACTTTTTCGAAAATTAAGGTTTAGTTTTTAGTTCATATGTCCAACATTAACTAAATTATGATTAATTAGGTCAAGACAAAAAATCAAACACAGTAGGGAACTTTTCTTCCTTAGCAAAAAGTATTTATTTTAAAGCTATCGATGGTATTTTCTCTTCTTTTTTTTTTTTTAGCACCCTTTAAATTGGGTGCATTAAGCGGCCTACTATTCCCATGAGGTCGGATCAAGAAATCTTTAAGAGTAGCCGAGTATAGAATTGAATCTATACAGCATAATATCTTCATTATTTCTGATTTTGCAACAATCACATTTCTTTATTTAATCTTATTTCTTTTTTTTCATGAATTCTATTAATAAATTATTGCACGAATCGAGTAAATCAAGCGTTTCCTGATTTTGGAGAAGAAAACTGCTTGGACGGTCATTTTACTGTAATTTTTTTAGTATTCCGATGCAGGCTGGTATTAACTAAAACTAAATTCGAAGGTAATTTGTTTATTGTAAGGAGTTAGTCCGGGTGGTGGTCCGTAAATGAAACAATTAAATAGTTGCCACTATTTATTGTCTGACAACGTTTGACCTCCATTTTGGGTCATCATAAATGGTAAAAAGATATAAAAGCAATACTGAATAAATGAAAAATAAAAGGATATGAGTGTATATTAACATATTTATGTGTTAGAACAATTCAGGATACACCAGAAAAAGAGGGTGTATATAAATATATGATATATTAAAAATAAAAATAACATTAAGTACTATATTTTAAATATTATTGAGCTAGGGGATGTAAATAATTAAATCATAAAAATAGAAACAGATCGGTAAAGAAATCGATTAATTAAATTACAATGACTTTAGTATAATAATGAAAGAGCTTTACAGAACAACTTAAGATTAAATATAATGTACAAATATGTCAATATACACATAAAATAGAAAACGTTAAAATATGAAATATAGTAGATAAATAAGCATAAATACCACGTAAAGAATAATGTTAAGGAAAAGGCGTGGTGATGGGAGTAGAATGGAAAAACTAAATAAATAAATAGTTTTTTTTTTTTTTTTTTAGCTAATGCTATTTTCCCATTACCAATATGGGTTTCAAATCCTTAATTACTCACTGCTACTAACATTGAAATGATTTGTTAACTTTGTTACCACTGTTGCCGCCAATTTAAGTTTATCTATTCCTCACTTCGAGTGCCCTACTAAATAACTTATTTTTGTCAGATCCCGTTTACGATTCGGTAAGTATTTCATTAATTAAAAGAATACCATTATTTTTCCTTTCTACTTAATATGGAGTACTTTTATGGCAGGTTAAACATAATCTTACATGTTTGACTATATAACGCATGCCAAATACTTATTTATATTTTTTTGGCGAGTTTAAATATGGTAGGGATACAGTACTCTACTGATGCTAAGTATAATACATCATCATCGAAATAAATACAACATTTTATTAATTGGGCACCTAAGAGCCATCTTCTTCCACTATACACCCGTGAGCTCCTTGTATCCTCACTTATTTTCCCCCACTTTGACTATTGGTGCCATGTGGCCTCTCTAATGTGCTCGAGGACAGGTTAAAGTGAATTATGAACGTATTTTTAAGATTTTCCCACGTTACACCGAAGAGGTCTAGTGTGACCCATTTATAAAGTGTGTTAAAGTGGCTCATTCCCTCTATCCGCAGACAATATTTCCTTGAATCATATCTTTAGCAAACCAATAACATCCATCTACCAATCTTATATCCACAGACTTCTCCAATTTATCTTTGGATCTTTGGAAAATTCGAATCAATCACGACAAATCAAAACGTTTACACTACGACAAAACACTTGCCCACCAATTTTTATCGACAACAACCAAATACCTCAGACCAACTCTGTACATTACCCAGGACTGACACTCGACCGAAGTATGACTTGGGGACATTTCAAGATGAAAAGACAGACTCTCAACCACCGACTGAAAGTACTCTCTTTTATCAAAATCATCAAAATTAAAAATTAGACAGAAACTGAATACATACACATACCTTCTAAGCCAATATGGACTTCACAGTTTTTTGGTTCAGCAAAAAATACACATACAAAAACTGCAATAATTTCAATCCAAAATTTTAAGACATAACGACAGCTCCTTGGTACGTAAACAACAGAACCTTACATACGGACTTACAGCAACCAACAGTTGACCAACATATACGAACACCCTATTATTGTTTTCGCAGCAAACTTAACGAACACGACAATAGACTGATTAACACCATGTCAGTAGCTGAAATGCCGGTCAGAAGAAGACTAAAACGAGGTTGGATGAGGGAACTCTTGTGCTAAATTAAAGCCTTGGAAGGGGTGCTGCTGGGCACTTTACTTCCCCAAGCCTACCATGTCTGATCTTACATTTGTCCAACACATTTGCAGATTGACAGACATCTTCTGACAGGTTTAGAGAAAAATAAAAAATTGTCAGTTTACTCCCTCCTAACAAGATCGCGCCATTCTGACCTCTACATACCTACCAATAGAACAACAGATTTTAATCATTCCTTTCTTGTCAGCTCTGCCACTCTCTGGAATTTCCTACCTACTCATATCCGCCATTCTTTTTCCCTACCACCATTCAAGTCCCAGCTGTTCCAGTACCTACTGTCATCCCAAACAGACGCACAACAATCTCAAATCAAATATTAATTAAAAAAAAAAATATTATTTATTGTTCAAATTTTACTGAGGTAATGGATCAATTATTATGAATCAGTTTCAATGTTTATTTTCGTTCAACACATTAATCGATCAGTAGTTATTTATTTATTCTACTATTTTGTTTTATTATATACTTTAATCCATACTTTACCTCTTTCATCATTGTGAATAAGAATTAATTATAATCCTCCGGCCTTGTGACCAGGCACGTATATATTAGTTATACGCATCAAATTTTCTTAAGGGGCCCTGTCCCAGAATGCATTTTTTTCTATTATATTCTATTATAAGAATAATAGATAACTTATATTATTTATCTTGAAAAATAGTAGGTTGATAAGGGATGTACTTACCATTAGACACGAAGACGTACACTGAATCGGGCCTTGTGTTGCTGGCCCTGCAAGAGTAGTTGCCCGAATGCTTGGAGCTGGCCCTGGAGATAACCAGCCTCGAGTGAGTCTTTTCACCACCACTCTCCGTAGTCACCCTCATCTGTGTCTCTTCTTCTTCGTAGTTTATCATGTTGTCGTTGTGGTACCACATTACGAACTGAGGAGGGTTTGGGCTCTGAAATGAAAAAATAAGTCGAATCTTAGATATCTAAGTCAATGACTAACTGCCTATCTTAATCCTTTATTACATGTATTTTTATTTTGTCACTTTCACTTAACTATATTTGAAATATAAGGCAAAGCATTACGTTCGAGAAAATTTTCGAATTTGAGTTTTCAACATAAAATACACATTCTAGGGTCCCCTGAGCCCGCAAAAAGTCTATGTGAGTGTGTGGTAAGTCCAAAGCAAAAAGGAAAGGTCCTATGAAACTAAAATTTCATATTAAAGACAACTATCCTCCCAGGATGTTACTGTAACTTTTTCATCAAAAGCAGCTAACCAGAAGACCAACTTTACATTATGCATTTTGCAATTTTTTTCGATTATTTCAATTCGACCTGTTTTTACGTTTATAATTTACAATTTAATGGGTTTTAATATCATGTAGGTTTCATTCTGATACAAAGAGTGTGACAGCGCTTAAAAGCTGATATTTTAAAATTATTTCCTTTAAAGTACCTTTAATTTTGTAAATTCTATAAACAGATTCATATTACATTTTAAACATTAATAAAAAACGGATAAATATACAAGTTAAACGAACTTGATATGAAACCAAAGGAGAATTTTTGAACATTAAGATGGATGTATAATATACCGTTGGAGAGCTATGATTTTAGAAAAAAATATCTTATTTACAAAATTGTAAAAGTTAACAGAGAGTGATGAAAATTCGATAAACACTAACTTATTGTTGTAGATTACAATATAATTATTTAATAAAACACATGTTTGATATTGAAACTCAATGTAACTCATTCTTTAACAATTTATTTTCATCTCTAAATGCATTAAAAAATTCTTAAATTGATTTTAACAACGTAGGTAAGTAAAAGCCGTGTGTTGGGCGCACCAATTTTTTAAATAAATATGAATAAAAAAATAAAGATATTTAAAAATGTTAAATCCCAGAGGAATTGTTGGTAGGGGCCATTATTAGGTATCCCTCATGTTCTACAAGTCAACGCTACAGAGATTCATATACCGTTTATAATAATTATCAATTTAAAACAAATTTAAAATATAAGACAGTGCTGCCAGTGAGTAGCGTCATATGCATTATGGGATTTTACTATATTTGCTAGGTGTATTCCTTTTAAAACAGTTTTAGATCTCAATAAATATATTAAAAAATAATAATAAATTAGAATATCGTTAACGCCATTTATTATGACCAGAGAAACACTGAAAAAGTTCTTGTCAATAAATTAAAACAACAACAACGCTGTTTTATTATTTCTAATAACTGTAACAGCATGTAACTAATTATACAGGTGTTTACAGGCAATCAACTGGTATGAAAAAGAATAAATTAAAAAAAAGAAAAATGTCTATTTCCACTGATCATTTCAAAACGCAATATTTCTGCTATTTCTAAATGGATTTCAATGATTTTTTTTTTAATTTATTTCCTTATCTAATAGCACATAAAACAGTACCAACTCTAAAACTCCCTCTTTTTTTTTTTCCTTTGCAGGGTCTTGATAGTTTTTTTTTTTTTTTTTTTTTTTTTTTACATAGAATTTCACGTTTTCTTCATTCAATTCAAGTAGAAGAAAACTGTAATTAATTTTATTTTTATTTTTTATTACTGAGTCGATAGCTGTGAAGTTTTAAGAGATCGTCTGATCGGCGGGGCTGTGCCGTTCATAGATTAAAATCTCACCTCAAAGAACTGTTAAACTCTTTGCAAATGTATTTATTTCTGTATTTTTCATCTTCTCGTTAAAAACTTGGAACTTGGAAGTGCCGTATAGTGGTTAGTTTTACCAATTCTCAACTGGACTATAATATACCCAATATTCCACATTTATTTTTTATCTATTTTTTTTCTAATTCTTGTATTTTTTATCATTCTTGTAATTTTTATTAATTTATTTTTATTAAAGTATTTTTTATTTATTTTATTTAATTTTTTTAATTTACGATGTACATGTGGGATGAATGATTTCTTCAAGCTTTAATACTCATTGCCCTAGCCAGTGGCAGATTGTCTCTGTATAAAAAAAAAAAAAACGTCAGTCTTTTTCAGGACAGTGAATGCCTTTAATTTGTTAATTCTCTTTTTTAATCTTTCTATATGTTTAATAAGGCAAATTTTGTTTCTTATGTTTTCTTAAATCTCTTTATGTGTCGTGATGCTTAAACAAATTTATGGTTAACTTTAGTTATTTTATTCCATTTAAAACCTATACAGTACAATAACATATGTTATCGAACCTCTGTGAATTTTAGTTATCATTTGGAAGTACTGGTCCTCCACGGATAGCTCAGCGTAAACAATCACATTTCGTAATATCATGTCAATTCCAAGAACAAATCATCATCAATGATTTGAATAGATAATAGAATAACCTTACTAGAATGATACAGTCGAAAGCAAATAAAATTATTAAATCAAAATAGTAATAATGATGAGTTTAATAGTAACTAATTAAATAGTAACTAGTCGACCGATTAAACTATACTCATTAATTGACCATCAATAATTTAACCACTTTCTATCTGTAATTATCAGATCATCACTTTAAGTCATCTTGGGGTGGAAAACTAGAAAAGGTTCGATTTTGGAGGTAGAAAAAGTTGTACTCGTTATAGAAAGTTTATAAAACAAAAGTTTATTATATGTATATATAATATATATATATATATATATATATATATATATATATAAATATATATATATATATATATATGTATATATATATATATATATATATATGTTATATATATATATATATATATATATATATGTATATATATATATATATATATATATATATATATATATATATATATATATATATATATATATATATATATATAATCAACTTTATTTTCAATATTAGGATCAGACATAGACCAAAAACATAGTAACATTTAAAATTTATACAGCTTTCAAACAGTCGACTATTGGTGATTATTTGCTGAAAACAAAGTCGAAAAGTATAAAATCTGTGAGTGCCTTGTCGTCAGGTGACACGATTAACATTATTTTCTACGATCCTTTTTCCGAAATTGATTTTGATAATGTATGCTAAAGTAATTATTACTTAAATACTATTTAAAAAACAAATATAGGCAGTAGCATAATTTAATTGGTTATACTTAGAATACAAGTTCCTTATTGTGATGATTCTGCCATTCATTAGAAAGATGAATCTATTATAAATACCATATGATAGTGTTTATCATAAATATAATACTGGTTTTTAGCATTTTAAAATAGTTAATAGTATTGTAATAACAATTCCCATCTTAGTTAATCACACAAGGTTAATCATATTAGATTTTATAAGGTTACATAATTAATTGAACTATCTGAGAACGTAAAATTTAGGAAGACGTGAGCAGTAACTTTGCTTTCAGTCTTCCTAGATTTTAATGATTTGTACGCAGTGCTTCATATCATTGAATGCTTAAACTGTATCATGACTGAGCAACTACCCTAATACAAATTTTAGGTTGTTCCAGAAGTTGACAGGGTCGATCTCTTCTGTATACGGTCTCTGAAGCCAACTTGTAGGATGCTAATAATATCTCTTTTCTTAAATAAACTGTGTATTGGTTAGCGCGAGGCGAACGAATGATACTACGAATGATACTGAACCAAACCTATGACGTGATGCAATTTTGCTTCGAAGGAAACATCACCACACATGCACGCTAAATGCGACGCATTTAAAGTACTTACTCATTAAACTAAGCAATTTTTTTTTGTTTACTAAAAACTGCTGTCATTGGATCCGGTAAACGTTTGATGTCGGATCCGTGTTTTTGAGATAGCAATCCCTATTCTCAGCCGAGATTTGGAAATCCTCACTAGTAATGATTGACATCTAACATGTTTTCCATCCTTACATACATGCTGTTTTCACGGATCGTTTCAGTGATATTTTTACAGAGTTTTCCCTGTTGTGTCCATTAACAAGTTTTTTTTTATTAGGTTCCTTTAATTAAAATGATCCTTTTCATTCAACTTATTTTATTTTCTTATTTTTTTGTCCCTACGTCCCTATAATTTATTAAAGAATTTTAAAAGAAAAAATTTTTGGCTGTGAAAATAAATGTAGACTTGACTGAGGAGGAGATAATAAAACAATATATGTGTGTATATTAGTTTGGATATCAATAGTTAAGAGTGAGGGAATAGATTTCTTTAATCCAGTAGATGATAACAACCAGAACAGGGCTGGTCAGCCTATAATAGTTTTAATTTTTATTTTACTCAATTATGACAAAATATATATCTATATATTGTATAGAGTGTATAAAGGAGTATAAAGAGGTATGTAAATTGATTTATAACAATTTTTAAAAAAATAATGTTGTGTATCTTTTAATTTTAAAATAAATGTTTTTTGTAGATCCCTTGAGAATGGCAAAGAGCCGAAACGTAGGGACAAAAAAATAAGAAAATAAAATAAGTTGAATGAAAAGGATCATTTTAATTAAAGGAACCTAATAATACAATTATTCATTCAAACTAATCTTAATTATAATAAAAATTAAGTTTTTTTTTCTTTTTAGAAAAACAATTTTCGCGATGTTTTTACGGCCCGGTAAATTCTCAAATATTTAGTTATCTATGTTTGCCGTTATCTGATACGTTGACTTTTTTTCTTTTCCGGAGTACTTTTTGCCTTCAGCATTTTATCTCCATGTTTGTTTCACATTACTGACAGGTTTTTTTCTACGACTTTTTTACAATTGTACATCGGTAATCTAAACATGAAATCTGAAATCAGACCGTAGGTGGATAGAGTAAAATACATATTCCAAGAAGGAGCACCAGGTAAAAAATACCTATGAGTCTATTCCCGGACTATCGTCCCCCACGTGGTTCACACGAACCCTTGAGTATTGTCGCTTTCAGGTTGGATTCCATATATTTGAAAAGAACCACATCCAACTAGCGACGGCCTGCGGATCGGGGCTCTGCGTGTTTTCCAGGAAAGGTCATACACATACCTGCTTAGTTACAGTGTCCTTCTCCTACTCTTAAAGAATACTACCTCTGCTCGGAATAATACGGACAAGAGGCACTTAAACTTTAGTCCGTCACAAAGAAGGTTACTTTTTCTCTTGCATTATTATCTAGTTCTTTATATTTTTATTGGAGATGTAATATTATAGCTTTATTTATATCGCTATTCTCTACAAAAAACAAGGATAAAATAAATACATGCAACGTGCAAATTAAAAAAACAAAACATATTTATTGATATTTACAACTGTGTTATATACATAAAGTAAATATGATGGGCATTGCAAACTGATATGAAATACATGTAGAGACGCTACCCATTGGCAGCACTCTAGTCTATATATACTAGAAGATCTACAGGCCATCTTCTTTTCAGACGCTTCAGGGTTATGAACGATAGGCAAAAAGTATGGTTTTTTATGAGGGAGAATAAACTTAGAGTAGTCGAGCCTTCAGTGAAACCCAACCGAGCAGACCTACGGTTGTGCAGGAAGGAGGAAGTGGTACTGGCTCGACTGAGGATTGGCCACACAAGGCTGACCCACGGCTACCTGATGGCGAGGGAATCACCGTGGGAATACCTCCTGTGGGGTTATCCTCACAGTACTACATATACTGTTGGATTGCTTTTCCTTCGAAGCCGAGCAAAGAGGGATTGGTATGGAGAATGATATTGGGACAATATTACAAAATACCCAAGAGTCAGCCAACAAACTGATGGTATCTAAAAGACACATCAATATTTTCCAAAATTTTAAAAACAAAAAGTTCCTGTTTTTGATTTTTAATACTTTATATATATATATATATATATATATATATATATATATATATTTATATATATTTTTTTTTTTGTTATTATTATTTTTTTTATTATTTTGTATTTATTTACTTTATTTTTTTTTTATTTATTTTTTTTTATTTTTCTTTTATTCTTTTCTTACATGTAGTTATCTTATATCATTGTTTGTATTTAACTTAAAATATTATATCGGTATTATTAGTATTATGTATGTTTTAGTGTATTATGTATTTTATTTTATTATGTATTATGTGATTAGTATATTTGTATGTATTATTTTCGTATTGTATGTATTATTTCGTATATTATGTATAATGTTTGTATAGTATTTTATTGTTTATCATGTATGTATTATTATTAGTATATATCTGTGTATTATTAGTATATATGTATGTATTATTACTTTTAGTATATTGTATCTGCATTATTAGTTTAGGGCTAAAATAACCTCTATGGTTGAAAAGCCTTTATGTTACAAATAAATAAATTTTCGGTCAGACACGTGTATAATGTCTCTCCGCTTTCCCCTAACATAGTAAATATTATTGTGTGAATATCAAATTTCGTCAATACATTGACCGCCTGAAGGGTGTAATATAGGGATATATTGACTCGTGCGATATATCTGCTACGTTCAACAATATTAACTGTGTAAGTGAGCTTAGCACTTGTTATTGACGCTTTCAGATAAACTGACGTGGCATATAATTTTTGGTAGGCTAGTTTATGATTGTGAGGAAACCTTTTAAAAAACCTCTGTTGGCGTTTCCTTTGTCATGAATCGATTTTTTTCAGTCCGTTCCAAAGAATCAATTTTCTTACCATTTTTACTTTCATTCGTGAAATATATAGTAAGGGAAAGTATTACGACCCTGAAAATTTTCTAATTCTGTGTGTCCGTGTGTTTGTGGTAAGTCTAGCGCAAGAACGAAAAGTTGTACGAAACTGAAATTTCATATTTGTGAATACTACAGGGTACGGCTTCTTTTTCTTTAAAATCAGCTGACCGTAAGATCTACTTTATATCATGCATTTTTCACTTTTTTACGATTTTCTCAAAAACAGTTCCAATGATTTTGATTAAACTCACTGTATCGATGTAAAATTTAATGGCTTTTAATACAAATATACAAATAAAATACGGAATAATATATAAGCTGAACAAATTCGATATCCAACGAAAGGAGAAAAGAGCAAACGTATTATAGTAGGTAATATTTGTGTTTTGGAACATAAAAATAGAAATATATATGTATAATATACCGTTAGAAAGCTGAAGATTTAAAAAAAAATTATTATCTTATACAAAAAATATAGAAGTTAATAGAGAGTGACGAAAAGCCGATAAAACTGATTTTCGTAGATAATAATTTAACATATTATTTAATAAAACATATTTTTTAATATATTATTTAATAAAACATATTTCACACATGTTTCTACTTAAATTCAATGTAATTAATTCTTTAACAATATATTTTTATCTCTAACTATTTAAAAATTCTTAAGACCAATGAAAATTGATTTTAAAAACGGAGGTGAGTAAAAGACGTGTGTTGTGTGCACCATATTTTTTATATTAAGTCTAACTAAAGATAGATAATACAATAACTAAAAGAATTGGACTATACTATAGGGATTTGATGTGTCCTTACCCTTCCAATCGTCGTATTTATTCCCTTATGTCGTTCCTATACCAAGTTATCCAATCCCACCGTCCATCATACATTTTTGACCTTCCACTAATTTAATCCTCTGTCCATTTCCGTTGTACCCGCTTCTTCAGATTTATGCACTAAGGCACACCCAACTCCACATTTCGACGGATCTTTTCCCATTCGATCTTCAATCCCATAAAATTCTGTTCCTCCATCCATCCGTCACTCCAACTCTCTTTCTACCTTTGAATCTCGCATATTTTCTCATTTAATGATGATCCAGTAGCAACAGAATTATAAATAAGTTTTTTTTTTTTTTCTTCTCTATTAGATATGAATATTTTACAACAGTATATTTTATAACACTTTATTATATGTATTTAATTTACTCTAAGACTCCAAAGTATGTACATTATGTATATATTATTCTAAAGGGACAGGATAAGAAAAAAAATAATTTTAGTATCAGAAAAACTACTAAAAATAATCTGTAATAATTAACATTATTTCTTTTAGGAGTTTGAGATAAATGAACGACTAAATAAGAAACATAAGTTAGTTCTAGAGCATATATTCCCCTAAAAATAAATAACATTACACTAATTTAAACATTTTTCATCTTCTACTAATTAAGGTATTAGTAAACGACAAATAAAATATATGTTATTGTTCCTTGAGGATATGTAAAATAAATGATATGTGTGAGGAAGTCGAGGGAGGAAGAGTGGCAAATGAAATGAGAGAGTAATTTCAAAACCAAGAATTAAAGGATTTTTAACTTTATAAGAATTTATACTTAAATCAGTAGTTTGAGATAACGTTTGTAATATACGTGTTCGCGCGTAAGCAAATTATAAATCTGAAAACTAACAGAAAATGTATATATTTAATTTCATTCGAGACGTGTTTTGGCAATCATGTGTTATTTCTGATTTAGTTTGTGTTTCGGGCGATTTCCGTTTTATTAGGGATTTAGACCCAGTCTATAATTCCGTGGCAATCCTGGGACTACAATCTCTCTGATTAAAGTTTAATATTTTTGGACCTCCTAAGGTTTTTCAATACAAATATAGAAGCGCGAAAATACGTGATATCGGGCCCGTTCGAGGAACTTAGAGAAACAGTCAACTCTGAGGGAGTGTCCTTTATTGTAAAAACTTTTCGAAGATCCCTAGCTTTAGGAAAATCTAAATTCCAATTATTTTTTGTTAAACTTTAATTTTTAGTTTACAGTAAACATATTTTTAATTATTACCTATTCGAATTGATGAACTTGGGTCGAGTTAAATATTGAGACAAGCATATAGGGGAGGGTTCTGATGTCCAAGGGTTGCAATAAGAAGGAATAATATTGGAGAAATAGGATAAGAGTGAGATAAATAGACCGTATGGAAAGAACTTTATGAAATCATTCATTCATATTTTCATGTTAATAATTACTAGGAGAGATTTTCGTTCATATTCTATCTAATTAATGAAAAATTTACATCAGACTGTGGGGGGAAGGGGCCTTCTAGCGTATTAAATCAAACACAATATTATAAAATTTTGAAATTTTATAAGAGTGCACGTTATTAGGTATTCAAATAAATGTGTACGTATTTGGTTTTCAGTGTCCAATTATAGAATATTCATGATTGGTTGCTGTAATTTATATATGTCAACATTGGCTCTCTCATTTTACCTTTTAATTACAGAGCTTAATTGATTTTAATATAAAATGCTGACTCCTAAACCTTCCTTATATCATATATCATTTGTTAACAATAAACTACAATCAGAATTTTATCTTTATTGTATATTGATACTAATTAATACACAAAAAATATCTGAATCATGAACTAATTAATAAAATGTCTAGATAACAATATAATTTATATATTTATCAACCATATACGACTGAATTAACATTTTAAATATTGTTGACTTGGATATAAAGATTTATACAAATTCACTCATTTTGGACAAAACGTTGATTCAAGAGAATGCGAAAAGTGGGGCAGTAGTGGCTAAAAGGCGGGGCGTTGAAAGTGTAATCTGTTGCAATTAGAAACCTTTTAAACTTCTTGCACTTCGTGAACTTTAAATCTCTTTTAAGATAGAATTTAAACATTTTTGTTTTAAAGCTACCTTCTTCTCTGGTATAATCAATGAGAATATATATGAGATTCATTCAAACATTAATTTATATAATAATTAGTCATAATTATTAAAATCAATATATTTTCACCTTTGTTGCAGAGTATAATATAAAACACCTAATAAGACATTTTATCACCCCTCCCATGTCAAACTAAAGAATGTGAAAAATTCGTTTGTTTTTTGGCTACTATGCTATTGCATAGGGCAAAGTATGACTTGTGGCAAATCGTCGAATCTCTAATCCTATCAGGAACCTAAACAGTAAACTACTTAAGCAAAAGCCTTTTTGGGGAAAAGGTTGCTTTTAGGCTCACCAATTTTTCATAAATTTTTTTCAGCTTTCCTAAAAAGTACTGATATTCACATTAGTTAGTTTGAGGTGGTAGGGACGATATAAACAATTAATGTTCTATTGAACTATCGGATTTTACACAGATCTGCAAAAATTAATATTGTTTGCTTTATACTATACACATTATACTTAAACCACAGATAAAGGTTTTAATTTGATATTCATAATTCTGCTTATTACCCGATTCCAATGCTCGGTCAATATATATTTCTTCCTTAATATTTTTATTCAAAGTTTAACGAATAAAACTCCGGAAAAAAGCTCTTGTATCCAAGTCCCCAGTGAAATGTCTCGTAAAATATTCAGGCCTGAAACTAAGATGAAAAATATATTAAGTCTCATCGACTTTACTCCTTTTTATATTTATTCTCCAGACCTGAATTCTAACCTTAAAATTTATTTTTAGGGGTCGGTTAATATTCGATGTTTTAATAATAAAGACGGGAGAGATAAGGCACATTTATC
This sequence comes from Piezodorus guildinii, assembly GCA_023052935.1. Lineage (NCBI taxonomy): Eukaryota > Metazoa > Arthropoda > Insecta > Hemiptera > Pentatomidae > Piezodorus > Piezodorus guildinii. The sequence continues at coordinate 62,778,133 of CM041297.1, forward strand.
ATATATGGCCCATGATCACTTCATTACTAAAATTGTTTCCTTTCCTGATATTTTTCGGATTCTGAGTAATGATGTAATATAAAATTCTAGAATTTTTCTTTTATAATTAAAATACTGTAACTAGATTCATTCATCCGGTTTAATATTTTAAAAAAACCTCTCGAATTTGACATGTGTCCTCAAAACGTAAACTAAAATTATATATACGACGTATAAGTTGGTTCTTAAATTCTCTTGCAAAACTTTGGAGGTCCCTTATACTTAAAAAATCGAAATTCTAAGTTATTTGTTGCCTATAAAGTCGATGGGAGGTTTTTAATGGGTAAAATTAGTACCAAGCTCTGTATAAAATATCAAATGTTGCCAACAAAAAGTGCTTTCAACTCGATGAAATGTTATTTTCATGTATATTCAATATTTGCACTACACAATAACTAGATGTGACAATACTAAAAGTTTAGCATAATGAACTTAGATAGAAGGTTGTTTTAGTATAGAAAGTTGTTATTACGCCCTTACTGAAATAAAAAATGGATAATTTTAATTTTATTTTCTTGCTTTGTTTTTTGTTTGGCCTATTTAAAGCCAAAGTTCGAGAATTTCGGAAACCAAATCATGTACTACTTGCACCACGCATGTGTCACTGTCAAGGACATGTCATAATGTCATGGCCACAACACTCCAGCCAGGTAACGCCCGTTGAAAGCTGAAGAGGAACTGGATTAGAGACCTTCTCCTTTAACCATTCATGTTGACATGACGCCAGGAGGAGCTACTGCTTGCCTGTATTATTTCATGTAATGTCATCCGAGTTTAGTTGTTCATTTTACTAATGAATTTTAATAATTTATTCCTACATTACGTAAATTTATATATATATATATATGTAGTTATGTATATATATATGTAGTAAAGAAACATATTTTTAATATAAATGTATTTTATTAGAATTCGTTTGGTTTGGACTAAGCTTTAAAAATCCCATACATATAGAAACAAAAACAGTATTATTAAATGAAGGGCTAGGAAGCCTTTTTTTTTTTTCAATGAAGTATAAAAATATTGTAATAATAAGAAAGTCAGCATTGTATTACTTTATTTTTTCACCATTAGTTGATATTTTAATTTTTAATATTTCTGATTTGTCACAAATAATGGAATATAACAGGCAAAACTGCAGAATAGTCATTTTTCGTTCAATTGCATTACTCTCATACTTGAATAAATTTTTTAATTCGATCTATAGAATAAAGGAATAGGTACATATGGACGTGATAAAAGTATGGAGTGGTTAACTTTTATATTCATAAGAATAAATCTGAATAAATAAAGAAATTAAATTATTATTTATTTTATTTGAAAAGCTGTTTTTTTCTATAAATAATAAATTTCTTGTTTTGCGATTTTTATTCCTTCCAATATTGAAAAATAATTTATTTTAATGAAATGAATAACAGTGAAAATAGAACAATAGTTGTTAATTTCCCTCCTGTAACTATTACATTGTTTACATAAATATAAAACAAAATAAATTGATAGGTGTATAATATGATTTTTTTTTCTTACTGTCACTGTGAAGAAGATTTATTCACTTCAGAAGTTTCTTAAGGCATTTTTTGATTAGGACTTTTATTATAGTGGACAGGACACTAAATAATCAAATTTTTCCACTGTTAATCTTCAACTTTAATTAAGTCCTATAAAAATATTTAACTGTCGAACAACATTATAACCTGGAACGATATTTTTACTGTAATATCAAAATTGTTAGTGCTATCTCAAAATGAAATGTATTTATTTTGTAAATCATTTAAAATATGTTTGTACTGAACCCTATACTATTGATGGGTTGTTAAGGTACATATTTATTTTCCTTACATGATAATATAATACCACATTTTAGTTATTGATCCCATATTTTAAAAACGTTTGGACCTAGTGACTTTGATAGTCATATTCATTTTTTTAGTTTAGCTAGCTACACATAAAAAAAAAAGATACAATAAAGAGGAAAACATTAACCGAGATAAACTTCTAGTAGAAGATTGTATCAAAACTAGACAAAGATTTATATACTAGGCTAGATAAGATAACTGTCTGAAAAAGCATATAGGCTTTATTTTCATTTTTCACTAACAGAACAGAACGTAATAACACTAATATATATTTAAAAAATATAAATATAAATGTGTGTGTATTACTACTGATAGGACAGAAGTTAACTTCATTAAATTTATAATCAATAAATAAACTTTCAATTAAAATTAACTTTTATCATTCTTAACTCGTTAGGTTAAACTTAAATAGGTCTAATAATTCATAGAATGTGTTAAACTGATAAAACTAATATATATGTTATTTGAAAATACTTTACCAGAATTGTTAGATACTGATTTTTTTCCTAGCCCTGATTTTTTTTCTGATACTTCTCCAAATAGATGCTTTATTTATTTTATTTATTTTTTTTATTTATTTTTTTTATTATTTTTTTTTTTATTCTAAGCTCCTGCAATGCTGGTAAGTTCTCATTTTTCTGCAATCGTGCATTTCAAGGAGTTGCAACTCTTTAACGTAACTTCTGGAGAGTAATAACTTTATGAATAATAATTCAGGTGATGGGGCTCACCTTCTAGTTTGTTTCGGCCTTACAACTAAAACTTAAACTAATTTATTTATTTGTTGAGTTTCTGCCATCGCTGAGGTATTCCTGGGGGTTTCAGTTGATTAAATATAGGGTTATTTACAAATTTCGTTGATTCGAAAAACTTTAAATTCCTCTCACTCATAATTTTTTTAATTGTTAAATTAAATTAAATTTAATTAAATTTTTTACTAAGAAGAATCGCAAAAGGGACGATATTCCAAAGAGTAAAAACAAAGAAATTACATGAAGAGATGAAAATACCAACAATTAAGATCGTGAATGGAATTGAATTTCTTAATATAGCAAAATATTTTAATTACTTTACGAGGCTTGATTAAATGACAAAGCACCTGGTCTAATGGAGTTTATTTATTGTCGTTATCTGTTAAGCTTAAAATAATAATAATTTTCTAAAATCGACCGTACTGAAGAATGCTACGGTAAAGAAATTTGGCGAATCGAAAGTACCCACCAATTACTAATGAGTTACCAAACAGGAAGTTATTAGCATGTGGTACTCGAGGACCGCTCAAGTGTAGAGCCGCTGGAACCTGGAGCCTCCAGCAGTACAATCTCGTTAATTCGACTAATTAACTAGTTCAGAACAAGTCAACTGCAGTTACGTAGGTAATTGGTCCCTGCTTTACAAATGAATGCATTTGGCCGTGGATAATAAATTGCTGGTTTATCAACAACACAACAGTAAAAACATGGATTGATTAATTGAGAAAATTCCATCAATCCTTGCTTAATCCAAACATCCATTTGTTTAGAAATTAGGTTAGACTTAAGAATAAAAAATAAATAAATAAAAATAATAAAGATCATTGTAATATTGTTATCGATTGTAAAAAGCATCCAAAAAAATATTATTGAAAATTTTAAAAAAAATTTCTATCTGTCTCAATAACTTTTTTTTCATAAAAAAAAAATAATAATAAAGTAAAATAAAATTTAGGTATGAGTTACTTCTAGACTTTGTAAATATTTTATTAATTCTTTATTGTATATTATTTTATAGTTATGTAAATATTAGATGAATGTTGTACTTGATCACTATTATCCTATTTAGGACAAATTGTAATATTATTCAATAAAAAGAATATAATATTAAAATTTAAGAAAAATTGAAACAGAGATATTTACATTTTACTACTGCCAAATGATCTATATATATATATATATATATATATATATATATATATATATATATATATATATATATATACTTTATTTTTTTTATTATTCCCCTCTACCACACCTTTGAAGGTTATAGGGAGAGAACAGGAGATTAATGCTGAGATAAAAGAACCCTGGTACAATACCCCTGGCACTGAGACCCGAACTAGTAATTATTTAGTTCTATATTTCGGGAACAGAGCATAGATATACAGCTAGCTTTGTATATAAACAATAATAATTTTTTATACCAATTATTATTATAGAAGAGTAATTTTTAATTATGAATGTATTAGTTGGAACAATCTCTTCTTTTTATTTATATATTTATTTATTATAACATTTTATTTATAAACTTAAGTTTATTATATAAACTTGATTTTAACAAAGTAACGTTTCGAGGTACTTTCTATGCTTCATCTTCAGATGTTTCATATTTGCAATTATTTAGCAGTAAAATGTTAAAATAATTATTACATGATGGTGAAGTAGAGATTATTTTAAGAGACTGACAAAATAATTCGTATATAGGGGCTATGTATGAATAATAGTACATATGACCTATATTATGATATAATATGGAGATATATAGGATTTTTAATAATCTCAAGATGAGGCATAGAAAAAACCTCAAAAAAAATTTTATATTTATAATAATATATATATATATATAATTAAAAAGAAGAGATTGTTCCAACTAATACATTCATAATAATAATGTTATAAAAAGTTTCAATGCACACAACTTCCGTTATCATTTTTTGATCAAATTTAATAAAATAAATTTTAGCTATTTATTCTAAATTATTATTATGGTCCAGAATTTATGTTCTCTTGTATAATTCAATATGATATATCGTTGAACAATCACTTAATTGATCACCTGGAATCTTCCAAAAATTTCTGTTTTTTTTTTTTTTTTTTTTTTTTTTTTTTTTTTTTTTTTAGTTGTCCTCTTATAATAGAAAAGAGATGTAGTAACCATAGCTCCTTGTTTATAAGAATAACGTTCCAGCTTAAGGAAGTTTTTTAATCAAGGTTTAATTTTTAAATATATTTATTTTGAAAAATATTTATGAAATATGGGAATTTATATGAGAAACGACGGCATGTCCATAAAAGAACTAAACATACAGTAACGTAAGATATATTCTCTGTAGTTAAATTTGTAAAAAAAAAAAAAAGTTAATAAATAAAATAAACAAAAAACCTGTTTATATTTATGTTTTCATTATTTTATTAATGCGATTTTTATATTTATAACAAAACAAATTCTTCTTTGTTTTTAATTAATATTTTAAGCTATTCAATATTTGATTTTTATCGTAGTGATAAATGTTTTAAGCTACACTTTTTTATTTATTTATTTTACATTTAGGTGCCGTGTACCACAACATTAGGTTAGAGGCACCGTTCGTTGTATTAATTACAATTTTTTGTACAAATTAATCTTTTTGATATATTCCATAACTGCATTGTGGAACTTCCTGTCATCTCCTAGTAGTTGTTGTAGCTCGAGCCCGTCGATTCCATTTTTTCTCCTTTCTTCTTGGTATCTGATACAGTCTACCATTATGTGTTTTGCTGTGACTTTTACTTTACAGTTTTCACATATTGGTGGAGTTGTGCCTTCCAATAAATGACTGTGCGTGAGCCTTGTGTGTCCTATCCTCAGTCTGGTTAACAATAATTGATCCCTTCTTTGGCCTGAGATGAGGTTCCAGGGCGTCGCGTGGGCTCTAATTGATTTTAGCAAGTTGCTTTCCTTTACCTCTTGCCAATTCCGGTCCCAAGCTTTCTTAGTTTCCTTTCTTATTTTTGACTTGAAGTCGGGCAAGGGAATGGAAATTCGGGGAACTGGAAAGAGGGTACAGGCCTCTTTAGCAGCATTATCCGCTATATCATTCCCCTCTATGCCTGCGTGCCCTGGGATCCACATGAAATTAACAGTTTTGTTTTTTCTTATGGTTTCAATAAGAGTCAAAATGTTTGATAAGATGTAATTATTATTTATTTTATTTTTACTGATGCTATTGAGGGCCGATAGGGAGTCTGAACATATTAAAAATTCATCACAGTTATTCAAACATAATATCAACTCTAACGCCAAGTTTATTGCAAACAACTCTGCTGAGTAGATTGTAAAAATATTTGGTAACGAGTATCGAATAATTTCCGTGCCAATTACTACAGAACAACCCACACCATTGTCAGTTTTTGACCCGTCTGTGAATATTAACTGATTTTTGTTATAACTCGCGGTGTATTCTTTGAAGTAACTACGTGTTACATAAGGATTTCTATGATTTTTGGATAGGTTAACCAGTGAGAAGTTAAATTTTGATGAAGATTGATGCCAAGGTGGAAGAGGGTGTGGGTGGACTATCTCTACTTTACTGTAAGGATCAAGAATTATCGAGCCAAAAAGCTGAGGAGGGTGGGCTGGAGACACAGGACTGATGCCCTCAAATCCTGGAGTTACTTTTAGTCTAACCGAAGCTTGGAGAACATTGTAAGCTCTTCGTAAAGGTAATGACCACTCCTCCGCGTCACAGAGCAGGCTTACCGTTGGGCTAGTTCTGAATGCTCCTGTCGCTAACCGTACCATGGAATGATGAAATGCATTCAATTTGTTTAGTAAGGTAGGAGAGGCACAACCATAAAGGGGAGATCCGTAGTCGAGAATTGGCCGAATTAGTGTCCGATATATCATGAGGAGTGTTGTCCTATCACTTCCAAAATTAGTGTGAGACAGCTTCTTTAGTAGATTTTGTTTTTTGTTTAATTTAGACAAAAGGAAATCTATGTGGGGTTTCCATGTTAGCTTGTTATCGAATAATATGCCTAGATAGGAAAATGAGGAAACATGTTTGATAAGATGATTATTAAGAATAATTTGTAGTGTCCGATTGCAGCTAGTTTTACGGCAAAAGTGTGAGGAAACTGTTTTAGAAGGAGAAAATTTGAATCCTGATTTCGAAGCCCAGTCTTGAAGTTTATCGACTGTGTTTTGCAACACCGTTTGCCCGAAAATCAAGTCAGTGCAAGAGATGTAAATCAATAGATCATCAGCAAATAATGAGACATGAACCGGAGGGTGTATAAGATTTACAATATCGTTTATTGCAATATTAAAAAGAGTAGGACCAAGTACGGAACCTTGAGGAACTCCGTTGAAAAGATTGAAACTTTTTGAAATATATGTTCCTATTCTTACTTGAAATTTTCTCCTAGACATAAAATTTTGAATAAATTGCAACATATTGCCATTAATTCTCCATTCTTTTAGTTTCTCAATTATGAGAGATTGTCTCGTAGTGTCGAATGCCTTTTCAATGTCAAAAGAAACACAAAGTAGGTGCTGTTTAATTTTAAATGACTGTTCTATTGCAAAATGGAATTTAATCAATTGATGCTGCGTTGATCTTAAAGGTCTAAAACCGCATTGATTAGGGGATAACAATTTTCTTTTCTCTAATTCCCAGACTAATCTTCGGTTTACCATTTTTTCCATAATTTTGCACGGTACTGAAGTTAAGGATATGGGACGATAGTTATCAATTTGTTGTGGGTCTTTGTTCGGTTTAGGGATAAATATTACTTCAGCTGTCTTCCAGCTATTGGGAAATTTTCCGTCTTGCCACAGTCTATTGATTAAATTTAGGAACAACAACAACGTTTGATTTGGAAAATTTTTAATAAAATGTACATGGATTCTGTCGGGGCCTGGGCTTGTACTGTTCATGTGTTTTAGTGCAAAATTAAGCTCATCTATTGTAAATACCTTATTATATGATTCGATATTTAAGATAACTTGATTTTCCATAATAGGACTGGTATGTATAAGGTTAGTATCGATAGAAAAACCTCGGGAGGAATCGGAAAAGAAAAGTCCGAACCCATTAATAATTTCAGAAATACCAGTTAATTCAACAGTACCATTCTTTAGTTTAGATGGAAGACCGTGGAAAGGTTTTCCAGATATCTGATTGATTTTATTCCATAGTAATGATGAAGGGGTCGAGCTAGTTATGGATGAAACAAAAGTTTGCCAAGAATGTTTCTTTGCTTGTTTTATTGTCCATTTTGCGACAGCCCTAGCTTTTTGGAATAGCAAGTGATTTTCCATGGTAGGGTGCCTTTTGAGTTGCTTTAATGTCCTATTTCGTGCCTTAATCACTAAACGACATTCTGTAGTCCACCAAAGTACTGGTCTTCTAATATATTTTTGTGGGTTGGTCTTTGGAATAGAATTTTCGGCTACATTGAGTAGTAAATCAGAAAATGATTCTATATCATTGGCGGCGTCATTACTAGTTTGAAACCCCGAAAATGAATTGATACAAGATTGCTGAAACTTTCCCCAATCTACATTTTTTAGGTTCCATCTCTCTCTCCTCGTCGTTATTTCATAAGACGTCTGTAATGAAATAATTATCGGATAATGGTCACTACTAGCTAAATCATTATGTAGATACACCAGAGGTGTCAAGGGAAAACTACGAGATGTAATCACCAAGTCCAAAGTGGACCAGGTCCTGTGAGCTCTACTGTAAAATGTTTGTTGAGGTGGGTTATGCAGTAAGAGGTTATGTGCGTCTAGTATCTTTTCAATATCTTTGCCTCTTTTATCTGTCCTAGTATTGTACCAATGGGTGCTGTGCGCGTTAACATCCCCGGTTAGCATAAAAGGATGAGGTAATTGATTTATAATATTAACAATATCAGAATTAAGTATATTTTCGTTCGGGGGAAGATATATAGAACAAACCGTAAAGGGAATTGGTAAGTGAAGGATAGCTGCAACTACTTGAAGAGGAGAATTCAAATGAATTTCTGTGAAAATTATATTCTTATCAAATCCCAAAAGCACACCACCTTTGTTACAGCCTATTCGGCACTTTTGAATAATGTTATATTTGGGAAGAATTTTTGTGTCCGTTTTTAACTTAGTTTCTTGTAATGAAATAATGGCTGGTTTATAGTAGGACATGAGTAGATTTAGATCTTCATATTTTGAAAATAAACTTTCACAGTTCCAATTTAATATAATCATATTGTTTATGAATTGGATTAATAATTTACGTTATAAATTAGCAGGTGTTAATAATGTTTCGTGGATAACTGTGTTTATTTTAGAATACAGTATTATTCTTTGGGGAGATTCTTGAGATAAGACTTGAGACTTTTAGTAACTTTAGTGAAACGACCTTTGATTCCTTTGTTTTGAAGATGTGGATAAAGGTCAGACAACATTTGTACTAGACCGTTTAAGTCGTCTGTGAATTGTAAAGCAGTAGTAACAGGATCTTTAGTGGATGCTACGGTTTCTATAAATGATGTGAACTGTTCGAATGAAAATAGAAATTTACAAGGGTTAGTTTCGAATTTAAATTTTAACGGTGTCAAATGACGTATTAAAGAGTCGATAGGTTCTGAATTATTACCATTGATATTGGATGAATCTAACTGATTACCAAGTAAAAGAGTGGTCCCCTCCTTTAAACCATGCGTATCTGATGTAACATTTACATGTTCATCTATGGTATTATTTTCAGTAGAAGAGGTATTATTAATCTCCAATTGGCCTATGTTTGGAACAGAATTACTCGGCAGCCGGTTCTGAGTAGAGTTACATGGCTTATCACTTACCCCTTCCATGATTGGAGGCACGATGTTTTCCTTTGGAACTGATTCAATATGATTTCCATCTTGAATATTTCGAGAGGGACATTGGGATGCAATGTGACCTGTCTGTTTACAGCGAAAGCATGCTCCCACATCTTCAGTGAAGAATATTCTGTAGGAGGTCCCTTCGAAAGTTATGCTCATTGTATCTGGAATAAATTTTGTGGATTCTGGACTTACGAAAAAATGTCTTCTTAGACTTAATATGTGTTCAAAGCCTTTAAAGCCCGCTCCCAGATATTGTACACCAGAAACCAGTTTAACATTGAGAGCGCGTAAGACTTCTTCAATAACTGAATGGGGAACGCTCGGACAGATGTTTGATATAATAATCCGTTTCGCTGGATTAACTAGTTTCCGCAGATTTATTTCTTCTGTGCCTACTTTTATCGTGTGCCCTTGTGTTATTATTTGGTCAACTAGCTGCTTTGACGAAAGATATATCACGAACCTATTGCTTGAAAGTCTTCCAGCGAAGATAATGTTCTTTGGACCAACTATTTCAGCTAACTTCTCGACATATGTTTGCTGAGGAACTCCGTTTATCGAGCTGAATACGATCCCTTGTTCCTTACTTGGGTACTTAATAACTTGCTTTGAGGTAACAGAAGCAAAACTTTTACATTCATCTTCAAGGTTCTTCTTTAAAGCTGAAGTCAAGGCCATTTTCTTCCTGGGTTGGGGTACTGGTTGCCCACAGAGCCGAGTTGAGGGTACGGAGTGGAAAAGTGCTTCAGAATAACCCCTTGACTACCACAGTGTCTTCTCCAATTATACTTTAAACTCAAAAGTATTGGATAACAACTAAAATTCAATTTTAAAGTTAATCGAATTTTTTTTATCGCAATTGACTTTTCAATCGATCATCTTAAGCTACACTGACCTACTCGTAGAAGTTATTTAAACGCATCACAATTTTAGTTTTCTCTAATAGCACACACGTTTCTTAGTCTAGTTTGTATCGCTTAAAACAATATGCTATTAGAGCCTCGGAAATCAGTGAAGAAATATGAATCAGAGGCATACTGTGCGATTTACTCGCACGCCCATTTCCATATCTGGCTAAATCACACTTTGGAGGCACGATATCTTGTGAAAAATATGCCAAGATTAAAAGCCTTACCAACTGTACACTAATCTAATCTATATATTAAGGGAACCTGCCCTTCCGAAGTACTTTATTCTTTTTTTTTTTTTTTTTTTTTTTTTTAGAGAGATAAAGCTAATAATTTCGATATAAAAGAACTATATAAAAAGTAATAGTCATAATAAATGATACTTCAATTCGGTTGTTGAATTGCCTAAAAACATTTCTCACGAAAGTAATTTTGTTGAACAGGAGTACTTAATAAATCTGATTAGAATGGAAATCGGTTATAATAACTTTTATGTAATTCTTTAAATTTATAACAATCGTAGACATAGAAAATACAAAACATAATGTATGGCATTCTTTCATTGATTTTCATTTTAATATAAAATTCATTCCGGTTGTAAAGTAATAATTTTTACGAACTTCTGAAATTCAACTTCTGGCTATATTTTTTATCGATAACATGACACTTATTTTCATAGCCTCAGAAACAAAAAAAAAAAATTTTTTTTTTTATGTGATATCCTTTATTGTATTGTACAACAAACAATAATGCAATTGTCATAGACGGAAATAATCGGGAGTCAGTCTAAATATATTTTAATTTTGCTGACGTTTTGGTTCTAATTTGTGAGCCATCATCAGGGCTGCAAACATCAGAACAACAGAAGTGATACAATATGTTTGCAGCCCTGATGATGGATCATAAGTTTGAGCCGAAATGTCGGCATAATTAAAATATTTTTAGACTGATTCCCGATTATTTTTACCTATGCAAATTTCAAGAGTCGACTATAATACATCATCAATATAATAATGCAATTGTTTTATTTTATTCTTGTTTGTTGTACGATAAAGGAAATCAGAATAAAAAAAAACATGGGATTATTAGTTTTAAATGTTTCAATGTGGCTCGCTATCCTCCCCCCCTTTTTTTTTAGTTTGAACCTTCAATATTAAAACGTGGAAAACTATGAACATGTTTTGTTAACTTAAATAACAAGCAGGTGGGAATAATAACTTAAATAAACCAGATTTTGTTTTATTCTAGGCATAACATCGATTTTAAAAAATGAAAGAACGGCTTTATGATTATCAAATTAAATAAATAACAAAACTTATAAAAAAATAAAATAAAAAATCCTCTATGAATGGTCCTTCTGATCGTTATCAGTAAGGCTCGTACTGTTTCTAGCCTTTATCAAGAGGGATTTGTCCACGATTACGCTCAGTCCCCAGACTTTTTCTCTAATTTTAGGTACCCACTTCACAGAGACTTGGTGAGGCCCACTGGATTTTTGAGTTGTACTGAGCTACTCTATTACACACGTTTATTTAAAAAAAGAACATTTTAATATTAATTATCAAGGTCAAAATAAAATAAATTTAAATTGTGTTACAAAATATCTATTATTTACTGCAAAATTTAATTAAACCATGTGAACGTTCTTATAACTTTTTCTGAAAATTCCAAAAGAACAGAATCATGGTAAGACAGATTGTTGAGGGATTATTCTTCAATATATATTTATATATTTTATTTCACTGATTTTTAAACTGACTTTTGAAACATTAAACATATAACATGTAAAACGACAAATAAAAGTGGAGCATTTTACGGTAGAAAAGCCTACAGCTATAAGAATCAAAAAGATAGAAGCACTTATAAAAATATCACTGTTACTTGAGTTTTTCTTTACGGTTGTTTCTTATCTCTAAACAAAGTTTAAAACTTAAATGTTTTTATACAATATTCGCGTTTGTCAAGGGAAGCGAGCAAAGCGAGAAAATCATTAAGATTTTTTTTGAGGAATATTTCTCTTTATGCTAGTTTATCAGATAAAATTAATTTTATTGTACTTATTCCTCAAAAGTTTTTTTTTCTGATCCTTAAATCATTATTATTTTACATTTTGTGCCTTCATAAAATAAATTAAGTGAGCTCCATCATCTAGTTATTTATAAGAGATTGTTATAGTATTCAGGAGGAGCGGCGTGGTCTAGTGAATAGAGCACTGATCTATTGTTCTTCGGGTCCTAGGTTCGAATCCCGACTGTGACTGAATATAATTTATTCTGTTATTTCGGCCGGGGGGTGACGCTGGGATATGCAGACCCTCTTGGGGCAGACCCAGCCAGCCTCTATAAAGTGGGTACCCAAATATGGGGAAAAAACCTGGCGGCTGAGAGTGATCTCTGCCTAATAACATCATTGCACGGTCGTTGGCCTAGAAACAGTACCAAGATATTTCTTGGGTTGTAGAGGTTTCGGGTTTTTTAAAAATAATATTTAGTACAATTTATGGAACTGTTCAGAATATTTATACGATAAAGTATTGTACCTATATTAAAAATACAACAAGATAGATCACTTATTTTTTTTATCATGACATTTTTTTTTTTTTTTTTTTTTTTTTTTGGATTTAGAGCATCCTCTTAAATAATTTCAATAAAATGAATACTTGAGCGCAATTCGAGTAATTTTAAAAACCACACTTTCCGTAATGTAATAATAAAAAATGATAACTTGGCAAACAGATAAAAAACAGAAAAACTATATTACTTAATTAGTTATTAAATGCTATTTAGCAGATACGGAGAAAAGTTATTATTATTGAAGATTTTTATAGCCAAAGTAACAACTGAAATTATTTACAGAACGTAGTAGTTTGTTATTTCATATCAACTGATGGTTCTAGTATGAGTTAAGAGAATTACGACTAGGTTAGTTTGTGAATACAGTTAATTATTCCCAAATTTCGTTCTGGTGTATATGGTATGTGATTGTATAACTTACGCTGAGGTAAAAAAAAAATTAAAATTAACATATTCTTGCGAAAATTATTCCCGGCAGTATTAGTATTGGTATTCTGTTTACGAATGGTCGAAGTCCTTGTATTGGTCGCTCAGCATTCCCAATTTCTCTTTTGGAAGCCTCCTACTTACAACTGTCAGGCAGGTAGGAAGGAGGCCTTCCAAAAGAGTTTTCTTTTTAATTAAAATTCCAGGAGCACTTAGTGGAGCCCTCTTCCAGAACTTAGAGGTAGAGCTTCCAGCAAAGTACTCCTCAAACGATTCCTTAAAGTATTTGTGAGTAATTTATAAAGTTTCCCATATCAGCTTTCTCCATCAATTACTATTAAATGATTTTTCTTTCTAATAGGGTTTTTAACTGCGATTTAAAAATTATAGCCTCTACCATATCACCAACCTATTAGCCGCATTAGGCATCAAAGAATTATTACTCCGGTTGGCCGCGAAATAAATTTCATGTGGTCGGGTCCGATCGGGTGCAAAATTCAGATATAGCGCTTTAGCACATAACACCACGCGCTCTAACCATATCCTGTTCTCAAAAATGGCTTCATTTATGATTTATTCAAACGAAAATGTATTAAGTTTGAAAAAAAGAATATGTTAATTCTGTACCTAGTAAGCAGAATGGTATAAGTCACGTTTTCTAGAATGTGAGTTTTTAGTTTGTGTTTAGAAGGTGGAATGTTTTCTTTGTTGACAGTTTTTTGTGGATTGTTTACTCATCATACCTTCTAAACTTAAACGGATGACACTCCTGTAGGTAAACCAAAAAATCTAGAAAAAGTGACTTATACCATATTTCTATATAATAATATTATAAATACAATTAGCATGAATTTTTATTATTTTTTTAATTTTAATTTTATTTATTTATACATTTTTTTTATAAATAAACTAATAAGACACAGTATAGAACTTGGTATTTATATTTTACTTATTTATTACTTAAATTAAAACCACTAAGCCAAATACTCAAGTTTTCGGTGTCACCTGTGTTGTAGTGGCTAGCATAACAGCCTCCTATGCCCAAAGTCGCAGATTTAAACTGATAAATGGCCCTAGGATTTCTTAAATGGAGTAAAAACTACTTGGTTAGTCGTCCTTCGGAGAAGACGTGAATTGGTGGTAACAAGCCTGAACGATGTTGAAGACCCTTATATTCATTAAACCTACTAAGGCAAAATCTAGGACTTATACTTCTTACATCATTCTTCTTCTGATACACATCCCTATGGAACTCCATTCCTTCCAACATCCGAGACTTCCAATCTGTTTCAACATTTAAATCCCGTCTATTCAATTATTTCTTATCAACTCAATTCCCAAATAATTCCAATTGGATGCTAATTTCAGGGGAAACCAACTAATAAAGCAGACAGATTCATATATTGATTTACTCAATTTTCATTTTTATGAATACATTCAGCAGCAAATATCATTTAAAAAGGTCATCTTTTCAAAGATGTAAGATTAAATTATTTATTATTTTACAAACATTTAAACGAATTATAATTTCCTTCTTTTTTTTTTTAACTGTGTTTTTAATTTTTTTTAAAAATGTTATTAACAGATCCAATATCTAAGACTGCACCTAGACAAACGTCTCACTTGGAACCCTCATACAAGACTGAAACGACAAGTAACTGCTCGACGTTTTCGACTATTTCAACACTTACTTGACAAACGTTCTAATCTTCCACTTAACTACAAAAGACTCATCTACATGACTATCATAAGGCCGATATGGCCTTACGGAGTAGAGCTTTGGGGCTCTACTAAACCATCGAATTCTTCCCGTATCCAATCCCTCCAATCCAAAATCCTTCGTAAAATCCTCAATGCTCCTTACTTTGTCACGAATACACTAATGCATAAAGACCTTAATGTTCCGTATGTTGCTGATTTGGCCCGATCTAGATACCATTCCTTTCATGGCGAACTCCATTCCCACCCTAATCCTCTAGTTTCAATCCTTTCTTCCTCTTAAATTCCTGACAATCCTCCGAGGTGTCCGAAAAGGAGATGGCCTGAGACCTTCTAGTTTAGAATATTTTTAGAGTGCTTCCATTGGAAAGCTTCTCTACATGTGTTTCATGCCTTTTTACATTTCATTCCAATTTACTTGATGTATTACATAGTACAGTTGTAAATGTTATATTTTATTTTATTATATATTTATCTCTGTTCTCATTTTTATTAGATGTTATCTTCTGAGTTATTTTATTTTTTAATTTTACCAGTTATATTCTGTAGTTTCCAATTATTTTAATCTAAGACTCCAGTCTTAAGACGATTGTTTATTTTCTTTAATATCATTCTGAAGGGACTCATCCAAGAATAAATTAAGAATTATTATTATTAATATTAATAAATATTTAAATTACAACTACAATCAACTACAAAAATGGGCACAACTTAGGATGTGTTTTATGATGTAAAGTGTAAATTAAAAATTACACGTTGATAAACGAGGGATCCTGGGGACTGAGGAACCGAATATAATTAAGATGGCGCCAATAGTGGCTTCTTTATCCTTGCCATGTTGAACAGCTTCCTCGGTAACTTTTTAACGAGTAGCGGCTACAAAGGAATAATTAATACTTTTTAATTATTTCAGGATATTTTACTTTTAAAGTTGACATCAGGAAGACATGAATTTTCAAGAGGGTGAAATTGATGAGGCCATCCCCATTTTCAAGCCCCCTTTTATTAAATTTTTACTTTAATAAATTCTTTATCGAATTCATCACTGGATATTACTGCCTCTAAGTTTTAAGATCCATGAGGGAATAGCAAAATTTTGTTTTCAAGTTCATGGTACAAGAGAGCAATTAAGGTCAGCCCGGAAGATACTCTAATTTAAATTTCTGGGTTCAAGTTCGGCAGTGGCAGATAATTTATTCAGTTATATCAGCCTTAGCTAGACCTTAGGGATTCCAAATCCTCTAAAAGCGCTTCCTATATAAATTAGATGCCTTAATTGGGGGAGAAACCTTGTGGTTAAGAACTATACTGAAAAATAACCTCTATGCACAACTGTTGACCCAAAAACATTTCATACTTGATTATCTTAGTTTTTATTTCATAGTCAAGCGAAATAAAGTAATAAATGATTTAAAAGTATTACTTTAATCTAGCATTTGATAAATGCTCAAGAATACAAAAAAAAATAAAACATTTTGTTTCTGTTTTAGTTGTAAGTGTAAAAACTTTGATTATTTATCATTCAATAATTTTGTATTCAAATCAATTTTATTAAGTAATTTTAAAATGTATCCTTATTAGGACGGTGATATTGCTGCATTGTTAGATTTAGATAATATTTTTAAAATAATAAATACACAAAATAGTGATACAAAATATAATTAAAAATCCTGAAATTACTACACAATGTTTTTGGATTTCCAAATAACTTTCATAGTGTATAACTTTTTATATACATGTTTATTAGCAATTAAGTAATACGAAAAGCAATAAATAAATCAAAGGATAATGGCACCACTGCTGATTTCAAAATGCTATATATCTCTGCTAGTTCTGAACCAATATCAATGATATTTTTTTCATTTTATAGAAAATTCAATTATCACTAAAATAGCACTAAAAGGGCGAAAATACCAATTTTTTTGTATTTATTTATTTATTTATTAGGATAAATAGATTTTTTATTCGTTATTCCGGTTATTTTTTTTTCTGATAGATTTTTTTTTCAACAACAACAATTTTTATTCAATAAAATTACAATCTGTCCCAATTTGGACATTAATAGTAGTGCTGAAAGATATCTTACATGCTACATTCATACAATATTTACACGGCATAAAATTACAATAAAATATATACACAATAATGAATCAATACAATAGTCAAGAATTCACTTATACCTATATTTTTCTGATAGATAAGAAAATCTTTTCGAAATCAATAAACCAAAAGCATTTATACGAGACATAGTTACTATTTCCTTTTATTTTCTTTCGAGTTTCATATAACCACAATTTCCTGATTCCAGGACAACTTTTTTTTTTTTTTTTTCTGTATCATCGATAACAGAGTAATTACGAAATCACATAGCTCATAACTTGTAGTTTGAGCATTCAAGATTATTTTTTTCTCTTTTTTAATCGCGGTGTCTTGATCTAGAAAATCTTTGCGATTTGTTTCTTCATCTTCAATAATAACCGAGTTTTGGTGCAATTACATATATTATAATTTGTTACTTAAATGAAAATATTATTATTTTTTTCTGTTTTTCGCGCTTCACTGATTCTAAAACTACTACTAAAAAATACTTTAAAACTTTAAATATATTTTTTCTCTATCTTAAAACAAATAACTGTATTTATAGGCGAATATTATTCTATATATATAATATATTATATATATATATATAATATATATATATATATATATATATATATATATATATATATATATATATATTATATATATATATTAGGAAAGATTTCAATTATATTCCCTTTTACTTACCTATAAATATTTAGCTGTGACCCGCGGCTTTGCTCGCGAATATTCCATTTTTTCTTTATTTAAATTTGCATAAATGCATTCATGAGTGGTAACTATAAAACGTATATGATGGAGCAGTTGTTTGGGGATGCGGTGACAAAGAAACTGCCAATAAAAAACACTTTCTTTATTACTTTCACTTATTATATATAATAAGGGAAAGTATTGCGATCGTAAAAATTTTGGAATTCCAGTTTTTAACGTAAATACACGTTTTAGAGTCCCCTGAGTCCAAATAACCAAGTCCCGCAAAATATCTGTGTTGGTGTGTTGGTAACTCCCGAGAGGAAACGAAATGTCCTATGAAACTGAAATTGCATAATAAGACAAATATACTGATTCTCGAAAACGGTTCTGACGATTTTGATTAAACTCGCTATTTCAATGTAAAATTTAATAGGCTTTAACATCATGTAGATTAATTTATATGACTATCAATGAATTAATTAAATTATATATTTTTTAAATTATAAGGGAAAATATCATATATTTAGTTAAAATATGTGGAAACTAAAATGCTTTGAAAAAGTTTTTTTTTTTTTTATTTACTAGTACAACAATTCTTTATTGAGTAAAATTACAATCTGTCCCAATTTGGACATTAATAGTAGTGCTGAAAGATATCATACATACTACATTCATATAATATTTACACTGCATAAAAGCTTTGAAAAAGTAAAAAATAAATGTTTTCCTTATTTAGATGATAGCTGCATATTAAGTTACTTATTTATGAATTCTGTTGTAAAATAAAACAAATATAAAGTTTTATATTACCTTTTAGGAATATTTTTATTTAAAAAAGTATATAGTTTAATGAACATCTCGTTAGAAAAATATTAAGTTAAATTTAGTTAGCTGATGAATTTATAGTCATTTTGTGTTCATACTTTAATAAAGGAAAATCCGTTTGAAATGAAACTATATCGTACGAAACTCTCTGTTATTTAAAAAAAAAATAGTTATACTACGTAATGAAAGGAAACATTATACCCTTAAAGAAGAATTCTCGTAAATAAACAAATTAATATAAATATCAAAAAATATAAAGAGGAATAGAAAAACTTATATTATTTACAGATTAATGATTACTATTTATTTATAAGTATATTTAAAAGAATCAATTACAAAATTCCATGAAATACGAGTAATAATTAGTTGTATTTCAAATTGGAATTCTAATATTTTACCTATTATGTTGATATATTTCTGAGCTTTGTATAAATTTTATTGATTTGAGTTTATTATTCTCAGTATTAACCTTTGTAATTGCTTAAAAAACAAAACAAAAAAAAAACCTCTTTTATCTAAAAATTTGTGGTCCTACATTACAATATACAAATTTTGTTTTACGTTTTAGAAAAATATATTTTTTAACCATTTAGAATAGTAATAAAAACTATCCTATCGTTTAACTTGGACCAAATAACAGATGCTTACGAAGTTTGATCAAAGTCGGTTCAGTAATTTAAGAGTTTATTGAATTCATGTAAAAAAAAAAAATAAATAAATAAAATAATATATATATTATATATATATATATATATATATATATATATATATATATATATATATATATATATATATTACTCCATCTAAATTTAACTTAATATTTTTTTTACGAGATATTCATTAAACTATGTACTTTTTTAAAATAAAAATATTCCTAAAAGGTAATATAAAACTTTATATTTGTTTTATTTTACAACAGAATTCATAAATAACTAACTTGATAAGCAGCTATTATCTAAATAAGGAAAACCTTTATTCTTTATCTTTTCAAAGCATTTTAGTTTCCATGTATTTTAACCAAATATATGATATTTTCCCTTATAATTAAAAAAATATATAATTTAATTAATTCATTGATAAGAATATAAATTTATCATAAATAATATTGACCGTTTTTTGTAAAATTTTATGGGAACTAGAGCAATAAATATTTAAGAAATATTACCCCGTTTACGCTTCTCATATTAATTCATCTTCAAGATAACATCAAAAATACTTCTTTTTATTTACTCAATATAATTGCCTTAGGGTCCTGGGTAATTTCGGCTTAGATTATATTTGTCCAAGAGTTTAAAATAAACACAGATTCAATTAGCTGTTTTAGAATTTTCTTTTGGAGTGGGTCCTGCATAATCAAGTTTCTTCGATTTGATTTGAAGTTCTTTAATCAGAATAAAATGAATTCCTGGATCAACATTCCTAAAATTGATTTGATCTTAATATTATTTTTTATTCATATAAATATTTTAAGGAGAAGGGATTTTTAGGTTGAATAACTCATATGCACATATGTATACCCAATTAATATAATACGATGCTCTGAAGCAATGATAATCGTTTAGTATGATAAGATAAAATATAACTTGTTCAACTGAAAGCATTATTTTAATGATTGCAGATTACTACAACAGACTTAAATAAAGTAAAAATGCAGTAAGTATGAGTGTAAAAAGAATATTATTAATAGTTAATTTGTAGATTTATAACTAATGTTTAATCTTTTCAGTTTAAGCCCTAGGTCAAGGGATAGACTCGAAATGTTAGCAAACTTTGATGAATTGTTATTGATTAATTAATGAATTAATAAGAATACGTAAGTCACTTAAATAGGCAACAAAATTCGAATTTTTCTTTTATATAGGAAGTTAAACATCTTCGTGATGATGAGGTCAATTAATATATTTTTACTTCCACTTCCCGTGAAAATAAAAATACTGAGCGGAAATACACATTTTAGGATCCCCTGAGTTCAAATGACCAAGTAACGCAAAAAGCAAGTCCGTGTGTGTGAGTTTCTGTATGTGTGTTTGTTCGTATGTGGTAAGTATAGGGCAAAAACTAACAGGCGTACGAAATTGAAATTTTATATTTATGACAACTAAACGCCCGAGATGTTACAGCAACTTTTTCGTCGAAATCAGCTAAGCAGAACGACTTTATACTATGTATTTTGAACTTTTTTACGATTTTCTCAAAACGGCTCTAACGATTTTGATTAAATTTTCTATATGGATGTGAAATTTAATGGGCTTTAATATTATCTAGGTTTAATTCTGATTTAAATAGTCTGAAAGGGCTTAAATGTCGATATTTTAAATTTCCTTCTTCTAAAGTACCTTTAGTTTTGCATATTTAAAATAATTAGGTACACCCTCATGTTAGCATTGATAATAACAGCTGAATTTGCCTGTTGAGCGAATTTGAGAAACAACTTAAGGAGAAAAGTGCAAATATGTTTTTATGATGGGTTATTTAAGAAAACACATGTATCTATTGAAATTCAATTTAATTAATTATTTAACAATTTATCTTTAACTCTGAATATATTTAAAAATTGTTAAATTGATTTTAACAACGGAAGTAAGTGAAAGTCGTGAGTTATTGTGCACCAGGTTTTTAAAGAATATCTCAAGTATAGAGGCCAATCCACTAGAAATCGTCTAGGCCTCATTTTCACATTTTTGATTTTTCGTATATAAAAAGGATTTGTCATTAATACTTTTGGTTCGGCATCCACTATAATCTTCGCGACTGAAAACGTATGTTGAAAAAACCTCTCTTACTCTAGCCATCTTGCTGATATTAAGTTTGAACAAAAACATATTTGTAAAATTACTACTTCCAACATATATTTCAGACGCGAAACTAACTTAAAATGGCTGCTAAAATAAAATTATTTGTCTTTTTTTTATTGCTGTAAAATAATTTTTAAAAAAGTAATGACTGATAAAAATATCATGAAAATCAAAATTCCAAATAGATTGACCCTTCGTTAAGTATTTTAATAAAAAAATATAGCGTTATTATTATTTTTCATTCAGCAAAATATTTTAAATGCTTCTGTGACTAAACAATTAAATAATAACTTTTAATTGAATAACAAAACAAGAACTAGATAATGGGGTCACTTGTAGCTGGGCTGTAAGCATAACAGCCTCCTATGCCAAAGGTGGCGGGTTCAAACGCGCAGGTGTTCAAAGGATATTTTAATGGGAGGAAAAAATCCTTAGTTATGCCGTCCTTCGGAGGGGACGTTAAAAGTAGGTCCCGAGCCTGTGCGATGTCAGGTACGCGTTAAAGATCTCTTTCCTAATAAAACCTGGATAGGCAAAATTTAGGACTCTCTCTGTAGCCATCCATAACAACGCCCGATTAGCCATAATAGCATAAAGTGACGTTAAATAAATAAACATAAGCATAAACAAGACCTAGACACTAAAGCGAAGCTGCTTGTTACTACGCAGTCCATGGAGGCTCAACTTAATGTACAAAAAATATATATTATTATTATTGCAATATATTATTGATAACTAAAATTATTCATTAGCTCCACGAATTTATTTTATGAAAACAAAATTGGGATTTACTTGGCAAAACGCTAATTTTCAGAAGGTTCAACGAAGATCAGAGGTGTCAACAGATTATATTGGGCTGTATTCATACAAAAAAACAAACAAACGAAAAAATAGATTCAAAAAATTAAAATTTCTAATTTGACTGTGTAATGAAACCGATAGGATCTATAAATCTGTTTATTAGAGAAGAGGAGCATCCTTGACCCCTGATAGCCATCAGTATGCTAATTCTATGGTCTCTGCCGGCGGGACAGGTTGAGGTTTCTGTCAGGGTCCCATCTGGGGGTCAAAGCTTTTAATACATAACATAATTGAATACGATTTTACCTTGAATCTGCTTAGAAAAAAATAATTAAACAACTAAATTACCATTAAAACTGAACATTCTTGATGTAATAACGATCAAACATGAAAGAAATACTAACATACCTTTCTAACTGCTTCATTTCTATATGCGAAAAAGTTCATTTATTATATTACAAACTAGCGGATCCGCCCTGATTCACAGGGGTGCAATTTAAATTAGGTGTCATTTCATTTCAAAGCTCTTTCTCACCGATTTAGAGTTTATAGCTTTAGTGTTATTTTACCGTAACGAAAAAAGCAATTGGTTAAGTTTATCTGTCTATTATAAAGTGAACAGAGATAACGGAAAAATTAATGTTCCCATATAAATAAACTTGATTGGTATATTGGTATTCAAAAACTATAAAAATAACTAACTGTAAGGTTTATAACTTTTTAATATTTATTTATGTAAATTATATGAGCTTACAACAACTGTATATCAACGATTTTATTGCTTGTGTATTAACTTATCTGCATTCGTGCACTATCCAACGGTATATTATAGGCCTGTGTTGTGTTACTACTTATATTTCAGGAATAATTTTTTTTTTTACTGGGTAATGACAATTTATTTTTCCTTTTTAAATAAAACCTAAATTTCAATGTAATTACTACAGGAAACAATGCCCTAAATGATAGTAGAAACCGTGTCCAAATCCTTCTAGTGGTTTAGAAGGAGTTAGCGGAAACAAAAATTCTGTTATTATTTTATGCATAATGAGATAGAGTGTTCATAAGGTTACAACTTTATATCAACTCGTACTATTTCTTTGATTGCATATTAACTTTTCTAATTTTTTGCGCTTTCCAACGGTATATTACACGCCTATGTTACAACTTATATTTTTTGACTTTATGACTTGTTATAGAAAATTATTTTCCCGTTTAATGAAAAGCTACATAGCAATGTATTTTACTTATAAACAATGTTCTAAATGATTAGCGAAAACCGTATCAAAATCCGTCTAGTGGCTTAGAAGGAGTTAGCGGAAACCAAAATAGCGTTATCATCAAATAAATATATATTTACAAATCAAAATAATTGAAAGTGTACAAAATAAATTTTTATTATTATAAATATTATTGTAATATTTAAAATGATGTAAGATTACCATCATTAGAATTGAGAAGAATGCAATTAAATATTATGTTCATTGTCAAACTTCTAAACAACACCAATTGTTCGGAATTACTTAAAATGATACCTATCAACGTTCCTCATCACAATATTAGGTCACCTCTTCCTTTTAGAGTGCAATACCAGTCTAGAAATTATTTATTGCATCAGGTTTTGTCTGAGCTGCTTCTTATATGTAATTATTACTGTGATAAAATTGATATTTTTACTTGTAAGAAAAAAGATAAAAAGAAATTATTTTCTGTATAATTATTGCCTAATCTAATATAAGAGACCACTTGATATTGTTGTAAAGGGCCTAGCCGGATAAGCATGTGAAATCTGCCCCCGCGTGTATTAGAACCATATTTATACCATTGAGTCACATCTATGAGAAACAACCTTACGCAAATTTTTAGCCCCTTAATCCTAACGGGAGGGAAGTTATGGAGGGGGGAAGAAAAAACAAAAAAAATTGTTTTCTCCTGAACAGCTCAACCGATTTTCACGAAAAAAATATATGTTATGGACTTTACAAATAGGTTTCAAAAAAAATTTTTTTAAATTTTTTTCCACGAAAATGCTGGTCAAAAAAAAATTTTGAATTTTTCAAAAAAATATTTTCTGGTTATGATGGTTTGGTACACCTCCAATTTTTCGTTACTTTATTTCATTGGAGGGTCCTCCATAACATATATTTTTTTCAATTTTATTGCAAGTGTACCCCATGGTGAAAAATAAAAAAAACAATTTTTTCTCCTCAACGGATCAACCGAATTTCACGAAAAAAATATATGTTAATGGTTTTCTAAAAGGGTTTCAAAAAACATTTTTTTCAATTTTTTATTTCGAAAACGTGAGTCAAAATTTTTATTTTTTTTATGTTTTTTTCAAATTATTGTGGATTGGTACACCAACATTTTTTTGCTAATTTAATTCATTAGAGGGTCTTGCACAATATATATTTTTTTCGAGTTGATCTAAAATGTACCAAATAGTGAAAAATAAAAAAAAGCAGCATTTTTTCAGCTCTCTGAGTAGTAGCTGGTCACGCATGAAGGGTAGGGATAGAGCTGTAGGATCGTAATGTCATTAGATATTACTTACACACTATGCACATACATACTATTTATTATACCTATTATTATAAATGTGGTCTCATATCACTATTACTGTTGTTCGTTTTGTAACAGATTGTAATATATCTCAATAAATAAATAAAAGTTAAAAATAAATATTATATAAATATCTTATATTGGATGGAATATATTTTTTTTGTATTTATTTCATTTTTTTGACTTAGATAACTACTACATAGCACTATATGCTATATTTATACAAAACATAACTACAAATATTTTTTAATATATATTTTTTCGTATTATTATATGTTAATCTAAAAAGCTATGATGTCAGACTTGAATTTAGACGCTCTTAAAATTTTCAAGAAGTAAACCACTATCTCCGTTAACGAATGAAATTATTACGTTTTTTTACGAACATTAAAAATTATTTATTCTTTAATTATTGTCTATCTATCTAATTAACCTGAAGTAGCAAAAAATATTGGTATTTTTATTTATTTTTTGAACGATCATTCCATAAATCAGTATAAATAATAGGTATAATAAATAGTATGTATGTGCATAGTGTGTAAGTAATATCTAATGACATTACGATCCTACAGCTCTATCCCTACCCTTCATGCGTGACCAGCTACTACTCAGAGAGCTGAAAAAATGCTGCTTTTTTTTTATTTTTCACTATTTGGTACATTTTAGATCAACTCGAAAAAAATATATATTGTGCAAGACCCTCTAATGAATTAAATTAGCAAAAAAATGTTGGTGTACCAATCCACAATAATTTGAAAAAAACATAAAAAAAATAAAAATTTTGACTCACGTTTTCGAAATAAAAAATTGAAAAAAATGTTTTTTGAAACCCTTTTAGAAAACCATTAACATATATTTTTTTCGTGAAATTCGGTTGATCCGTTCAGGAGAAAAAATTGTTTTTTTTATTTTTCACCATAGGGTACACTTGCAATAAAATTGAAAAAAATATATGTTATGGAGGACCCTCCAATGAAATAAAGTAACGAAAAATTGGAGGTGTACCAAACCATCATAACCAGAAAATATTTTTTTGAAAAATTCAAAATTTTTTTTTGACCAGCATTTTCGTGGAAAAAAATTTAAAAAAATTTTTTTTGAAACCTATTTGTAAAGTCCATAACATATATTTTTTTCGTGAAAATCGGTTGAGCTGTTCAGGAGAAAACAATTTTTTTTGTTTTTTCTTCCCCCCTCCATAACTTCCCTCCCGTTAGGATTAAGGGGCTAAAAATTTGCGTAAGGTTGTTTCTCATAGATGTGACTCAATGGTATAAATTTGGTTCTAATAGACGCGGGGGCAGATTTCACATGCTTATCCGGCTAGGCCCTTTTGGTAACTATTTATTTATATTTATATAAGTTTTTTTCCCCATATATTAAATCTAAATATATATATATATATATATATATATATAATTATTATTTAAATTTTATGTAATTTGTTAATTTTATATAATTTTATTTTTAGTTACCACCATATTGTTTTGTGATGAAAACATGTTATTATATTTTACTTTGTATGCTCACCTGATTGAATATTTTATAAATAGATATTGATATCCGTCTATTTTGTAATAAATAAATAAATAATAATAGGCTTAGCGAACCCACCATGCCGTTACCACCAAATTCCGCCTACACAGACTCGTCCAATGTTCACCATTCAAGCCCAAGCTCCCGAGATCAGCCTTAACGGACTCCTCCTACCTTTCGGACGCCAACCAGTCGGATCAGCAAATACCAACTTTCTCGGAATCCGCTCGTCATCGAGCCCAACAACTTTACTCGCCCATTTGAGTCTCCGCGATCCAATCAGCTCAATTATATTCACAGGATACAAGTTCCGCAATTCCGCGTTGTGCAACCTTCTAAACTCCCCAGTGGCCTCATCTCTCTTCGGACCAAATATTTTACGCAATACCTTATTTTCGAAAACTGTTTTGTAAAATAAATTATCGTATATTTTGTAAAATAAAATAAAATATATCAAAACAGCTTACTACCTCCACCAGCCTCAAAACGGCGGCAAAATGCCGTTGCATCGGATAAGGTAATAATAGATAAGATAGGCTTAAGACGTAATTTTAAGGACACCTTGCAGCCAGAAGCGAGCCTCGTCCCAGATATTCTTCATGTTAAAAAAAGCTTAAGGACTCCGCAATTCTTTAAAATGTATAGTGGTTACAGAAAAAGGTATGTAAGTAATAAAAACGGAAAATTAAAAATTGTACATAGTTTTTCCCCGTTATCCCCTTAAATAACGGGGAAAAACTATATTAATACAATTGTAAACTCCAATTACGAGAAAAGGTAAATAATTATCAAAAATAGTTTTAGCAGATTAAATATATCTTTTATTTTATGTTGAACTGATAACGACTCCAAAATTAATGAATTATTGTACTGTATTATCAAACACGAAAACGACTAATAAAACTATTGCGTAATCTCACTTAAATAATTTAATGAATAAACTTTCGAAAATAAAACGTCGTAAATCTCAGCCTCTGTTTACTGAGCAGCCTTATGAATTATCCCTAACATGGCGAGGTCAAATTTAGTATTCCGGGAGCCGAATGTTGATCTACAAAGATTGATGTTGACAGTGAAGTACTTGAGAGCTACTTGTGTTGACAGTTGCCCAATATTGAAGGCTCCTAATGCTGTCCTCTATTATTTACTATTCCACCGGCATTCCCTCAACTTAAATTGAGTCACGCAGATTTCATATAAAGCGCAATTCAAATCTGTGCTGCAGATTTTCAAAAATATAATTTTTTGGGGTAAAAATGTTCTAATTTTTGTTTGTTTTATTATTTGACTATGCTCTATTACCTTTAAAGTTTTTTGCTTATTTTATTTGTTCATTTTAGTTGTAAATTTTTTTCTGAATTTTTAGATTTTTTTTTTATTTTTATTTATATTTGTATCGGCAGAAGTTCACCAAGGTTCAGTTCTTGAATCACTAGTTTAAATTAAATTCACAAATGACATTGTCTGTATTTTCAGCTAAAACCTAACAGTCTCTACAAGACTGTTTAAAGAAATCATACGACTTATGTTTATTGGTTTAAATAATCATTTTGTGTAATGTATATTTTTTACATAAATTAATTTTTTTTCTAGTAAAAATACAATAGAAAATATACATTTAAAATAGATGCTGACAAAATTTGGTAAATTAAATACAGGTCACGTGATGAAAAAATTGATAACATCACAATTGTAGAAAAATTAAAAAATAAAATTTGTTTTACATTTTTTGATAGTCAGAACATATTTCGGTAAGTTGAATATTATCAAGTTCTATATTTCTTTGAAAAAGTTGTATTTTATATTCAAATATAATTTTACATCCCTTCTATTTTTAATTGTTTGATATTCATTTATAAAATTTCGTTTGTATTATATATTATTATAAATATTATCAATGTACGATTAATGTTCAGTTGTGCCAACACCTGACACACACTTCCTGGTGATGAGGGGGATGAAAACTGCACTGTGTGCAATTTACAAAAGCCGGAAAATTTATATCATCTTTTGATAGAATGCCCAATGTTTAAAGACCTTAGGAAGCACTTATACGTATATATAAATATAATTATGAGAACAATGATTCAATTTTAGGAAATCTACTAACAATTGATAATGTGCAGAAACTAAATGACATTTTTTACTACACAGTGGTTAGTTTAAAAATTAGATAGTTTATAATAAATGAATAAAGTTCATTATATAAATTTTCCGGTTAATGCCTCATTAAATTGTTATCAAAATGTGAAGTAAGATTATTGTGTTTATTGGTGTTTTCTTTTACTTGTAATATTGATCAGCATTTTTTTAGAATAATTTACACAATATTATAAATTGAAAATTTATATTTTCACTAAGGATGACTTTAAATTCCTCAATTGTTCTTTTTTTCATTTTTGTATTTAATTTAAAAAATACGCTTTATTTATTCATTGTGTATTCACAATGCCTGTAAATAATCTCCTGCTCTTTTTATTTTTGTATTTATAACATATGAACTGTACTGGCCAACTCCTTTTGTATGGGGATTACCCCTAAAACAAGTAATATTTATTATTATTATATATTATAAATATTATATTTCTATTTTATTTATTTAATTAACGTCACTTTATGCTACTGTGACTAATCGGACGATACTACAGTGGGGGTCCTGAATTTGCCTATCCAGGTTTATTAGGACAGGGATCTTTAACGACTACCTGACATCGCACATGCTCGGGACCACCTCTCTACCTCCCCTTCGCAGGATGGTATAACTAAGAATTTTTTACTCGAATTAAAAAATCCTAGGACTACCTGCGGGTTTGAACCCGTTACCTTTGGCATGGAAGGCCGTCATGCTAGCCACTCTGCTACAGATGATCCCAAAACTTTTTATTTATTATATTATAGTGGACATTGGGTGTATTATATATTCTCATTGTATTTTTCATACTATTATGCAATACTTTGTTCATTTTTCTATTGTACTTATTTTTAAAAAAGGCACCTCGCCCGTATACACATGGACCGCCATGGTACTTTCAAGGATTTCAGTACCTGAAACCTATTTAAAGTTAAGCATATTTTATTATCACAAATCAATGATAATAAAAAATCTTATAGGTGTTAAAGTTATCTCCAGTTGGTAACGTAACAGAAATCTGTTCGCGGAAGCCAACAACAAGATTATGCACCTACAGCCTTCAATACACGATTTGAACTATTACATTAGAACTCTAGAAAGTTTTGTTTGTAATAGTTCAAAATTAATCTGTAAGATAATTCGTACTTGGCGTCCTAGGCTGGTAAGCAGCTTACAAGTTATTTGGTAGTTGGCAGTCAACGTTTAGAATATATCCTGCTGTTAATACATAAACCACTTAAAATGCATAACGTTATTTAGAAATAACAATGCAGTACACATATAATTGACTAAAGAAACGAAACATAAGTTCCCGTGGAAGAGAAAAATATTAATAGATATTTTCAATAAATGGATCGATAAAGTTCATTGATGGTTGATCATTTATCATACCGACTGAAACATCATCTGATATTTTTAAACCTATCACTCCGCCTCAAATCGATGAGTTATAAAAGCGTGATCAGGCCATCACTGCTGCATGGTGCACCTATGTTCGCTAATGTAAAACCTGCCAAGCCGAAGAAGCTCCAACAGTTTCAAGACGGTGTGCTATTACGTATTGTAAGACATACGACACTGCGCAAGACTAAAACAGACATTCTGCACACTACCTTCAAACTCAGTGACTGACTACATCACTAGGATACAGATTAAATCCTTTTACAGTCTAAAATTTTGTACGAACCTTATATTTCAGACTCTTTCCCAAACAGGAAGGCTACAAAGCTGGCAATAATATGTAGGGAGCCTCGACTGAGAGATCAATCAATGAATCAAAAATTCGGTGAGCCCTGTCACAGGAATAAGATTAATGATATGCCTATGAAGAACACATCCTTTCCGGCCTCCTCGCCCCTCTCTTAAAAAATACCGGTTTCAGTAGAAGAGAACCCCTACAAACCTACAGACCCTGGAATTTCAACCAAACCACAAGGGGCTTCGAAATAAAGAAAAGTTCATTATACAATGATAGACTTTATTAAGTTACTAAAACAAGTGGAGCGAAATGCAGATGTGAATAAAGTCAAACATTTTGATAGTTAGAAATGTTGACAGTAGAAAACGAAGGAAAGAATAATAAAATAAAATTAGTAAACATCAAAATAAATTCTTTGGAATAATATAATTCAAGCATATATATTACAGAATTCATTTATTAGTTGGGAAAAGCCTGTAGAGACAGCATAGAAGAACCATAAGTGGTAGGAACAGTTCTGTGACATTAGCCTACGGTAACTGAATACGCAAGATGTCCATCGTAACAGTTTCCCTCTTTTTTGCGAGAACATTACTTTTCTTTTGTTGTCTGTGTCATATACCAAAACAATTAACCACCAAACTTTAATAAAAATTGTGTTTTATTATTTTTAAGTCTATCAAACTACCATTTTTTAGTATGGGTATATATTCCTAAAAATTCTGTTATACTAATATTCATTCAATACGTTACAGGATAAACATTACTTAAAAACTTTAATGTAATTTAATAAATAAAAGAAAAAAAAAGTTTCATTTAAAAATAACTAGTGATTTAAATTTAGTTATGTCTATTTTGTATCTCTGCTACGTTAATTAATATAAAAATATAGAGCATTTAGATCTCGACTGTCGATAATTTTAGTTCTCAACGGGTCCTATAGTTGAGGTCATAAATACAAAATTGTGTTAAGGCTAAATATATATCCTAATTTGATTTTTTCTACCATTATAAATAGATATAAAGGAAATTCTTACAAATTCACTAACAATATGAAAGAATACAGTGTCCTACAAAGAGCAGTGTGGATATTACAAACTTTGAAGGAACACTAAACAAAGATGGAAGGAAAAGTTGGACAGAGGTAGGGAGAGATTTCCCTAAATTACTATAAATGGATAATCGGGTTTTCAGGTACGTTATTTGTGACAGTATTATTATTACTTTCACTTACTTATATATGAAACAGATAGTAAGTGAAATTATCGCGATCGTGAAATTTTTCAAATTCCAGTTTTCAAAGGAAATCCTAAAACGTGATCTCTGAGTTAAAATCACCAAGTCCCGCAAACAGGTCTGTGTGTGATAAGTCTAGAACGATTAGTCGTACTATACTGAAAGTTCTTAATCGTGTGTTGCGCAAACCATACTTTTTTAAATCAAGTTTAGTATGCGAAATTTCTTGAGTTGATAAATGCGGAAAAATCTTATTTTGGAAATCAATAAAAAAACAATAAATCTGATCATCCTCTCACCTTTTTTTGTAAAAGTGGTCTCCAATCTAGCTTCTGCTCAGTTTTTTTTTTCTAGGCATCTCACCTATTGCGAATCAAGAGTTGGTATATATTATGTGTTACGAGTTAGATAGACTACATACACCAATATATATATATATAATATATTTTTTTTATTTATTAATTTATTGAAATTTACTACTGTATTAGTAAATACATCAAGTAAATTGGCTCATAATATAGATAATATACATGAAAAGACATGAAAGGAATATGCCCATTGGCAACACTCCACTAGGTAATCCACACTAGAAGGTCTCGAGGCCATCTTCTTTTCAGACGCCTCGGAGGATTGTCAGGAATGGTAGAGGAAGCTAGGATTGAAACTAGTGGGTTAATGTGGGAGTGGAGTTTGTCATGGAAGGAATGATACCTCGTACGGGCCAATCAGCAACATATGGGACATTAAGGTCTTTATGGATGAGTTTGTTGGTGACAAAATAAGGAGCATTGAGGATTTTTCGAAGGATTTTGGATTGTAGGGATTGAATACTCGAAAAATTTGATGGTTTAGTAGAGCCCCAAAGCTTAACTCCGTACGTCCAGATAGGTCTTATGATGGTAATATAGATGAGCCTTTTGTTAAGTGGAAGGTTAGAGCGTCTGTCCAGTAAGTGTTGAAGTAAGCGAAAGCGTTGGGCAGTTTCTTGTCGTTTCAGTCTTGTGTGCGGATTCCAAGTTAGTCGTTTGTCAAGTAGGAGTCCTTAGATAGCGAATCTGTTCAACCGGCACTAGGGGAATATTATTAAAGGACACTGTAGGGACAGGATGTCGTAGGTTTACAACGAAGGGTAAAGGTAATTTGGTGGGATTTGTTGGAATTGATTTTGATTCTATATATTGCATAATACCGATTTAATTTTTAATATATGGGTATAAAATATAAATATTCTAGTCACTATATTCCCTCTGATATATCCTTACCCAAACACATACATGCAACAATATTGTATTTTAAACAGCTCTGAAGAAAAAAGTCAACGTAATTTATTTCTAGTGTCAAAAAATGTATTTTAGTATTCCTTTTTCTTTTCCATTGCATATCATGTAAAAAAGAATCTTAAAAATAACGTTCAGATAAATTTTTATCCCTATGGAACTACCGACATAAATGTTGGTAATGGTCGAGGTAGTAAGCTGTAAATGTTAACGACACTTCTACCTCAGGGACATTCTTGGAAATCTCTAAGTCCTATACCAACCAGGAATTTATTAGCTTTAAGTTTCCAACCCACTCTCCTACCGCCCAACTTTTTTATCAAAAACCTCACCCCGACGGCATTGTTTAGATTTTTGCCTTTAATTTTCCCTGAAAAAAAAAATTCTTAGCGCAAAAATCCAACAGAAAATACATTTACTAAATTATTGACTTAATGTAGCTGTTAATAAATTAAAGAGCTACAAAATATAACTAACATTTAATAAATTCGTTTTTTTTTTTTGGCTGACCCTTTGTTTAATTTTGTTGCATTATTACATCTTACTAAACTAACTATACAAAATCTGCCACGCGCAACACACGACTTTCACTTACTTCAGTTGTTAAAATAAATTTAATAGCTTTTAAATTAAGTTACCACTAAAAAAGGTATGGATAATTCTATCGAGTTTCGATAGCAACATGTGTTTCAGATTTAATATGTTAACAACAGAAATTATTATCTAGAACAAACAATTAGTTTTATCCACTCTCATTACTTAATGCAACTATGCATATAAGTTTTTTTCTGAAATCCCTAACGTCTTCAAGTAAATATTGTACATCATTATTACTATTATCATGTTTTGAAAAGAAATTTTACCCCAAAAAATATACGTTTTTTTACTTTTATTAACAAGATAATTTGGTTAATTTTGTTAAATCAACAAAATTAAATGAAGAAAATTTAAAATTTCGATATATAAGTCCTGTCAGACTATTTTAATCAGAATGTAACCTAAATCATATATAAGCGCATTACCTGTTATACAGATTCAGTGAGTTTAATCAAAATAGTTTTAGTTGTTTTTTAGTAAATCGTAAAAATTTGCGAAATGCATAGAATAAAGTTGCTATATTGATTCGTTGATTTTGTTGAAAAAGTTGCAGTGTTATACTACTCATATAAGCTTTTAAAATACGAAACTTCAGTTTTATAAAATCGTTCGTTTTTGAGGTAGACTCATGTGGTTAACACACACATAGATCAGTTTCTGGTACTTGGTTATATCGACTCATGGGACTATGTTTATTTTCGGTGAAATACATATCTTATCCACACAAAACATCGTACATAAGTTTCAAAATGTATTATAAAGTGTTTATAACACAAGTTTGTGAGATGTAAATAAATCGAAAATTATAGACACCCTGAATTTTTTATTCTATAGGATCTTCCTGTAATATTATACTTATTTTCCGACGCAATATGACGTGACCCGGTTATCCTAGGTTTGGTGATTGATGATGTTACCACAGCTTCTTGAATTACCAGGAAATAAATATACTAACTTTTTAATAAAACTAAGAACAAAACTGAATAAATATTAAACCCAAGGTAAGATTTAATTTTTTTTTTTGTTGGTTACAAAGGTTCATTTTCGAAAACTAAAAACTAAAAGAACGTCATCTAAAACATTTTTTTCAGTTTAAACAGGAAATACATTAGTGATATACAGTCGAAAAAATAATATAGAATGTTCAGGGGACCACAAAACTTTCAACTAATATCATACAATAATATTGATTTTATTTTATTTTGGGAAATTTTAACTATAGCAGTACTTCCTCTTAATATATATATATATTTATACTGAAATTAATCACTGTTTCTCCTCATTTAATCTTAAAGACTTTAGAAAACCATAATTCAATTTTCAGAAGACGATATTTATTTATAATATTTTAGATACTGGTATCAGCGTAGTAAGTTAAGTACAAAGTTTAAAAAATGTTAACATAGAAGAAATTTCTAAAATAAATTTATTAAACTTTCTTTAAAAACAGTGACCTTGTACTATTTGGCTAACGGACTATTAGATGCAGTATCAATTAAAATTTGGATTAGACCACTTATGTATCATATATATTTTAACTTTATTAATTTGCACCTGTCAGCAGAAATGTGACTACCAGCAGATCGGCTATAAAAATAAATAAATAATAAAATGTCAAGCATGAGAAAGGATAGATCTCTTCACGCTTTTTTTTCCATTAATGGTCCTGGATTTTTTCACATGGTTTAAGTCTAGTATTGTTTTACGTCGTTCGTTTCAGACTGGTACTGAGCCTATACTTATTTTATTATGGGCCATTTAGAGGGTTCAAAACTTCAGTTAACTGAGCGAGCTCTAGAAGGTTTAAAAATGGGCTGGATAAGATTGTTCAAATCTTTAAGATTATTCAGGAGGAAAAGTGTAGTGAGTAGCGCACTATATAAAACTTCAATTTAGTTGATAAAATTAATGAATTTTACAACCATGTCTGGTCTTAAATAAAACTTTAATTTATTTTTTCTCTAGGTGAAAACACGAGCCCAGTGGTCTATTTAGACTGGACATTCTCACATATTTTCAAAACCATTGATTAAGAAACAGTCGTACCACCTGCCGAGCCCTAAATCCTATAAGAGTAGGGTTGTACAGGTTTCGAAAAATAAATAAATAATTATATTATTATTATCTGATTTTATTTAAATATGTTTTACCAGTGCAATTAAAAATTAGTTTTGCCAGGAAATAGCATGATAATCAGATAGTTGCATGTCGGATTTAGAGATGGACAGTACCAAGAGCACTCGGTCACTGGTTTGATTAAGGCTCATTTAGTCACGGAAGGATATTTATATCATCTTTTCAGGCAAGCCAACCATTGGCAAGCAATTTCTTCTATTTAGTCATTTTTTTGGAACATCTGTGTAGTTTACTATTGTACAAAATAGTGATTAGTATTTTGTCAAATATAAATAATTATCTAGACTCAAAAAGGATGTAGGAGAATTTTTTTCATATTGTATTTGTAGAGAGAAAAAAATACAAAATAAAAAAAAAAGTAAATAACTAAGGAGCTTTTTTTTTTTTTTTTTAATTATTAATTTAGCTTTAGAATAAATAGGAAATGAGAATAAAAAAAGTATACATAATTAAAAAAAAATAAAATTAAAAATGTATATGGATTATGTCCATGAGGAATTGATAAGTATCCTGTGTTTTTTTAGCAATCGATGTATTTAGGAAGCATTGCCATCAAATAAAGGATTTCTCTCTACTATAATTTTATTTGATGGTTAAGGTTTGCATAATTTATCTACTAGTCTTTCCCTAAACTCGGCCACGAAAAAAATATTAAAACCTCATTTAGCCCTATTATTATCTTTGATAAACTTTTAAATATCATTATTTAAGCCTATCTATTAAAATCCTAATTTCATCCTTTCTAATCATAGTAAATGTTATTTTAATAATAGTTTTGTTTGCTAGAAATTAACACTAACCATCAAACTTTTACTATATAATTCATCTAATCTGTTTCTTCCTTAAGACCTAAATATATATATATATATATATATATATATATATATATATATATATATATATATTATTAATTTATTTATTTATTTATATAAGATGATACCACGAATCTTGGTCTCCCCAAACTTATTCTAAACGACTAAAAAGATTTTTATAAGGTTTTTACTATCAATTAGAACATTCTTCTCAAAAGGATTAAAAGTAAAATACATTGCTGTAACCAAGCCATCAAAAAATTATTCATGAACTATAAGTTGTAATATAGATATATAATATACCGTTAAAAAACGCAAGAGTTTAGAAAAGGTAATATTTAATAAATGAAATCGTACAAGTTAATGTAAATTTGTTGTAAGCATTTAAGCTTAGAATAGAATATACTTTTATAGCAATCGGGGATGTCCCCATACAATAGGAGTGTGTACATAAATCATATTTTTATAAACAATTTTCTACTCTTTGGTGTAACAAACTAAAGAAAATATATATACATATATATATATATATATATATATATATATATATATATAATATATATATATATATAATAATTAAATACATATACAAGCATGTTATTAAATTAAATATTAAGCATGTAAGCATTTAAGCTTATAACAATTTTTTATTGGTAAAGAGGGAGATTACAATAGTTAAATCTTGACTCCGCCGTACAGGATCGTGCAAGTTATATTCTTCCATTCAGTACTTAAGATTTAAGAAACAATATTACTTACCGAATCGTAACTAAGTTGTTAACATAAATGGTAATCTATTATAAATGTATAAACTAATAGTGGTATTAATTATTTCAAATTTAATAATATGTTATGAAAATATATATTTCACTATAAATTAAGTTGGATTCCTATGTAAACTTAATTTAATATTTAAAATGTAATTTAAATAGTTCTCGCTCCATTACTTTACATTATATACACACACGATTTGCATGTCGTTGTTTAATTTCTAAGGTCCAAAACTATCACAGCAACTTACGGAGACGTTACAACTATTTTGACAAAACATCACAATCCTCCACGCGCCTCACAGAAATTACGACACCACTTAACATGACTTCAGGATCGGTTCAAACTTTGGAAAATTCGTCTCAACCAAATCAAATCCTACATACAACAGTACATATATCAGTACAAAAGAAGCAATGGGTGTGGATGAGTGATCTTTTTCAATATAAAAATAAATTATGGAATAAATAGTGATACATTATATTATTGGTTCTTAAAATAAATTATAATTTAAAAAATATAATAGCTTTACTCACATTTTCGATGACACAGACAAGCGTGAGGTCACTGCCATGACCTATGTGGATCTCTCCAGTTCCTATGATGTCAGCTGTTGGAACCACCACTTCCAGGTTGTACAGCTGGCTCTGGGTACCTCTGCTGGAGGCCACCTGCAGCGAATATAAAACAAACTTTAAAAAAAAAAAGAATATTAACGAATAATTGCGTTTTTCTCTTGTATGTTAAGTGATAACGTATTTATTTTTTTAGAACACGATTGAAAAATGAAAAAAATTTATTTTTTCTCTCTACTTTTACTCTGCGAACTGTAGCCTTAGTACACTTGTTGTGTTCCGTCCATTTTCCTCTGAATATAGGCCAATTTCTTTTGTGTAATCTGCCAAACTGTGAGGATCGATCATTTCACAAAGCATAGCTCTAAATACTGTCACTGCCAAAGTTAATATAACCGTATACTAGATGTTTCTTCACAACTTCGCATAACATAATAACAGTTTTATTTAATTATTTTGAAGCCCTATCAAATATACGCTATTTGACCATCGCTTAGCCATTTTGGGTTCCTAAGTTAAAAATTAACAAAAATAATTTGATACTTCATATATTGGGTTGTGCCCACATGAAATGTCCGTTTTCAAGGTAAAGGATTTTTATTAAAAATACGATATGAAAACAGATAATTTATTCGAAGTATTTACCTTCTTTTTCTACACATTTTTTCCAACGTGACACCAACTTTTTTATCCCTGAACTGAAAAACTCTGAGCTTTGAAGTGAAACAAAATCTGAAAAACGCGCTTTTCACTTGATCATCATTTTCAAAAAGTTTTCCTTTGACGAAGTTGTCTAAATTCCTGCACAGGTGGAGACAAGTCGGGAGAATATGGTGGGTGCGGAAGAACTTCGTAGCCCAGTTCTTTCAATTTTTGCAGGGTATGTTTTGAAAACATGGGGTCTTGCTGCTGCTCAGTGAGATCATGAGGTACCCATGTATCGACCTTTTTTACTTTCCCAATACACTTTAAATGTCTGGAAACGGTAGATGCACTTGCATTTAGTTGTGCTGAGAGTCCTGTTTGGTAGGGGTTTCCTTCTACTGTATGTTTGAGGACATCGTTGTCTATTACGGACGGAGGTCTTCCTCGGGGCAAGTTTTCCAAGTTGGTATCCTCACCTGAAAACTTAGCAAACTAACGGCGAATGGTCCGTTCATTAACATTCCCTTCCCCAAACGCCTTGCAAATATTTCTAGCAGCCTCAGCTGCTGAATGACCGAGTTTAAACTCGTACAAAAATATTACTCGAAAATCGCGTGTTTCCATGTTAATATTTGGAGGTACACTAAAAAGTGGGTAATTGATTGGGAAGCTAATGTTTATATTACAAAGGTAGAGGATTAGTAACTGTTTACTTTAAATATGTAAACATTCGGAAGAAAACAACAGAGACCTGTAAAATCCTTTACGTATTTCAGAAACTATAAAAGCGGACATTTCATGTGAAACAACCAATATTTCATAATTTGGTAACTGTTGAAAAATAGTATCTCACAGCTGTACCATATTTTTGTGCGAAATTAAATTTGGTATTTAACATTATCAACATCGAATAAAAGAGTTAACATGAAAATAAAATTATAACGAAAATATTTAGTAAACACTGAACAGGATAAAATGTCATGTTTTTTGAATAATATATAAGTGAATGCAATGCAATTAAAATTCTAACAAATGTAATTTGAGAAATTTCTAATAATTACCTAAATTAATTATTTTTAAAGCGTGTTATATTAACGCACGGGGCAAAGACTAGACTAACTCCGTAACAGTCCAGTCATGCGGGTAGTGTAGTATAGAAACGCCGTTATCAGTGACTCCTAAATGTACAATATCAGTAATGGTTCGAATTTCAGTCTAATAATAACTGGTATATTTTATTAAACTCTTTTGAACATTTAAGTTTTATCACTGATTTTATTTTTATTCATTTAAACTGGAATCGAAAATAAATATCTTTAATGTGTGCCCTTTATTTTTTATATTGAAAAAAATAAATGCTGTCTACCCTGACAAAGTTCTGATCAGATAACTTCATATTTACAAATTTATTATTTCTGAGGGTTTTCCTTTAAAATTAATTAATGTTCACAGAACACAATCAGCTTGAATTATAAAGTCTTTTTATTTATTGTTAAAAATAATTAAAATTCCATATTCTTGTTTCGATATAGCTATGAAATAATTAGTAAGAAGTGAACATAGCGATAGTAATTTTTTTTTTTAAATGTAATCTTCAAAGAAAGACAATAAACGAGTGTATGACATACTTGTTCTGTGACTTAAACTTACTATAACAAATTTCTTTGGGTTTATGGTAGAAATTGGAACAAAAAATAATTTTAAAAAAATAGAAAAGACAGTGGAAAAAAAACATAACAATTTTGTCCCTCTTTTGCTTATGTACGGCTTGTACAAAGCTATTTAATAAAATTCTTTTAGTCTCTTTCATAAAAACATGAAAAAAAAATAATCTTTTGATGATTGTAAAAAAAAAAATCAACAATGGTTATGAAATCTGTAGTCAGATATCTTCAGAAAACACTAAATTCTTTTCTAGAACATTACTAATTGGTTATATTTTGTATTATAATGTTTTAAATAGTTTTCTTCTCAAAATTCATATATTATATATTTATATATATATATATAACATATTAATATTAATATTTTTTTATTTTATATTCAAATTATTTTTTTTCTTTCTAAATAAAATCTATAATTATTATTTACATATTATTTATTCCATTCATAAATATTGTTATTATATAGCTTTATTTATTTTTATTTTATGTAATTTGACTTTCCCTCTGTTTATACTGGAAATATTGTATGAATGTGACCTTATAGGAATATTACTATTGTCTATTGAGAATAATTGTAATATTTTAGAATAAAATTTAAAACAAAAAAAATAGTTAA
This sequence comes from Piezodorus guildinii, assembly GCA_023052935.1. NCBI lineage: Eukaryota > Metazoa > Arthropoda > Insecta > Hemiptera > Pentatomidae > Piezodorus > Piezodorus guildinii. Next base: position 62,818,726 of record CM041297.1, read on the forward strand.
ATGGTCGCTAAATTAATTATAAAAAAATATTTACGGTGAATTTTAGTTAAAGGTCAATGTCTAAATATAACATTGAACGCTTATAATTAAGTTCACTACTATTTTTTAAATTTTTTTAAAATTATGATGCACTACGCTTGGTTATAATGCCATCTTCTGATGCAAAAAACAATTATTATCTTAAGGTGAGTAGGTGATTAAACCCAGAAGGCTCATGTCTGAATTCTGAGTTTAATATAGTGAAGTAAATTATAAGTTATAAATTATTAGCCTCCGATTTTATAAAAAAAAATTATATTATTCTATGATATAACGCATAGTATAATATATTTCATACAGAGATGCAGTAAATTTTAGCAATTTAAGATAAATAAATTAGCCCACATGTCAAGATGAAAAGAAAGACTCTCAACCAGCGACGGAAAATACTTTACGCTTTTCTACCTAAATCATTTCAACTAAAAATTAGAAAAAAACTAGATACATATACTTATTTACATAAATCCATACGGGCTTACGCCTTACAGATTTATGGCTTAGCAAAAAAAAAGACTCACATACAAAAGCTGCAATCCTTTCAATAAAAGATTTTAAGACTTTTCCTGGTATATAAACAACAAAATCCTACATAAAGACTCATAACAACCAACAGATGAACAACATATATGAACTCTCTATTCGCGTTTTCATGGAAAACTGCCCGTGCACGGCAATAGCTGGATGAGACACCTCGGCTAAATAAGTAATATACTACATAAAAAAAGCTTAGAAAGGGAAGATGCAGAGCATTTCGCTATATCTATAATCTTTCTGACCTCTACCCTCCTCCTCACCGTACTGCTGCCTTTGACAAGTCCTTTCTAGCCAAAGCAACCACTCTTTGGAATTCTATTCCTCCTGAGATCCGTCATGTAAGTACTGCTTCCTCCTTCAAATCGCTACTTTTCAACCACCTTCTCCTTACCCAGTCAAACAGACAATAACTTCAAACTGCAGATGCTATAAATACCAATTATTATTATTATTATTATTTTTGTGTGTGTTTGTATTACTCAAATTATCATTGATGAACCAGCTATTTCTGTTTTGTTTTTCTTATTCCGAAAGTCTGACTTGTAAAGATGTACATATATTACTACCTTAATTATTTTTTAGTTTAGTATTTTGTTATTCTAAATCATGACCACACTGATCCGGTCATCAATTATGTATTTTATTTTATTCTTAAGGGACTTTAGTCCCAGGATAATAAAGAAGTTTTTCATTTCATTTCATTATATCTATTATGTCTACACCTGAAGTTTTAAAAAGCACATTTTCTGTTTTTCAGAAAGCTTTTGACAGGTGCGGATAAAAAAAAAAAAAATTAATTTGAAATTTTAGTTCATTATATGACTTTTAATTCATTTACGAACATTACCAATCAATTTCGTCAAATTTAATTTTGCTTTAATCCTTTCAGTAGACACGATATGCTTTCCAGAAGTTTGTTATTTACATTTAATTAATGTTAAGTGAACTAATAATATATTCGACAATCTTCTTTGGATGACATGAAAACCAGAAGGCTGTCTGCGTAGGAGTGAACATTTATTCACTAACGGGAACGCTACCACATCACTTATTCAAAACGTTTACTATTCAATTTATTCAACCCCTAACAGACTCAATTGAATTCTAGGCTGTTGGAGAAGAAGGGTGGGCCGAGTTGCCAACATTCTAAAAAGCCCGAGTCCTTTACAATGGTATACTTGTTGATCTCGTAAATATGGTTTGGTACTTTATTTTTTTAATAATATTATTTATTTAATAAATGAATGAATATATTATATATAGTAGTTAAATATATGTTAACTAATAAAACGCTTTAGAACATCATAATTACATTGTTTGTTTTTTTTTAAATACTGTATTTAAAAAAAAAAATTTCTGGACGAAGTTGCCTATAAATATCTGATATGGCATTTAATTATCGCATGAAATAAAACGACATATCATTTTAAAATATCACGGGATAATATTTCGCTTTAATAATGATCAAACATCTCTTTTAGTATAACACAATTGATAGCTTACTAACCGAAAAATATTTACTAGGAGGCATTCGTCCGGGTGGCGGTCAGTAATGAAACAACTAAGTAGTTTCAACTATTAATTTTTGCTAAAATTTTCAAATCCCATTGTGGGCCATTATCAGGGCGTATGGAAACTCATAAATATTTTCCCTTATTTAAAATGAACGTAATCAATAATTTTCCGCAACACAAACAGGAGACGATGGTCTTAGGTAAAATTTTATAAGCATATGTTATTGAGAAAAAAGTATACGGAATTTCCAGCAATACTTCAGTAAAACATTTAAAATTTAGAATGCAGATGAGCAAAGGTCATAAAATATAGCACCACACTGCATTTGTTTAACCATTTTTTTGACTATATTATGAAAGACAATATATAAAATATATATATATATATATATATATATATATATATATATATATATATATATATATATATATTGTTTGATCAGTTCTCGACTGTTGATAATTTAAGTTTGTGTTGTTCTTAGGTGTCAGTCAATGAATAAACAATTTTATCTATGCGACGTTTCGAGAATTTATTGTTCTCATAATCATGCAATTTTGGACAAAATAGTGTCTTAATTAGACATGCTTAGCCTACAAGCTTTTAATATATAGAACACTACAGTGTTCTTTCAAAGATTGTAGGCTAAGCATGTCTAATTAAGACACTATTTTGTCCAAAATTGCATGATTATGAGAACAATAAATTCTCGAAACGTCGCATAGATAAAATTGTTTATTCATTGACTGAAAGTTAAGAACAACACAAACTTATATATATATATATATATATATATATATATATATATATATATATATATATATATATATATATATATATAATTACTTTTCATTTTTCAGTCCTATAAATTTTATTCTATAAATATAATATAAATAAATAAATTTGTATCATTATTGCTCATTAGCGTCCAAAATATCAAAAACAATAGTCATATTTACTAATTTGAGAATATAGAGACTATTAGGAGACAAAATTTCATACCCTCATTAATGATCTAAACACATTAAAATTTTAGAAAAAAAAAGTTATTTCAATTCAACTTGAACTTAAAAATTGGCAAATTTGTCCCACCAAAAAAACAACACACACAAAAAAAACGGTAAGTTGAAGATGGTAAACATTTTGTAGAAAGTGTCAAGAAAGTTTTTAGGTACACTTGAAAAAAACATTAGGTCTTTCTCGGAACCATCTGGCGAATAAACTAGTTCTCAGAAAATAAGCCCTAGGGGAACTGCAGCTGGTATCTAAATAGATCAAGAATTATTGGACTGTCTAAGAAGGCATGAAGTGATAAAGTTGATTCTTGTAAACCCACTTGCCAAGGGGTTGAGCTCTCCAAAGAAGATTTAACCCTTGAGTAACTAATAAAAATTCTGTCTGACGAGAATACCTTATCCTGCCCACATTATGTCCATTAACAAGGAAATGATGTCTTCACTTTTGAAATGGCAGGAAAGAATGAGGATGGAAGATTTTTGGATAGGTGGGAGTTCAAGAGGTAATAATAAGGGAGAAGGACTTAGTTAGCAAGATATGTGAGATAGATCACATATGTCTATCTCACATATCTTGCTAACTAAGAAAAATGTGTTAACTTTCACTCGTCATTATAACAATTTACATTCATTCGATAATGGGCGAAGTAATAAAATTCTGACAATTAATGTTAAGGTAAAATTATAAAATTAATAAATTATGTATTTATGAATGATGATTAATGAAGACGAAATATGTGATTAGTAGCAGAAACGGTGGCGATCTTGGTGATATTCATATATCAGATAATGCTTTTGAACACGTAGAGAAATTCAAGTACTGAGCTTCAATGATATAAAGAAAAAATAAAATCCAGGATGAAATTAAGTCTCGTTTAAAGGCGGGAAATGCATGTTATTATTTAGTTGCTAAATTACTTAGCTAGCGGCTTCTGTCTAAAAACTCAAAGGTTAGAATTCATAAAACTATTATTCTTCCGACAGTTCTTTACGGATGTGAAACGTGGCCGCTTACTTTGAAGGATGAACAACGGCTTAAGGTTTTCGAAAATAAGGTACTGCGTAAAATATTTGATCCGAAGAGAGACGAAGCCACTGTGGAGTATAGAAGGTTGCACAACGCGGAATTGCGGAGCTTGTACCCTGTGAATATAATCAAGTTGATAGTATCGCGGAGACTCAAATGGGCGAATAAATATGTTGGGCTCGGTGAGGAACGGATTCCAAGAAAGTTGGTATTCGCTGATCCGACTAGTAGGCGTCCGAAAGGTAGGCCGAAGCGTCGGTTCGAGGATTGCATTAAGGCTGATCTCGGGGGCTTGGGCTTGAACAGTGAACATTGGACGAGTCTGTGCAGGCGGAGTTTGGTGGTATCGGCATCGAACCTTCGGGTTTTTATTATATCATGAATGATGATCAATAAAAGTTGACATTAATAATTATTGCATTATCACACAGCAGCCTTAGGAAAAGAATAAATTCTTAAAGTTTTTATTGTGATATATTTTGCCTTATCTTGGGTTTTAAAATAAGTTCGTAGCGTTATTCGTTATTTCAATGTAACCCTTTATTTTAAGTGGCATTTTGGTTGCTCAAAATAGAAGAGAAAAAATTGTTCGTCATTTAGTGATTTTTTATTTCTGAAAAGAAAAATCCGCTGCACAGACGGTAAAAAAAAAATGCAGTGAGCATAGTGATGATGCCTTAGGAAAAAGCGTTGCCCGTAAGCGTTTTTTTTTTCAGTTCAGAGCTCAATATCTTTAAGATGACCATAGTTACTTCGGATAATAGCTTTGAATATACCTAATAAAACGCCTATATTCGCCCCCTAACGTGAGTTGGAAAGACACTTATGGATTAATTATTATTATTTTTGGGTAATTAATATGGATATTTACCAGAGGGCATGTGATACAGGATATTGCTTAACCTACCATAATCAAAGACGATCTTTCTTAACAGCATTAACATAACACAAAAATACATATATCAATAACTACATTTAGAGGTATAATAGGAAAGTAGATACAAAAATATGAAAGTAATCATACAGGTAATGACAAGGCGAGAATCGATATACAGTTACTATCGGATATCGGAACGTATTGGGGCTGGAGAGCAAAGGCATCTTGGCGGACATTACAAAAATCAGGCCGTTACATCTCGATGTAACCGCACTTTTCTCTCCCCCCTTAAGCAGCCCCAGATCACGTATTTCTGTCTCCTCCCTACCTCATAATCTTTCTACATTTGCATTCTGTCAGCCCCATAACTGTTGACGGAGTTTTCCTCATGTAAAATTTTTAAGAAAGCGTCAGGTGAGGTTTTTCCCCCCTCTGTTATAACGAGCCCAACTCGGAGCCTGGACGTTTGCTAATGATCTGCTATGAACTCAAGGCTGCCCTTGGAAAGAGATAAAGCAGAGGGGACTGAAAATAATGTAAAAAACGTTGAGACAGCTTTAATAGCAATAGAAAAATGTCCCCTCAAAGAAACAAACGAACTTCCTCAACGTCATCTTGAAAAGTACTGATGTATTTCGCTGTCCAATTAGGAGATATAAAATGACAGATTAATAGAGTATATTTCTGACATTGTTTAGTATATTTTTCCCTCTCATTGTTCCAGTCTTTTATTGATAATCAAAACATTTCTTTCTCTAGATAATTTCTCTCTATATATATTTTTAATTAAACGATAGAAATGATCTATAAATGAACAAAATTAGGACTATATAAGATAAAGTGGATATTTAATTTAATGAATTAAAGAAAAACATCAGCCTTCTTATTTCAGCTAATGTTTAAAAGACCCCAACTTACATTAGTAACAATAGTTGGTGTTTCATTTGCAATACTAATAAAATTGACGAATTTCCTGCTCCCCTGGATATTTTACATATTAGTCTGAGTTTTTTTTTTAATGAGTTACATTATTTAGTAAACTTCATTAGTCAACTGTTGCTTTTAAATAATACAAAATTTTTAAGTATTACGTTTCAAGAACCGAATAACTGAAAATAGGTGATTATTAATTTCTCTCCCAGATTTTATAAAATTGTTTTTAAAGAACTCAGTAATACTTCTAATTGACACGTTTGGGTCAACCTGAAAGTTACAAGAAAATATGATAGCATCGACAAATGGCTGGTGAAAAATGGATTAAGGCTGATTATAGAAAATACAAAGAAAACTTCATCTTTTGTTAGAGAGAAAAACAAAATAATCAATAGTTCCTGGCTAGATAGAGCTGTTATTTACATCTTTTATATAAAAAAAAATCTGATGGGAGCAACAGAGAAATTTTTCTTACCTCTGATTTTATAATCAGTTTAGAAATTGTTAAATAAATTCAGAGATGAGAATAGATTGTTATAGAATTGATTAAATTGAGTTTTGATAGAAACATGTGTCTTATTAAATAATCTACTATCTACTAATCTACTATTTCGTGTATAATATAATATTTTTCCTAACACGACGACGAAGAAACAACCAGAAGGTCTACATGAACCAATTTTGTCTATAACGTCTGCATAGATCAATATTGGATGTCCATATAGCTCGCATTGTATACATACAAAATCTAGATAATTTATGGAAAACAAACTCATTTCGAATGATCAGAATATTACATAATAAAAGAGCAATATTTTTTAATTGTTGGATATTATTAACGTAATCTATCGAATTCTCGAGAGCTATTTATAACCTTTGTAATCGACCAAAAAATAAAAAAATCGCGTAGAATCCGAACAATTTTGCTTTGAGTGCCATTTGATAGAGAATTAAATTTTGGACCAAATGGATAAAGAATCATTGAATTCGCTCAACAACCAGCTTAGATATTGCGTTTTGAAATCAGTGGTGTGTTATGAAATGATGCTTTAAATTAGTGCTTTTTATATTACTTAATTGCCTATCAACAGCCATATAAACAGTTATACCCTAATATTGTTATTTGGAAATAATAAACCATTGTGTAATAATTTGCAGCGTTTTTACTTTGTCATATACATTTTTTTTTTTAGTTTTTTTTTAAAGCATATCACAAATGTGAAAAAATTCAATAAACAAAATGACTAAAAGAGTTTTTTAATATCCCGTGTAGAATTATTCATGTTGGGAAATAACCTCCATATATTGTTTGGTATTCCATTTTAATCAAGAAAGTTTACAAAAGAATTTTAAATGAATTTAAAAGTGACTTCAAAACTGGGAGTGGAAGCCGCATCGTTTGTCAATGCTAGAGCCGCGGCTACCTCATCATCCTTCATCATGACTGATTTATCAACTTTATACCTTACCATTGTTTTATCTCTAGTCACCTTTACGACAATTCGTGATGGATGTTACGCATACATCTCTCACGAGATTAATGGTTTGAATTTATTAATTTCAACGCTTACAGAACTTCTTGAGGTACGTATTCTATGAGGCGAAATCTGATTAAATCAAATTTTCATTTAGAAAAGTGGTTGAAATTCTAAATCCAACATTTTTCTACGAACAGTAACAATCGATTACACAGTACCCTTAAAAAACTATGTAGAATAACACTGGCTAGACTTGAAGTTTCAAAGTCTAGTAATGAACAAACATGTGAAATTGTAAAGACACGAACTAACAAGATGATACAATCCAATTTCACTTCTCTTGGATCTTATCCTTACTAAGCTTAATAAACAAACGAAAAACGTACATCACTCAACTAACTAATATATTTCTATTCTCGTATTTATTATAATTATTTTGAATAATGAAATGGTGCCTCATGAAATAAATTGTGAAAAACAGTCATGTGCTTAATTTGTTTCCAATCACGCGATACGAACATTTTAACTATTACATTCACGACAAACACAACAGATTTTATTCTTTGACTCATGCACATACAAGTTTATTTCTTTCTTTTACTTCTTTAGCAGATATACCCCAACAAAAATTTTAAAAAACGACAGCAGCATTTAATATATATTATCAAGAATTAGAATTGAATCAAAATGATCGAGGAGACTGTACTTGAAACACATACCTTGATGTGAATAAATTTCAACAAAAAATTTAATTAACAGGTAACGATAGATTATTATTTTTTATCTAATGCGTTTAAAATAGTTCTAAAATCTCATTCTGGCGTAAGTTAGCTCATAAATGACGGCCTACGCACATATAATGTTATGGATCACCAGATCGATAAATCATTGCAATGAACCTATAATCTGTATAATTATTATTATACCTCATTTTATATAATTGACATCTTCCATCACTATTTCTTTACTTTAAAGGAATTCAATGGCCTCCCTTACCTTTTTTAAAGCTTAAAACGGTTAATTTAATTGCTTCATTCGATTCATCATTGGGATATTCAGATACAATACTGTCACTTGATTCTACGAAGAGTTATAGTAGCTTCTATTCTTCTTATCGCCACATTTCCTTCCTGGCATCATTCATTTACTAAGTTATTTTATCCCACCGTCCAAAATAAATTTTAGATCCCTTCGTCTGATTTGTATATTACACGCCATCAAATTGTAGCTTTCACTGATGTTTTATTATTTAATTCTCTTACATATGAAACTCTATTTCTTCTCATATCTGTAACTCTAATAACCTCTTATTTTTCTTCTTCTTATTTATCTGACTCCTGTGTGCCGTTAAGCGTATAGTTGCAGTCTCTGTCCATTGTGCCCACTGGTTTCTGTCCCTGGCAAGTCTTCTCATCTCCGGGATGGTACGTCCTCTCGCTGTCCCCAGTTGTCCAAAGTAATCATAGTAGTGCCAAGGGGGCATCTTCCTTCCGGTCTGACTTCCAAGTACTTCCTGGCCTTTCGGGTTTCGTCCATTCTACAGCCATGCACATACCATTTTTTTCCTTTTACGAAGAATAGTCTTAGGAATCTTATTTCAGCCGATGTGATCTTATCCCACATGAGGGTTGTCCAGCTTTCCGGTCCGTACAGGAGCACCGGAAGAAACGCAGATTTAAATAGCCTAATTTTGGCCTCCTAACTAATTTATAGCTTGCCTATTATTGTTCTGTTAGTATAGTACATTGGCCTACATTACTCGTTTTAGAATCTCTTGATCTCTTTTACCTTCACTGCTTATAACGGTCCTGAGGTACATATAATTATTCGTTGTTTCTAGGGGTTCTCCATTAGATAAAATGACAGGCTCCGCATTTTCTCTTCCAACACGTATTACTTTGTTTTTTATATATATATATATATATATATATATATATATATATATATATATATATATATATATATATATATATATATATATGCAGCCCTCTTAACTTCAGTTTTTTTTTCAAATATTAATTTCATAGTTGATCGTTTATATCAGTGATAAGATATTAAATTTTTAAGAAAGCCACAAACAACGTAAAAATGCATTAATTAAACAATGATTCCTTTCATTTTTTTTTTTAATGTTTATTTTTCTTTACCCCAATTCAGTATCATGTTATTCTAAGATATTCTTAAGTATTTTCCGGCTAGGTTTATCTTGTTGTTTGATGATTATATAACTTACAAAGGTAACAGAAATAACCAGATTTGATGAGCTAAATTAAAGATTGCGAGTACTTTAAATGTCACACCGTATATCAAATTTCTTAATTCTTCGCACGCTTCTGAATTTGATCAGAAAAAGTCAATTTTTTAAGCCATTCAAATGATAAATATTTTTCAATAACTATTTGTACAAAGAGTAATTTAGATTATTGACATTATGATATATTTTAATAACAATTAATGATCTTATTACCAAAATTTCATCAATCTGATCCTGACTATCGACATGATAGGAAATGAAAACAAAGAATATAATTTTCCGGTACTATACTATTTTTCCGAAAAACGAGATTCAGATAAGGAACGATCCATGTGTATGGTGCTTACATAGTATAAGTTAATGCTAACCATAAAGTTGGTAGCAGAGCTTGATTTATTAACTGAAAGGATGTCTTTAAAAAAAAAAAAAAAAAAGAAGAAGACCCTTTCTGATATCGTAAGAAAAACATGGAGAACATTTTTCATGAGAAGAAATTCTACTCTTCCCCTTACTCCGCTCTAGAAATAAGATAGGAAAGGCATCAGATATTGATAACAGTATCTCAAAAAACCCTAATCGATGTATAGAAGAAATCGAAGTTATTCTGAAGGTTCTTTTTAACTTCATGATATAATTTTCTTCTGTTCTCATAATATTCTCCAAGCTATCGTTTAAACTTTTTGTCTTTCTATTTTTAAATCGTTATAATTTGCTTTTCGTCATATTTATTGCATTATGTGTCCTAATAATATTAAGAAAATAAAACGACTTATATTACGACGTTGTTATAACTTATATGATACTAAGATTGTGAAATATTTGAATTCTATTAAAATATAAACATAGTTTCTTTACTTTTTTAACTAGTCTTAGGTCTTAAAATGAGTTAATTAAGTGAGAAAATATTATGATTAATTAACCTGATACTGACAGTATCTAAAATCACGCATTTTTCAATGAGCACATGCTCACGCTTTTATTCCCAGGTTTCATCAAATAATATCACTTCACTTTAAAAAATAACGAAACAGACGTGCTATTTTTAGATCTTTCAATATTCACATATCGATTTTTTAATTCCCCATTTATATGTAGGCCAAGGTCATGTCAATTTGGAATTAAGTAAGTAGTTAATTATTGGAATAAAAAGTAATGCTTCTCACTATACCTCTGTAAATTATTTATTGCTACAATAACATTTGACTGTAGTGTAACATAATTACAGTAAAAGATTTCAGCTACATAAATAGTACATTCGAATTAATGACATGTTATTAATTGGGAATATGAACAAATATGAAATAAAGTAACATCTGATTATACAGTTTAAACATCACATTCTTATAACATCGAGTACAATGAGAGGCAGGGTGGCTGAGTAGGTTAGCGCTCGTTTCCCGGCAATCACAGAGGACCAGAAAGGTAGATAAGAAATAATTAGGAGGGATCACTTGTAGCTGGGTGGTTAGCGTAACAGCCTCCTATGCCAAAGGTCACGGGTTCACACCCGCAGGTGGTAAAAGGATTTTTTAATGGGAGTAAAAAATCCTTAGTTACGCCGTCCTTCAGATGGGACGTTAAAAGGTGGTCCCGAGCCTGTGCGATGTCAGGTACTCGTTAAAGATCCCTATCCTAATAAAACCTGGATAGGCAAAATTTAGGAATCCCACTGTAGCATCGTCCGATTAGGCATAGTAGCATAAAAGTGACGTTAAATAAATAAACAAACAAGAAATAATTAGGTGTTCGCTTTTCGGTGCCGGGGGCATCGGTGACGTTATGGCTGATAGGGTTGGCCCACGTTGCTTTGTACGCTCGTTGCCTAGCAACCACAGAGAACCAAAAATTAATTCCAAATAATTTCGAGTTCGCATCTCTGTACTAGGGAACATTTCATCTCAGCATTCATCCCCCACCCTTACCCTCTGGCCCGATAAACTCCCGTATAACCTTCAAAGGCGAGGGAAAAAAAAGGTGCCGGGGGTGTATAACTCGCCATCGATTCCCCCATTGTTAAACTATAAACAACAGTAGGAAAATAATATTATGAAGATTTCAGCATTCTGGTTTCGAAGCATTTGGTGCAAGTCCAGTAATGTTGAGATTGGAAAATTATATTGTTTTTGTTCTGATACATCATCTTCTCTTTCGCTGTAATGGACTTTATATGTTTTTATATTTTGTAATAAAATAAAATAAGTATTGCATTACAGGTCAGATTATCGCCATCACATTATATTAAAAAAAAATGATTCTAGGTATTTTCCAGGCTATAATATAAGAACTTTATAATTTAAATGATTTTTTTTTTTTATAGTTGGATGTTTTATGAGCCTTCAATCAAATTCGCTAATAGACTGATGGCTAATTCCTAAGAATAATTTTTTTTTTTTAAATATGACATAATATTAAAAAAACAAGCATTACATTTGGCATTTTTTCTTTAACAAAAAATATTTTCAAAGCTGATTTACTTTAAAAATCATTAAGCATTTTATGGCGGTTCATGTTAAAGTGTTTAGCTCGTTTTGATTAACGTATGGTTTAAGAATAAAAAAAACAAACAGGTAAAACGAAGATGCAATGTATTCGTTTAAAATATAAAACAAAATTTCAGCATCCAGTTTCCTTTTAAGATACTGCCGTAGTAGTTTTACTAACATATCTAACTTAATAGTTTCCGCATATTTACATAGCAATGCAAAAGCGCCAGTTAAACAACACCAAAGTTTTTTTTTAAAAGTAATTTATTTATTTATTCACAAGGCCCTTTAGAATAAATAATATAGAGTAACATAAATGTGGGCTTTAGTGCCTCAAGATTATAATTTAAAAAAAATACGGTTAAAGGTTATAAGCAAAAAAATTAATAAATAAAAGAATACTGTTAACAAAGAGAATATAAATTTTAACATATAAGTAATTTCTAGTATCAGTCGCAAAAAAATCATTGATAATAAATAATTAAATAAATATGTCGTGAGTATATTTCAGCTAATAACTGTGACTAAAAAAATACAATGGTTATCAATCTTAAAAACAATAAACTAAATAAAAAATCTAGATTTTTTTTTTTATTTACAAATTGTATTTGAAACTGGATCTAGTTGTTGTTGGAATTAGGGTTTTTAGGGTTCAAAGCTTTGGTTAGCTGAGCGAGGTATTGGAGAAGACTCAAAAGGGGCTGAATAAAATTATTTAATAATCTTATTTTTTTGTGATGAGTTGTCACCTAAAAACGGATGCTGAGGAAATTCTCTCTTTACACCGGAGCCTGATGGTTCGTTGTGGGGAGACGATGACTGGAGTGGTAGTTCCAAAAGGTGGAGTGTTGGTCCCTGTTGTCGAGTCGGAGATCTCAGCTGCTGGACTTTCAACTCAATATGTGTAGCATTATTCCGAGCTGGGGACTGCATTGATGTGTTTTTACGAAGACCCTGAAATTTCTTTAATTTTGGAGGTGCTTATCCTGAGGTGGAGGATAAGGTCATTCAGAGCGGCATGATCGTGAAGTTCGATAATATTTAATTAAAATCAATTAAGTTGCTTTTCCTATAAAATTATAAAAAATGCTTACATGTATATGGGTATGAGGTTAAGACTACACAAGTTGCTGTAATATGTTTCATAAATTTTACCACACATGTAAAATCTCAGTTTCGTAAGACGTTTGGTTTTTCAGGTACCCCTTAAAGTTTTATTCCCGTTGAGAAATTGTTACGATAGTAATACTTCTCCTTACCATATATGCTAAATATGGTAAATGTAAAGGGGACTGATTTTAAATTTTTTGAGGACGGATCTATAAGGGGCCTTTAAGATTCAGTAATTTTTGTACAAAGCATAATTAATTTGCTCATTACATCGGCTGCTCCTTTATTGGTAGCACATACCATTTCCGTATTTAATGAAACATCTAGAAGGGAATTGGCGCTCAGTTTGTGGATCGCCCTAAACGTTACTGAATAAATAGATAGACTGTAACGCTGGGTCAATATCCTTCACAACTCTCAAACCTATTTTAGAGCTGTTGAAACTAGTCCTTCGATAAGTGTTTACTCAGTTGATTGAATGCTTTAAGTTCCTTAACAATGTAGGTAATGGGCATTGGTAATTTTATCGAAAGCGACCTAATTAAACAAGGTTGAGATCAATTATTTAAAATATAATTAGCAATGCTTAGTTACCAAATATATTAAAGTGTACTTCAACTAGTTTGGAAATAACTCGTCAGGGTAAACTAAAAGCTTTTGCTTTTTCTTCTTCGGTTAACTAGTACAACCTTTTATTTCTATGATAAAGGCTATAACGTTTTTTTTTAAAACCACATAGAAGTATCTTTTATTAATTTTATTGTTATAAATCGTCAGAACAAAAATCAATACTTAAAACATCTACATTATTTTTATAAAGTCATATTGTTTATTTAAGACCATTCTTTAAATTAGCAACTAAATATTATATTTAATACTCTAACAAGCTATTTACGTTTACTGGATTATTCATTTGAATGAATGTTAACACTTACTTATTCTCTTTCAAACGATAATGTTTATTTACCTCTTTAGACTTTCAATGCTTACAAATAATTCAGTATTTACTAAGATATTTATATTATATTATAGTACTTATATCTATAAGCTTGTTTTACGAGTTTAATCTGGCCGAAACAGTGTCCATGCTATTAGAAATAGAATAAAGTCTGGAGCGAGAGCAGCATTAATGAGTGCGCTGCAATGGTGGTTTGATAAGTTTCGAGAAGGAGACTTTAGCCTTGAAGACAAAGACTATAGTGAAAATAATTCCTTAATGACGATGTTCTGCGGGCTTTGGTGGAAGAAAGCTTCAAAACAATTGTTCGACCACTTTCAACCTTTAATAGAACGTCGACGACCACCAGGAAAAGTAAAAATTGTGTTCCAAAAATATTAAACGAAAAAAACCAAAGTTATGTAGTTGTTACTTGTGAATACTTTAAGATAACATTAGACGTTCTAGGCAGTGGCTCGACAATAAAGAAGCATTTTTCAAAGTCCAAAATAATAATAAAAAAAAAGGTGGTGATTACTGTTTGGTGGACTTCATTTGATTTGATTCACAGCTTCTTAAATCCTAGAGACTATCGATGCCAAATCATGATGCAACCAAATTATTGAAATTTGATCAGATATCTGAAATTTGAAGAAATAATTGATCAATTAGAAGGGAATAATTTTACGTGTGACACCACGAAAAGTGTTGTATCTTGAAAATGGAGCCCTACTCTCCAAAGCTCTCGCTTACGGATTATTATTTTTTTAGAGACCTGTACAATTACAGAGAAAAAATATAATGGCAAAAGTAAATGAGAAAACCCCTTTTTGGAAATTATTAATTTTAAAGATGGGTAATTCAATTCCGAAGGGAATAGAAAAGTTGCCAATGCGTTGTCAAAAATGTATTGATAATAGTGAAGACTATTTTAATTTGGTAAAATTTATATTCTGAACAACTTAAAACAACTGCCTTAATCAAGAAAGATCGTTAGTATATTAGGTTTCATTAATACCATATATACAAGGAAAATAAAGTATTATTATAAAAAGGTAGATAAAATAAAACAAAAGTATAATTAGGAAATGATAAAAAAGAAATATGTCTTGCGCACATCCATCCTACATGCCTAACTAAAAAGCAACTAAATACTTGCATAATACCTACTTAAATCTATATGAACTCAGCATTGATAGGTAATTAATGATTATAAGACTCATGAATCCAGTACTATGGGACGCAAACAAAATAACTTATGTTAGCTTGGAATCGACCATCACTTTTGTTTGACTAATTATAAAGGATGTGATAACAGACTGATAAACAGCCCAGACTTCCATTAGAAGACGGCTAAAAGGAAGCTGGATGTGAGGTATCATTTTGTAAAATATGATTTTCTTTATTGATTTTTTATTAAGAACAATTGTATAAAGCATCTACTTTTATTCTGAATAGTAATTGCATAAATGCGGTAAAATTAAAAGTATATTTCTTTACGATGAAAGAATTTTTAACTATTTTTTTAAAGGAATAATCGTTTATCTTAATTTCTTTAATTTAAAATCTAAAAAACTATTGTATTGAAACCAAAACTAATTTTTAACAAATTATTTCAATGAACGCTTGTTTTGAATTTACAAAAACACACAAAAAAACGGACGATTAATAAAAAAACAAATGGTTCAAAAAATCAGTTCCTAATTTTAAATGAGCGGTTAATGTTACTCAATAAAAACAATATTTATGCGCTCTCTTTCATTATTAATTAACATAGGTTTTTTTAATGATTGTACATTAATTAAGGAATTGATTTATTAAGAAAAAAAACAGTCTATTTTACAGAACATCATTCCATTAAACACTGATTAAAACCTCTTTTTTACAACAATAAATTTAACATAATAAAGCGATTGTTTCTAACCTAAAATGACATTTTATCTACAGAAGTGATAATTATAAAAATCCTTAAGAATATAATTTTATTTTAAAAAATATCTATTGTAGCCATATCTTTTAATTATGAAGTAGTATGTCCGAGTAATTTGTTGTTGTAAGTTGTTTAAAAGCTTACATAGGCCCTAAGTTGGTTCTTTGACTGTTGCCATATGAAGGTCTGTATGTGGAACAATGTTGGTAATGCACCATTGAGAATCGGTTATAGTTCTGAAAGTTGTGGATTGGAAAATTTAAATTTTACGCCATCCGAGACTTTGAAGTATGGTGCGGGAATCAGAAGATTAAAAACAATTCTAATAAATCCCATTAAATAACCTTGTCGTAAACAATGACTTCCTGCCCTACAGTATTCTTTAATGACACTCCACTAGTCCCTCTTGAACAGATTCGATACCTAGGACTCCACCTTGACAAACGTCTAATTTGGAATCCCTATACAAGACTGAAAAGATAAGAAACTGCCCGATATTTCGACTACTTCAACACTTATGGACAAAAGCTCCACTTAATTACAAAAGACATATTTACATGACCATCATGACGCATATATGGATATACGGAGTAGAGCTATGGGGCTCTACTAAACCATGGAATTCTTCTCGTATCTAATCCTTACAATCCAAAATCCTCCGTAAAATCTTAAAACTCCTTATTTTGTCACAAATAAACTCATCCATAAGAATTTAAGTTACATATGTTACTGAATTAGCCCAACCAGGTATCAATAATTCCATGAAAAACTATTCCATCTATGTTTCTATCGTGTCATCCCTTCGATTCCTGATAATCCCTGAGGTGTCTGAAAAGAAGATGGACCCGAAACCTTCTAGTTTGGAATATAGAGTGCTGCCAATGGGTACCTACATGTGTTTTATTTAGTTTACGGTGTCCATAAATGTACTTAATGGATATAATACAGTTGTAAATATCAATAAAATGTTAAAAAAAAAAAAAAAAATTACGTCTGCTGAATTTATATGTTGGAATTTGTCTTGGTAATGTCGAAATTTCCGAAGTTTCACCAATGATGTGTGTGTTAGTGGTGTGGCGTGGGTAGAATTGAAACAGTTGTATCGTCTGCATACGTCATTCTAGAGTTTCGAAGGTAATTGGCATGTCACGTATGTATATTATGTACTTTTGAAATTAATTATTTATTATTATTTAACAAAGAAGTTACACTTACTTGACATTCGTAAGCCCCGCTATCCCTGTTCTGAACATACTTGATCTGGAGGACCCATTCTTCGGAACCTTCGTTGTGGAGGACTTGGAAGCGTTCGTCGTTGGTGTAAGTGAACATAGCGGAGGTGAGGATGTGCCAGTCCCCTTTTACGCACCCAGGATATCTGAACAATAAAAATAAAACTATCTTTTAAACATTTTTTTAATTAATAAATAAAAAACAAAACAACCTCAGTATCTCAAAAACAATTAAATTGCAAGTAAATTATGCTTTGCTAATCTAGTTGTACATATCATGAGTACTGAATACCACCTAATTAGACTAAACATATCACTGCATTAGTGCCACTTCTAACTTCAACAGCAGACATTATTCCACTAATTAACAAGCTATAGATATAATATCTCACTTAGTTGTAAATTGTAAAACATATACATATTCATATGAATATGTGACTCAAAGGCACCACGTTTAATTATGTTGCTTGTTATTCTTAGGACGATTTTTTCTTAAATTTTACTTACCTACATATTAAATATATAGTAAATGAATGAATTCCGATCTTAACAATTATCGAATTCCAGTTTTCACAACAGATATAAACTAAAAAAAATTCAATGAAATTTTATCCATCGTAAATTTCTCATTTTATCATAATACATGAGCCCTTTAAAGTAAAACTAAATACCCTTCACTAAAACGACTAAAAGACTTTCTTTTCTTTTTTCAAATCTTCAAAATTTGAAAATGCAACTTAATTCCGTACATACATTTTGGCTTTCAACTAACATCTAGTTGATTAAAAAAATGAAACGATGTTACGATATAGAAGGTTAATATACGTTTGATAATTACTATATACAATTCTTTATTGCGTAAATATCAAAAACGAATACAAATTGTAACTGCTATTAGCAGAAGTTCTTTCACATTTAAACTTCTTATATCTGCTTCAAGCTAATAAATTTTATCATCTAAAATGATGATCCCTTTAACTTCTAACCGCTAATAAAAGTTTATTGATTTACTTCGTATCTCTAAGACTATAATGGCGTTCTGTTGACTAGTAATTGAATTAAACGCCCTAATGCCTCAAACTGGGGGAAAGTGGCGCTAATCCGATATTAATCTATTCTAATCAAACATGATCTTTTCAATACCTTAGAGTTACGATAGTTATAGTCCAAGAGTCTAATAAATGCTTGGTTGAATGGTCTCATCGAACATACATCTCGAATTTTTTTCCAACTCAGTTTGTATAACACTTATTGCGAAATGCATTTCTCGTGTTTCTAAATATATCTGATTCACCATCCCGTTTAATCCTAGTATTAGTTTTTGTTCTAACTACTCTTTTTTAAGAACATTTCGACTGTTTAAAACCTTACTAATGACTGCTAAAAGAGCAAACTTCCAGCGATATCCAGATACCAGTGCTTGCCTCCTAGTGTCGGTCCGTTCAAGTGGTCCGTGAACGATTGCTCTTTTATCAGTCATTAGTAATGGTTTATATTTATTAAAAGCAAAATCTCTATAAACTATTAAAAAAATACAAGTGTATTAAGATATCCACTAAATAGTTTAGTTTTAAAACTCTTCTCTTCTTTTGCTTCTCCCTTTAGTGCCGTATCAGCGTAGGGAAGCGCTTAGCCACCAGCTCTAATCCTTTCAATTCCCAGCTAGGTTCCTGGCCTGGCCAAGATCTTTCTCTCTTCCTCTACAAATCTTGTTAGGTAGGACATCCTTGGTCGCCCTCGAGGCCTTCTCCCATCTTGCACGTAATTCATAGTTTTTAGAGGATCCTTATGTTACTCCATTCTATGACGTGGTCGAATCACATCAGCTGACGGGTTTGCGAAATTTCGTTTAATGGGGCAACCTCCAGTTCCTGGCGTATCCGTTCTTTCCGAACACGATCTCACTTTGTATTCCCCACTGTTCTTCCCAGGAACTTCATTTCAAAAGCTGTGATTCTGCTCTCCTGGCGGTCCGTTAAAATCTAGCTTTCAGCTCCATACAAGATTATCGGAACGTATTGAGACTTAAAGATATGGAGCTTAACCTGTCTATCCACCTCTCGCTTCCCTATTACAGTATTGAAGATCTGATAGTAGACTGCATTTGCCTTCCTAATTCTATTCGATATCTCTACTTTCTCGAGTATACTTTCCCAGATCTTTCTATTACTGTACCGAGGTAGGTGAAATCCGTAACTACTTCCATTTCCTCTCCGTTACAGTGTATATGGAAATCTTCCACTTGCCTTCCCAATTTCAGTATCTTACTTTTGCTGGTATTTATTTGCATTCCTTTACATCGGAGCTATCTCTGTCATTCAATCACCGCTTGATGTAATTTATCAACAGTTTCCGCCTCAAGAACAACGTCGTCTGCGTAGAGGAGTAGTTGAATAACCACTAGGTGATGGTTTCTACGGTCCAGGAAGATCCTCTCCATTCTTCTTTTGCATATTTAAAGCAAAAAAAGCAACTCCAATAGGCATAATCTTTTTATTGGAAAAAAACAAACCAAGGTACGGTGAAATTCGATAGTTTTAGTACATTTCCAAACTCAACCACTTCACATTCAAATAGACCTAAATACTCTACAGGTTTGCTGTCTGTATATTTTTTCATGTCCTAAGGTTCCAGTTAGAAGTTTTTTCCTGAACGATTACTAGATCACTGATTCCTTCAACACCGATAATTGGAGTATTATAGATTGATATTACAAAACAAAAAGTCTTAAAATAATTTACATAAATGGTGATTATTATTGTTTGAGTTCTAATAAATGAAAATATAAATCCACAAATCATAATCTCTAACTACCTAAATATATAGCTATGATAGTGTTTAAGATGCACATTTATTTATTAACTTTGTATTCATTTCAATTATAGATTTTTTTGTTATTATATGAATTTATTATTATTTTTTTTTTTTGTAAATATTGTATGAATTCGGTCTCATACTATTATTACTGTCGTTCATATCGAAATGAATTTCGATATATCACAATAAATATTTTTTTAAAATTACAAAATGAATTTTTTTTTTATTGTTACTGATCTACGTAGAATGTAGAATAAAGCTCTGTAGGAGTCCAGTGTTAAAACAACTTAGCCGATATGAAAAAAAAATATTAATTTCAAAATTGTTTCGAGCAGAAACGCCTTGTTAAGTATAGCTACCTGCCTGGTTATAAACTTTTGTATGTTTCAAAGGATACGGAGTTCGCGGAAGACTCCTTAGTGTTAAGCCTCAGGACGGTACCTCTCAGAGATTTACTTCGTTCAACTGACAAAGGTTTATTATTCCAGGGTTAATTAAAGGCGAGCTTAATTAGTTTATTGTTATAACGTTGTATTTTTTAACCTAATTAATTCTGAGTTTATGTCATCATTATTTTATATGATAGAGTAAACATTATATTTTGTATCCTGTCTACAAATTTATAAATTTTTCTTTCATCCTGCAGGTTTTACCCACATAATGTCCCACTGAATAATTAAAAAACACATTTAAATACTTAACAAACAAAATATGTTAAGTATATAATTTAGCTTAACTAATCAGTACTCCAATACAAGTGTTGATTTAAGACCCTAAAGAGCAAACAAATACATATTTATTTTTAAAAAAGTAGATACCATTAAACAAACATAAAGTAAAATGAGTTCAAATAATTAAAGAAATTATTTATTACTTTGTTATTTTAGCTATATTTTACTTTCACGATCACATTTCTGAAGGGATCTTATGGAAAGAGCACAAGGTCTAATGTTCTTCGGGTTCTAGTTTCGAGCCCGGGGTGTGGCAGAATTATTTATTTTTTTTTTATTTGGAGTATGTAAATCCTCCTGAGGCACACTTGGAGAACAACCTGGCGGTATTTAGGCTTAATGAACCTTTTGCACGGTCGATGGTCAAAGGACGTAAAATTTCTTTAAGTCAATAGAGGATTAATTTTTAGTTTTTTGAATATTATTTTTTTAACCAATATATTAATTGAATTTATAAAAATTGGAATTTTCAACGCAAATACGATTTCAAATTTATCTTAATATCCTCGTTTCTCAAACTGTTCTGTACGTGTATGTAGTATGATCAGCTTAAAAACCAAAAGTTTTTTTTAAACTGAAATTTCATATAAACATAGGTATTATTAAAGGTGATGTTAGTATGTATTTTACGGTTTCCTTGAAAATGGATCAAACATTCTTCTTTTCAGATAGTTATGATTTTATGTATGTGAGCTTACAGACACTGTTGCGTTATTAAGTAGTTAATAAGAGATATGAATTAAAGAAAAATTTGATGATTAAATGTCGGAGAAAAATGGAAGTGTATTTGCCCACACCAAAAGTAGATTCTGGAAATTGTAGTTGTAATATAACTTTGTAAGCACTAGATAAAAAAAAAAAAAATACAATCAAACAAGTTAATTTATAAGTAAATGCAGAGTAACGAAAAAACCCAAAGTGTAAATAATTAATAATTTCAACTTTTAAATATTACATGAAAAAAAATAATTGCTAGGAAACTAAATATAACTTTAACGGAAACTTTTCTTATTACTTTTTCCACTCAATATAAACTTCGAAATTTATTTCAAATAGAGAAGCAAGTGAAAGTTCTGTTGAGCAAACTAGATTTCTTAAATAGGAATCAAGTTTTCTTTTGAAACTGCTACATGAAATATAGTTTAATCATTCAAGAATGGTCTCTCGTAAAATTCAAGTGTTATCCTAGATCAGAACTTATGAAATACCTCGTACCTCTAATCCAATTTCCCAAACTCTTTCCCAATAACGATATGCTACTCTAACACAATCTTCTCTATACATTCTGTTTCTCTTCATTTTTTTTTAATTTTTTTTTTTAACTGAGCAACATAAGCTCAAAAATAAAATATTCATTGTGTAAAAAAATGTTTATGAATGGCAAACCAAAGAAGTACCGATCAAAATAAAAACATGGAGATTTTAGTATAAAGTGAATGTTATTAAATAATATAACATCATTTATGTATACAAAGTAAATGTCATGGAATATACTGTTAAATGACACCGACACTAGCTAAGTCATAAAACCTTCCACAGCAATTTCAAACATATTTCAGTCCAATTTTAGATTAATGGACACCTCAAAAAATAAAAATATAAGGGACATAGTTAAACAAAATATTAAAACTTTTATACCCACTACTCTCAAGAAGCTCAAATTAAAACTTCGACATGGAGATTTTAGTATAAAGTGAATGTTATTAAATAATATAACATCATTTATGTATACAAAGTAAATGTCATGGAATATACTGTTAAATGACACCGACACTAGCTAAGTCATAAAACCTTCCACAGCAATTTCAAACATATTTCAGTCCAATTTTAGATTAATGGACACCTCAAAAAATAAAAATATAAGGGACATAGTTAAACAAAATATTAAAACTTTTATACCCACTACTCTCAAGAAGCTCAAATTAAAACTTCGACATAAATTGAATACTTAAACATACTTACTGAATCCCATTTGGACTTGCTCGTCACAGATATATTGGACAGCCTAAAAGACACATTAGTAAAATTCAAATTTTCCAATCCAAAACCATACAAATTTTTCCATCGTACGTTAGCAACATAGAGTAGCAAGTGAAAGTTGTGTTGAGCGAACCAGATTGCTTAAATAGGAATCATGTTTTTTTTTCTAAACTCTTTCCTGAAATATAGCTTAATAATTGAGACGTTGATTTCCAAAAGGTACTAAAGGACATTTTTTACGAAATTGATTTTTTTATATATTTGTATTCTCATCATTTAGTTTTATCTAAATCTACTATTTGATGTAATCTAATGAACACTCAAGTCCTTAAAAAACGCGATTTATAAATACGGTCATTTTTTTTAATGTACTGATTACGCATTTATTTTCTTTCGAAATCATTCTAAAAAAATTCATTTTATAACTTTAATATGATTTTGTTATTATAGTAAAAAAATAATTCTAAATTTTAATGCCAAAAAGACCCAAATTATCTGATTTAATAATATAGTAATGAGAGATTTTCGCGCTTTCTGTAAAATTTTCTAAAATGGATATAGTGCCTTTTGGAAATCAACGTCTCAATTCAGGAATTGATTCTCTTAAAATCCAAGTGTTATCATTGATCATAACTTATGAAATAACTCGTACCTCTAATCCAATTTACTCTACATACGGACCTTTACATGCCAATAGTCAACGAACGGATTCAGACCCTCAACAAAGTTTGTACAACTTACAAAGAGAACTTAAACGGATATATCAACGCATTTATACAAAACCTTACCACTACCAGCACGCCTCCTAACACTAGCAGTAGGCTGAAAAGTTGGACGAGGGACCTCTTGACATCAATATGTAACCGAATCCACGCAAGAAAAAGGTGCTGCTGGACATCCTCTATCGACTATCGCGCCACAATACCAAAACCTCACCTCACATTCACTGTTCACATTCACAATAAATTTAAACTGCATGACATGTGTAAAAAAGAAATATTAGGATAAATAATAAAGAGACATAGACGTAATGACACACTTTTTATTTAATACTGATCATTTGAGTAAAAATAATGAGATGCCAGCTTAAGTTTTGATAACAATTACTTAATTTTGTTTTGTTTTTTAATTTAAAAGCAGTATTTATACGACTCTGTTCCACTAGGATGATAAATGTTATATCTAGATCTAGCATCAGGGTCTATAACGAGTACACCACTTTAATTAAAGTAATATTTTTTCAGAAACATTGATCATAAACAAGAAGTACTATTTTTGTTACATTATCATTTTTATGAATCTCGATGATTTTGATTAAATATTGCGTAGTGGAATATGGAATGATATCATGTATAAATAAATGTATTTTCATTTTCTTTTAACCATTGGTGTATTTAATTGATCTGTTTATACACATACCTATTTATTAGGCATTGAATTCTCATTATTTATTTTGAATATTCTAAAGTTTTTGTTAGTTCGGTTATTAAACATTACAATTTCTAATTCAATCTCACTGTGATGAAATTCAATATTACTGCATAAATAGTGAAGAAAAAAAAAAGAATGGAAAATAAACACCTTAGTAATTATTTTTATTTTCAATAAACTCTGAGAAGTCCTGCAATAAGAGAATTATACAATAAATTGCCTTGGTGTTAATTAGAAGACCAGAAACAAAAACGAATTCCTAAATTGTGCCTACGCTTGAGTGCGACAGAAGACATTTCTCGTTTAAATTTAATTAACCAAGAAACATTTTAGAATTAAATAGTAATTTCGTTCCGAAAAAAAACAAACATCACTTTTATTTACAGGATGATTATATAAAGATAATAAAGAACAATAGTATTTTAAAGTCTGTTTTAATAAAAACTTTTTTCATTAACTAAATCAATTATTAAAAAACCTGGTTTGAATAATTAGGTTAATTTTTAGCACTAAACTCACATTAAGGTAGCTGCAACTATAATAAAATTACGCGTGTAAACCTGGACATATTGATCATACTAACGCATGGCAAAAATGTTTAGTCTATATAGAAGATCTCTAGGGCATGTGGAAATACCTAAATTATGGCAAGTCAAAAAATAAAATGGGAATTCAACATAACCTACAACAGTATTAATCACATTATTTCCATGGTCTATTATGAAAATTAAAGATATATAGGAAACGCATTTTCTGAAAATATATACACTGCCGGGCCAAATTAAAGGATCACTTCAATATTTTGAAATTACTGAACTGTAAAGGGTATTTTTAAAAATATTCTGTTTTCTTTGGAAGTTACACTTTATTATAAGGGTAATAAAAAATAAAAAATTCTTTTCTAGAAATTTTTAATAGGAAAACAAATCAAAAAATAAAAATGTCCCACAGTCTCAAAATTTAAACGTAAATCTTTGAAATGAAATGAAATAACGAAACTGAAAAAAAAGGAAACGAGGAAAACGATCAATAATTGGTATTCCCACCTCTAACTCTGATAATTGCATCCATTCTCCTGCCCATTCCAGCGACCAGGGCTCTCACATGTTGTTCTGGGATGTTGTTCCACTCTTCCACTAACATTGCCCTTAAATCTACCAAATTTTGTGGGTCTCGGGCGCGGACACGTCTTCCAAGCATGTCCCATACATGCTCTATTGGGTTCATATCCGAACTTCTGGGTGGCCAAACCATAAAGTCAATTTCTTCTTGTCTGAGGAAATTTTGCACTGATCGAGCAACGTGAGGTCGGGCATTATCGTGCATAAAAATAAAGTTATCTCCGATATTTCTGGCGAAAGGTATTACATGTGGTTCAAGTACCCTTATGTACCTGTCAGCAGTTATAGAGCCACGGTTCACAAGAACCAACTCTGTACGGGAGTTTAAATTTATGCTCCCCCCACACCATCACTGACCCACCACCAAACGCAACCGTGCATACCTCTCTCTCCGCCTTCTCCATATCTTTTCCCGTCCATCTGGAGATCGGAGACAGAATCTTGACTCATCGCTGAATAATACGAGGCTCCGATCTTCCAGAGTCCAGTTTAGGTGTTCCCGAGCATACCTCAAGCGCTCAACCAGGTGTTCCCTGGAGAGAAGAGGTCCAGTAGCTGAAGGATGGGAGGTCAATCCATAATCGTTGAGTCGTCTTCTCACGATTGGCTTTGAAATTTGCACATTCCTGAACCTCTGGAGGAGACCACGCAGACTGTTACCAGTTGATCGGCGATCCCGAAGAGCATGCAGTTGGAAATATCTCTCGTCACGGTGGAAAGTTGACCTCGGACGGCATTGTCCGACTATTCTTGTATGCCCTCCAGTTTGACGGTGCCTATTAAGCACCCTGGACACTACGGATTGTGACCGCTGGAGCCGTTGCGCAATATGCCTTTGATAAAACCCTTCTTCACTCAAAGCAACAGCACGAATTGATTCCTCTTCGGTCAATGCTCTTCTGCTTGCCATAACAACGTTCTTACTAAACTTGCAAGTAAAAACTTAAGTCTCATAAATGTTGGAACATCTTCAATAAGATGAATCTTTGCTAACAACTAACCATTTACTGATAGGAAGAAAGAAAAGAAGAGGATTAACTGACCCTTTTCTCCATAAACGGGTGGGAATATAAACAGGTAGAGGATTAACTTGATAAGATACAACACAAAGTCCAGTCTGGGACAAAGGAATTCCTTTTGACAAAGAAATAATATATATATATATATATATATATATATATATATATATATATATATATATATATAAAATTATTTACATACTTAAATCTGTACACTTTTAGATTATATGAGTTTGTCAAAAAAGACTCATATTTCATTTTTGAAACTATGCCTCAACTTGCACTCTTTCTAACTCAGTCAGAATTGTAATTTATGTAATATATTCGCTAGATTGAGCCCAAATCTGAAAATGTTCATAACAAAAGAGCTCATTCATAAACACAACGAAAACAAGGTCTAAATGCTCTTCGATCATTTAAATGAAGTCAATACTACAATTTAGAATAAAACTTCACAAAATATGCAAATAAATTACTTTAAGATTAGAAACAGATTAAATGAATATTTTCTTAATAAAATATATTATTAACTAATAACAGTCCTAAACTACTAAAAAAACGAATTATTCTAAACTTAAGGTAAATAAAAATTAAGTAGTTAGGGTTTTTATCCCGTCTAAAAATATTATACTATAATACTAGGTTATATTGTTAGTTGTTTAAAATAAAAATTAATTTTATTTATACTTTCACTTACCTATATATGAAATATATAGTAAGGGAATAGTGTTGCAATCTTGAAAATTTTCGAATTCTAGTTTTTGACTTAAATACACGTTTTATGGTCTCCTGAGTCCAATTGACTGAGTCCCATAAAAAGGTATGTGTGTCTGTGGAAGTGTGTGTGTGTGTGTGTGTGTGTGTGTGTGTGTGTGTGTGTGGTAAGTCTATCTCCAAAACTAAAAGTTCTATGAAACTGAAATTTCATATTTAGGACAAAAATACGCCCGAGATGTTACAGCCACTTTATACCATGCATTTTGCACTTTCTTACGATTTTCCCTAAAAAAGCTTTTACGATTTTGATTCAACTCGATATATTGATGTAAAATATAATGAGATGTAATATCATGTAGGTTTCATTCTGATTGAAATAGTCTGACAGGGCTTAAAGGCCGATATTTTAAATTTTCTTCCTTTAAACTACCTTTAATTTTGTAAATTTCAAAAGACTAACCACATCATCTAAATATACAAATTGGACGAATTTGATAACCAACTAAAGGATAAAAGATCAAAACTATTTTTAATGTAATTTTCGATATTTTGATAATAAGAACAGTAACAAATATGGACGATTGAAAAACTCATCCCGACCTCTCTGGTACAGAATGAGATGGGTGGTCTCTGAATTGGTGCAGCATCCATTTATAAAACCGGAGGAAAAGCTACCACCATGGACACTGTCACCTCCTCACGTTAACTGTGAAATGTTGAAAGTTTCCAAAGTAAAAACATGTTCTCCACAAGAAATCTCTCAAACTTTC
Organism: Piezodorus guildinii; assembly: GCA_023052935.1. NCBI lineage: Eukaryota > Metazoa > Arthropoda > Insecta > Hemiptera > Pentatomidae > Piezodorus > Piezodorus guildinii. The sequence goes on from CM041297.1 coordinate 62,846,674, forward strand.
CTAACTGAACTTCGCAAACAACATTACAACAAAGTCATCTATACTGATGGTTCAAAAACTAACGAGTCTACTGCGTGTGCAGTGCTAGACGGTGACAAATTTTACAAGTACAAACTAAATAGGAATTGTAGCGTTTTCACCGCCGAGTTGACGGCTATCCAAAAATCTATCCTTCTAGCCTTATCATCTCCAGGGGAATCAATAATTGTTTGCTCAGACTCACTTAGTGCTCTCAGAGCTATTTCAAATCTGTTTTCTAAAAATCCCATTGTTCAAGAGGTCCACTATAGAATCAAGCAGCTAGAAGACTCTTCTAGAAGAATAATTTTTTTTTGGGTTCCCAGTCATTCTGGAATATTAGGAAACGAGCAAGTTGACAAAGCAGCAGCAGAGACTCATTCGTTAGAAGAAATAACGCCCTCCTATGTCCCACCATCAGAGTTATTTAAACCATTAAAAGCAAAAATATTACATGAATGGCAGCAGACCTGGGATATATTAGCAAATAACAAGCCAAGGTAATGGTCTTCCAGAACATGCCGGCGGGAGGAGGTAGTCATCACCCGCCTGAGGATAGGGCACTGCCGCCTCACACATGAGTATCTTATTACAAGGAAGGATCCACCTCAATGTAATCACTGTAAAGTGACTCTCACGGTGAGTCATATTTTTGAGCACTGTTCACGGTACAGGAGAGAAATTGAAAAAATTGGGGTGCCACGCCATGTCTCTGAGGCTTTGAGCGATAATGAAGCAACTATCAGCAGTGCCATCAAGTTTATAAAGAATATTCGTCTATTTCAGCAAATATAACATTTTTTTTTTTTATAATTATTTTTTTTTTTTTTATATTGTATATATATATATATATATATATATATATATATATATTATAATTCTATTTTTTCTTCTTCTTCATCATACAGTTTAAACTAAAATTTTATTTTATCTCTTTATACTTGTTATTATTAGTTATTTGTTTGTTTTTTTATCATAATTGTTAATTTCGTTTATTTTATTTTTGTTTACCTTTTTTTTATTTTTTTTTTAATGTTACTGTATTGTTTTAGTATTTTGTTCGTTGTTTTCTTTTCTTAATTTTTTTTTTTTTTTTTCTGATACCATTTTGGTAAATCGCTTTTCTTTTTATTTTGTTTTTTGTAAAGATGCGAGGGCGATAATAACCATCAGCAGTTTTTGCCCTTAAAATTAAAACAACAATACCAACAAGAGAACAGTAACATAGACGTATAATATACTGTTGGAAAGAGAAAGATTTAATAAAAAATATTATTTGATACACAGAGTTGTAAAAGTTGATGTAAATTGACGAATAGGGAATGAACTTATTACTGATTAACAATTTCATATAGTTATAATATTTAATCTAAATCATAAGTTTCTAACGAAAACTAATACACGCTTAATTAAAATTATTTTCAAATTGAAGTATATTTGATAGTTTTTAAATTGATTATAAATGTCGAGGTAAGTGAATGTGGTGTGTTGCCTACACCAGATTTTTAATCTATTAGTGGATTTTTTATTTTAAATCCTGTGTAAACAAGGATGCTGAGTGAGTTGTCACGAGTTATTCCCAACAAAGGTTTCAGAATAATTCAGAAATGATTTTGGTAGTCGTTATGAACAGGAAAGATAAGGAGTTAGCGGAAACCAAAATCACGTTATCGTTTTATATATAGAGAGATAACTTCCTATGAGCTCATAAATTAAATGAATAAAAGTCTTATTAATGGAGGCCTGCGATCGAACACGCTGGTTCAGACTCACAAACTCTCATTCAAAATATTTAATACCATTTTAAATAGTTATTCCATGGGTTATTTTTCGATTATAACGTCGCTACATAGGTATCTTTATTTCGGGCTAGGACCACGACCAATGGGATGTTAGGATCATTATAGATAATTTATTTTATTGAAAAAAAGGGATTTTCTAGATTTTGCGAAGGGTTTTGGATTGTAAGGATTCAATGAGGAAGAAATAGGATTTAAATCATAGTTTATCGCCTTAACCCTTGTGGGAATAGGAGCTACTAGTCCTTAAAGCAATCTTGAAAGTAGCAAAGATAAGAAGTGTGGAAGAAAGATTGCGGTCCAACGTATCAGTTGCTCAGTATTTGCTGATAAAGTCTCGATTGAAATTGATGGTTATTCTTCCATCCTAGACTCATAATCAAGAGTGACATAAACCAAAAAACATACGTTTTAGTTAGATTTGAAAAAATAATTCAAATTCAGAAATCAAAACATATATTGAATTAATTCATTAATGTTAATTATAGGTATAATCTTCCAAGCTATATCTTTCAGATTCCATACGATTACGAGAAAAATACACATAATCTAATACAAAAAAATAGCTAAATATAAATTTTATGATTTTCAGAATTTTTGACGAATCTCATATCAAAATTATTTTGACTAAAAATGACCTTTTTTTGTTTTTTTAAGATGACTAACCAATCTTTAAAAAAAAAAAAGCTTGTTAGATATTTTCCAAAGTCAGACGATGAAGTATTAACTTTTATAATCGCAACTGAAATATAATTCAGAAAGAATTGAAATCAAGTGATTTAGAAATGTATGCATTACTTAGCAATATCGGGCGCTTTATCCAAAACATGTTAAAACTCATCAAATAACAGAGCCCCATCACCACCTCAATCAGCCTTCATATGTAATTTTTAATCAGATGAGTCATTATAATTTTGAGGACTAGCCTGTCTATTATCCCAAGAATATCATCACCATCAAAATCAAAAATCCTAAATGCATATTCTGCTTTCACAGACATAGGTGTAAAATCACTGAAGCCATTCATGATATCAAGATAATCTTCAAAACTAAGATCCCTTTCTTGACTAGTACTGAGGACTTAGCAGATCCTATCACCAAAATGATTAATTCTTAACTGTGGAAACCGCAAAACTATGTTCGTAGGAAGTTCGCCATTCATGTTATGACAATCCTTACTGGAGACAAAATTTTAAATTTGATTTGCTTATGTAGTACCTCCTACCTATTATTTTTAGTTTTTTTAAGATTTTTCTCTGTGATTTTTCTTGTTTCTAAAACTTCGTCCTTGACAGCGAGTTCCCGATCGTCGTGGAAGGTGATGGTCCTGGCTGAGGCAGTCCTAAGGATCCTCGTTCTTTCCTTCTCTTTAACATCATCCTTTCCTATTTCCTGACCCCTCTTAAGAACCAGGACAGAAAGGAAGGACGAGAGGTGAGTTTTTTTGGTTTTTTTTCCGTTTAGCGAACACGCTGATAAAATTTTTAATTTTTGTTCTTATCAAAAAAAAAAAAAAAAAATATTAAGATACAGCCCACAGACTCATACATTTTGTCTCTTTTTTTGTTGACCCATTTAGAAGTTTTGTAGTGATAGATCATTAAATATTTTTATTCATGTTTATATTTAAATTAATAGTATTTAATAGATATTGTCATTAACACTGTGAATCAAGAGGCTATGATCCAGAATAAAAATCAATAAAAAGTCGATGAATTAGATCAAAATATCTAAAGAAGTTTAATAAATACACTCGAACCTAGATAAGTGGAACAGCTCTATGAGTGGTACAAAACTTGTTGTTCCTTTATTTTCCCCTTAAATAAACTCTTTAACTGCAATGTTTTCACCTGGTTAGGTGAGGTAAATTTTTGAGGAAGTTACCTCTGTAAGTGGGACAATTTTTGGATTCATTTCTAAGAAAACTAACCCATAGAAGTGTAAAAATTAAGCAATTGTTGTCTTAACCCATTTTTGCTTCGAAATTTTCTCCCATTAAAAACTTCTTCCCCTTGCCATTTTCTAGTAGATGAGCAGAAGATCTCAGTATGTGAGCGTGTCACGTTTAAAATCTCTTTCAATCAGCGAAAAATTAAATGTAGTGCATGGATAATAATAATATATAATAAGCTTCATTGGCATCAATATTGACAAAGGCCTCTTCCATATGAATAAAATAATAGTAGTTGAATATAGTAAAAAGTAAACAAAAATAAAAACATTGAGAAAAAAAGTGTATGAATTTGAAACTGTAAAATAAAAGCAATCAAATCACAATTTATGTGCCACTTATTTTAACATTAATAAAATATCTGGTGCTGGCAACACATGACTTTCACTTACCGCCTTTGATGAAAATCGATTAAAGAATTTTCAAATACAGTTAGAGATAAAAATGAGTAAAACTAATAAAAACTTAATTAAATTGAATATCTATAGAAACATGTGTTTTATAAAAAGTCTGTTTTGTTATTATTTAAAATAATCAGCTCGTTTTATCTTGCTATTCTTCACTCTTTATTAACTCTTACAAGCTTTCGTATAAGATATTTTTTATAATATATTTAGCTTTCCAGTGGTACATTATACATTTATATTTCGCTCAACTTGTGTATTTAACAATGCTAATAACATGATGTGTTTAATTTTTTTAAATCTACAAAATTAAAGGTACTATGGAAGAAGAAAATTGTCAAACTGCCAAACTATTTCAATCAGACTGAAACTATGATATTAAAATCCATTTAATTTTACATCGATATAGGGAGTTTAATCAAAATCGTTAGGGCTGTTAATGAGAAAATCGTAATATTACACCTTATATGCATGGTCATCAGGTAAGTTGATATTGATGACAAAGTTTCTGTATGATCTCAGGCGTATAGTTGTCTTAATTATGAAATTTTAGTTTTATAGGACTTTTAGGGCGCGAGAGTTACCACACACACACACACCTTTTTGCGGGACTTGGTCATTCATACTCAGGGGACCCTAAAACGTGTATTTACGTTAAAAATCGGGATTCGAAAATGTTCACGATCGCAATACTTTCTCTAGTGAAAGTAAAAATATGTTATAATGTAATAACAGTATCAATAGTTTATGTATTTGTGGTTTTTAGTTGTGTTCTGTAATAATTTTTATAAAAATTACAGGTTATTCGAAAACCTATTTTAGTGGTACATGCCCCCTTAATAAGAAACCTGCACCCTGGATAACTGAAGACTTGTATAAATGGAATACGTCTGTAAGTGGAATTAGAATTCTGTCACCAAGAGATTCCAGTTATCCAGGTTTGACTGTAGTATAGTTATTTTCTTCACTAACTTTAGTTTCCTGATCTTAAATTAATTAGTCTTCATCTATTATCTCACTGACTAATCATCCGTGATTAGAAACTTCTATAGAAATAGTTTTGATAAACTAAATACCAGCTTTTGAACTGCCTGAACTTAACATCTAAGTACTTTAGGGAAGAGTTCATATGTGGTGTTAAGTAGGTTGCCAACTTTCGCAAGACCGCTATCGGATTCTCCCCGCAACTCCGGGTGACTTACGCTAATGTTCCCAAATTATACATTCGGTCTAAATGTTAAGAAATTTCATTCACCTAGTTGGGTGTGAAGGAAGATTCCTGTTGAAATTATAATTGGCGAGGCGTTGGGAAATTTACAATTATGAATCATGCAACATGAGATTTGATAAGCGGTCATGCCGAGACGCTGATATCAAGTGCCATATATTTCGGAGACATACTCCGCAGAGGCATGCGAATGTGGTAAGTAATTAAAATTTTGTTCGTTGTCAAATAACGTTTATGCTTCTGTTTATTAGTATTTTATTAAAATGTATAATAGTATAACTGTTAGGATTAAATTGTAAATTATATTACCCTAAAAGCTAACGTCTAACAAAATGTTTGTCAACAAATTTCAGGACTATAAGTGAAACTCTGAGATACGTCAGTATTTTACAGCATCTATTCTTTAAAAAATGGTCAACACATTCGGCCCCACAAAATACGATATAATGAACGAATACGTTTCCACAATCACCAAATCTAACAACAGCCGTAGAAGATTAAAATTGATGTGGATGAGGGATCTACTGGAAAATGAATTCCGAAAACAAAACAAGGCGGTGTAGCTCATGGAACAAACAAATAATAATATAATTTACTCATTGTACTGTATCAAAACAGTTGTAAATATAAAAATTCAAGGCTTCGTAAACAGCAGAACAAACGTCTTTTTAACAATTAAAGGCAGTTTTATCGCAATTCAGATAATAAATAAAAAGCATGGGCATTTACTGAAAAGTTTCGAGCATTAGAAAGAATTTGTGTAATGGCTGGCCATATATTGCCTAAATATAAACAATAGGGAGTGAGAACCTGCCTCCAGTGTGTGTTGTATCTTGCCCTGTAGCTCAAGTGCATGCCATTAATTTTTTAAATGAACAGTTTTCTTTTTGGCTTATTGCTGAGGCTTACCTTGTACATAATCGATTACCTTTGTATATATGTTCTAGAATTTTTGTTTGTTGTAGAATTTCCTTTTCTTTTATATTATTATATCTTTTTTTTATTTTTGTATCCGCCTCTACCCTTGAGGGTCATTGGCGTGATCGAAATAATTATATTCTATGGTAGAATCCTATCATTTTCGTGAATTCTATTAATTTGTTAATACTTTCTTCCTCATCTTTAAGTATTTCTTTCATGTCTTTCTTTAGATTCAATCCTTTTCTTGACATAAAGCGGGCACTCAATCAGCAAGTGTTCTACAGTTAGAGGAGAATTGTTGCATTTTTCGCAGGTTGGCGCTTCCAGGCGTCTCAAGAGGTAACCATGCGTAAATTGGCAGTGCCAAATTCTTAGTCTGCATACAACAATATCCTCTCTCCTTGAAGATCTTGCACTAGTTCTCCATTTCTGACAGTCGGATTTAATTGTTCTCAATTTTGATATCTTTTCTCTCCAACAATCCTCCCACTCTTTCAGAAGAACTTTCTTGTAGCTACTCACCCAATCCTCCATTGTGGTTTCTTTTATTTGAGTAATCTCTTCGGCTTAACCTTTTCTGGCTGAATCAGCTGCTTGATCGGCTCTTTCGTTCCCAATAATTCCACGGTGGGATGGTACCCTAATCATAATAACTACATTAGACATTATTTTTGTTTCCCACCATTCATTTATTATGTCTCTAATTATGGCGTTAGAACATGTTTGGCTGTCAATGGCTGTAAGAACACTCCACGAGTCTGTAACGATGGTCCATGTCATTTTTTCTGAGCTTCTAATCCATTTGAGAGCTCTCAGTATAGCTGTGGCTTCTCCGGAGAAGACGGAGCTCTCGCCTGGCAGACTGAACATGAGCTGTTGCTCTCTGCTGTAGACAGCACAACCAACTCTGTCTTCCATTTTGGATGCGTCAGTAAACAACATATTGAAGTCTTGATATTTTTCTGTCAGCCTGAGAAAAGAGTTTCTAATTTCTATTGGGAGTGCTTTCCTTATTTTCGCTATTGATCTATCTATATATGGTCTCATTTTTAGCCAGTAAGGCATTTTCAGTTCTGGGATGGATTTAATACTATTTATACTCATATTAATTCTGTTCAATATTTTATAAATGATATCCTTGATTCCACGGTCTCTTCCCTCTTCAGCAAACAACCAAGAAGCTAAGGGTAGATAACCATAAGCTTTTACTTTGGCAACATATTTGAGTAATAAAAATTCGCGCCGTAAATTTAAGGAAGGCTCTCCAGACTCTGCACTGATGCTTTCGATAGGTGAGGTTCTAAAAGCCGCAGTACAAATTCTCATAGCCGAGTTGTGGACAGAATCCCACATTCTTAACGATGTTTTGTAGGGCGTTCCATAGAATCTTATTTTATCTTATTTATACCTTTATATAATAAATTTGTAAATAAATATGTATATAATGAATTCTACTAATTGCTTATTTTTAAAAAACCCTGCCCTTCCACGTGAGCTAGATGGGACGCCCCATCATCATTGCATATATATTTGTGGCGTCAACACATGTAGTTGCCAAGGAGACATAACCTTCACGTGTTTTGTGTTACAAAAAAATACTTTTTGTGTTCCAAACAATGTTATATGTGGTGCGTGTTTTAATAAATATATAAATCATTATTGATGTGTTTATACTACCACATATTCATTATTGCCTATATATTTTACTATAATTTTATTGCTGTGTAAATATTGTATGAATGTTATCTTTCACCACAATTATTGATGTCCAAATTGGGGCAGATTGTAATACTACTCAATAAAAATTGTTCTTGAAAAAAAAATAAAGAAACAAGGATATGCCCTGTGATAAATAATTATAGAATATAAATAATTATATTAAGTTTACTTACCGCTCTGTTCTTAAGGTTGCGGACCCTGCAATGGAGGAAGGCTGTACCCCGAGCTGGGCGGTGACGTTGGTCATGATGCTCGTGTCGAAGACGAGAAGTTCCTCGGGGGGAGGCTGGGTCGTCTTCGGGGGCTCTGGTCTCCTTTTGTTACTCCTCTGCAGCTGCTTCACCTTCTGCACCAGCTCATCCATCGACAACTCAGGGCTACCTACAGGTCATAACAAAGGATATGGTAAATATATAACGATTAGTCAATAAAAGAATATTCATGCTACAAAAATCTGGTGCGGTTAACACATAAACCTCACTTAAGTCGGTTGTTGCAATCAATTTAAGGAAGCTAAGTTTTAAGGTAATGGAGCTCAAATAGCTTGAAAGAAAAATATTTAGTACGTTGGAAACATATGTTTTAGATTGAATAATATCTCTCTATATAAAAATGAATCTCATTTTTCCTTGGTGATCGCATCATGCATAAACAGCTGGACTGATTTCGCACTGATTTCGCTAATTCTTTTTTTGTTGTGTTTATAACAATCAGAAGAAAAGTTTTATGCAAAAATATAGGAAAAAGCTACTTTGGTAATCTGGTTTTTTTTTTTTCTAAGGTAATAATAGTCTCTCTATCAATCCATATACAAATTCCCTTTTTCCTTGGTGATCGCAGGAACGGCTTGACCGACTTCGCTAATTTTTTTTTGTGCTTATAATAGTTAAGATAAATCTTTGATAGAAAATTTTCATCGCCCGATTACCCACAGCAGCATGAAGGGACGTTAAATAAATAAACTAACTAACTAATCTTCAATGGTAATAATAGTCTCTCTCTCTCTCTCTCTCTCTCTCCTCTCTCTATATTACTTATATATATATATATATATATATATATATATATATATTATTTGTTGTGTGTGTGTGTGTATATAAATTAATAGCCTTTTCTCTTAGTGATCGCATGACGCATGGACGGCTTAACCGATTGTCTGGTCAGCTAGTAACAATATAAAATTGATATCTAAAACAAGTTAGCTTAATCCGTTTTTCATCACCTTAATGATATTTTACTAATTTGTGTATAAGATATTATGTTTTCTAAAATCATTACTAGATATTTTAAATCTTTATTACTATTCTTATCTTCAAAAAACCAAACATTATATTAAAAAATATTTTTCCTCTTTTATTCTCTGGTTTTATTTATTTATTATATTAAATATTATTGATTTATTATTAGATCATGAACTTTCCACAAGGTTTATGACGAATGTGTATTACTATTCTTATGTTTCTTTTATCTTTTAGTTGGTCATCAAATTCGTCCAACTGGTATATTTAACCGGTTTTTATCAATGCTAACAAATTTATGTTGTTCATTCTTTCGATTTTACAAAACTGCAGGAACTTTAGGATAAGAAAATTTGAAATTTGGGAATTTAAGACCTGTCAAACTATTTCAATTATATAAAATAATTTGTTAACCTACCAAAGGAGAAATGTGTAAAATATTTTTAAGGTAATTTATTTTTCTGTCTAAACATAAGAATAGTAATATAAATGTATAATGTACATGTAATTACATTAAATTACATGTAAATGTAATGTTGGAAATCAAATTATTTATGAAAGAATGTAATCTTATATACAAGGTATCGGATATTAATGAAAAGTGAATAAAACTGGATGATTGTTGAAGATAATAATTTATATTTTTAGACTGTTTAATCTAGAACGAATGTTTTCATAGAAACCTTACCTTAACTTTTTCAACTATAACTTTATTTTAAAGTTCTTAAATTAATTTTAACTACGTAGGTAATATCGTGTGTTGCGCTCTCAGAATTTTCTTTTAATCCTTTTTAAAAAGTTTTAGTAATCTGTGTAATTATGAGGTTTTTTTTAATTAATTATAAATTGAACACGTGTAATGAATGTATTATATAGGTAAAAATACTATGATCCTTATTTATGGTTATCGGGCTGGTATCTGAATACTGGGATGTTTTGTCATTCACACAGCATCCAATTCCACCCCTGTCCCTTCTTAGGCGGCTGAGGAAATTGATTGAGTAATTCAATGGAAGGATCGGAAAAGAGGCGCATGCTAAGGAGAATATCCTTTGAGTAGTTTGAGGTTTCCAGGGCCTTTGACCCTCAATCCAAAGGGTTTCCCCGAGGGCTCAAGATTACAGAAGGGGACAATTTTCCTAGGATTTGTTTAAAACATTTAAGTTTATAACAAAAAGACAATTAGCTATCGTGTTCAATGATGATACAATAATATTAAATACAATTATTTTATTTTTAAGCGATAATAATATATTTTTATAAATCTTCTTGTCTAATTTTATAAATTAAGTAAAAATAAGCCGGTTTCAATAAGAGCATTTATTTTTTTTAAACGAAAGTAAATTATTTAGAATTATAAATAAATATTAATAAAATTATATTTATATTATATATATATATATATATATATATATATATATATATATATATATAATATATATATATTCCTCCTATGGTAACCCCAAAGTTAGAGAGTTTAATAATTTTATATTCATGTCCCATGCCTGTTCTTAGATACATTACACGTAATCTATGTTAAATTTACACAAATTATTTAGTTTACATTATTTTCATCATTAGTTAAACATTAAATATACCATAAAATAAAAGTATCAATATATATTGAAAAATAACTAACAAAAGGAAATAGCTATAAAATAATGTTAATTATACATTTAAAGATTTTTAAAATTTAAATATAACATTTAAATATATAAATGCAAACAAAATAAATTAAGCACAACAAATTTTTAACAAGAATTACAAAAACAGCCTTTCTACAATCTGTATTAAGTTGGTTGAAGTCTATTTTGTTTACGAAATTTATAAAATACTTTTCGAATTTTGTCATCAGTCTCTGTTCTGTTTCTAGCTAAGTCCCGTGATCTAATATAACTGTAAATATATCTGTATCAGTTTTGCTTAAATGTTGTCTATTTTTTTACAGTCGAATAGTAAGTGTCTATTACAAAAATTGTGTAACTTACCATCGTATAGACATTTGTCGTTTTGCATTATGTTAAAGCGTTTTAAGTATTGCTTTGTCTGTCCATGTTCAGTCAGAAATTACGCCCCCCTGTAGTTACTATTTAGTATGTTTGTTTAACTGTGTTGTGTGATAGGGGAAACAAATCTATGAAAGCTTTGTGACTTATACATACATATATGGAAGAAGTTTTGGAGCCTCAAATACATAGTTAAAGATCGACAAGAATGAAAAAAAAACAAAAAAAAAACGCAATCGCCTTTGACAGCTCAGTTCTTCCTATTCTAACCTATGGGTGCCAAACATGGTCGTTGACAAAAAATGTTGAAAGAAAGATACATGTCTGTCAGAGAAGAATGGAAAGGATAGTGCTAGGGGTTTGGTTTATAGGTTACAGAGCACATCATTCAATTATAGAAAAAAGAGGAAGGCATTATGTACCTCTTATTTATTTATTTTTGTAAAACTGAGTAAGATTTACAATTTTTTTTTTATCTTTATAATTTTTATTCGCTGGTGTCAGAAGTTACCTGACGATAAGGAAATGTGCTAGAGAAAACTTCAGCAACTGACATGATAGGAAAGTGTCAGCAGCACCCTTCCCAGACTTTAATTTAGCAAAGGAGGCCTCTCATTCATCTTTTTTCTAGCCTTCTTTTACAAGTAATTTCAGCTATTGACATGTTGTTTACAAGTCTTCTCACAATTCTGTGAAGTTCACTAAGAAAGCGGGAATAGAGAGTTCGCATGTGTTGGTTAAATATAACATAGCTCGTATGTATGGTTATTACCAAGGAACTGTAGTTATAGCTCTTACATTTTTTTATTGAAATGATTAGAGTTTTTGTATGTGGAACTTTTTCGCTGAACCATAAATCTGTGAGGCGCAAAATCTTAAGCAGGCATGTGTATTTATTCAGTTTCTGTCTAATTTTTAGTTTTGATGATTTGGATAGAAGATAATATAATACTTTCAGTAGCTCGCTTGGTGTCTCCCATTTCAGTTAGACATGTGTGTGTCCCAAGTCATACCATGGTCTAGTTTTAGTCTAGGTAGTGCTCAGTGTTGGTCTGAGAAATTTGGTTGCGCTTATAGGAATAGGAGGATGATTTGTCTAAGTGTGAACATTATATGTTTTGCATTGTCACGATTTAATCTAATTTTCCAAATATAGTGCCTATTTCGTCGAGGATAGAAAAATCCTTTATTAATCATTATGCTGCACAGATATATTGGGTTGCTTCATTGTACACAGTATACTAATATATCTAATAATAATAATAATAATAGGCTTACCGAACCCGAAGGTTCGATGCCGATACCACCAAATTCCGCCTACACAGTCTCGTCCAATGCTCACCATTCAAGCCCAAGCTCCGAGATCAGCCTGAATGCAATCCTTCCATCGACGCTTCGGCCTACCTTTCGGACGCCTACCAGTCGGTTCAGCGAATACCAACTTTCTCGGAATCCGTTCCTCACTAAGCCCAACAACTTTACGCGCCCATTTGAGTCTCCGCAATGCTATCAACTCAATTATATTCACAAGGTACAAACTCCGAAATTCCGCGTTATGCAACCTTCTAAACTCCCCAGTGGCCTCATCCCTCTTCGGACCAAATATTTTACGCAGTACCTAATTCTCGAAAACCTTAAGCCGTTCTTTATCCTTCAAAGTAAGCGGCCACGTTTCGCATCCGTAAAGAACCGTTGGAAGAATAATAGTTTTATAAATTCTAACCTTTAAATTTTTAGACAGAAGCCGCGAGCTAAGTAATTTAGCAACTGAATAATAACACGCATTTCCCACCTTTAACCGGGACTTTATTTCTTATACTAATATATCTACATTATAAAATTGTTTATACATTTTCCTTGCATTATAATTATTTACGATTATTATTTTTATCATTGACAATTATTTTAAACATTACAACTCATTAATTACTGCCTATCAACTTTCTATGGTTATTTCATATTTATTGTATATTTGCATCTCTCTCAAGAAAAAAAAATCACCTGGATAGGGATACTTCTATCCATAAATGTGGTAATGTATAATTTCCAGCATCACATTTTCGGTCTAAATCGCGACATTCCTATTGCTTACACCTAGGTCCTCCAGGAAGCTCGTTGTTGCCTTTGGGATCGTTCCACGAGACCCAAACCTCCAACCAACATTTCTTTTAGGAAAGGGATGCATTTTTCGTATATTCATTCTTTTCTCCTTTCCACCCACCTACACTTTTACAGTCAGGTGCGCCAGTTTCGGATCCCCGTGTAATGTTAAAATTGCAGTATCGTCCGCGAAAGTAATGCTCAATACAAATCAAGAAAGATGTATAATTAATGGAAGTGGGGTTCCAGTTAGGCACTACCCGCACAACGCTTCAATCAAGCGTAATATGTATAACTTACGCCCCTTTATGACCTCAAAAACAATTAATTTTAAATATTATAAGTATTTAACAATAATATGAAAGGTTTTTAATACTAGCTCAAACTTTAGAAAAAAACTTGAAATTACTGTTTAACTAACCTCAAAGATCCCTATTATTTAAATGATGTAGTTAAATTCAATAAAATCAAAGAATGGTAAGACAATGTGATAACAATTTGAATGCCATTTACATGCTAAGAGAATAAGCACTCCTTTTAGAGGTGCTAAATCGAAAACTGAGTTATCTTGAAGCCTATTCAATTGCAGGGAGTTGATCTACGAGCGTTAACTCTTAACTTGATTTTCCACTTCCAGCTAGAAGGCTCACTTTCTGGATATTAACTCTGTTAAAAAGAATTTAAAGAGTCCCAGTTTTATGAAGATAGTTTTCCGAAACTAAGAAATTTAAAGTATTTGATATTTAATGCATGCGAATTACAATTTTCCTAAAATATATCAGAGTGCTCAATAATCTAATTGTAAAATTATTGATATTCAAATACTTGTTTTTTATCTTTGAAATGGCCTTCTTATTGTGAAATTATATTCTTAGACATAGTAAGTATGCAAAAAATATAATACTAAAATAAAAAATAAGGTCGACATTTGTATTTCACTTTTCTAACATTTTTTATTTATTTTTTATTATTTCTATAATAGGTCAATCTCGATAATATGATCATAAAACTGTTCGTTCGTGACCATTGGAAATAAAAGGTATTTTACTAAATAAGATCCCGTCCTAATATAGTTTCGATGGAGGTCAGTTTGCTAAAGCAATAAGTCAATACGATAGATGGTTTATTCAATAATCTAGGGTTTCGTTAAAAAAGCAATTTATTCTTTTTTGGTGTTATTAATCAAATACTTTCGTCCTCATTTTTTAAATTGTTATTTCAAATAAATGAATAATGAAAAAGGATTACTTTATCAGTATTAAAATTAAAAAAAAAAAAATAACAGAGAAATTAATTTACAGTAGTATAACTTCCATTATCATTTTTTTTTCTTTTGTATTTTCTACTGAATAATAGTTAATTGTTAGATTCGTTAAGTTCCAATTAAGTTGATTTTGGGTCCACTTGTCAAGAAAAGGGAAACACTTGACAAATGACTGAAATTGCTCTACTCTCTTTTATCCGAATTGTCAAAACTAAAAATAAGACGGAAACTGATTACATCCTTAAGCCGAAAAAGGTATAACTTGCAGCTTTAAGGTTTTGTGAAAACGATTACTTATGCGAAAACTACAATAATTTCAAGAAAAACCTTTTATAATTGCAGCCTCAAGGTAAGCAAACAACATATCATTACATAATGACACCCACATTCTTCTAAATTTTTCTGTACCTAATTTTTCAGGATTATCAAATCTCATACGGTCGTTCGCTTTTTGCGATTTCAGATTCTGGCAAGCCTGAATAAATAATAAAGTTTAAAAAAAATCATACCTAGTATCTGTTAATAAAAAAGCAACAACAAATACATCTGAACCTGGCATTAAATAATTATAAAACTGACTTATTAATTAAAATCACAAGTATTTCGGAGTTTGAATACGATATTATTTCACTAAATAAATAAATATATATAAATTATACTATAAAAATATTTACTTAATAAACAGAATAAGACAGATGGATCATTTAACGTTAAATTTTAATTAGTAAAACGAAGAAAACTGTAGTCTTTACTGTACTATTTATAGGAACTGTTAGCAGAAATTATGTCTCTTTATCATTCCTCTTTTCTAGCTCAAAAATATAATAATTACGTTGTTGACATTCTTAAAATTACTTGTCCAGTCCTAATTAAAGCCTTTGCCTTTGAACGAGGTATCCTTCAGGAATTCAGCAAACCCGGAAAGTCTACTGAATTAACAAGCATAAGAAGTTTTTATATTTTTATTAGTATAAATTATTTTAAAATATGCCTAATTAATTATAGAAATATAAAATAAAATAAAATCACTGTCCTAATTTTTTTACTAAAGTAAACCAAAAACTTTAAATTTCTGTCAAAGCTAACGCCGAGATAGGCAATATGTTTAGAAAGTTAAATTTAGACGTTAGTTTATTCATTCCTTTTTGAAATGAGTACATTATTCCCTTCGTTTTATCTGAATTTACATCAATTTCGAACACAAATTTTCAGCTCGTTTTCTATGATTTGGAAGGCATTTCAGAATGCCTAACATCCTTGCTGGCTTTTTGAGATGCTACCGGTAACAGCAATATCATCAGCAAAATCTGATATTGAAGCATTTTCGAACTTTGTTCCAAAAATTTTACCAGTATAAATAGAGAACAGTATTGAAAACAATACAGCACCTTCTGGAACACCACATTTGAGACGGACGGGATTAGGCATCTCTTCTGAAAAATTCGCTAGCATATACCACTATCTTAAGAACGAATTGATTGTAGAATATAGCTGTTCAGAGCACCACAGTTCGATCAGCTGTTGGCAAAGCAATGTGAGATGCGAAAACCGAATTTATGGCCTGGTATTTGTTTTTTTTGTTCAGCGTTGATGTCAGCCAAACTGTAGTGAATTTATCTTTCAAAAACTTTAGAGCATTTTGGAAGGAGACTAATGGGTCAGCAAGAGGAGAGTTTATTTCTGTGTCATTTTTGTGTATCATTTTAATGATACTGGAGTTTCACTAATGGGTAGTTTCTCTGCGTTTGGATCATATTTTCACAGATTTAGGTATATTTTTCTTAATACAGATAATATAGATTATTTTACATATATATTTTTTTTTTAATATTTGACATGATATAATCACTTTATTTGTATTCCCTTTAGCTTTAGGACTTTTCCTGATATTTTCATAAATGATCACCTTATTACTCCCAATATGGCTTATTTACTTAAAATACTTTCGAAAAATATCACATGTTCACGTTACGGGGTCTTGTCCTCATGTTTGATACTTTTAATTATATTTCTTCGTTGATATTATTATATACCAATTTTACTGTAAGGAAATATGAAATAATAAGAACTGACTTATATATAATATAATGTTAACCGTGAAATATAAATAAAAGCCTTAATTATGGAGAAAGACCTATAGATATATGATATTTTTATAAACGTTTTAAATAAACAAAAAAAATGTGGATGTGATCATGTGCTCATTTATGAAAATAAAATTACTTTACACATATAGCATTTTATCTTAGATAATAAATCCCGATTATTTTTATTGTTACTCTGCGAAATCCTAAGTTGGCTTTTTGTTTTTAAATAACTAAGAATCCCAACAAGCTTTTATAATCCAAGGAGAAAACCTTGATAAATATTAATAATAATTAGATATTCTTATTTAATTATAATTAGCTTATTATTCATAGTCTTACAATATACATATTTTTTTTATTATTTATTTTTTTTTTTGAAACTATCGTAAATATGATTATATTAAGCTGCCTTGAAGTACTAGGAAAATAGGAATCTCCTTGATCTACACCTGTTTTGTAAGAAAATACAAAGAAGCAGAAACTAGGTGAAGCCGTAATGAAGAACCCTCCGTGATCTGCTTGCTAAGGCTAACTTTGCCACTCCTTGGTTTATCCTTTTAACTCTGAACAAGACACCCTTCAGGGATTTAACTAACAAAGGGAATACTGGATTTGCGGGAATATAGATTAGTCTTCTTACTACGGTCCATAAACATTTTTCACGTTAAGTTATACATGATATTTTTTCTGATGAAATCCTTTACATTTCAAACTATATTTTATCATACTTATAAGTCATCTAAATGGAAACCTTGAGATCACGGACAAGAAGGTTATAAAAAAAAATCAGTAACTTTTTGATAATATAATACATATTCACGCAAATGACATGCTTTTTTTTATATGAATTCAGTAATTTAGATTCAAAGGACAAGAAAAATTAAAAATAGATTAATCAAGTTTAGTTTTATAAATAGTTTTTAGAAAAAAACAAAACAACGGTACTATAATAAAATCAATCAATATTTTTTTATTATTCTAGGACAAATCCTATTAGAACATTTACAGAATATAAAAAAAATGGGCTTCTGATTCATAGAGTAACTAATAGAAATATAATCGAGTTAAAAAATACTACCAGAAAAAAAAACATATGAAAATTAGAGAAAATAATAATAAATAAATATTATCTACATCGTAATTAAATCTAGTCATGTTTTGGTTTTACCCTGTAAAAAACATTTTTAGTTTGGACTTCAAGTAATTAACCATGGAATGAAATCACTAAATTTTGAAACATTTTATATTTTATTTATGATAATATGAAATATTTTATAATTATATTTTTTTACATTACGAAAAACAAGGATTTTGTTAATTAAATTTGCTTTATTTTTATATTATATGGAAAATATTTGCAGGTATTGAAATAAATTTTTCCCATGTTCTATAAATTTTATATTTTCTCGTATAAAAGGGTCATTATTGTTCAGACTTAATATTCAAGAAGTAATATTTCTAACTATCGCATATTTATACATATATTTTTATTTATTTTAATGTATAACGTTGTTCTTCGGCATAATTGCGATATCTTATTTCATTTACGCCGCTATTTAATGTAATAAAAATACTACATTCTTCTTTATTTTTATATTATATTATAAATAATATCTTTATAACATAATCTTAAATCTTAAAAACCCTTTGATATTATATTTATATCACTGCATCTAGTCATTATTGATTGGATTTTATATCATATTTTGGGAGTAATAATTCGTGATACAAACGATCGATTTTATCAATTTACAGTACTGGTTTGGGGAAATAATGTTGACTTCATAGTACGGTATTTGTTCTTTTTTACCGCTACTATTTCGTTTCGATTTATAATTTCTTTTTAGATATGTTTGCAATATTAGTATTTATGATATTAACAGTTTCAGGCAAACAACAACCTACTAACACACTTCTTTTAAGTTTTAGTTAGGTTAGTTATATATATATATATATATATATATATATATCTGTGTGTGTGTGTGTGTGTGTGTGTGTGTGTGTTTCCATATGTGTATGGAAACACACACACACACATCGTGCTTGTTACGTGCTAACAGAAGATGAAAACGATTACAAATTATATACAAGCGATTCAATATAAAATATTACCGCACACCTCTCTTTCCTTGGGTGATATCCATTTACTATAAATAATTCGGAACACATAACACAGAGAAAGAAGGAATGATGGATCTTCACTAACCACTGAAATTGGACCAGACCGAATCCCAGATCAACCCTGGTATTTTATTTTTTCAATTTTCTTCAGCACTTCTACTCATAATTTAAGAACGTTTAAGGGTATATTGCTATAAATTATGTTCATATGAAAGTTATAAATATTGAAATAAACCTATGTATTCTTTATATTAACCAATTATAAATTATATATTTTTTTATTTATTTGCATTCATAAAAAAAAACAGCTATACATGTTATGCTATTTTTTAATAAAGATTCGAGTGGTCATTAAATGAGACCCTTAATAATGAGAATAATATCGTATCATTGGTAATAAATAATTCCTCATAATTTTAGATTGTTTCTTTTTATTTTCCTCAACCCTTCTGATTCATACTCATTTGTACATCATGATTTCAAATGATGATAATGATAAGCTTAGGGCTATCATAATTTTATCTAATGACTAACGTCCAAGTCCAAACTTTCGAGATCGGACTTTCCCATCCACGCCTCAGCCCAGTACGCTGTTCAACGCGTTATAAGAATCTGTTCTTCTCTATGGCTATCAAATCCATACACAAATATTAGAATCCGCGATATCACGATAGACTAAATGTTTGGAAAATTTCGAATTGTGTAACTTTCTACATTCCCCATCATACCGGGTTTTACAATCGTAAAGAACTGTCAAAATAATAAAATTTTGTACAATCCAACATTTTTTTCTGTTTCTTAACGAAACGCGTTACTTGAATAATTAAATTTATGTATATATATATATATATATATATATATATATATATATATATAATCAAGAACATGCAAGGGTTAATATTCGATTACAAAAATACAATAAACTAAAAAGATAATAAACTAAGAAAGGAGAAAGAAGAATAGAGGAAGACAGGTGAATAATTAGAAATGAGGTTGGATGGAGAGGAAGGAAATTACTAGGGCCTTAAGTAGCTAGCTCATTACAAAAAGTAAGCTCCCTGATGAACTTCTTATGGAGTGCTTAGCTTAGTCCTGAAGAAGGCACTCAGCTGAGGGCTGTCTATCTCAGCCATCGCTAATCATTTTGCAACTCATTGATTTAATACCTTTTTAATTAATATTTCTATTTAGTTTAAAAACTCTTTAATATTCGTAGAAAGAGAAAATTAATAACTGTTATCTGTAACCATGCACGGGATTATTTTTTTTTTTTTTTAACTGGTTTCTTCTTTTAGATATAAATGTATCACCTCTTCAATTAGTGATCGAATCTCGCGTGAACGGCTGGACAGATTTCCCTAATTTTTTTCGTTGTGTTTATAACAGTCAGGAGAAGGATCTTATGAAAGAAAAATTACTTTTAATAATAAAAATAATTTTCCAAGGTAATGATAATCTCTCTC
Organism: Piezodorus guildinii; assembly: GCA_023052935.1. Lineage (NCBI taxonomy): Eukaryota > Metazoa > Arthropoda > Insecta > Hemiptera > Pentatomidae > Piezodorus > Piezodorus guildinii. The sequence continues at coordinate 62,866,993 of CM041297.1, forward strand.
TCATTCTCTCTCTCTCTCTCTCTCTCTCTCTATATATATATATATATATATATATATATATATATATATATATATATATATATATATATATATAATCTCCCTTTTTCCTTTGTCATCGCATCACACGTGAACGGCTCTACCAATTTCGCCAAGTTATAGTTAAGAGACATCGTCTATCGGGTCAGCTAGTTACAAATAAAAATTGTAAAAGAATTAATGGGGGTGTAACAAAAAAATTATCAGCATTATATAACACATGATGACAAGCATTATATAACCACCTTTCGTAGGATCTTTTCAGTTATTCGTAGTAGAATTCAGAATTCATAAAGCGTATCAGACCAGAATTATTATAGATAGATAGATAGATAGAAAATAATTTTTATTCTGGGACTGGGTCCCTTTAGAATAACAGCTTTGTACAGTTTAAATATACAATATGTCTGGCCAACAGACAAGATGAACATGATTAACTACTATTTACAATAATTGATGAATTAGTATAAAACACAAAATAAAATATAAAATAAATGGAATAAAAACAATCTTCAGAAGCTAATATATGTTAGAAAAAAATGAGAAATATATGAGTTGATAACAGAATCCAAATTAAAAAAGAAACAAAAAAAAAATTAAATAAAACGAAAATAATTAGTAACATTGTACTAATACTTAGTATTCTTAAAATAACATTAACTCTGAAATAATAAAGGATCTATATTAGACCAAGAATTAATGAAAGATAATACAATTAAAACATAAATAAAAATAAAAAATACAAATATAAGAAATGAAATCTTCTAGTAACACAAATAACAATATAAAAAAACTTTAACAAAAAATGTAAAGATTGAACAAAGGAAAAAAATAAATTTCATATTTAAAATATATGTCAGGCAGCGTCATTTTGGGATGTTAGAAGGTGCTGGAAAAGAAGGAATTTAAATGTAGAAAGGGAAGGAGCATGACGGATGTTTGATGGAAGGGAATTCCAGAAACTAGTAGAACGGGCCAGAAAGGAGCATTCGTATTTTTTTGTTCAGTGGGAAGTGATATAAAGGTTGGAAAAACGGGATCTAGTCTCTAGTGGGTGAATTGTGGGTTTGAACTGTAGGAGATCGTAGATATATGGAGGGTGTTGTGAATTAATGGTTTGGTATAGGAAAGATCCAAGGAAATATTGCCTACGGGTAAGAGGAAAGAGCCATTTTGATTCGGCATAGAGATAGGATACATGAGACCGCCTCGATGTGCCAAAGACAAATCTTAAAATACAGTTCATAATTAACTTTAATCGTTTCTCTAGCATCATCGAGAGGCCATCATATACCATACATCCATAATCAAACTGAGGGAAAATTAGAGAGGATACAAGGAGCTTGCGAGTGGAATAAGGGAGAACATGGCGGGAACGATGGAATAGTTTAAGAGTACTGATTGACCTTCGGGAGATTTGGGCCACATGTGGTTTCCAGGATAAGGTTTGGTCAATATGGATGCCTAAATTTTTTACCGAGGAACTGAATGTGATGGGATGGGCGTTCAGAAATAAGGTAGGAAGAGAGGGAATAGATGTAAGGAGGGAATTGGATCCAATAATGATTGCCTGAGTTTTCTCGGCGTTTAACCTTAGTTCGTTCTGATTCGCCCAATAGCAGATCCTGTCCAGGTCTTCTTGAATACTCGTAAACGCGGCTGATAACTCAGAGGGAGGAAAGGATAGATAAATCTGAACATCATCGGCATATAGGTGGTAGGAGCAGTGGAGGATTGAATTAGGAAGATCATTTATAAAGGTATTAAAAATGATAGGAGAAACACTTGAACCCTGGGCAACCCCTGAAGAAACGGTAAGAAAAGAAGATAAAGGTTTGTTGGGAATTTGAACTGCTTGCGTACGGTCAGAAAGAAAAGACTGGAACCAGAGAATAGAGCTGTAGGAAAAGGAGAGAGATTTTAGTTTGGAATAAAGGATAGAATGGTTCAAAGAATCAAATGCTTTAGAAAAGTCAAGGAGAATTAGAACTGTCAGCTGTTTGTTGTCCATTGCAGTGTATATGTCTTGAGTGATTTTAGTAAGAGCAGATTGAGTGGAGAAACCAGATCGGAAACCGGATTGGGAAGGATTAATTGATTTGGATTCTTCGAGGAATTTTGACATTTGGGATTGGACTAGTCTTTCTAAAGGTTTAGAGAGATTAGATAAGATGGAGATCGGGCGGAAGTCTTTAGGAATTGCAGGATTTGGAATTTTGTTAATGGGATGGATTATGGCTTTTTTCCAAGAGGTAGGAAATACTGAATTTTGCAGGGAAAAATTGTAGATGAAAAGGAGCGCTGGTAAAATTTCTGGGAGACAAAGTTTTAGTAATTTAACAGGGATTCCGTCAAAGCCAATGGAGTTTGTGCGAGATTTCATAATTGAGGTGATTAAGTCAGTTGGTGAGATGTCAGAGAAAAAGAAGTTTTCAGAGTTAAAGGATGGAACTGAGAGATTTAGGGAAGATGGTGATGATGAATTGTAAAAGGACGAAGATAGAAAGTGGGAGTTCAATTCTTCAGGTGATACTGGAATGTCTGAAGAGGTAGTGGATTTACAGAGGGAGAGTTTTCGAAGGAGTTGCCATTTAGACTTAGGATCGGGGATAGAGGAAAGGGCTTCGTGGAAATAATTACATTTCGCTTGTCTGACTCTTGATTGTGTCAAGTTACGCAGTACCCTGAACGCTTGGTAGTCATCCTCTAGTCTTGTGCGTCTATAGCGTCTTCGGGCAGCCTCACGTTTCTTTTGAAGATCTTTTATTTCTTGACACAACTATGGAGCAGGACGGCGACGAAAGGTGCAGGTTTTGAGAGGAGCATGGGTATCTAGGATCCTGAGTAGATTTGAGGTGAGGACATCTACCATACAGTCAATGGACGAGGAGGAGTAAATTTCTTCCCAATTCAGGGACTCAAGATCTGGTAGAATGGTTTCACGGGAGAGGGCGTCAAGGTTACGGAATGTTATGGTTTTAGGAAGGATTGCTGGAGTTCGAATATTGTAGGATATTTGGATTAAATCGTGGGATGACAAGAATGGAACTGGTAATTGGGAGGAGGAGAGAAGGTTCTCTGCTGTATCAATAACGTAAACGTCCAACCAGGTATCAGTCCAGCGAGTATGATGGGTAGGAGCAAAGGGAACTATGAATAAGTGGAGGGAGAAGAAGAGATTTTCTAAGTAAAGTCTGTCATTGGAATGTGAAAGGAAGTTGGTATTAAGGTCACCGGAAATTATTATATTATTGTAAAGAGGAACGTATTTGTAAAGGGTTGATTCAAGGGATTCGTCAAAAGGTACCAAAGGAGGGCGGTAGGCTACTACATATAGGAGAGGGTTTTCTTTGAAATTAACTTCGATGAATAGGAATTCGATATGAGGGTGTTCAGATGGGGATGAAAGTTCAAGAGTTCGAAACCTAAGACTATTGTGGATATAGAGCCCGACGCCTCCACCAGTACGACAGATGCGGTCGTGACGAAAGAAGGAATAATCCGGAAGGAAAACAGAAGAGGAAGGGATGTAGGGTTTTAACCAAGTCTCGGAAACGGCAATAAGATGGTAGAAGTTATGGGTGAAATATTGAAGGAATTCGTCGAAGTGAGCGGGTAAGGACTGGGCGTTAACGTGACAGGTAGTTAGGATACTAGACATGATGAAGGTAGGAGGGAAATTACACCGGGATTAAAGGGAAGACGCTGTACGTATAATACTAAACATCCATAAACTATATAGCAATGTTGTAAAGACAATTGGAAGAGAGAAAGTAAGAAATAGATATATATAAATAAATACACACTTAAACATAAAAAAAAAAAAAAAAATCATGACCCATCTCCTAGGCAAAGAACTAAATTTAAAAACACGTGAATAAATAAAAATCATAAATAAATATAAGAAATACAATGATAGTGCAATGTAGAGTATATCCGTGAAACGGTAAGTCGTTGTTATATTCTGATTGAAGCCGGCAAGATAACGGGAATCTGGATGTCAGCCAAAAACTTCTAGATCTCGCGCCTGGTCAATGTAGATGACAGGGTGGCCGTCTTCTTTCCTGCAACGGACTCTTCCGCCAGCGAACCACACGTATTTTAATTTCCCCGCTGTCTTCCTTTGACGGGCGAGCCAATAGAGGTGCCTGTTAGCGGGGGTCATCTCCTCGCTCAGATATATCCGGTGGCAGTCATTTTCCTGCCATCCAATATCCCTGGTGGTGAAGTCCCTTTTAATCTTTCTATTTCTAATTAGCTCATCACGAGTGGTCTGCCTAACAAAGCGAGCGATGACAGGGGGTGGTCGCGGGTCATCTTTTTTCTGTCTACGACGCTCCACTACGTCTAGATCCTCCATTTTGATTTTAATACCTAGGCCTGCCGCTATATTGCTCACCAGAGCCGCAGGGGTTTCCCCCGGGCGGACCGGTATGCCCCTAATTTCCAAAGATCTTGATAATAGTCCTTGCTCAGCTCTGTTCAACCGGACCTCCAGTTCGCCCACTCGGCACTTTAATGCTTTATTTTCATTTGTTAGGTCTTCAAGATATTTCGATTGACCCTCCAGATTTTTTTCGATTTTGCTAAGCCGCTCGTTAAGCTCAAAGCTCAGTTCTCCATATTTTTCGAGCGATGATTTAATATCTTTAATTTCTTGGTTTACCTGGTCGCCTTGCTTATTAATTGCCGAGAGTATATCAGATGGTGATGGTTCTTGCTTTTGAATGCTACTGGGTGAAGTAGGATTTTCGGTGGATGTACCTGACTTCTTTCCATAGACGCACTTAGGGCAAAGCCAAGATTTTTTATGTGCCTTGAGCGCATCAATATCTTTTTCAGATAGATTGCAGCACTTGCCGTGAAAAATGACGCGGCACTCATTACAGCTAACACTTTTTTTCTCTTCCCTGGTGATGGCACCATCGCAAATTGAGCACTGAACCATTTTAATTTTAATAAGTAAATATAACTTACTCGTAGAAGTGTTTGTAAACAAAGGCCTGATGTTGACGTCCTTTAATACTCTTACTGCCTAGGGATTACCTCTCTGACTGCCAGCTGCTTCAGAATAAACCCCAACTTAATCACAAATTATGGCTTTGTTTCGGCTGTATAATTAACTTTATTAATCGGAATAAAGGTATATTTAAATTATATACTTCAGAATATTTTACGTGAGAAAAAAAGAAAAAAAAATAGACGGAAATTATAAAAGAGATAAGAGAATAATAGAAAAGAACACAGGAGCGATGTTGATACGTTGCCGTCTAAGGCCAGACTGACTTCTTATATATGATAAATTATGGATAGAATTCATCACAAACAAATTCGTGAAGAATAACCCTTTCAGAGTTTAAAAAAAAACGCAAAACCATAGATTTTTTTTTAAATTCCTCCCGTTCAGCAAACAGTTTGACCGCGATCTAGCTATTTCTAATGGATATCCTAATTTTGCTGGTCAGTTCTGCGCAAGCGCTAGTTTCATTAACCACATGTTCTCTCGTCTCTCTAAAACTTCATTATTTCTTAGTGTTATAGTTATCTTTCAAGTAATGAACTTAGTGTAATCAAATTACTTCATCTGTTTTCTCATTTGAACCTACAATCTGTGAGTAATCACTTGATTATTAAGTTGTATTAAACAGCATAATAATAGTGTGTGAGAGCATTAGGCGGACGGGTACCTGGACATATTGGTTGGCTCTCCCCACTCCCACGGGCAGTGTGCCTCCAGTGGCCCATGAGGGAGGACACTCCACGTCTGTCAGTTTTCTTCGCGCCTACGTAATTAGTTACGTCTTCTGGACAGTTTTATTTTTATTTTATTATATTTTTTTTTTCTCTTCTCCGTCTTTTCACACACTATATTATTTCATTCCTCGTAGCCAATATGAAATGAGATATTTTCATATGGTGATGTCTAGTAAAACGAATAACAATAAACGAAGTAGGAGCCTAGGGACTACTCCTACTAATTCTCCCCCAAAACATAAATCTCGAAGATCACAACGCAAGGGTAATAATACTGTAACACCTGGCAGCTCAGTAGAAAACATGGAGCCCCGACCTGGCACCTCTTCTCAGGTTACGACAGAAGAATCTCCTTTCTTCACCCCCAACCCGTATCAGGCGCTATCTAACACCCCTGAAGACAACATGGAGGCAACACCAGCTCCCAGGGAGCCTAAACCGCCTCCAATATTCATAAAAAACATAAAAAATTTTCAACTATTTTGTCAACAATTAAATAATGTTGCGGGTCCTGGAACATATATTTGCATCAGCCGTACAAATGACACAAAATTACTGCCAGACAATCCTGAGGCATACAGAAAAATTGTTAAATATTTGTGTGAAACGAAAGCTGACTTTCACACATATCAGCTCCAACAAGATAGAGCACTTAGGGTAGTGATAAGGCACCTGCACCCTTCGACGCCTACAGATGCAATCAAAGACGAACTCACCTCCATGGGATTCGAAATTCGACAAATCGTAAATGTCACAAAAGAAAATAGAGAGCAGACCGGTCAAAGAAACAAAATACCACTACCTCTCTTTTTTGTTGATCTTGAAAGATCCCCCGGGGTTGAAAACATTTATTCTGTCAACCGCCTCTACTACACAAGAGTTGTAGTAGAAAAACCATATGTCAAGAAAGACATAGTTCAGTGTCATAACTGCCAAGCTTATGGACATACGAAGCGGTACTGCCACCATTTATCACGCTGCGTCAGATGTGGAGGACAGCATAAGACGGAGGAATGCACTAAAACCAGACAAACTCCTGCAGTTTGCGCACTCTGTCACCAAGGACATCCAGCCAACTACAAGGGGTGTCAGACCTACAAGATCTTAAAGTCAAGACTACAGGTAACACCTCATCAAGACGTAACCCCTAAACCGCTAAGGAAACCCTCCAGAACCGTCAACCCAGGGGTCTCATATGCCCAAATGCTGGAAGAAGCTGAGACACAACAATCTCTCGCCCAACCGCAGGCTCAACCTCAACCCTAACACCAAGATTCCTACCCTCAATACCAACATCTACATAACCCTTCCACACAACCTAGGACCAATACCCAAAAGTCTAGCCCACACCGAATTTCCTATATTCCTCCTCCTACCACCTCTACTGATTTAACTGCCACCATGAATACATTCCTGACTGAGCTCAAATCCCTTATTACCCCTCTCATCTCCTTGTTAACAAACTTAGTATCCAACCTAATCCAAGTTCCCAGAAATCCATAAATGACACAAAAAAAGTCCTTTTCCATTCTCCTTTGGAATGCGAATGGAGTTCGAAATCACGTTAACGAACTAACTACATTACTACACGACAAACATATTGACATAGCCCTTATAACTGAAACACGACTGACCAACAAACGATTATTCAACATCCCTGACTACCGAATATACAGAACAGACCATCCCGATGGAACAGCTCATGCCGGCACTGCGGTCATCATCCATAGCTCCCTCTCCCACCACTCATTTCCCCTGCCAGTTCACGATTTTCTTCAAACCACTGCTATAAAAATACTAACCAGTCATTTTCCTTTAACAGTGGTAGCAGCATACTCCCCACCTAAAAAACCGATTTCCGCAATCCAATTCAATTCCTTCCTAAATTCTCTGGACCATCATTTCCTTATAGGTGCAGACTTAAATGCAAAACACCAGCAGTGGGGGGCTAGAACTACGAATTCTCGCGGGCGAACACTGCAGTCTGCACTCTGTTCCACCCATAGTAACATCCTCTCTCCCGACTCTCCCACCTATTGGCCCACTGATCCTAGCCGTAATCCCGACCTACTAGATATCTTCATCCACAAAGGCCTAGGACCGCTAAATCATTCTGTCTCCCGGCTCGATGACCTATCCTCAGATCACAGCCCTCTTATCCTAACTCTTTCATTATCACCTATACTAAAACTCCCTCCACCGTCATTCCTAAGAGGCCCAGTTAACTGGACCCTCTTCCGTGAAATCATAACCGATGCAATAGACCTCAGAGTATCCCTCAAAACTCCTCAAGAACTAGACGATGCTGTTGATTCCTTCACCACCCTGATCCAACAAGCAGCCTGGAATGCATCTTCACCTTCCCCTTCCCCTCTTCACTACAAGAAGAATCCTATACCCCAAGACCTCCAAGATCTAATCCACACTAAGAGATGTTCCAGAATCCTCTGGCAAAGAACCAGGCACCCAGACGATCGGAAATCCTACAACTATTATACCAAATTAGTTAAACAGAAATTAGACTCCTTTAGATCCAACTCCTACAATTCCTACCTCTCCTCATTATCCGCAACCGACAATTCTCTCTGGAGAATAACCAAAAAGGTACTTAAACATCATACCATCACACATCCTCTCCGACGAGCTGATGGTTCCTGGGCTTCGTCAGAGGAGACTAGAGCAGAAGAATTTGCCAGTACCTCTCTATCATATTCACCCCCCATCCCAACCACAATTCCACTCATACTGATGGCGTAGAAGAATTCCTCTCTTCACCAATACCTCTCTCTCTACCTCCTAAAGCTGTTAACCCCTCTGAGGTCAAATTCCTTATAAATAAACTAAAACCTCGTAAATCTCCTGGCCATGACCTCCTCAGCTCCAAGATCCTTCGACAACTGCCTCAAAAAGCAATTATATTCCTTACTTACCTGTATAATTGTATCCTCCGCACAGCCCACTTTCCTCTGTTATGGAAACACTCCATTATTATCCTCTTTCTTAAACCTGGTAAACCTCCCAACAACGCCTCATCCTACAGACCAATCAGCCTCCTCCCTATCCTTTCAAAAATTTTTGAAAAAATCCTACTTAAACGTATCCTACATTTAATTGAAATTCCTTCCCACCAGTTCGGATTCCGCTCTGGGCACTCCACTGTACAGCAAGGTCTAGGAGTGGTTGACCATTTATCCTCTGCACTTGAAAACAAGCAGTACTGCACTGGTGCCTTTCTGGACATTGCTCAGGCATTCGACCGGGTCTGGCACGATGGCTTGATTTTCAAACTAAAATCCGTATTACCCCAATCCCTATATCTAATCCTAAGATCCTATCTCTCTAACCGTTCCTTCAGAGTCCGCTGTGGTTCAGAGTTATCCACTTGTTACCCAATCGAGGCCGGCGTACCTCAAGGAAGCGTCCTAGGTCCTATCCTCTACATCTTGTTTACAGCTGATATACCTTTAGATCCTGATACCTTCCTAGCATCTTTTGCCGATGATACTGTCATTCTATCAACCCATTCAGACCCAGAACTGGCATCTTTCCATCTCCAAAGACACCTCTCCTTGATTGAACATTGGTGCGACAATTGGCGCATCAAAGTCAATCAATCCAAAAGTAAGCACGTCACCTTCACCCTCCGACGTAAATCCTGTCCACAAGTTCATTTCAACTCTATACCACTTCCCTGTTCCGACACAGTCCGGTATTTGGGTTTCCTACTAGACAAAAGACTGACCTGGAACCCACATACTCGACTTAAAAGACAAGAGCTCAACAGAAGATACTGACAGTTATATAGATTATTGAACAGAACATCACAACTTTCCTTTGGAAACAAACTATTAATTTACAAGACAATTCTCAAACCTATGTGGACCTACGGAATTGAACTATGGGGTACTAATAAATTTTCGAACATCAAACGTATCCAATCCTTTCAGTCCAAAGTCCTTAGAACAATAGTCAATGCTCCCTATTATGTTACAAACAAGACCTTACATCATGACCTCAAGATCCCTTATGTCCTTGATTTCATCCCATCCAAATTCTCAACTTTCCACCAGAAACTTGCTCACCTTCCTAATCCCCTGGCACAATCCCTATCTAGCACCAACCATCCTTACAACCCTCCTCGTAGGTTGAGGCGGCAATGGCCGAGAGATCTCTTATAAATATGCAACTGGAGTGCTGGCAATGGCCAACTTCTCCACTCATGCCTGAGAGTGTGTGGCTCTAGCGCCCTCATTCAGTCTCCACTGACTAGATTGGTGAAGCGGCTGACTGAGAGGCGCTGGGATCTCCTGACATTGTGCCTCGGCATCCATTTCTGGATGCAGAGGTTCGATTCGGAGTTCCCAGGGGCAGTATGTAAATATTGTATATAGGTATGAATGTCTCCAAGATTGTAATTATTTTCTTTTTTTTTCATTTATTTTATTTTATTTATTTATTTATTTTTTCTTCTTTTGTTATTGAGGCATTTTACTTTTTAATTGTTTTACTTTGTACATATGGAATGAATGACTTCTTTTATCTCTAATACTTATTGCCCAAGATAGTGGCAGATTGTATTACTTCTCAATAAAGCAATTAAAAAAAAAAAAAAAAAATTTTGCTGGTAAACCAAATTGTCTCACATGATCTTTTGGTAAATGCTCATACTAAAAAGTTTTTCAATATATTTTCTGTAATTTCTAAAATATTATCTCATTGCTGGAGATAGGTTCGTAAGGGACCAGGCTACTGTTGTTTTTCACATTTCCCATTGGCGACTACTTATCGCTCGACACACCACACTCCCTGGCAAGTTCGCGAGTACTTGCGGATAGATTCGACTTAACAGCTTTCTGCAGAACCTCATAAATGTTCATTAATGATCCCCAGAAGTCCTTCATTTAATTCGTCGTTCCTCCGCTACTAAATTTCTAAAAACAATGCCACACACAGTGTGCGATGTTCGTGGACTCTTTCTTCTTCATATCTGAAAAAAATAGCAGTGAAATATTCGTTCTAGTAATGCATTATAATTACGAGAATGTTTTGGGTAAGTATTGCTTAGTAATTAATAGAATTAAAATATTGACGGTTGTTTAAAATCTTGATTTTGATACAACAGCCTTTTTATTAATACACCTCATTAAAATAGGGTCTAACCGACTCCGCTAAAAAAAAGACGACTAATTGTACTTTATTCTTGTTTTGTTTTCATAAGGACAAAACTAAATACAAACCCACACCTATTTAATTAAAACCCATTTGCACCTAGAGTGGGTTTTTTATTTAAATTATTTTGAATACTGTTTCTAAAACACATTAGGACGTTATAAAATCTTAACTCCATTCTATAGTGGCAAGTTCATAATTGGCTTAAAAAAATTATTGTCTCAGAAGTCTACGAAAAAGCGTTCTGTATATATATATATATATATATATATATATATATATATATATATATATATATATATATATATATATATATATATATTTATTTACTGTTGCAATTGTTTTTCATTTATTAGTATTTTAGAAAAAAATCTCTCCGTAACCTAACAAAATAAAAGTTGTTTGCATATTTCTTTAACCAAGGGCGGCGTGGAAACTTTATACTCTGCGATGTAACACATTTCTTTGAAATATTGATGAAAACGTGGAGGTTCACATTTCGCTAAAGTGGCAATAAAGCTTCGTCGTATAGATCCCAAAAGATCTTTCCCGAATGATCGAGGTTTTTCCAACTTGAGTTGGATAAAGAAATATAGGCCATAAACAAGGGGTGTTTCTTTGAAAATCCCTTGGCAGTCGTAAAAACTCTTATAGAAGCTTTACGGGATCTCAAGGAAGTCCACATCGATTTCAATGTTTTTTCCAAAATTTTGGCATATAGATATGTAGTTGTGAATATATATATATATATATATATATATATATATATATATATATATATATATATATATATATATATATATATATATATATTAATTCTTTAGTATTTTATAAACACGTATAAGTATTTTATAATTTCTGACTTTAGATTAGACTTAAAAAGTTTTATTTAAAGCATGTTGTAACATGAATATATTAAAAACTCTTTTGGGGATAAATTACATAAACTATAAATACATAAACTATTTAAGAGGACATGCAGAGTATAAATCGTTAGATAAAACTTAATGAAGAGAAAATCATCCATGTAATGCCGACATTGTCCATGTCACTGACACTAGAGAAAGCCTTCCGTCCTTGTTGAAATTGGTAAGAAGGAGTGCATTTCAAAATCTTTGCTGTGTCCGTGTATGAACACAAAAATTGAAAAATGTTTTCGATCGAAGGATTCTTACTGATTACCGTAAAAAAAAAAAAAATAATCCAAACCTTACACCCTGACACGAGTAGATATATTAAATTAGATAAATAGATTTAGAATAAAATTAATCAGTCTAACCCATTTTATTACCAAATGTCCTATACAATAATATAGTGATACGGATCATGTTCACTTATAAAGAACAGTTTATGTTTCTACGTATACACACGGAAGTGTATATTCAGTCATACTTGATAAAGACGGATCACGGTAGAGAAATCAAAAACACCTCCGACAAACAGTCGATTTAACAAGGAGAGAAAGAATGCCTGTGTAATCATATTTTTATGGATCAACTACAAGTGTCTAACAGATATGAAAATAAAAGCAACAGATCATATCTGTTATATGATTGAATAATAGATACCCAGAATGTTAGGGAGGGACTTACCGCTCAAAAGATACCAGAGTTGTTATATATCGAAATATATGATATTATTGATTGGATATGGAAGATATATTGTTATTTTTATATTAAATGTCAATACTGTTTTATTTATTAAAATGTTACGAAAATATATTTACATATCTAAAGGTCAGTTTGAAATTGGTGACCTCGTCGTTTTCGTCTACTTCAACACTTACTAGAAAAACGCTCTAATCTCCCACTTAACTACAAAAGGCTAATCTACATGATTATCATAAAGCCCATTCAGACTTGAGAAATTGAGCTTTGAAATTTTGCCAAATCATCGAATTCCTCTCGTATCGAATCCTTACAATCCGAAATCCTTCGTTATATCCTCGACGCTTCACGCTTAGTGACGAGTAAAGTCGTCCATAATGACCTTAATGATCCATATGTAGCAGATCTGGCCTGAATCAGGTACGTCTCCTTTCATGACAAACTCTATTCTCACTCTAGCCTACTAGTTTCTAGCCTAGCATCCTTTTTCCTATTATATTCCTATGAGGCGTCTAAAAATGAAATTATCACGACCTACTATTGGGTGATAAACTAAGTTCGTAGGGTTTTTTCCTTGTAATATCAATAAAAAATTCAAATTCTTGTTAACATTATAATCAATTATATATGACCCATTTCGATTTATTAAATGTTTCCTTCTTTCATGTAATTTTAAATTGCGTCCTCCTAGAACGATTAAAGGACTACCCGAGCGCTTGAGCCAAGTCGTAATTTCCGGTTCTCAACTGATCAAACCACTTGCGGACAATGCTTTCTCCGAAGGCATCATGGCTATCAGACTGAAAATTATGTTAGCCGTTACCCAGCTAAATTATGATATTTTTTTTTTAACATTATTGACCAAGTAAACGTGATTGCAAAAACACAGAGAGGATTAAATTTAAATATTGATAAACGCTTCGAACTTATTTAATAACCAAAGATTTGGTCAGTAAAAACGAAGGATAAGAACACACACAAATATTTAGGAGAGCGGTTTTAATATCGATACAAAAAATTATATAAAATAAACCTTTTGACGAAGGAAAGGCACTTAAAACTTAAAGGAGATATATAAATGTGTAAATAAAGTGTAATAAAATTAAAAGTGAATGATTTTATATCAATAATATATGTAAAAATATGATTATACAGAGAGTTAAAGTGGCTCCTTCCCCCCACCTGCAGAAAATATTTCCTCGGATCAAACCTTTACCAAACCATTAGCTCCCATCATTCTCCCTATTCCACAGTCTCCTTCAATTTAAATCCTCAGTCCACTCTCTTGAAACAAGATCACGCCATATTGACCTTTATGTTCCAACCTAAAAATCTAAAAATTTTGATCACTCAAAAATTATTCGCTCTACTATCTTCTGGAATTCTCTACCTACCCATATCCGCCATGCTGCTTCTCTATCCTCATTTATCCTATATTTTCCTGTACCTCCTGTCATCCCAAACTGAGGCTTAACAACTATGATATTTCAATTCTAAGTATTAAATTTCGATTGAAGGAAAAAACTAAAAAGCCTACTGTTTAAATGTATATATTATTTGTGTAATATTTCTTGTTCCATGATTCCGGTTTTGGGGTATGCCGATGATCTATTACTGCAAGGTGAAGACATGGAAACCATACAACTAAATACAAATGTGTTAATAAAAACCGGTAAAGAAATAGGACTCGAATTAAATACCGATAAGACGAAATATGTGATTAGTAGCAGAAACAGTGTCGATCTTGGTGATATTGATGTATCAGGTCATACTTTTGAACACGTAGAGAAATTCAAGTATTTAGGTTCAATTATAACTAGAAAAATGAAATCCAGGAAGAAATAAAGTCCCGGTTAAAGATGGGAAATGCGTGTTATTATTCAGTTGATAAGTTACTTAGTTCGCGGCTTCTATCTATAAACTTAAAGATTATAATTTATAAAACTATTATTCTTCCAACGGTTCTATACGGATGTGAAACGTGGCCGCTTACTTTGAAAAATGAACAACGGCTTAAGGTTTTCGAAAATAAGGTATTGCATAAAATATTTAGTCCAAAGAGAGATGAGGCCACTGGGGAGTTTAGAAGGGTGCATAACGGGGAATTGCGGAACTTGTATCCTGTGAATATAATTGAACTGATTGCGTCGAGGAGACTCAAATGGGCGAGTAAAGTTGTTGGGCTGGATGACGAGCGGATTCCGAGAAAGTTGGTATTTGCTGATCCGACTGGTAGGCGTCCGAAAGGTAGGCCGAAGCGGAGATAGGAGGATTGCGTTAAGGCTAATCTCGGGAGCTTGGGCTTGAATGGTGAACATTGGACGAGTCTGTGTAGGCGGAATTTGGTGGTATCGGCATCGAACCTTCGGGTTCGCTAGGCCTATTATTATTATTATTAATATTTCTTGTTCTTTCTTATCACATTTTTTTAAATAATAACTATGTTGATTTTGTCTGTTGGCTAGACATATATTATTTTATATTTTAATGTACAACCTGTTATTATTAAGGGACCCAGACCCCTAATATTTTTTTTTCTATTCTGTTCTATTTATAAAAAAATAAAACAAATTTAAGTCAAGTAAATTAAATAAAGCCATTCAGAGGAATACTATTGCTGAGATACGTATTCCTATTAACTTACGTAAGCAGCGAAATAAGATTTATGTTTCAGCAATTCTTCTTGCCTCCAAAGCGATGTTCTGTAATAAATCTTCGTCTCCTACGAGGAAACGAAGAGGACATGAATAATAGAGACTCAAGGATACGAAAGAAAATGAGAGAAGAGTAATATCAAGAAGGAGCTCCACGTTTATTCATGCATGAGTGAGCCTCCTATGTCTTTGTCAGTCCTTTGAAGGACCTTGCTCGGAAGATTGGCAAAGAAGTCCTGTGGTCTTTTTTAGTGTTATTGGACAGCACACAACATCCTTCACCATTGTAGTTAGGTCTCTTGCAGTAACTGTATTGGCAACGAAAGCACTCCTGAATTCAAATCAAGGGACTAAATCAAACAGTTTGTTTTTATTTGTATTGTATTTCGGTTTGGACACAAAACTAACATAGTTATTCATTCCTTGAATTACTTTAAACCTTTCGGAAACTCAATGATGATCCTTTTTATTGCTTTAATAAATTTCTTTATTGTCATTTTAAAAACATTATTCCTGACAATTGGTATATAACTGTTTTCAGTGACTATTAAAAAATAAGGAGAGAAATGTTTTATTTTTTCTACAAAACGAAACTTCCAGCCCCATTGTATTGGGTTGCTTCTTTACACAGCGCACTAATTAATTACGTATTGTATTTTGTAGTTACATTTTATAAATTTTCTTTATTACTTTATTATCAATAATTTATCGTTATAGATAGTGCTTTATATTGCCCTATGTTAATTTTTTTCATTTATTACACTCAATTAAAAAATAATGTAGGACTGCACACCTAAATGATAAGCAGTATTAGACTTTAAAAAAAAATACGTAAAAAGACAGGTCAATATCAATTGATAATAAATTTTAAAATAAAATGACAGGCAAGGCATTCAATATATTCAATATAATGAAACCGCAGCATTTTCTGCCTTGGTTCTTATACTTTCGTCAGTTAAGAAAGGACATAGTATGTGGTCTGTAATCATGCATAATTTCAGTATGGTTCCCGTTAGCCATTATTCAAATCTTCTAGATGGAATTCTGTATATTAGTTACTACCTACTATGGAGTAGTCGTGATACCTTTCTTTTTTCACTTCATTTATTGATTCCCACCTGTCTGTACTATTGTGACAACCAGCTAATGAGATAAAATAATAAAATGTGAGGCAAGAGGAAGGACAGTACCCAGCAGCACGTCTTCTTTTCAGGTTTTTTATGTATGTTTGTCCAGCATTTTTTAATCGATTAAAGTACTTTATGTAGTGTTAGACCGTTTATAAGCATATCGTTATTAGATTAGGGGCCATTTGGTAGTTTAATACACTTAGTTAGCTGAGTGAGGTCTGGATAAGAATATTTAATCCTTTTATTATTTGCGGAGAAAATTCCACCCTCATACCCGAGCCTACGGTTCATTTTAGGTAGACGAAAAGGCGTAAAATAATCTCATCTAGAGAGCTAAGATTCCCGTGGCTGGATCAGCGGTACCAAACTGGACTGTTTGACCAGACTGGATTGTTGGTCCATATTGTCGAGTCGGAGATCTCAGCTGCTGAACGTCAAACTCTATCTGTATAGCATTATTCTGAGCTGGTGCCTGGATTAATGTTTGTTAACGATGACTGGAATTCCTCGAACTTAAGTGGTGGAGGATGAGGTCGTTCAGAGCGATTCGTGAAGTTCGTTGAATCCTTAAGTTCTTGAGTACTGGCACCCACGATAGGTGGTTGGATGTCCTGACATTTGCAGCATGTCGCAGGTGTTTCCCTTGCCTTCGTGCAAGTTGCGCTGCCGTGGTTAAGACCACATCTACACAACGTGGTGGTTACAGTACGACTTTGTGTGACCGTAGACAGCTGGCATCCGACACAGCTCCGAAGTATTGAATAAACAACTTTGCCTTATTCTAGAATGGGTTTCAGTATAACTCCTGATCATATTTGCAAACACTGCTTATTTTTGCTTAAGAGTGTCCATGTAAACACTCAATGTTTCAAACATGTAAAAACTCACAGCTTATTACTCCTCCGATATTCAAAATTATGATTTGTCGATTTTCTTCTCAAGTTTTAAAGAAGTATTTTCCGGATTTCGAAGGTAGTTAGTAATGATTCCGATTTTCTTTTTCTGGATTTTCATGAAGGATCTTTGCTCTCATTCATATATTCCATTGCTTCTCATATTTTATCAATTCAAGCTCGAGTGCTACTATCCTACCTCCCACATATATCCAATGGCATATATATTCTAAACTTATGACATCTTTAACAGCCGAAAGAGTCATTTTTTAGTATGTTACCTTAGTTATTTTGGGCCTACTATTCAGAGTATTCCAAAATATAGCATTTGCTCTTTTTGCATTTTGCTATGTATTTCAGTAAAGGATTCCTTTTCTTGGTTATTCGTTTACGTCGTGTCTAACGGTCTGCTAAGAATTACTCGAAGTCCATCCTCCACTTGATCTCGCTCCTTCCTGAGTCCTATACAAACAAGTTCCCTACTTCAGCTTTAATTGCAGTAATTTCTGAATCTGTGAAAAATTTCCTGTCCAGAATTTGCATTACCTGATCAGCGAGTCTTTCGGAGGTTATTTTTATTTCAGGGTATTGTTCGTTCCTGTAACGGGGAATCCTATTGCGATATCCTTTCTTCTCTTTTTCTGAATTCGTTTCCAATAAATAAGCACGGATCGCAGCAATGTTCATATTGCGGTCCTACTTTATCCTTCGTTGTCTGTTTCTTTGGCAGATGGTTCCTCTTCCTCGTGCGGGAGACTCAATAGTATTCAAGCCGGGTTCAGATTTTAATGCTCCAAGTCCTATGGCAGCTGACCGGGACACCGCTCGCACTGCCTGCCGATGTCGAAGCGTGTCCAGAGCGCCCCTCACTTCGGATTCGTCCGAGGCAATCTGTCCTCTAGTTCGCACCATTTTGTTGGGTAGATGCATTTTATACCTACTGCCAGGTCATCCTAGTGGAGGTAACCTTAAGGTGTGTACTGTATATTACCTTTGTGCCAATGTCAATGAATGAATGAAGTGTACTGGAATCTGTTTGTAATTGTGGGTGATGTAATGTAGTCAGGATCCGGGGATCATAAAACCCCAGCAACTACACCCATCAGTTGTCCCTTGTGGTTATCAATATTATATTTATAAGTTATATTTTCAATAATTTGAAGAGAAAAAAATTATTTTAACTATAAGAACCTCACCAAAATTATTGCATGATGTATCAATGCACAAAGAACAGAAGGAAAAACCTTTCAACATTGAGAATGAAACATTCCTTTAATGAGGCGTGAATCTCTCTCTTAACAAATTTTTAATATTATTATTTTTACTTTTTTTTTATAAAAGAGATTTGACCGATAATAACTCGACTCGGCATAAAATAAATAAATATACTGCGTTCATCGCTTTACAAATTAACGGAAAGGATTCATTAAAACAGCCTAATAATTCCCTTTCGCTCCATTTAGGTTGATAATTGGGAAGCGATCAGTGAGAACTCTCCAAGATCATTTAAATCTCTAACCACACAATTTGAAAGTTCCTAATCTGAGGGCTCGGTAATGGTCCTCTTTGATAGAAACTTTTACCAACTGAAATGGTCGCGGCATTCTACCTTTCTTGGAACCGGTTAAGTCTGCAATGAAAGTGGGGATTCAAATCTTAGCCCTTAGGTTATTTCTCTTCAACGGGTATTTTAGGGTTAAGTGGTGAAATGATTATAGCATTATTGTACTGAAGGGCTTTAATGTATGTTGTATTGAAAAAAAAAATGTACTCGATTTTTACAATTTGTAAATAAATAAAAAACTTGGAGATTAGGTAGTTGTCCATCATCGCTTTTTTATCAGTTAAGAGAATATACGCAATGAACTAGCCGAACGAATTAACGATTTAAGTAAAAATAATGGCTATTTATTTTTCTAATAATTTATATTTAATAGGAGAATATTTTATTTATTATTTATTTATAATTTCTTTTCTCCGAATTGCTATTTTCCATCTGCAAAAAAAAAAAAAAAAAAAAAAAAAAAAAAAAAAAAAAAAAAAAAAAAAAAAAAAAAAAAAAAAACTTGCAATAAGTAATTATGTTAACCTCCGATAAGTAGGTTGATTCAAGGCATCTCCAAGCCACCGCCTCAAAAGTCGTCGGGGTGGGTTGTACGGATTGGTGATCGATTTAAGTGTTTGGGCCGATGGGTTCATGTTGTAAGTCTGTCTATCGTGAAATTGTTTATAATATTCTGTGGCTATGTCTGAAACTGTAAGTATGTTCAAGTCCTTGTGAAGTAATTCGTTGGTTATATAAAACGGTGCATTCACAATATTCACATTTCCGATTGGATAGACTGAATTATTTGGATGTTAGAGGTTTTAGCAGATCCCCATAGCTCTATCCCGTGTGTCCATAAGGGTTTGATCAGTACTTTTTAAATAGTAATTTTAGTATTCAAGGATAATTTTGATATTTCAAGTAGACGGCATAATAGTCAAAATCGTCTGTTCAGCTGTTTTCTATTAAGTCTAATGTGGGTCCTCCATGTCAGTCTTTTGTCTGAGTACAGTCCCAAATATCGTACTTCATCTGATGTAGGAATGTGTTTATCCTCGAAATAGACTGCTGTAATTTTTTTATTTATTAGTTTTAATAATGAACCTTTGTAATCGAATAAGAAAAAAAAAATATCCCTCCCCACTTAAAATGTAATAGCTTTCAAGATACGTAGAATCTTAATAACAAAAAAAAAAATCCGTTTCGATATTTCTCCAAAACTACTGAACCATTTTTTTTTTATTTTTTTTTTTTTTTTTTTTTTTTATTTTATTCGCCCCTCATACAGTCCGCTATCTTGGCTTACTACTTGACAAAATCTCGACGTGGAACCCACACAAAAGACTTAAAAGAAAAGAAATCAATCGACGATTCAGACAGTTATCCAGACTATTAAACAGAAAATCTGAACTTACAGTTGACAACAAATTATTAATTTATAAGACAATACTAAAGCCCATCTGGACATACGGACTTAAACTGTGGAGGACAGCTAAACGTTCTAACATCAAACGCATTCAATCCTTTCAATCCAAAGTCCTCCGAATAACAGTAAATGCTCCTTATTATGTATCCAACTATACCTTGCACCACGACCTTAATGTTCCATTTATTTCAGACCTAATTCCATCCAAATTTCCAAATTCCATAGAACCTCATTTATCACCCTAATCCTCTAGCGCGATCCCTATCCAGCTCCACTCATCCATACAACCCACCTAGAAGGTTGAAACGGCAGTGGCCTCGAGATATTTTGTGAATGCATATGCTGGAGTTCGGACACTAGTCAGATTCTCCTCTCAAGTACGGTGTGATTGAGGCTCTGGCGCCCTCACTTTGCTTCCACTTGCTCTACCAGTGATGCGGTTGAGAGGGAGGCGCTGGGATGCTTTGGACTCAGCTAGTTCTTCCACAAGTGGGGCGATAAACCCGAGCGGTGGGTCCGAGCTGATTGTAAATATTGTACATACGTATGAATGTGACATGTTTTGTTTATTTATTCGTTGACTTCATTTATTTAGTTTGGTTTCATTTTATGTAATCTGACTTTCCCTTTGTTTATATTGTAAATATGGTATGAATGTGATCCTTAATGAAAATTATTATTGTCCATTGTGGCAAATTGTAATACATACGAATAAATAAAAAATTCGCTCCTCAAAAATACTAAGGCATGCAACGACGATTTTAATCACCTAGAGGTTAATATCAGCTGGAGTAAAAGAATAATTTTACACCTAAGTACGCACTCAGATATTTTTTTTTTTTCACTTATCATTTATTTACACCTGAAAAAATACAGATATTTTTGAGATAGAGAATAATATTTATAGGGTTTAAAATTAGTTAGGCACGATAAAGAAAAAAAAAAAAAGGAAAAATAAAAATTGAGATCTTGCTTATATATACGCCTTAAACTCCGTTATTTTCGATGATAGAGAAAATGTTTATTAGTGTTTTAATCAAAAAACCATGAACAATTGAGACGTTGAAAAGGTACTATATCCATTCTGGGAAATTCTACAGGAAGCGCGAAAATTTTCATTATTATATTATTAAACCAGCGAATTTGATTCATTTCGCATTAAAATCTAGAATTATTTCTTTACTATGATTTGAAATGAAACTAAATGTGTAATTAGTATCTTAAGATATCAATGATATTTATAAATCACATTATTAAAGGACACGAGTGTTCCTTAAATACAATGAAATTTAGGATTTTGATAAAACTAAATTAGGAGAATACAAATATGTAAAAATATTAATTTCGAAAAAATGTCCTTTAGTACCTTATGGAAATCAACGACTCAATTATATAAAGTATAATTAAAAAATTGATATCTTACCTATGTATACGTCCGTAACTCCGTTATTTTCGAAGATAGAAATGTTCTTATCTTCGAAATAACGGAGTTTCGATGTTTTTAAACCAAAATACCTCTAACAATCAGTTTTAGAATTAGCACAGAGCGATAAAAAAAAAAGTTGATCTATATATCCTAGTCACAAATTATAATACACGTAATTCCACCAAAAATAGGATATTATTTAAGATGGAAAAACCCGAAAAGATATTCGAGATCAAGGCACCATAAAGAACAAAGAGAACACCATTTTATTTTAATTATTTACTGCTTTTCATTGTTAATTGCCCATAAACCCTATTTAAACAGTTATTGCTTAATATAGTTATTTGTAAATAATAAACCATTGTTTATTAATTGCAGAGTTTTTTAATATGAAATGAAAATTTGCCAAAGAAATTCCCAGATTTTTTCTCTTGGGAATACCACTAAAGGTGTTCATTCTTGGTCATCTCCAATTATTTAAAAACTCCCTTAAGAACCTAAACTTAGTTTGAGGCAAAGAACATCGTTTTATTTTAAAAACCAATTAAATTGTCTGTAATTTTGTAAAGTTTGAAAACAGTTAGCAAATGGCAGAAAAGTTAAACCTCAAGTTATTTTATTTATTTATTTTTCTTATCCTACAACTGTTGGTGCAAACATTGTGTTGATGCGATGATACGAAATATAAAAATACTGAGAAAATGTATTTATATGTGGTATGAATAGTAGAGAAGTATTTTCCTAAAGTACCTCTACCGTTTTCTACCCCTCCTCTCACCGTAGAGATTCCTCAAACTACATATAGAATGACAAAAGGCAATGTTTGTCTGGGAGGAGAATGGAGGAAAAGAAAAAAAAGTTGAGAAAAGTATTTCTCTTATCTCAGTCCTTTTTTGAGAAATTGCAGGGCTTTCGAACTGGTTCGTAAGAATGGCCTGCATCTAGGAGATTCGTTTCTAAGTATTTTTCCGTGTAAGAGTTTTGTGTTATACTAAAATATATGCACACATTTTTAAAACATCAAGTCATTTCTGAAGAACGAGTAATATATTAGTTTTTGGTGTAAGAATCAATTATATTGTAAGCTGAATAATCGTGTATCCTTTATTTATCAGTAACGTATTAATAAAAATATAATAAACACTTTTTTTTTTAATTTCTTGAACTCCACTATAAATTATAAATTCAAACTTGGATTGATTTTAGATTAGTACATCATCAAATTTATACCCATCAAAATTACAAGGTTTCATTGAGTATTTGAACATAATTAACCTTCAAATCCTGTCTGTCTAATCACTTTATGACTATCCTATTCCCTAAGAGCCCTCAATATATTTGCTAAATTTTAATACAGATCAGTGATTAAAAAAAACAAGTTTTATTTTTTGCATTCCGTATGCACATTTATCTGTATTACTTTATAAAACTATCAAATGTTTTGAAATTTTATTATGATTAAAATTATATATATATTTACATGCATACATCTTATATTTTGTTTCTGATCTAGTTTGTTTTCTAAATCATTATTCGAAGCTACCTCAAAATTAATTAATATTGTTAATTTTTATTAGTTATTTCTATTTTTCGAATCCAAGATACTGCAGTCCTCTTTTTATTTTCCTGTGATATAATTCTAAAGGGACTCGTTCCAAAAGAAATCAATAAATTCATTATCATTATGATAAATGTCATACCTTTGTACATTCCTTTGCATAAGGCATGCTATTATTCGCATCACATGGTGGCTCAATTTGCTAACAGTATCAATAATTTTATTGATTGATAAATTAAAAATGGAGTGCTTATCAGGACACTGAATCATCATATAAGAATAATTTATTTGCTTTAACAAAACACCTCTTAAACGATGATCTATTTAGGGTTATAGTGATTTTAGCTATTTTATGCTGAAATTATACGATTTTATCTTTCAAATAAAAAAGGAAACTTCTTGGGAATAATTAATTATTCCGATTATATAACTCATTATTGATTGTGGGAAACAAATTATTCATGTTATAGGTAAGTTTAGATGAAATAAAAATGTCATTTAATATTCATTTTTATCCCATTTGATCTATGATTAAAATTATAGATTATATCTTGATTTCATCATGGATCACGATAAGATGAATTTATATTTGTATCAGATATATTTTCTTACCTTACTTAAATTTAGGTATAATAAAGGTTAAAATTGACGTAAAATTTCCGAGTATTAGTGACTATTTACTCATAGATTTAGAGACATCCACTTCTGAACATAGCAATAATATCGTTTCCGAACTGTAAACATAATAAACTAGATGGCTCGTTGACGTACTAAAAAATGGAAAGTTACAATTATCAGAATCATTAGCTTACATTCTATAAGATAACGAAAACAGATTTTTGGAACTATTTTTTAAAAGGAACTAGGCACTATAACTGAGTATAATGATCCACCGATTACCCTTTAGGGTAGAGGCAAAACTAAAGAGAATATTAAAAAATGTATTAATGTGATAAAGTTCACAAATAAAGAATATTTTTGTGAATCAAAGATGTATTATAAACATAGTTACATATCCTAACTATTGTCTCTATTAGCACTGAGATTTAATGCCTTACGATATTAATTTGTTTTTGTCCTGAACTTTAATAAGAATTCATTGATTCTTCTACCAATTTTCAAGATGATTTTTTGAGACAGGGATCTTACCATTAGGCATCTACTTAATGATGGCTCATATATTTCGCGGCCGAAACGTTGGTCTATAAAATTTAAAAAATCAATCATGCCGACGTTATGTATACAGTCGAATACATATCTTCGAAAAATACTCTAACCTAAAGAAGTTATTTTGTTTTTTACAATCCGCAGTAAAGATTTAGTAGTGTATAGCTTAACTATAACCATAATGCATATATTATATGGGCCATTCTCAGTAAAACGTACAATCGGACGGTTTTTCTTAAAAAATTCTAAAGTTAAGATTTTGGTCATCATTTTTTTTTTTTTTGTGTCCCTATATATGGAATCTGAATCTGATGTAGCACTCAGCAGAGGTTGATTCGGTGTAATTATCAAAACAATTAATGTCATAATTATTTAAAACAATTAAATATTCCAGAAATCAGAAAGTGAGCTAATGCGATCTAGTGGTGAACCAATGATGAGTGGGCGAGTCAATGATTTTTGGAATGATCTACCGAAGGTTTTTGAGCAAATTAAGATAGTCCTTGCCTCATTCATTTGTTAAATATTTTTAAAAATTGCTTCTATATACGATCAGCAACCAATTAAGTACGATAATGTATGAACTAGAATATTTCTTCATACCAGAGCAAAAGGTTTTAAGGGAGATAAACATTTTTTTTGTTTCCCTATATATAGAATCTGATCTGATGTAGCACTCAGCAGAGCTTGATTTGGCGTAATTAGGCAACTTTCAAGTCGATTTTTGAGACAGGGCTTACGTATCTATATAATTCAGGCTTATATAACATGATGGCTTATGTATTTCGCCGAAACGTTCGTCTATAAAATATAAAAAAATCAATGACTACGTTATGGCTTTTCTTCCGAAGGTTAACACTAAATTCAAATACATATCTTCAAAAACTACAGTAACCTTAAGAAATTATTAAGTGTTTTACAATCTTGTATTTAAATGGAAATATTATTCCATACACATTAACAGTATATCTTAATAATATTTACTAAACTTTAACCGTTATAAGTAATAACATACAATAATACATTATTAATCTTTTCAAAGCATTTATTTTTTGTTTCTTGTTATAAGATAAGGTTATATAAACAGCTTTGAAAACAACAGTAGTGTTCTTGTTCTCAGCTTTCAGAAAACTAATGTAATTCCAAGGATGACAATAAATTCTCGTTTCTAGGTTTACATTCCTGGCTTTATCTACCTAAGCTAAACATCTGTTAATTTGAGAAGACCCTAAAGTGATGTATGCTCTTGGAGTTAATAAATAACGACTTGTGACGCTACTCTACCATTTACTTTCGTTGTAAATCTGCTTTTAAACTTGTGCTTATGGTCCTCTAGTGCTATAATTTGGACCGACCCCAACTGCACTAAGATACAACACAAAACTAACTTAATTTAACGCCAGCATTAGGACTATCATCAGCGATTTTAAACTAGGACACTATGAATTATATACTTATAAGTAAGTTAGTTAAAAGATTCCTCGTATTTTTTGTTTTAAGTGGGAAACACGTAAGTCCAAATCGGTCTATTACTAGCTTTCGTAATTATAAGACTGTTTTGGAATAACCTGATAACGCTTCTGGAGGTTGTTCAAATATTTATAAATTGTCTACTTTTATATATTTAAAAAGATAATTGATTCCAAAACTATTCGTACTGGAAAGTAAAAATATAATTTGATAAGTAATAACAATTAAAACAAACATTCTAGTCAAAAAGATTAGTTATTTTTACTTTCCCGGTCAAATGAAATATATTAAATTATTTGAAAAAACACAAATCACATCAGTGCCTGAAGACTCTTTTAATGGTCACAACATAAATGTTTACAACCAGTAATATCTCCTGCATTTATACCAGGTGTACTAATAAAATTTTAGAGACCATTATTAGACAAAACTGCTACCTGCTATATGTACTATTGCCTGGGAAAATCACACACCTATATTTATTACAAAACATAAAAATATTAATTGTGTTGTCGGTTGTTTTCCAATTTATTTTTTTTTCTGGTAGATACTTTTCTGCTCTACTTGGTGCACATTAATAAGTTCGAATCATTGAATTATTCCTGTATGAAAAATGTGAATAAATGTCTGAAACGTCATTGGCTCACCCTGTCCAAATCAGACTTCAACTTCAACGTGGCAACCTGTCAAGGTGCTGAAAAGATTTTACTGGTTTGGTCGATTCCGTTCATACATACACTCTATAGTTTCAGGATACAGAATTTCAGGTTGTGAAAACGGTCATATACGTTTTAATAAATAAAAGAAAATGTCCAAGGGGTTTTTCGTCATTGGTGCACTCCAAACCGTTTTTCGCGCCGTGATCTCGTTTCAAGCAAAAACAAAGGCGGGAAAAGGCTCGCAGAAACCGTCACACCTTCTTTTATTGACCGTCATTGTTGCACCCACTCTACCTCTGCTAGTTATTTTTAATTGACTAATCATCTATTTTTCCGTGATAGGGTTCATCTTACTGAGCAGATTGATGTACTTCTTTGTTTTGAAGAGAAAACTTTTTGGAAAACATTCAATTCGTCATTGACGCATCCGTCATTAGTCACCCTACAGCAGGTTCAATTATTAAACGGGTGTTTTTTTTTTAATTCTCTTAAAAACCTAGTGCTCTGCTTTGAAAAAATATTCTGGTTCACACTTTATCGTACTTAATTGGTTGCTATTCGTATATAGAAACAAATTTTTAAAAATATTTAACAGATGAAACAGGCGAGGACTATCTCAATTAGTTCAAAAACCTTCTGGAGATCATTCCAAAAACCATTGACTCACCTACTCAACATTGGCTCACCACTAGATAGCCATTAGCTCACTTTCTGATTTCTTGAATAATTAATTATTTTAATTAATTATTAATGGAATGAAATGTTTTTATAATTACGCCTAATCAAGCTCTTCTGAGTGCTACATCAGATCAGATTCCATATATAGGGGCACAAAAAAAAAAAAAAGGATGGACCAAAAACTGAACTTTTGGAATTTTCAAGAAAGACGCACCCGATTCTACGTTTTGCTGAGAATGGACCATATAATATATGCATGATAGTTATTAATTATAGGTATAGTTAAGCTATACACGACTAAATATTCACTACGGATTGTAAAAAAGAAAATAACTTTTTTGGGATAATATTTTTCGATGATATGTATTCGACTGTAGTTTATACCTCCAGAAGAAAAGCCATAACGTAGTCATTGATTTTTAAAATTTTATAGAGTGACGTTTCGGCCGCGAAATATACGAGCCATCATCAAGTAGATACCTAATGTTAAGATCCTTGTCTCAAAAAATCATCTTGAAGGTTGGTAGAAGAGTCAATACAATCTTATTAAAGTTCAACTTTGAAATATCGACAAAAAAAATAAATAAATAAAGCACTAAAAATCTTAATGCCAATAGAAAAAAAAAAAAAAACTCATGATATGTAATCTGTGTATAAGACATCTTTAACACACCAAAATAATCTTTATTTGTGAACTTTATTTTATTAATACATTTTTTGTATTTTCTATATTTTTTTCCTTTTCCCCTCATTATGCTCAGTTGTAGTACCTTCTTCTACCTTCTAGGCTTCTTTTAAAAAACGGAATAGTTCCAATAGTCTGTTTTCGTTATCTTCTAGAATGTATGCTAGAGATCCTGATAATTGCAACTTTTGCCTTTTTGGTGCGTCAATAAGCAATATAGTTTATTATGTTTCAAGGTTGGCAAACGATATCGTCCCTATGTTCACAAGTGGATGCCTCTAAAATTCTGAGTAAGTAGCCAATAATACTCGGAAAGGTTGGTTAATTTTAATCTGTATTGTACCTAAATTTTAGTATGGTAAGAAAATATATCTAATAAAAATATAAATTATTGTTATCATGATTCATAATTAAGACGTTGATTTCCAAAAGGTACTAAAGGACATTTTTTACGAAACTGATATTTTTACATATTTATATTCTCCTCATTTAGTTTTATCTAAATCTTAAATTTGATTGTATATAATGAACACTCGTGTCCTTTAATAACTTGATTTAGGAATGCTATTAATTTCTTAAGATACTTATTACACATTTAGTTTCATTCCAAATCATACCAAAACATTTCATTTCATAACTTTAATATGGTTTTAATAATATAATAAAGAAATAATTCTAGATTTTAATGCGAAAAAAAGCATATTAGATGGTTTAATAATAGAGTAATGAGAGATTTTCGCGCTTCCTGTAAAATTCCCCAGAATGGATATAGTACCTTTTGGAAATCAACGCCTCAATTATGTCTTACATTAAAAGTAGGATGTGCAATTTCACATTTAGAGTGGGTGCGTTTGGAATACTAGAAGGTGTTGGAAGAGATGGTGTTTGAATAAGAGGAGAGTGAATATGAGTAGGTAGGGACTTCTAGAGGGTTGCATAGCGGATATAAAAGGAATTATCAAAAGTTTTAGTTCTGTGGGTAGGAATGTAAAGTTCAAAATGGCGTGATCTAGTTTCAAGTGAGTGGACTGATGATTTAATTTGTAAGATATAGGTGTTTAGGGGATGTTAAAAGTTAGAGTTAGGTTAGGGTATTGGAATAGGCGCTCAACC
Organism: Piezodorus guildinii; assembly: GCA_023052935.1. Taxonomy (NCBI): domain Eukaryota; kingdom Metazoa; phylum Arthropoda; class Insecta; order Hemiptera; family Pentatomidae; genus Piezodorus; species Piezodorus guildinii. The sequence continues at coordinate 62,895,964 of CM041297.1, forward strand.
TCTTGGTTATTAGCACCGAATATATTTACATTAACAAGATTTTTTTTAACTAGTTAAAAATATTAAAAAACACAAATTTTTATTTATCTGTTGTTTAAAATTTTTTTTTTCTCTTCTTACTATTTTTTTATTTTATTTTTTTCATTTATTTATTTTCTTATGATTACATTCTTTCATGAACCATAGCATTGTATTAATAGTCTCACTTGAGTCCTTCAAGCTCTCACCCAGCGATCTTGGCAGATTAAGTTTATCCATTAGTACAAGGAATTTGGCTCAGTTCTCAATTATATGTTTTATTGAGAAAGGGACTTTACACACTTCATTGGTTCAGGCAGCCTGAGGACGAGACGGAGATGTGTGAGTCTGCTATGTCCAATGCGAAGTCCCGCTAAAGTAGTTTCGTCATGATGTCTTCCAGGAAGAAGGTGATGGCTTGATTTTCCTTAATTTATTTGTGTTATCAACTTCTGACCACATCTGTTCCCAAGCCCGAGATATTTTCACCTTAAGATAAATTTCTACGTCTTCCTTGATGTAAGTTGGGTGGATTTGGACGTTTGAAGTGCAGCTTCTTTTGCCCACGTGGGATGGAATCCACAAGAACACAAGTTAAAAGTTAATGAGAATAATGGATTTAGTATATTCTGAGGAAATATTGTATACGTATTCAAGGTAGGAGCCGTATGGGTCACTATAAACCTATCCGAGGTACCAATGATAAATCTTGAAACGTATTCATAATCCGCTAGTGTTTCGAGTATCATTTAGGTTCAGAATAAGATTTTTATTTATTTTTTTTTTTAATGTCCCTTTTCCCTAAGAAAAGTAGGTATGAATGACAACGAATAAAAACCCTCAGACGTTTCAGAATATATGACGAATATCAAAAAAATCAATTATAAAGCAGTTACCCAATATAGGGATAACTTATGAATTTTATGCTCTAATTTCCTACTTATTTAAACAAATATACACGAATAACGTATAAAACCACTAGTTGGTATAACAATAGATAGTTACGTCAAGTAGAGTTTAAGAGAGATAAAGTAGTTGAAGAGCATGCATATTAAAATATCTTCCTAACTATGAAAGCGCTTTTTAATTAGAACGGTTGAAATTGAAGTGCTGCCGGCTTATTCATTAAGCAGCATAGAAGTAATTAGTACAATTTTAAATTATAATTTAAATGGTGATCTAAAAAGTAACGTTGGTACAGACAGGTTGAACAAGTTCATTTCCAGGTAATTAAAAGATAAAGTCCATCTAAATTACCTTAAGAGTCTCTATAGATCTATTACTGAGATGTTTTAATTACTCGTACCATTATTAAACTTTTAAAGAAATAAAAGTAATTTTCCTCAATACTATTCCTTTTTATTATTGTTTTAAATTGATCTAGAAGGATAAGCAATAATGAAACCAACTAACGAGATTTAATTTTCTTTGTTAAAGCATTTTAGTTTTCAAAACTAATCTCTTATCAACAAAAGAATAATTAAATTCAAACATAAAAAAATATATCTCACATGATAAAATTTAAGTAGCTATAATTTATAAGTTGACTTACCTTGAAATCTGGTATGGTCGAACTCCTCGTACTTTGAGATGTCTATGGTGTCGTTGAACGACCAGTGGCCTTGCAGATCTTGGAGGTAAGGGTTCGTTTGGAACTTCAGCAATTCCCAAAGTGTGGTGTAGTTGAGTCCGAGAGTTTCTTCATCTACAGGAAGAAAAAAAAACATTATTCAGACATACTTCAATAAATATTACAATGAAATTTAATATAAATAATTAAAGTACTTAATTAAGTTCATGATCGACACCTTTTATGGACTTGTCTACAATATCCATGTGTTAATTGAACAAGTTATTGACATATTTATCACAGTTATTTTTCTCCTGTTTTACATTGCAGCAGATTCTATGATGTGGAATCCAGGGAAAGACTACTGTTCTTACTTTGTTTTCCCCACAAAACATCAATTTTAACCCGTTGAGGGAAATATCACAATAGGTTATAACATTCCTTTAACATGTCGTTCCAGGAGTCTTCGTATTTCAGAACGTCTCATCTATTAAGCCCCGTATTTAATTTTTTTCCCCTGATCTTTTCATCAGTTTGTGGGTTAAAAGAGAGCACCTGCCCGGTAACAGAAGTTTATTTTATTTTCATTTTCTAATATTGAAGAGTATAATTTTATTATATAATTGTTTAGAACATTCTCTTATATTTAATGTTTATTTGTTATAATATTAATAAATCAAAGGGATACTTTCCGTTGCGAGGTCCATAATGCCTCACCTTCAGAAATATTATTTAAAAAAATAAAAACAATTTAATATTAGGATGAAATTTTCAACATTTAAAATCATAATCATATAAGTATTTATCTCTATTTTAAAATTGTTTTAAAAATTATTCATATTTTTATTATACTTACAAATTTTCCATATTAAAATAATATACGTCATTTTTTATCATATTTCTTTTTATCTATATTGCAGAACCGTCATCATAATAAATACTTCCACTTCTTGGTTACATTTATTTTAGTAAATATGTGTGAACAGATAAATTATTCTCATGTACATATAGAGTGAATAGTGTCTTTTAGCACTATTGATTTTGGCATATTGTATTATTTTTTAATAAATTAATAAAACAGTAAAACCAGTAATTAGTTTAATAAACAGTTTTGGGTTTTCTGTCTATCGTCTTACGTAATACGACCGATGTTGATATAATCCAGCATTTTATAATAATTTTATGTTTGTTTTAATGGATAGGTTTAGACATCCATTGATTGTAGAAATAGTTTCTGTTTTAATTATATATGAAATTCATAATCATCATCTGTTGAACTATTCGGTATATACACACTTGACTTAAGCAGTTTAAAGATCTCCTTTAAACAAATTAAAAGTAATTTGTGGGTAAATAGGACATCTTTTGTGCCATTCTACTTCTCCATTCACATGGTCCATATAGACAATGTTGAAAACTTTGTTATATATGCATGACGGTGTATCTATGAGCACCCGAGTGTTTGAATACCTTGCACCTTAAAATATTGTTAACATGATTGGAGCAAACTGAGATGACAAATTTACAACATGAACAACAGGTGGTGGCCCTGCCGGCTTCATTACATGACATGACCGCTCTGAGCGCTGTCTCGTGAATTCACGGCCATTGTTCTTGACTGCAGCGTCAAGCTTTCATTGCCCCTCCATCAGAGTTATGGCCTCGTAATTCCGAGGGTGTCCTCCGGTGCTCTTGCATGCGGAAGGAACTCTTCGCGCTCAGTTCACTTTTATAGTTGAGGCACATCCCACGGTGCAGTAATCACAGAGGATTTATGATCACTTGTGCAGCTGCTATTCGCAGATGTGAATTAAAACAGTATGATGTTTACATAGTTATCACGTGCTTTTACATTAATGATCCTATTTATACCCAGACAACTCGTGCAGCAACTGTTTTTTTAAGTCTCTGTTTGTCTTTTAAAAACAGCGTGTATTATCACTATTTTTCTTCAAATGGCGTTTTAGTTAGTATAATCCCTTTCTATACTCAAGTATTTGTGGATTTAAACCTGGCAAATGGCTCTATGATTTTTTAAGGGGAGTGAAAAATTCTTAGTTATACCGTCCTTTTTAGGAGATGTATATACTCTAAGACTTTTTTCTGCTTCTTGCATATTCTGGTAGTACTAACAAGGTGCTACTGGTGTGATTTGTAGTGTTATTTAAACTGTTCTTTATCGCCAACTCAGATGAGTTGTAGAAATTGTATTACTCCCTGTATTTAAATGAATTCAAAGATATCTCTCGTTTAAAGTTCGTAATTGAGGTTTTTATTCCAATTTCCACTATCACATTAGAAGCATAAATATGTACTTTTAAATATTTTTTTTGGAAATTTATTGTAGCAGGAACTCCTTTCCCACACACGGGCTCGCCTTAGTGGGATAGTGACTTATTCTTTCTCAGTAAATAAAATGTCTGTATTTTGATTTAAATAAAAAAGTAAAAAAAAAAAATAAAAAAAAATGTTCTACAACGACTGACTCGAGAATACCGAGATGATTGTTTCATAAAACTTTCCGATAGAACTAAGCTAATACATTCCTAACTATTCCCATCGTCCTTCCTTTCCTTTCCGCTGGTGTGGCCCAGGGCTCCAGCACCTTCCCTTTCCTTTTTAATTGTTATATCAATTATCTCCCTAACTCTATAGTTCTGCTGCTCTGCACTACTCCCACCATCTATATGTTGATGATTTCCAAATTAACCTTTTATTGCCTCCTTCAGAATTATCAACAGGGTTTACTAATATCCAGGAAGACCTTGATAGAATCAGTGCCTGCTCAAACCTGAATAAGCTAAGCTTAAATGCTTTGAAAACTCAGGCTATTGTGACTGGGTCCAGTTCCCTCCTGAGATCCAACGCCACCTTTCCAACCTTATTCCTAAATGATCATCTCATTACATTCAGTACCTCTGTCGAAAACCTAAGAACTACTATCGACTAAACCCTATCCTAGAAACACTATATTGCCCAAACTTCTTAAAGAGTTATAAGCACCATAAAGTTTCTCCGCCGCTCCAGCCACCTTTTACAATCCACGGCTAAGATCTTCGTTTCGCCACTTATTTTTCCCCGTTTCGACTATTGCTGCGTGGTATACGGTGGGAGTTTTCAATACCTCGAGGCCATCTAACAAACAATAAAATCCCGGCATTCTTCCTATATCCACAGTTTCCTTTAATTTAAATCCTCAGTCCTTTTGCTGGAAACAAGATCGCTCCACTCTGATCTTTACATCCCATTTCTTCTGTGAGAAAGCCTTCGATCGATCCTTTCTTGCCCGTTCCACTGCATTTTGGAATTCCATTTCTTCCATTATGTTCCCTATTTATCCACGTTAAAACGTCTCATTTTCTAACACCTATTATCCCAAAAAGATGCGTGTTGATTCTAAATTTTAAATTAGTGTTTTGATAAAAGTATTCAATCATTATAATGGATTAATATCTTGTTGTTTTTCAAAATTATTTATTTTTAACTTTTCATTCTATTGTATTTATTTTATTTGTTCTTATGTTTTAATGTATTTTGTAAATTTCTTTCTCTACCTCAATAAATAATTAACTTTGTATATAATTCAATCTAATTAGTGTGTTCTGGGCAAATGTGCTACTTTATTAGTAACATTCATGTTACTCTTAAGGGACTAAGTCCCAGAATAAATCTTTTTCTATTCTATATACCAGCTGGCATCTTTAAAGAGGATATCCAGTGTTTAAATCAATATATTAGGTACATTTCAATCGATAGCACGTAAAACCTCGTCGTTAAATGTAATGCTATTTAACGGCAATTTAGATAATCATATCAGGTCAAAATCAACGGTACCAACTGTATTAGACACCTACAAACGTTGGTATTTTTGAATTGTAAATAATTAATAATTTGCTTTTTTTTTCATACAGAAGATACGGAATGTCCATTAGGCAATTTTTTATGTCTAAAGTAATTTTAAAAAAATTAAATATGAGCTCAATCAGATTATGGTCACGTTAGCGATTGTTAGACTTGCCTTACAATCAACAAAGGAAAAACATAAAACCTTAAGGATAAACAGAATAAAACAATGTGGCTTTGCCAAAACTTCAAGCTTCCAAAGAATCCAGTCTTTCCTGTCAAAATAAAGGACGCCCTATGTATGTGACAAATTATTAGCTGAAGGACATTAACACCTTAACAGTTTCAGATACTTCCAAAGAATATTAAAAAAAGTTCGGACTTGGCACACATATGGTAAACTCCGAACGTCCAACTTATCTCAATCACTTAAAAGTATAAATATTTACTTAAAAATAATTTTTAATAAAATCAGTGTCTAATAATATAAAGAGACTATTGGTATAATGTAACGTTAATTAACCAATATCTATCTTACATTAGTGTACGGAAGCTAATGTTATATTCAAAGGAGATAATGGCCTGTTTGTTCAGGGAAACAGTTTGTATTAGTTTAGGATGTTGTAAATTAGTCATCAACATTTATTTAGTGGATTTAGAATTATACCACAGTAAAATTAATTTTCTTTTCGTTTCGTAAATTACTTAGTTTATGTAATTTATATATACAACTATAAATAATAGGAGCATGTAATTTTTAACTAAAAAATTTAAAATATAACATTAATTTTAACATTAAATTTAGATATTTAATACTAACAGGCATTCTTCAAAATTAAGAAACTGCCTTCTAAAAGGTACTGAATGAAATATTTTTGAAATCGATATTTTGACTAATTTTTATTCCACATCTTTTTGTATTGAAATCTGGTTTTCGTTTTTATCTAGGAATAAAACACAAGTCCTTCAAAAAATATTTTTGAAAAATGCGATTATATAAAAAAGTACAGATTTAATTTCATGAAAAATTATACCAACATTTTTTCTTCCATTCGAACGTTAAAATAATGTTGAATTTAAAGGGAAAGAAGTAAAATAAATTGGTTTTAAGATGAATAAATAAGTGATTTCTCAAAAAAAAAAAAAAAAAAAAAAAAATACTATGATGATCAAATCAGTCAGAAAATAATTATAAATGTGTATGGATTCTAAACGTTCTACTTTAAAAATAAAAGTTACAACTATAGAAATAAAATCCATAATTAATTGATTTAGGTCGAGTATCTTAAAACTTTTTTCTTTAGGTAAGTTAAATCAGTTTAAGTTGAATGAGAACTAGTGAAATACTTTATTGAAAATTGTTCTAAGCAGAAGTATGATTTTATAACTAAAAGCAAGGTTTAATTTTTTAAATACATATATAAATCCGGATAGACATTTGAGAAGCAGTGGCAATAAGATAGCTCCTCCTTTTTGTCATACTAGGGTAGAAAAAGTAGGTGCAATATTTAGCTTACAAGAGAAAAAAAAATGAATTAATCTCGTTGCCATCCAAAGCTTGATGTAAATTTGTAATTTGATGTTTTCAGCTAAATAAGGTTTAATGGTGATAATTTTAGTAGATAATAATACACTTAAATTTCGATCATCATTCTAGTTTAGCGTATCTAGTTATGACTGCGATTGCTCATTAGGCCATTAAGTCAGGTTCTTATGCTTTAGTAAAACACAACGGTTCATTGATATATGACCGAAAACATATACCATGTTCAAAGTGAAGGAATACTTTTGCTTCTTCATATTTTCATAATTAATTTAATAAAATTTACAACTGTGTTGATTCTATACAACCTGTAAATAACGTAAATATTTGATTAAAACGCGTGATGGTCCTAAGATATAGCTTCCCATTGGTAGCACTCCTCTTCATATTTAAGGCTAAATAAACTATAGATGCCAATAAATGGTTTTGTGATAGTTCCATGAGATTTTAATTTCATCGATTGTTTAGCCGAATAAAATAAAAATTACTGAAAACAAATATTTTGAGAGAGAAAGGGAATAGGAGTTCCAGAGTTGCACGGAATAAAAAACATTAAAATCTGCGAAAATATTGGTAAAAGTTGCAAAGTATTTATTTTTCTTCCCTTTTCACGGATTCAGCCAATGAACAAATAAAATTAGATTTTAAAGGGAGTAACTTCTTGAGTAAGAAGGAGTACACTTCCAATTACTGCGTGTAATCCTATAACGGGATTGAGTACTTGGCTGGCCCGAGGCTTGCCCAAACATGGGCAAGTGTTTGCAGAGGAGAATTGGATAAGGCGTAGGTAGGCTTCGGCTTAGGAACCGTCAGAGAATGTGGCCACATTATTCGATTCGTCTCTGATATACTTAGTCGCTATTTTACCAATGTTGGCTATATCTCGTTTCACCGTCGATTTCACTTAATATCCTCTCTTTTATATTGTTAAATCACTGTTTCTGTTGATGAATTTCTCCTGCATTAGTAAAATATTAAAATTAATTTATATATTTTATATATTATATAATATATATATATTATATATATATATATATATATATATATATAAAATTAAATTGGTTACTTATTTCGGCCAATATCTTATAAAGTCTTACCGCCCTTCGACGGCAATCCGAGATTGGTAATTATATCCAACAGTTTGGGATAAAAAATGGATTAGGGTGGGCCAGTGAATATAAACCTCTTTGTTGCTACTCCTTAGCCCGGAATCAACAGAAATCATACCACAAAAGTCCAATAATTCGTTTTATCACCAATACCTCTTTCCATACCTCCTAAAGCTATTAATCCATCTAAGGTGAAATATCTTCTTCAGAAACTTACCCTCCGTAAATCTCCTGGACACGATCTCCTTACCCCCCAGATCCTGCGACAACTTCCCCAGAAAGCCATTATTTTTCTTACATACATCTAAAACTGCATCCTTCTCACCACCTATTTTCCTCTCTTATGGAAACATTCTACAATCATTCTATTCCTAAAACGAGGTAAACCCTCCAGTAACACTTCATCCTACAGACCTATTAGTCTACTCCCCATCCTCTCAAAAATCTTCAAAAAGCTCCTTCTAAAACGAATCCTGCCTATATTAGAACCTCACAACCTTCCTTCCCACCAGTTTGGTTTCCGTCCTCATCATTCCACTGTTCGACAAGGACTCCGAGTCGTAGACCATATTTCCTCAGCCCTCGAATGCAAAGAGTATTGTTCTGGTGCGTTTCTGGACATAGCGCAAGCTTTTGACCGTTTATGGCACGTATTACTCTTCAAGCTTAAAACGCATTTACCCAAGTCTCTCTACCTCATTCTAAGATCCTATCTCTCAAACCACTCCTTTCAAGTTCGCTGTGGTGTAGAATTTTCCAACTTTTATCCCGTTGAGGCCGGTGTTCCTCAGGGCAGCGTCCTGGGACCCGTTCTCTACATCCTTTACACCGCTGATATTCCTAATCATCCTGACACCTTTCTGGCAACATTTGCAGACGACACCGCCATCCTATCATCCAGTTCCGTTCCCGAAACAGCATCCTTAATCCCCCAAAGACGCCTTTGTCTTATCGAAGACTGGTGTAATGCTTGGCGCATAAAGGTGAATGAAGCCAAATGCAAACACGTAACCTTCACTCTTCGACGAAACTTCTGTCCGCCAGTTTACTTCAATTCCATTCCAATTCCTCCTTCTGATACAGTCCGCTATCTTGGCTTACTACTTGACAAAAGACTGACGTGGAACGCACATACGAGACTTAAACGAAAAGAACTCAACAGAAGATTCGGACAGTTATACAGACTATTAAACAGAAAATCTGAACTTACAGTTGACAACAAATTATTAATTTATAAGACAATACTCAAGCTCATCTGGACCTACGGACTTGAACTGTGGGGGACAGCTAAACGTTCTAGCATCAAACGCATTCAGTCCTTTCAATCCAAATCCTGCGAATAATAGTAAATGCTCCTTATTATGTATCCAACTATACCTTGCACCAAGACCTTAATGTTCCATTTATTTCAGACGTAATTCCATCCAAATTTTCCAAATTCCACCAGAACCTCATTCATCATCCTAATCCTCTAGCACGATCCTTATCCAGCTCCACTCATCCATACAACCCACCTAGAAGGTTGAAACGGCAGTGGCCCCGAGAAACATATTGTAAAACATCTATTCTGGAGTTCTGACACTGGTCAGATTCTCCTCTCATGTGGCTGTGGCGCCCTCACATAGCTTCCGCTGGCTCTCACCAGTGATGCGGCTGAGAGGGAGGCGCTGGGATCCTTTGGAATCTGCTTGTCCTTCCACAAGTGGAAATAGGACGATAATCTTAGGAAAGAACAGACTATGCGTTTTTTTTTTTTATGAGATGGAGTAAAGCTTTTTCCAAGAGCTAGGAAACACTGAATTTTGGTGGGAAAAGTTATGTATAAAGAGGAGAACAGGCATTTCAGCTAGACATAATTTCAACAGGAATTCCATCACAGCCAAAGGAATTGATGCGAGATTTCATAACGGAGGAAATAAGGTTGTCTGAGTCGAATTACGGAGTGCCATAAACAGTTGATAGTCATATGTTTTTCTACTTAGTCTAAAGTGCCTACGGACAGCGTCACGTTTATTTGTAGAGATTATGAGAAATGTGAGAGTGTATGATTATTAGCAACCACCTACATCACATCAAACCTTTACAAATTTTCGTATTTTATGTTACCCTACTCTCCTACTGAAGGAATCAAATTAAGCAAATAAAATTTGAATCTAATTAAAGTGACGTAAACATGCCTAATGAGGCTGTAATGATTTTTTTTTTTAAGTAAACCGCTGAAATAAGTATCTTAGTGGAAGTATATTCTGAATACATATAATCAAGTTGGACAAGAGAGAACAAGGAACTGGCATAGAGAGTTAGTACTTAGTACCAGCAGGTACGACATCAAAGCAGTGAGGTTGGTGATGTTCTCTAACGACACAATCTATCATTTCATACTGCAAATAGAAACATCCTCTATACATATCGATGTTCCCATTGTCAGTTCTCCGCTAGATTTCTCGCTACTCTTTGCACTTCTAGCGAATAGCATCAAGTATAAATTAGGCCTCAGTCTCGACTGGCCGAGTCACAGCTTAAAATCATTTATAACAAATTTATTATATTATAGTAGTAATGGCCAATATAATAATTCATATTTTAAAGCGTCTTGTGCATGATTATCTAACTAAGCTCCTTATTATATCTTACTATTGTCCGACAGCAGATAGTGGTAATAATGGAAACCCAGAGGCTCTCGATATTGAATAGAAATTATGCTAATACGACTCCATCAGTGATCTGAATGGCCTCCTTACAATGAATAGGGTCCTCAGGGACGGATCATCCCGAAAGGAATAACTTCTTCTGAGGATCAGGATAACAATAAGTCAACCGCAGAAGTTGAAGGCACCACTGCAAGAATTAGGAGGAATTATTAAGATGATATTATATCAAGAATTTATTATATGCAGAATAATATTTTAAGAGGAGAGAATTGTTGGTACTTAATAACAGTGCAAGGTATGTACGTTTATAATTATTTTCGTATAGGAATATTGTCGTATCATTATTATACTTCTTCTTTTGGTTTCATAAATGTAAATATTTTTGTAGCCAATCTAAAAAGAAATAATCTTATTTTAACATTCAGAAAGTTTCGTCCATAGTGAGTTTTAGGTGATAAATTATTTGAAACATTTTACATAGAATGTTTATTTATGATAAGTAGGCCTCTTTAATATGAAAAAAAACATAAATCAATTAAGCAAAATATAATTGGAAAAAATTATAATATATATATATATATATATATATATATATATATATATATATATATATATATAATATATATATATTCATAAAAAGTATTTTATTCATTAACTTAAGAATGGCTCTAGAGGCAGAAACGTTGTGAATTTTCAAATAAAATTATGGGTTTTTATTTTTTTAAATAATTGTGATCAACATTTTCATTCAACAAATTTCGATGACCCTATGATCCTCTAATGATCCTAACGTCAGTTATATAAATTAAAAGATAATAAACTTTTTGTTTTCACATTGTTATAAAATATTTTTACATACCCTTAATCGATTATATTCCTTAAATTCAATTTTAGGCTTTTAACAACAATTCACTTTTAAAACATTATTTTTTAAAATCTCTCCTTAGAATGTCTTATACATATTTACAAAAATAAAATTAAAAAATGCGTTGGTGAGTTCAGGTATAAAAGTGAAACTATTGGCAAAATACGTGGATGACATATTGTATAAGAAAAAGAATGTAGTGGATGATTTCCTAAAAGTCTTCAATAATTATCATTAGAGATTTGAATTTAAAATGGAAATTGAAAAAGGAGGAAAATCGAGACGAGAATGGGGAGTCGTTACAAAATGGACCAAAAAACAAAATAGCAGTAACATAGTTCTTCATTATTTTTCCGTAAGAGAGTATGGGAATATAAACAATGAAAATGTGTGAAGGTTTGATATAATGTCGGTGATTGTGAATTTTCATACACTCTCACGTACTTTCAACGTACTATATAAGATCCTTGTGAATGGCCTAGGGCTGAAAAGTAAAAACTTGTTGAGTGAAAATGTGGATCACAATCATTATTTAAAAACCTATAACTAAAATAATTTAAAAAAAAAATACATATATATTACAATTTTTAAAAATATTTCTTTTTGTATCGGCAACAAATATGTCATTCAGAAAAGTAGTAATAGTTTAATATGCACTACCAAAAGTTCGTTAACTAACTCATCAATATTTACAATAGGGACTTATACAATTTAATCTATGTTTAGATATTTTGATTTCTTTAATAATTAAAACGGAAATTGATCTTTTTTTTTAAAAAAGCGTAAAATTAATTAAATAATAGTTTGAAAAAAAATGAACACTATAAAATATTTGACATTTGAACTAAATAACTCCTGTTTTAAGATAATTTATATGTATTTATTTTTATTTTCGAACATTAGGACTTGAATTAATAACAGAATATACTTAATAACTGTAAAATTTTCCAGCCAAAATATCATGTAATTAGTGTTCAATGATGCATGAGATGGAAACCGCATACCGTATCGGAATATTAATACGGAATAAATTAATGTTCCATATCCTGAATCAAAGCTAATACTGGGAATAAAAAATCTTCATGCGCGGTGACCATGAACTCAACCTTCACTAACAACATGCTAGCTTGCAAATATTTATGAATATTTACAAATAAATTTAGTTTTATTAACAAAATTGTTCTGCATTATCCTTTCTGCATTAAAACGGTTCTGGGGTATATATTTAGACCCGGATAAAATTATATATATATATATATATATATATATATATATATATATATATATATATATATATATATATATATATATATATATATATATATTATTTAGGAGTAATAAAAGGCTTAAAATTCATTTGATTTTTATCATTTTTTAGGTCGATTAATATGATATGAAAGTAACTCAATTGACAAATTCATCTAAATCAATAGATCCCAACAAATAATTTTAGCGAAAACCTTCATCCAATCAGCACTATAGGAGGACCACTAAAACAAAACAATAAAAAAATAAATAAAAAAAAAATAATAAAAAAAATAAAAAATAAAATATATGTGTATATATATATATATACAGCATTTCCAAGTCAAATTCAACCTTTTCCAAGTCAAATTCAACCTTTTCCAAGTCAAATTCAACCTTTTCCAAGTCAAATTCAACCTTTTCCAAGTCAAATTCAACCTTTTCCAAGTCAAATTCAACCTTTTCCAAGTCAAATTCAACCTTTTCCAAGTCAAATTCAACCTTTTCCAAGTCAAATTCAACCTTTTACATTTCAAATTCAACCTTTTTCGATATCAATAAAATAATGAAAATCAAATTAACATTATTTTATGTTTTAATGGTTATTTTAATTACACCTTGTGTTTTTAACTCTTGTGGCTTGTTAAATGTTCCCAGGGGCCTTTCTACATATAATTAGTCACGAATATAATAATAAGTATAACCGATACTTTAATTTTAAGAAATTTGCGATACAAGGTCTGGTAGTCGGATTAGCGGGATTCGTTTTATTTTAGTTTTATAATCGCGGGCGAAAATATTATCAATAGAGGTTTATTTTAACTTTTTCGTATTTATTGGATAGTAGGCTCAGCAGATGCGTTCCCAAAGGTTCGTTACCGATTACACTATTAATTTTAATCGCGCTCGCTCAGATATGGGTTTATTATAACTTTTTCGTATTTATTGGATATAAGGCTCAGTAGCTGCGTTCCCAAAGGTTCGTTACCGATTACACTATTAATTTTAATCGCGCTCGCTCAAATATGGGTTTATTATAACTTTTTCGTATTTATTGGATACAAGGCTCAGTAGCTGCGTTCCCAAAGGTTCGTTACCGATTACACTATTAATTTTAATCGCGCTCGCTCAAATATGGGTTTATTATAACTTTTTCGTATTTATTGGATACAAGGCTCAGTAGCTGCGTTCCCAAAGGTTCGTTACCGATTACACTATTAATTTTAATCGCGCTCGCTCAAATATGGTTTTATTATGACTTTTTCGTATTTATTGGATGCAAGGATCAGTAACTGCGTTCCCAAAGGTTCGTTACTGATTACACTATTAATTTTAATCACGCTCACTCAGATATGGGTTTATTATAATTTTTTCGTATTTATTGGATACAAGACTCAGTAGCTGCGTTCCCAAAGGTTCGTTACGGATTACACTATTAATTTTAATCGCGCTCGCTCAAATATGGTTTTATTATGACTTTTTCGTATTTATTGGATACAAGGCTCAGTAGCTGCGTTCCCAAAGGTTCGTTACCGATTACACTATTAATTTTAATCGCGCTCGCTCAAATATGGGTTTATTATTACTTTTTCGTATTTATTGGATATTAGGCTCAGTTGCTGCGTTACGGGGGTTCTTTCCCGACCATTCTATTAATTATTCGTGCGCTCGCTCACATATGGGTTTATTATAACTTTTTCGTATTTATTGGATACTAGGCTCAGTAGCTGCGTTTTCAAAGGTTCGTTACCGATTACACTATTAATTTTAATCGCGCTCCCTCAAATATCGGTTTATTATAACTTTTTCGTATTTATTGGATACTAGGCTCAGTAGCTGCGTTCCCAAAGGTTCGTTACCGATTACACTATTAATTTTAATCGCGCTCGCTCAAATATGGGTTTATTATTACTTTTTCGTATTTATTGGATACTAGGCACAGTAGCTGCGTTACGGGGGGTTCTTTCCCGACCAGTCTATTATTTATTCGTGCGCTCACTCAAGTATGGGTTTATTATAGCTTTTTTGTATTTATTGGATACTAGGCTCAGTTGCTGCGTTACGGGGGGTTCTTTCCCGACCATTCTATTAATTATTCGTGCGCTCGCTCACATAAGGGTTTATTATAACTTTTTCGTATTTATTGGATACTAGGCTCAGTAGCTGCGTTTTCAAAGGTTCGTTACCGATTACACTATTAATTGGTATTGCGCTCGCTAGATTATGGATTCATTATAAATTCGTGTTTCTTTTCTATGCTAATTTTTGTGTGTGTGTTTTGTTAGTGAATGTGTTAATGTATTTTTAGTCAGTTGGTCTAATTTATGTTTATTTCGTGTTTTTGTAACTTTTCATGTATTGGGTTACCGCTTATCCTTTTTTTCAGGATAGTAAGTTATCTTTTTGGTTAATATTTTGGAGTTTGATAATAATCAGCTAAACAGAACGATGTTATAAGTACATTCTTATTTGATAAACCTCTACTTGAGTTAGCGCAATTAAAATTAATAGTATAATCTGTAACGAGTCCTTGGTTACGCAGCGACTGAGCCTAGTATGCAGTAAATACGAAGAAGTTAAAATAAACCTCTTCTTGAGCGAGAGCACTTAAAATAAATTGAATAATTGGGATAGCAACCGCTGCAACGCATCAACTGAGCCTAATAGCGAATAAATACGAAAAAGTTATAATAAACCCATATTTGAGCGAGCGTACAAATAATTAATAGAATTGTCGGGAATGAACCCCCCGTAACGCAGCAACTGAGCCTAGTATCCAATAAATACAAAAAAGTTATAATAAACCCATATTTAAGCGAGCGCGATTAAAATTAATAGTGTAATCGGTAAAAAACCTTTGGGAACGCAGCTACTGAGCCTAGTATCCAATAAATACGAAAAAGTTATAATAAACCGTTATTTGAGGGAGCGCGATTAAAATTAATAGTGTAATCGATAACGAACCTTTGGGAACGCAGCTACTGAGCCTTGTATCCAATAAATACGAAAAAGTCATAATAAAACCATATTTGAGCGAGCGCGATTAAAATTAATAGTGTAATCTGTAACGAACCTTTGCGAACGCAGCTACTGACCCTTGTATCCAATAAATACGAAAAAGTCATAATAAAACCATATTTGAGCGAGCGCGATTAAAATTAATAGTGTAATCGGTAACGAACCTTTGGGAACGCAGCTACTGAGCCTTGTATCAAATAAATACAAAAAAGTTAAAATAAATCTTTATTGATAATATTTTCGCCCGCGATTATAAAACTAAAATAAAACGAATCCCGCTAATCCGACTACCAGACCTTGTATCGCAAATGTCTTAAAATTAAAGTATCGGTTTTACTTATTATTATATTCGTGACTAATTATATGTAGAAAGGCCCCTGGGAACATTTAACAAGCCACAAGGGTTAAAAACACAAGGTGTAATTAAAATAACCATTAAAACATAAAATCATGTTAATTTGATTTTCATTATTTTATTGAAATCGAAAAAGGTTGAATTTGAAATGGAAAAGGTTGAATTTGACTTGGAAAAGGTTGAATTTGACTTGGAAAAGGTTGAATTTGACTTGGAAAAGGTTGAATTTGACTTAAAAATGCTATATATATATAACCGAAACCGCTAATGCGATTTCTTCTCGCATCGGCGAATTCTCAAGTCCATGAAAAACGCTTTTACAAATTAAAATTTTTTCCTAAGTTTTAAAGATACTAAGTTTATATTATATTTTTCAAAATTAAAACATCTTACAGTACGTAAAGAAAGAAAATGTTGTTTTAATTTTCAAGCGCATCCCGCTAAATGTTTGTTATTGAAAAAAAGGACTAACGATTTAAAGACCACTATTGAAATGAATTATCAAAAGCAATCAATGAAATTATATCCCAGACCCATTGATATCATTGTTCTTACATAATCCTGATATGTAAGATAATAATTATAAATATTAGAGGCTAACGCATTCCGGGAGCCGCGTGTAACAAAAAAAATAAATAAATAAAAACACTCAAAAATCCTTGGAGAGATTTCCAAGGAAAAAAAAAATTACTTAAAAATTGCAATAAACTGTTTTTAGAAGTGAGGAATCTGAAGAAAGGTTTTTTAGAAACTTGAAGATTAGGAAGATTAACTAATTCTTTAATGATTTCTCCTGGTCAGATGCTCCTCTCATGTGCGGTGTGATTGTGGCTGTGGCGCCCTCACTTAGCTTCCGCTGGCTCTCACCAGTGATGCGGCTGAGAGGGAGGCGCTGGGATCCTTTGGGTTCTGCTTGTCCTTCCACAAGTGGGGGGACAAGCCCCGTCCGGGGTTCTCGAGCTGATTGTAAATATTGTACATAGGTATGAATGAGACATGTTTCGTTTATTTATTTGTTAACTTCATTTATTTGTATTTATTTTGTCTATAAATTTTGTTATTGTATACGTTTATTTATTTTGATTTTATTTTATGTAATTTGACTTTCCTTTTGTTTATATTGTAAATATTGTATGAATGAGATCCTGTAGCACTATTATTATTGTCTATTATGACAAATTGTAATATATACGAATAAAAAAAAAAAAAAAAAAAAAAATGATTTCACACTTTTTTGTCTCTAACTATATTTGAAAATTCATTAATTGATTTTAACAACGGAGGTAAGTGAAAGTCGTGTATTGCACGCATTAGATTTTTACTTCCACTTTCCTATATATGAAATATATAGTAAGGGTAAGTATTGCGATCGGGAAAATTTTCGAATTCCAGTTTTCAACGGAAATACACGTTTTAGGGTCCCCTGAGTATAAATTGCCAAGTCCCGCGAAAAGGTCTGTGTGTGTGTGGTAACTCACGGGCAAAAATGAAAAGACCTATGGAACTGAAATATCATATTTAAGATAAATATACGCCCGAGATGTTACAGAAACTTTTTCATCAAAATCAGCTGACCGGAAGGTTAGCACCTTTTTTTCCAACTTTCTTAAAAAGGGCTCAAACGATATTAATTAACTCTATATATCGATGTAAAATTTGATAAGCTTTAATATGATGCAGGTTTTATTCTGATTTAAATAGTCTGACAGGGCTTAAATGCCGATATTTTGAAATTTCTTCCTCTAGAGTACCTTTATTGGAGTTCTGACACAGGTCAGATCCTCCACTCATGTAATGTATGTTAGTGACTATTGCGCCCTAGTTCGGCCTCCACTGAGTGAGGGAGTGTCTAGGATCTTTTGGATTCAGCTTTTTCCTCCACAAATGGAGGGAAAAGTCCAGTCTGGGGTCCCTATAGCACTTGTATATAGTTATGTTTGTTTGAATGATGTTTGTTTATTTGCAAACTTTTATTTATCTCAATTATAGGTTAATGTTTTGATTTGTTTTGTTTTTATATTTATTATTATTTAATTCTATATATATCATTTATTTGTATTTATCTCAATTATAGGTTGTTGTTTGTTTTTTTTTATTTTGTATATATATTATATTTTATTTTATTTGACTTTATCATTGTATACTGTATATATTGTGTGAATGGGATCTTATATCACTATTACTAATGTTCATATAGAAACAAATTGTAATATTTCTCAATAAATAAATAAAAAAAAAAAGAGTGCCTTTAATTTTGTATATTTAAAAAAAAATTGGAACATCATCATATTAGCATTAATAAATAACGAGTAAATGTGCAAGCTAAACATATTTGATAAACAACTAAAGGAGAAAAGTGCAAACATATTTTTGTATGCAATTTTTGTGTTTTTAAACACAAGAATAGTAATATAGGTGTATAATATACCGTTAGATAGCTAAAGCTTTTAGAAAACATATTATCTAATACACGTAATTTTTAAGATTAATGGAGAGTCACGGAAAGCCGATAAAACTGACTAATTGTTGTAGATAAAATTATAATAGATTATTTAATCAAACACATGTTTCTATTGAAATTCAAAATAATTAATTCTTATTCATTTATTTGTATATTTAGATGTATTTAATTATAGTCGTCTATTGCGAACACCAGATTTCTTAAAATGTATATGTTTGATTAAAAATAGTTGAAGTAAGTCATTTGCAGGTTAACTGTATATGAAAAGAAAATGTAATCAGCAAAGTGGGATCCTGCAGACTATTTCCTTTAACGAATTACGTACATGGATTTACCCTGAATGACTAACATAAAGGCGCTATCCGAAAGGCATTAAGCCACAGTACTGACCAAAGAGTTCTATTACGTCACGTCCACAGTTACAGAACGTGACTACGCATGGAAACCCAACTGTAAGCTCTACACTAACCTTAAGATTGTAGTTATAGTCAACGGGCAGTAAATGGGTCCTCTGATTGGAAGAATTAAGGAGGTCTGTGTGTCCATTCAGGAATGAAGCTAGGAAAAGGCAAAAGATAACAACTTAATTCTAAATTCGTTTGGTTGGATGTATTTATTATACTGGCACAAAACATTCCTTCATCAGCGCCAAATATATTTATAATAGAAATTTTATCAAAATTAAAAAATAATATAAAAGTCTTGTTCCGGAAACACACGACGTAGGAATTAATTAATAAAGTTAGAGTTGTAAAAATATTTAAGAATGATATTTAGTTTCGTAGGAAGTGTATGTTTTAGATTAAATTATATAACAATAAAAATAATTATGTACAACAACACATAAGTTATTGCCCTATTCGTCACTCTACATTACTTTCTACGACGTTTTATATAAGATGACAGTTTTTATAAAATCTTCAGCTTTCCAATGGTATATTATAAATATATATTATACTTATCAAATCTAATACCAACTTCCCAAGTCTAATCCTCAGTAATTACCCAATTACCTTCAGTTCCTCTGTAAAAAACCTAGGTATCACAATCGACCAATCCCTCTCCTGGAAACCACATATTGCCCAAATCTCCCAAAGAACAATAAGTATCCTTAAATTTTTCCATCGCTCCCGTCATCTTCTCCCACTATCCACTCGTAAGCTCCTCGTTTCCTCACTCATTTTTCCCCACTTTGACTATTGTTGTGTGGCATATGACGGCCTCCCGACTGTGCTTGAAGACAGATTAAAGCGCATTATGAACATTTTCTTAAGATTTGTCTTCGGCACTTCAAGGAGATCTCATGTTACCCACTTATACGGTGAGTTAAAGTGGCTCCTTCCCTCCACCCGCAGACAATATTTCCTTGGATCATACCTTTATCAAACTATCAACTCCCAGCGTCCATCCTACATCCATAGTCTCCTTCAATTTAAATCCTCAGTCCACTTACTCGAAACTAGATCCCGACATTCTGACCTTTATGCTCCTACCCACAGAACCAAAACTTTTGATCGTTCCTTTATTGTTCGCTCTACTGCACTCTGGAATTCTCTACCGAACCATATCCGCCATGCCACTTCTTTATCCTCATTCAAATCCCAACTTTTCCTTTACCTACTGTCATCCTAAATAGACGATCAGCAAATATGATATGTCAATTTCATCTAGAAGTCTACATTGAATGAAAGACGATTTTTGTTTACCGCCCAAATTTTAATTTGATTTTGTTAAAATTAGATTTTATTTTCTCAGAAGACAATATTTAGAAGATATTATATATGTATATATATATATTTTTTTTTTTGAAGTAATTTGTTTGTTTTTTTATGTATAGCTTTTCTCCTCATTGTTAATAATTGTATTTGTAAATAATCGTTGTAATTAATAAGTACTCATGTTTATTTTGTCTGTTGGCCAGACATATTATATTTTTCTATTGTACATAACTATTATTCTTAGGGGACTTAGTCCCAGAATAATTTTTTTTTTCTATTCTATTCTATTCTATATATTACTGATCTTACGTTTGGAAAAATAAAATTACGAAAGAAAAAAAAGTTTACTATTTTCTCCTTTATTTTCTTATGAAATCTTTCGACTTATATTAATGCTAATAAGATGATATGGTTAATATTGTGTAATCTATAATATACGTACTTTAAGGAGGAAACATTTAAAAATTCGGCATTGAAGCTCTTCAAAATATTTTAATCAGAATAAAACCAACATGGTATAAATCCAATTAAGTTTTATATCGGTGTTGAGAGTTTAATCAAAATCGTTATAGCCACTTTCTAGGAAATCGGCTCCTACCTGACAGATAGAACTTTCAAAGTTAATCATAACCTCTCCTACTCATCAGTATTTAATCAGTCAACCGGTGTACCTCAAGGTAGTATCCTAGGCCAAATTCTCTACACGGTGTATACAGCTGATTTCCCTATCCATCCAGGCACAGTCCTCTCGACTTACGCTGATGACACCTGTATGCTATCCGTGAATAATGATCCTATTGTTGCTTTCCAAATCCTGCAGAGCCATGTATCCGCCATTGCAGAATGGTGTCACAATTGGAGAATCAAAATAAATCTCACCAAATCACCTTCACTCTACGACGTAAACCTATGTCTTCCTGTCCTGTTGTTTCCTTAAATCATACCCCACTCATCACTGTAGAACAAATACGATACCTTGGACTTTACCTTGACAAATTCTTACATGGAATCCTCATACAAGACTTAAACGACAAGAAACTGCTCGTAGATATCGACTATTAAAACACTTACTTCACAAACGATCAAAACTCCCTCTTTACTTTAAAATAATCATTTACACAATGATTATCAGACCTATTTGGACTTATGGCATTGAGCTATGGGGGTCCACTAAACCATCGAATTTCTCCCGCATCCAATCCTTGCAATCCAAAATCCTTCGACAAATCCTCGACGCTCCTTACTTTCTTACCAGCAAACTCATACATAGAGACCTGAATATCCCACTAGTTGCAGGAATTGCCCAAAAAAGATACACCTTCTTTCATTCCAAGTTACCCGCCCATTCAAACCCGCTTGCCTGTATCCTTTCATCTACTTCTATTCCCGATAATTCTCCGAGGCGTCTGAAAAGACGGTGGCCTGGAGACCTGCTGAACAAATAAACATTGAAGTACTATCGCTTGGTAGATTCTTCTCATGACTTTTCAAGCCTGTAAATAGCACATTTACTTATTGTACTATGTAAATTGTACAGTTGTAAATTTCAATAAAAGAATTTTAAAAAAATAAAATAAAATACGTAATTTTTGAGTTACACGCACCTATTCATGTTTAAGGTAGGCTATTCACATACAGGCAAAAAGACAAACACATTCACAAATATTTGGACTCGATAGGAAGCTGGTTCCTAGCAGACGCCAACCTATTTGCCAATTTTCTATTATTAGTCAGCAGTTTACAGAGGAAAACTATTGTTCTCCACCCCTATAACAATCCAATGCCTACGCAGTTACACCAACTTCATTAAGATCAGTAGCTATTGTGCACCAATACAGTACCTATAATATAATACCTATCAGTACCAACTAATTGGAATCTCTGTTTATTGTAAATGCATCAATAGCATAGCATGGTGATTGTTATTTAATTAATTAACTCGAAACCAGTCGAGCTGAAAGGTTGGTTTCGTAATTTTTTATAACATTTTTCCAACACCAGCACTGTTCTAAACTGTAATTAATACATTTTAAAAAAATTAAGCTGGTTTAGCAATGTGCTTCATTGGGAGTCAATTCTGCAGTTGATGGATAATAATTTATATACTTTACAGTTAATATGACATGGTGGACTAATATTGGACTTAACAAAAAACAACTGAACTAAGCACTTGGAATTAATCTAGGTTACTTAACAAACTCTTAAAATTATCCTTGAACACCAAATTCACTATCTGAAAAGTACTTATCAATCCCTTATGTACGGGATAGAGCTATGCCTCTGCCAAAAACTGAAACAACCAAAACATTCAGTCATTCCAGTCCAAAGTTATACGATCGTAGATGCACAATACTATGTGACGAGTAAACTACTCCATTAGAATTTGGACTTGCTCACAGTTCCAGATACTGCTGAAAAGTCTGTTGTAGAAAACATTTCTTCAACAGACTTTCTTGCTATTAGAACCCAACGGCCTCCACTAATCCATAAAACCCGCCCAACGGCTTTAAAGGCGGTGGCCTAGAGATTCCCTGATTTCGAAAGAGAAGATATTTGCTAATGGTAAAAAGTATTTTTAAGACGGCATATTACGGAAATTCGAATATTTAAATATGATTAGAAACATTTTTTTTTTAATATTATGTTAATTTTTTTCTGTTTTTTTTTTTTTTTTTCGCAAAGTATGTAGAGTATAAATAAAAAGTTCATCTGAATTCTTAGGTTTATTTGTTGTTTAATCGAGTGCTTTCTTTCTCATCTTTTATTAGTATTCTAACGGGAGTATTTTATTAATAAATTCAATCCAATTTTTGAACATAATAATCTTGCGATAAAGATCTTCGAAAGAAATTAGTATCACAAGATGACGGCCTCGGGATCTCCTAAATTAAATAAACATTGAAGTATAACTACTGGGTAATTCCTTTACGAGACTTTTTCATGCTTATAATTCTTTTATTTCTCATTTACTCGTTTTACGAGATAGTATATAGTTGTAAATATATTCTTATATTATATAAACAATTTAAAAAAATTGTAAGAGTAGATAAGAAATGGGGGAGCTGGGACACTTTTTTGAGGAGCCAATCAGATGCCAGCATTTGGTCACGTGACCTATGGCGGGAGATTTGAATTTGAATTTCGACCACGACCTAACCTTAACCACGCTGGTTCGCGCCATCGACCTAACCTAAACCACCGTGCCACGCCCCTTTTTAGTCACGTGACCCTTTATCAACCTAACCTAAACCAGTAGGCCACGCCCCTTTTTGATCACGTGACCCCTGTTTGAGGGTATTAAGTCTTTATAAAGCATGAGTCTACCCTGCGTCCATTTTCTTTTCCCTACGTTTTGGGCTAATTTAGTCTTTATAAAGCATGAATCTACCCGTACGCCATTTTCTTTTATGACGTCACAATTCACAAAGCATGAGTCTACCATGCGTCCATTTTCTTTTCCCTACGTTTTGGGCTAATTTAGTATTTATAAAGCATGAGTCTACCCGTCCGCCATTTTCTTTTATGACGTCACAATTTACAAAGCATGAGTCTACCATGCGTCCATTTTCTTTTCCCTACGTTTTGGGCTAATTTAGTATTTATAAAGCATGAGTCTACCCGTACGCCATTTTCTTTTATGACGTCACAATCTACAAAGCATGAGTCTACCATGCGTCCATTTCCTTTTCTCTACGTTTTGGGCTAATTTAGTATTTATAAAGCATGAGTCTACCCGTCCGCCATTTTGTTTTATGACGTCACAATTTACAAAGCATGAGTCTACCATGCGTCCATTTCCTTTTCTCTACGTTTTGGGCTAATTTAGTATTTATAAAGCATGAGTCTACCCGTCCGCCATTTTGTTTTATGACGTCACAATTTACAAAGCATGAGTCTACCCGGCGTCCATTTCCTTTTCTCTACGTTTTGGGCTAATTTAGTATTTATAAAGCATGAGTCTACCGGTCCGCCATTTTGTTTTATGACGTCACAATTTACAAAGCATGAGTCTACCCGGCGTCCATTTTCTTTTCCCTACGTTTTGGGCTAATTTAGTATTTATAAAGCATGAGTCTACCCGGGGACCATTTTGTTTTTATGACGTCACAATTTACAAAGCATGAGTTTACCATGCGTCCATTTTCTTTTCCCTACGTTTTGGGCTAATTTAGTATTTATAAAGCATGAGTCTACCCGGACGCCCTTTTGTTTTTATGACGTCACCATTTAAATAATGTAAACCTGTTCGAGCATGCAGCGACATGTCGAATCATGTAGAAACAGATTTGTGCAAGTACAAACAGGTTTGAATCATGTTTAAACATGCAGGTAAGTGAAACGTAAACATGGACTTTGAACCTTCTTAGTGGCTTTAATATAAACATCGTTATACGGCTTCTTAATCCTATACAGCTTTGAACTTTGATCTTTAATCCTACATTTTAAGTAGCGATAAAAATTTCCTTAAGCTTAAACGTAAATATGGACTTTGCACCTTCTTAGTGGCTTTAATATAAACATCGTTATAGGGCTGCTTAATCCTATGCAGCTGTGAACTTTGCTCCTTAATCCTACTATTTAAATAGCGATAAAAGGTTCCTTAAGCTCTTGGGCTATGGGCTATTATCTTCCTATGTGTAATGATTTTTAATACTTTACAGCTGTGAACTTTGGTCATTAATCATACTATTTAAATAGCGATAAAAGGTTTCTTAAGCTCTGAGACTTTGAAGCATTACCCTCTTAAGTATATATATATAAATATAATGCGGACCTTGTAAATATAATCTCTTAGTATTCTAAAGATTTAATCGTAAACAAGATAAATTTAAGACATCAATATCAACTTTTTTCTAATAATTGCTTAAAGTATAAATATATAATAATATAAAACTTGTACCTATTTCGGTAGGCGAATATAATTTTTTTATATATATTTTCAACATTTTTAGTTATTTTCTCATCTTCTTAGACCATTTTTTACCTTTTCTATGTACGATTTACTTATCATTAACAATTCTGCTTTCGAATTGCTATTTGCGATGTTTTCGGAAGAGTTCGGCTAAGCTCGGAAATATTCGGCTAGCCGCTATTGTTTAGAAACACTCGGGAGTGTTCGGGCTTTTTCGGCTGCTCTCTGGGCTCTTCGGCTTCCCCCACTCCTTCCCCCACTCCTTTCCTGCCCTTCCCCCACTCCTCCCCATCCCTTCCTTCCCTTCCTTCTATCACGTCTTAATCTTATACTCTATGAACTTTGCTCGGATAATTCCTAAGCCGGCTATAAATAGGTTTGTTTTTCAGAACTCTTTCTCATTCTCTTATCCAGCGTCAAGGTGACATCTCGATAACTTGTGAGTACCATTTTTTCTATTTTGGCCTTATAGTGTGCATCAGTGTTTAAAAAAATTATCTTTACTTATCTTTCAACTATTTCTTTAACGATTTTTTTATTTCATACCTAGCTTCATATTTCGTTTTTTCTTTAGTTTAATATTAATTTTTTTTAGGACTCTTTTTGGTTTTTTTTAATTCATAGTTTGACTTTGTTTTATTTTAAGTTAGTATATTATTTCCATTTTATATTTTCACTATCTGACAGTTTTTGGTTTATTTGTGTTTTTTTAAGTTTAAAATTAAAAATGTCAACTACCAATAGTAACTGCCAGTATTGCAATAGAGAGTTTAGCAGGGAGGATAATAAACTTCGTCATGAAAACTCATGCTTAACCTCACAGGCACGGCGTACATGTGTTTCCTGTGGGGGGAATTTCCAGTCTAAAAAACAGTGGATGAAGCATGTACGCCGCTGCCTGAGAGAAACGCCGCTCGTCATGACCAAGCGGAGGCGGTTGGAGGCGGCTATGGGGTCTTTGTATCAAATTGAAACTTCCTTTGGAGGGGACCTCAAGACCTTTTTTCTTCCATGTTTGGAATCAATTGATGTAGTAGAATTTCTGTGCAAACAGACGGTCACACTGCATCGGTTGATTTCAGAATTTTGGGCGGAATCAGACTCTCCCTTAAAATTCAATTTGGTTTTGGAGGCCACGTACGAAAATGTCAGAGGAGAGTCCTGCGATCGTGCCTTCAAAACCAAAAACAAAGCTATGTATGACATCTCTTCCATCTTGGATATTCTCAGTGGCATGTATGCGAAGTTGGCTACCGAGATGGAAGAGATGGCAATGAAAGGGAGCGGCTGGTTCCTAAAAAGTCTTGACGGTCTTCTCTTAAGGGTAAATAGATTCAGACCTCTAGGCGCCTCCAGTTATATACCTCTTCCACCTAAAATAGCCGCCAGAAAAGCTGTAATTAATGTGCAGAACAATGACGAGCGGTGTTTTAAATACTCCATACTAGCCCACCTCATCGATGTGCACGCAGAGCGAGTTAGCAATTATCGAAATTTGGGGCATCAATATAATTTTGACTGCATTTCCTTCCCCACTCCTCTCCAAGAGGTGAAAACATTCGAACGACACAATAACATCAGTGTGAATGTTTTTGCCATTGGAGAGACAGGAGACGTGTACCCGCTGAAGGTGGTAAAGGAGGAGAAGGCCGACCATCGCGATTTACTTCTCTTGACTACGGAGGATGGGCGAAGTCACTACACCTATATTAAAGACTTCAATAAATTAGTTGCTTCGCAGATCTCCGGCCACCGATGCGGAAAACACGTCTGTAAGCGATGTTTCACCCATTTTAATTCAGATGCGAGAAACATCGCTGAGCGGGTGAGGGAGCACATGGAGTACTGTGGGGACAATAAGGCTACTCGCATCGTACTCCCGGCTTGCGACGACGAAGGGAATCCTCAAAAGGTATCTTTTATTAATATACAACGGCAGGTGAGGATTCCTTTTGTTGTCTACGCTGATTTTGAGTCAATTTTAGAAAATATCCAGCCGGGAGATTCAAGACAAACGAGACCCTACCAGAGACACCTTCCTATGAGTTTTTGCACGTACGTCAAGGTATCAGATGATATCCCACGCCACTTATTGCCTATAAATTTTCCCACTGAACCCTTCATCTACACAGGTGAGGATTCAGCGGAAAAATTTATGAATTATATCAAGGAAGTAGCAGGGAAGGTGTCTCAGGTGTACTCCATGAAGCGGCACATGCTACCCCTGACACCATCGCAGATGGAAGCCCACCATCTATCCCAATCCTGTTACCTCTGTTCCCGCCCATTTACTCCAGACAATGGGAAAGTGATGGATCACGATCACATCACAGGGATGTATCGTGGTCCAGCACATTCCAAATGTAACATCCTGTATAGAACCCCACGTTTCCTACCCGTCCTATTCCACAATCTTAGCGGTTATGACTCTCACTTCATCGTCCGAGAGTTGGGGCATGGATTAAGTGAAGAAGAAAAAATAAGATAAGAATAGATGTCATCCCCAACTCTGAGGAAAAATACATCTCCTTTGGAATGACAGTGGGCGCATTAACCGTTAGGTTTGTGGACTCCTTTCGTTTCATGGCTTCCAGTCTCGATAGGTTGTCCAAGAATTTGCCCAAACCTAATTTTAAGGAGACGAGCAAATTCTTCCCCGCCGATCATTTGGACCTCGTGATCAGAAAAGGAGTGTACCCCTATGATTACATGGACTCGTTTGAGAAACTTCAGGAGACGGTTCTGCCCCGAAGGAGGCATTTTATAGTCAATTGAATGAAATGCCTACCTCAGACGAGGACTATCAGCATGCTCAAGCGGTATGGGACGTGTTTAATATCAGAACCCTGGCCGAGTACAGTGAATTATACCTCAAGGTAGACGTGACGCTTCTTTGCGACGTCTTTGAAAATTTCAGAGATGTCTGCTTGAGGGCTTATTCACTGGACCCGGCCTGGTATTACACGGCACCCGGACTTGCCTGGGATGCCATGCTGAAGTATACGGGAGTACAATTAGATCTTTTGTCTGATTATGATATGGTCCTAATGATCGAACGGGGAATAAGGGGTGGCTTGTGCCAATGCAGTCACCGGTATGGAAAGGCGAATAATAAATATCTGAACCCAAGTCGCGATCCCCAGGAGGAAACTTCGTACATCGCCTATCTGGACGCTAATAACTTGTACGGGTGGGCGATGTCGAAAACCCTTCCGTCTGGCGGTTTCGAATGGGTTCAGAATCCGGAAACTCTAGATTGGCTCAACTTACCGGAAGACGGGCCTTTCGGTTACATAGTTGAAGCCGACTTAGAGTATCCGGAAAGCTTGCACGATTTGCACAACGATTTCCCTCTGTTGCCAGAAAATAAGGTACCCCCAGGATCAAATTTAAAAAAACTTTTAGCTACTCTGAGCAACAGAGAGAAATACGTTTTGCATTTCGTTAATCTACAGCAGGTCATGGGCTTAGGACTAAGGTTAGTTCGAGTACATCGAGTACTTAGATTCCGGCAATCACCTTGGCTTCGTAGTTACATTGACCTCAACACCAGACATCGACAACAGGCGACTAACGATTTCGACAAAGACTTCTACAAGCTCATGAACAATGCCGTTTTCGGCAAATTCATGGAAGATGTTCGAAAACGGCATAAGATTGAGCTTGTAGTTAGTCAAAGACGACTGAACAAACTCATATCAAAACCTACATTTAAGGACAGGACAGTATACACAGAGTCATTGGTTGCAGTACATTCGGACTTTGAACAGATTAAGATGAACAAACCTATTTACGTAGGGATGGCCATCCTTGATCTATCCAAAGTCCGAATGTACGATTTCCATTACAACACAATATTACCATATTACGGACCGAACAGACTAACACTCATGTATACAGACACAGACAGTTTATTATATCTTATACAGACTGATGACTTTTACAAAGACATACACAATTTTATAGACGAAATGGACACATCAGACTACCCCCACGACCACCCCGCATACAGTACACACAACAAAAAGGTGTTGGGTAAATTTAAAGACGAAGCCAACGGAGTGCCCGTCTCTGAGTTTGTCGGACTGCGTGCTAAGATGTACTCGATACGAATTCACGCCGATAAAGAAAAGAAAAAGGCGAAAGGGATAAAAAAGATCGCTGTAGAGAAGAAACTGACATTCAACGACTACATCACATCTCTGTTCGAAGGAAAAGAGTTCAAAACTACTTTTCGCTCAATAATTTCAAAGCACCACGAACTCTTTTCCGTCGAACAGACTAAAACATCCCTTTCGCCTCACGACGATAAGCGACATCAAGTCGACGGAATTCGTACCTTGGCCCATGGTCATTATTCCATACCGGATGTGTAGATGAGGTGTGGCGGCAACAATCAAAATCTCTGTTGCAATATTGGCCAACTTTGATAATGTTCACTTGTAAATATTGTATATTATAAACAGATATCAGTTTTTTTTTTTGTTTTTTTTTAAATTAGTCACAACTTTTTTTTCTGTTCAAAACATGTTTTGTTTCAACTATTACAAGATGACTTTTTATTTTATTTTATTTAATAGAAATCTTTGAAGTTTTATTTTTATTTTTTTAAATATATATATATATTTTTTTTTTAATAAAAGAGGTTTTTTTTTTTGTTTTTTTTTTTTTATATATGAAAGGACGGAATTTTTTATTTTTAGTATTTGAAGATTACGTTTTTATTTTTTAACATATATATTCTTTTAATCTGCACTGTGGCCAAATGAAAAATGGTTTTAATAAATGTTTAGTTATCGCTCCAGATGCTGTATAAGAGATTTTATTTTTATTTTTGTTGATATAATATTGTTGTTTTTATTTGTAAACTAAAGTATGTATGTGAGATGGAATGAATGGGTCCCTGGCGTGGCTCTAAAGGCTCGTAAACCTAAAAGGAATGTGTGTTATGGTTTCAAGAGAGGTTTAAAACGATAAACCTGGAAACCAAAATTGAAAAAAACTACGTTGTGGTTCCAAGAGAGGTTTAAAAAGATAAACCTGGAAACCTAAAATGAAAAACTGCGTTGTGGTTCCAAGAGAGGTTTAAAACGATAAACCTGGAAACCAACATAAAAAATATGAAAAATAGTTTTACAAAATATTAACAACCATATTATATCAACATACCTTCTCGACGCACTCACACCTTGACGAGGTGGGAAGGCTTACTTCTAAATTATATTTAGAAAACCAAGATGGGTGCAAAAAAAATAAAAAAAATAAATTATATATATATATAATAAATAAATAATTTTAATATGATACCAATTTTTAATTTGAAAAATTCTATTAACGAAGATTAGTCAATGAATTTCAACCACGTCGGTAAGTATAAAAGGAGTGGTCAAAGTGCGATTCTTTTCATTTACCATCATGCGCTTGGTAAAGCAACATACTACGATCCGTATTCATAACCTGGACGGAGGCGCTCCACTTAAGAAAGAATCTAGGCACGGTTTACTATTTCCTGATTCGATTCGATGTTTAATATGCGGCCCCTCCAATTGTGGTAAGACTAATCTTATGCTAAGCTTGATTTATGACTCAAAGGGATTAAAATTTGAAAATATCTATTTGTTTGCAAAATCCTTACATCAACCTAAATATAGAGAGTTAGCGCAAATATTAGAACCTTTAACTGATATCGGGTTTTATCAATATGAAGATAACTCACAAGTCCCTCCACCCAAAGAGGCACTACATAACTCAGTCTTTATATTCGATGATATTGCCTGTGACAAACAAGATAATGTGAGATCATACTTTTGTATGGGGCGCCATAACGGTGTTGATATATTTTATCTGAGCCAGAGTTATACTAGAGTCCCAAAACATTTGATTAGAGAAAATGCTAACTTTCTTATACTCTTTAGACAAGACGAATTAAATCTAAGACGAATTTATGATGATCATGTCAATTCAGATATGTCATTTCAAACTTTCAAAAAGGTTTGCCAATGGTGCTGGAAAGACGACAGGTACGGATTTTTAGTCTTGGACAAGGATAGACAAATTAATGATGGAAGGTATCGAAAGGATTTCGAGGCCTATATAATACCGTGAGGTGTTGGGACAAGATCATTCTCTAGTTAGACATGGAAGAGTCAACTAGTGATGTAGTAATGCGTGAAATAATCGAGACCAGGAAGGCTATACAGGAAAAGTGTAATTTATTGAAAAGGAGTCGAGAAGAGACTGATGAATATTTGAAATTGAAGTATAAACCTTTATTGAAATCTATGGAAAGACTAGCGAGTAAGCAGGAGGTTAAACTTCCCCCCTCCACCCAATGTGAAATTCGAAAGAAGGAAGAAGAAGAAGAAGAAATTCCTCATATTCCATCAAAAATGCCTAAATATTGTCTAGAACAATCGTCACTAACAGATACAACACCAAAGCCTGGGCCTTCTAAAATATTTACTCGTCGTTTAGAGCACGTTTGGGAAAGTACACCAATTCTAAAGTCGGAAGAAGAGTGTGAGCCACCGAAAACCCCACTGCAGGAGGTGAGAGAAGCAACTCAAACTCCTAAAGGAGAAGAAATGTTACAAAAATATTTAGAAAAGATTGGAAATATATCCTCAAAGTATATAATAAAGCTTGTGAACAATGACATTAAAGATCTGGATACTGTATATGGAATCAAATATGATGGTCACAAGTTTACCATCGGCGATACAGTGATTTCTATCAATGAAGATATTCTTACTATAGGTGATGATATCTATCATGGTACACCAGGTCTCTTCGAATTGTTATTTATAAAAAATCCGAATCTTTCATTCGTTAAACAAAGTGATTATGCTTTGTATAAAAAGATTTTGATGCAAACTAATGCACATTTCGAGGGACATAGCCCAAGCGGTAATATGATAAGACTTAAAAATTACCCCAAATACAAAAATGTTATCTCAAAATTGTTCAAATCAAAAAGCGGTACAGGCATTGTTGATCCAAACGTATTAGTTAATCGAATGAGATATTTGATTGGCTCTCAAACAGGAAAGAGTGAGATCTTGCGAATAGAAGCTCAACTTAGAGAAGGGGGTATAATAGTGTAGCGCAGATGAGAAGATTAACAGTACGTCATGGCATCCGTTAAAGAGCAGATCGTGCATGAATTACACAAACCTGCTAGGAGGGTTTTTAAAAGAAGATCTGTATTACTCAAAGGTATTGATGATTTATGGCAGGCTGACTTGGTTGAAATGATTCCTTATGCTAAATTTAATAAAGGTTACAAATATTTGCTCACTGTAATAGATTGTTTTTCTAAATATGCTTGGGTAGTGCCTATCAAGAATAAAACTGCGTCTGTAGTGTGTCAAGGTTTCGAGAAAGTATTATCTGAGAGAAAGCCAAAGAATTTGCAAACAGACAATGGTAAAGAGTTTTATAACCAAGTATTTCGAAAACTCATGACATCTTGTAATATCAATCATTATTCAACATATAGTAACCTAAAAGCATCAATAATAGAAAGGTTTAATCGCACTCTAAAGTCAGCCATGTGGAAAAAGTTTAGTTTACAAGGCAACTACAATTGGCTTGTAGTACTGCCGGCATTAGTAGACAAATATAATAAAACAAAACATAGTACAATCAAGATGGCACCGGCATCCGTTCACGGATTTAAGATTGAAGCAAAACTAATAAAAGAAGTTTATTCTAAGAAAACGAGTACAAAAAAGGCTGCAAAATTTAAAGTTGGCGATCATGTAAGGATATCAAAGTATAAAGCACAGTTTGCGAAAGGTTATCAACCATCATGGTCTACAGAAATATTTACTATAGCTGAAGTGAAAAAAACGGTACCTATCACCTATCATCTGAAAGATGATCGCGGAGACAACATTGCTGGTGGTTTCTATCAAGAGGAATTGCAACTTGTAAAGCATCCTAATTGTTACCTTGTAGAAAGAGTTGTAAAAAGGAAAGGTAATAAAGCTCTAGTGAAGTGGCTAGGTTTTGACAGTTCTCATAATTCATGGGTTGATAGCAAGAATGTGGGTATATAAGGCTTGTCAGCATTACCTCTGTATCAGTAGACCATGAAGCGTGTTACAAACAAGAAGAAAAAGATGCGAGTCATTTCCACACCAAAGAGGATCGGGGGAAATGTACATCAGTTGAAAACTAAAGCCAAAGAGATCTTAAAAACTTTTCCTCGCCAAAGGCTAAGCAATTTCGACTTACTCAGATTAGCAAAACTTCATAAACTGCGTCGTTTTAGAGGGGTTTTTATGGTAGATGAATTTTCTACAAAGCCGTGGAAATCTGAACGTGGTATTTTTAATTTAGACAATAGTAATGGTAGAGGAACGCATTGGGTCAGTTACAAGAAAAGAGGAAAATATGTTCAGTTCTTTGACAGCAGTGGAGACAAACCGCCAAGTGAATTCGTTCGGTACATGAAAGATTGCCGAATTTCATTAAATAGAAAACAATTCCAGAAAGTAGGTTCAAACAACTGTGGTCAGCTTTGTTTACTCTTCCTGCTTGATCTTATATAAAAGGAGTTATAACAAAGGAATGTCCATTCAGTAGTCAGACAGCGATGGGGTTGGACTTTAAGAAAGTACATAAAAGCGCGTCTTCAGAGAGAAAAAGTATCATTCCAGTGAAAGCCATTGTTGAGTGCACATCGTTAACTGCGAGCAATATTAGATTTCTTCAAACGGCAGGATATTACGTTTTATCATCAACATGGAAATATTGAATTTGGAAGAAGCTGGTACTTTTGATAATTCAATTGAAGGGATTGAATTTCATTCTCACCATCCTTATTCGTCAACAAATCTTCAGCCAGGGGATGAAATACGCATCAGTCTGCAACATCAAGATTTATACACACTACCTAGTCAAAGCCTGCTGTATGTAGAAGGAAGATTTCTAAAGCAGGATGGTTCAGCAGTTCCCATTGCATCAAAATTAACAAACAACATGTTTGCGTTTTTGTTTGATGAAATAAGGTACGAATTGAGTGGAGTCGAAATAGACCGTGTGGAAAAATCCTGGAATCACTTCAACTTTGAAAAATCTAGTTTCGCTCAAGGGAGGTTCCCAGTTTTTGGATAATTGGGGATGGTGCTATCCACAAAGTGATACATTAAACATTACATCGGCAGAGGGGTGTTTCAACCTATGTGTTCCTTTATCATCCCTTCTTGGGTTCTGTGAGGATTATCAGAAAATCGTAATGAATGTAAAGCAAGAACTGATATTCATAAGAAGCAGACATGATGAAAATTGCTATATCACTAGCCAACCAGTAGCTGGGACTAATGCGGTAGAAAAGTGTAAAATAGAACTGGATAGGCTATGCTGGAAGCTACCTTATGTTACCGTAAACGAACATCAGAAGCTGGCTTTGATGCGTCATCTCAAATGAGAAAAAATATTTTCACTAGCCTTTAGAACCTGGGATTTTTACGATTATCCTTTACTGCCAGCAAGTCAGAGACAAATCTGGCCAGTCAAAACATCCAGTCAGCTAGAAAAACCGCGTTATGTAATATTAACTTTTCAAACTGGAAGACTGAAAAATTCTCAAAAAGATGCAAGCTACTTTGATCATTGTAATATTTCCAATGTTAAATTGTTTCTAAATTGTAAAGCTTATCCGTATGATGATTTAAATATAGATATGTCGTCAAATCGGTTCGCTTTGCTCTATCATATGTATGCTTTATTTCAAAATTCTTATTATGGTGGACAAATGCAACCTTTGTCCTCTTTACAAAACTTTAAAGATAAATCACCTTTAATTGTAATAGATTGCTCAAAGCAGTCTGAATCTATAAAAAGTGGACCAGTCGATGTAAGATTAGAATTTGAATCGAAAATTTCATTCCCGGCAAATACTACAGCATATTGTCTAATCATACACGATAGGCTCGTAGAGTATAATCCTCTAATTGGTACAGTTCGGCGAATGGTATAAAATGGGGTGAATCCTTTGCTCAGTGTTCAGTATGGCTACGGCAAGCGGAGCGATAGTAGACTTTCAGTGCTTTGTCGATAGCCTGGGAGGTTATATTATTAAAGAGTTTTCTCTGTTTGATCAAGCTTACAAGTCTTCAAGGCATTGGATTTTTAAGCCACCAAATGAATATAAACCAACCGATAAAAGTATAAGAACGAATTATTGGTTGGAAAATTACTATCATAAAATCAAATGGGAGAAGTTGAGTATGGCATCATTGATAACATTTTCAACTACATTGACCTTAAATATAAATTTGTTTTCGTTAAGGGCCTAGATAAGAAAATGTTTCTATCACGAAATCTCCATCATTGTACTATAATTAACTTGGAAGATTTTGGCTGTCCAAAAATAGAATCACTAATTTTAGATGAGCAAGGCAGCCATTGCATAGTACACAATTTTTCGAAAGAGAAATGTACACAGTATCGCACAAATGCTTTGTCTGCATGGATGAATAAAAATGTGTTTAAAGCTATTCGCCATGAATGAAAGGGGTCACTGTCACGGTTTGAACACCTATAAACCCTGAATGAAGGTCAATGGCATGGTCTAACAGCCTCTAAACCTGAATGTGTGAGTGAATGTGTGGTGAATAGAATAACCCTGCAGAATAATTTCGATGCTCATATTTCTCTTTCAAATACATTAACAAAAAATTTAAGAAGAAAAGAAATGTTTTCTTATCTTTGGCTTAATCGAAAATATCTTAAGCACATTATTTCATATGTACTTCATACACCGTTTCTGATTTGCCATACTCTTCCGACCATCCCAAAAGATTCTCGTCATGAACTGACCTATTACAAAAAAAAAGAAAAGGATATGTTTTATTTAATTCTACATTGTATTACATAGAAGATTACATTTTATGTTTATATAAATTCAGATTTTTATTTGCTTTATTTTACATTTAATTTTATTATAAAAATGTTTCATTTAATTATTGATTGTATCACATAGAAGATTATATTTTATTTTTTACGAATTCAGATTTTCATTTTTTCGTTTAATTTTATTTAAAAAATGAAATTGTAAAAAAAAATAAATAATAAAACTAATAAATTTAAAAAAAATTCACATAAAAAGCTAAAAAAATATTTTAAAAAAACAAAACCTCTTCGATGTACCTTTACCTTGACGTGGTGAAGAGGCTTAAGGCTTAATGCCGAACAAAAAAAGGTACAACACTTTACTTAATAATAATATTATAAACTCATTTAATAGGAAACCATTATGATGTAGTATATCATTATTGTAATTCACAACTATATTATTATTATTTACACTAAAGTACATCAAATAATATTAATTTGTTTTCGTTCGAGAGCATTAACGTTATCATTGTTTATTTCTTTCGGAAGAATTAAGGATTGTCGTCCAACAAGGATAGGTAGAAGACCGAAGCCGGCCGAGATTAGACGAAATCTTCCGAAAACATCGCTAATAGCAATTCTAAAGCAGAATTGTTAATGATAAGTAAATAATACATATAAAAGTTAAAAAATGGTCTAAGAAGATGAGAAAATAACTAAAAATGTTGAAAATATATATAAAAAATTATACTCGCCTACCGAAATAGGTACAAGTTTTATATTATTATATATTTATACTTTAAGCAATTATTAGAAAAAAGTTGATATTGATGTCTTAAATTTATCTTGTTTACGATTAAATCTTTAGAATACTAAGAGATTATATTTACAAGGTCCGCATTATATTTATATATATATACTTAAGAGGGTAATGCTTCAAAGTCTCAGAGCTTAAGGAACCTTTTATCGCTATTTAAATAGTATGATTAATAACCAAAGTTCACAGCTGTAAAGTATTAAAAATCATTACACATAGGAAGATAATAGCCCATAGCCCAAGAGCTTAAGGAACCTTTTATCGCTATTTAAATAGTAGGATTAAGGAGCAAAGTTCACAGCTGCATAGGATTAAGCAGCCCTATAACGATGTTTATATTAAAGCCACTAAGAAGGTGCAAAGTCCATATTTACGTTTAAGCTTAAGGAAATTTTTATCGCTACTTAAAATGTAGGATTAAAGATCAAAGTTCAAAGCTGTATAGGATTAAGAAGCCGTATAACGATGTTTATATTAAAGCCACTAAGAAGGTTCAAAGTCCATGTTTACTTTTCACTTACCTGCATGTTTAAACATGATTCAAACCTGTTTGTACTTGCACAAATCTGTTTCTACATGATTCGACATGTCGCTGCATGCTCGAACAGGTTTACATTATTTAAATGGTGACGTCATAAAAACAAAAGGGCGTCCGGGTAGACTCATGCTTTATAAATACTAAATTAGCCCAAAACGTAGGGAAAAGAAAATGGACGCATGGTAAACTCATGCTTTGTAAATTGTGACGTCATAAAAACAAAATGGTCCCCGGGTAGACTCATGCTTTATAAATACTAAATTAGCCCAAAACGTAGGGAAAAGAAAATGGACGCCGGGTAGACTCATGCTTTGTAAATTGTGACGTCATAAAACAAAATGGCGGACGGGTAGACTCATGCTTTATAAATACTAAATTAGCCCAAAACGTAGAGAAAAGGAAATGGACGCATGGTAGACTCATGCTTTGTAAATTGTGACGTCATAAAAGAAAATGGCGTACGGGTAGACTCATGCTTTATAAATACTAAATTAGCCCAAAACGTAGGGAAAAGAAAATGGACGCATGGTAGACTCATGCTTTGTAAATTGTGACGTCATAAAATAAAATGGCGGACGGGTAGACTCATGCTTTATAAATACTAAATTAGCCCAAAACGTAGGGAAAAGAAAATGGACGCATGGTAGACTCATGCTTTGTGAATTGTGACGTCATAAAAGAAAATGGCGTACGGGTAGATTCATGCTTTATAAAGACTAAATTAGCCCAAAACGTAGGGAAAAGAAAATGGACGCAGGGTAGACTCATGCTTTATAAAGACTTAATACCCTCAAACAGGGGTCACGTGATCAAAAAGGGGCGTGGCCTACTGGTTTAGGTTAGGTTGATAAAGGGTCACGTGACTAAAAAGGGGCGTGGCACGGTGGTTTAGGTTAGGTCGATGGCGCGAACCAGCGTGGTTAAGGTTAGGTCGTGGTCGAAATTCAAATTCAAATCTCCCGCCATAGGTCACGTGACCAAATGCTGGCATCTGATTGGCTCCTCAAAAAAGTGTCCCAGCTCCCCCATTTCTTATCTACTTGTAAGAAAGAAAGTTAGATGGAGGTCGGTGTCCGCTGTGGTAGAAGCACGTACGGCATCATCAGATATTAGGTTACCCTGCCAGGTGGGGGCAAACCCGCACCTAGCAATTAGCATAGAGGACTGTTTAGGAAGAAAATACCCCGTGACGCGGAAGCTCTTCAACAGCGGATAGAAAGGAATACTGAGAGAAGGTAGATGGAATATTTGAAAAAAAAAAATAGACTACATTCAGGATACAAAGGCAGAGATACTCTGACCTAGGGAGACACCGCCTGGTAGAAGCAGGTTGGTTATCTGAAGAGCTGAGCTAACTCTTGAGGATGTTAGACCTCAATGTTAATAATTGATGGTTAGAGCTTCTCTACCAGGCTGGTGTCTTGGCCCTTGGTCAAGTTACCACGAATGGTTTATTTATTCTCATAAATCAGTAACATAGACAATGATATTTACAATAGCATAAATGAGTTACAAAATACAATATTATTAAATATAGGATCTTCCTATATTCGGCCGGGGATTTAATTAGGCGCCGCTAGCACTACCTGTGAGCGAGCGCGTGAAGAATCCGTTACAGAGACATAATATCCATTTTGTTAAAATTCTTCAAACGATACTAAGTCCTAAAGCAATTTCATGCTTCATTTGGAAAGACTCATATTTCTGATAAATTTACATTAATAAAGTTTTTTTATATAAAAACATTTCCCATCATAACAGTATGATAAGGTTTTGTAAACAAATCTTTATTGTTTAAATGCATCTCATATCTTAGACGGACATATGAAACAATGTCACGATACACATGGCGAGACACTACATACTGTCAGGTTTAGGTGTAATAAAAAACAGGTTTGGAGATTTATTATTTTTTTTTTTTTTTGTGGTTCAGGTAAAAAAATTAATAAAATTTGTGTTCATCAAAATAAAAAACTAAGCTAAAAGCATTTTACAATAAACAAGGTATTGTCTTCTGGGCTTAAACAGAGGCCTGACAGATATCGAAAAGAGCCCGGCTTTATATTAAACCGATATTGAAGGCTCCTGCGGAAGTGGTGTCCAGGAATAGCGGGTAGCCTATTGTACCGGTGTCTCCTATCTCCCCTCCAATTCTCATTTCCAACCTCTATCAGATCCTACGATATTAAATGCCACAGCCTTTGATAACATATTTTGATATCCTACTTATTGAGCGATAAATATATAACCTTTCAAACCTTTGACTTTTCAAAATGCATGGCATTGTTTTATTCTAAGAGCGCAAAAAGCAGAAACTTATTTCGTTAAGCGCGAGTTTACTTACGATTAAAGTGTTTATATGTAGATATATTAAATGTTTTGAATAATTAGATTTGGAAAACCGTTACATATGGAGAAGTGGTGGGAGAAGTGATGGGTTAAATTAGAAATATCATTGATTCAGGAGAGGAAACATGCTGAATTCTAGGGTCACATCATTGAAAAGGATGAGAATGATAGGGATGATTAGTAATAGCAACAGCTTGAGCCCGATCGGAATTTAAAGGTTGAAATCAGCAACTAGGGAGGTTAGAAATGATTTTACTGGGTGAGTCATACTGAACTTCTGATTTCAAAGAGAGGCGTAATAAATACGAAGCAAGATGCAATTAAAATGTTTTCATTATTTGAAAGACGATAGAATGCAGTTCTTTTTTATTATGATTTGATAATGATATCTTGTAAATGTCTGCCTCCATTGTCCAAACACTGACAGACCCTTTCCTGAAAGTTGTCCATGACTCTGTATCATATTCAGAGGAATACTATTGATTTATTCATTGATGGTAGCCTTCAATTCATTGATAGTTCAGTGACGATGCTTGTACACCTTTTCTTGAGGTAACCCTCCAAATAAAGATCGTATGGAGTTAAATCAGGAGATCTGGGGGTCATCCAATGACACATCGCTAAGATATAAGACGGCCGGGAAACATTTGCCTTAGAAGCTCCATCGAACGGCGAGATGTATTGGCATGCACAATTTTCTCATAGCAATTACATGTCATGGCACGTCTGACGGTGCCATCCCCACCCTTCCACTCCCTTCGGTGTTCAGTCGATGACCTTGTGAAATTGGAAAGTTCAATATGTATTTATGTATAAATTACCCTGTATGATGAAACAAGAATGGTTGACTATAGGTAGAAATTAAGGAGAAGTATTTTGGGGTTAATTAAGAGAACCTAATTTATTGTGCTAATTTTTCGGCATATATTTTAGGATATGGAAAACAAACAGGACTTTCAAAAAACAGACAGATTTTTATTATTATATTTTATTCTCTTCCTCTCAGATATCTGGAATTACATCTGACTTCCGGAAAAACAATCAAGGGAAAGTAGATGTGTTTACTTATCTTAAAATTTCCTTTAAGGTAAATGCTTTCTGCGCTAATTTTTTAATTCAGAGGTCTAGGCCAAGCTTTTCCGAGCTTTCCTTTCGTGTTTTTTAGTATTAGGTCATTCGAAGAGAGAACAATTCGAGTCGTTATTACTTTTTCCAGGTGATAAAGTTATTTTAGCTCTTGAGAAAGTTCCTGGTATTTTATGACTTTTTCGGCTAGTGCTCAACAGGTTGGAGTCACTTTGGATAGCTACATCAATGATTCTGACCGTTTTGTTCGTCTTATGAAGCAAAACAAAAATATCTGGACGAATGAGCAACACTCTGGGGTCTATGATAATTTGTTCATCCCAGTAGACTTTTATATCTTTAATGCCTATCAGTTTCTCTAGGTTTACCGATAACAGGACGTCTCTTCATTAACCAACAATCCCAGACCTATGCGCAAACTTTAGTGGTGTATTTTAGCAACAATATTGTGCATCACAAAATAATCCGTCCCAGCTAAAGTCTCACATCTATTTGACATATGTGGAATAGACTCATGGGTCTTCTAGGAGCAGAGGCGACTATTTTCTGTTAGTATATTTTCATTCATTATGTGCCTCTTGTACGCTCTCGTTGCAAAAGTTTGGTCCTGTATACCAATAACAAACTCTTCAGTATCACCAAAAAGTTGACCCCCTTTCCTTAACCAGTCTACGGAGAGCTCGGCATCAATATCAGGCTCATGCAGTTGATGAAAAAACCTCCCATGCTGTTCTCTATCCTTCCAAATGGTTTTGTAGTGATCAGCACTTTTTATTTCTTGGGACATGAGGTCTTTGGAATTAGGAGCTGTGAGTTCCTCATCCAAATCTCGCATCATATTAATAATTAAAGATATACTTGTCAAAAAATGCTCCTTTATGGTTGTTTTCGACATGAATCCTCAATTAAAAGAAGCCCACGCTTACCTTCTTTTATTTGTAAAAAGTGAATATTCACTGCAGCTTTTGGACGATTATTATTATGGTTTTTGTATTAGAAGAATTATACGTAAAAAGAAGAATTTTCAGGATTTTTAAAAGGCACCATTTTAACAGAATGTTAAATTATCATTACCATTTATGCAGTTGGGTCATATGCACCATATAGGTCTACCCGTACACATAGTTATTCAAATTTGAGTGAGTATCAACTAAACGATAAGAGCAAACAAATAAATAAGTATTAATCATAACTTTTTTTCATATTCAACTAAAGACAAACCGATGGGTATGAAATACTTTTTAAAATACTATTTTAATAGTTTCAGGCTAATTCCGTAATTTCATTCTTAGTTTAATACTCTATAACATAACGGTAACAGTTTGAAACAACTATGAACTTAACTTTGCTTTGTCGAATAAACTAATAAACGGAATCGTATTACAAATATAAGGGATAATAATAATAATAATAATAATAATAATAATAAAAAGCCTTTATTTATATGTAAATACAAAGTTATTAATAATCTCCATTATGTATAAAAAAACAAAACAAAAAAATGAATATTTACATATAGACCTTCCCAAAGAATGGGAGATTAGAGTCTTTTGGGCGGAGACTAGCCGAACCTAAAAAAACTTGAGTTGCTGGCACTTAGTTTTCCATAACACTCTGTCTTGTGCGTGTCTCATCCACAAAGAACCTTCCTTTTTTTTCAATTCGTCGACCCAGCGCTTGCGTTTGTCGGCCTCTGCGTCTTTTTTTATTGATAGGGATCCATTCGGCAGCTCGCTTTGCCCAACTGTCTTCTGTTTTTCGCATGAGATGTCCTGCCCATGTCCACTTCATTTTTCTAGCATAAGCAATAGCGTCTGCGACATTTGTTAGTTTTCTTATTTTATTTGCGTTAATTTTGTCCCGCAGGAAGATTCCTAACATAATCCGCTCCATTCTTCGTTGACATACGTTTATTTTCTGTTCTAAATTTTTTGTGAGTGACCATGTCTGGCATCCATATGTAAGCACTGGGATGATGCAGCTGTTAAAAGCTAGTGCTTTATATTTTATTTCCAGTTGGCTTTTGAATATAATCTTGAGGCTCCAAAATTTTTTCCAAGCCTTACCTATTCTGGACTCTATTTCTTTAGCGTCTCTATTTACAAATGATATTTTTTGTCCAAGATAGTAGGCTTCTTTGGAAATCTTCATGTCTGGGAGTTGGTGCTTAACTATTTCCGAAGACCCGTTGGTCATTATTAGAGACTTTTCAGGGTTCAATATCAGACCATGGAGAGAGCTCTTTTCTTTTAATTCATTAACCATTATGACGAGTTCATCCTCCGAACTTGCTATTAGGACTACCTCATCCGCGAATTTCAATGAATTTAGCTTCGTTCCATTGATAGAGATTCCCATATCTTCCCAATCTAGGGCTTCGAAGATTCGTTCTAATTCTGAAAGGAAAATGGTTGGTGATAGTGGGTCTCCCTGCCTAACTCCTTTCCTAATCGGAAATGTATTGCCTTTCCTTTCCATTTCTATGTATCCTTTGTTATCAGTGTACATCTCTTCTATTAGTTGGACATACCCTTTGTCTATTCCTCTACGTTCCAATGCTGTCCCTATATTATTGTGATGTATACTATCAAACGCTTTCTTGAAATCTAGGAATCCCAAATATATTGTGAAATTATATTCGTTCGCTTTCTCTATCAACTGGTTTATTGTAAACAGATGGTCTATTACTGACATGTTCTTTCTAAATCCTGCTTGATCTTTTGGAAGGCTTTCGTCTATTGTTTTAAGTATTCTAGTATTTATTATTTTAGAAAAGAGCTTGCAAAGGTTGGAGCAAATTGAAATGGGGCGGTAGTTATTGATATTTTTTCTGTCACCCTTCTTATGAATTAGAATTATCTTTGACATTTTCCATTCATGTGGTATTTCTTTTTTCTTAAGAATTTCGTTAAAGACAAAACAGATTATCCTATTTAAGTTATCACCTCCGGATTTCAGAACTTCGTTCGTTATTCCGTCTTCTCCAGGGCATTTGTTATTTTTTAAATTTTTCGTAGCTGCTTCTACTTCATTTTCCATTATTGGTAATATCGTATAATTTGTTTCATCGTTCTTCTTTTTTATTTTGGTTAGGTATTTATCTGAAGAGTACAATTCCTTAAAGAAATCTGAAATCGAATCTATGATCTCTTGCCTATTGCTTTCCATGACTCCTTTCTTGTTTTCTAAATTTGTAATCCAGAATTT
This sequence comes from Piezodorus guildinii, assembly GCA_023052935.1. Lineage (NCBI taxonomy): Eukaryota > Metazoa > Arthropoda > Insecta > Hemiptera > Pentatomidae > Piezodorus > Piezodorus guildinii. The sequence continues at coordinate 62,940,111 of CM041297.1, forward strand.
ATCCTCGTTTAGTTCGTTTCTAATCCTTTTTATTGATCTACTATTGCTAAGTATATCAACCATTCGTTGTTCTTTAAATGATCTTAAGTCCTGTTTGATATGGTGCCTGATTAGTTTATTTAGGTGGGACTTATTGGAATTAGGTGAGTTTGAAATCGATATTTTTCTTTTTTCTATCAGTTGTAATGTAGTCTCGGACAATTTTGAGCGATAATCCTTGGGTTTGTATGATTTTAATTTAGCCTGAGTAGATGCTTCCTGAATTCTGTTTCTAATATCTATATACAATTCTTGGATATCATTGTGTTTTATGTTTTCAATATATCTTCTTATTTCTTCCATCTTCTTATGCAGACATTCGGTATTTATGTTTCTTACAACTGGTGTGGAGTAAAAAGGTCTGCTTTTCTTCATTTTATCCAGTCTTAGGGTGGTCCTGATCATTCTATGGTCTGAGTTGAAATTTATATTTGACAATACCTCGCAGTTTTTAATTATGTCAATTTTGTTACTTAGGATATAATCTATTTCAAATTTCGATCCTGTAGGAGACTTCCAGGTCCATTTGCAAATATAAGGGAAAGTGCAATAAATTGCATTATAAACTCACTTGTTGAGATGGCTTAAATGTCACGCGCTCATGAAGGTTGGCATATAGTAATTGGCTTAGTTCTGCTAAATGTCATACTCCCGTGTAGGTTGTCACAACCAGTTAATTTAATTCGTGGTAGAGCATGCTTTTAAACTGATCGAAGATCAAAACAAAAGAAAAAAGTTTTTGAAGAAAAGAAAAACAGCTTTGGAACTTGTAACATAACAAAACATTATTATTTTACTTTCACTTACTTTTATACGAAATACATAAAAAGGGAAAGTATTGCAATCGTGAAAAGTTCGTGTTTTCACTGAAAATACACGCTTTAAGGTCTCTTTAGCCCAAATGGCCAAGTCTCAAAAAAAAGGTCTGTGTGTTTGGTTATTCTAGCTCGAAAACGATATGTAATATAAAATTTATGTTTCATATTTTAGAAGCATATATGCCTGAGATGTTACAGCAACTTTTTCATAAAAACTAGCCATCCAGAAGAGCGGGATCACTTGTAGCTTGGTGGTTAGCATAACTGCCTCCTATGCCAAAGGTCACGGGTTCAAACCCGCAGGTGGTCCTAGGATTTTTTAATGGGAGTAAAAAATCCTTAGTTATGCCGTCCTTCGGAGGGGACGTTAAAAGGTGGTCCCAAGCCTGTGCGATGTCAGGTACTCACTCGTTAAAGACCCCTATCCTAATAAAACCTGGATAGGCAAAATTTAGGACTCCCACTGTTACATCGACCGATTAGCCATAGAAGCATAAAGTGACGTTAAATAAATAAACAAACAAACATCCAGCGACTTATAAAGAGCGTCTTTATACCATGTATTTGCTCGTTTTTACGATTTTCTCGAAACGGCTCTAACGATTTTGAATAAACACCCTAAATTAATGTAAACTTTAACGGGCTTTAATATCATGTAGGTTTTATTCTAATTAAAGTTAAGGCTTAAATGTCGACTTTTTTTTCCTTTTGAAATACCTTTAATTTTAAAGATACGAAAAAAAAAAAACTAACCATATCATCTTGTTAACATTGATAAAAAAAAGGGGTAAATAATAGAAAAGTTGAAAGAATTGGAAATCTAACCTCCGAAGAAAGTAGCAATAAAATGATTTTGAACATAAGAACTTTAATATAGATGTACGTTATAATATACCGTTAGAAAGCTAATGATTTTAGAAAAAATAATATCTTATGCAGGCGGAAAGCAGATAAAACTAACTGATTATTAAAGATAAACGCCCTCACTTAGCTTCCGCTGGCTCTCACCAGTGATGCGGCTGAGAGGGAGGCGCTGGGATCCTCTGGACTCTGCTTGTCCTTCCACAAGTGGGGGGACAGGCCCCCCCGTCCGGGGTTCCCGAGCTGATTGTAAATATTGTACATAGGTATGAATGTGACATATTTTGTTTATTTATTTGTTAACTTTATTTATTTGTATTTATTTTGTCTACAAATTTTGTTACTGTATACGTTTATTTATTTTGATTTTATTTTATGTAATTTGACTTTCCTTTTGTTCATATTGTAAATATTGTATGAATGAGATGCTGTAGCACTATTATTATTGTCTATTATGACAAATTGTAATATATACAAATAAAAAAAAAAAAAAAAAAAAAAAAAAGTTAAAGATAATAAACTATTTAATAAAAATTATGTTTCTTTCGAAACTTACTTTAATTAACTATTTAGCCTTTTTACTTTCAATACAGATAAAAAACATATTTTATTAGAAATATATAATTCTTGATGAATGAAGACTATTATATTATTTTCATTTTCTTATTAAAATCAAGTAATTTGGTAAATCTATATTATAAATATAAGTACCTTTACACTCACTTTTCTGGCCATCGCAAAAAGAACAATGAAACTGAATTTTTTCCTGGAGGTTCGTCTAACCCTCTAGATAAGGTTGGTTTTAGAATAACTCGTACTCTAAACGATTGAGAAAAATAATTGTCTAAAACCTTTAAAAAGGCTGGTTTTCGAATAACTCAAATACTATACATCTCCTGAAGGATTTTAAGCATTTATTGTTTTTAAAAGGTTTTTTTTAAAGCTTCATCTACGAATGAGATTAATTCACGCTTAGAAGTTAAAACGCATAGAGTAATTATGTGCATACCTATAAAAATTGTTGATAGATAATCTGATCGTCGGATTAGGAAGTACATTATAGTAACAATTACCATCAATTTACGTAAAATAACAAAATATGAAATATTAGAGAGCAATGCCGTGGGTTATATTTTTTATTATACTTATATAAATCGTACATCGTTTAAAACAATGTTGTCATATTTGTTTTTACCTACTTTTAGTTTTTTAATATCTAGCTCCTTACACTTAAACCATCAAATTAGATGTTGTTCTTATTACATGAGATTCTTGACGTAGGTGGTAAAATTTAGTAGTCTGTCTGATATTTCGAATAAAGTATATAAGCGAGACAGCAGTGAGAAACTTCTTTATAAAGTTGTAAGGATGTGATTAATTTTAACGCTTTGACCTAAGCGAGATGTTTATACATTCAATACGTTTAACGCATATTGAATAAGCTGTCGTGTTTCACATCCGTCTATTCAGTGGAGACGAATTCATCTCATATAAGATCCTCTCATGTATTTCAACGCCTGGAGAAATATAAAGATACCTGCTCTTGAGTATTTATACTGACAACATAGTGTTACGTATCATTCTTTGGGTTAATTTTGTTTAATAATGAACGATTGTAATCAATTAAAAAAAAACAAATTACCCATTAAAATTTGAAGGCTTACGTTTCAAAATACGTACCACACGAAAACGATTTTTTAAAAATCCAATTGTCCGCCGCCAAGTGGAAATATGACCGATTTAGATGGGAAAAATTCTGAGACTTGTCTATATTTAATCTTAGGGGTCACAGAGTATGGGAAAAAATATGAAAAAAATTATAAACACTAATTAATTTTTGACACAATTAGCGAGCGCACAGTGGTCAAACATCAAATGTATTTGCTAAAAACTAAAACTTCCCTATATTTTACGTTTGAAGTCCCTGAATACGAGAAAAATAATACAAAAGGTCTAATTATGGCTAAAATCTGCTAATAGATGTATTTTATATCATTTAGGAAACTCTTCAAATTATAGATTGTAAAACTTTTGATTCTGAATGAAAGTATTGTGTCTGAAAAAAGTATGTATCACCCAAAACGCAAAAAAATCGCAAAAATTCTTTGTAATATTTAAAGACTAGAAGGATTGATTAAACATATCCTAAAAACAAATCCTTTGGGTAACTTGGGGTTATATAGTTTTTAATTATTTAATAAGGGCATACATTTACAAATTAACTCTACAGGTGAGATTGCAATGTATATTCAATGACGAGGTTAGAAATATAATGTCCTACCTGTCTCAGCAATGTCCATTGTTAAATAAAAGCAAAAAGACTTTGCTCTAAATACACCTTGAACACAATGAATGACCATCAAATAAGGATAGTCCCACTGTTGGTTATTAGCCACCAGTGTGAACAGGAATGATTCACTGATTTAGTCGTCTTCGGCTTCTCTCCGAAACTACTGGACAAATTTTTTTAAAATTTGGTACTTAAATGCCAGGAAATCAAACGATGATCTTAACATCTAGATGTTGATATCAGCCAATAAGTTTTAAAAAGACGGCCGATTAATTGTGATTTAATTCAATAACACAGTTATTTTTTAAAATAGAGAAAAAATTGTATTAAGTTTTAGAATCTGTACCCAGCTATTGATTATAAAACAGAAAAAAAAAAAAGGCAAACAAATTGAAATTATATACCAATATATACACCTATAACTTAGTTATATTTAAAAATAGAGAAATATATGTGTAGAGTTTTAGAATCAGTAAATCGCGATGAACAAAGAAAAAAAAAATTGATCTATATCTTCAAGTAAAAAATTACAATAGATCTAATTTCCCTAAAACTCGGTTATTATTGAAGATTAAAAAATCAGATCAACAAAGAAAAAAAAATCTTACATGGTCAAGCCTCAAGTTATACGGTATGTGATTCTCTGAAAACTCAGTTTGTTCTGATGGCATAGAAAAAATGTAAGGTGTTTCCTGGAATAAGGAAATTTATTTTAAATTATTTCAATGAAAATAGAAAGAAAAGAAGAGGAAATTGTATAAAAGTCTAGCATAAATGTTTTGGTTTATTATTTTAGAAAATAAACCTTTTTTTATCAGTTAACAAATAACACTTTTATATAAACTTTTGTTTATTTATAATGAAAACAATGAAGATAGACACTTCTTACTGATATATTATAATAGAACTTTACATTAAGAACATTTTGACCGGAGTGCTCTGGCTCTAGGATTTGGGGGGTACATATATGAAGGAATAGTAGAGGGGATAAAGGAAAGGCGGCAGAGATCAAATGGAGGAACATATGGATCATTTAGTACCCATTATGTCCAAGTACTTCCTGTAGGGGTTCAGGTATGTGCAAAGGTGTCTTGGGCTAAAGTCCCTTCGGAGGTAGAGGGCGGCATCCTTTGTAATAGGAGATAATATAAATATTAATAATAACAATTACAATTATCTATTGATGAGTAAATCTCATTCCATAACTATCGAAAAAACCTAACCCTTACCACCTCAAAATTTAAGGGTTTACGTTTTTAAAAACTTAAGAGTCCGAATAACGATTAAACAAAAATCCGTTTGTCCGCATAATTAAATAAATAATATTTAATCGCCTATAAACAGCTATAAGAACAGTGATACACTAATATAATTATTTTGAAATGGTAAACAATTGTGCAAGAGTTGGCAGCGTTTTTTAAAAATATATTTATTTATTTTTTATATTATTTTTTTTTTTTTAGTGGAATAACCATTCAGTTTTAACTTTGACGGTTTATAATAATTAGTACAAGAAAAATTACAATAGAAAAGAAAAATTCCCAAATTTAATGCAATAAATGGAAGCAGTTTAAAACGAAAATATTAAACGATGACACGAGAATTTCATTGATTCAAAGAAATAAATTATTAAAATGAGATAATAAATAATACAAATGTAAACATTTCATTTTTATAATCGTCTATGGCTTACATCTGATATAGAAACGTCACGCTATGTACAGAAGGGTTGAATAACGCATGACAAATGGTTAGCTTACAAATAACTGCGGTGCAGTTAGTCTTCCTCACTATTACTCAATCCTAATTAATTTACATTAATAACTTTAACATTTACTTCCATTATTGATTAGAATATTTTTTTTTTTATCTTTATTTATTGTAATCTACACCTGTCACTTTTTCGCGACAATAAGCAGATGCGCTGTATATATATTGTAAGAGCTGACATGTCAGGCATGAGGGAGGTCAGCATCCAGCGGCACATCCTCCCAACGTGAAAATCATAAGTTTTAAATAAGGAGATCCCTTAACCAGTTCCTTTTCAGCCTTCTTCTGGTGAGTCCCGGCATGTCCGTTGTCGCCAAGTTTTGAATGAGTGTGTTGAATTGGAATTGAGTTTGTCATGGAATCTCTTGTATGAAGTATGAATGTAGTCTTCAACAGTAGGTATATGTAGGTCTGTATGTAAAGTTTTGTTACTCACGTACCAAGGTGAGCGTGTTATTAGTCTCAACGTTTTCGATTGAAAAGTCTGTATTTTTTGAATGTGAGTCTTTTTAGCGGTTCCGAAAATTTGAGATGCGTATGTCCATAATGGTTTTAAAAGGTAGGTATAAGTATTTCTATAAGTATGTCTAATTTTCAGTGTGGATCGTTTATGAAGAATAGATTACGACAGTTTCAATTTCCTGGTTAGGCATAAACGTTTCTGTTTCACGTGTGGGCCCAGGTCATTCTTCTGTCAAAGGTGTGTCCTTAGTAATTAACTGTGTTAGACTAGAATATAATAGAAAAATAAACTTTATTCTGGGACATAGTCCCTTAAGAATAACATTGATGTTACAAATAAAGATAGCTGTTCTGGCCAGAATACATAAAATTGATTGAATTATTTACAAACTTCATTATTTACATAAGTGTAGTAGATTACCAAAAAAAAAAAATAAATAAATAAATACATAAAATGAAAAAATATATACATACACTCACATACACACACTCATACACAAAGTAATGATCGTAATAATAATGATAATAAGTAAAATAGAATGATAAAATAAAAACAAATATTTTTTCAACAAAAAAAAATATTTACATAGGTAAAGTAGATTAACAAATATATATATATATATATATATATATATATATATATATATATATATATATATATATATATGTATATATATGTATATATAAGTACACACACATACATACATATACAAATCACAAAGTAATAATCATAAAAATAATGATAATAAGTACAAGATAAGAAAATAAAAACAACAAGCAAAATAAAGTAAGCATTTAGTCATTATAATGATTAAATTATATCATCAAATATCAGATTTAAGGTCAACAAGCGTGAGGGATAATAGGTATTGGAAAAGGAGATATTTTAATGTGGATAAGGAAGAGGCACGACGTATATTGGAAGGAATGGAATTCCAAAACGCAGTGGAACGGGCAAGAAATTATCGATCAAAAGCTTTAGTTCTGTGGGATGGGATATGAAGGTCGGAGTGGCGCGATCTTGTTTCAAGCAAGTAGACTGAGGATTTAAATTGAAGGAGACTGTAGATATAGGAAGGATCCTGGGATTTTATCATTTGGTAGAGAAATGACCCAAGGAAGTACTGTCTGCGTATGGAGGGGAGGAGCCACTTCAACCCGATGTAGTGGTGAGTCACGTGAGACCGTCTCGAGGTACCAAAAAACAAATCTTAAACAACAATTCATGATACCCTTCAAGTACCATACAGAGGCCACCGCACACCACACAGCCGAAGTGGGGCAAGATGAGTGAGAAGACGAGGATTTAAAGCGTGGATTGGGGGAGAAGGTGATTGGAGCGATGGAAAAACTTTTGGGTGCTTATGGCTTTGCGAGAGATTTGGGCAATATGGGGTTTCCAGGATAGGGGTTGGTCAATAATAATTCCTAGTTTTTTGACAGAGGGACTGAAAGCAATAGGATGATCATTTAGGAATAAGGTAGGAAAAGTGGGGTTGGATCTCAGGAGGGGGTTGGAATCAATCATAATAGCCTGAGTTTTCGTAGCGTTTAAGCTTAGCTCATTCAGGTTTGCCCAGGAACAGATTCTATCTAGGTCTGCCTGAATAGCGGCAAACGAAGATGATAATTCGGAAGGAGGGAAGGAGAAATAAATTTGGAAATCATCGGCATAGAGGTGATGGGAGCAGTGGGCTATTGAATTAGGGAGATCATTGATGTAGCAATTGAAAAGGAGATTAAAAATTATATTATAATACGGTAAATAGTTGAAGTTCCTTACATAGCCTAACATCGTTTATACGAAAGCTTGCAAACTAACCATGTATTTTCTTACTGTTACAATCATGATTTCTTTTTACACTTCTCCTATCACTAATTTATTACAAAAAAGCTCAAATTCAATAACTATGTATGAGAATAATTAACAATTGTACTCGTTACACAAAAATATCCACAATTATTGCAGATCTGAAACTTCCCTTATTACAAGAACTAATTTTATCCCCAACCAAGACACGGTTTAAAAAAACTACAGTCTGATCCTTTTAATAAAAGAAATGGGCAATTACTATAAATGCTCCCTTGAACGTTATACCCACAAAAGGAATAAACACTTATTGTTATGTTAATGTTAATACCTTATTTAAAAGTTTTTTTAAATAAATTTTACAATACAATATTTTAAATATTATTATATCATCTCATTCATTTTATTTATTTACTAATTTATTCATATTTCTCCTACTTAATTTATTTTTTTTTTATTATTATTTTCTTTTTAGTAGGTTTTTTGTATATTTTTCTAAAATCATTACTACCTTAAAATACATGCTCAGTTAGTACATAAATCCTAAATAGTTGATTTTAAGAATCACCAAAATTATTTTAAAGAATAATTAACAAATTATTGTATATTTTAACGATGAAAAGATTTTTACACTTTTTTTTTCTCCTTCTTTTCATCTCATGTATTTATGTTTTACATAGAGAGCACCCTAACACATAATTCTTTGAAATTACATTACTTCAAAATTTCATTGAAAAAAAAGTCAAATATTACTCCAATTGTCAACTTTAATTGTTTCCAAAATTGTTCTTCTTTTTACTTTAACTAGTTGCTTATTTTCTCATTATATTCTTTAAATATTTTCATTCCAATTTTATCATTTTCCATTTATTTTTGTTTCCTTACTATACTGTTATCTTATTATTTTACCTAACTTATTGTCCTTTTTCTCTTAATTATATAGGTTGTTATCTTGTGTTTCTCAGCCCTAATGAAAGCCCGCAATGTAGGCCGAAACGTCGGCAAAAAAAAAGTTATCTTATTAGAAGCTTTTTTTTAAGGACCGCGCCAACTTTTCCATCATCTTTTAATTTTTTGTTGATTGTGACGAATATAATAGTTAAATTAAATTAATCCGATCCGTGAATTAAATTATGGCTGGTCATAACAATATGAAGTATTATACTATGCCAGAAATTGTGATGCCTCAAAATGCATCTAAACTAGAAATTTTGCCTTTAGGTGAGATTAAACAAGCGATTTTTTTACTATAGAGAGTAGATATACTCTCGAGATTAAAACTCGAAGATTTATCTACCCACGGGGGATAATAAATTTCCTCGTCCTTCAGAATTATTAAAATACACTAACAAAGATTATCAATCATGTATAATTGTTTTTATTTTTCTCTACATGTTTTTTTTTTCAATTGCCTATTGCTAATCAAATTCAATTTAAGAAGTATGATCAAAATTTGTATTTATAATTTATATTTCGTCAGTTAACATCAGTCAGCAAATAAATACTAAAATGCCTGAAAATCATAAAAATATTACTGATTGAGTTGTAACTTATTATAAGACGTTATTATATTATTTTAAATATATAATATAAATACTAACCTTGTGAAGAAAAACTCCCCACGAAGAGTAACAAAGAGGCTCGAAAAAATGAGCCAAACGTATCCTATGTACTGCATCACCCTATAAAAAAAAAAAGCTATTCACTTTACGATTAATTTAAGTATCAATAAATATTTTTTTAAACATATCAACTTATTTAGATTAATATTTTATCAAATATATTAATGATGTCATGTTCTAGAAAATACAGACAATGATTCAACAAATTAAATATTTACCAAATCCTTTTCTTGTACTATTTCATATATAAAAGCATTTAAAGATTTTCCTATTAACTTAATTTATATAAAATTCATAGATGCCATCAGAAGGAGACGTCTGGGTTTCTACGCCCGTCTGTACAGTATGATACATCAAAGCTGTCCCACATGATCTTTAGAGTAGCCACTGAAAGCCACTGGATCCAAGTGGATCAAACTAGTTGAGAGGGATCTTGCAGAACTTAATATTGAGAAAGATAACATCAATGAAAGAAGTCGCTACCCCTGACCATTCAAACAAGACCTGTCCTCAAGTCCATTATCGAGGTTAGGAACAACGCATCAAAGAAATGGTCCGAGGAACGGAAGGTAGAATTCATCAGAAAAATAAAAGAATACTTGGCCAACAGAAAGGCTAAATGTATTGGTATAGGAAATGTATATAGGAAAAGTTAAGACAAGTCGTAGAGTCCTCGGTGTCCAAGTGACAAGATCCAGCAAAACGGTCTGATGTCTGTGTGTATTTAACTGAAATGGACTTAAATTTTAGGTAGCTTTTATCTTCTTAAAAATAATCTGACTAGGCTTAAACCATCAATTTTTGAAATATCTTTCTCTAAAGTATCTTTACTTTTGTTGATTAGAAAAAATTAACCATTCCATTTTGGTAGTATTAATAATAGGAGAGAAGAGCAAACATATTTTTTTAGTCAATTTCAGTTTTTTACAATAATAATATTAATAAAAACGCATAGCATACCGTTGGAAATATAAATATTTTGGAAAAATTGTTAATTAACATGCAAAGTGGTAGAAGGAAATACTCAGTGACAAAAGAGAAATGAAATTAAGTGATTTTTGTAAATAATACTTTTTATTTTCTCTTATTTAATCTAAAAAAAATATTTCCAAAAAACCATACGATTTTTATTTCAATTTAAACTTGTTATTTTTTTAAACTACATTTTAAGATGCAAGGTTAGTGAA